>OX596358.1:11350470-12690941 GCA_951394395.1 Colostygia pectinataria | reverse complement strand
GTTAATAAAGGGTGAAGAAGACCTCTGCATCCGGTTTAAGCGCGACAATAGGAACTCTGCACTTTACAATGTAGTATTCCTGGCTCACCCGCGCGTCTATCGTACCATGATAGAAATGGTCCGGGTGAGCATTGATCACCAACGGGTCCGTGCAGATGATTTTTCCCCATTTATACAGTGCCACAGATGCCTTCAGTTCGGGCACATGAGAACCAAATGCACCTCTACTGTAAAACCGTGCGCACATTGCGCCGAAGTAGGACATAATATTGACCATTGCCCGCTCCGAGAAAAGCCTTTTACAGCAAAGTGCGTTAACTGCACCTCACATAACGATAAATTTAACACCAGATTAGATACCAGACATAGAGCCAACTCAAACCATTGTCCCCGACTGAGAACCATGAAGGATAAAATTGTAAACCGGGTCGATTATGGATTTAACTAAATCAATAAAAATAGTACAGTGCAACATTGACAAATCGCGAAACAGCCAACATGAGTTTGTTCGATCATTCACCTCTGGTGAATATCAAATCGCTTTGTTGTCGGAGCCATATGTTGGCTCTGGCAACGAACTTAAATCCATCAATGGAGTTAACTGCTTTCAATTCTCTGAAGGCAGACGAGTGAAAGCTTGCATCTTGGCTAAGCCGGGATTCGGCTCAATACTAGGTTTGACTCAATATTCTACCGCTAATCTATGCGTAGTGCAACTAAACATGGAAAATCGCATCATTTATTTGGCTTCAGTTTACGTTGAACCAGACGATGACAATTTTAATACCCTAGATCGTCTCGACCATTTTCTGAAATCCACACATACTTCTCACCGGATTGTGGGAGGAGATTTAAACGGATGGCACCCGTTATGGGGTAGCACTAGAACTAACTCTCGTGGAAGGGATGTGATGGATATAGCTTTCGGTAATGACCTGTATGTATGCAATTCGGGTGACACTCCTACATTTGAAACGGTGACACATGGTCAACAACGAACGTCAATCATTGACATCACCTTGGCTTCAGAATCAATTTACGATTTGATTTCAGAATGGCAGGTTAATGCCGATGTTTGCACTTCATCACAACATAATGCAATAGAATTTAAAGTAAACATCAATAACAATAGAGTAATACATAATGGCAATACATCCACCTTTCTATATAAAACGAATAAAGCGTGCTGGTCAGTATTTAAGGACACTCTTAACACACAAATGTCTTTATCGGACGTGCTCGAGCAGGACATTACTAAATTTGACTGTTCGGAATTGGAAAGTCTTATAGATGATATTACAGGCATTATACATCTAGCCTGCAAAGAATCTATGCACATTAAAGGCAGTGGTCACGGAAATAAAAATAAACCACCCTGGTGGTCTGACAAGCTAGAAGCCATGAAGAAGGAAATAATTGACATCCATCATAACATACAGGCATCTAAGCGACGGGGAGAACCACTTGAAACTTTACTTCACGAGCAACAAATTAAAAAAGCCCTGTACGCTAAAGAACTCCGCTCAGAGTCTACTACTAATTTCCGGGAACTTTGTGAGATGCAAACGAAAGAAAATGTTTGGTCTCTTACGAACAGGCTATTAAAAGATACTACACCACGTCGTCCTCCAACAACTCTAAAAGTAGGTAACCGATTTACCGCTAGCGCCAAGGAAACAGCTGAAGCTCTATTAAATCACTTCTATCCTGATGATCTCCCAGACACTGAATCTCGACATCACCATCTTACATCGCAACTAGATTCCATACCCAACTCCATAGACGATCTTCCTTTCTCCAAAGAAGAGGTGCTGGAGCATTTAAAATACATGAACCCTAACAAAGCCCCTGGACTGGATAATCTTACCTCTGACATCTGTACTCAATTTGCAACAGCGTATCCTAAGTTGATTACTGATATCATGAACAGGTGTCTTGCTCTCCACCACTTCCCCCGTCAATGGAAAGTGGCATATGTCAAGATTATACCGAAACCAGGGAAATCTGACTATACTACTCTGGGATCTTTTCGACCTATTGGGCTCCTTCCAGTGTTCGGAAAGCTTCTGGAAAAACTTTTTATTAAAAGGATCACATATGAGGCAGCGAAAAATGGAAATTTGAATAATCGACAGTTTGGTTTTCGTGAACAGACTAATACAGTGCAGGCCATAGATAATGCACTTAACATCGTACGACAAGCTAAAGCTAACAAACAACTGGTCATTGCAGTCTCATTAGACATTAAAGCTGCTTTTGACAACGCTTGGTGGCCTGCGCTGTTTCATAGACTACGCCAAATTAACTGCCCCAAAAATATATACGGACTAATTGCTAACTATGTCAAGGATCGTGAAGTCAAGTTGGATCACGCTGGTGAACGGGTCTCCAAGCGAATGTCAAAGGGCTGCATTCAAGGCTCTGCTTGTGGACCGGTACTCTGGAACATCATTTTAGATGAGCTGCTAGACTTACAACTACCAACAGGGTGCCATCTGCAAGCATTTGCCGATGACGTTCTTCTAATTGTTACCGCAAAAAACGCAACAGATCTTAAGGAATCAGCTGAAAGTGCTTTATCTACAATAACGGACTGGGGTAGAGGAGTAAAATTAGAATTTGGGCCCTCAAAAACACAAGTTATTGCCTTCACTCACAAGGCTAAAGAAGCCAAAATTAAAATGCACAGTCAGGAACTAAACTATGCCCGAGAAATAAAATTGCTTGGGATCATTTTGGACGAAAAATTGCTTTTCGGTCCTCATGTGCGATATATTACTGAAAAGGCAATGCGTATTTTTAATAAACTTTGCATATATTCAAGACCTACTTGGGGAGCTCATCCTGAAAATGTCCAAATAATTTATCATCAAGTTATAGAGCCAATAGTGTCATATGCTGCGGGTATCTGGGGACACATAGTTTGTAAAAAGTATGTTCAAAAGCTTCTTTTGAGCATGCAGCGTGGCTTTGCTATCAAAGCTATCAGAGGTTTTCGCACTGTTTCAACCACTGCAGCTATAGCTTTGGCTCGTTTCACACCAATAGATCTGAAAATCAAAGAAATTCATACCATTGAAACGACCAAACTTTCTGGAGTCAGCAGTTATCTGCCACATGACATTCTGCTTGAAACACATTCGCCTATACACCACCTTTTGCATCCTGCTAGCAGAATTTCTCTCACAACAAGTCAAGATTTAGGACCACCTGCAGATACAGTAAATATCTTTACCGATGGAAGCAAGCAAGATGATAACACTGTAGGGGCGGCGTTTGTGGCTTTTGATCCTGGTGGGTCGTCTCCAACAGTTGTTCGGAAGTACAAGCTACATAACTGCTGCACGGTGTTTCAGGCAGAACTTTTCGCTCTTCTCTCTGCCTGTCAGTGGGCAAAAGAGCATGATCTTGCAAACACAAGTATATTCACAGACTCACTGTCATCCATTAAAGCGTTAGAAAACCGTAGCAACACCCATCCTATTGTAAACAAAATTCACCAAATCATTCAGCGAATTGAATCAAAATCCCTAAAAATCAGCATTTCATGGGTCAAAGGACACTCAGGAAATCAAGGTAATGAACTCGCAGATTTAGCAGCAAATGCGGCTACACGACTACACTCTGCAGCTCATTACTCAAGGTTTTCTATTTCTTATATTAAACATATGGCAAAAAAGGAAAGTTACGAAACTTGGGAACAAAGATATGCATCATCTGAAACAGGAAAACATACAAAAAAGGTTCTTCCTACCATAAATGACATAAAGCAGTTCTCCAAGGCATGTAAAACTTCTTTTAATCTCACACAAGTCCTCTCTGGACATGGGTTTCACAAGGAATATTTAAATCGCTTTAAAATAACCGCAGACAGCAACTGTCCATGTGACGATGTTACAGAACAAAGCCTGGAACACCTTCTCGAGGCATGTCCAGCGTTCGAGATTTCTAGGTTCAAACATGAACAAACATGTAACCATTTCGGGATATCACCGTACAAGCTAGGTGAAATAATTAGTAAAGAAAGCTGTACACAGACATTCTTAGACCATGTAGATAAAATAGTTAATAGTTTAAAATTCTTTAATAAAACCTAAAAAAAAAAAAAAAATAATAAAAAAAAAAAAAAAATGAAAAATAAAAAAATAAAATATAACAAAGTTGGAAAGACTAGAGTCTTAAGACTCTAACTCAGTGTACAACATTGTTTATAAAAAAAAAAAAATAAAAAAAAAAAATAAAAAAAAATAAAAAAAATATACTATATACATACATATAAGACTGTATACTACATAAAAATGTATATATCAAATAATTGATCTTATATATTCTAATTATTTAAATATTAATATTTCTTTTAATTTTAAATTTATGTTAAATTTTTATGTGTAGTCTTCAACAGAACAAGTATCAAATCGCATGTTCTGCTGAAAAATGTAAGCAAGTCATCACTTGTTTACATAGTATTCAAATTTCCCTAAAGTGATAAACAAATGATTAATAACTGCAACAAAAATTGATAAACTATGCGAAACATACAAAGTAAGGAAAAAAAAAAAAAAAAAAAAAAAACCTAACCTAACCTAACCTAACCTAACCTAACCTAACCTAACCTAACCTAACCTAACCTAACCTAACCTAACCTAACCTAACCTAACCTAACCTAACCTAACCTAACCTAACCTAACCTAACCTAACCTAACCTAACCTAACCTAACCTAACCTAACCTAACCTAACCTAACCTAACCTAACCTAACCTAACCTAACCTAACCTAACCTAACCTAACCTAACCTAACCTAACCTAACCTAACCTAACCTAACCTAACCTAACCTAACCTAACCTAACCTAACCTAACCTAACCTAACCTAACCTAACCTAACCTAACCTAACCTAACCTAACCTAACCTAACCTAACCTAACCTAACCTAACCTAACCTAACCTAACCTAACCTAACCTAACCTAACCTAACCTAACCTAACCTAACCTAACCTAACCTAACCTAACCTAACCTAACCTAACCTAACCTAACCTAACCTAACCTAACCTAACCTAACCTAACCTAACCTAACCTAACCTAACCTAACCTAACCTAACCTAACCTAACCTAACCTAACCTAACCTAACCTAACCTAACCTAACCTAACCTAACCTAACCTAACCTAACCTAACCTTTGACGGTGATTGACGGTGGACCCACTGCTGAATTTCCAACGGCATCTAGAAGCGATGACCAACAAAGCCATAATCTTTTACAAGGCAGTGTCAAGAGCGGCGCGAGCGCAGTGGGGCCTCAACTCCGATATTTTAAGACTCATTTACATCTGCGTGGTAGAACCTACCGTCTTGTACGCTGCAAGCTCATGGGCTGAAGTATCTGAACGCGTATATGCAGAGAAGGCGCTTAACAAGCTCTCGAGAACCTTTGCCCTAAAGATATCCAGGGCACATCGTACTGTCTCATTTGTGTCGAGTGTACTACTAGCCAGAATAGTGCCTTTGTCTCTAAGAGTTAGAGAACAAGCAAAGATTTACAGGATTAAGAGAGGAGAGCACCTTACCTGTCTACCTGGCAGAAACGTTGAGACGAGGAGGAGTCTGTACACGCTACCACATCCAGCGGAGAGAAGGCGCCTAGAGTTCGGGCATATCGGCTCCCAGGAGGACGCTGATGCCCTGGGTACCGATGGGCCAGTTCTTTACACAGACGGCAGCAAGCTGAAAGGAAAGGTCGGGGCGGCAGTGAGCTGCTGGATTGGAGGAGAAGAGATCCGGCATTCTGGCTTCAGACTTGAAAACTTTTGCAGCGTTTTTCAGGCGGAGTTGTCTGCGATTCTCTGGGCTATCACCATTATTAAAGGAAGACGTGAAGAACAGTACAGTATAGCAAGCGACTCAAGATCGGGATTGGAGACGGTCAGTGACCCTAACACAGTAAATCCACTAGCAGTAGATATAAGACACGAAATCTCTCAGTTAAATAATATAGGGAAAAAGATAAACTTATACTGGGTTAAAGCTCATTGTGGAATAACTGGCAATGAGAGAGCAGACGAACTGGCCAAACATGCAGCATTAAACAATAGACAGTTGCCAAAATATGACAGGTTCCCGTTGTCATTCGCAAAGCACTCCACCAGGGCTGATACTTTAGAAGAATGGCAGCACATGTACTGGACAGCCACAACGGGATCAACTACCAAGTTGTTCTACAAAGATGTAGCCAGTGCCTTTAAAATACTAGGGAAAATTAAATTAGACAATTACTATACACAAATATTTACAGGACACGGAGGTTTTAAAGATTATCTGTATAGATTTAAACTATCTGAGTCTCCATTATGCTCTTGCGGTGGGGAAGTAGCTCAGACTGTGCAGCATCTCTTAATAGATTGCCCTAAGTTTGGCAAGCTGAGATATGACTGTGAGAGTGCAATGGAGATGGATATTAGCGTTGACAATTTAAGTGTAATAATAGGTTATGACGATTGCAGACCGATATTTCTTAATTTTGCAAAAACCGTTCTTTGCAAAATTGGAAAAGAAAATGATTCCATTGTGGAAGTATAAGTATAAGTATAATTTGGTAAAAATTTATTGTATGTAATTTTTCTTTTCTTTTTATTTTATTTTTTTTGGAATTATTATTATTATTATTATTATTATTTTTTATCTTATATTGGAATATCTATTTATTTGGGAATTATTTATTTATTTGTAGGAACCTAGTCTCATACTCTGAAGGCACCTTCTAGGGTTTTGAACTTAAATTTGGTTGCACTTAATTTATTTTTTGGTGATTGTTAATGTTAAATTTGTCAATTATTATTATTCGCAATGGCTTCACTGAAGCGAATATGATTTGGCAAGCGTGATAAAATAGTTTTTGTTTGATACTCACTTACCAAAGTCTTGATTATTGTGGCTGTGGATCTGGGGGTGGTGGAATCAATGAAGTACTGAGGGGCTTCTGTGGTTGTGTCTTGCCTTGGACAACACAATGTTTATTTTGCAGTTCCGGCGGTGTTGTCTAAGATGGGGCGGAAGCTGTACTGGTATTGATGAAACTAACCGAGTTCACTTCCACTACGCTGACATATTGTGCTGAGACTTTAGAGTATCTTATCAGAAAACTAATAGGAACACTGAGATCACTCGAGGAAAAAATGAAAAATAAACAAAAGTTTGACAGCTAGCTAACCTGAGTGATCATGCTGCTTCACAGTTTAGCACAGACTATGTCATAGACTGCTGCCTTGATTGTAAAGTACAAAGTGAAACTAAAATAAAGGGAAAGTAAAAAGAAGTAAAATAAATTTAATAACTTGCGATAGAATAAAATTGTTGAACATACTCGTACATATACATTTTTCCTTTTGGATATTTCAGTATCAGTAGTTTACTTGATTCATATAGATGGCATTACTTTACAAACGGCATAAATAATATAAATTAAAGATTTTATTAGATAATTATTGTTGGATTATTGAATGTAATCATTAAGGAATTACATTTAATATTTTAATTTGGAAAACCAGCATTTGATATTGATTTGAACTGAAGTTGAACTTGGTATCAAAGTTGTTAAATAATGCTCATAGAGGGAGTTGTTTTCAAACAAAATAATTTTGGTTTAACTTTAATTTTTTTTATGATTATTTATTTAGTGATGCAGATAGTATAATTTATGAAGCCTATTAATATATGTTGATTAATTGCTTATGTATTCTTTTTGTTGTAGTTTATCTTGAACTGTTTCTAGCAGACTTTGTTAGCTTTTAACGTTGCCAAGTGTATTGTATAATTAGTACCTAATTCTAATGGTGAATACTACCATTTATAATATTTTAGTCTGAGATAATTCATTTGATTCGGCGTAAATTTATTGTATTCTGCTTATATTTTATAGTTATGGGTATATTTTTTGTCTATTATTTTGATTTACTTTGTATTATTTATTGAAATGATTTTACTATATATTTTGTATGAAAATTAATGAATACATGAGTCAAAGGGAGTAAAATTGTAGTTAATTGTAAATTAGTTGAATCTTTGCCCATAAAGTACAAGTGATGCAGTGAATGGAAATTGTAGACAATATTTAATAGTAATTGTATTATCCAAGCATGGTATTAATAAGGTCGTGTTTAGTGTGTGAAAGAAAAGTAAGAATTATTTTAATTATTATTTATATAAATTTTATCATTAAAGTTTAAGCATTAAGAATTATTTTAAGTTAACTAAGCTAATGTGTTATAATATTGCTATACATATTAAGATAGTGTCTTCAACATGATGCTATGCTTAAGAAAGATAATTATACTAATTTATTTAATGTTAAAAATGTAAGAGATCAATTTTGTAAATATTGTATTGTATTTCGGAATACAAGAATGGTAAAATTGGTTTCTCTGAATTTGATAAAAAAAATATTAAATAAAATGGTCTTAAGTCTTCATATTGATTGTCTAACACAATCAATAAAGAAGAAAATGTGTATTTTAATTAAATTAATTAATAATAAAGAATGAGTGAAGAATGAATGAACTTAAAGATATCTTAAGGGGTGGGAAATCCAAATAAGTAAGTTACCTTCTAATTTTCTTTGTTGATCTAGTATTTTGATATTTATTTTCATAATATTTTATTTTCTGTAATTTATAATATTTTAATTATAAACTAAATAAAAAAAGAAGTGGGAATTTAATAAGAAAATGTTAAAGTATGAAAGAAAGAGTGAAATGTTGTCGCATAATAATAGCGACAGTAATTTTAAGTTAGAGCCATTTCGAGATGGCAAAAAATTAAAAAAAAAAAAAAAAAAAAAAAAAAAAAAAAACCTAACCTAACCTAACCTAACCTAACCACTGCGTGCTCCGGTGACCTGCTGCCCGCGGTCGCGGACTGGAGGGTCGACGAGCACTTTGGCACGCTGTCTGACCACCGCCCGATTCTGTTTACGCTGCGGCTGGGGCGCCGAGAGACCGCCCTGGAGAGCGGCGATAGCACCCGGATCTACAACACAAAGAAGGCGAACTGGTCAGTGTTTTCGGCGGAGTTGGAGCGGGAACTGGATCGACTTGACCTGGAGGAATGTGTGGCGGGCGCAGGGGACCGGGAGGGGGTAAACCGAGCGGCGGAATTGTACACTGAGTGCATCGTGGGAGCGTGCGAGAAGGCGATACCTCGCGTTTCACCCAGAGGTGTTGTCAAGGCGTGCAAATGGTGGACGCCGGAGCTCACGCGGTTGAAGGCGGAGATGGTGCGGCGCAGGAAGAGGATCGCAAAGGCAAACCCGCAGCGAAGGCGGTTCGTGGCGGACGAGTACCTGACGGCGAAAGCCGAGTACCGGGACGCTATCGAGTCCGCTCGAACAGCCAGCTGGAAGGAGTTCTGCACCGGCGAGGAGAAGGAGACCATCTGGGAGCGCTCATACCGGGTGATGAAGGCGTGCTCCGCCCGGGTGCAACAAGACAAGCTGCTGCAGGCGGCGGACGGCGTGGCGCTGGACGCGGCGGGGTCGGCGCGGCTGCTCGCCGACACCTTCTACCCGCCGGACCCGCCCGCAGCGGACACGCCGGCGCAGGCGCACACGCGGGCCGTAGCCGCTACACACCGCGCCCGGCTGGCGGCACTACCTGTAGGGGAGGAGGGACACCGGGACTTCACACCTACCGAGCTAGAGACGGTGATACGAGCGATGAGCCCGAAGAAGGCACCTGGGGGGGACGGCCTCACCTTGGACATCTGCCTCCGGGCCTTCGTCTGCAATAAGGCCCTGCTGCTGCAACTTTTCTCGCAGTGCCTGAGGTGGGGCTGCTTCCCGCGAGTGTGGAAGGTGGCGACGATTAAGGTGATCCCGAAGCCGGCGAGAGAAACTTACTTCTTGCCGAAATCATACCGCCCTATCGGACTCTTACCGGTTTTGGGGAAGATGCTGGAAAAGCTGTTCGTCAACAGACTGCAGTGGCAGCTTGGCAGGGAGCAGCGTCTCAGTCCGCTTCAGTACGGGTTCACTCCGCAGCGAAGCACCGAGGACGCATTGTACGACGCCATGGCTGAAATCAGAATGCATATGCAGGATAAGAAGTTAGTGGTCATGGTGTCGCTTGACATCGAGGGCGCGTTCGACGCTGCGTGGTGGCCTGTCATCATCGAGCAGCTGCACGCCAAGGAGGTCGACCCGGCCGTGGCGCGCCTCGTGGCGGACTACCTGTCGGAGAGGAGGGTGAGGCTGCGCTACGCGGGGGAGACCGTCGAGCGAGAGACTGAGCGAGGCTGCATCCAGGGGTCTACCTGCGGCCCCATCCTGTGGAACATCCAGCTGGACCCCCTGTTAGAGCAGTCGCAGTACGGGGGGGTGCGGGTGCAAGCCTTTGCGGATGACATCGTCATGATCGCGGCGGCAATGAACGGGCACGAGTTGGAGGAGAGAGTGAACCGGGCCTTGAACGTGATCGTTCAATGGGGAGAGAAGCTAAAACTCAAGTTTGCTCCGGGCAAGACGCAGGCTCTCTTGATAACCAAAAAAATAAATTATTACACCCCCAGATTAGAGATGGCAGGTATAGAGTTATGTTACGGGGTGAGTCTTAAGATATTGGGGTTGACGGTGGACCCGCTGCTCAATTTTCAACGACATTTAGAAGCTATAACCAAGAAAGCTATTACATTCTACAAGGCAGTTTCGAGAGCAGCGCGAGCGCAATGGGGCCTTAACTCCGATATCTTAAGACTCATTTACATATGCGTAGTAGAGCCAACTGTTCTGTACGCCGCGAGTTGCTGGGCGGAAGTGTCAGAACGAGTGTATGCAGAGAAGGCGTTAAATAAACTTACGAGATCCTTTGCTATAAAGATTTGCAAAGCTCATCGCACGGTTTCGTTTACGTCAGGTGTACTATTGGCTCGAATACTGCCTTTATCCTTGAGAGTCAGAGAACAATCTAAAGTCTACAGGATCAAAAGAGGAGAACCGCTTACTTGTCTGCCTGGAAGGAGCGGTGAGATGAGAAGGAGTCTGTATTCACTGCCACACCCAGCGGAGAGAAGTCGAATGGAGTACGGGTTGATCGGCTCTCAGCAGGACGCCGATGCTCTGGGATCCGATGAGCCAGTGCTCTATACAGATGGCAGTAAGCTGGAAGGAAAGGTCGGGGCGGCGGTTAGTTGTTGGATTGGAGGGGTGGAGGTTCGACATTCTGGCTTTCGCCTCGAGAATTTTTGCAGTGTTTTCCAGGCAGAGTTGTCTGCAATTCTCTGGGCCATCACTATTATTAAAGAAAGGCGGGAGCATACTTTTAGCATTGCAAGTGACTCAAGATCAGGATTGGAGTCGATTGGTGACCCAAACACAGTCTACCCTCTAGCAGTAGATATAAGGCACGAGATATCTCAGTTAAGTGACACAGGAAAAATAGTTAAACTATACTGGGTGAGAGCCCACTGTGGAATAGTTGGCAATGAGTGGCAATGAGAGAGCAGATGAGCTGGCCAAACACGCGGCCTTAAACAACAGACAGCTTCCTAAATATGACAGGTTCCCGTTGTCGTTTGCAAAGTACTCCACCAGGGCTGACACGTTAGAAGAATGGCAGCACAAATATTGGACAGCGGCTACAGGATCGACCACCAAACTGTTTTACAAAGATGTAGCCAGTGCCTTTAAAGTTTTAGGGAAAATTAAATTAGATAATTATTTTACACAAATTTTTACAGGACATGGTGGCTTCAAAGCTTATTTACATAGATTTAAACTATCAGAGTCTCCACTGTGCTCTTGCGGTGAAGAGGTGCCTCAAAATGTGGAGCATCTATTAGTAGATTGCCCTAGGTTCGGCAAGTTAAGATATGACTGCGAGAGCGCAATGGAGATAGCTATTAACATAGATAATTTAAGTATCATAATAGGTTATGATGATTGCAGGCAAATCTTTCTCGATTTTGCAAAGACCGTTCTTTGCAAAATCGGGAAAGAAAATAACTCAATTGTAGAATTTACATAAATTTAATTTAATGAATTACATATGAAATTGCATGATTTAATTTATTGTATCATTGTTGTCACGACTTTTATCATTTTATTATTTTTCAATGACTTTATTATTTATTTTTATGATTATTTAATATTTATTGTATTATATAGGTAGGTAACTTTTATTTACGCTTTTTATATCATGGTGTATCATTTAGCTATTGCTGGGGTAATAAATCTTCTTTAGATACTCACTGAAAGCAGATTGAATCTGTTGATGCCGTTCCAGTGGGATGCGTCTTGTCCTGGAAAACACAACATTATATTTGCAGTCCAGGTGGTGTTGTCTAGGATGAGGCGGAGCGTCTAGTTGGTTGCGGTATTGAAGACAAACTATAAATATTAATCAATTGTTAACAACGCAAAGAGTATCTGAAGGAATGATTTTTCAAAACATTGTTTACATTTTCATGTGAGAATCAAACAAACAAAGCAAAAGAGTTTGACATCGACATAATATCTGACACATGATGTGACTTGACGTTTAAGCACAGACTATAATTAATTTAGTTTGCAGGCTTGATCGTGAGCACAGAACACAATGATTTTTATGGGGGATTACTATTATACCAATTTTGTTTTATGTTCCTATTTCAACAAAAACACCATTAACTTTCTAATACTAATTGCACTTGTTTTTAATCTTTATTATTACAGAAGTTTACTTAAACACCCATAGATGGCGCTATTATAATTATGGGTCGGGATTCTGATCTTGAATAAATTATTATTGTTAGAATTGTATTAGTTGGTATTATTTTTATGGTATGAATTTTGATATAATCATTCTTATTGTACGATTATTTTATTTTATTTTTATTTTTATTTTTACATAAATAGTAGTAAATGTATAAATGGTAGTGTATATTAATTTCCTAGGATGAACATATTAGTTTTTAAAGTTTAGTTTTAAAGCTTAGAATTGGTAATCATGATAAAAATTGTTAGGAAGTCATGAATAATAATAGTAAGTCTGAATTGTGTTGTTTATGTACTCTATTTTATAATTGGAATTGTAACTAAGTGGGTACCTACTTTTTAATTAATTGCCTTGTTTTATGTCTTTTTAATTACATAGATTAGTCTTAATATTGTAGTAATTTAAATTTTACATATAAATTATTAAGGAAATACCTACTTAGTGTAATAATAATGGTATAGAATTGTTTTAGAAATAAATCATATATATTTATTTTATGGGGGCATAAATAAATGTGTAGGTGGTCCTAATGGTAATGTTAACAATAATAATGTTATTGTTAACATTATTATTAACATATTATGTTACCCTTACTGATTTTTGATTATTTATCTTAGTTCATTTTATTTTATTTACCTAGTGTTAATAGAACTATTTTATTATTGTATAATGATTTGTACTCAAAACAAGTAATTTCTTTTTCTATGCTTTTTTAAATGTCAATATTTTTGTATCAATAAAAACTAATTTTCTAAAAATTGTTTTGGGTACAAGATTGTTAAATTAATGTTTCTTCTTAAAATAATATATTATAGTTAAGAAAATCTCTAAATAAAATTGATTTTGAAATCTTCGGACTGATTGTCTCATACAATCGGTAATGAAGATTTAATTGTGTTTTAATTAATTAATTAATAAATGTTAATAAAATTAATTGATGATGAATGGGTAATGAATGTGATATTTTTGTCGATCCAAATTAACTTCTCTTGTAATTATTCCTTTTTTTTTGGATTATTTTATATTTTGTTTTTTATTTTATTTTATTTAATTTTTAATTTAAAGGGAAAATAATATGTAAAGGTATGAAAGGTATAATGAGTTAAATGTTGTTGCAAAATAATAGCAACAGGTAATTTTAAGTTAGTGCCATTTCGAGATGGCAAAAAAAAAAAAAAAAAAAAAAAAAAAAAACCTAACCTAACCTAACCTAACCTAACCTAACCTAACCTAACCTAACCTAACCTAACCTAACCTAACCTAACCTAACCTAACCTAACCTAACCTAACCTAACCTAACCTAACCTAACCTAACCTAACCTAACCTAACCTAACCTAACCTAACCTAACCTAACCTAACCTAACCTAACCTAACCTAACCTAACCTAACCTAACCTAACCTAACCTAACCTAACCTAACCTAACCTAACCTAACCTAACCTAACCTAACCTAACCTAACCTAACCTAACCTAACCTAACCTAACCTAACCTAACCTAACCTAACCTAACCTAACCTAACCTAACCTAACCTAACCTAACCTAACCTAACCTAACCTAACCTAACCTAACCTAACCTAACCTAACCTAACCTAACCTAACCTAACCTAACCTAACCTAACCTAACCTAACCTAACCTAACCTAACCTAACCTAACCTAACCTAACCTAACCTAACCTAACCTAACCTAACCTAACCTAACCTAACCTAACCTAACCTAACCTAACCTAACCTAACCTAACCTAACCTAACCTAACCTAACCTAACCTAACCTAACCTAACCTAACCTAACCTAACCTAACCTAACCTAACCTAACCTAACCTAACCTAACCTAACCTAACCTAACCTAACCAATCCTCCAATACAAAAGAAGAAATAGTCAAAATAGAAAATAAAACAGAACTAGAAAATAAAGTAAAGGCATATATAAATACAATAATAGAGTCATGCAATGTTAGTATACCTAAACTAAAAACATGCAAAAAACTTACCCTACCGTGGTGGTCCGAAGCACTCGCGAAAATGAAGCAAGAAGTCAAAACCAGGAAGCGTCGAATCCGATGTGCAGCGCCAGTCCGGAGGTCCAAGGTCGTCGATGAGTACCTGCAAGCAAAAGAAAAATATGAGATAGAAGCCAAGAAGGCACAGACGGAAAGCTGGAAAGAGTTTTGTAGTAAGCAAGATAGAGAGGGTATATGGGAAGGAATATACAGAGTGATAGGAAGGATAACTAGGAGGCAGGAGGACATTCCTTTGGAGAGGGAGGGAAGGGTTTTGTGTGCAAAGGAGTCTGCCAAGATGTTGGCCAACACGTTTTACCCGGAGGACTTGGAAAGCCAGGATAATGAGGACCATCGACGGACACGAGCAGAAGCTAACCTGGTAAACGACTGGGTTCATGATGAACAACATGACCCACCGTTTACTATGGAAGAGCTTAGAGCCGCGGTGGACAGCTTCAACCCTAAGAAAGCCCCGGGTATGGATGGACTTACGGCGGACATATGTGGCAAAGCGATAGCGGTAGACCCGGAGACTTACCTTGCCTTAGCCAACAAATGCCTCACGCTGCAACACTTCCCAATCATCTGGAAGGAAGCAACGATCGTGGTTCTTCGAAAACCAGGGAAGGAGAACTACACGAATCCAAAGGCGTATAGACCCATCGGCCTGCTGTCGGTTCTGGGCAAAATCCTGGAGAAAATGCTAGTCGGACGCATAAAGTGGCATATAGTCCCGAGGATAAGTACTCGCCAGTACGGATTCATGCCCCAAAAGAGCACCGAAGACTCCCTCTATGATCTCATGCAGCATATTCGAACCAAACTTGAACAGAAAAAGCTGATAACAATGATATCATTAGACATAGAGGGAGCCTTCGATAACGCGTGGTGGCCAGCCATAAGAACCAGACTGGCAGAGGAAAGGTGTCCGGTAAACATAAGGAGGCTCTTAGACAGTTACCTACAGGATCGAAAAATAAGAGTGAGATATGCCGGGCAAGAACACACAAAAAAGACGAATAAAGGATGCGTCCAGGGATCGATAGGCGGGCCGATGCTGTGGAATCTCCTACTGGACACTCTCCTAAGGGGGCTTGAGAGTGGAGGGAACTATTGTCAAGCCTTTGCTGATGACGTGGTGCTTGTCTTTGACGGTGACACGGCACAAGAAGTCCAAGAGCAAGCCAATGCCGCTCTCGCCTATGTTCAGGGGTGGGGTGTCAAACACAAGCTGAAATTTGCACCACACAAAACCAATGCAATGGTCATCACTAGAAAACTAAAGTTTGACACACCACTGCTGAGGATGGGCGGGGTCGACATTGGACTGTCCAAGGAAATCAAGATCCTGGGGGTCACGATAGACCACAAGCTGACCTTCAACAACCATGTGGCTAACGTCTGTAAGAAAGCACTCAATATATACAAAAAGCTTGCTACAGCCGCAAAGGTCAGTTGGGGTCTTCACCCAGAAGTCGTGCGAACAATCTACATGGCAGCAGTAGAGCCCGTGATCCTTTACGCTGCTAGTGTCTGGGCCAAGGAAACGTCAAAGATAGGGGTACAGAAGCAGCTCAACACAGTGCAAAGAGGGTTTGCCCAGAAACTGACAAAGGCGTACCGTACCGTTTCACTGAATTCGGCCCTGGTTCTGGCTGGGCTTCTTCCACTTGACCTCAGAATACAGGAGGCAGCTGCCCTGTATGAGGCTAGGAGGGGGATGCCCCTGCCAGCGCTAGCAGACAGAGAGCTTGAGAGGATGGTGAGCTACGCAATGATCTCTCACCCGGCAGAGCACAAAAGCCTGGAGTTCGTTGACCTGATCGACCAGGAAGCCGTAGACAGGCACAACAACCAGCAGGTCAAGATATACACCGATGGCAGCAAAATTGAGGGCAAAGTCGGAGCTGCACTGTCCCTATGGAACGGTGCAGCCGAGACCAAAACCCTCAAGTTAAAGCTGTCATCTTTCTGCACAGTGTATCAGGCAGAACTCTTGGCCTTGTGCAGAGCCACAGAAGAGATCACTAAACGCCGAGAACAGAGCTATGGAGTATATAGTGACTCGAAGGCAGCGCTGGAAACTGTCACCAATCCAGGCTCTATCCATCCACTTGCAGTCGAAGCTCGAAGAAACCTCGCGAGGGCTCTGGTCCAGAAAAAGGAAGTATCCTTATTCTGGATCAAAGCTCACGCTGGATTGGAAGGGAACGAGCGTGCGGACAAGCTTGCAAAGGAAGCAGCGCTGAAGACAAAAAGAAAACCAGACTACGAGTTCTGCCCTAAATCTTACATCAAGAGACAGATAAGACTCGAGGCACTAGTCAAATGGAACGATCGGTACAAGATGGGCGAGACGGCATCGATAACAAAAATATTTTTCCCCGACGCAATAAAGGCTTACAGGACAATACGACAGCTTGAACCGACAATGACGATGACCCAAATTATGACAGGGCATGGCGGGTTCTCTGAATATTTGACTCGGTTCAAATGTAAGGAGAACCCATCATGCATCTGTGAGCTAGGCGTGAGCGAAACAGTTCCGCACATTCTATTTGAATGCCCTAAAGAAGGGCTTAGAAGATACGAAACGGAACAAGAGTTAGACTGTACAATAAATGCAGAAAATGTAAGCAAGTTAATAACAGATAAAGATAAAAGAAGTAAGTTTATAAAATTTTGTACAAATGTAGCAGAGTCAACAATTAAAAGAAATAAAGATTTATAAAATATGGTGAATATATATTATATGATATATATAAACAGCATATATAAATAAATAGCATAAGGAAACTGTAATAAACTATGAAAGTACAATAATTATAGATAAAACAAATATGTAAAGATAAGATAGAAATAAGTGCAAATATGTAATGAAATAATAGCATGTAATTAACAGATAGAGAAGTAACAGTCAATATCTAAATTTAAAAAGATGTATAAAATATGGTGTGTATATATGATATGACATATATAAACAGCATATATAAATAAATAGAAAACCGCAATAAAATAAAATAGTTATAGAAAAAACAAATGTCTAAGATTAGATAGAAATAAGTACGAAAATGTATTAGAATAGAATGTATAAATTATAAGAGATAAGTAGTTAGTAAAACACCCTCTTAGACCCCAAGTGGGTACGCTAAGTATGTAATCCCACCCGTCTATAGAAATAAAGAAAACAAAATCTTTGATTTCGTCAAAGGAACGGGAAAAAAAAAAAAAAAAAAAAAAAAAAAAAAAATCCTCCAATACAAAAGTGAAAATATTTTGTTGACATAAAGTCGCGTGCGACCTATCATTTTAAGCGTCTCAGTGCCCATCGTGCGAATCTTTATTAATAGGACCCACGTTTTTATACAAAAAACGTGATTTTTTGACTTTTTAAGCAAATTTATTTCGATTTTATACATATTTTGTTAAATTTGGCTATTAAAAATCTATTTTTTCTAAATTTATAGTTTCTGTGTGTACTTAAATTCGCTATTTGTCGCGCCGGTTGCGCCCCCTATCGCAAAGTGTCGTTTTTGTGAGCCAAAAGTTAATATTTAGCTATTTGTTTACGAAATCGTGCTTTGGTCGACGGCAAAAACCGAAAAAGATTTTTCTAGACTCTAACTTAAAGTGACTATAGTCGTGTGCTACCTCATAAAACGCGGCTCGGCGCGCTCTATCATCTGTGCGAGCGTCACATCCCGTGGCTGTTTCACCTTTGCCCGACGTCCCCGCACGTACCTGCAACAGAAAAACAACAAATATTAGACAAAAACACAAAAAATCGCCCGCCCACCCGCCCTTTTGTCATTTACCAAGGTAAGAATACTCGATTTACGGGGCCGAGTCATTCTTTAAACCTTGGTAACTGCCAAACTAGTGGAGGTTTCTTTACGGGGTTTTCACCGTTGTCATTGTGCGCATACAGGCATTCTGCCTGCATTTAAAAACTACACCTAAATTGAACCATCTCTTATTTTAACATTGACTTTTTGTAAATTGTTACAATTTGACCTTTATTGTTGATTTAACGTAAAAACTTACCTTGCTAGTACAATTTAAAGTACTTATTCTTACTGTAAAAGGTTGCAGGCAGCTCTATTGAGTTGAATCTGTAACATAAAAATAAGGGTTAGGTTAGAAAAATATATATTATACTTACGTAAAACTTAATTTTAAAACTTATACAAACTTTTAATTACCTATATTAACGCGTTCCTCTGACCACCTTCCTAATGTTTGGGATCCGGACACCCGTAAAATCGGCAAAAAGTGCCGAGGAGCCCCAAGCAGGACCAAGCAGCAATGAAGGCAGAGCCAGCCTGTCAAGCGTTCGACGAAGTATTGGTGAGTGGGAGTCTGGACAGCCGGACAAAGGTCAAAAACTGAAGAGCCCTACTAAGAAAGTTTTGTCGGCAGAACCCCAGAAGCCTAAAGCTAAAATAACGTCTACACAAGACAGCAAAGCAGCGCCAAAAAGACCACAGGTGGAGGCTTCTGGGAGCCCAAAACTTAAATACATTGACAGGCTGTCAGAAGCAAGAGCTTGCTTAACAAAAGCAAAACTGCACCTGGGGAACTCCAGAAACTTAAAGACGGAAATAAAAACGGAGGTTCTACTTGCCATAGATCGTCTTTACCAATTGGTGAAAGAGTCAGAGTCGGTGAAAGGAAAGAGCAAAGAACAACATACAGAAAAGGAAAAAGAACCAGAGAAGGAAAAAGAACCAGAAAAGGAAAGAGTGCCAGAAGCGGAAAAAGTGGCAGATATAAAATTAGATGACAGTGAGTTGATGAAAGTAATGGAAGAGCATACAAGACTACTAAAGGAAAACGGTGACAAGATAGAAAAGCTCCAAGAAACGTTAGAAAGGAAGACATACGCGAGTGTGGCAGCGGCGCCTACCAAGATCGAGACCTTGGAGCAGACCGCGCTGCACTCGGTTGTGGTGACCTCAAAAGTCGAAATGGAGACAGGAGAAGAAATCCTAAACCGAATCCGGAAAGCAATAAATGCAAAGGAAGGAGACATAGCAATAGAGAAAGTGAGAAAAGCTAAAGATAGAAAAGTTATTATTGGATGCAGAACCGAAGAGGAAAGGGAAAAATTCAAAGACAGATTAAAAGGTGTGGAAGACTTAAATGTAGAAGAGATGAGAAACAAGGACCCCCTAGTTGTCCTTAGGAGCGTGTTGAAATACAACACCGACGAGGAAGTCATCAGCGCCCTAAGGAAGCAAAACAGGGGGATCCTTGAAGGGATAGAGGACCACAAGATCGAAATAAGATACAAGAGGCAGTCTCGAAACCCCTTATCACATGACATTATCATGAGGGTGTCCCCCGCAATATGGCAAAGACTAGTCAGCTCAGGCACCGTTCTAATAGACCTGCAGCGAGTACGAGTGGCAGACCAGTCGCCGCTGGTCCAGTGCTCGCAGTGCCTGGGCTACGGCCACGGGAGGCGCTTTTGCACAGAAGCTCTGCCGAAGTGTAGCCATTGTGGGGGACCCCACATGAAGGCAGACTGCCCAGATTTCGTCCTCGGTACAGCCCCATCCTGCTGCAACTGCACGCAAGCAAAGGCTAACGAAACTAGCCACAATGCGTTTAGTGCAGAGTGCCCCATCCGCAGGAAATGGGACGCATTGGCCAGAACAACAATAGCGTACTGCTAAAGTGGTATCCAGTGGCGAAATACTGGACCTGGACGAGGAATAAATTGGAATACGGACAACGATAAAATCATCCATAACACAAGTAAATTACAATTAAAACAACCAGTAAATTTTTAAGAGTAAAAAAGATAATTGGATCATGTTTCATAAGTAAACAAGACCAATTTCTAGAAAGAAACCTATACATAAAAATTAAATAATAAATTAAAAGCTAATTTTAAACAATATAAAATACCATATAAAGTAAAAGTAAAAGTAGAAAATAAATATTATAACGAAAAACATACCGCACTTAGTGTTCAGTTTTGCATGCAACCTCGCCAGGAAAAGTAAAACTCGCAGCGCCGATCTCGAATAACCTGCGAAAAACCAAAATTGTTATTAAACTTACAAAACTTAGAAAACTTAGCATTTTTAAAAACAGGCAATAAAAATAAAAGTAACAAAAATAAATAAAAGTACCCGAATTATGGTGGCTATATATTTTAAAAAATATATATGACTAGCATAGGCGAAAAAGAAAAGTAATACAAAAGCAATAAATGTTGATATATAAATAAAATAAGATGTAATAAATTTAAGCAGAAAAACTCAAAACAGAAACGTTTAAACATAAAATAGTAAAACCTAAAATTAAAATCTGTGTAAACGAAACCAAATAGCTGATAATGAAATAAAAGTAGTAAAGAAATAACAAGGAATAATAGGCTAAAAAATATATTAATCCGAAATGATACCCATATTTAGTAACTTAAGCAGAGTGTGTTGTAAATCAGATAAAAAGAAAAAAATAGAAAATCCCAAAAACATGTAAAAAATAAATAAATAATAATAATAAAAAACCAAATAAAAACTTTAAACTTCCCTTTCCCATCCCAATTTAGATAAAAAGTAAACTTTGTAAAAAGAAGAGTAAAAAAGGTCTCTGATTATGTCAGAGGAACGTCGCGGTGCCGTCAAAAAGACGGTGCTATTTAAAAAAAAAAAAAAAAAAAAAAAAAAAAAACAATCCTCCACCAAGTTCAGCATATCCGCTGAACAGGCCGTCACATCTACAAAACTGGTGTACGATCTGTTTCCTCGTATCGTATATATTAAAAAAAAAAAAAAAAAAAAAAAAGAGCAAAAAGAATAAAATTGTAAAAAGAACAATACAATCATTTGTACATAATACTAAACTTAGATTTAAGATGGTGAAATCACCCGAAATTGCGATTTATTCACAACATTTAATAAAGAAATAGGACTCATATTCATTTCAAAATAGGAATCCTGGACATAAACTGACGATAACTAAGACTTACCATAGGAAATTAAATAAAAGTAGAATCACATAGGAACAGATCTAGTAAAGTAAAGTAAATTCAACATTTTAGTAAAGAAAGAAAAGAACTCAATAGTAAATTCATAATAAATTAGGAACGTACGAATAAGAAAGGCTCCGACTAATGTCGGAGGTGAGTACGTCGGTGCCGTCAAAAGACGGTACCACTATATAAAAAAAAAAAAAAAAAAACCTAACCTGACCTAACCTTTTTTTTTTTTTTTTTTTTTTTTTTAAGTGAGGAAAATGCATTACGCATCCCCGCCCGGCCGGGGGGCACAGACGGGGTATGTGGGACTCCCCTCTCTAGTAGAGGTATACCCACTAAAAAACTCACTATTCCCGCCACTGTTGAGCAAAGACGAAGCCGGCGGTAACTCAACAGTCCGCCTGGCTTCGCCTGTGGCCCACGTCCGCCCCGGTGGAATGGGCGGACCTCCTTAAATGCGACGAGCGCAGTAGCTCGTCATCTCCTCGGGAGGTCTCGTTATTGGACAACAGGTGCCCCCGCACCTGTCGCCCGAGAACCTCCCGGCGGGTTGTGTTGAGAGCGGGCACCCCGTCTGGCTCGCCCGCCCCGCCCACGATGAAGCCGTTGAGAGAGCGGATGCCGTTCTCTCTCGCGCTCCGCGGCTTCCTTCTGCGACATCACGTCCTCGCAGAAGGAAAGCATCGCCTCCCAGTTTCTTTCACTGCCGACCATCTTCTCCATAACGATCGGCAGCGAGAGGTTTCCACTTTCTAAGGCCGCAGTTAAATCTGCCCTTGGCCCAGCCCATGCAGGGCATACCTCCATTGTGTGCTGTGCGGTATCCTCCACACAGCCACAATGGTGGCATTCCTGGGTCATCTCCTTTCCAGCTACGACACACAGGTATCTCCCAAAACAGCCATGCCCTGAGAGAACCTGTGTAAGCCGGAATGAGAGTGACCCCCACTCTCGTTCCACCCATTCCTCCAGAATGGGCAGGATCCCCTCCAACGCTCGGCGTCGGGAACCCGCACCTGTAGTGCTCTGCTCCTCGAGCTGCCGCCGCCATTCGCCCAGAGCCGCTTCCTGGGCGCTTACACGCCACCGCACCACTTCATCAGGCGCTGGGCGGTTGCCCTGACTACGAGCGTCTGCCCGTTGCCAGTAGACCGAGGATTGAACCTCGGCCTCGAGCTCCCACGGTAGGGATCCTGCAAGAGCGCAGGCCACCCCATGGGAGATGGTCCGATAACCCCTGATTACTCTAACCGCCATGACCCTCTGTGCCTGATGCAGAAGGGCTTTATGGCGGTTTTTCAGAGATCCGGCCCAGATCGGGGCCCCATAAAGGGCCATCGATCGGACCACTCCCATATACAGGCGGCGGCAGCCTACACCTCCACCTCCTGTGTTAGGAAGCAGGCGACTAAGAGCGCCTGCTGTTCTTACTAATTTTGGAACCAAACGTTCCAGGTGAACCCCAAAGTCCCACCTGCTGTCGAGGACGACGCCAAGATATTTTAACGTCGTCCCGACCGAAATTGGGGTTCCCCCCACCACTATGCTGGTACCAGCAGGTGGTCTCCGCCGAGGCCCGTGAAAACAAATAGCCTCGGACTTCTGGAGAGCCACCTCCAGCCCTAGTCGTCGAATCCGCGCCACCACCGCCGCGACGCCAGCGGTGGCCAACACCAAGGCGGACCGGAGATCAGAACCCCGGGCCGTCACTAGGGTGTCATCGGCGTAACAAATCACGCCCACGCCTCGCAGGTTAGCGCAGCGCAGGACGTGATCATAGCCGATGTTCCACAGCAGGGGCCCAAGAACGGACCCCATTGGGAACACCACGCGACATGCGCCGGCGACTACCCGTTCCACTCCTGGTAGGGAACACTACCGCCCTATCTGATAGGTAGCTCGCTACCAGTCTCTTCAAGTATGGGGGCACTCCATGATAGCGGAGTGCCTCCATAATAGTCGGCCAGGGCAGGCTGTTGAAGGCATTTTTAATGTCCAACGAGACAGCCAACAACTGCCCACCCCTTAAAGCCTCCTCCTCTGTCATGTCCCGCAGGCGACCGATCGCGTCTATGGTCGACCGGCTCCAGCGGAACCCGAATTGGGCGTCCGACAAATTCGGACCCACAACCCCCATATGCTCGATGAGGCGGTTAGCTATCACCCTCTCCAACAGCTTCCCCGCCTCATCCAACAAGACTATGGGCCGATAACCCGAAGGGTCATCGGCCGGCCGTCCCTCCTTACGGAGGAGGACCAAACGGCCCTCCTTCCATCGGTGCGGGAAAACACTTTCTCGCACACACCTATTAAAGAGTGCCCTTATTCGGGGCTCTAGAGCGCCCTGCTCCCCGCCAAGGGCCAGGACCCAAGCGCGGCAGGGAATGCCATCGGGTCCTGGGGCCGTGTTTTTGCCCTTAATGCGTAACACGGCCGCACCCACCTCCGCTACAGAGACCTCAGGCACATCCTCAGTGCCCGAGTCTCCCGCCTCCTGTTCTGGCGGTGCCATATTAGGAGGCAAAAAGTCCGTTCCCATTTCTGGGAACAGTGCCTCGACCACCCTTTCGAGGACTTCCGGCTCGAGGCTGCTGGAGATGGGAGGAGTCCAAGGGCGTAGCTTTTGCCTTACTAACTTGTATGGCCTACCCCAAGGATCCCCTTTCAACGTCTCCAGCAACTCCTCCCATGCCGCGGCCTTAGACCGGCCTATAGCAAGGCGGAGTTCCACCGCCACCTCTCTGTACGTGGCGTACAGCCGGTCCTCCTCTTCTTCGTCGCGGTTTCGGCGTCTCCGATACCGTTGGAAGTTGCGGCGCCTCTCGACGCACGAGCGGCGGAGCCGGGCAATCTCCTCGTTCCACCAGTATACTCCTTGTTTTGACGGGGGGGCTCTAGCGCGAGGCATCGCGGCGTCACACACCTGCGTCATGGCCTCGCAGATCTGAGCCGCATCCCCGTCCACATCTACCGGTGGTGGTTCCGGCAACCACGCCTGAACAAGAGCCGCCTCTTGCAGCAATTCCTTATTCAGGCGCTTTATCGCCCAGCGCGGGCCATCCAGTCTTGGCTGGCTCGGGGCGCTTGGGGTGGCTGGAGACGATCTGAAGACGCTGAAGGTTATGTACCTGTGGTCTGACAGCGTCTCCTCATTCTCCAGAACCTGCCACCCCTGGACACGGCGTGCAATGGACGGGGTCGCGAAAGAAACATCCACGACTGACCCCCCATTACGACGCACGCACGTGTCTACTGTGCCGCGGTTGAGGATGGACAGACCGCACTCCACCAGCCACTCCTCCAACACTCTCCCCCTATGGTCCGTCGTCGCGGAACCCCAAGCCCCAGACTTGGCATTGAGGTCCCCGAGGACGACGACAGGACTGGGAAAGCTCTGGCCTACAGCGACCCCTACCAACGCGATATAATTTTCAAATTCGGCGAGTGGTCGGTTGGGGGAGAAATAAACCCCAATCACGACCAGCTCGCCGACTTTAACCACCACAAAGCCCCCACCTCTATTAATAATAGTGAGTGGGGCGGCATCCACCTCGCAACTCTGTATGACTGCCACCAAGCCATCACGATCTCCGGCCCAGTTCGAACGGGTCGGGACGCGATACGGCTCGGCGGCAACCGCTAGATGAACCTGCCACTCCGCCATGGCCTGGATCAATAAATCCTGGGCCGCGGCGGAGTGATTGAGGTTCCCCTGCAGGAATCGGAGGTCCATAACTATTGGACCTCCATGGAATCCTCCTCGCTACCCGCTTGGGGCGGGTTTGCTGGCTGCGGCTTGGCCTTTCTTGCCTTTGCCGCTGCCTTCTTCGCTGCCTTTTTTGTTGGGGGCTTGGCACAAGCCTTGCCCCCAGCAAGGTGGTCCGCCTTCTTCCCAGCTGCCTCGCAGACGGAGCAGTGGGGCGTGGCGGAGCACTCCCGGGCCTTGTGGCCCTCCTGACCGCAGCGCCTGCAGTTCAGGCTGCGGTCGATTTCTGACGGGCACTGGACCCCAATGTGGCCCTGTGCAAAGCATCGGAAGCAGCGGAGGGGGAGATTGTCAAGAATCTTGACCCCTACCGCCACCCATCCGACCCGAAAACGACCGGCTGCAACTTTTTTAGCAGCCGTGACGGGGCACTTTACAATTGCCGTGCCTGCGCCACCGGGACCCCTCCTTATTTCGCCAGACTTGACATTGTCCGGCGAACACTCGCCAGTTTTGGCGACCGCAGCCACCAGCTCGACTGCTGTCACCGAGTCGTCCAGACCGGTTACTCGGAGATCAACCGAAGTCACTGGCCTGGAGACCTTTACATCCTCAGCTGCAAAAAGCCCCCGCAGCTTCTCCGCCAGTAAATCAGCTTTACCGCCACTCTCCGCTCCTGGGACTTCAAGGATGCGAGCCCCGGTCGCCGCTTGCCGAAAGCGTACGGAGGAGATCCCGAGCTCTTCCAAGTCGAGCTTAGACTTGGCCTCGGCGATCACTTCCCCGTACGTCCGGCCTTTCTCCTCTGCTCCCTGCTGCAGTGCGATAACAACCGCAGCTGAGCGGCGGGCACGCAGCTTAGGGGCCTTATTTTTCTTCTTAGCCGCAGCCTGGTTGGACGCCACGGGCTTGACGGGTGCTGATGACCTTGGCGCCTTGTCAGCCGGGTCCTTGCGCTGTTTGTTGCGGCGAGGGCCCACCTTCTGCCACCCTTCCTCTTTATCCTGCGTTCCCTGGCTGCTTGCCGGAGCAGGGGCAGCCGGAGTGGGGGCCGCCGGGGCGGGTGCTGGTGCTTTGCCCCTTTTCCCCTTCACTCCAGAGGCAGATTTTGCCACCGGTGCCTTCTTAGTCGCCCCCGCATACGAAGTGGGGGCAGGCTTTTCCACCTGAGCCTTTCTTGCCGTCTGAGATGGAACCGGCGAGGCCTCGCGCGGCTTATCCGCTGCCAGAGGCGGGCGGTGGCGCTTCTCAGGCAGAAGCCGCCCGTCTACCTCCAGGCTATCAAGCCGGGCGTCCATTTTGGCCAGTGAGGCCCGAAGATCGCGCCCCAGCTCCTCAAAAGCTGGGGAGGGAGCAGCGCACTCCCTGTTGCTCCTTACTTCGGCCCTAAGCGCAGCCAACTCCCCGCCCAGCTGGTTAAGCTGACCCTTGAGCAGGGCGTTCTCTGCCTGTAGCCTGGCTACTTCATCGGCAGGTGTTCGGGAGGCCAACTCCTCAAACACCTCCCGCAGCACCTCCGCAGACTTTTTCAGGGCACTTTGGAAAGTGCCCTTAAGGTTGCCCGACTTACTCCCAACCAATTCTATGGCCGTCAGGCTCTCCTTTACCCTATCAGATAGGGCGACAGCTGAGGCCTCTCTTGTTGAGCCCCAAGAGGTCGAGGCACCCAGGTAATTGGTAGCAGCATCTGACCGCGCCTTGGGCGTTGCTGCTGCCACCTCTTTCTCCGACTCCAAGTCCATCGCCTGCCTCTCTGCGGCTTTGAGCTCAGCCCTAGCTTTAGCCAGGCCGACGTACTGGCCCGTGATAGGGGGCCTTCCGCGACCGCGCTTCGACCGAGTCGTCATCACCTGCTTAGAGTTCTCTCCGTGAGGACTCCGAGGACGGTCCGAATCGGACCCACTACTTCTAGTCCTCTTAGCAGAAACAGGCTTCTTCCTCCAAAACCTCATCGGAAGCCGGCTGTCGGGGACAGACTTGTAGTCCGATTCCCCACTCTCCAAACTGGTGACCAGGGATGGACATCTGGTCCTCTCCAGCATCTCTGCCACTGGAGTCACCACGGCGTCCACTCTCCTCAGGACCACCACAGCTTCCCTAGCGACAGCTTTTGACACCGAAGCGTCTTCACACCTAACTGACGCCGAAGCGTCCACACTCCTCAACGACGCCGAAGCGTCCGCACCAGATACCTTTTCAGGCTCTGCAGCAACTCCAACGATGCGGCATTCCAGGCGGCCGCCCTCCTTTTGGTTTTTGTTTTTAGGTAAATTATCCATATGAATTCCCACGATTACCGGGGTAAAAATATACGACCAAGACAGAGCCCACGTGTGTCCGGGAAGGGTTAGGTGGACCTAACCAAGGCGCAACGCCTAGATGCAGTAGCGACTGGCTTTACCGGCCAGCCCTCCTCCGAAGAGAAAGGACCTCGTGCTGCACCGCCACTTGTCCTTCGGGATTTTTTATAGAGGTTTACTCCTCGCAGCCCGGGCAATCAAGCCAAAGCCCTCGGTCCTGCTCCAATCACGAGACGTGATCCGCAACTGTTACAGGATTACGATTTCGAGCTGGCGGCAGGGAAGACATGTCACCTGCCTGACGGCGGGGTAAGCGCACGCCAAGCCCAAACTCTGCTTCATCCGCGCAATGCGCAAACAAACTACTCCTCCTACCACTAATGAAGTGGTTTGCACCAAGTACTTATGCCAGAACGGCTACGTTGTAGGCTACGTTCACCGTCACAGCACAAGCTCCTGGACCTTGCCTCGTCACACTGCACCCTCTGCTAAAACAGAGGGACGCGCGGAGAGGCCTGTCCGACCCGCGTCGCCGCTACTCAGCATAAGGCCGAGACGCCGACCGAGTCCCGCAGCCATTCAAGGCCGCCTACACTCGCAACGCCGCTACCCGGACTCTCCAGGGCGCCGTGCGAGCCTCCTCGGGTTCTTTTGGCTTCGTCGTACCACTACGACTACTGAGCCCCCCAGCCACGACAAGGCAGAACCCATTTGGGGGGAACCTGACCTTGAGGAATCTGCATCCAGACATCCCGTCGCATAAGGGTACGACGGGGGTGTGTGAGGTTGTCGGACTCGACGACTCACTAAACCATCCCCGGTGGCCAGCCTCGATGCATGCCAAGGGGCTCCACGGTCCCCTAGGGCTATCAGTGGTGCCCCTCTCGCATCGCGCTCAGAGCACTTCCCGGGGCTAAAAAAAAATAGTCAGCCCCAGCACCTCGCAGTGCTGCGGCAACACAGGGCCACCCCTGTGCTACCGCCCTTCCCGGGTTCGCTGAAAACGAACGACCAGAGCCCTTACTCTAGACCGCCCACGAACCCGAAAGTTCCCCTGCTCGGCAGGGGATACCGCTTGGCCCCTTATGGGGCAGGCAGTGCGGGGCGGCCGTTGCCGTCACCCCGCCGCCGCCTTCTCCGAGCGGGATCGGCTCTCTCCCGATCTCGCTCAGCGGCCTCTTTCCGAACCATTACGGTCTCACAGAAAGAGGCCACGGCCCTCCACGCCGTTTCATCTGCCAACATGGCCTCAACCACGCTTGGCAGAGAAAGATCCTGCCCGATCCTGGTGACCAAGATCCCGCGCTCCAGGCACCACGCTGAGCACTGCTCCAGCGTGTGCTGCGCGGAATCTCGGTCCCACCCACAATGGTGACATTGTGGTGTCGACTCGCGACCGATCCTATTCAGGTACTCACCGAAGCATCCATGTCCGGTGAGCACCTGAGTAAGTCGATAGGTGACGTTGCCGTGCTCCCTTCCCAGCCAGGCTTCGAGGTTGGGTGCAATTGCGCCGACGATGCGCTGGCGCGAACTCCGCGGCTCCTCGAGCCGCTCGCGCCACCTAACAAACGCACGCCGGCGCTCTTGCACTCGCACTTCACAAGGCGCGATTCCGCTCCCGTCATCATGTCGGAGACGAACGTACACACGCGCGTCAGTCTCCGCCAAGATGTCGAGGGGCGGGAACCGCGCCAGGATTGTTGCCGCCTCTAGGGATATCGTACGATACCCCCGTGCGATCCTGATGGCCATAGGACGCTGCAAGCTGCTATACAGCAACCTGTAGCGCCTAACACCCGCTAGTCTGTGGGACCAGACGGGTGCTCCGTAGAGAGCCATCGATCGCACCACCCCCGCGTACAGGCGGCGAACTCCTTCCCGTGGTCCCCCGAGATTTGGCAGCAGTCTGTGCAGAGCACCCACTACCTTCTGAATCCGGGGGACGGAGCGTTTGAAGTGCTCCCCGAAGTCCCAACGGCTGTCCAAGGTGAGGCCCAGGTACTTGAGGTACCGCCCCACCTGGACATCCACGTCACCTATCCGAATCGACACGCTGGGTGGTTCCCTACTCCTCGGGAGTTTGTGGAACCACAGCGCCTCGGTCTTGTGAGGCGCTGTCCGCAGACCCAGCTCGTGGATCTTGTCCACGACACAAGCCACCCCAAGCTCGGCGAGCTCCTTGGTCCTGTCGAAGGAGTCCCCACCAGCTAACACTAAAGTGTCGTCTGCGTAGCAGACAACGTGTACGCCGGCGGGGAGATCGACACGCAAGACCGCATCGTATGCGAGATTCCACAGCAGTGGACCTAGAACGGACCCCTGTGGAACCCCGCAATACACTTCCCTCTCGTGCAATGTACCATCCCTGCCTACATACTGCACGCACCTATCCCGCAGGTAAGCGCCAACAATGCGCTGCAGGTAGAGGGGCACTCGATGGTAGATGAGCGCCTCCCTGATCGCCCTCCAGGGCAAAGAGTTAAACGCGTTGACGATGTCCAAGGACACCGCCAACATCCTCCCGCCCCGGGACACTACCTGGTCCGACAGTGATCGGACGCGAAGAATCGCGTCCACTGTCGAACGCGCCCGCCGGAAACCATACTGGTCTTCCGACAGGTCGGGACCTTCCTGCACCAGGTGCGTGCATAGACGGACAGCAAGTATTCTTTCGAATAGCTTGCCGGCTTCGTCTAGCAGGCAAATGGGACGGTACGCAGAGGGAGAGTCTGCGGCCCTGCCTTCCTTCTTCAAGAGGACCAACCTTGCCTCCTTCCATTGCTTGGGGAACACACTGAGACTTAAACAGCTGTCAAACAGCCGTCTCAGCCTGTCGGGGGGGGGGGGGGGGGGGGGAACCTGACCTAACCTAACCTAACCTAACCTAACCCACCTTTGCCCGACGTCCCCGCACGTACCTGCAACAGAAAAACAACAAATATTAGACAAAAATACAAAAAAATCGCCCGCCCATCCGCCCTTTTGTCATTTACCAAGGTAAGAATACTCGATTTACGGGGCCGAGTATTTCTTAAAACCTCTGTAACTGCCAAACGGGTGGAGATTTCTCAACGGAGTTTTGACTACAGTATTTGCACGATACAGGCCTATAGCTAGTTGATAGAACATAAATTAATAGTCGCTTCTTTAGTTAAATATAGTTAGTTTTATATATTGTGTTGTGTTAAGTTACTCAAAATTGATTAAACTCTTCTCTGTAGAGTTCTATGTTTTTTACTTTGACTTCTTAAGACTATTAAGAGTGTTGTTAAGATTTTATATTCTATATACATATTGTCTAGGTTAAGGTGTTACCAGTTTATTTACAACTTTTACAAATTTACGTAATAGGTTTTGTTTTTATTTAAGTTAACGCGACTCTCTGACCCTCCTGACGACACCACTCTCCCACGATGTTTGGCATGCGCACGCCTGCCAAAAAACTTAATGTCACTATCGACTTAGATCGCGAACCACCGCCTCAGAAGCAAGTGGCGGGCCCATCTAAAGTCACGCCTGAAGCGAAGACTACCTCAAAGGTTAGGCGTAGCATAGGAGAATGGGAGACCGGGAAAGCTAAGACCGCCCCGGTTTCCCATTCACCACGAGGGACAGCGACCTCACCAAAAAAGGCTATAGCAACCGTGACCTGTAAGGCTAAGCCCAAAACGGTACTCCCTCAGGAAACCAAAGAGGGAGCGGAAACAAAAACCACGGCCGCTGTCGAGAGCCTGCCTTCGGGGAAAGTTAAGCACAAAGACAGGATGTCAGAAGCAAAAGCGTGCGTTCTTAAGGCAAAGTTAAACCTCGGAAACGCTAGAAATCTCAAGACTGAGATAAAAACCGAGGTCACAATCGCGATCGATAGGCTTTTTCAGCTTATCAAGGAGAGTGAAAGCGTTAAAGGAACGGAAACGAAAGAAGTGATCAGAGAACCAGAGAAAAGAGGATTCTGTATTGCTGGAAAAGATGGAAGAACATGCAAAACTCATAGAAGAAAATAGTGCGAAGATGGACAAGTTAAGAGAAACGTTGGAAAAGCACCAGGTAGCTCAAGAGCGGTCAACATACGCTAGTGTGGCGGCGACGTCTGTGGGGAGAAAGTTCCCGGAGCAGACGGCGCTGCACTCGGTAGTGGTGACCGCTAAGAACGAGCTTGAAACCGGTGAAGATGTGCTTAACAGAATAAGAAAAGTGGTCAATGCCAAGGAAGGAGGAGTGGAAATAGAAAGGATAAGAAAAGCTAAGGATGGAAAAGTAATAAGGGGATGTAGAACGGAAAAGGAAAGGGAAATAATAAAAGAAAAACTGATGAGAGCGGAAGACCACCTGAATGTTCAGGAGGTGAAAAACAAGGACCCACTGGTGATCCTCAGGAACGTCTTTCAGTATAACACCGACGAAGACGTTCTCAACGCACTGAGGAACCAAAATAAAAACATCCTCAAAGACCTGGACGAACAGGAATGCAGAGTACAGATCCTCTACAAGAGGCGGACAAGAAACCCGCATACACACCATATTGTTATGAGGGTCTCCCCCAGGGTTTGGCGACGACTGATCGATGCAGAGACGGTCCAAATAGACCTCCAGAGAGTGCGAGCAGAGGACCAATCTCCATTGGTTCAGTGCTCGCTCTGTCTGGGATACGGACACGGAAAGCGTTTCTGCATCGAGAAAGTCGAGAAATGCAGCCACTGCGGGGGACCCCATATGCGATCTGAGTGTGCGGACTTTCTCGCGGGTGAAACCCCCTCTTGCTGCAACTGCGTGCACGCTAAGATGGACAAAGCTGACCACAGCGCTTTTAGCTTGGACTGCCCGGTTCGCAAGAAGTGGGAGACACTGGCTCGGGCCACCGTGGCATACTGTTAAGGTGGTCCGAGGCGAAAAAGTCTGCACCTGGTGTGGCAGCCTCAGAAAGAGGATGGCGGAAATTGAGAAGAAAGACGTGCAGGTGACGAGTTCAGACAACACGCTGATGCTAGAATTAGGAAATAAGACTAAAAATATTTGGAAAAGTAGGAAAGACATCTGTAGCCACTTTTATGATGAAAGAGCTCAGATTCGATCAGAAAACCATATATTTAGAACCATTATTGCATACATAAAAACAAAAATAAGAGTAGAAAATAAAATTTTAAAATACAGTATTAAAATCATGCATTTAACAAAACAGGAAAAGAAAATAGAAAACAAACTTACCTTGTCGTCGGTGTTGGATGAACTCGCCACTCTGCAAAAAGAAACTGGAGCTTATAGAATAAAATTTAGAAGCAGAAAATATAAAAAAGTAGAAAATAATAACAATGTTTGTAATAAGTTTTTAGGAAATAGTATAGTAACAATTAAGCAAAAAGTAATAGATAAATAAATTATGTTGGTTTATGTATACTGAGCATTATATATGAACAGCATAGTTCAAAAATAGGTAGATAATTCGAATGTTAAAAAATTAGCTATAAGTAAAAAAAAAAAAAATATATATATATAAAAAACCAAAAAAAAAAAAATACAAAACAAAAAGTGTTATATTAGAATAATAAGGTTTATAGAAATTAAGAAAAAACTAAAATAGAAATAGGAAAAAGGATATCATAAAATTTAAGATATTAAATAAAAAACAGATAAATAATTTAAGTTAATATATATATTGTTGACATATATATATATATATATAACTTAAGAAGCAAGAAAAGATGAAAAACAGAAGTGTTGTAGTTTAAATATTTTTGTCGGAAATAGTTTTGTTTGGAGCTCCGTGCTTCCGTCATCATTTAGGGAATACTCGAATGTAAATAAGTGTTTATGGATAAAAAAGGTCTCTGATTAAGTCAGAGGTATGTCGCGGTGCCGTCAAAACGACGGTACATTAAAAAAAAAAAAAAAAAAACCTAACCTAACCTAACCTAACCAAAAAAAAAAAAAAACCTAACCTAACCCAACCATCATATTAAAACAGAAAAGTGATAATAACAGACAAAAGTAAAAGATCTAAAATCGTAACAACTACAAGATTCTCGGATGTCAAGTTAGTCGTAAAAAGATAAGTAAAAAATGGCTCTGATTAAGTCAGAGGTACGTCGCGGTGCCGTCAAATAGACGGTACTTTAAAAAAAAAAAAAAAAAAAAACCTAACCTAACCTAACTTCTAACTTAACTCTTTAAGGACTAACTTTTGCCTGTTATAGTTTATCTGGGAAAGTTCCTCCGTCAAACGATTGGTTGATTAAAATAGTTAACGGGGACGCAAGTATTTGATCGCATTGTTTGATTAGGGTGGATCTCATCTATATAGGGCTATATTTTTATGTTGTTTTGTCTGTGGCTTGGAATCGGTGATACATTTAATAGTGGTCCACACTGTTTATGTTTTGTTCTTAGAAAGGCGTATTTTGTTTATGTAATTTAGTTTTTTAGATTGTTTGATGCATTTTTTAAGAAGTTTTTCGTATGTTTTGTAATGTCTTTTTTAGAGTTTTACTTGTGGATTGGCTAGATAACATTTTTAGTGTTCTTTTATTTTTACAAGATATTTTTAATCCGGTTGTAAGGTAGGTATTATTATAATTGTTTTTTAATCTTATTTGTTTTTTGGGTATGTGTGCATTTATTATTTTATGTATGGTTTCCTCGAATGTCTCATAGTTTTCGATAATATTATTATTATGGTTAATAATGTTGTTCCAATCAATTTTACATAAATCTGTTTTAAAGTTTTTTATATTGTAGTCATTGAATATGCGTTTTTCTATGTAGGTTCTTTTAGGTTTCAATGTCTGTTTCGTCTGTTGTGTATATATTATTGCTCGATGGTCAGAGATACCTTTGTCTGTTACGTTTACTGTAAAATTAGTGAGATTTATAAACAATAGATCTATACATTTTGAAGTCGTCGGTGTGACTCTGGTTGGTACTTTGATTTGTTGATGAAAATTATACTGGTACATAGCGTCGGCAAGTGTTTTATATTCATTACAGTTGGTTAGATAGTTAATATTAAAGTCTCCAGTTATTATTACGAGTTTACGTGCATAATTTCTGTCAATATGAATAGGCAGCTTATCTAAGAATGTATAAAATATGTCAATATTTCTATCAAGTCTGTATACGTTTGTACGATTTGAGTGGACTGTAAATTAATCTTTTTGCTAACAAACTAAATACGAAACACGTTAAACAATTATGAAGTTAAACACGATAAAAAACTATAATTAACCAAATTATGAGTGCAGTTAGGAGCAAAGGATTTCACTAACCTGGCTGCTTCTTCCTGGAACAGCGCCCACGGAATGGGAAGGTATGGCTTCGTATTACCTCCGACTTGTCTGGACTAGCTTCGGTTCAACTTACACCTATACCGAACGCTCAAATACCGTGGGGGCTGGCGCGAAATCTCCTGCTTCCTAGCACTCAACGAAACTGCTTGCACACAATACTAAATTACGATAAATTAAACGAAAACGAAAACAATACGATACGAAAAATTACGAGAACAAGATGAAGTAGTTAACGCACTTGAGGCCGTTACACGAATGTGTCGAATTTAGAGGTCAAACCAACTGCTGACCGAACGATATTTCGAGAAATTTGAATTTAGGCTACTAATTGGGTAAGCCAATCAGCTGTCGCTGGTCATTGAACCCAGTTCATTCAAATGTGTCGCATGAATCAGCTGACAGGTGACAGCCATCGTCGATCGCGGCTTACAACTCGATCGAGAGATGGCGCCAAAACTGAACATTCCGACCACCAAAATACACAGTATTTTAACGCAATTAACTAAACTAACGAAAAATAACGAAAGAACGATATAACGATAAATTTAACCTAACTTATTATAAAACCATTTGACGATACGATAGTTAATGGTTAAGAAGGAACATGGGCTCAAAACACAGCGCTATGAGCTCTGAGTTGAGATGTCAACCAACATGCCGGAGCCGACCACCATGTGCGACCCAACCAGTATTTCGAACCCAACCACCGTGTCAGAGCCGACCACCATGTCAAACCCAACCAGCAGATCGGACCCGACCACCGTGTCGGACCAGACTTCATCCACTCATGCGCCACCGACAAAACCGAAAGCGGCATAGTGTGAAGGGTACGATATGAGTTGAACGACAGCGACAATGACAACGACAGAGACAACGAAAGCGATAACGACATTGACAACGACAACGACAGTAACGAAAACGACAACGAAAATAATAACGAAAACAACAACGACAACGACATCGACAGCAGATTTTTTTTAGCAAGGGAAGCGATCAGCGGTACCGAAACCGATAAGCCCTTTTGCCGCGAGATACCAGGCAGCGACACATTCAGGTACCCACCTACGTCATCAACCGCACTATCCACAGGCACAGGCGGAATCGACGCAGTGGAACCGGAGTCAGGTCGCAAATCCTGTAGACTGACGTTAGAAGGTGAAGAAGTAACTTCTTCTCGACGACAACTCTCCAACACGTCAGTTGAAAAACCCAATGACGCTGCAGGACGCGGTTCAAAAATGTGAAACCGATCGAGAGCGACTTTTGGGAAGTCCACGAGATGAGGTTTAGCGACGGCCAACCTACAATCAACAGTTCGACGACAATGAGTCTCCTTGTGATTGTCACAAGGCATCTCTATTTTTGTAACCACGGGGTTGAGCGGGTCTATAGGATCTAAATCCCTCGATGGGCTCGAAACGAAGAAGCAACTCCTTCTATGAACTCCAGAGTTGCTACGATAACGAGACAGGCCAGTGTTAACTGCGCAGTCACCCATCAGTATCCACCCGAAAGTAGTGGGGATAGCGATGGGTTGACCAGGACTACCCTTAACTAGCCCAGGCCTTAACGCAGAAGCGAGAACGTTAACACTGACTAGCATGTCAACCGGTCCTGGTTTGTAAAACTCAGGATCGGCGAGGTTTAACTGATCTATATGATGCCACGACGAAGTATCAATTTCCTCAGATGGCATGTCTGAGCAAATTGCAGGAAGCACAGAGGCCACCAACGAAAGTTTATTTGAGAAGTCCCCATTAGTGGGAACTAACTCACACAAGACTGATCCGAGTGTATCAGTTGATGCTTGACCTATACCGCTCACAGACTGTCGACGATAATTTATTTTCAGCCCTAGACGGTTTGCACAGGACCTAGTTATGAAATTACAGGCACTGACACTGTCAAGCAGGATACGGGCTCGGACCAAATTATTAAATTTATTTTTAATCAAAACAATAGCCGTTGAGAACAATGCCTCTGTGTGTGGGGTGTATGCAGACAATGCCACCTGTGGATTTGAAGGCTGGACTACTGGTTCAGGTTCTTGCTCAAAATGTAGCAGTGAATGATGGCTGTTGTTGCACTGGCCACACTTCACATTCGATAAACAAGTTTTTACCGAATGCGAAGGTTTCAAGCACAGTATGCACAACTTCTTATCCTTCACTGTTAGGAACCTTTCAGTAGGCGACTGATTAATGAAGCTCGAGCAGCTATCCATCTTGTGGCCTACCTCTGCACACACCACACATCCTTCTGAAGCTACCATCAACGAGGCCTTGTTCTCACTGGCAGACGGTTTTGTAAGAACCGGCTGTTGACAATTTTGTAACGCACGAGAACGTTTTTCAATAAACGACATGATGTCTTCATACTGGGGTATGTCGACTTCTGACCCCAGCTGAAGTTCGAAAGCTTCCCTAGTGGAAGGATCTAACTTTGACCAAACTAGTTGAAAAAGCATAAAGTTCTGGTCAGGCAAATTATACTTAGACAGGATGGCTAAGTTTTCTGCGAAGGTTTGATGAAGTCATTCTAACTCAGAGCTACTCTTATTTTTCACTACTTCACAGTTAAGCAAACGGTCATAGTAATTTGTGGCAATAATTCTCTTCCTATCGTAGTACTTGCTAAGTGCCCGATATGCTAGAAGATAACTAGTTTCGGACAACGGATAGTTTTTAATCAGGTCATATGCCGACCCATTAACACTCGACAGTAAGTAGTGCAACTTTTCGACATCTGGCATGTCCCTTTTGTGTATGAGTGAGTCATACAGCTCCTTAAACGACACCCAATTCTCTAGCTTACCGTCAAATGGCCTTATACTTATTTTTGGTAGTTTCGCTAAACTACTGTGACTTTCTCTCATTGGCTTAACTTCAGCCAGCCTAAGTCTGGCCATAACACTATGTAACCTTTTGTCAAATGCCACAGTGTAAGCGAACTCACTGTTCCTATCACCCGTTGGCAAGCGCATTAGCAGGTTCTTCTGCGCGGCGTGAAACTCTGAGGCCAGAGCTGTTACTTCCTGTTCCGAAACTCCTACCAAATCTGAAGTATCTAACAGCTCTAACCTCATATTGGCATAATCACGCGAGACTCGATCGCTGTCAGCCATGGTGTCTTTCTCCAGAACTCCCTTACGTGTATCCATTGGCATAATAATGTAGTTGAGTTAATCTGGCTGGAAACGACACGAAAGAACAGTTTTTCACAGCCAAATCAACAAACAAACAAAATGCAAATCAAAACAAAGATAGAAACACGTAAGGAGTTAAGGAGCTATTTTCACGACCGGCACAGATAGGAACAAACACCTGGTCAGTTTCAGAATGAACGTTTGATGTCAACCTGTCAAAACGAAAAAAACGTCAAAGTCACTTTGAGTGATGTTCACCAAATGACAACGAAAAATGACAGATGACAATCAATCGTTCAACCCAACCTACCCACAATGAACAAACGAAAAATTCAATGACCAGCGAAATTACCAGGATAGGTACGACAAAGGAAAAAAAGTTTTTCAAATATTCGAAATATCGGTCGATAGTTGATAATATAGCTGAAGGCCAAAATCCAAAGGTGCCTTATCACAATTTATCTGGCTTCGTAGGACCAAAATGTACGATTTGAGTGGACTGTAAATTAATCTTTTTGCTAACAAACTAAATACGAAACACGTTAAACAATTATGAAGTTAAACACGATAAAAAACTATAATTAACCAAATTATGAGTGCAGTTAGGAGCAAAGGATTTCACTAACCTGGCTGCTTCTTCCTGGAACAGCGCCCACGGAATGGGAAGGTATGGCTTCGTATTACCTCCGACTTGTCTGGACTAGCTTCGGTTCAACTTACACCTATACCGAACGCTCAAATACCGTGGGGGCTGGCGCGAAATCTCCTGCTTCCTAGCACTCAACGAAACTGCTTGCACACAATACTAAATTACGATAAATTAAACGAAAACGAAAACAATACGATACGAAAAATTACGAGAACAAGATGAAGTAGTTAACGCACTTGAGGCCGTTACACGAATGTGTCGAATTTAGAGGTCAAACCAACTGCTGACCGAACGATATTTCGAGAAATTTGAATTTAGGCTACTAATTGGGTAAGCCAATCAGCTGTCGCTGGTCATTGAACCCAGTTCATTCAAATGTGTCGCATGAATCAGCTGACAGGTGACAGCCATCGTCGATCGCGGCTTACAACTCGATCGAGAGATGGCGCCAAAACTGAACAACGTTTACTATTATTGTTTTTTGTTATTTTACTTCAACTGCGCAACACTCCACTATATACTCCACTGATAGTTTTGAGAAGTCCATAAGTTCCTCATAGACGGTTCCACTTCTAATGAGGATAGCCACGCCACCCCCGCGATGTTCCCGTCGGTAGAATGCCGCCGCAAACTCATATCCACTGATGTCTATGATGTTTTTGTTGTTGTCTTTTATCCAGGTCTCAGATAGGCAAAGAACTCGGTAGGTATCTCCGTCATTTATTACGCTCTCAAGGATGTGTATTTTATAGTTTAAGCTTTGTAGGTTTTGTATAAAAATTTAAAAACGAAATGTCCCACTGATGTTCGGATTTAAGTTGTTTTGGTGGGGGACATTTTGTAGGTGTTGGGTTCTTGAAGGTGCGTCGCTTGCTCTTCGTTGTCGGTTGTTGTGATAACCGTTTGTTATGTAGCTGTCTTTGTTTAGTGTCTGGGATCCTCGGGTACGTATTTGTTTGTTCTGGTATAGCCTGTCCTGTTGATTTCTTCTGTCACTCAAAGCTTTCTTGTCTAGATATTCTGATACATATATTCCGGTTGATTTAAATTGTCTTGCATTACTGATTAGATATTTGGTCATTCGCTTACTTATAAGTTCCACTTCGACTGGTCTTCGATATCCGTTTCTTCCAATGCGCCGTATCCCTTCTATGTATCCGGTGAGGTCAATGTTCATTACATCAAAAAGTAGGTATTTTATTCTCTCTTCAAGGTTCCGTTCGTGTTCGTTTGAGTATTCATTTAGCCCATATATTACAATTTTTTTATCCTCATCTTTTTTTATTTCGTATGTTGTAGTTTCTGGTGAAGTTCGTAGTTTTTCTAATTCATATTTAAGTTTTTCATTTTCCTTTTCTAATGATTTGATTTTTTGGTCTATGCTTCCTATATTTGCTTTGATAGTATCCTGTTCAGTACGTAACTTGTCAGTATTTAATGTTAGATCTCGTTTTAGGTTAGATATAGCTTTGTTTACCTGTGACTCGACGGTCAACTTTATTTGTGATAACATTGATTGTTTGTGGTGTTCTAGTTTTTATCCAATGTTGTGTTCAGTAATCGTTCTAGTTGGTTCATTGTAAAGGTTGACTCTAATGATGGAGATCCTCCGGGCTGAATAGTGACACTGCTCTCCAGTGTATCGCTCAGGATACTGTGGTCTTCCCGTACTTGATCGTCTACGGACATAGTGCTCTCGTTGAGGGGTGAATGGTGCTGTCGTCTTACAGGTGTTTCGTCGTTTTTTCTTTGTTTTGTGATATTTTGGCACCGAGGACACTGCCAAGAGTTAGTCAGTTCATGTTTTTTTTCTATAAAATAAGACGTTAACATGTTCATGCATCCATAGTGGTGGTTTAGGATTATTAGGGACGGTAAGTTGCCTACCTACTTCTTTACAACTTTTTTGAGATCTTTAGCAATAGCTTCAGTTACTCTTTGCTGTCAAGTTACTAATGTTATTCGTTATTAATGTCATTTTTTCTGCTTCATCTCACGTCCTAATGCTTTTCCTTTGATTATCTGTCATTCATTTATTTATGTAATTATTTATTTATTTTTCATGATGGTAACGGGGAAGATCAGGCTCGGATAAGGCTACTGGACGAAGAATAATGAAAACTAGCGTGGAGTCTTACATCAGCATCGCGGTTTTAATCGCGATGGCGTTCACCGCCGCCGCGTCCGGTAAGACGCGCTCCCGCCAGCAGCGGGGGGAGCGGGCGGGCGTCTGCTACAGTACAGTACCCATGCTTGTGTTCCAGCGGCGAGCGAGCCGGGCGCGAGTGCGGGCGCGCGCAGCGACGACGCTGACGACGAGAGCGACTCGGCGTCCTTCACGGTGAGCGCGCGCGACCGAGGCAGGTCGGCGCCGGCACCCAGCGCCTGACCGCCTTCCCTGCCGCAGGTGGTGGTCCTGCACGCGGACGGCTGGCGCTGCGGCGCGGCGCTCGTGTCGCTGCGCACCGCGCTCACGTCGGCGCGCTGCGCGCTCGGGCGCGGCGGCACAGGCGCGGGCGCGCGGGAGCTGTGGGCGAGCGCGCCGCGGCCCGGCAGCGCCGCGCCCGCCGCCAGCCGCGTGCTGCGCGTGGCGTACGCGGCCGGCGCTGACCTAGACGCGGTAGGTGCGGCGCGGGGGGCGCGAGGGGCGCGAGGGGCGCGGCACGAGGCGCGCGGCTGCTCGCTGACGGCGGTGTGGTTGGTCGCAGGGCGCGGTGCGCGCGTGGGGCGCGCTGGCGACGGCTCGGGACGTGGCACTGCTGGAGCTGGCGACGGCGCTGGGCGGCGCGCGCCCGATCCTGCTGGCGACGTCGCGCGCCGACTGCGAGCCGCCGCCCGGCGCCGCGCCCGCCTGCTACCTCGTGCGCGTGCTGTGAGTACCTTGCCTACCTTCCTCGACTTGGATCCGGCGCGGTTTCACTCGCGTTCTTTTTGTTCGCAATTTTTTTTTTTATAGTTTCTCACGTTCTCCGTTTAAACCTTCCCGGGACTCGTACAAACATTTCAAGACCAAAATTAGTCAAATCGATCTAGCCGTTCTCGAGTTTTGCGAGACTAACGCACAGCGATTCATTTTTAAATTTAAGTTAGAGATTATAGTACCTACCACAGGTACCTACTTCCTCTAAGATGAGAAACTTTAATTGGCTCTTCATTAGAATAGGTAGGGACTATGAGTACTACCTAAAACGATGTCTAGATTATTGTTTATTTATTTATTTACTTTAATTAAAACGGGATTAATCCCAATTCGGTACCTACAATAAATAATGACAGAAAATAATAATAATTAAATGATAAGTACAATAATATAAAACACTAATGATAATAATTTTAACAGATTAAATCTATACAGGGTGATTGGAAGGTGGTTGCAAAGCTGGTGGGCGAAGGTAGTGTGGACTATTTGGAACCATTTAAGCCATAGTTGTCTTAGACGAAGTCTGACTATTTCTTTTTTACCAATTTTTAATGGGAGGCAAGGAAAATACCCAAAATTTTACATTTTGGGTACAAACTTTAAATTGAAGGCATCATTTGGCGGTTATTAAATGTTAGTTTGATTGAACGCAACTCCAAGCTCTGATGATGGGTAGATGATACTCTGGATAATGAGAAATCATAGCTTGTAGAGTGCAAGCAAATCCGTGTCACGCGTCACGCCCCTTTTTCAGATCAGATAATAGCCGCCGGCGTAGTTTGCCACTAGAAAATATTATGTATTGTTGGCAGTTTTTGCGGTAAAAAAATCACAAGCTAAGTCTTAAGTATCTTTAACCTTAGGGAAGCCTCAGGTTGAGAGTCTACTTCGCACTTGGCTGTTTTAATTTGATTTAATTTAGATGGTGATTGTATTTGTGAATAAATGAGTAAGTACCTAGTGGTTCTGGCGCGAGCACGCGGCTGCGCATCGTGGAGCTAACGCTGCGCGGCGCTCGCGCCTGCTGGGCGCCGTCCAGTGCGCACCGCGCGCTCTGCCTCGCCGGCCCACCCCTCTGCCAGGTACCTGCAATAGCACAGAGTGCAATAGGCAATAACCTCAAATTCCTAAAATTATATTGTATTTTCACTAAAAACGGGATATTTACCATGATTTGTGAGTAACTGCGCCGATATCGGGAATCATCATCAACATCCCGTTTTTATTGAAAATTATGTTATTAATCATGATATTTTTAAAAACTACTAATTATTACCTAGGTGTAATACATTTTTTGAGACTTTTTGTTCACAAATCTCCTGCCTTATCCGCAGCTAAATTCGATTGTAATTTGAATTGCGACAAAAGGTTCGCACTGGATCCGCGTTGTTGGTTATGGATTATGATGACCCAATCACTCTCGCTCGAGAGTAGGCCAGTGTCCCAATCCTACTAATATTATAAATGCGAAAGTCTGTGTGTGTGTGCGTGTGTGTGTGTGTGTGTATGTGTGTGTGTGTGTGTGCATACCTGGTTTGGTGTCAGTGACGACAGGCAACACCTTGGCCAGCACGGAGAGCGCAGCGGTGCGCGGCGGCTCGCGTGTGTGTGTGTGTGTGTGTGTATGTTTGTTACCTAGTATCTCCGTGACGACTTAACCGATTGTGATGTTTGGAATGTAGATGGCTCAAGTCCTGGAATAACACATAGGTAGAGATGATACCTAATACACATAAAAAAATCGCAGAGTGAGGTGGGCGCGGGTGTGGTGTGCGGCGGCAAGCTGTGCGGCGTGCTGAGCGCGTCGCGCGGCGCCGGCGCGGGCGAGTGTGGCGCGCCGCACGCCGCCGCGAGCGCGCCGCGCTGGCGCCGCTTCCTGCACTGCGCACTCGCACGCGGCGCCTGCGGACGGTACCGACCTCTGTCTCTGTCTCCGTCTCCGTCTCTTGCACCGCCCGCGCCGCGACCACTCCTCGCCTGGCGGACGGCAACACGGAAACAAACTTGTCTTTCTAGCAAATACATTGGTTTACCTATATAACAGATATTCGAAGTTTAGTAGTAAAAACATTTTATCTATAGTATCGGTGACTGCGCTCGGCTGTGCACGGAACGCTGGCTGGTGGAGGAGGAGAATGCCCTCCCCGCACTCCCTGCGCCGGCGTCGCCAAACTCGCTGTCCGCGTCGGTGGCAGCGTCCTCTCTCGACGGAGGAGACGAGCAGCTGCCCACGCGGACTACCCTCGCGGATGGTATTGATTCATTATTTTTAAAACGCTTGCTATAATCTATACGGAATGTAGGTACCTACCTATACAGGGTGAGTACCTACTATCAACCAAGGTGTAGTAGTGTCCTGTGACAATTTTAACCTCTAAGTCTACACTGTCTTCTCTAGTGGCTTTAGGAAGCTGTAGTCACAGCGCCAGCGGCCACACCCCGGTAAAGCACGTTAGTGGACTAAACCTAGGGAAGGGGCTATGTTTACGACTACTTGCAGAGTAGCTCTATTGGATGATCCCCGTCAACAATCTAAAGTCTGCATTGATTATATCTCCCCTACTTTCTATGCAGCAAGGTACCTACCTAGTGCGAAAGGGCGCTTGTCAGGATCTTATGTAGTGGCTTGCGGCCTTTCGCTGCATCCTAACCTCTGCCAATCGTACCTCTCTTCTTATAACATTTGTGACGGTCTGGCTGGCAATAATATAGTATATATAGTATAGTTCTGTAGTAGGTACCTACCTATGTCATGTAATATCGCGCGACCGTGAAGCCAATAATTTTATATGTCGACCTAGATAGAGCCTACAATATTTGAGCCTTTTGGAGTGGAGATCCTGGGTCCGTGGGGTACCGGGGCTCACTGCGTTTTCAAAATTCTTTCCGGGCGTCTGGTCGAAGCGACGCGTGATCCAAAGGCTTCATATCTGGATCAACGTATCAGCATTGCCATTTAATGTGGCAATGCAGCCAGCATGTTGGGAACGCTTCCGTCTGCTAGTGATTTGGATTTAGTTGAGCTATCTATAGGTCGTTTGTAACGGTCTCTAGATGTCTCAACTGTTTCAAATGTATTTTGTATATTTTGTAATGTAATGTAATTATTTTATTAAAGGTTTAATTTTGATTATTTAAATTTCAGTAACAGAAGCCGTTAGTGTCAGACCAGAGACGCTGCTGTCGGCAGCTCCTCCACCGACGCGCTCGCCCCCCGCGCCCCCCGCGCCCCCCGAGTCCTCGGAGCGCGTCTCCACGGCACGACACGCTCTCGAGTTCGAGCCTAATCGAGCTGACTTTACGGTTTGTTCATATAAATAAGTAGGTAAGTACCCAGGTCAGTATCTCTAAATATTAATGTATTAGCATGTCTAAAAGGCCTTTTACATTACACGATTCGTCGGCACGATGAGCCGTGACGACAGATCGGACGTTCTGTTTACACTACACGATAGCTTCCCTAAATCGCCTTTCTAAAGGCTCGATTACATTTCGAAACGACGACGAACTGCCTAACAGCGATTACACCTTGCGATTTAGGCTCCCTGCTTCAAATCGTCACGAGGAATCGTGAAATTAGAGCCTTATTAGGGTAGACTAGGTATCTACTTATGAGTATTTGATACAGTACGTATACGAGACCCAGTAATATAAGTACCTATATAAGTAGCATGACAACATGCAGTAGTAAATGCTGAGCTAAGGTCCCTTTCTCCACCACTCAACGCCTAACTATTTCTTACTTTATGTATAGATATTTATTTAATGTTAATGTAAAACTGTATGTATATTATCTATTATTAATTATTCAATATAAGTATTATGTATGTAACTGTATTTAGGTTTTAGTATGATAGTATAGATAGTAGCTATAAGTAGGCATTTGGTATCCATATTTGTTTTTTTTATTCTCTGTTACTTTGTGGTGGTTGAATAAATAGTTTTCTTTCTTTTTCTTTCTTTACCTTACCTACCTACCGGTAGAATGTGCCATCTGTACCATACCTTCACCCTTGGCAAATTAACCCTAACATAGGTACAATGTTTGAGTTGCTAAGTTGCTATTATAATCTTGGAACGTAATCCTAACGAAAGGATTTATAAATAATACCAAAACTCAATAGTGCTAATTGAAAACCCTATTGTCAAAATCATGGTAAAGATGCCACATTCTACGGTACTTACTACCTTACATACAAACAGTGTCTGCACGCTCTGCACCTACACAGTCCAATTCCGGTCTTACCTTTAGTTTTCTAAGTATTTACGCGCACCACACACAGCGGGCGGGCGCGGGTCGGGTCAGGATCCGCCGCGGGTGTTTTTTGTTTTAATTAGTGTGTGGACGACAAGGATGACATCACACTGAACGCGGGAGCGGCTGCCGCGCCGCGCCTCACCTCACCCGACCCGCGCCCGCGTTCAGTGTGTTGTCATCCTTGACGTCACTACAAATACAACAAAAAACACCCGCGGCCGCGTTCTGTGTGTGTTGCGCTTTAACCTGTGCTTTAACCGAGTAAGTAGGTACCTAGATATAATATTTAAAGTACCTAATTACCTATTATAGGTACCTACTTCCAACGAATCTCGACCGACCGTGTCGTCCTCGTCGTGAAGTTAGTCGTTGATGCGCAAAGAAGCTTTAGCGCACTGAATAAAATTGTCTTTGCGCATCACAAACGGCTAACTTCACGGTGGGCGAGATCCGTAAGTCTCGTCCATCTAGTCGGTCCCAGTCCCAGTGCAACACGGGCCGTTGATCGTTGGCGTCGCTCGGCGGCGCGTGCGTTATAGATGCGGCCCGCGCGACCCACACGCGTTGTCTTGAAGGCGGGCGAGTACGGCGACAACGCGGCCGAATACGCGGCGCCAGTGGACGAGCCTGCACCCCTCGCCGAGCCCCCCGTGCCCCCCGCGCCCCCCGCGGAGCCCCTCGCCGCGCTACCGGGGCCACAGCCGGCGCCGACGCCCAAGGTCTCGGCGCCGACACCCGCTCACCGCTCTCGCGCCCAGCGCCGACCGACGCTGCCGCCGCATCTGCTAACTGCGCTTCTGTTCGTTTGCTGTTTTGTTTAAGAGTTCTAATAAAATTGATGCAAAGTAGGAATATTTTTTTTATTAGGTTCACAAAACTGGTTATTATACAATGAAATCATAACAATATCCAGAATTATTCTTGATTTCTTTTAAATTTTAGATTAACTTTATGCTTTTATTTTAAAGTCAATTAATAAAAAAAACTAAGAAAAAATGTATTAAACAATATTTTAACAATTACCTATTTTTTTTTAAATACCACTTGCTATTGGAAGAGACATGATAAAAAAATATCTAGGTACATCCAGACAGACTTTGTTGTAAGTTTTTTTTTGTTGTTGCAAACTTTTGATAATCGGATGTGATACTTATTAGCACAGAACAGATAGTACTTAGTTCCATGAACGAACACAGATCATTAACAAAGAATATAAGGAAAAATAGAGGTCCAAGGTGCGATCCCTGGGGAACCACAGATGGAATAAATTTTGCGGGAGATTTATAGCCCCGAATCAATACTGCGATCGATAACGAAAATATGACTCGCACCAGTCGCACCACCTCAGCAAAGATCCACAAATCCCAGCATGGCCCAGCTTATGAATAAGCAGGGAGTGGTCGACTACATCGAACATGTAACATGTAAAAATATTTTTAAAACTACCCCTAAAATGGGGTGTAGAGGGTGTTAAAGTTTGTATGGGAACTTTGTAACGCGTCGTACGAATTGTTTGAAACTTGTATTGATATTCCATTGGGAAAATGATACAGCTAGCCAGTTGCTATTATTTGTATTGTAAAAAAAAATACTCTGTAGGTATTTAATGCGTAATCGCTATTTTGACCGATCGCGATTTTGACGGTTTTTCAGTCACTTGACCGATTGCGAATTTGACCATTCGCGACGAAACGGTACGAAGCCGCAGACAGTCGGACAGAGGGCAACATAACATCTAGTTTATTTATAATAGTTTCAAAATCAAAAATTATTTATTTCAATAGAATCACACGGATCACTTTGAAACGTTTTACAAGCTAGGAAAATTTACACCAGTTCCAACGCGCCCATGCCGTAAAAGAACTGGCAACAACACCGGCTGGGTTCCTATCGCTTTTTTGGCATGATCCTTGCTATTGTTATGGATGCCGAGTACAGTTGGAGCACATTCGTCCCAAGCTTTTTTATCATCTAGGTAATCGGTTATTTTATAGTAAGCTTTTTGAGACAGTTTTTGTTTAATTAAATTTCTAAATTTTCCAATTGATAAATTTTGTATGTCGCTTGGGACTTTGTTAAAGAAGCGTACACATTGCCCTTTAAAAGATTTACTGACCTTAGTGAGCCTAACTGTGGGAACAGCGAGTTTATTTCTATTTCTAGTATTGACATTATGATTATCACAATTTTTTTTAAACAGATTAATATTTTTGCGAACATACATAAGATTTTCATAAATATATTGACAGGGTACCTACTGTCATAATATTGATTTAAGAAGAGCCGGACACCGGGCCATGTCCAGCAGTGGGCTAATGTGGGCTGATGATGATGATGGTGTACCTACTCTACCTACCCGTTTTCGCCGGAATGCTCACATCCTTTCTCTCCTTTATAACATTATTTTCCTTCCTTCTACTCCAGTTTACCTCAAAGAACGTTTCGAGTTTCTCTATCTTTCCAATCCCCGATCCTTACGCTCTTCTGAAACTCGACAATTGAAAACTCCTACTCACACCTCATGTTTTTATAGTGGTTCTTTCACGGTGCAGGCTGTAAAACTTTGGAACGCACTTCCCATCTCTATCAGGTTCGCTAAATCTCTACCGATATTTATAAACCTTGTATTTCAACATTATTTATCATTGTTAGCAAGGTCACAGGAATATTACTTCTCCTTTAGCTTGTTTTATGTATTTATGTAAGTGTATTATATTATTTCAGTTTTTATTTAATATGTAGGATATAATATATTTATTTATTAACAACTGTAGTAGGTATTTGTAAGTAGGTGTATTTGTTTATAACTTATAATATTTTGTAGTCTAATGTTAATTTAATTGATTGAATTTTCTGCCTTCTATCGCTGTTATTTATTAGTTTATTGTATGCCACCGTCCATATAATGTTCTAACCTATCCAGTCCATCCAAAGGTTGCCTGGAAGAGATCGCTTTTTAGCGATAAGGCCGCCCATTGCAACACTTTTTTGTTGTTTTTTTTCTTTATTTATTTTTCTTTTAGTATCATAAGGTGTGCAATAAAGATATAATCTATCTATCTATCTATCTATCTACCACATATCTACCCACAAAATATTTTATTTTATTTTACATATTTGGAAAACTAACAGTTTAAATCATGTGAGAATGGTAATGCTTCAAATATAGAACAGCAGGATTAAACTAAACAGTTTTCAGTCGGGCACTCTTATTTTATTTATTTATTTATTTATTTAGACGCACCAACGACAGTTACATAGAACATAATTAAATAGGTACATTCAATAATTATTCATTTCATGGTACAATTTTTTTTGACAATTCAGTTTAGAGGTCTAGAGGTTTAGAGGTAGGTCTTTGCAGCAGAGTGGTTATGGGTGGGTATGTACTTTTCTTGGTGTATCCAAGAAAAGTGCGTATGTATGTAAGTATGTATGCGTATAAGTACATAAAAATGAGGTGGTTCAATGAGTAAATTCTGCTTTTTTAAAGAATAATAAAAACTTTCACGAATGTTTTATTTTATTTTATTTTTATTTATTTATTTATTTATTTATTAGGAAAACCAACAGCTGATAAAACTTTATATACTATCATAAGTCAAAACAGGAAGCCAATAATAGGTTTTCACGTTTAGAATACTCATAGCGAAAGAACAAAGTAAGAGCTACTCGCTTATAAACAATCGTAATGTTTTGTGGAAACTTACAAATGTAACAATTGAAATTGTTAATCCCTAGGCACGGCTAACATCCTCTCAAATCTTTTGATAGTGAATTCCTACATAAAATCCTCTATGGGTTCCTAAGAGAATAGCCATTTAGAACAAGTAGGTAGCTATTAACCCGCTGCTAAAATACTAATTGGTTTCTAAGAGAATAGCTATTTAGAACAAGTAGGTAGCTATTAACCCGCTGCTAAAATACTAATTGGTTTCTAAGAGAATAGCTATTTAGAACAAGTAGGTAGCTATTAACCCGCTGCTAAAATACTAATTGGTTTCTTCACGGTGTTTTCCTTCACCGTTCAAGAGCACGCGTTGGGCACATACCTACTTAATTTAAATAAATAAAAAAATAAAAAAACACACAACCTAAAAGTTGTCTTAAGATGTGGAACGGCCTATTTTGCTATTGGTTTAAAAATTAAAAGGGAGGCAACTTTGATGGAACTTCTTCATCTTGATTGGCCGACAGCTTTCACAACACGTTGTATATCAGTCACCTAGTACCAACAACACAGCTCTGTTTAACAGCAGCTTACCTTGGGGCTAGATGATGCTGTGTGGATTGTCCAGCATTATTTATAAGTAGAGACTCTTTGTTATAAACATACAACTGCTAAATTCTGATTTCCATACATAAATAAAAGTTTCGACTTCAATCCTTTATTTTATTTTATTTTTATTTTTACATGTTTGGAAAACTAACAGTTTATATAATGTGAGAATGGTAATGCTTAAAATATAGAGCAGGATTAACCTAAACAGTTTTCACTAATAGTTCACTTATACTTAACAAAGTTTTAGTTGTCCACTAATTATAACACTTAGTGGGTTTTAACACTTAATAATTTTTAGAAAAAATGAATAAGAAAACAATGATTACATAATTAATAGGTACCTACCTAACAGAGAAATGGAAACCTAAGAATATATGGATGTCACTCACTATTCCAATTGAAAAAGGTCATGAAGATCATTATGATGCCAATAAGCCATATAAACTCATGTAAAGAAATTTTGTGCTATTAACTTTTTGAAAAAGTTTATTAAGTTAACATAAGAGCAGCGGTACGGTTATTGTATAATGTATATGTAAGCCTGGCGCCGCCGTCCGTCGCCCTGAAACTTCTCAATCATTTCGTACACTATTTTGATTTCATTAAAAACACGATGTAATGTTGCCACATTCACTCCGTCAGTGCTGTCACAGATCAGATCACATGAACTGTAAACAAAGCAGCCCATAGCTCATTGTGTTCCTTCATAATATTTCACCAACACAATCTTAAGCAATTTTCAAAATACCACATTTTGATCCGTCGCGTCGTCGCGGCGTTCGTTCCAATTAGTATTTTCTGTATTTTTGGTACGGTTTCGAAAAATGTCGATCTTTAAATCAAAATACCCCGATGTAATCTTCTTCCGAAATGTGCGTGTGGAAGTGAAGCAATGAACTGACTCAATTATTTAGTTCATTAAATTTAGCTGTTAATTTTATCCACTTCACTATTCAACTTTTTAAAAAAAGTGGCAGCACCCTAACTGTCAAAACGTGTTTGAAATTTTTTGTCAGACTACACCTTCAGCGCAGCGCGGTCCGAGTCGGCCCGACCCCGAGACGCGATCATCGGACGACAGACGGACGGAAGCAATAGGCTAGCCTAACCTTACCGGGCGATCTGTCACCCTTTTTAAAAAGGGTGACAGATCGCATTTCTTTGTGTTTTCTGGCACCTTAGACGGACAAAACCGGGTGGCACATGGGAATAATCCCCGGGTACGGGTCGCGACATTATAATGTACGTAGCCGAGGAGAACACGCGCTCGCCCACAAAATCAATTTTAACACTTTCACTTTTAACAAGGTTTTTCGTCTCTCATATTTACACAACGGGCGTACAATTAGTGGTCTCGCTCTCGATAACCGAAGGGGTCCTTCCGGAGGTGTGGTCCGGCTCGTCGGGTGGCAGCGGGCGCAGCTCGTGCGTGAGCGCGTGCGCGCGCAGCCCGCGCTCCAGCGCCGCGTCGCACAGCGCCTCCGTCTGCGCACCCACCCACGCCGCGCCCCGCACGTACAGCCACTGCAACACACACACACGCTAGCGTCAGGCACCCGGGAGGGGGGGGGGGCTAGGGGCCGGGAGAGACGAGCTCACCTTGTCGTCCGGGTGGTCGGCGAGCGCGGCGAGCAGCACGCGGTGCGCGCGGGCCCCGGAGCGCGCCTCGGCCTCCAGGCGCAGCGCGCACAGCGTGGCGCCGCCCGCGCCGCGCCGGCCCGCGCGGGCGGCGCAGCGCGCCAGGCGGCCGCACTGCGCCTGCGCGGAGTGCAGCGGCGCGCGCAGCAGCGGCGGCAGCACGAGCGCGAGCGCGGCGGTGTGCGTGCGCGGGGGAGGGGGGGGAGCCGCGCCGCGCCCCCGCATCCACCACGAGGCGCCGCCGTGAGCTGCGGGACCGAGCCGGATTGTTTAGTGGATTTTTTTATTTTTATTTCTTAGGAAAACCGACAGCGGATACAACTTTATTTATACAGCATGTAAAAAGACGGCTAGCAAACACGAAAGGGGGTGTGGTGGTGCAGTACCCCAAAACAATGATATGCAAATAATAATAAACAAAAAATAATAAACAATGATAGAGCCAGGCGTGGCGGCGTGGGATACGCACCGAGCGCCAGCAGCGCGTTGTGCGGGAACAGCGGGTGCAGCTGTCGCGCCACTTCCGCGCGTCTCGCCTCGCGCGCCGCCGCCAGCGCCAGCGCGCATGCGCCCGCCTCCCAGTACTGCAGCGCCGCGCCCGACTGCAACCAACCAACCAACCAGCGAGCGTGAGCACCACGCGCCTCACCCTGCCGCTCCCCCTCCCCCTGCCCCTGCCCCTGCCCCCGCACCCGCGCCTCACCCGGTGCACGCGCGCGTACCCTTGCGCCAGCAGCCGCGCCAGCTCCGCGTCGCGCGCCGCCGGCGACAGCAGCGCCACGCGCGCCGCCGCCCACTCGCCCTCGCCGCACGTGAGCGCGCGCGCCACCCCCTCGTCCGGCGCCTCCTCCTCCTCCGCCTCCGCCTCGAACCGCCGCTCGAGCTCCGCGCAGCGCGATGAGCACTGAAACGCATCATCGCACACGGTCGAATCGAATCATTCGAGAACGCTCCGCATCGGCCGCAAAGGAACATTCGAAAGTATACCTCTCGGAGCGCATCCCGCAGCTCACCCGGCGGCGGCGCGGTTGGTAGCGCGCTCTCCGGCGGCAGGTCGCGGCCCCGCGTCGCCGCGCACAGCGCCCACAGCGCGGCGCCCGCCTGCGAGCCCCCCAGCTCGCGCAGCACGCGCGCGCAGTACAGCGCCACCAGGGGCGACGTCGACGAGCACGCAGCGCGCGCCGCCTGCGATACACATATATATTTTTTTAAACGATTTTTTTTTTTAATTGTCGGCATCAAGGTTGGATTATAGACAGATGGGATGATAATTTTATTTTTAGTTAATTTGATGTGAAAGCATTTCCTAGTCCTTTACACCCATTATTTAGCTTAAAGAGCTTACATGTCTGAACTTAGCGAGTGGGAAGAAACGACTGGTGACGCGGCAAATAAAATCTACGCTTCAGCCCGATTTCCTGTGGCTATATGTAGCCGCCACATTGACAAGTAATCTTCCAAAATCTATCTTCTTCTTATTCTTCTTATAAAATCTTCTATAGACTTCCTTGATTTTGAAATAGTTTTTAAAATTTGAAATTGTTTTATAATTGGAGTTCAATAAAACTCTGTTTTATTGAACTCCAAGTATAAAACATTGTTTAAAACATGTTCTAAACTGTGTTAAACACTTTAAAAAGACATTGTTTTTTTAAAACAAGTGTTTTAAACACTTTTTTCTTTGAACATATAAATAAATAAAAACTTTGTTTCAAACATGCCAACCTTGATCATAATATAAACATTATTTAAAAATTCGGTTCCGTAAAAAAACCGGGCATCCCGGTCGGTACATCACCTGCAGCGCGACCCGGCGCGCCTCCGCCGCGTCGCCCGCGTCCGCCGCGAGGCGCGCGAACAGCGCGTACGCGAGCGGGTCCCGCGCCGAGTGACGCTTCAGCACGCGCCGACCTCGCGCCACCAGTCGCCTAGCCTCCGCCGCCGGCGCCGCCCGCGCCTGCGCCGACAGCCAGCGCAGGCGCCAGCCCACCAGCGCCAGCCGCGCCGGACCCGAGGCCCAGCCGCAGCACGCGTCCCACAGCGCCTCCGCCCAGTCCGCGTGCGCGCCCGCGCCCAGCGCGTGCGGCGGATCCAGCAGCGCGGCCAGCGCGGCGCGCAGCGCGAGCCCCTCCTCCGCCTCGCCCGGCGGCCCCGCGCCCTCCGCCGCCGCCGGCAGCAGGCGCCGCCGCGCGCGAGCCAGCGCGCACAGCGCCGCGCCCGCGCCGTCCGCCGGCTCCGCGTCGGGCGCGCCGCACGCGCGCCGCACCGCCTCGGACGCGGGCAGCAGCGGCACCTGCGCGAGCCGCAGCACCGCCACGAGCGCGAGCGCGGCGGCGCCGGGCCGCACGGCGCTCAGCAGCGTCTGCACGTCGGCGGCGGCTGGCGCGCGCTGCGGGTCGGCCCCGGCCCCGACCCCGACCCCGACCCCGACCCCGACCCCGGCACAGGGCGCGCGCCAGTGCGCGGCGGCACGCAGTCGCTCCACGCGCACCCACACGGTGCTGAGCGGCAGGCCGCTGTTGATCACCTGCCGACGCACGCGATGCGAGCGATCGATTCATTGATTCATATTTATTAACGCATCAGTGCAAGTTATAGTTATAAGTTTACGTTGTTGTTTATCCTATTTATATCTGATATTCATCATTGCTTTCATCATTCAAAAGTCTTAATTTTCGCTGATGATATGAAAATTTATAAAACAATTTCTAGCAGTGACGCCTTCTTGCTACAGGAAGATCTGTTTAGACTGGATGAATATTGCAAAATAAATAAACTAGATTTAAATCCAGTTAAATGTTCTGTTGTAACTTTTACACGTAAAATCAATATATTGCTATATAACTATGCATTAAAAGACCTTCAGTTGCAAAGGTCATCTTCGATAAGAGATTTAGGTGTCATTAATGATAGTAAGTTAGTTTATGATGAGCATATTAGGTCCATTGTTAACAAAGCCTTCAGAGCACTGGGTTTCATTATGAGGATGTCTAAGGATTTTCGCAATGAAAAAACTTTCAAAATATTATACTGTACATTTGTTAGAAGCAACTTAGAATATGCGTCTCAGATTTGGAATCCCATGTATAATGTCTACATATCAAAGATCGAACGAATTCAGAAAAAGATTGTTCGGTTTGTGAATTATAAGATTAAATTTCAATGTGACGATTATTATACATGATGTAGGAAACACCATATTCTACCATTATGTAAAAGAAGAGAAGTAGCTGACTTGATTTATCTCTCCAAGCTGATCTCGGGTCAGATTGATTGTTCAGAGCTCATAGGTAAGCTTAACTTTTATGTCCCCAATAGGTCGCGGCGTAATAACCCAACATTTAAACTTGACTTTATTTCATCAAACTATCGCGGAAATTCATATTTGTGGAGAGTGAGTAATTTTTACAACAAGTTTATTAAAGTGCATGATATTGATATTGACATATTTGAGTGCAGTCATGCTAGACTGAGGAGCCTTCTTAGTGGCGTTTTCTTCTCACATGTTTAATTACTTTTTTTTTTTTTTCTGTTTGTATTTTTAGATATATATATCTTAGAAATGTTTATATGTAACCTATCCTATTTTAACTTTGTTAGATAAGTATCCAATTATTGTTTTATGTGCTTGTTTGCACTTTGTTTTTGCTTAAAACTTAAGTTATTGTCTATCAGTGGAGACCTCTAATTGGCCACCTATTGTTTATGATGTTTTTTGTTAAATTTTTATGTGCGGTTGGTTTTCCTTGAACATATAAATAAATAAATAAATAATAAAAGTTTTGATTATTGACCGAGCGAGCGAAGCGTCTCTGTTTTGAGATTGGCGAAAAATGCTTTTGGATGTCAGTTTGTCCGGTCTTTTTGTGTTCTCGCCTGCAGGTCGCATTTTTCAACGAATCTGGTTGTAACTTGGTATACAGGTTTTATGACTTTATAAAAGTTGATTGTCGTCGGGGATTTTTATAGGGGACGTATTTTTTCTAAAAAAAGGGTAAAAAGGGGGGCTGCTGAATAACTCCGCCGAATGTGATTTGATTTCGATTATTTTTATTTTATTTGAAAGGTAAGTATTAACTTTAAGTATGTCTGATATTTGGTGAAGCTCTGATGAGGATCTTCAGCGTGATAAGCAAAATAGTTTCGTAAAATGCAAGTAAGTTGCTCACTTTCAAAGCTAACTTTACAAGTTTGTGCTTGCGAGGTCTACTGTTCGGAGAACTGCTAGTTGTAAATTATGCGATACGAGTAAGTATTACATACTTTTTTGTAAGTATCGATACTTTACGACCGATACTGTATCAAGTCAAAGTATCGATACCTCAATGGTATTGCTTCATCCCTACTAGTATTATGTTATCTGGGGGCCATACCAATACCAACTCACTCGAAGACAGAGTATACTACCTAGATAGAATGGCTGCTAAAAGAATAATAACCATAATGAGAAGGATTGAATGTAAAAAACTAACAGTTTAAACCATGTGAGAATGGTAATGCATAAATTATAGAACAGGATTAACCTAAACAGTTATCACTAATAGTTCACTTATACTTAACCAAGTTTTAGTTGTACACAATAAATAATTGTACTAACACTTATTAGGTTTTAACACTTAATTAACACTTAAAAGGTACCTAACAGGAAAGTGGAAACCTAAGAATACATGGGAGTCACTCACTACTCCTAATGAAAACAGTCATGAAGAGTTCTGCCTATAATTCGTAGAACATGGTTGGGTACGAGATAGTTGATATCAAGATATATACAGCTTGAAGTAATTACGTTGAGTTGTAGCATGAATTGGTGTTTTTAAAGTCAGGGCAGTAAATTTTGCCCAAAACAAGGTTGTGAAGAAAGGTAAGGTCTACCGCTTTTCTCGGACCTTCAAAGGGTAGCAAATGGTGATGTTTGCAACTTTGTAAGTAGTCTGGTATGCTTATTCTATGTTTATAGTTAAGATGTTTTATGAAAGATGATGTTTTCTAGTTTTATCGGCTGAGAAATCGCGTACCACACATACATAAAAAAAAATACAGTCGAATTGATAACCTCCTCCTTTTTTGGAGGTCGGTTAAAAAAGTGTGCTACTCAATAGCAATATTTGTCGAAAACTGCTTCCAATGTTATGGCAAGTTCCCAAAGTTAGTAGTTTTAGACAAGAAATTTTATAATTTGTTTTGTGAGGCTGAGTACTATACGGTCGATAGGTAGCGGAGGGTGGTGGTGGGGTGCGCTCACCGCGTCCTCGGCGTCCTGCAAGCGTTCGTCGAGCTCCCTCGCCTCGCGCTCGGAGGGCGGCGGCGGCGGGAAGTCGGCGCAGGGGGGGAAGTTGACCGCGAGCACCAGCTCCACCAGCAGCACCAGCTGCTCCCACAGACCCGCCGCACGCAGCGCCGCGCCTGCAACCGACCGACCGAGCGCGTCACTCTCTCGCGCCCCCCTGCCCCCCCGCCCCCCTGCCCCTCGCCCGCGCACTCACCGCACACGTACAGCACCAGCGGGTAGGCGCTCGCCTCACGCACGTCCTGCAGCGCGGCGGGCGCGGCGCGCTGCAGCTCCGCGCCGGCGCCGCCCAGCGCGGTCAGCAGCCGCAGCCACGTGTCGAGCCGCACGCGCGGGCGCCGCTCCGAGCCCAGGTCCGCCGTCAGCGCGGCGAGCAGGTCGCGCGGCGGCAGCGTGGCGGCGCGCGCGCGGTGCAGCGCCAGGCGCACGCGCGCGCCTCCCGCGCCCGCCGCGCGCGCCGCCTCGCACGCCGCGCGCCACGCCGCGCCGTCCGCCCACTCCTCTTGGAACTCGATGTAGCGCAGCCAGAGCTCCTCGTCGCGCTCGTCCTCAGCCAGCAGGCGGCGCAGCGCCCGCGCCCGCTCCGCCACCTCGGACGCGGGCGCGGCCTCAGCGCCGCCTGCGCCGCCAGCCTGCAAGTAGTACCGACGCCGCGCCCGTCTCGCCTCTCTCACCCCTCCCGCCGAGCCAGCGCCACCGCCCAGCGCCTGCTGCATCACCCTCTTGTAGCTACGATCCATACATTAAAAAAAATATAAATGTAATTTGTTTTATTTATTTATTTATTTACTGGACATGCATGAAAAAGGAAGGAAACACCAGGCAAATTATTTTCTAATTATGCAATCAATTTTCCAGATAAAATAAAATAAATGAAAAAGCACAACATGGGAATATAATATGTGGTTAAATAATTACAACAACGATCCGTATGTTCAAATTGTCACAGATATATACAATACAGCTCTCTCACTCAGCTGCACTCATTCACATAATTACCAGTAACCAATAAAAATATTAAATTATCCAGTAACCAATAAAAACATCGGACTATTAATATTGGGTGGCATAAAAACACACAGAGCCGAGTTGCAAGCAATTAATTTTGGTGGTCTTACATTGGTCTTCCAGGGTAATACAGGGTTGTAACACCCAAGTTTCCGTTATCAGCGTTGCCATCAAGGTAGTAATCTAATGCAGGCAGCGCGGCGGGCGTCGGCGTCGGCGACGGCGCGTCGTCGCCGCCGGAGTCACTGCCCAGCAGCACGGCCTCCTGCTCGGCCTCGTCGTCGATTCTCAGCCTCATCTCCGCACTCGACAGTTGAACGTTCCATTTGCTGATTTGGTCTCTGTCTTCGTTTACTTTCGATCCGCCCTCGTCGGAAGAGTAAGCAGGGAACAGTGACATAGGTACCTATTTATTTTGTTTTGGGTATAAAATAATTATAAAATTTTCCGTATCTTCTACAGTTATCAATATCAATGTCTTTGCAGTTTTTAAACTTTACATTATAGTGAATAATTGATTTGTTTGTTTTGGTATTCGTTGTTTGTTTGTCTTGCTTTCATTTCATGCAAGCCCAAGAGAATGTAAGCACTACGTTTACATGCAGCTAAACGTAGTGCTTACATTCTCTCGGCGCACTACGTTGTTGTGCAGACCGAGATACATTTAGTTTTAGTTCCATGCTGACTTCAAATTCTCGCGTACTGTACTGACCCTTTGTAAACAGAGAATGTCATTTTTTAAACTTTCGCGATCAGAACTCATAGTTTTTTATAATATTTGCGGGATTTTATCGCGTAATTTACCTTTTTATTTCCCCGACGTTTCGGTTGTGTAAAAGGTAAATTACGCGATAAAATCCCGCAAATAGTATAAAAAACTCAGAGAATGTCAGTCCTCAAAGTCAGCACTGACTTCATTTGGAGTCAGTCACGGATCAAATGTGAATCGCACTTTATGTATGATTTACATTGAGTCAGTAGCAAAGTCAGTGCTGACTTCAACCAAACTCGAGCAAAGTCAGTGCCCTGCAACTGACTTAATGTGTAAAATAGATTTGGAATCATTAAAACGTTGTCGGGTCAGTTCTGACTTCATTATTCTCGCGTACTGACCCTTTGTAAACAGAGAAAGTCAGTTCTCAAAGTCAGTCACCACTGACTTCATTATTGGAGTTAGTCACTGACCCAATGTAAATACTAAAATCTTTGCTCACCCCGACTCACCCGGTCGCAAGTTTGCCAGCACCTTTTTGCCGGCACTGAATGAAACCCCAGTCTGAAACTAAGGGCACGTTTGTCTTTGATGTCAACTTACGATGACATACAAGTAACATTTACATATCATAGAAGAGGGTTACCTGTCAAAATATTGTCTTTATTTTGGGTTTTTCTTTCAGAAATAGGTAAATTATTACCATGATCAAAGAAAACAATATTATTGTACCATGGATTATTACAAAAGATATCCAATGCGCAGAACTTTAAACCCAATGTTTTAATAACGGATAATGTCATTAATCTGAGCAGTTTATTTATTTTTGATACGTCCATGAGCTAGCTAGACTCTAGCCTGCCCCTTAAGGCTAGACCGCACTGAGCGACACTTCGCGGCAGCGGCGTGACGCGACACTTATCGACAAAATATTCTTTGTATGAAATTGTATGAAGTGTAACGCACTACGCTTCAGCGGCGACGTGACGACGCGACGCGGCACTTCGCGTCAAAGTTGACCAACTCATCAAAACTGAAGCGCCGCCGTATCGCGTCACGCAGCTCCGCTGCCGCTAGTGCGTTATAGCACTTCACTTTATTTAACCTACGTATTTGCCGTTTGGTACGTAATACGACATGCTGTGTTTAAAATGGCTTTCGACAAAGAGAAATTAATTTTATTATTCAGTCAGTATCCTGAGATATATGACCAGCAAAATGAACATTAAATCAATTATCTATAGGAAAAAAGACTTGGAGGTAAATTGGCGGGGAAAATGCGAGCAATAGGTACTATTACAATATCCAAGTCATTTTCGTTCACCTGACTCAAAATAACATTCAAATCAGTTTCTTCCATCTTCCTCAGAAGCTGCCAAACGACTGACAGACAAAATTTGCTGCAAACTGTCGCGGTACTGCAGTTCAAGTGCGGTATACCTAAAGGCTCCAGTACACAATGGCCCATGCGGGCCCACTACACCATTGTGTACAGGGGGTTATGGTATATGATGGCGGACAATTGTCAATCGTGGCGCGCAATCGGGGAGTTGTCGATTTTTTGGGCACACTTCAAAGGAATCGTGGCGTAGCGTGGCCTGTGGTGTTTACACAATCGGCCATTGTCCTGTTTCGATGAATGGTCAGCATCCACCATCGCCTTTTTCGCCATTTCTTTTTAATAACTTTGTGACGGTACACACTTCTGTAATACTTGTAAACAGTATACAAATAAATAGCCGCAGCCGTAATTACTTCGACGTCCATCGCAAGTGGTTTGCCAGGCAGCAATGAGCCATGCGCCATTGTGTGAACACCAAGTGATCGTGGCCTACAATTGTGCATTGCAAAGCGTGGCCCATCACAGGCCATTGTGTACTGGGGGCTTAATAGTGTCGCTATGTGTCGCGTCGCGCCGCTGCCGCGAAGTGTCGCTTAGTGCAGTCTAGCCTTAGAGCAAAATGAAAAAATAAAAAATAACCTCTCCACTTATCTCGGGTAGATCTTAGGGATAGCTAAGTTCCTTGGGTAGATAGATCTAATCTATGAAAAAAAACAAAATCAAACGCAAACGCGCTACCAAAACAGGACTGCCGGAGGTGTAATAATAATTTTAAGTTCCAAAAAATAAATAGCAAGTAAGTTTAAGTGATATCATTTATGAAAGCTAAATTAAAAAGCAAACAAGCATTTTAGGCTTTTGATTTGATTGATGTCATGCATGGATGTTTACCTGTAGGGCAAAGACATTGTAGTAATTCCTGTAAGGTGAGAGGGTTTCAGGAACAGACCAAAGCTATGGCATGGTGTTGTACATGTACATACTACCTTTATCTCACTCAGCAGCATGCACTGAGGGTAGTAGTGGCATAGTAGTGTAGTGTAACAACCCAAATTAAATTCTGCTACATGAATTATACTCATACCCACTGTAAATCCAAGGATGTGGAAACCTACTTTGTATTTTTTTTTTTTTCAAGATTTCAAGATATTTATTTGCACAAATAAGTGTTACAAAAGGTCTTAAAAGTAATATGGCACTTAGAACTTATTTGCCCTTTTCAGGCATTTATTTATTATTTTGTGGTCTAGATAAATTCAGCACCATGTCGAAACCAGCCTCTAAAAGCAGCAAAGGCAAGACAAACGAGGAAATATTTGCAAACTTCCAGGAGCTACGTGCCGAACAGAGATTGCTAGCCAACAAACTGTCTGAGTTGGGTATGGATCTAAATGAACACAAGTAAGTCTGCATATCTTCGTAAGCTTCACTAACACACACCATTTTTTTTGGCCAGTTTTCGACCCGTCAGCGTCAGTGTAGACTCGGATCTCGCTATTCCCGGATTGATCTATTTGGTTCTCGTATGTTTGTAAGCATAGTAAGCTGATAACGCAGTAGGGAGATCAGTTGACCTTTTTATTCCTATTTGGGTTAGTTGGTAAAAGATATACGCCATATCGAGTTAATTCCAAAACTAGCATTTATTCATATACCCACAATTACATAAATTATTAATCAACTGTCAAATACATAACATATCTCCCTTCTTTAAATCAGTATAAACAAAATATTACTAATTTAACAAATCAAAGATAAACTTAAAAACAACATTTGACATGTATGAAGAAATATATATTTTTTAATCAGAGCAATTAGGTATGCCAATAATGTCGGGCCACATCTCTGGTGGTGGTATCTCAATAGGCGGCTCATCAGATGTATGTGAGTCCGAATCCACCACCGCTCTGTTCTCAGTCAATCTAGTGTCAGTCTGCACCGTTCTTGCAAGTATCTGATCAGCATGTCGACGGTGGAGCTCTCCATCTCCCGTCCTCACCCTGTACGAGCTCGGGCCTTCTACCATCTCTACAATAGCTCTCTGCCACTTCTCGCCAGGGCCATACATATGAATTAGCACGGGTTGGTTCACTACAAAAGTCCTGGATGGCGCACGTTGCGCCGCCGCCTCTAGCTGCAGGTCGCCGCGGCTCGGTGCGGACTCGGGGTGGAGGGAGGACAGCGCCGTTCTGTATTTTCGGCCGTTGAGCATCTCCGCCGGAGTTTTGTTAGTAGAGCTATTCGGAACTGTGCGCATGTGATACAATACCTTGCTCATCATTTCACTCCATGGTAAATTTAAATTTTCCATTTTCTTAATTTTATTTTTAAATGTCTGTATTGCTCGCTCTATTTGTCCGTTGGTAGCCGGGTGGTATGGTGGGGAATACAGGTGTTTTATTCCATTCTGCTTTAAGAAATTATTGAATTCCTCTGAAGTAAATGCTCTACCATTGTCTGAAACCACCACTTCAGGCAAACCCTGTGAAGCAAAAATTCTACTCATCACAGTTATTACAGCTCCACTACTCATAGTGTTAATAATTTCAGCTTCCATCCATTTGCTGTGGCTGTCAATCAACACGAAAAACGTTTTCCCCAGAAACGGTCCAGCAAAGTCTATATGCACACGATGCCAAGGCTTTTCAGATATCACCCAAGTCTGCGGATCTTTTGGAGGACTATTCCTTACCAACTGGCACTGCTCACAGCTTGCCACCATCTGCTCAATTTGGTTATCCAACTGGGCCCACCAAACATAGCCTCTTGCATATGCCTTTGTTTGAACTATACCCGCATGAGGGGCATGTAACAATTTTAATACCTGTTCTTGTAATTTTTCCGGTATTATGACTCTGTTACTCCATAATAAACAATCTTTAGTATGAGAAAGAGCCTCCCTTCTGGTCCAAAACGGCTGCAAGGCTGGGTCCGTGTTCTTATTTGGCCAACCATGCAGTACATGGAATGATACTTTCTGGAGCAAAAGATCCTTCTTTGTTTCTGCTGCAATTTTCTCTGCACTTAGATTCCAGCCACCCGGTTGTTCATCTAACAAAAGTACTTCTTTTAGATTTTCTTCAGCTACTGTTCCAGTAGTCGGTGCAGTCCACCTGCTCAATGCATCGGCATTGCCTATAGATTTTCCAGGTCTGTGCCTGATTTCATAGTCATAGCATGCTAACTTTAAAGACCAACGCAGCATTCTCGGTGAGATCTGATCAGGGATGGGCTTCTCTGGGTTAAATAAGCCAACCAATGGCTTATGATCCGTTATTATACTAAATCTGCGACCCAATAGAAATTCATGAAATTTGGTCAATCCAAACATGATGGCCAAAGCTTCCTTATCAATCTGACCATACCGCCTCTCATGTGCCTGCAGAGTACGCGATGCCATCATGATTGGTCTCTCGGATCCGTCTTCCATGACATGTGCTATGATAGCGCCCACTCCGTATTCCGATGAGTCACAAATGAGCAGTAACTCTTTGTGTAGGTCGTATCCCACCAATGTCAGATCTGATGATAACAAGAGCTTAGCTTTATCGAACGCCGATTGTTCACCCTCACCCCACCTCCAGGGCGTCTTCGACTCCAGCAATCGATACAAAGGCTCCAGCAAAGTAGCTCTATCCGGTAAAAACTTTTGATAAAAGTTATACAACCCCAGGAATGCTCTCAATGTTTCTTTATTTGTTGGAGCTGGTTTTTCCTGTATCTCTTTGACTTTTGCAGGAGCTGGATGAAGTCCTTCGGCATCAATCATGTGCCCTAAAATGTAATGCTATTGGCAGCAAAATTACACTTCTTGCTATTTAAGCGAAAGCCCATCTCATTAAGTTTCTCCATCACTTGACGTAGCCTCTGGTTATGCTGTTCTAGCGTCACCCCCGTCACCGCCACATCATCTAGTAGACAAGCCACCCCGTCCATGCCTGCTAAGGCGGATGACATCAACCTTTGAAAAATACATGGTGCTGCATTAACACCAAATGCAAGGCGATTCATTTTCATAAGGCCACTGGGTGTATTCAGCGTTAACATTTTAGCCGTCTCCTCATCTACCTTCAATTGAGTGTAAGCCTGTTTCAAATCAAGTTTACTGAAAACTTTGCCTCCGCTTAGTTTCACAAAAGCTTCCACTGATGTTGGAAGCGGGTATCTATCTACCTGTATTGAAGCATTCACAGTAGACCTATAGTCCCCACAAATACGCAAAGATCCATCGTCTTTGTTTACTATCCTCAACGGAGTAGCCCACTCTGAGTGTCTCACTGGGGTCAACACCCCTGCCATTACCATCCTGTTAAGTTCTTCTTCAACTTTTAGCTTTATTGGAAAAGGCACTGTGCGGGCTTTCAAAAACCGTGGTGTGGCATCCGGACGCAGATGAAGCTTTACCTCCGGGCCGTTGTATGAACCTAGTTCTTCTTTAAATAAATCAGGAAATTCATTCACAAACGGCACTAAGTCTTCACTCGACCAATGTAAGCCAGTCACTTGCAGGTCTAGTAGCTTGAACCAGTTGCGACCTAACAGGCTAGGTCCATCGCCCGACACAACCACGAGCTCAGCTTGAGCTTCTTTCTCGCCTAAGATGACACGCACGTTTGCCACTCCTAGTACTTTTAGAGCGTCTCGTGTCCATGTCACTAGTTTCACGGTAATACTCTGGAGTGGAGGAGTAGTCGACCACAACTTTCTGAAAGTTTTTTCCGATATGATACTGCGAGACGCACCAGAGTCTACTTCCATCATCAAACTTGCACCATCTATGATTACATTCGCTTTTATCGGAGGACGATAACTGTCTGAACACACATAGACACCCATCATGTCTTCACATTCTAGCCAACGGACGGACGGTTCCTCGTTGTCTTCCACTTGGTGTACTTTTGTTTTCTTGTCACAGGCTTTTGCGATGTGCCCGTACTTCTGGCATCTAAAACATTTTACTTTCGCAAAAGTACACCGTTCGCCTGCCTTATGTATCCTTGTACAATGTCTGCATTCATTGGACTTTATTCTGCCAATATCCATCGGCTCGGTCGCATCAGACGAACCAGACGTAGTTTGTGTCGCTTCTAGATTCCGCCCAGGGTACATGTCCTCAAATGTCGCCTGATGATTGAGGCACATCTGCACAGCCGTACCATATGTCAGTTCTTTGGTCTTCAACAGCTCCCGACGTAAACGTTCGTCCCGCACCCCTAAAACGAGCCTGTCCCGTAATTGGCGTGTTATGTCCTTAAAATTGCACTTAGCGGACAATGCACTTATTGCCGCCGCAAACTCTTGCACGCTTTCCTTCTGCAACTGTACACGCTTGTGAAATTTTCCCGCTTGTAAAATTTCATTAACCTCAGGTTCATAAAACTTGTCCAACACTGATAGAATGTCATTGAACTTCACTTGTACAGGTCTTACGGGCACTAAAAGGGACGCTATCAAAGCGTATGTGTCCTTTCCGCACTGAGACAAAAACAAAGATCGCGATTTGTCTTCATCTTGTGTCGCGCCGCGAACAAGCCCCGCCGTATCGAGTGCACACAGTAATTGTTCCTTGTAGTCACACCACACATCAGTTTTCGCGTCAAATTGCCTCGGCAACACAATATTCGCAATATTGAATGCCATTTTAGCACAATTGCAATATATTTTCCGCAGTCGCCACTAAAAGATATACGCCATATCGAGTTAATTCCAAAACTAGCATTTATTCATATACCCACAATTACATAAATTATTAATCAACTGTCAAATACATAACAGTTGGTAATTTGGCTGACATTTAAAACAGATAGATTTCAGTTGTAAATTTCAGCCAAATCAGTTCAGTGGTTGAATTGGTTGAAGAGAAACAAACATCCAAACTTTCGGCACACCCCGGACACTTAATAAAATGTATGAAGCAAACACGTCGCAATCACCACACGCATAGTTTGTGTATGTAAACGGTGCTGTGTTGTATGTGTGAGTGTCATGGTTTTCCCGCCCAATTATAGCAAGAGCGAGAGCGAGCGCTCTGACATGCACGCGCTTGAACCTACACTAAATCAAAATAAACGCGTGCGTAATAGCCTATACTTTCAGTGCCGTGTGGTGCCGGCAATCTCGCGGGGTGGGGTAAATAAAACCGGTGGGAGGCAAGGAGAGGCCATACTGTACGTAGTACTAATATCTGTTCTGTGCTTTCGGTTATTAAACCTGTTGTAGGTATTGCATTAATAATGTAGTTTGAATTTGAATTTTTAAAATTAGTAAAAAAAATTACATCTCATTCTATCTCATAAGTTTTAAAATATGTTTTAAAGACCAATTTGAACTGAGAACTCCCGAGCTTTAAAGGGCATGTTAAGCAGTTGGTCTCGGCTTTTTCAACGTTGTTAGGCCATAAGAGGCCTTCGGGCAACCTAAAAACTCTGCCACCAGAGATGGCCAGTGACACGACACATACGAACTTACTTTTTAGAATACTTAGATGTAATTGTAATATTCTAGGATCGTAATAGAGACACTACGCGGTGTGGAGGAGTCGCGTAAGTGCTACCGCATGGTGGGCGGCGTGCTAGTGCAGCGCACGGTGGGCGAGCTGCTGCCCACGCTGCAGAACAACTGCGCACAGCTGCCCCGCGCCATGCGCGCGCTCGAGGAGCAGCTGGCGCGCAAGGGGCAGGAGATCAACGCGTACATCCAGAGCCACGACATCCGCGTGCAGCGGCTCGACCAGCCGGACCAGCCGGACCAGCCCGACCAGCCTGCCAAGTCCAACGTGCTGGTGGCGAGCGCCTAACGAGCGCACCCTGCACCCTGCACCCTGCACCCTGCACCCTGCACCCTCACCAGCCAGCTTGATATCATCTTAGCGTAACTGCATCTTTTTTATTGTGAATATTCATTCAGCTGCAAAGCTGATACTTGTGACGAATGTCAGAGATGGCGCCATAAACAACTGCGCCACATCGAGTCACTTTTTTTGCTTTTAAGTTTTCGTCATTACTGAACGAAAATCGTGCCAGAGGCCGTATCCGGAATAAAGCTTTTGACAATCGTATACATTGACGTATCATTCAGCAATCAATTTGTATGTTTATACAGCGCCTCTTTAGTGCGTAAAATGAGCTAGGTACAAAAATAAAATTGAAAACAAGGAGGTATGTAGCTTGACAACAGAGTGTAATTAGCTCTCTATGTAAAATGGTAAAGTCTAATAATCTAGGAATCATACTAAAAAAAACGTTATAAAAATTTTATTCACTTTAGTTTAAAAAAATATTTCATTTTCATTTCATCACAATAATATAGGTGTAAAACATTTAAACTTGTACATACTTATTTCTAAACAAATATAAATTCTTTATTTATAAAATATCACCTGTTTGTCTTATAAGAACTCATTTAAGTCTAGAAGTTTATATGCATACATTTTTACACAACACCATTAAGCCCCAAGTCAAGCAAAGCTTGTCGCATTTATAAGCTGGGTAATCATATATTATTATATTAGTAGTAATACCTACTGGGTGTTTGTGCACTTACGACAATAATACTAAACACTAATTCAGTATCACATTTTTAAATTTACATTACCCAATCAATAATCATCAATACATAACAATAACATCGTTTTATATCAACCTGTGAGTTAGTATATACTCGTCCAGAGAAGTCAGTCATGGCACATTTTATTTGCTAAAAAATATGTGTCCGACACAGGAGCATGACAAAGAAAGGTGTAGTTACTTACCCAGTACTTTCTCGCTCTCTCTTGTGTTACTAACATTAAATCTTCGCCCGTGTTTTCATATAATGTCGTAGATGCATAAACAAAACATACACACACTAGGAAGCCCAACATTTTAAATGTTTAAAGTCCGTTGCCAGAGTTAGCGACTGAATCTGGTGGACTCACGCGGACAATAGTGGACAGTAGAGAGGCATGTGGACGGAAACAAGGGTCGCCATAAACTTGCTTCTCAGTGGATGGTTTGGCCGAGTGGTCGTGCCAACAATCAAAGCAAGTTGCCTGAAATGTGCATCCGAGCCCAACGCATACATTATTATAATAAGGGTTAGCGTGAAAGCAGATGCGTGCCGGTGGTGAAACAAGTTGAATTGGTTGCGTTTACCACGATGATTTTGGCAATTATTAGATATTAGATACCGGAGCCAGAACCAACACCGAAGATCTCGCTAGAAGTGCATCAGGTTCGTAGGCGCGAACGTTTCCCGCTCATCTGAGGCGGACGGGGGCGTGGACGGGGGCGGGGGGGGCGGCGGGGGCGGGGCGCGCGGCGTGCGGCCGCCCTCCTTGCGCACGAGGCGCAGGTCCGTGATACGCATGTCCTTGTCGACCGCCTTGCACATGTCGTAGAGCGCGAGCGCCGCCACCGCGCAGCCGGTGAGCGCCTCCATCTCGGCGCCGGTGCGCGCCGTCACGCGCACCTCGCAGCGCAGGCGCACGGGCCCGCTCGCTCCGCGCGGCAGGCGCACCGCCACGCGCGCCAGCTCCAGCGGCAGCGGGTGGCACAGCGGGATCAGCTCCGCCGCGCGCTTGGCACCCAGCGCGCCCGCCAGCCGCGCGCAGCACAGCGCGTCCCCCTTGGGCAGCCGCGCGTCGCGCAGCAGGCGCAGGAGCCGCGCGCCCACCTGCAGCCGGCACTCGGCCACCGCGCGCCGCCGCGTCACCGGCTTGTCGCCCACGTCCACCATGCGCGCCGCGCCGCTAGCGTCCAGGTGCGTGAAGTCACCCTCCTCACCCTCCTCCTCATCCTCCTCCTCCCACTCCGAGTCGGAGCCGGAGCCGGCGCCGGCGCGCGTGCTGTAGGCGCGCGCCGCTAGCCGCCGATGAGTATCATAGGCCGGTTCTCCATGCGCGCGAGGTTCCGCATGCCTACAAGACAGGAGCTCGTGAGCGGGGCGGGCGCGCGCGGGGCGGGGGGGGCGGCGCGCGAGGCACTCACCCGCGTGGCTGGCGCGCTTGCCCCGCAGCGCGGTGCGCACGAGCACGCGCAGCTCCTCCGGCCCGGCGCCGGCGCGCAGCGCGTCCCGCAGTGACACCTCCGCCGCGCCGAACAGGCACACCTGCGCACGCACCCGCGGTCAGTGAGTGCGGCCCCGCCTCCCGGGGCGGGGGGGCGGGGCCGCGCTTACCTTGAGGTTCCCGTCGGCGGTGAGGCGCATGCGGTTGCACGAGGCGCAGAAGTGCTCCGTCATGGAGGAGATGAAGCCGACGCTGCCCGCGTAGCCCGGCACGCGCCACACCTGCAAGCGAGCGAGCGTGAGCGGGTGCGGGGAGGGAAGAGGGGGGGGGGGCGGGGTGCGGGTGCATGCGGTGCGTACCCGTGCCGTGTCGTGCGGACGCGGCAGGGCAGGCTGCAGGCCCGGGTGCTGCGCGGTGACGGTGCGCAGCGCGGCGCGGTACGGCACCATGCGCGAGTCGTCCCACTTGTTGCCGGAGAACGGCATGAACTCGATGAACCTGCCGCAATTATAAAACACCGCTATCAACTTGCTACTTCTCTTTTCTCTTGATTATATTATATTAGCTGTAAGAAGTAGCTTAATACCTATTCCCGGTTATTATCTAACAATGTTTTAAATGTTAGGTAGGTACCTATTAATTATGTAATCATTGTTTTCTTATTCATTTTTTCTAAAAATTATTAAGTGTTAAAACCCACTAAGTGTTATAATTTGTGGACAACTAAAACCTTGTTAAGTATAAGTGAACTATTAGTGAAAACTGTTTAGGTTAATCCTGTTCTATATTGTAAGCATTACCATTCTCATTACTAGTTACCAACCGTGTTGCATGGCAACTATTAGTTACTAGTTACCAACCGTGTCGCATGGCAACTATTAGTTACTAGTTACCAACCGTGTCGCATGGCAACTATTAGTTACTAGTTACCAACCGTGTCGCATGGCAACTATTAGTTACTAGTTACCAACCATGTCGCATGACAACTATTAGTTACTAGTTACCAACCGTGTTGCATGGCAACTATTTTGTATAATGATGATGATCAAAGACAAACTATAAGTGCCTGGCCCTAAAGAAAGCTAAATAGCTATAAAACTATTTGATATCTATGACAGTAAACCAGTACCACAGAACCAGTACAGGATCATCGAAATCTTGCATATACACTCTTGCTAATAATCTTATTAATTTTTTATCAATTTAATTAATATAAGTTTTACAAATTTGCATGCCTATAATGGTAAGATTTTTTTTTTTTTTTTTTTTTTTAATCTCCTTTTTTTCTTGCAATCTGCCTTTCTGGGCATTGAGCTAGAGTTTTGTCTCCTCCTCTTGCATTTTGACATGGATGGAGTAGGCCCAGTGGCGTATCCATATTATGAGTTCGTCTATATTATAAGGTCTTGAGGGGCTCTCCTCTTTATCCTTTTAAAGGTTGTCGTTTTTGTCATGAGGACATTAGCAAGCTCATTCGGATGCATTTCCATTCGTTTGGCGTAGGATTCGAGTTTGTCGGTTATTTCCTTTTTAACTGTTGGCATTTTCAGGTCACGGTGTAATTGGCAGTTGGTAATGTACCATGGTGCATTCACTATCATCCGTAACATTTTCGATTGGAAGCGTTGAATAATGTCTAGGTTAGAGTTTGGTAAGATTATATGAAGTTTTTTTTTGGTAAGATTATAACGCAACTAATAATATAGTTTATCATCATTATAATAATTTACTTTTTATGTTTATCATTTTCATATTTCTATTGTTAAATTTGTAAGCTGTCTTCCACAAAAGCCACAAAAACCACAAAATTCTCAACGTGAAAACCTATTATTGGCTTCCTGTTTTCTCAGTATATAAAGATGTATCCGCTGTTGGTTTTCTTAAAGAAATAAAAATAAAATAATACCAAAGACATTATGAATAATTTGTTTATATGCTCGAAGTGTAATACCTACTTTCTGACAAATAAATAATTATGATCTATTATAAAAAAAAACATAACGCAGATAATTAATTGATATATTCCTACACTGCATGAAGCAATTTCAAAATAAAAAGTTGACGATGACGTGGCTCGATGTAAACACACCGCGATCGTTAAACCAAGCAAGTCAATAAATACATAACTAATGAGGACAAGCTACCTACACCCACACACACACACCGGTGTACGTACCTAACATTACATTTTATATTACTTTATCGAAAACCGGTATTTGTAATTTAGGTATCCTCAATTTGAATCAGTTGTACGTAATAGCTGCATAACCGGTTCCGAAAGGCAGAAGTGAGCGAATTCCATAGAGTGCAGGCTACAGACAGATATAATAGGTATTCAAAATAAAATATTCAATAAAAGCACAAGGAGCGCTGCAAGCTGCAAGCAAAGCAGGTGCATTTCATATGTACGCGCCTCAGCCTACAATAATCTGGGCAATCTGGCAACCGACACGGCTAGGTTAGCTCTTTTTCGATGTTCCTTCATAGTAACGAAACTCTAGTAAAGCGTTTCTTCTAGTAACACGCTACGCTTAGTGAAGATAGGTAGGTAGGTACACTACTACAAATGAATAGTCGAACTATGTACAGTAATGTCGTTAGGAATAAACGTAAGCAATGATGGGTACTGGGTACAAACCTAACTTCGACCTCCCGGTCCTTGGTGAACTCCACGAAGTCGCAGATTTCGTCGTCATTAAACCCTAAAAATAAATCATTAATTATAAAAAGCTTTGTGACCTACTGACCTACAGTACAAAACGCAAAAACGCTTGATTTATGGGGTGTGTTCTTTGTAATGTTTGGAGGTTGTACAAAGAAAGCAATTTCCGTAATTCGCAGCGATCTATAAACCAACTTCAATAATTAGCAATAAATAAATGATATGATATATGTAGTTTGACGGAGAGTACACACGTACCCTTCATGAGTACGGTGTTGATCTTGACGGGCACGCCCAGCTGCAGCGCCAGGTCCACGCCGGCCAGCACGCGCGCCAGGCCCTGCAACAAGCGGCGCGTGAGTGCGGGGGCGGGGGCAGGGGGCAGGGGGGGCGGGGGCAAGGGGCAGGGGGCTAGGGGCGCGGGCACGTACCGGGCGGCGCGCCATGGTCTCGTAGCGCGCGGGCCGCAGCGAGTCCAGCGACACGTTGAGCGCGGCGAGGCCGGCGCGCCGCAGCGCCACCAGCCGCCGCGTCAGCACCAGCCCGTTGGTCGTCATCGACACGCTGCCGATGCCGGGGATCGCGCTCAGCTCCTCTGCACACAGACAGACGGCACACGTGAGGGATGGGGCGGAGGGCAGTGGCGCGCGGAGGAGAGATACGCACGGATGATGTCGGCGAGGTCGGCGCGCAGCGTGGGCTCGCCGCCCGTGAGGCGCAGCTTGTGCACGCCGACGGGCGCCAGCGCGCGCACCACGGAGACCAGCTCGCCGCGCGTCAGTAGCGCCGCGCGCCGCGACAGCGTCACGCCCTCCGCCGGCATGCAGTACTGACCTGCCACAAGCACCAACACCGACACTATACCTCCACTCTACTACCACTCCACTCTGTTCTACTTACTTCTACTTTTCTTTACTCTACTTTACCATTATCACCATGCTTCATTATATATTATCATTACTTACCCCCAAACAGGGGGCTGTCTAAGGTATACAACTACTCAAAATACCTAGAATTATTTCAAACATTCAACTAAAACTGCTAACATTGTTACGAGATTGTAGCACAAAAACACATTGGTTTCACAAAAGATTAGTTGTAGGTAGGTAGGTAGTATGAATGAATGAATGAAATTCTTTATTGTACTTAAAAAACTAGTACAAAGGCGAACTTAATGCTAGTAAGCATTATCTTCCAGACCTTTGGTGTATCATGGATAACAAAATATGTCGGTAGTACACAAAAACAAGGAACAATTTAATATATCATGATGAACAAAGCAAAAACTTACTTTCATACAATAAACTTACCTATCAATACAAGTAACACATAAACATACATACACCTACCTAAGCTAGTAGGTAGGTTTCATAAAAACAAAAATAATCATAGTTAAAAATGTAAATGTGAAAGTTTGTGTGTTAGCGTGAGGACTGTGAGGGTGTGTTTGTTTGCATGTATGTTTGTTCCAAATCAACTCTGTAATAAATGAAGCTTGCATTATGCAGTCTTGACCTGCAATAAGACAGGCTACCTACTCTTTATCCCGTATTTTTTTACGTATCCTGTGAAATGGGATACAACTACATAACCAAAGAACACCGCTAGTATAATTATAATGTATGAGTATGTAAGTAAGTAGTTGGACATCATTTCAACATAATAAAAGTGTTGCTGACCTCTCGGCACGAAGGTCAAGTGATTTCACTAAAAGGAAATAATGACTATGATAGTTCAGTTTGTTGCATAACCTGCTATAAACCAACATCCTTATGTTTGTTTAATAAATACACAATATTTTGTGATATGAATAAACAAAGTTATTAATCAATTGGACTGCTAACTTAATAAATTATATTCAACTTGTTAATAAGCTAACAAAAATTCACACTATTACAGCAGATTGCACTCAAGGCCAGATATAAATTATTTACATTGAATGAAAATATGTAAGTTACCCACTAAAGTTATATGTTTGTACACTTGTATAGCAGGTATGTACACAGAGCTTCTGTACTTACATACTTAGTACCACAATTTCTTCTGTGGTATTACTTCAGACTGGCTTACATAAACACCTGTAATCAGCAAATATAGGCTAGCTTATGCAAATAAGACAAGTTGCTCACAGCAAGTGGCGCGTCAAGGCGAATATCTATAGGCAAGGGTGCCTCTGGAGGTCCTTTAGTATTGTCTTGTACTCTTGACACAAAAATCAAATATTATTATTTGATTTATCAGTTGTTATAGTAGAAACCTGATTAATACAAAGGAACATTAAAGTAATGTAGGTAAAACCATTTTGCACATCTTACATAAATGAGATGAAAGCATAGGTTCTTGTTTGGTCAAATTATTTTATATTTTTAAGCATAGGTAATACTATGTGAGATAATGGTAGAAGTTATGGTACATAGAACTTACATCGCAAGTTGCATCGCTCAGTCAGGGAGATGCGTAGGTAGTTGTGTTGTCTGCCTAGTAGGTCGCTCAGTGCTGGCAACTCACTCTCTTCTGGTGCAGCGACCTGCGCCCCTCCAGCTGGACCTGCTGGACCCTACAATCGGTTTGTGATTTGCTATGCTCATTAGATCAGTGCCTTTAAACTTACTTAATATTGTGTTAAATGAGCAGGTCAAGATATTCTGGTCAAATACCTGGTAGGTAGGTAAGTACAGTGAGAGATTAATGGGTTCCTTTTTTTTTATAGAAAACACAGTTTGCGATCATTAGGGATACAATAAACTCAAGTTGAAACACAGTTTATTCTTACCTCACTAGAAAACCTGCACGACACTATTTTCGTTCCACAATCTTCATGTTTTATTGAAGAATAAACAAGGCGGGATAGCCGATTGAATAAAAAGCGAAATTTCATTCCAAATTTTGTTCTGCTAGGACACAGTAAACCAACTAATCCAAAGCCAAGAGAGAAATGTAAAACAAATCAACAACTGTGTTGTGTTTGTATTCTTGACATTGACAGTCAGTCAGTCAGTCAGTGTTGCCGACAGTTAAAACTGGAATGGAAAAGGCCACAGACGCCACAAATTAAAAGAAGAAGAAGGAATGGAAAAGTTCCGAATGAGGGGGGGGGGGCTTACTTCATCTAAAAAAAACCAGTCTCTGGTATACTACCATGCATGGAGCTAATAATGTACTACCGTACAACGCAACGACACTACAGTCTGCACTTCAGACATCCGGTGTGGGTAACAAGAATAATCAATTTGCCACTCGGTATAATTATTCCTATTATTTTCGAGACTTCCGCTAAGGACGAAGGTCGGAGTTTACAAAACGTACATCCGCTCACGGCTCAACTACGCGATGCCAGCGTGATAAGCGCTGTGCTCCAACACCAACAAAAAGAGGATCCAAGCAAACATGCACGGGAGCGGGCCGCTACGTGAGGAACGACACCATTGCCCGCGATGTTCAGATATCCAGCATTGAGGAATTAGTGGAGAAGTTGGCGCGTCGGATGTACGACTGCGCTGACAACTGTCGTCACGTACATCTCAATGGCATCGCCCCGCTACACACACGGCCATCCGACAGCCAAGCACTCTGGCGACCTCTCCCCCGAGAGCTCTTGAAGCCTCTCAGTTCGTCGCAAGATGGAAACTGAGCAGGAAACACCGGACGATCACCATAGCTGAGCAATCAGACTACGTAGAGCCCTTGAACGGTTCTTTCAGACTGGTTAGTCTGAATAACTGGCACTCAGGGCAATACCCAAAGACTCGGGTAACAGTCGTGCCCGAAGTTGAAGCCAGAAAAAAGAACGCAGAGTTCGATTCTTACCCGCTCTTCCGATACCATAGACGGTAGAGTCGAAGAGCAGATGACCAAATTGATTGACAAAAACGGAGTTACCAACTTTTTTCTTTTTTTAAATCTCGAATCGAAGAAGACGAAAACCCCTCGAGGGGTTTTCGTCTCAAGTTCTATCTATCTATCTATCTATTCATGCCGGTTTTTTTTTTATTCGTCTCAAGTTATTAAAAAAAAGCTGTCTATTTAGATAGCGGTAGCTCAACTGGCGAGCCCAAGAGAATGTAAGCACTACGTAAATTCTTCATTTTTTGAAGATGATTATAGAAAGAAAAGAAATAATAATAGGAAAATATTTATTTTGCAAAAAAAAATTTTTGAAATGTGGAAAGATATGGGGGAGACCTTTGCCCAGCAGTGGGATAATACAGGTTAAAAAAAATAAAAAATATATATATTTTGCGCCTCACAATAAACCTAAAAATAACAATACAAATTAAAACTAAATTATCGTGACGAAAAAAGGAAGCCACTCAGCATGTGCTACAGACTTAATGTGTCCCTAACTTAGCGCCAGTTTTCACTTTTCTTTATATCTGTGTAAGACAGGTCGGAGCATTCCGTTTTTGTTTCGTCTCGTGTCAAGCGGAAGGTTGTGGGTTCATGTCCTGCATGAGGTGTACCTATTTGATTTCTACTCCAGCACGACCAAAGTGAATGTACCAAGTAGTACGTACTATGAATGACTTTGACACCTGCTGTCACTGTCTGTCATACCTCTGTCTGGTGTCAAAGTCATTCATAGTACGTACTACTTGCAACCAATCTTGAATTCCCTACACATTCACCATAGCTCGCCAAACGTAGTGCTTACATTTTCTTGGGCTCGCCAGTTGAGCTACCATCATTTATATAGACAGTTTTTTTTGTAATAACTTGAGTCAAAAACATTCATTCTATTTGGCTTCAATCTGTTGTTTCTGTTGATCTTTGTTGGTAGACAGGTAGTAGGTCTGATTCTGATCTGATTAGTATTACAAGCAAAGCCACGCAGGTACAAGTATTATCGATCCAAAGGTTTTTTTCTTTTAATTTGTGGCGTCTGTGGCCATGTTTTGCTTTGCCTATATACACAAAATTGACATTTGACAATGACATTATTTTGTGTATTGACAGAATATCAGATCAGACAGACGGACAGACTGCCATTAAAAAAAACTTTATTTATTTACTTACTTTTACAAAACGTATTTAATTACCATTTGTTTTCGCCTACGTAAAAAATATTACTTAGTTGATGCCAGGCAGCGACCCGATTATTTCTTTCTTTGTTTTAGAAGGCTTACATTCTTTCTCATACTTATCTACTTTTTTCCTAGATCATAGCTCTTTTTATATAGCAAAAAAGGTGGTTGCTGTGAGTGGTTGTCGACTTTATTAACAATGATGAAATTTGAAGAGCCGGGTCTTCCAAAAGATTGGGTAGAAGGCAAGGATCCAAATGATTCGGTAAGTAGGTATTTCACGATGATTCATTCTATACTAGCTGTGCCCCGCGGTGTGACCCGCGGATAAACGGTTTTTTATCTTAATTTAACTCAGAATAAAAAGATTCAAGAAAGTAGCTTATGCTTTATTTATCGTCGCCGTAGAGCGAAAAGTCACTAAGTCGATATTTGACGTTTTGAGTTTTATTGGTTTAAAATTTTACAAAAGAAAAAATATTTAACTTTTTCGCGTATGGATAGCTAGCAGAGTGAAAATAATCATAGGCTCTTGAAGTGAATATAATATATTTGGGTTTTAAAACAAACAATCATGAAAGTAGGTAGGTACTAAAAGTTCGGCATGCTATCAACCAATACGATATTGAACATAGAAAAATATGTCACACAACTACTTATATGACCCAGCTGGACATCCATCCTGCTTTTCTACTATTTATTTATTTATTTATTTTATTTATGGAAAACCAACAGTTTTATTACAGTAAATTAGACATCCTCTATCAACAGAGAGCCAATTAGAGGTTCTCGCGAATAGTGGTTTATTATAAATATGGTGAGGTATTCATCCATGATACGAGGGCGGGTCAATAAGTCCGTGACTTTTGGAATAAAACACAGGTTTTTTGATAAAAAAATCATTATATTTTTCAACGTAGTCTCCCTTGAGCTCTATACACTTTGTCCAACGCTTCTCCAATTTTTTTATCCCTTCCAAAAAATAAGATTTGTCGAGGTCCTCAAAATAGGTCTTTGTTTGTGAGATGATTTCATCATTAGAGTCAAATCTTTTTCCACCAAGCCATTTCTTCAAGTTTGGGAACAAGAAGTAGTCACTCGGAGCCAAATCTGGAGAATAGGGCGGATGAGGGAGCAATTCATAGCCCAATTCATGGATTTTTGCCATGGCAACTGCACATGTGTGCACCCTTGCATTGTCTTGGTGGAAAAGAACTTTTTTCTTGGCCAAATGAGGTCGGTTTTTTTTCAAATCGTCATTGAATCGGTCTAATAAGTTGGCATAATATTCCCCATTGATTGTTCTTCCCTTTTGAAGGTATTCAATGTGGATTATCCCGCGTGCATCCCAAAAAACAGTCGCCATGACTTTATTGGCTGACAAACCCACCTTGGCCTTCTTTGGCGCCGATTCACCCTTAGAAACCCACTGTTTTGACTGTTGTTTGGTCTCTGGTGTGTTGTGGTGGATCCATGTTTCGTCCACGGTTACGAAACGGCGAAAAAACTCCTCCATATTGCGGTTAAACAACGCCAAATCCTCCTGTGAAGTTGTTACACGATTGCGTTTGTGGTCGACTGTGAGCAAACGCGGCACCCATCTTGCGGAAAGCTTGCCCAAGTGATCATTCAAAATTGAAACCACTGAGCCATGCGAGATCCCTACGGCTTCCACAATCTCTCGCACTTTCAATCTTCGATCGGCCAAAACCATATCGTGAATTTTTTCGATTGTTTCGGGTGTAGAGACCTCAACTGGGCGTCCAGGACGTTCGGCATCTTCAGTGCTTGTACGGCCACAACGAAATTCAGTAAACCACTTTTTTACCATTGAAATCGATGGTGCAGAGTCCCCATAGTGTTTATCAAGCCTAACCTTGGTCTCGGTAATGGTTTTTTTCGCAAAAAATAATGCTTAATAAGCACACGAAATTCACTTTTTTCCATTTTCTTCTCAGATCACCGGGTAGTCTGATAAAAATAGCTGCCAAACACAAACTAACTGACGCAGCAAGTTCAAATTTTGACAGGAGTCAACTGACAGATGCCTGTTGACAGGAGCAGTGTTGCTTTTTCAGTAAAGTGGTCAGAAGTTCAAAAAGTCACGGACTTGTTGACCCACCCTCGTATAATAGCTGCAAAACGGTTAAAAAATAAGAGCAAAAGTGGCAAGATGGACTAAGTACAGTCAGCAACAATAAGATGTATACACATTGTATCATCATTGGCCTTTTCCATCTATAAAAGATGATTTAAGCAGCGTCCATTTTAAGAGGTCCGGCACTTACGCAAATGACTTAAAAGGCCGATACGGGAGCGACAGCTACGCGCGCATATCTGACACACAAATTCAATCCCTGGTGCAGTGGGGGGAAGAGCAGCGCGTTGATGTCGTAGCTCACGCTTCTGAGATAGTGCATCAAACCAAACGTTGTCGTGAATGACAACTCCATCTGAAAGAGTTTTCCTCCAAAGGTCGCGGTCAAGTGAGGTTTTCTCCCAGTTTGCCGGCTCTATATTAAAAGAAAGCATGTCCCGTTTAGCACTGTCCTTAAACCTCAACATAGGACGCCCAACTGGTCGCTTGGCACCCGCGATTTCTCCAAGGAGAGTTTTCCTGGGAAGACGAGAAGGTTCCATCCTTTGCACGTGCCCTAACCAACGCAATCGCCTCTGTTTTAGTAAGGCTGTAATGCTGGGCAGCTGTGCGATACTGAGCACCTTTTCGTTTGTAACTCGATCCTTCCACGAGATGTCTAAAATGCGACGAAGACAGCGCATTCAAAAATATGTCATGCTACAAGGTTCTATAAAAATGTAAACAGCTAAGGACTCCGAAACTATGTAACCTTCAATCGTGTCAAAATCACGTACCCATTTTCAGGAAAAAAAATGACATCACACCATTTTTCCAAAAAAAAATGTAAACAGCCATAAAAAAAGTCGTGGTTGTCTGATTGAAACCGGTCGTCAAATCGTTCAAAAAAAGTTGGTAACTCCGTTTTTGTTTTGTCTCGTGTCAAGCGATTTTTTTTTCTTTTCGTTTGTATTTGATTTCCACTCCAGTACGACCAAAGATAATGTACTACGTAGTACGTACTATGACTTTGACACCAGCCAGAGGTATGACAGACAGTGACAGCAGGAGCAACCAATGTTGAATTCCCTACACATTCATCATAGCTCGCCAAACGTAGTGCTTACATTTTCTTGGGCTCGCCAGTTGAGCTACTGCCATCTAAATATACAGCTTTTTTTAAAAATAATTTGAGACGAAAACATCTCATTATATTCGAATTTCATACAATACGATTATGAATTTCATACAATTTTGATACGATGCATAAATATAATTATATATCAATAGATCTACACGTAAGTTTGTTTAGGTTATAATAAAAAGCCCTTTCATATTGGTATGGTAAAAAAAAACGTTTTATTTATTTTAATTTTAATTTTAGTTTAATTTAAAAATAATGTTAGAAAAGAAAACTCTAGTAGTTTTATTTTCTAACTCATTTGAATTTTTAAGTATTCCAACTATTTTAGACCCATTTAACCCTTCAACGTTGCTGACAATGACGTTGCCAATAATGACAAATTCTAGAATATTAGATTTTACAAATACGTTGCTCACAATGACGATCATTTTTTGAACATTGTTTGACACCGATTTTGAAAAACTTCTAGTGAAACAGTTTAAACTTTTATTGATTAAATACATTGCTTAAAGATTAAGCTATAATATTTGCAAACAGAATTCAACAAGGCATTAATATTATTTTTTTAATAAAATGATTTAGCACAAAATGTACCGTGGCGACATGCGAAATAATGAGATTTTCAGTAGAAATTAATAAATAACTTTTTTTTACGTTACTCAATCTTAAAACGGCCTTGATTGCTTTTTAGTTATTAATTAAGGTTCTTGAATCTAGAACTTTGTTTACAAAATACCTTACTGTCGAGAAGTATCATGACGAGACATAAATTTTGTGCTTAAAAAATATTCACCCAGCACGACATTTTTTTTAAATTACGATGTTTATACATCTTATTGCTGCTGACTGTACGTACATGGTGAACAAGCTAAGTTTGAAATAGCCAGGAGTATTACATCGTCAATTATCAGTCACGAAAAATTATCTGCTAAGTCGCGATCTCGCCGAGACGGCACTGCTGCAGAAGAGGTCCAGGTCCATAATTTTACTTAATTTATTAAAGTTGTCGGTCGCGCGCCATAGATATGAATTTTGTCTATAATTAGTAAATACAACAGGAGCATGTAATGGAGCAACTTTTAGTTTTTTAATCAAGTTTAAAAGATTAGGGCAATCAATGATATTACTTGTTATTTTCGAAAGAAATACGAGGTCTGCTATATCTCGTCTGTTGGAATGCGGTAGAACATGGAATTGTCTACAAAGACTAATATAGTTATCGGATGAGTACGGAATCCGCAGACAGTAACAAAGATACTTAAACTGGAGTCTCAATTTTAGAGGTATATATACTACCTACCATACCGGGGGTTTCAAATTTCATATTCGAGGCAACTTCGCACGAACATACAGTACAAAACTTTGAAGATTGTATGATAAAACCAAGGGCTTTCGATGCTTTAGTGACGGTGGAATCTATATGATAGTTGAATAGTAGTTTAGAATCGTGAATTATTCCAAGATCTCTAATCACATCCTTTCTTTGGAGTGTCTGTTCTTTTAGTGTGTATGATTTTATTTTATTTTCACATGTTTGGAAAACTAACAGTTTAAATCATGTGAGAATGGTAATGCTTAAAATATAGATCAGGATTAACCTAAAACACGGCGCGCGCGCACCCGCGCATACTATTTTGTTTAAATTGACTATTTTATAATACGTTATAATTTTTGAATGGAATGTCTGATTTCAATAATTCGAACAGTTATCTACAGGTATTAAAACAGCCTTGAATATGAAATGATTTATTTAGATAAGGATTAATATAAAAGTATGGAATACATGGTCTGATTTTGGTCAGCATTTCTATCAACTTTTAAAATGTAAAAGAGTAGTTATGGTTACATAACTACAATAGTTGGACATATGGTATTGCTGCCATTTTTGTAGATATTAATATGCTCTTTATTATTGTAGAACATTTTTTTGTTCTATCATTAATAGTTTCTGACAAATTTTTTTACACCTTGGGTTACATTATTGAAGTTTTAGTAGGGATCCCTATTATTTTCTCAAATAAAATATAGCCTATGTTACTCAGGGATTTATTTTATTTTATTTTTATTTCTTAGGAAAACCAACAGCGGATAAAACTTTATATACTATCTTATGACAAAACAGGAAGCCAATAATAGGTTTTCACGTTTAGAATACTTATAGCGAAAGAACAAAGTAAGAGCTACTCGCCTAAACAATCGTAATATTTTGTGGAAGACAGCTTATAAATTTAACAATTGAAATATGAAAATGAAAAACATAAAAAAGTAAATTACCTAATCATCATCACCAACAAAAAACTCTCTGCCTAACCGCTGTCTGGCGGAGTTTACACTCGTGCAGAATAGATCTAAATCCATGCGCTTGCACAGCTTATTAAAATTATCACTGGCACGCCACAGAAAGGAACTTTGCCTATAATTAGTTCCAACTACGGGATTAAAGATTGGGGCATTAAATCTTGTAATCTTAAATGGCACATTTAAAGAAATCTTATTGAGTAGATCAGGACAATTAATTTGGTTTGAGGTTATTTTTAATAAAAAGGATAGATCAGCAATTTCTCGCCGTTTGGAGAGAGTGAGAAAGTGGAATTTTTTGCAAAGAGGAAGATAATCAATTGACTTGTATGGAATCTTAAGGCGATAGCAGAGATATTTTATGAATTTTATTTGAATGCGTTCAATTCTATCTATGTATTTACTATACCGGGGGTTCCAAATTTGTGAGGCGTATTCAAGAGTGCTTCGGACAAATGTACAATAGAGTACTTTAAATGTTTTGGCTCGACCAAAACTAGCTGAGCTTCTCATAACAAAGCCCAAGGTTCTAGAGGCCTTAGAGACAATGGATTCAATGTGTTCATCAAATAGCAGCTTTGAATCATGCAGTATTCCAAGATCCCTAACAACACTACAATTTTTCAAAACTTGTTGTTTCAGTAAGTAGCTCGAGGGCATTAAACTTCTTTTACGGGTGTATGTAACAACAGAACATTTAGATGGGTTGAGATCTAATTTATTTTTAATACAGTATGAATCAAGTCTCGAGAGATCTTCTTGGAGTTGCAAAACACTGTCGAGTGATTTGATAATTTTAAAAATCTTCATATCATCGGCAAAGCACAAAAGCTGACTGTGATGAAAACATAACGAGATGTCATTGATAAATATTAAGAAGAGCAGGGGACCGAGCTATGACCCTTGAGGAACACCACTAGGAATAGAGACCCAGCTAGATATATAGTTGTTAATGACAATTGCCTGAGATCGATTTTTAATATAGGAAGATAGCCATCTCAATAGGTCACCTCTGATTCCGAAAAGATAAAGTTTAGATAGTAACAGACTATGATCGATTCTGTCGAACGCTTTGCTGTAGTCTGTATAGACTACATCTACTTGGTGACCATTGTCCATCGCTTCTGTTAGAAAATCATTAAAGAGAACAAGATTAGACGTTGTAGACCGACCTTTGAGGAAGCCGTGCTGAGAAGGATTAAAGTTATTTTTGAGTGCGGCATAGATTTGATTATATACAATTTTTTCAAATAATTTAGCAATGATACAGAGCTTAGAGATCGGTCTGTAGGATAATGTAGCATTGTAATGATGAAAGAATTTTTGAAATCGAACCAGTAGTTTTTGAGTTTATTCGTAACAAACAAAAATACAAACATACAAATCTTCTCTCTTTATAATATTAGTATAGATTTATCACGATTAAGGTCCAATTTATTAATCTTACAGTAGGTAAGTACATATCGAGGCGGGACAAATCAGCTCGAAGGTTGGTCATATCATTAGCCGATCGAATAGTGCTAAATATTTTCATCAGCATTGTATGAAAACATTCGAAGATATCATTCATGAATATCACGAAAAGTAATGGTCCCAACAGAGAACCCTGAGGGACCCCGACATAAATCTCTTGACTTGACATTGTCCTACTGCAGGTCCAAGATTCCTAAGCACACGCTATAACTTGCTTATCTATCTCTTAGCAAAATAATGTGTTGAAGTCTCCGATGATGATTTTAAATTAATTCACTTCTTGTTTATGGCGTCTGTGGCTTAGAGATATAGAACTAGTAAACTGTGACAAAATGTCAAACTAAATAAAGAGGCCGAGAGGCATTATGTATACCGGGGGAAGTAAAACCAGGTCTCTTAGAGTGAGTGTTGTCGCCGTCCACAGAGCCACAGCTATGGCGCGGGCGAGGCTGATGCGGCGGCGGACGCGGCGGCGCTCGGGGCGCTGCTCGAGGGCGCGGGCGGCGCGGACGACGAGCCCGAGCGACGCGCCGCGCGCCTCGGCGTACAGCTCGCGCGCCTCGACGCGCTCAACGTCGCCGGCATGCTCGCCGCGGCCACCGAGGGAGGCGGCGCCCGCCTCGCCGAGCGCCTCGAGGCGGGGCTCGCGCACGCCGCCGCGCTCGCTCAGCGCCGCGCCCGCGCCGACGCGCTCGCCGGCGCCGGCGCGCCCGCCGCCTCGCGCGCGCGCTCCGGGGCCGCGCGCGCCGACGCCTCCGCGCGCGCGCTGCTGCGCCAGCTGGAGGAGCTGGACGTGTGGCTGGACGCGCCCGCGCTGCGCGACCTGGACGCGCTGCCGGAGCTGCCGCTGAGCACGGCGGCGGGGCGCGCGCGCGCGCTGGCCGCGTGCGACGCGCTGCAGGCGGCGCTGGGGCCGGGCGCGGGGCCGAGCGGGGGCGCGGGCGCGGCGCTGCGGCGGCTGGGCGCGGTGCGGGAGCGGCTGCGGCGGCTGGCGCGCGCGCGGGACCAGCTGGCGGCGGCGGTGGCGCGGCACGTGAACAACCTTCTGATCCACCTCGGCAACGAGGCGGCGGCGGCGCCCCTCCCGGCGCCCCCCGCCCCCGCGCCCCCCTCGCCCCCGCGCCACCACGCTGAGCTGCTGCCGCTAGCGCCCTTCATGCGCGCCCTGAAGGACATGGACGAGAAGTCCTTCGACGCGCTCGCGAAGGTACCGCCTCTGCCCCTCCGCTAGGGCGAGCCGGTTCCATCACGCACAATTTAATTGATCGTAGTCTATACTTTTGTACTAATTTATCTATTTATTTATATATTTTAAGAAAACCATCGGCACAAAATACATATTAGGCTCTTAAATAGTTAACTATGAAGCCATTAACACACCCTCACATACAAAAAACAAACTATCTATACTAAAACAAAAACCATACTTCCAGACACTTCAAACAAAACACTATCTGTCTCACACTCAACACAAAGCCTCCGAAGGAAGACACCAAAAGCCGGGATACAGACAATCTAGTCTGGCTTTTCGAGCACAATCTATTATATTATGTTTTTCGACGTTAGGTGCCTACTAGATATTCATAGTACCTAATTATAGGTCACAAATACCTAAGTTTATATAAACAAAATACTAAAACCCTCCGCGCGCGTCCCGTGCCCAGAGAGGGGCATGCACAATGAGTTAGGTTTCGAATCGGCGGTAGAACGTTATTCCAACACTTAGAGGCTGCTCACCTATGCAGGTGTACGCGAGCACGTGGGCGCGCGTGTACGAGCGCGCGGTGCGCGGCGCGTGCGAGGCGGCGCGCGCTGCGCTCGGCGGCGCGGCGGCGGCGGGCGCGTCCGGCGCAGACCGCGTGCTCGACGCCGTGCTCGAGCTCGTCGAGACGCTCTGCAACGCCGAGCAGGACTTCTGCGTGCGGTTCTTCTTCCTCGACGCGGACGCGAAGGTGCGGAGCGCGCGGGGCGAGGGGTCGGGGGCGCATCCGCCGGCCTCCTCGGACTGTACCGCAACGTTACCTCGGCAGGGCGACGGCGGCGACGGCGACGGCTCGCGCAGCGAGAGGAGCGAGGGCGGGCGCGCGCGCGGCGGCGCCGAGTCGCGCCGCTTCATGCTGGCGCTGTTCCCGGCGCTCGAGCCCGCGCTGCTGGCGCTCACGCACGCGGTCGAGAAGCACGACGAGTAGTGAGTAGCGGGGCCGAGGGGGAGGGGGGGGCGTTGCGGGGCGGGGGGGGAGGTCGCCGGCTGACGCGAGGTGTGCGGGTGTGTTGCAGCGGCGCGTTCGTGGTGGTGGCGTGCGTGGGGCGGCGCGTGCTGGGCGCTGCGGGCGCTGAGGGCGCGGCGGAGGCGCGCTGGGCTCGCGCGGCGCTGGCGGGCGCGGCGGTGGCGTCCAAGCGGGCGGCGGACCGCGCGGTGGCGGAGCGCGTGGCGGCGCTGGGCGAGGCGACGCGCACGGCGCAGCGACACGCGCGGGGCGGCGTGCTGCCGTTCGTGCGCGACTTCGAGCGGCTCGCGGAGCACTGCGAGCGCATCTTCGCGGGCGGGCGGCGCGCGGACCTCGACCGCTGGTACCTGGCGCTGGCGGAGGCGATGCTGAGCAGCACGGCGCGCGCCACGCACCCGCGCACGCCGCGCGCCGTGCTGCAGCTGGAGACGTACCACGCGCTGGGCGGCGCGCTGGCGGCGCTGCGCGTGCCGGCGCTGGAGGCGGCGCGGCGCGAGTGCCGCACGCGGTACGCGGACGCGCTCAAGGCGTACGTCACGCAGTACTTCGGCCGCCCGCTCGAGAAGCTGACGCTGTTCTTCGAGGTGGGTCGGGGGCTCGGTCTCGCCTGCGGGTGTGTGTGTGCGTGTGTATCTACAGGGACGTGTGCGCGTGTGTTGCAGGGCGTGGCGGAGGCGGTGGCGATGGGCGTGCGCGAGGAGGAGGTGTGCTACCGCGCCGCCTTCAGCAAGCACGAGCTGAAGCGCGTGCTGGCGCTCTACCCCGCGCACGAAGGTACGCTCCCTCCCCTCTCTCGATATCGTTTAAGCTCTCAAATAAATTAGTGTCTGTCTAACTAGTGTGTTGTGTGTTGCAGTGCGCAAGTCGCTGCACCGCCTGTACCGCACCGTGGAGAAGCACCTCAGCGAGGACAGTGGTCTGCTGCAGGTACTGGCAAAACATACTAATATAATAATGATTAAAAGCTCATTGAACTGGGAAGCGTTCAAAGGCAAAGATTATGAATCTCGCGACTTCGTTCGCATGGAACACAGGAACCGTACATTTTTTCAGAATAATACTTATGCTGTTCCAAGATATAATCTGCCTTTGTACCAAAGGACCAATTTCATAGTGGCCTAGGGTTTTGTAATTCCATAGAAACATTTGAAAAAAATATAAGACTAACAGTAATAAACAATTTTATTTTCAAGTACCTAGACAAACAAAGTTCTATAGGAAAAATGTTTATTGTGTTGAGTTTTCTAAAACGGGAACACTAGAGATCCGCCATGACAGCTATTAGCCAATGATTGTGACGCATCTTGACTTTGACAGTACCTAATAACCCAGTTGTTCGTTAAACCCGCCTTGTTGTGTTGCATTGTGTTGCACTCCTTCACGAAGATAAACTTACTTTAGATTATGAAAGAAGCCAAAATAAAATAAATAAACAGTGATAAATGGTTGCTTTAATGATTATTTAATTATCTAGAACCCTACAAAAGACCAGGGCCCGGCTCCATACTACGTGACACAACTCCTTTTATTTTAATCCGTTAGTCGTTTGAGCGTGATACCACAAACATAGGTACTGTATAGCATTGAACAAAGCCACGCTGGCGCGTTGTTTTCTTTTTTTATTAATAGGATAATAGGTTCACAAAACTGGTTATTACACAAATAAATATTAAAAAAAAATGTTTAGAAAAAAAAAAATGTACAAGTATTTTTTTTATGTGTGGAACCCATTCCTTAAGTTTGTCAGGTTGATAATGAATGACCCTGTATAATAATAAAATCTAGAATACATTCTTATAGGATAGGTATAAATGTGTTACAACCTGCTAAATGTGAACACAGCATGCGAAAAATAATTTAAATGTTAACTCTTGGTTTGTTGCGCATTTGGTGCCAGGCGGACGTGTTGGATTGTCATAAAAATAGGTAGGGACAACTGGTACAAGTGTTTTATTTGGCACCCAAGCAACCTGTACATACAAACAATCAGTACAAACCCTCGTCGTGGTCGTAGCGGCGTTGTTAGTTGTTATAGCTACCTGTCCTCTATCGCAGTGGATGTTGCAGGTGGTGTGGCGCGCCATGCAGGAGGAGTTCATAGCGCAGCACCGCGCTTTGCAGGTACTTACTTAAATCCTATTTTTTTATACAACTAAAGTGGCAAGCAAGCGTACCTACGGCCCACAAGATGGTAAGCGGTTACCGCAGCATAGGGCGGTTGCAATACCAACAACTTTTTTGAATGAATGTCGGCAGAAAATATTTCGTCCATTATTTGTTTTGTTATTATAAAGTGGCAACTCCACAGTCACGTAGGCTTGTGTCACTCCCGGAGTAATAATTATGATAAGATAATTTAAAGAAATTAAGGGATTCGGGGAGTTTGATTTCATATAACTGGCATCACAGAAACAACGACGGCGGATATGACGCAGTGCTGTGTCACTGCAGTCACGTGACTTCCTATCTCGGAGTGCTATACCTGGTTTTATTGTACCATGTGTCCATGGGCGAACCGATGCAAGACAAGTGAACTATCCACACGTTTCGCAATTCTATCAGCTAGCGCTTGTCTTGACTCGGCGAACACGTTGGTAATTGACGTTCGCCGAGTGAACGTCAATTACCAACGTAATTGACGTTCACTCGGCAACAAGGCTGGGCAACATGTCTATTCAAAGTTTAAAAAAAAAGTTTAAAAAGTGAACCAAAACTAAACAAAGACACTACTTTCAATTCCAACACTGTGTGACGTAGACACATCAGCATATCATATACTTAAATAAATATTGTAATGGATGCCGAGTATTACAGTACAGTTGAAGCACATTGTAGTATGTGAGGGTGACGGTTGGTTGGTTGGTTCCTCCTGTCTGCAGGCGCGCATCGCGGCGTGCTACCCGGCGGCGGGGCTGGCGCTGCCGCTCACCACGCACCACATCCTGGACGCCTTCTCCGACATCGCGCGCGAGCACTGACCTCTACCTCTCCCTCTCCCTCGCACCCCTGTGCATGTATGTACATACAGCTCATTGCTATGTTACTTTTGAGTTGTAATGTTTTGGAGAATTATTTTATTTTATACATAGTCTTATAACAAAGTTGCTACCCGCTGTCTGTCCATTTAAATTACGCAACGGATTTTAATGCGGTTTTCATTAATAGATAGCGATTTAAGAGGAAGGTTATATACGTAGGTATAGTGTAATTAAGCTAAGCACCCATGCGTAGTGTGTTGGTGTGTTGCTAGTAAAAAATAATTTGCAATATGATATTTATAAGTTTAAATAATGTAAATAATTATTTAGTTTTAGGTTTGTAAAAATAAAACAGGAGACATAACTAATTTATGTAGGTATAATTGTTAATAAATAAAATAAACAAATTATTTTCTTAAATTGTCTTGTTTCACTATATACCTACAGAAACTGATAGTTGAAAATAAAAACTAATTAAACTTATCATATTAATCATTCACCACTGGATTTGATAAACAAATGTGACAAGGTACCTAGTGAAGTCGTGAGAAGGTAATGTTGGTAAGTATTTGTTATACAAATGCAGGGTTCTCTCTATCACGGCGAAGCACTTAGTCAATGGACTTGGGAGGGTAGTAGTTCAGGTAGATAAGTCCAGAGGTCTTGGCCTGAAAAGAAAACAAGTAATTATGGCAACAAACTAAGACATATAATAGGTAATGCATTATCTCAGTAAGATTGAGTTTAGTTTTTTTTTTATTTGATTTGAGGAGTTTGGCTAGCTGGGACCAGTTATTGGCACAAATAATGCACAACACTGCCTAATCAAGAACATCAGTGCAGGTAGGTAACCACGAGCTCTAAAGCAATATTGAAATAATTAGATTAGACATTTCTACATACAAAAAAAACCGTGCAGGTAATATTATTTCAATATTGCTTTAGAGCTTGTGGTTACCCCCCTGATCATAAACCGTGTAATGAGAGTAATTAATTTATGATACAATTTATAGTAGGTACTGACAACAGATCTTGGCAAACCTAAAGTAAACAGTTTGTGATATGCAAACATAATTTGGTTCAAGAAAGTTCCATTGCACATTGAAACGTCTAACTTCTTAACAACCAAGATCCATTAACAGTAATATATTTTTTAAGTGCACCACTGACTCATACGAATGAATGAACGAACGAAAGGCTTTGGTTTCAGACATTATCAATTATTAATTAATGCCCTATAATACAAATACAATAGGCTATGAATAAAGTAGAATGTAGATACATACTGCAACGAGAGAACCAATGGTGAAGACGACTCCGAATAGTAGAGCTCCGTTGTACCGGCGCTGGTCGGCGTCATACTTGGCCTGCCAGGAGCCGCGCGGCACTGGCAGGTCGTCCATCGTCGGCGGTTTCACGTGCTCACCACCGTGGTACCGGCGCACTGGATATTACAATAAACTCACTTTCATCTCACTAGTCATACTTGGCTAATTCAAGTAATGTACTTTTATACTGGCTAGAAGTACTGCTTCTTATAATTTACAGTTATTATTAGACTTACCTATAGTTAAGTAGTTGACTTCAGCTGATGGAATAGTAGTACATTGTGTTATTTCTTTTCAGGTTGAAGTCAAACTAGCAAGTATCAATTTTATTATTGTTTTATAGATATGGTATACTGATGTATAACATATCTATAACATATCATAACTAAGCTAAGGTACCTATTAGATTGTTTACTAACTTATGTACCTACCATAAGTTGCTGACACACATTCTTAGGTACTTATTAAACTAGGGTTATCTTTCTACAATGTTACATAACTTTTTGAAAAGAAAATAAAAACACCATTACAACATAATAAAAAGTTAGTGCGTAGTGTAGAGGCGTGTGATTTTATTGAAATCTCAAGAGATACGCTTAAACAAGAGTAATGTGGTCTAATCTATTTTCAAATCTATTGCCGAACGAAACATAAAAAAAGGAGTTTCACAATAGTCTTACCCTGCGACTGAAGAAGCCTAGAGATAATAGGACGCGAAGCTTGCATTTTAAAATATTTTCTTGAATTGAATGTAGCTAAACCTGAAATTTTCACACTTTTCTTCCTTTTCGTTTGCCTTGCCAATATCTAACTAGTACTTATTTGCCGAACGAGAGGCAGGGTTGCCAGTTGCCACTTGCCAGATAAGATAAATGCAGTGCTGCCAGTCGGGTATTGTCAAAAGTCACCTGAGATAGATAAAAAGTAACCTTTTCGTGTAAAAAGTAACCTTTTTTATTTTCAAGTTGTCTAATCCACATGCACACCACTCACTAACACACACATACACACCCACCCACACACCTACACATTACACATTACAGACTCCACAAATTGTAGGTACTTTTACTCTCTCGTCTCGTCATCTCGAAGGTGATAGCTGAAAATCAGTGTTTGCTCCTTGAGCAATATTATCGCTGAGCTGTAACCTATTTGTCAACTGCAACACACACGTGCTTTTTAGTTTTAAATACCTAGGTACATACATAGGTAGGTGCCTAGCTTGTTTTTACGAGGTCAATGTTTAGGGCAAATACATTCCTACCTGATTTATGTAAGTGTTAAGAAACTGTATGGTTTGCCTTTTTGCACTTTAAAATGTACGTGTGTTTTGAAGATACAAATAAATGATTTATCTATCTATCTATCTTATCTATCTAATTAGGTAGTTAGGTACTTCCTAGTTACCTCCTACCTACCTAGTGTATCTAATAAGCTGACGTGACGTGACGAGTCGCGAATCACCTTTATAGGGTTTGGCGATTATCCTGCTAATTTGAGGACTAATTTGTACAAAAATATCTCAACTTAATTTATGTTAATAGATATCAATAAACAAGAATTAAAGATAATTTATTAATCAGGAAAGTGGTTTGCCTTACAATAACTTAAACTAAACTTAAATAATAGCTTACATAAAGTGATAATTATATAAAGAGAGTATAGAGATAGCTAGTTTACAAGACTTAATTAATTAGGATAGGTAATTTAATTAATTGGACGGTTATCTTGTGAAACCTTGGCTCTAAAGAGCCTTGAGTTATCAGGAGAACCGACCCACACTCACACAATATCACTCACACCCTACCTTACATACCCACAATTTCTATCACACATACTCACGCCCTTAACACACACGACACATAACACATTATTTCACAACACACAGAACGCAACGTTTTACATGCACAGACAACACACAAACATTTTAACACTCTAATTTAATTGAACTCACATTTGCGCGCGCTTTTTCATTTTCATTTTTACTTCAAAATGATGTTTGTTTTAAATGTCTACGTACCTATAGTTCGATCTTGTAACATTATACCTAATATGAGCGGTATCTCTTAGTAGGTACAAGCAAATTCCTTTTTTTGCTTGAAAAGAGACTCCAATCCAAGAGTATAAAACTGTACTTCTTGTTATTGATATAAACTTTTTTTTTTTATATAAATAGGTAAGCTTAATTAACCAAAAATAAAAGGACCACAGGCATTTAGGACTTTAACTTCTGTGCTAGTTTAAAACTGTGACAGCAAGGTAGCGCTTCACAGCCCATTGTATTTTATCCTCTGTCATTCTTTAGTTTAGGTAGAAATGAATAAATGACTGATTATTATATATTATGATTAAGCGACAACAGCAGACAAATTATAGGCTTAGGTAGAAAAGAGCGCAAATTATTGCACTCAGCAAGAACTTTTGGTTTAAATTTAGGTAATAAATAATAGATACTTACAGCTACAAATAGTCTAAATAGCTAGGTCATCATAACAGGTTAAACATGGCATTACAATTCAACGGCGAGCGTAGCGAGCCGCGAAAAATTCTGGGTAAATTTCGTTAATTTTGATGAGCCTTTTTTTCCAATTTAGGTTAGTAGGTTTTAATATACAGGGTCTTCGATTATTAGTGCGCGATATTCAAGGAACAGGTTCCACACATCAATAAAGAAATAATGTACCATGTTTTTTTTATGTATATTTTGAACAAAAAACATTCGATTACGTTTTTCTGCTCAATTATTATTTATCAATGTTGGGAATTGATTTAAGTAATAATGAAATATTCGAGTGTGCACACCCCGTAGCGGGTTATTGACACGCGCAGGTCAAGGACGCGCGTGCTATTGACTCGCGGTTTATTGACGCGCGGTTCACTGACACGTGCCGAGCGCTACCCTTTCGATTTATAACAAGGATAACCTTATCATTAAGCAGAATTACGTATTTTTTTATATTTTTATATAAAAAAACTTGTTTAAAAAAAGTAGTGAAAGTGGTTACCCTTCCCCGGACGATTAACCATATAGTCGCCGAGTGATTTGCATATTTAGACGCCCAGCCATCCACAGAGATTTTTTTTTTCTTTTTCTGTTCTGATTATCCGCGATCAGTTGGTGGACTCTAAGCGGATGAGTTGGATGTTTCTCTGGCGTTTGGGATCCGGGCTCATTAGTCCTTCTTCACTTTTCAAGACTTTTCAAGCGACCCAAGTATTTGCTTCCTTTCAATTTTATATCTTTAAAACAATATTGCTCTGCAGCATTCATTGACATTCAGCAGGCCTTCTATAGAGTGTGGCACAAAGGACTACTATGCAAAGTCAAAACCCTCAGAGATAGCTTAAATGGCGATAAATCGCCCAATCTGACATCAGAACGAACCATAGACAGAACAGAACACCAAAAAGACTTTCAGTGCTGCCAACTAAACCATCATTATTTAAGTTTGTTTGTAGTTTTATGTTGTAGCTCATCGAGTATGGTTTTATACTCGATGTTGTAGCTACAACAACAAAACAAAAGGGACAATGTTATTATAATTATATAGGGTAAACTTATTACTTGCGTCACAGAACAGACATTAGTACCTACTACGTACAACTTGCGTGTTCTAGATCGCGCACCCTTTGCCACTCCACTGTAGGTCTAGGTACCTACCATAGCAGTAGGTGTAACTAGATTCTGACTAATCGTTTTGCATCGACTTTAGTTTATTGGGCTGCGACTTATCAATCAATAAAATTCCTACCTACCAATCACTATCAATCTCTTTGACTAGATAGGTACCTAGTTATTTGTATATAATATGATATATATATTTTTTCATTCAATCCATTTTATTTATTTATATTATATTCTCAATGTTTTTGGTTCGGGTTGTTCTGGGTATCTTACAAGCTTTCAAAAAAACTCGATGCTTTTAGGCTCTCTAACTGTGCTATTACCAAAGACATTTTGTTTGTTTTTAAAATAAAGGCATAATATGCGCGGCGGCATATCGTGCAATACGCGTCTGTATGGAGTGTGATGCCTATGTACCTACACGCAAGGAAGTCTAAGACTTCCTTGGGTACACGTAACGCGCGCGACGTAATACCTATGAGCTGCATAAGATACGGTCAGCATGTTTTCGTCTAAATATATCGAGGCTCATTCTCTGGATTAAGTGTTTGTTACGTACGACGTTGTATCAGTCAAGGAAGGAGCAAGGCTAACGGTGCCAACGAACTGATGACGACACGAAGCAACGCGGCTGACGGACAAACAAACCACAACTCTCACGCACGCACGCAACGCTATAATCATGCACCGCCAGCAAGCGGTAGGTATACATACAGTCCAGCCAGTCACACACTTGAGGACTTAGTACAGTACCGACCACAGTGCGAGCCGCGCGTAAGAGCGCTGCGCATGCGCACGATAATCTCGATTCTTTGTTTACATCGCCGCCCGCAACGATATGTGACTTAATTATTATTCAATTATTTAATAATAGTGAGAACCGGTTATAATGGAGTGGTTTAGGAGAGTAATGTGCGGGGCGGGCTCGGGGCGGGGCGGGGAGGAGGCTGAGCGAGTGGCTCCGGCGCCGGCGGTCGAGGGCGCCGAGCTGGAGACGCAGCAGGAGCGCCGCGAGCGCTGGCGCAGCGTCTACATCATCTACTTCACCATGTTCCAGATGTCACTGGGATTTAGCGTCGTGCTCACCGGCGTATGGCCTTACCTCGACAAGGTAACTCTGCTCTACATCTCTACCTGTCCTGTGTCCTCACATGACACGCTCAGCCTAAAATTGTTGCTAAAATGTTTTCATAAAAATTAAAATACAAAGGACCAATAGTTTTAGTTAGCTAAGTTTAGAAAATGATAGAATGTTATCCAGTAGTGAACAATGATTGATGAGATTAAACATTGTTCACTACTCGATTTACCTATCTACATTTGCGCGGTACCTATCTCCTAGAATGTTAAAATTTCTTATTCATTGGACAAAGGCAATGCAGTTAGTTTAGTTGCGCCTTGAGTTACCTTCAAGTAGGTTGGTTGGGTGGCAGTGAACTGTAGCGGCAGTGGCGCGCGGGGCGTGCGCGGCGCGGCCACAGAGCGCGGCGCCCCCGTCACTAACACGCGCCAAGGTCGCAGCTGCAGGTGAACTCTCCTCTCAATGACATTCCTTTAGAACTGATAGTTCGGGAGTTATCACAGAGTAATAGCGTTATTGTATGAAATACTCGTTTCTTGGTTCAGAAATCTCCTTTAGCGAAGGGGAGTTCTGATCTTTTTGTTCACAAATTCCCTTACAATAGAAATTTGCTGCGGCAAGGGGATTGTGAACGAAACGTCTCAAAAAAAGTAGGTATATACCTACCTACTAGGTACTAGGTATATATTTTCGATTAAACGGATTCTTTATCATTGTAGGTCGCTGGAGTCATTTGTTATTCGTTGTACGACCAAATACATAATAAGTAGGGAGCAAGTATCCATTAGTTTACCCGAAAGGCGCTTTGTATGATTTAAAATTGTTCGCGAATCCTTCAATCGCCTGCACCGTGTATCGTAATCGCGAGGAGTCGCGATACTCTGTGCAGGCGATTCGCGATTCGCGAGACACCGCACTGCACTTATACATTATTAAATAATATTGTAGAGCGTTTTTAGTGCAATAATTAATTAAGAAATACAGAAACAGAATATTTTTTGTGAAGATTTTTAATCCGATACTGCCAACATAAATAGAACATGGAAACGGTGCTCTACAAAATCTGTGACAAACTGTTTGCACCAAAAGGAAAACAGTTTGCTTACAGTTTGCTGCTGACTGTTGGCTGGCCCCCAGTGCCCCCATTTAGCGCATTATGCTGTTTGTTTATGTAAACAAATGATGAGACGATCAAGTCGTATAACCAGCTGCAGCTGCAGTGTCACACAAACATGCACAGGGGCTCACAGTGCTAGTCAATCTAGTCATTAGAGCCCAGTAATTGCATGTACTTGCTACATACAGTCACAGAACAGATTCCAACCTAAACACACTGCTGCTTGGAGGCAGAATATCTGGCACTGCGGTGTTAGGTACCCTTCCCCCCCCCAACCACTAAGATGAATTCTCGCCGGAGAGTCCTACCACCAGGACAGAGTGTTAATGATGTTTGCGTTACTTGTTTATTATTTGTTGAAGCCAAACCAATTAAATAGAGATCAACGATTGATCCTTACATTCCCCACCTAATGTAGAGTTTTTGTATGCGGTGCATCTTGTACTTCTAAATTACTTACCTGATAACCTAATCGGTGTTTTAAAAACAATTAAATATCTATTTAGGTACCTAGGACCTACTTAGGTAAATTAAAGTTATTAAGTACTTATATTAAATTTAAATTACCATGTTAGACCGTAAGTCGAGACCTGAAAACTTGCAGGGTGCGTGTCTCCTCTAAATGTGTAGAGGTGCACTGAGATTGAAATTCCAAAATTTAGCTTGTAGAGATTGCAGCGGAAGATGAATTATACTCTGTCCTATAAATAGGTATAAATAAAACTGTCAGCGCGGAGAAAGTCGCGAGGCGACCCACTAGTTAATTACTGTCATAGTTGAGTGTAGAATTTAGTTATGTACTTACGAATAGGTTGGGAGGTACTTATATAATAAGTTATCAGAACACGGCGTCTAGGCGATAACAATACGCAGTGCCGGCTTGACTTGCTAACTAAATACAAATTACAATTATTTTATGCTTTGACATAAAACTGTTAACAAAGGCTTTGAGTTATTTATGTGTTATTGGTAAGTTGTAAGTTATTGGTTGTACACCACAAATATAACCTAACTAAAGGGCTGGGTGCGCTACCTTTTTGTATAAAACCACATAAAATAAACTAATTGCGTTTGTTATAACTTTAGTAGCCATGCCGGTCTAATAATTTTATACACTTATTTTATTATAAAACCACTTACACTAATTGTGATTTATATAATTTATGATTAAACGAACTTACCTAGGTACGTGAAGTTCTATCATAATTATGCGAAGTACTTCGTTCGAAGAGATGAGTAACCTGTAAGAATATTTATTATTATTTTATTCCTTTAACTTGTAGTAGTAGATCCAGTTATCATCACTCCACTGTATTTGAGGGTAGTTGTGATTTTTTATTTTTATTTGTTCAACCCGTGGCCAGCCGTCCGCCTTGTTCGTCATTTAGTTTGGAGTCAACAATCACTCCTGCTTAAATTATATTTCCGAAAAGAGCGGGATGCGTACTTGCGTACGATCGGGTAGGGTGGGTGTCGGTTACTCATCTCTTCGAACGAAGTACTTCGCATAATTATGATAGAACTTCACGTACCTAGGTAAGTTCGTTTAATCATAAATTATGCTCGTACTTCGTTTCTCGAGATGAGTAACCTGTAAGAATATTTATTATTATTTTATTCCTTTAACTTGTAGACTTTGAGATTATAAGCTTGGAGGAAATATCAATGAAATCCATATTTTAATATAAAAAATGTGTTGTATTTTCCATCATTTATATCATAAATCAACATTTATCAATCGCATACAGGCTTGAGATTATTATTTTTAAATAACAGTGAACATAAAGTTTTCTTAGATGAGATTTAATCAGGTACACAAACTATGGTCTTAAGTCTATGCTAACAAATTTAACTAAGTAAGCATTATTCGTTTATAATTAGTCTGGCAAGAGAATCAGTTTGATTGCTGATAATAGCCCTGTCATAGAATCTAGCGAATGTAGAAGATGTGCCGCTCCAACCCGCAGTCTTACGAATCGTGTCTACGCTGAGGCCGAGACGGCGTGCGCGTGACGTGCTTGCGTGTCTCGTGCTGTGCGCGCTGAATATCGACACATCTACTCCACATTCTTCTAGCGTTGATTTAATCCAACGACTAATTGATTGCGAACCAACTATTGCGTGAGGTTTTCTGTGACTTATAAAAAGGTAGTGACAGTTACCTCTCAATTCACTTGTTCTTTCTAGGTAAGAATGGAGCGTGTTTGCTGGGCAAATTTCTGGCTTTTGTCTAAAAAACGGCAAATGTAAAGTTGGTTGATTTTCGCCCATCCGCGAAGTTTTGATCAGATCCGAAATTTTAATAGTTATTTGTGAATCAGTTTCTACTATGTTTTGAATATCTATTTTTGATAATGTTTGTACGCGTTGCGCTGTTGTTAGTGCTAGTAACGTTGCACATTTTTTAGACAATTGTTCCAGTGATAGTTCCCCGTTTGGGTACTTTTTTGCAAGTGCTTCTAAGACAAGAGACGTATCCCAGGTAACATCATATTTCGGGGTAGGAGGCTTCAGCCGAAACACTCCCTTGAAAAATCTTTTTATTCTGTCATCGTTTGATACATAAGATCCCATTAACATTGCTAATGCAGATCTATAGGTGTTAAGAGTACCGTACTGAGCACCTGAATTAAACAGGTATGTAAAGAATGAGAGAATCGAAGGAATAGAAGTTTCGTAAAAGTTAAGGAGGTTCTCTTCAGCATAGGTAAACCACCTTTTGAGGCAGACATCATATTGTTTGGTAGTATTGGTGGACAAAGATGCTAGCATAATGTCTATAGCGTCTGTGGGAACGTCTCGTCGCAATAGCGCTGCCCGCAGAGCACCCCGGCAACCAGGGTAAGGCTCGACTTGATGTTGCCTCGGCTGGAATGAGAGATGAGAATGTTTTCACATGGTCTAAAAGTTATAGTATCACTTACGAGCAATCGCAAGAAAACTGGAAACCATGGCTGTGTTTCCCATAAGGGAACAACCATTATTCCCCTTGCTTTATCTAACATAATTTTTCTTAAAGTTTTTAATATCATGGTGACAGGAGGAAAAGAGTAGAAAAAGAACTCAGACCAGTCAAGAGTAAAAGCGTTAATCGCAAAGGCATCGGGATCTCTATGCCATGAGACGTATTTTAAGCATTTTTTATTTATACGACTTGCAAACAGGTCCACTTGAGGTTGACCGAAACTAGCTGTTAATTTGTGAAACGCAGAGATCGACAGTTCCCATTCGATATCTGGATGGTTACGTCTTGATTCTGCATCTGCTATTGTGTTATCTTCGGATCGGATATATGACGCAAAGATAAAAAAAAAATCGAGTTTCGCACCATTGCCAGATATATTTGGTGATTTCCGTGAGATGTGGGAACTGCACACCTCCCATTCTGTTAATATATGATACTGCTGTACAGTTGTCGACTCTGAGAAGTATCTGACAGTTCGAGTAATTTTTGGCAAAAATTTTGACTGCAAAGAAAGCTGCAAGCAGCTCAAGATAATTTATATGTTTATTGCATTCTGTATTAGACCACTGGCCACTGGCTGTCTCATCGCCACATGCTGCGCCCCACCCGGTCGTTGAGGCGTCAGAATATATTTCAATTTTATACCTGTCTTCCAAGATTCGATGCACTGACGTATCTATTGCATTAAGCCACCACAGAAAGTCAGTTTGTAGGTAATTTGGAATATTCATTAGCTTTTCGTAATTTTCACTATAATAAGCTAAATTTAAAAATTTGCACCTTTCTAGATCTTTGGTGTAGAGCCATCCGTATTCAATGGCTGGACAAGCTGAGACCAGTAGCCCAATGAGCTGCGCAAATTGTCTAATTGTACATGTCTTAATGTAAATAAATTTTAATAACTCTTTTTTTATGTGTTTTCTTTTTTCTTGTGGTAATGAAACTTCAAATCTATGAGAGTCAAGGATGTAACCTAAATATTTACACTTATTAGATGGCTTAAGATAACTTTTTTCTTCGTTAATTATAAAACCTAGAGAACATAGTAGTTGTTTAGTCGTTGATATATTAGTAATGCATTCTTGATAAGAATTCCCGATTAAGTTTATGTCATCTAAATATATTGTTGATACAAATCCACCAGATCTTAAAAGTTTGACAATAGGTTTTGTTATTTTCGTAAACACATACGGGGCTGTGTTCAGACCAAATGGCAAAACGTTAAATTCGTATAAAATGTTATCCCATATAAATCTTAGGTATTTTTTGCTTTCCGGATGAATTTTAATAAAATGGTAAGCGTCTTTAATATCCAATGTTGCCATATAGCAGTCCCTAGACATTAACTTTAGATTCGATTTTAAAGTGAATTGTATCTATGAATTTGTTTAACTGTTTCAAGTTGAGTATAAACCTCATTTTGCCATTTGGTTTGGGACGTAAAAATACATTAGAAATGAATTGTTTTTCACATGGCTTACAGGTAGATATTGCCCCGTTTGCCTCTAGTTTGTGAATGGCTTCAAATATGAGAACCTTTTCCAAGTTAGAATACTTGTGGATTGGGGGTGGACTTAATTGTGTCACAGGCTTCGAAAAAAATATTTTATAGCCTGGGTCAATCCACGAAAGTATCGTGTGATCGTCAGTGATTATAGACCAAGATTTGTAAAAATAAGAAAGTTGTCCTGCGTACTTCACCTTGTCTAGTATCGCCTGCGCGCGAACTTCGGCGGCGGCGGTGGCGGCCTGCGCCACGAGTTCGGGCGTGCGGTCCGTGGCTCTGCTGGCGACGGCGGCGCTGACTGCGCTGGTGTCGTCGGTGCTGCAGGCGTGTTTCGCCGCGTTGTCGCTGGTTGCCTGCGACCCGCGACAGGGATTTTCCAGTTTTTTGCCGGCGGTTTGAACTGAGTTTTAAGCTCTGTGCCTGACTTAGTCACAGCTTTAGCTGCCTTCAAGGATTCTGTTAAGTGCTCTCCAAATAAAGACTTGTCAATCTTCGTGTTGAGCAAAGGTTCTTTCATTTCCTTTTTAAGCGAATAAACAGCTAAATTTCTTCGTGAAACGGAATCATTATATTGGGCATCGCATATGAGGCGAGCCGTATCCATGAGACGTTTTATTTGTGTGTTGTCCTTTTCTTTGGCCTCTAGGGCATGGGATAAAGCTTCTCCTATACAGGATATAGCCGCGGCGATTCTTTTTTGGCGTGCTTCAATAAGTCTATCACGTCTTAGAGTGTTCTCGTTTAAGGCAATTTTAACTTCTGCATTTAGCGTCGGAGCTCCAATCAACGTACAATTCCCTGGAATAAGGTACTTATCGCAAAGTTCCTTACGATTATCTTTATTCAAACCGTTTGTGGCGATGTGGTTAAAACGTGCAGCTAGTTCGGCACGAATATCTTTTCCATATTCGATTGTAGCTGTCGGATCATCGCCTAGAATTTCAAGAATTTCACTGTCAAGTCCAGGTTCTATAAAGCTGTCTAAAAGCGGTACCGAATCAACCTCTTCTTGTGAGGTCCGCGGTGCTGGCGGTGCCGGTGGTGGTGACGGTGGAGTCGGTGGTGGTAGCGGTGGTGTCGGTGCTGTTAATGTCGGCAGCGTCGTAAAGTTATCTGGTTGTTGGTGCTCATACGAAAGGAGGATAGAATCTATGTCCGTGTTATCTCTTGGAGAAGTTTGAATTACCCCATCTGAAAAAGTTTTCCAGAATTATAAACTAATGGTAGTTGATAAAATACTTTGAATTAGTTTATGCCAATGTTAAAATTATTACATATTACCGCTAACATAATTATCATTATGTAGGTAAAGAGGAGTTACAATGCGCTCGGATAGTTCTAAAAAACGTCCTTGTGCGCTAAACTATCTTTTAAATACATTGACTATCACCGTGGTTAACAGAGTTTAAGCGATATGATAGTTGGTATACGCTTGGATGGTCCCGCAGACGTCCTTGTGCGTTAACCGTTTTTTCGAGTAGGTAGGCCCTCGAAAGTATATTTATAACTGTACCTCATGATAGGTTATGCTCGGATAGTCTCACAGACGTCCTTGTGCGTTTACCTTTAGCATGAGTTTGCGAGTAGACACTCGAAAGTTCGTAATTAATTTATGACCTTGTATAAGGTTACGCTCGGATAGTCCCACAGACGTCCTTGTGCGTTTATTTTTAACATGAACTTGTTGCCACAATTTAGTAGGTAAAATAGGTACATACCATTTTGGTTTTGAGGGGATTGCGAAGAATCTTCCGATGATGACGAAATAACTCTCATACGCCGACGTTTACACTTCACTAGCATTTTTTCTAACTTCCTTATCTTTTTTTCCACTTTATCTTCCTCGTCGTGTTTCCTTTTAGGCATTTTTGACTTCTAAACTAACTGAAATATTATAAATTGGAAACACGTGCGGAGTGATTGGCACTGAAATTACGAATGGCGAACAAGGCGGACGGCTGGCCACGGGTTGAACAAATAAAAATAAAAAATCACAACTACCCTCAAATACAGTGGAGTGATGATAACTGGATCTACTACTACAAGTTAAAGGAATAAAATAATAATAAATATTCTTACAGGTTACTCATCTCGAGAAACGAAGTACGAGCATAATTGGACCATAAGCTATACCTAACCATACAGTACACTGTAGTGTACATATGCCATACAGTGTACAATACCTATATTTCAATAGTACTAATAGTGTTTTAGCATAACATTACATCATCTACATACCAAAAATATTGGTATAATAATCATATTTTACCTATGCAAATTATCATACGCATGATGACTGATTTTGAAAAACTGTTCTATTGTGTTCAGAATTATCGACTTTATGCAAAAAATAACATAGTAGGTATAGAATGCGATTTAAATTTGTTTTTTAAAAATCACGCCAAAACGCACTGAGTCGAGTAGCAGTGGTGACGTCATAGTTCAGTTTTTAATGTAAAATTTTAGCAATTAGGTTCAAAATTCTGCAATATTAGTTTGTACCAAGACGTTGTCTTTTGCTCTGATTGGTGTTCAACCTTTTAGGGCAGATTGCTAGAATTTTGTAGTTTTATTTTATTAAAAATATTATCAATCTCGCTTCTAACATAAAAAAATATGGTTTTATATTCTTTGAATTATTTTTCATAAGACATAATTTTAGTGATTCTTGGTAACTAACTGATGCACGCTTCGCTCAGCTCGTGCATAGTTTGGTCACTATAAAAATCATGCTCGTCGCTACGCTCCTCGCAACCTATTCTAGACCTCTGTCAGCCAAGTGTAGTAACCCCAAAAGTTTAAAGTAAGTACCAATTTAGAGTTATAATAACTTATGTAATATTTCATTTATACTGTATATTAAATAATATGAACAATATAGCAAAAAAAGTTATAGCTTAAGAAACGTTATAGCAAAATAATGTTAAGCAACGTGGAACTATAATAATTATTTATTTATTCAATTATAATTTCTCGTCACAGATACCGCAGAGCCTCAAGACGAAAGTCTATAATCAGTGCGTGTTGCCAGTGATGACTTATGGCACTGAAACGTGGTCGCTAACTATAGGTCTCGTTCAAAAGCTCAAAGTCGCCCAACGAGCTATGGAAAGAGCTATGCTGGGAGTTTCACTACGCGATCGAATCCGCAATGAGGAAATCCGTAGAAGAACCAAGGTCACCGACATAGCTCTTAGAATTAGTAAGTTGAAGTGGCAATGGGCAGGCCATATAGCTCGCAGAACCGATAACCGTTGGGGAATAAAGGTTCTCGAGTGGCGACCACGAACTGGAAAACGAAGTGTAGGACGGCCCCCCACTCGATGGACCGATGACATTAAAGCGGTCGCAGGAAGTCGGTGGATGGTGAAGGCCCAAAATCGGTCGTCATGGCGCTCTTTGGGGGAGGCCTATGTCCAGCAGTGGACGTCTATCAGCTGATATGATGATGATGATGATGATTTATTCAATTAGAACGGTTATTATACACCAATTACACTAATTAATATACCTAAACATGTCAAAATTAAATCTTATTTCTAGATTATAAATTAAATATCAGTTATTAAAAAAAAAAAAGAGTGTTCGAACTAATGAACTAGTTATAATAGAAATTAGAACCACTACATAGATCAAATATACGCTATATCCAAACTTGTGTATAGGAAACGCTATTAGTACAAATGGGTTTATGGAAAAAGTATGTAGGTACACCAAAGGGCCGCTATGACTTTGTTATAAGTAGGTAGGTACCTGTATGTAAAGACGATTATTTTTAATCTGTAGAATTTACCGCTTTATTTGCTTATCATTGTTTGTCAGTCACGTAACGATTTTATACCTAATTTAGATGATGTAAGTAATTGAGCTAGTTAGTAGATACGATATCTGTAGGTATTATGAGTACGTTTGAGCACGTTTGAGTTTATTATGGCTTTATCTGGGACACACACAGATAGTGATGGTGCGCTCGGTCAAAGGGTTACAATAAATCATCACATCGTAGGTATGTTACAGTTTGTAGAACAACAGCAGCGTGAATAATATGGTAGCAGTACCACTGCTAGCGGATCTCGGCTGTCGTGAAGTTAGCCGTTTCATAGGTTGATTTTTTAAAGTTGTTGGCGGTGATGGAGGCCTTCGGATGGCCTACTGACTGTATCACCAGAGTTGGCCACTGACTCAGTGTTCCCTACGCTACTGTGTTTGGGTGTAGGATAGCAACACTAGAGTTCAGAGTGTGCCCGGGAGGGGCCACTTAGTTAATCAGCTGCGCGTCAAGATATCAGCAATCACTATTCTGAACACAATGTCGCCCCTCGATATCTGTAGAACGTAGCAACATGCGAAATTTCATGAATGGCATGAATAGCTGACGCATTGCCAGTAGGTACACGTACAACAGTGATGCTTGTTTCTCCGCGGTTATAAATACGCGCGACTCATTGCTGAAGGGCGCCCCGAGGACGTCACCGGTATTTCAGCAATACCACAGTAGCAATACCCAGCTACTACCCAGTGGAATGGCTGTTCGCGCAATTTATAACATTAATCAGAATCACTTAGAGATAAGTCCAAAGACATCAATATTGTGATAGTATCCTGTCAATATATTTATGAAAATCTTATGTAGGTATGTTCGCAAAAATGATAATCATATCAATGTTAATACTAGAAATAGAAACCACAGTTAGGCTCAATAAAGTCAGTAAATCTTTTAGAGGGCATTGTGTACCTACGCTTCCTTAACAAAGTCCCAAGTCGAAATACATAATTTATCAATTGGCAAATTTAAAAACTTAATTAAACAAAAACTGTCTTTTAATTTTTAATTTTGAATGGCCCGTGACGTGGTGTGATTGTGGGTACTACCCAATGAAGTTGGCAATGGGTTCGTTGGTAAAGTACCTAGGTACTCTACCAGCGAACCCATTGCCACCCATCAGTATTCAGTATTCAGTATCATTTATTGCATCATAATTATGAGGGTAATACATGTCACAGGTCTTATGTAATATTAAATAATATCAGAGCAGCCAACACATAGCTATGTACCCAGTAAGGGTGTTGCACTATAAGATTGAGTAGGAGCGGACCAATTTTAGTATTAAAGGATAGGTAGGTACCTAGTTTGTGATAATAATAAAATAATAAAATCATTATTTGGGGTAGCAATAAAACCTATCATTCGTTATTTGAGTCACTGAGAAACTGATCAAGACGGATCCTTGCTGAAGAGTCTGACCACCAGGTTTTTTTCGATTCACTGGACCTCTTACAAGGACATGCTCACTGATTATATTAGTTAGAGTATGTCCGTATGGGTAAAGAAAGAAAGAAAGAAAGAAAATACATTTATTGACTCCACAAAGAAAAACAAACAAACAAAAGAATAGGCAACAAAAGAAAGCTAATAACAAAATCCTAACCTACCTAAGTAGGTAGGTACCACCTCCTTACAAATAATAATAAAATAGAAAATATTCACAAACTACTTAGTACCTACATAACAATAGTTTAATTCTAAAAATAATATGTAACTAAAAGTCTTTTGTTACCTAACATACTACTTATAATCTAAATTGTGTGGGGTCAATAGGTCGTTGACTCAGCATGATGCTGCATCACAGATACCTACCCAATTAGTAGGCATCAGCAAAGCAACGCTGGTATTCTGTCAGGACCTTGGTTGGATGACATCACGGGCAACTAGGCTGCTACACTATTTATTAAAAAGTTAATATCTAAAAAAAAAAAAAAAAAATATAAAATCAATAATACTACTAGTTTAAACTAAGTTTCAAATGTGTTAAATTAAATAAATAATGAGGAAATAAAATAAATAAATAACAAGGTGTTTAAAATATGTATGTATATACCTACTTATTTATTTTTATGCTACTGCTCAAGTAGTGCCTTCAAAGTCTCTGTGCAGACCACAGGATAAACAGGCAAGTCAAGTCGTGCATAAACAAAGGCGCAGGCGCACCAACACAGAAAAAAAAAATAAAAATTTGCTACCAGAACTCGATTTGATTGCCTACTGTGTGAGAGCCGCCGAAGCATTCTGAGATAAAGTCATCACCGAGTGATTGATAGCTCTCCTCTTGGCGAGGCTCCAAGCACGCTTTACAAAACATGCATTCCATGCACTCATGGTGTCGAACTGAAATACCCACTTATGAAGTGTATCATTTCAAACCATTGCAATGGAATAAATAACACCGATATGGGTTCGATAAGTACTAAAATTTAATTACATATTTTGTTAATAACATATAATTATAATTTGAGTAGCGTATGAGTCACTTTCAAATGCGTGTGCGTGTGTGGATGAGCGCAGATACAGCGGAAATCGAGGTAATAAACAGAACTTTCATTTTCTACTGGTAGAAATCTCGACCTTTGGATGTGTGCCACGCCAGTACGATAGGTCGTCGCCTCGCTATTGTAAAATAACACGGCATTAACCACGTTTTATTAGTTTCCCTACTCTACTAGGGAGTAGGGACGTTATATCGTAAGGCGATAACAATGAAACACTGTAGTGAAATTATAACTCTGCCTGACTCAATAATTAATAGAACTCTGCATGAGATTTTAAGATCATCTGATTCAATAAATAAAGAAAATTTTACATTAACAAAGCTTTGATAAATTTTAACGTAAAGTTCTTTCTCTCTCAGCTAGAACCCGGTTCGCAAAAAGAAATATTCGGGCTAGCTCTGGGCGCCAACCCGCTCGGCCAGCTGGTGTTCTCCCCGCTGCTGGGCTACTGGGCGAACCGCGCGGGCTCAGCGCGTGCGCCCATGCTGGCCACGCTCCTGCTCTTCGTGCTGGCCAGCGCCATGTACTCGCATCTGCACCTCACCAGGCCGCATGCTAAATACTGGATGGTATTCGCAAGGTTCCTTGTAGGAGTCAGCTCAGGTAATCTACTATTAAAGTGTTGCCTATAGTCTCCGTACGTGGCTTTGATACTACAACACAGGGAATCCTAGTGTGGGTCACGGCTCTATGCCTGCCTGGCCATTACTTTTTACCCCTTTGCTAAACTAACCTACCTGTAACAAACTTGTGCTAACCACGCTACTTTATATTAGTTGTGTGTATTTTGTGCAACAAAAAGCAATATCTTATGCTTTATGTGGAAAATAAATCAATCAATAAATCAACAAACTTATATTACTACTTTGTAACACTTATGTATTTATGCAAATAAATATCTTGAATTAAATAATATCTATTTTATCCAACTTTCTTTGATTGCAACTAATAGGTCATTAAATAAGATTTGGCAGCCTTTTGACGCTACCATACCGCAATGTCCATTGTCTACCGTTATGATTTCAGCTAACATTGCTGTCGCCCGCTCATATTTATCAGCTGCCACACTGCTGAGCGAGCGAACGCGCGCTGTGGCTATAGTCTCGCTGGCCCAAGTCCTCGGCTTCGTAGTGGGGCCCGCGCTGCAGGCCGCCGCGGCCCCCCTCGGGCCCGGCGAGCCCTACCCTTCCCCAGGCGACTGGAGCCAGCTTCTACGCCTGGATATGTATACTGCTGCAGGATGGATCAACGCCCTTCTGGGCTCAATAAACTTGGTGTTGTTTCTACCGTTCTGCTTCAAGGAGAGGAAGATAGCTGCGAGGGAGGCTATGATTGCACAAGGAAAAGATTCTGGTAAGAGTGCTTTACAAAATTGTTTGCAGTTTTTTGTTACATTTTCATTTCGTTTGAGAATACCTATCCATTCATGTTATCGATCCAGAAGACATTTCAGATATAAATCTTTTATATTTATCATGATTGAGATAAACCATGTTCTCAGAACAACGCAGTACTTTATGCTTTGGTCAATATTTTATAACTTCCGGTAAATTGATGATTTGTGTATATTCAAAAAGTATTAATTGATTTGCAGAAAAAGAAGCCCTAGAGGCGTTGAAGCCTGACTTGGTGAGCAGTTGGACGCTGATAGGCGCGTTTTCCGTGCTGGTGTTCAACTTCGTGCTGCTGGAGACACTGGCCACCATGCTGACCATGGACCAGTTCGCGTGGAGCAAGCGGCAGGCGCTCGAGTACATGGGCGCGCTCATGAGCGCGGGCGGACTCGTCGCCTGCGCCACCTTCGCCCTGATCACGCCGCTCACCAAGCTATTCGAGGAACGGTACGTTCTATCACTGTGCTTCTTGTTTATTAAACTGCACTTGCCTTATTAGTACCAGTTTTGATTAATCCGTTTGTTTGCCGTGGTACCATTAGATAGTACCACTGATGGAACTGTGGTCATTTTTATTAATCCACTACAAAGTAAGTTCATATGAGTCAGTGACCAACTGTGTTGACAAAGTTTTTAGGACACCTGGAGGCCTCTGTCATGGCTTAACCACTTTGAAAAAGCCAAATCGACTAAGATAAGCTAAATCTACTTATTGACCTCTACAAGTCTCCATAGATACATAAATGTGCCCGTGTGCCTAGGTGAACTAACAAGGTGGACCACGGGTAAAAGGACCGGTACTTAGGTATCAAAGAATAACGCAATAATAATTGAATTCCATTGTTCTTTCTGGTACAGCGCTCTGCTACTGTGGGGCGGGTTCCTGCTGACGGGCATGGCGTCCGTATTCTGCATCCCGTGGGGCCCGGGCCCGCCCCCGCTGGCGCCGCTGAACGCGACCGAGGCGGGCGGCGGCTGCCCCGCCACCACGCAGCCCTGGTGCCTCACCACGCGCGGGCTCACTATCCCGCAGTTCCTGATCGGCTACACGCTGGTGTCGGTCGGCTACTCGCTCGGCGTCACGCTCATACAGACCATCTTCTCGAAGGTGCTGGGACCGCGGCCGCAGGTTACTCTCATTTTACTTCTACAGCAGGAGCCAAAAGCATTGCACAATATCACAGTACAGGCTCATTCATCATCAGCCTTCTAATGTTCCCAGTTTTGGGATACTGGCTTACTCTCGGCCGAGAGTGATTTGATCTTAAATCCACCACGCGGATCCAATGCGGATTGGTGGATGACATTATGTCTTTTGAATTTTTAGTTCTTGGACATGCCGCATGCCGGTTTCCTAACGATGTTTTTCTTTACCGTATGTGGGTACTGGCATTGCGCACATAATAGAAAAATCCATGGTTCGAACCCAAGACTTACCAGTGCTCTTAGTACAGGTACAAAATTTTACAGTCACATTATGTTCTGAGTTGGTAATCATGTCGGTTAGGGCGTGTGGATGGGTCTGCTGACGGGCGCGGGCTGCGTGTCGCGCGCGCTGGGTCCCGTGTTCATGTCGGCGGTGTACGCGCGGCGCGGCCCGGGGGCCACCTTCGGCTCCACGGCCGGCCTCACGTTCGGCGCGCTGCTGGCGCTGCGCTGCGTGTACGCGCGCCTGCAGCCTGCCCCCCCACCCGCCCCCGCGCCTGCGCACGAGCTGCGCCCGCTCGCCGCGCGCAACGACACCTGACACCGCCTTATAGAAGCACCGGTCGAGAGGAAGCTCCGCGTGTTGCAAGTGAATGTACCATTCACGAGCACGCGAGTGCCGAGTGGCCTTTACGTCCGAGGCACTCGCACACCTTTTAACTTTATTATTACCAAGAAACCGTGTTATTATTATAAGCTTGTGTGTATTTACAAAGTTAGTTTTGGCAGCAGAGTGTCGCACCAAATGTTTGTGGTCGGTTACGTTTGTAAATAATTTCTCACTAAACTCAAAGTGATCTTCACGTAAGTGGCTCGTTCGTTATGTGCGTGATGTAACTATGCAGGTACTTTATTATCAATTTATCTAGCAATGCTGACAACAACATGGAGTTATACTTAGTTTAATTTAAACTGTTCGTTTATTATTTAAGTACATAAAATGTATATTTATCTAGTTGCGTGTGATACAAGGTAATAAAGCTAGCAGTCGTGAAGATAGGTATTCTAGATTCTGAAGTTCTTTTGTTTACATAAATAATTTAAGTACTGACAAGACTGATAGAACGCACATATTTTACCTCTTACTTATTCATATTTAAAGAGTGTGCGCAGAGACAGAATGTAATTATTTTATCGAAATATTTTGTCGTCTTCTCTATCAATGTGATAAACATATAAGTAGAATTTATGAAAACTTTTACGAGTAAGTAGACTAAGTAGTAACGTAGACAAATTATTAAAATGTATGAACTGAAATATGAACTAAACTAAATTAAAAAACCCATAAGGTTCAGGGGTCCTTAGTTATGTTTTAGAATAATATGTTACCTTAACCACCTTCAACTTTAACCTTATGAAGGAATAATAAAGGCTTTTTTATTATTTATTAAGGTTCAGGGAGCAAGGGAACGAAAGGTTCCCTACGGTAGATATGTAGGTATAAATGTTTTTTTTTAAATTTATTTTATTTATGTAGAGTCAGTGCCATTATTATGTTACATCGAGTACAACTAGACCTTTACCATCTATTGAAGATGATTTATACATCGTCAAGTGGCAAATTGGTTACTCTTGTTGCCCACATTTTAAATCCGTATTCAAGAACGAAACTCAAGCTCAAAACGATGCATAGATTTTAGTCAGTTCTTCATAGAATACTTTGTCAAATCGATGCCTGAGTCACGATTCACGCTCAAGTACCTATAGATCTTGAATAGGGAGCATACGCTCTGTGCCATACGTGTGTAAGTGCAGGGGCTGTTGTGCTTGAGACAGGTTTTTAGATGATTTTGATGGCTACAATGAGTATAGTACGCTCGGCGGATATAGGCTGTCGTGAAGTTTGCCGTTTCTGATGCGCAAAGACTATTTAGTTTGAAAAAGCTTTATTGCAAATCGAAATAGCTAACTTCACGAATGCCTAGATCCACTGATCGTACCATACTTACCTAGTTATCGTTGGCACTATGAACGTCCATGCTACTCAAGCAATCTAGCACGAAGACATACAGTGCTGAAACGATACATTACACGTGAGGGTAATACAAACATAAGTATATTATGGACAAAGTACTTACTTTCAATATTATTGCGTGTTGTAGGATTGACAAAGCAAAAGATAAGGTTTACTGACTCCGTATTTAATACCATTGTGATATGAATGCTGTAAGCCGATCCTGAGTTTTTAATTATCCGTGTATTGATGAGGTGTGAGCGAACTCGGTCAGCGTCGAATTATTACATACCTTAGCAATATGAGAATAGAGTTTAAATGAATATATAATGCGCTACACGACCTTTGAGTAGGGTCGTTTTGGGTTACTGTCTTTAAAATTTGAACCTTATTGCCATAGAGCTAGCTAAAGTAGGAATGTTATGATTCAAAGTTAATCGAGTTCGCTCCCATTTCATTTGAATCACGGATAAGTTAAAGACTCAGAATCACCTCAGTGTGGTGTGTTCGCCAACTAAATAAGACTGAGTGTACAATCGATTACGAGGTGATAATAACTGTACTAAGACATATTATTATGTCTTTGCTGTACGCCCATGCATGCAGTGTGTAGGTATGTAGGTATGTGTATGCAAACCAAATAACTTAGGCCTCTCCCTGGGAATTTCTAAGGGGGCGATGAAACGCAAATGACACTGGGGTGACGCGGGGTTTGCGCGGGGAACGGATGGCAGCTGTGCTAACTCGCATGGAGAAGTCTGAGTTACTTGGTTTTTTCTATAAAATTGAAGCTATAGTGGTTAGAAATCATTTTAAAATTACAAACTGCTATTTACAAACTTGTTGTGGCTTGAGCCTCAGGCTTGAGCACAAGTAAAATAAAAAATGTTAGCTGGGACACTGTGTCCCAATAAATTTTGTCCGAATCGACAGCAAGTCAGAAAAAGAGTCTAAATGTCTTTGAAACGTCAGCATAAATGCCAAAAATAAATGGTAAATAGCCGTATAATTTACAATGGTTTCATATAATTTATAATGGTTTTCCTATTATTAATGGGATCTTTTCCTACCTCTGTGTAGTAAGGATTATTACCTATTATATATTATTATCATTATACCTATTTTTGTATGAATTAGTATTGATAAGCGTAGAAGAATGTATATTTATGGAGTTTGCCATTATTTATTAAAATTAAGACTATTTTAATTTTCTAAAATGTAAGTGTTTATGTGCGTACAGTTTTGTCGCAATAGGGGATTTTATTATGTTATATTATCATATACAGGTTTTTTGTTATAAACAGCGTATTTCTATGAATGTTTTGTTATATATTAATTCTCATGGTTGGCTTTCCTGATTACACTCGTACAGAAGGATACTTAGCTAATATTGTTCTGCGTATTACCATCCATATCTCTCGGCATTATTGTGTCTAAGCACTGTTTTTATGAGTCACAAGATTTCATAACAATTAAAAGTAAATAAAAACGTCTAGATAAGTTTATTATTGAAATAGGACACGATGTGTACAAGTACTTTGTGTACTGCGTATTACTATTATCACAGCCTTCTGAAACTTAACTTATATTATGTTGGCAGTTTTATGTGTGCATACTTTCAAGAGTATTTACAGAAAATATAAGTGAAAATTATAATACTTAAATATCGACGCAACACTCATTGATAGGTTTATTACGTCTTTACAGGTTATTGTTACGTAGTGCATTCCAAAAGTAAGTACAGTCTAAGGACAAACAACTAATGAGTTAAACTAAAAATATTTTATTATTTAACTAAGATCAGTCTATTTGTGAAAAATTAGTAATTAAGCTATAGTGCGGCTACGCCAAGTCTACTACGACACGGCTACGCCACGGCTATGCATCCGCTACGCCACTGCTACGCTACGGCTACGCCAATGCTACGCTACGACTACGCCACTGCTACGTCATTGCTATGTTAGGTGGTTCGCCTATTTAAAAAGCTCCAAGAGATGTGTCTCGACAACCAACAAAAGAATATCTACTTAAAATCGATTGCCGTTTGTTCCATTTTCATTTACTTTGCGCTGACAAATCTTCCCTTAAGAGATCGAATCCCGTCACTCGCATCCTAGGGCTATGCTGCAGCTAAAGGCGCGAAACTGCGTTCCGTCTACGCTACAGCTTGTATACATGTTTTTTGCTATATTGCATCTAAGTCAAACCTACTAGGGTTTTTTTGATGTATTTTAACAACTCTGTAACAATGTATATACCTATGTTAAATAAAATAAAAGTTACGATACAGCCAGGATCGGCTACAGTAAACGGTTAGTAATTCATACGCGCATGCACAAAATACCTTATAATAAAAAAAAAGTTAGAGCCCCTTTTAAAAATAGAGCGTTTATGGGTTATGTATGAGAAGTGTAATCACAAAGCGGAGAAGCTGAAATGCTAAACAGCAATCACCGTAGCTTCACACAGTGTTAAGTGTCAGCGGAGAGCACGCGTCGCAGAGGCGCGGGAGGCGCGCGGGGCGGCGGCGGCGCGTGCGCGGGGCGCATGCGCTCGGCGTCCTGCACGTCAGCGGGCAGGCGCGCGCGCCGCGTCTCCGGCACCAGCAGCACCACCAGCGCCGCCGACAGCGAGCAGCCGCCGTACAGGAACGCTTGCACGTACGCGCTCTGATAACAACAACTAATACAGTTCTAATTGGCTTTTGTCTAGCCTTTTCAGGAGGTTGTAAATCCACCACATGTCCTAAATTATGACCCAACCACGCTCGCTTGAGAGTAGGCAAGTGACCTAGCAGTGGGATCTTATGATGATGGCCGACTGGATTTTTTTATAGTATCACTTTCGTTAAGTACTTGAATGGACCGATCTTCTCATACCGTTTAATAAAAAGAGAGAAAGAATGAAAACTTTATTAAGTCCCCGCAAGAACAGAGGATGGTAACATGTACGGTTGGTGCGCTCACCAGCAACGGCGTCTGCGGCGCGGTGACGGCTCCGGCGCGGCCAATCAGCGAGCAAGCGGCGAGCGCGGAGCTGCGCACGCGCGTGGGGAACAGCTCTGCCGTGAACACGTACATGGAGTTGAACGCGAACGCGATCGCCAGCTTGCCCACGAAAAACAAGCCCAGGCCTGTGCCCTTGTGTTCTGCGAACGAAACATTACTCATTCAAAGCAAAACAAAAACTCAGATGTCAGTGTGTTTTGCATGCGCTGGCGCGGGGCTAGAAATGTGGTTAACCCCTAGGGTTGTCATAAATTCGTCACGACTAAAAATCGTGTAACCTGTGAATTTATGGAATTTATGGTGCTTTATTTTACACGAGTAACATAAAATATTATTTATTATTTATTTATTTATTATTTCGTTGTGTAGGTATTCTTTATTTTATTATAGCTATGCATTACTGGTGCCTTAAAAATTGAACCTTGGCATTATTTTTCAAGTAGTTAGTTAAGTATAATACGTAATATTCCCGTCTGAAAAGGATTTTGACACTAACCCAAAACTTGTAAGGTTATTGGAAAGTGAAAAAGATACACGCTTCAGCGGAAGCCTAATACAATGACAACCAAATTATGGATACTTACACATTAGAATTATGTCATTTTTAATATTGAAAAAGTATGAAATACTACAAATACAATACAACAGTAATTTTGAAGTCATTTCGTAGCGATCAACATATGCATGACTTAAAAAAAAAAACAGAAATTCGTAATCAGCAATTACGTTTTAGATAAATGCATAGCAAATGTACTCACTGATAAAGAAAGGCGCGACGCACACCACTCCGCACAGCAGGAATGCACAGAAGATGCTCCTCTTCCGGCCGAAGCGTTCCAGCGCCATCATGATCAGCAGGGAGGCTACGATCTCCATCGCCATGTTCAGCGCAAAGTTGACGTGCTTGTCCCCGGAGAGCAGCACCGAGTTGATGGTGAGGCCGTAGTAGACGAAGGCGACGGCGGCCCAGCACCAGCCGCACAGCGCCAGCCGACCCGCTAGCGCGCGCGACTGAACCAGGCCACGCCACGCGCCGCCAGCGCCCGCTCGCTTCCCCGCCGCCAAGCTCACTTCACTCGCATCCAGTCTCGCCATCACTTTATCTTCTAAAATTACCTAAATAAATAAGGTTGTTCAGTTTTTTCAAATATCAACAAATACACAAAGTACCTACCTACCAATGTAAAGACAAGCCAAAGAACAGACGTCTCCTTGCGAAATTACAGAAGCGCAGGCGTGAAACTAGGATGACTGTTCCCCGCGTCTGGCCTGGTCTTAAGGCACAAGATTCGGTCGTCATGGCGCTCTTTAGGGAACCTTCCCTAAATATATATAGGTATATATATCCAGCAGTAGACATTATTGGCTGATATGATGATGATGAATAGAATAGAATAGAATAAAATAGAATAGAAAAATATTTATTTTCCGCCACACAATAAACACAAAAATAACAATACAACAATCTCTATCATCATGAAACACAGCTCTAAAACTGTGTGTCGAAACAAAATTATTTGTGGAAGATCAAACAGTTGTTTTGACACAGAAATTGAATAAAAAACCTTGTTCCATCTGGCCGCCTTACGAAGAACCGCCGCAGTCTCCTCCCTCCTGCCCGTGGCATGCAGCCAGCGCACGCTCTCGTCGACCAGCAGCCAGTACAGCGGCAGCATCAGCGCCATCGAGTGGATGGTGAACAGCAGGTGGCGCCAGTAGCGCACGCGCCACGCCAGCCACGAGAAGATGACGCCGCCCAGCCCGTACGCCATGCCGGTTGCACACGCGAACGCCGCCCGCAGCGAAGGCTGCGCCATCTCTATCACTGGATATACAAACCAATTAATTTAGTTTAGACCATTGAAATCCTCTGAGTGCAGACCAGCGCGAGCGTAGGCAAAACGATGCAAAACAAGTGCTACCGTCTGCACGATTAGCAAGTCTAAACAAATTATTGCAAGCGGCCAATGTAATCGGGTTTTGTGAAATTGCCCCAAGAGCTGCACGCACGTATGCTGTCAATTTTTACAGAGGACTACAGTTGCATTGATGAAGGATCAAGCCCGTTTTCTATCGCATATTTTAGGTTCTTGGTGATATCTCAAATTGAGGAACTTACTCATAACGTAGGCGGCGCTGGTGAAGCCGTAGCCGAGAGCAGCTTCAAGGAACTCGAACGCGAGGTACATCTGGTAGTTGACGGAGAAGCCCTTGACGATGCCCAGCGCGCCCATGCACGCCGAGAACAAGCAGAACGCAGGCCGCCGACCGAAACTGAAAAAACGAAAGACAGGGAATCTTTTTTTAATTTAACCATTTTTTGTTTGAAAGATAAGGAGTTTAAGGGTAGGTACTGCTATAATTTGACGATAACTATAATTCTAATGGCATTCGTTTACACTAAATCACCTGTCGTGGTTGGTTGATACAATGAGGTGATGCTTACGTGTCCGAGATGTAGCCGGTGAGTATGAGCGCTAGAGGCAGAGCAGAGTTGCGCACCGTGCCCACCAGGGTGCGCATCCACTCGCGACACGCTAGGTTGAACTGCAAATCATATCAAATTAGGTACTACTTGTGACAAGATATTCAACAAAAAAGAAGCCATAAACTGTGCTGCAAATAATGAATAAAGATACTGGAGGCTTGCACAAGAAATGTTAGTGTGATTAACTTACAAATACGTTACTTTAATCAAAAATAACTGCTGTTCACAATTACAAGTGTTTGTGAAAGCCGCACTTAGACTAGTATAGTTCTCTCGGCAGATCTAGGCATCTGTGAAGTTAGCCGTTTCGATGCGCAATAGAGTCTTTGCGCATCACAAACGGCTAACTTCACGGATGCCTAGATCCGCCGAGAGAACTATAAATAGCAGCCTACCTCTGCAAAAGTAGTATCGTGATTCTCATAAACAAACAGGTCACAGTCGATGGTGGTGTTCAGGAAGTTGTCTCTGTCGCACCCGCCGAGGGAGGTGTTGTGGAGAGGCGCGTACCGTGCGCACGCGCCGCCGGCGCCGCCCGGTTGCAGCGCCTGCGCCGGCTGGTTGACGAACGCGGGCGCAGTGCCCTCGCACTCCGCCACCACGCACCTGCCAATGTTAGGAAGCTCATCATAGTACTGCTGTTTTGACTAATGGCACTGTCACACTCAAGCAAGCATCCATAGTTATTGTAGGTTAAGCATACTGAGCATAAATTATGCTAGTAGAGCCAATAAATCTCGGCAAAATTTTTATCACACAAAATTTAGATTTTTGAATTCATGGTACATTTAGTATTATCGTTCATTGGTATTTCAACCTTCGAGATTCCGTAAGTTTACGGTTAGTTGAGAACCCCGTTGCAGTAGCGAACATCAAATAGGAAATCACCAAAGACGATGATATCAAAAAGACAAAAAAGTAAATGGAAAACCGGCTTCAACTCGAAAATATGACTGTGTTAGGTGTGTGCAAAATATGACTGTGTTAGGTGTGTGCAAAATATGACTGTGTTAGGTGTGTGCAAAATATGACTGTGTTAGGTGTGTGCAAAATCAATCAAAACCTAATCTGCGGACGTTTTTTCCATCCATTTTGGAGATACCGCAGGCGGAATTTTAAAAATAGGATTGGTTGCTAGCTTTGTACTAGGTTAAAATAGACCTTGATAAAATAGTATAGTTCTCTCGGCAGATCTAGGCTTCCGTGAAGTTAGTCGTTACGATGCGCAATGGAGCTTTTTCTAACTAAATTGTCTTTGCGCATCACAAACGGCTAACTTCACGGAAGCCTAGATCCGCCGAGAGAACTATACCGTTATAGCAGTGTGACCGAGAAACCAGTATCACAACGAACTATCAAATGATCTAAGCAAGTTTGGATTTTTGTTGCCTAATTTGGGAAAGCGCGTTGATGTTTTTTGTAAGTGAAGCGAATTTATGGATACTATTATACTTTTCTTCAGTGATTTTTAAAATTCTTTATTTATGCATAATATGCTAGCTGTCCCTCGCGACTTTGCTCTCGATTCTTACAAAAAAGTAGTCCTATATCCTTCCCGAGTGTTCAAAGAATCATGATACCAAATCTCATCAAAATTGATTCCCGTTGAATAAATTTTTAACGAAATTCAGACCCAAAATGGTAATATGGTAACAGACAGACTGATAGAGTTACTTTGCACAAATCATGATGATGTGGGAGAAGAACAACGATGTGGAGTCAAGGGGCTAAATTGCTATTATTTATTATTTAATCCAAATCTATACTAATATATTATAGAGAAAATATTTGTATTTTTGTTTGTTACGAATAAACTGAAAAACTACTAAACTTCTGGTCCTATTTCAAAAATTATTTCATCATTAGAATGCTACATTATCTCTGAATACATTATTTATTATTAGAAAAAACAGAGATCTCTACTAAAACCTTTTTTTAAAGTTAATAAAAACGCCAACCAATATCAGACCATATTTCGTATTCAAAAATGTGTTGGTATAATGTACAGGCATTACTTTAGAATTCAAATTATCAGATTATCAGATTCAAATTATAAGAATATCAATCAAAACAAAATACTAAAAACGGCCGAGTGCCCCGTGGCCTGAGAGGGGCGTCACGTGCTAATATATGCAATAGGATTTCAAGATATTTATTTGCACAAATAAGTGTTACAAAAGGTCTTAAAAGAATTTCGGAGAGTGTGGTGCGAACGACCAGACTCACCGCGAAGCGTCATCGTTTCATGGTCGATATCCCACCAGCGCGCACAAAGCGTTTTGCTTCTACGTTTCTCTTGCGCACCGCTAAAGAATCGAACTCTTTGTCGGAGTCTGTGTTTCCCGATAATTACAACTTGGGTCTTCAAATCACGAGTGAATAGGCTTCTTCTAGGCAAGCTCGCTAGCGTGCTCCACCGTACACCACATCGTCGCTTAACATCAGGCGAGATAGTGGTCAAACGTTAGTCTGTAGGCTAACTTAGAGTAAAAAAATATATATATGCATAAAAAATCGATACAGTTAATAAAAGCATACCAAAATGCGTTTAGAATATTATGATTACTCAATTCCTTAGATTTTAGCTTATTAAAACTCTCGACATTCGTTATCAACACTCATGATCGCAGATTTAATTTATAAATGAATGTTTGTTGAAAGAGATACGTATGATGATTTTGGTATATCGAGGTGCTGAGGTCGGTGTGATCGTCATTAAGCTGATAAGATAGCGAAGCGTTACTGTACTGTACTGTACTGTACCTTCGAGGGATCATTGGAGGCCCATCGACAAACCGTACCGCCGAGGCAGAGACATAATGAAAATGTAGAGTACGACCATTAAGGGCACTGAAGGTGCCACTGAAAACCTTCAAAAACCCCAAAAACACAGGCAATGTCGTAGCACAGGCATCGCATATCACACTAATATTATAAATGCGAAAGTTTGAATGTTTGGAGGTTTGTATGTTTGTTACTCTATAACTCGGCAACCACTGAACCGATTTGGCTGAAATTTAAAACATAGATAGATAAGGGCCGGAAAAAGAACACTTTTTATCCCGAAAAAAAATACGGTTCCTCAGTTCCACGCGAACGAAGTCGCGGGTATCAGCTAGTTTATTGATAACTTTCCTAGCTTGTAAGACGTTTCAAAGTGATCCTTGTGATTCTACTGAAATAAATAATTTTTGATTTTGATTTGATTTTGAATGCCATTGTGCGCTCGCTCAGAGGATGCTGCGAGAACTGGGAACCGCCAGCTGACGCTCTGCAGCACTTCTATATTTGATCTATAGAATATACTTAGTTAATTTAAATATCTGTAGATTAGATTAGATTAAAATTTTAGATTAGATAATAAGATTTAAAATGATTTAAATTTTATTAGCTGGCGACGTCTTATAAAATCTGACTCCGTGCGCGGAAATTTGGCCTAGTATCAGCAGTCCGGTTAGTTTGTCCGATGATCGGACTGATGAGACCTTGTCGTCTCAGTAGTTCGGTGATTTGAAAAACCCGGTATTTTAAAATGAAATGCTACAAATGAGCTCGACTAGCCAGCGACATGGAAGTACGATACTCCGTTCGGAATATAACTTCAAGGAAGTCCTCAACTATGCCGCTACCAAATTCGCTGTCTGGAGATAATAGATGATGTATCAACACACTACATAATTATATTTAAAGTTTATCGCAATAATGTGTATCTGCAAGACAAGAGCAATCGTGATCGGAGATAACGGTTTGCGTGTTGTGATTACAGATTTCTTTTTTGAATTTTATTTATTCCCTACAAAATATTACAGACCTAAATAGTTATAAAATAAATTTAGAACTAATTACAACTAACTTAGCTAAGTAATACCTACCATAGATAAATGAAAATAACTCGTACTGTCTCAAAACTACTTGCATCGCACGCTCTTAGTGGTAGAACTCTTTTTGATAGAGCTCGTCCGGGCAAGTACCAATACCATTCCCGCTAAGCAGTAATATTGTGTCTGGCTTGAGGGTGAAGTTCCGATGTAACAACATAAGTGCATACGACTAGTCATGTATTGTTTGTTGTTTGTCAGTACATGTCTCAGGGTGGCGACTTGTAAGTACCCTTTAGACAGAATACAGCTGAGTAGGTGATTGGAAACGCTTACCGGAACGGCACCTGGTCAGCTACGAACACGTAGTTGAGCGAGTACATCGCGGCCAGCACGTTGGGGATGCACAGCATCAGTAGCGTGTAGCGCTGGTACATGCCGAAGGGACCGAGCTGCACGAGCGCGGCTTCCAGCGCGTCTGTCCCACTCTCGTCATTACCACTGCTCACTCCATCAACCAGGATGTTGGTCGGAGTATTGCTCTGTGCTGCGTGTTCTCCTCGACAGTGTGTCTCGGGTGCGCGTGCGCCCGCCTGCCGCGTCATCTCGCGTCGCACTGCCTCTACACTATCTGCAGGCTCTTACCTGAGTCGCAGCTTATCTCATAACTTCTATTGTATGTTAAATCGGTGATAACTGATAAGGTAGCTTGGGAAAACATTCGATCTAATTTTTATTAAATTAAAGTGAGCTCGCCCATGTAAGTGACACTAGTTGACCTGGCATCATACACAGGAATACCCACTTTAAATCGATAGGTGTTGGTTCTATTTTCATGCCGAGTGGTAAAGTTAATGCCGGCCGTACTATGCTATGCAAATAAGAACAGATGGTAAATTCAAAGAATACCTACATACTAGCAGGTAGGTACTTTACATACAGTGGCCAGGTGTACCATGATCAATGACATTTGCTGCGGCAACTAGGAGACAAAGAGAACCGTAGATTAAAGAACGCTCGGATAAATTTACTACGAAATGTATTTGGTTTACCTACTATAAAATAAGCTACTGAAATAAAAATTAGACTTGCAGTTGTTCGATTTTTCTTTGATTTTGCTTTACCTCGTACTATTTCATCGTATTATTTTGAATTCCGTCCACCATTATAAGTGTAAACAATAGGGTTATAATGGTTATTATTTTTCTATGGCTGTCATAGATAGGTTGCCAACAAGGAAAAAACCTACTTCGCCTTGAGAAAGTGTAAAAGCAACCTCACCTTCACTTCAACACAACATCTACAAAGCGATGTCTGCAGCCGGCACCTATTAACTGAACCGGAAAACTTGTAGCGAACATTGTGTACGTTAGAATGTAAAGAGGATAACTCGTAGTAGACAATAGACAAACAACTCCATTGCATTTTTCTTTTGCCAGAAATCCTTTTGGATTTTGTTTATTGTTTCAAAACAAAGTACTATCTTAATCATAAGATCATAAGACATCACCCTATTTTTATAACAGTTTCTGCATGTATACATACTATAGTTTTGGATATCCCATTGTTGTACCTACCTAGTTGTATGTTGTTCCTTTTATGATGTATTATGCAGTAATAAACACTTTTTTCATAAAAAAAAAAAAAAAAAAACTGACATTTCTTGCCTTGGACCGCCTCGATAGCTTGATACAAGCAGCTCTACTCAATAGAGTTGCTAAATATTAATGAATTCATCAGTTTCTATAGTCAATCAACATTTGTGTAGATCTATTTCAGCCCCCCAGCGATTCAAATTAGGACCTAAACTGAATTGTCAAAAAATTTTGTACTATGACTTCAATAATTATTAATTTCATGGTAAGTACACAATTTTTTGACAATTCAGTTTAGGTCCTAATTTGAATCGCTCTAAGAGTTCATGGTATGGGGGCAGAAGAGTTTATGATATTATGTTCTTGTTATTTTGATACATAAGTGTTGTATCTATAGGTTGATTGACTTTGTTGATGCGTAACTTTTTATAGCATCTTATCTTATTCATCACATTCTCTAAGAGCGTGTGTATGCTTAAGTTATATAGGACAGCAGGCTAGCTGGCGGGCTACTTCCGATTCAGACGAGCAGATGTCATGTAGTCTCTTCCTTCACGTAGTGACTCGACAAAACATAGTTATTTTTATGTGCGAGAAAGGACATGCTATTTATAACCGCGACTTTTGAGTCATCACGTCTTTAAATAAACAACAAAGTTTAACTGTTTAATTTATTGACATAGCAGCACCATCAAGTGTTCTTAGTTCTTTGTGGAAGATTGCAGTACTGCTTGAGGCACGCTCGTATCACGCAGCGGAGAGACCGCGCGCAACACGCGGCGGCGACGGCGCGGGCGCGGCGCGACGAGGCGGGACCGACGCAATATTTATTTTTGTGTTTATATTCTACGCTGGCACGTGGTGCTGGAACTAGTTAAATGGCATGGGCCCCACCCACACTCAAAACTGAATCCTATCTCCGGCTAACTAGAGGTGGTTTTGCTCGGGATGCGTTATCGCCACGTTCATGACAGTAGCCGTTCGAGCCGGTCGATTACCCATAATATCCTGAGTTGAAGCATGCTGGTAGTGTCATTGTCGCACCGACCTCTTGTCGGGATCGACGTGTCTTGCGACACAATCAAACTACGAGAATTACGTTCGTGTTTTCGATAAAAAGTTTAGGAGTTTAAAGGTTTTCTTTTAACCAAAAGGCGGCAGTGTTGTTCGCTGGTGTGTCGCGCGCGGGTGTAGCCAGCTGAGCTGAAGGCAGCATGACCAGCTGCGACAGCGAGGAGTGGTGCTCGGGCTGGGGCCGCTGGCAGGTGCGGCTGGCGCTGCTGCTGGCGCTGCCGGTGCTGCTGACGGGTGCCTACGGTACCAACTACGTGTTCCTCGCCGGACCTACTCCATTTAGGTACTTATTCATTTATTTTATACTTTCTAATAAGCTTTGGGACATAGAACTTATTTTTTTATAAGTTTGGTAGTTCGTAAAATCCTATTAAAATATTAATAAGAAATTTTTAAAAATAAACTTACACACTTATTATAGCTATTTGGGTTTGACTGTAGTAATGGTTAATAATCTTCAAAAGATTTGTCTGATTGATGCGGTGCACTAAAGAAAGGTTTTATACTAGAACATGCTAGGCACTTAAAAATGCTACCTGTTGAACTATTTCAATGGCAAAAGCCACTATAAATATTTACACAATACCTACTGCTACTAGGTAGGTATCTAGACATACTGGTAGCACGAAGTTAAGTTATGTGAAAAATATGCGCGCAAAATCCTTGAAAATATAATAGTGCCTGGATATTTATTTTTATAACTTGATTTTCGTTTTTGAGTTATTAAGTATACCTGTAAAATAAAGTACATGTAGGTACTTTTTAGAGTAATAACTCAATCGTTAGAATCGAATGCCTAGTATAGTATAGCTTTATGATTAATCTTCTTTTTCTTTCTTACTATCATTTTCTTAAAAGAATTGCTGTGCGTTAGTCTCTCTTTGTCGGAGTCCAGTAGGTAAACGGTTAGAAATTATGGAAAAATTGCGAAAAAATAATGCGAGTGAAACCGCGCGGGTCAGCTAGTTGTACAAATTTACTTGTCAGGTTGGATCCGATGCGAGGATTCAGTTTGAACATAATAGTTTGTAAAGGTGATTAGGGGTACCTAATTAAAAATGCCTTGTTGAGTAGGGTGTCTTTTTAGTTTTGGCAAACCAAATTCAACTTTATTTATTTACTAAAAAATGGGCGGAGACGACAACACGCAGCCTGGTTCGTTTGAGACGCGGAGTAGGCAGTTGTAATTTGATTATTTGGATAAATAAAACGGTAGTATACCTTAATTTAGAAAAAAAGCGATTTATATAACGCTATTTCGTAAAAATATCACAGAATAAGAATAAAGTAATAGATCAATACATTAGGTACCTACCTACCTAGGTACTAGGTACTTGTATAAAAAGTACAAATGAAACAGTAAAGCCATCTGAATTAGACTGTCTGTTACAAAAGCCCAACAGATTCCAAATAAAAATATAGTAATGGGGTTATTCCCAACGGATCCTAAGATCAGTTTGCAATGCAAGCATAAGTACCTACAATAATCTTTTCAAACTAGACTCTTTCTATGTACTTGCTTTAATGAACCTACATAGCACAACTTTTTATAAGAATAATTTTGATAGTTACCTACCTGGCATACACATGGGTACAATAAAATAGCATCATCAGATTATTATCATTATTTAAACATTGTACTCAGGCGTTAGGTAGCTAACGTGTGAAGCCCTTTTAATACTTGTTTATATTATATGCATATCTACGCCACATCAACTCTGATGTTGTCAAACATTTAGGTGGGTGAAGTACGAACTTTACTCATATCTCTTGTCCCGCAAAGTTTTTTAGGCCAAATAGTTGATAAGAAACTATTTTTTAAGGAGTGGAATAGTTTCTGGCCTGAATCAGAGTCACATAGGCAAGCAACTGGTGTATACACCTAGTCACCTACTTATACAAATAATTTTATACTCATTTCATTTCAAAAGAGATTATTAGCAGCTTCGTCCAAGCGAGATATGTGAGCACCCGCGTATCAAGCGGTGGATGCGGGTTCAAATCCAGCTTGAGGCGAAATAATTTTTGGGACATATAGTCTTTAGTATTCCCTTAGTGTGATGGTTAACACTATAAAAATTAAAATAACCCTTTTGTGTTGTAGGACTATTCAGTAAGAGTAGGTATTAACTTGCACCAATTATCACAAGCTTACCAAGAAATAAACAAAACACGTCATTTTTACTAACAACTAAAAATACTTTCTTTCAAAACAATTTAAAGTGCGTGGATGAGGGAGGTTAATCTGCGACAGACGGGACATTGTGCGATGTAGTTATCTGGTAGGTAGGTCCCTCCTGACCCGGGGTCGCGCCCCGCGGGTCGGCCTCATCTGTTGATGTCTGTGCTGCATGTGTCATTTGATATTCTTAACCCTCACTATCTCAAGTCGCATAGCAAACCGGTTTCAACCAGATTAATTTAATTTATTTTGTGACGACGAGATCGCAATATAGGAATCTATTAAGAATTAGACAGTTTCATTTAATTAACTAAGTAGCTAGATATCACATCACCTTGCAGTGTAAGGGCACCTCTAATAGACTACTATATAATATACTATCTCTGTAGGTAAAGGTTACATGGAAAAATAAATAAATAAAAAAAATTGGTAGACATTTCTACACAGCACATTTAGGCAAAAATACACATTCATACTTTTTTTTTGTAAATACATAAGTACCTATATAATCATAGAACTGTCCAGCACCGGAATAATTATTTACGGATCATGCAAACATTTGCCTCGCAGCCGGGATCGAACCGTGAGTCAAGGTGAGTAAACTTACAAGTTTTTTTGGCACCTGTGTATATAAATTTAATGAAAGTGACACATAACATTAGAAAGGAGTTCTAGCCACAATCGTTTCTATTCTATAAAACATAAGCACACCAAACTTAAGAAAAATTAGCATTCTAGTTTGGCGATTAGGAAGTAACTAATTTATGCTATGACCTTTGCACGCGGCTAACCATAAAATTCTTGCGATGTTGTAAGCGTAAGCACGTGACACTGGACATCACGTTTTTGAACGAGATGAAGAGCAGTCATTACAAAAACCCATCTACTGTTAGTAAACTGTAGTTTTTGTTTGGCTAAAAACTACTAGTACCTACTACCTACTTAATGAACTAATAAACTGAACTGTCGAAGGCAATACAGCTTCAAAAATCACAATGGTAAAATAACAGAACTACATCGTCGATTTGTATGGAAACCGAGCGTGTAACCATTTGCGTATTTGTATTTTACACACAAATGTATTTTAGTGATGGGAAAAATAAGCCGCGTGAAAATGAATGATTTAAAAGCATCAATAAGCACGCGACAAACCGATTCTAGGCACGTAGGCACTGGCACACCAGCACACCGCCCCCGGTTGGGAGCAGACTGCCTGCAAACTTACTTAGACTTAACTTACTTTAAAAAAACCAGCAACGTTTGTTTGATTCGCCAAGTTGACGCGCTGAAATTATTTTAGATGCCGAGTTCCCGAGTGCGAGGGAGAAACCGGCGTTCCCAGCCCGGAGCTTCTGGCGCCGGCGCCGGCGTGGGCGGCGCTGGCGCTGGGCGAGCAGGCCTGCACGCGCTGGAGGCCGGTCGACGGCGGTTGCGGGCCCGGCTCCTTCGATAACTCCTCCAGCGTCGCCTGCGACTCCTTCGTGTACGGCGCGGGCAGCAGCATCATGGCTGAGGTAGGGCACATTATTACCTGCACCACAGGAATATACTGCCGATTGCCGATTTCTAAAAGGCCGTTATATCAGTTTACGGGCTTTTAGAAATTGAATGGCCGTAGGTACCGCACTGTCTTCAAACCGTCTATTATCTAGTAAGACAGTAGATGATGGTCAAACTGTTTTGTTAGACAGTTTGAGATGGAGATCAATGGAGTTTGGTCGCAAACAGAGTTTATGTGATCAACCTGCTGAATTGCATTTCCACTATCGGTCGATGCGAGCAATATAACTCAACATTGTTTCTTATCGTATACAAGCTTTGATCGTTTTATTTGACTAGCACATCAAATAATTGAATTGATATGGTACTTGTAGTCTAGTGGTAGCTCTGTGGTGGTAGTGACCCCGCCTTCCGATGCTAAGGTTGGAACCCGGTCGTACTCAAATGGTTTACTTTAAATTACAAGTATGGGTAATGCCAGTGTTTCCAACTGGTAAAAAATTATAATCGAGAGAACCAAAAAAACAACAAAAATTAAAAGTTGCATTGGATCCGCGTGCATGGTAGATTATGATTACGAGTTTTATCTAATTACTCTCGGTCGAGATTTGGCCAGTTTTTAGCAAGCTTACCATGATGTTAATGACATTTTCAGTTCAATTTGGCATGCCAAGATTGGAAGCGCTCCATGGTGGGCACCGTTCATAACGTGGGGATGCTCATCTCGCTGCCAATCGTGGGATTTGTCTCAGATAGGTACGTAGAGCCTGCTATACAGGGTTTTTCATTATTAGCGCATAATATTCAAGGAATAGGATCCACACACAAAAAAAAAATATTAAACTTGTATTTGTATTTCCCTTTTTTTACATTTTGTGTTAAAAATCTCGAGATTTGATCATTATTTTTCTCTATCTTCCTTATTTTCTGTTATGATGTGCTTATACATTAATAATGTGACTATAATTTGTATGTTAACAATTTCTATCTTTAATTTTTAATTCTATCTAATTGGTTTATAACCTGTACTTCTTACTACAAGGATATAAACTGGAATCGATTGCTAAATTATTTATGAGCACTAATTAGTTATTTTTTTTCTATTTATATGATGTAGGTATTACAATAATAATTATACTTCTGCGCATGTCGAAGAGTTGGCGTAGCAAGTATCTACTCAAATGCTTGCGATCACGGGCATAATTTTTTGAATATTATACAATTGATTACAAAGATACAAACGCTCAATTTTAGTGTAGGTTTAGTGCCCATAGAACACAACGGTCTAAGGGCACTAAGAAAGTAATTTCCGAAATTCAACTTCTAGAGGACGCAGTCTTAGAGTTTTTATAGACACAGAGTTTGCATAAAAAGTCAGCGCAGACAAGTCGTGGTCGCGGGGCGTTCCTCTAGTAAAGGACGTAGGTATGCACACCTACATCTAATATCAAGGTCAACTGGCTCAAATAGTTGACAGATCCTCATTTAGCGTGGTGTGGTTGGAATATAAACTTTATCAATAAGGAAAAAAAAAATTTTGAGGACTGAATACTTCGCTAAAATTCAAACATGTTTTCCTATATATCTCAATAATCACTGAACCGATTTGGCTGAATTGGTTAATTTTGTTTTCATAGAGCTAACCATCACACAGGCGTCCAAGCGAGATATGTCTCGATAGCTCAATTGGTAGAGCTCTCGCGTATCAAGCGGAGGTTGCGGGTTCAAATCCCGCTTGAGGCGAAATCGGTTTTGGGATATTATAATCTTTAGATTTAGCTGAAATTTAAAACGTATATGAACAATGACCGGAAATATGACCTAAGCTACTATACCCCGAAAAAAGTACGGTTTCCGTGTTCCACGCGAACACGGAAACAGCGGGAACAGTATTTGATCAACAGTCTGGTTCCAGATGGGGTCGCCGCGCCGCGTTGATCGTGAGCGCGTGCGGCGCCGGCGTGCTGGGGCTCCTGAAGTCCTTCGTGACGTCATACTACATGTACCTGGTGGGCGAGCTGCTGGAGACCATCTTCGGAGCCAGCGTCTACCCCGCAGCCTTCGTGCTCAGTAAGAACTCTTTCCTTTTGTAAGGTGCGTAAGTTGTGGCGTTCTATTAGAACACTATTAACTGGCATGATTTGGAATTATATTTTAGGGCCTTGTTCATAATCATAAACAAGCACACTTAGCTCAACGAGGTTTGTATCTCGTTTAGTTAATGTGTTTTTGAAATCCGTTATCATCTTTGTTTCATTGACTTAAGAATGTCAAGTAGTTTATGAATTAGTTTTGCCGATTCATAATATTTAGATATAGCAAATGCTGACTCAATGCAGAGCCTTTTTTTCTTACGTTAATTAGGTTTTCATTAGTTTTGTTATTTTTATGTTTTATGTGTAGCGAAAAATTAATTATTTCTATTCTATATTATAAATTAGTAGACTAAGAGATCGCGACATGCATGACATGACATTCATGCATTGATTTGAGAATCCTTAATTTCAGTGATCGAATGGCTGGGTGTGAAGCACCGCATCCAAACCAGCTTAGTCCTCGGCATCCCGCTCGCGATGGGCAGCGCCAGCCTCTCCCTCCTGGACTACCTGACTGGGAACTGGCGGCTCTGGGCGCGCATCGCGTACCCCCCCTCCTTCCTCCTCCTCCTGTACCCGTGGCTGCTGCCGGAGAGCGTCCGCTGGCTCGTCACCAGAGGGCGCATCGCCGAGGCTGCGTGTGCCATAGAGAAGGCCGCTAAGTGCAACAACGTGCAGATCTCGGAAGAAACGTTGAACAAGATGGTGATGCAGCAGCAACAACAAACCGAAGGCAGTCAGAAGGAAGAAGAGGAGAGCCTTTTCAAGGCTTTGATGATGTGAGTTGTTTTTATCAAGTTTCATAAAAGAAAAGCAATTTATAATAACATGATTGACCAAGTGTGTGTCGGACCACATACAACAAAGGGTCGAAAACTTTGTATGCCAAGTCCTTATTCCTTTAAACCATTTGGTGACTTCATATTAAACAATGTAGCAACTTAAAGAGTTAAGACTATAGTGGTTAGAAATCATATTAAATTATTAACGGCTATTTACCACTTGATTTGTCATTTATGGTGACGTTTCGAAGCTATTTAGAAGCTCTTCATGAGCACCGGCCGCGAGCGCGTTCGACGGTTGCTCGCCGAAACGTCACCATAAATGATGATTTGGTCATCAGTGGTGAATAGCCGTTAATAATGTAAAGAAAAGAAAGAAAATACATTTATTGAAACCCACTTTCGAAAAAACAATCAAAGTAACAAATTATTAAAGAATAATCATGTATTCAGTATTCAGTATCATTTATTGCATCATAATTATGAGGGTAATACATGTCACAGGTCTTATGTAATATTAAATAATATGAGAGCAGCCAACACATAGCTATGTACCCAGTAAGGGTGTTGCACTATACAATTGAGTAGGAGCGGACCGATTTTAGTATTAATGGATAGGTACCTGGATAAGATGTAGGTAAGTATAAGATAAGTCTAACAAAGTAGGATACTTAAGTAAGAAGTTTTCTACAGTAAGACTAATCTAGATCTATACTAGAATGAACTAGTATAGATATACTATATACTAGTGGGCGCTGCAAGCTTCTTACTTTGTGTTGAAGTATACTTACGTGCCGTTCTGTGAAATAAACTATGAATAAGCGTAAAAAAAAAAAACTTATTACTAGTTATTATAACACCTGCCTACCTATTATGATAGTTTACAGAAAACAATATGAATGGGTGAGTGGGCATCAAAAGGCCCTCGGCTCAGCATAAAAGCTGCTTCGCTGATAGGCACCTACCCAATTAATAGGTACCTAATCGCGACGCAACGCTGGTATTCTGCCAGGTCCTAAAGGTGGGTGACTTCACGGGCAACTTCAATGTAGTAACTTATTTGTCATAATAATGGAGGCTGGGTAGGTAGGTATTTATCTAGTCCCAATAATAAATATATTACAACGTTCACCAACGGAGAACAATGTTGTTTGAGGATAATAAAACAAACCGGTTGGTTTGAGGATTTAAACAAATGAAAAACAAAGGTCTAAGGTGGTTTTGTCAATGTACGAGATCTTATTTTAATCTAAGTGTGAGTCCTTGCTTGTGTTCTACTAATGGACTATATTTTTCAGGACGATGTTAGGTATAGTTCTCTCGGCGGATCTAGGCTTCCGTGAAGTTAGCCGTTTGTGATGCGCAAAGACAATTTAGTTAGAAAAAGCTCCATTGCGCATCGAAACGGCTAACTTCACGGAAGCCTAGATCCGCCGAGAGAACTATACTATTTTATCAAGGTCTATTTTAAAAAGGGTAACGCTTATCGCTCTCCTTTTATGCAAGTTTGTAATGGGCTAGCTCATTGTGTACTTGCCAGGATATTTTAATAAGACAATAAGTGGCCTGCAAGCGGCCTCTAATAACTCCGGCACCAGACGTTGTCACTGAAATGAAATGAAATGAAATGATTTATTTTGCTAGAAGTACGGTTACATAAGGTCTTATTGTTTACGTAAGTATAAGTGTCACACACTTCACCGTTTAACTCGGCATGCAAAAATACAAATTTAAAATAAAAATACAATTTATAAAGAACACAACGAGAATTTAGAATGATTAATTAGTAGTATGTCAAGTTATATAATAATAAAAATGTCAAGTTTTAAAAATTAAATTATTATTTTTCACTATAGTTTAAAAAATCGTTTACTAATACTACTAACTTACTTAATTTTTAATGTGCGTTTTTTGATGACGTCATCTTATCATCCATCTGTCCTAAATAAAGCGACGACAACTTAGAGATGAGGATAAATCATTTATAATAGAAGCAGTTATTATCCTCGTCTTAAAGTTGAGGTCGCTTCAATTAACAACTTGTAGTAGTAAAGTACAGATAGAGGATAGATACAGAAAAAATCCCACGTATATTTTATTATTGTTTACCTTTCTTGAAATTTTCCTTCAATAACTCAAAAATTAAAAAAAAGATTCAACAACAATAAAGTGTCTCACGCTTAGCTCAATAAATGCGCTCACGATAGTTAGTGCCAATATCCCCTTTGAAGATATAAAAGGAATTTAGGGAGTTTTAGGGATCAACTAAGATCGACATTAATATGATTGGCTCGTCCCTACTCAGGTGATTTAAGGTAGATAAGTAATTTATTTTTGGTTGTGGGAAACAATATGAATTTCAAATTCAAATAAGTTTTATGCAATACGAGCTGAGCCGCGCGGCTTCACCCGCGTTTTTGCAGTTTTTATGTAATCCCACAGGAACAGTATATTTTATTCGGGATAAAAAGTAACCTATGTGTTATTCCACGATTCCAAATTTCATCATAGGTAATCGTTTAAGTAGTCACGGAGATACGTGGTAACAAACATACACAGACTTTCGCATTTATAACATGAGTAGGAAAATTATAAGAATCACTTTGAAACGGCATAAAGTTGAATGAACTTGGATTCGGCGCGCCCTTCCTTGGTCCGGCTGAGCGGGTGGTCGGCTCGGTTGCAGGCACGGGTCGCTGCGGCGGCGGCTGGGCGTGTGCTTCCTGTGGTGGTTCAGCGCCGTGTTCGTGTTCTACGGGCTGGCGGTGAACGCGCATGCGCTGGCCGGCTCGCCGCACGCCAACTACGCACTGCTGGCCGCCGCGCAGCTGCCGGCGCTGCTCGCCAACACGCTGCTGCTGGACCGCCTCGGCCGCCGCCCGCTGCTCACCGCGGCGCTGCTCATCACCTCGCTCTCGCTCGTTGCCTCCTCCTGCTTCTCGCAATGTGAGTACGCTTCTACCTGCCCAGCCAGACAATCACTGTTTTACACCACTCAAAGGTGTGCTTGGGGTACCTTTCTCAAATATAAAAATTATACTATTGGGAAGGTCACATTTTTGGGACGTACTCTGGATTCGACTTTATGCTACAATAGCTATATCAATCAAATTTGTAAAAGGTTAACTAATGCAAATTATACATTTGTTTAAATTATAACCTACTGTTGATAGAAAAACTCTTATTTCGGTCTATTATGCCTACTGCCACTCTATCAGTTATTCCATAACAGAATGGGGAAATAACATAACAGTATGTGTATGTAGCAGTATGTAATAACATAACAGTGACATTATCAAAGAGTGTAATGTTCCAGCTCACAAGTGGGTGGGCACCGCGTTCTACCTGTCGGGCGTGCTGGGCGCGACGATGTCGCTGAACGCGCTGTACGTGTACACGGCGGAGCTGTTCCCGACGCGCGCGCGGCAGCGCCTGCTGGCCGCCAGCTCCACCGCCGGACGCCTCGGCGCCATCCTCGCGCCGCTCACACCGCTGCTGGTAACCCTCCAACAACTTATTATTTATTTATTATTTATTATTATGGATATATAAGAATGCTACACAGGCATACACATTTATAAATTACAGAGGTACTCAGGTCAGGTGCTCTCTCAATTAGAGGTGACCACATCCTCCACAAAAATAAAAGTTGTTGTGAATTCAACTCAACACTGACTTTAAACATTACTCAAAATAAGAAAGATAAATATAAGTCTAAAATAATGTATAGGTAGGTACTAGCTAACCTCCACTAATGGAACGCCTTGTGACTCTGTCCGCTCCGTCCTCTGGGAGTTGAATTTCGGGAATTCTTTTCTGTCAGATTAGACAATTTTTTTTCTCTTTGCACCCCTACACCATAAGAGCAATAGCAAATACCCTCCAATGACGTACGCTCTAAGACTCATCACTCAGTGGAACGTGACGTGAATAATAACATTAGTACACATAACTGTCACGTAGGTAGTGTTGAGCCCACAGCCACACACTAGGATTCCGTGAGTATCAGAATCTACGAGTATAAATTACGGTATCAAAACATCCACACCCGGAACAAATATTTGCAGAACATGCAAACATTAGTCCCGTAGCGGAAATCGGATCCACAATCTCCCGTTGCTCACCCGGCACCAGTTTTACAAATTATTATTTTTTATTTTTATTAGTAACCTAAAGCTTGGTTTACGAACAGGCGCAGAACAAGCCCTGGATCCCCACGATGCTGTTCGGAGCGCTGCCGCTGGTGAGCGCGGCGCTGACGCGGCTGGTGCCCGACACGCTCCACTGCCCGCTGCCCAACTCCTTCGCGGACCTGGATCGCCCCGCCTCCGCCGGCGCCACGCCTGCCATCTCCACTATATCATGAACAAGGCTCCACCTTACAGTGTTACCATAAAATCAGCCTCTTACAAATTGAACAATGATATTCCCGTAATTAGCCCCAGTGTGGACGTAGCTCAAGTGAGCAGCTGTAAGTGTGACGGACGATGAACTGAAGACCTTAGAAAGGTCGCAACACACAATGTTAGTAATTTAGACCCTGCCATCATTTCGGCCTCGTAGCCAATAAGTAGCACCTAGGGAAATACATTGAGATAATTTCCTCTGAGCACCTAGGTAAGTAAATAATACGCATTTCGGAATTTTCCGATAATTAGTGTTATAGTATCCAAGATTTTCGACCGAGCTGACATTCGGGCGGTTGCGTAACAGTTAGTCGGGTCAACGTAAAAGGCACCGGTTTAAATCTTGCCTAAACAAAAATTTTGAATCTGGTTTTCCAGCCCGGCTAGCATGAGCGCCGAACAATAACTTTCACTACGGATGAATACACAAAAATTACAGCTTTTTTACTAAATCTTCAGGATAGCATTGATCACTAAGTAGGTGTGTATAAGTATGTACCATTGGTATACCCATGTTATTATTAGTATACATACAGTCAAGATAACTTGGGTTTTTAAAACTCTATATCGTAATGCCAGCGGTCTTGTGAAAAAGACAATTAGAAATAACATTATTATAATAAGCAGTTATGTACTAAAAGCAGCATAAATTAGAATCTCTAAAAATAAGTGAACATTTATGTATAGCAATATAAGCAAACGAAATAACGAAACGCGGACGATGCGGGAGTTGTATCTCAAAATGATATACTCTCACTCACTCAGCTCAGCTTGAACCCCGAAAATTTGCAAAGGATATTGAGTTACCTGGATGTTATTTGGTTTGCTTATTAAAAAATGTTAATTGTATTTGTACAAGAAAGTTACCAATATGAAAAAAAACTAAATATTTTTTCTGATTACTATTGACTTTGACTTTAACAGTAGTATTCAGTTTATTTTGATTTCTCAGTTAATCACTGTAAAGGGCCGCAACACAAACGCGGATAAGAATTGAAAATAAATTGAATGTTTCCTGTCCATTTATGAGTTACCATAGATACTATAATGATTTATTTAAGAAATAACACTCATGTAAAGTTGCGTTTTGAGCCTTCTGATCAGATCTTTAGATCTTCAGACCATTTGACTATTTGAGCTCGCTCACTTTTGACTTCGATACACGGTCCCGTGAGTTCAAAACTTGCAATCGCCCTTCAGACTGTGACCATTTGGACAAGACTGTTGATAGCTTTGTTCTACAGGCAAACCAGATAACTCGGACGTCTCCTTAAAACGTGGCAGCTGCCGCTCTTTCCCCGCAGAACCCCCGCGTCATCCCCGTTATATCTGTATCCACGCTCCTGTAAATTCCCAGGAACATGTCTGAGTTAAATGGTTGATCACTCTTTTGTAAAGATTGCTCGAATCCTCGATAAATTCAGAATTTGCATTACTTTATGTAGCATATTTCTACCCTTGGCCTTGCTCTGAATTTAATTCAGGCACTGCTGCATTTTTCAATTAGATTGTAAGCATTTATAAACAGTTTCACAAACTCAGTATTGTGATGAACCTAATGTGATGAATTATACGCTCTAAGCTACTACTGGCTTTTTTTCCAAACAAGTCCTTAATGAAGTCCTCATCGCAGAGAGGTTAGACACCGACTGCCACTTCATGGAGTACTGGACAAGAGAGCAGAGAGCATATTATGCTCTCTTGATCATAATTTATTTTTTGTTATTAGTATTATTTTAAGTACGGACTCTGTAATTATTATAAAATTATGTGTAGTCTGAAATAAATAAATTGAATTGAATTGAATTAACTGCATCAGTAATAAGTATTACTAGTTTCATTCGAATCCGTTCAACCGTTACGGAGTTACATAGTATGTACTACTACACTAACATTTTGTGTATGTCATAGTACACAAAATGTTAGTGTGATGAATACTCTATTGTCAAATCTTTTTGAGGTTCACTGTACCCAAGTAGAACGAGTTGTTCGTCAACTCACACCATGAATCTTGTGCCAACTGGTGTGGGTTGAAGAATCGTAATATAAATATTATTTTCGGTCTGCAACTCACACCACCCTGTGCTTCCATTGAATTTATCCGTCGATAACAGTCACCGAAAAAAACAACCACTAGGATCAAATAATTATTATTGCTCTATCACCACCATTCTTTGTAAAACTTCGTTGTTTTTAAAAGATCCTGAAAAGTTGAAAATAAACAACAGACTATTAACGCATGGTTAAAAATTGACAATAGAACGCCTGCGCCTATTGAAGAGTATTTATAAAGTTCACTGTACGACATGCCTGCTTGTAACTATGGCATCTCTCCGTGTAACTCCATAGACATTAGAATAATCAGGTATGTAAGCGTCGTGGAGGTGTGCACGCTCTACGCTCTACGCTCTACGCTCTACGCTCTACGCTCTACGCTCTACGCTCTACGCTTTACGCTCTACGCTCTACGCTCTACGACGAGCGTATCTAAACTTGTAATGCACGTTTTGGACACACGGACGTGCTCTATTGAAACTACAAAGTATTTGTATGACAATATCTAATTATATTCACCAAGGTGTACAGTTATTACTTTTCACATTCAGAACTAATACAAAAATCTATTAACGAATAGAATAGGTCACTGAACGCATAAATATTTATGTGGTTCATTGTTTACCTAATATTACCATTGTATTTGCAGGACGGACAAATATTTGACCAATTTGCAAAATTAAAATGTTCAAGCAGTACCTACTACGATAGTTAGGACTTTTCAAAGGAGTGTTGCAGACGTCTAAGCAAAGTAAAATCTCCTTCCTCTTCAAATAAAATAATGAAAAACGAATATAACAGCATAACCCATACATAGTCAAATGGTTAAGTTGGTTTTGATCTGGTTTCTTCTGATGAATATTATCTGAATAACTGATTGTACATACCTAACACACATCAATATTTATGAACTCTTTTTTTTTTAGATAGGTACCTACTTTAGTTTAGCGGTGACAAATGGACGGACGCACGGAGGGAATGACACCGTGGCGAGACATTGCAGTGTTCAATTTCCGAATACTATTTGCCTAACTTGACGGAATCATATTCCTTTGTACCTCGGTTGATGTAGATAACTTACACTTATCGTAACAAGATTGTCTCATTGACTAATAATAGTTCATTAATGAAACCTTGGCTATAATAACCAATTGAGTGATACAATAGCACTGCGGTGAGCTGCACCTGTCCGCGGCCCAATTTATGCAAACACACAATGATAAGAGCACTCGACAATTTGCAATCGATTCGATTGATCGACAACAGAGCCCTGACCTAAAATCGCTTTCTAATAGATGGCATTGTGGCTGAGGGCGCCGCTCGACCGGAGCCGGCTGGACCAGCCTGTGACAGTCCGAGTCGGGAGAGGACGCAGAGAGCGACTCTTTAATCGGTTCTTGGAGTGCTCGACCTATCTCGTCAGTCCATAAAGACCAATATCTTTGTTTGTTCGTTTCTCTAGTTTCTCTCTCTATATTTTCTGATAAATGTAATTCAGGCGGGCGCGAGCAGGCAGCGGTTTGTACGTTTACGATCTGTAATTCAAATGCATTCTGCACATTTGTAAACAAACTAGTTTTCAGCAAAGATATTCTCTCTACCGATACCGTAGAGATATAAGTGAACAGCAATGCTATACAGTATCGTTTTGTAAAATTATATACTTAGTAGGAAATGTACGCTTATTTGCATTTGATTATTCAGGCGTTTTAGAACCGAGAATCCGACGTTTTTTCATGTTCTCTCATAACAGCGGTCGTGTGATTGTTAAAAAATCTTCTAAACTGTCTTTAGTCACAAACTTCTAACTGAAACATTAGGACGTACTTGAGAACCTCAAATCTGCTGCCTCGAAACAGACTTTTGTAAGCGAAGGGTGGATTAGGGAAGGTAAACTCGAAGTGAGAATGACAGGTCGTGATCTGAAGTGCGGTGTGGAGGTGGAAGAGGTGTACCGGCAGCTCGGGCAGGCGGGCTGGTTCCAGGCGCGCGTGCTGGCGCTGGCAGCGCTGGCCGCGGCGCAGGTGGGCTTGCTGCACACCACCTACATCTTCCTGGCAGCGGACCTGCCTTACAGGTGAGCTCTGACCTCTATCTTACGATCACCATCGAAGATTATATATGGGCAAAATACACATGCCTGTAAACTGCCTTGCAATCAAATTAAAAGTAATTTTTCTTACGCCATTATCATCTCAGTTCATGGTATGAGTAGGCATATCATTTTATTTTATAGTCCAGTCATATAAGGGTTTCCAGAAATAAGTGATTACAACATTGAAAACTCGTACACACCTTCATTTTGGCGTTTTAAAAGTTGTCTCAAAAGCCTCACTATATGTGTTAGCGTTTTAAGTTAATAAAGGTTTATTTACATCAATCCAGGAGATGGTATTTGTAAGCTACAGACATTCCATTGTGCACTTGGCATACAATCTGTGAGATGTGCGAATCTCTACTTTTGCCCAGATAAGAAAATACGACCGTCATAATAAATAATAGATCATCGTCATACATATTATGGTCTTCGTATAAGAGAGATCATTATAACGTCCGCACCTTAGAATTTAAAACACCTCGTATTAACCTCGAGAGGTCTCGGTCGAGACGAGAACCATGTACACTCTCGCGATGCGGCGCGAGACCCTTTGACTCGGTGCAAAAAACTGACTAGGGCGGAGAGCTTGCGAGGCAGACCGAGACAGACCGAGACAGGCCGAGGCTCACTCGGTCTGCCTAAGTGAGAGTGTACAGCCGCCTTTATATAACATAATTTTATGAAAACTGTAGCTACTTATGTTCGTCGATATTTTTGCATCACTTGGGTCTCGTCTGAAAACCAGTATCGCAACGTAACTAATCAGATATGGTTCTGTAAATATGGTGCGGCTTATTGCTGAGACCCTTTTGCCTTCGCGCAACATAAATAATATTTAAAAGCTCATTCGGTTGTGTTATGCTATCACGTGGGACAACTAGAAACTTATTTTGTCTATTCCATCTTTTTTAACACATTTGCGGCTATTCTTAGATTAACTTTATATAATAGTGACGTCGCCCTAATGTCATGATGTAAAGAGATCATCGAAAAAAAACTAGGAACCCAGCCGAGTTTGTTGCTATAGTCTTCTAGGCTGGGGTGCGTTGAACTGACGTAAATTCACCTAGCTTTAAGACGTATCAAATTATCCTTGTGTACGAGTTATTTTATTGAAAAATTATTTTGAATTAGAATTGATCTGTGATCAAATCAAATCAAATCAAATCAAATATATTTATTTTCTCTCTTAAAACAAGATACATAAAAAGGTTAAGTATCTAAGTACCTAAGCCGTTAGTAGGTGCACTTGTTTTACGAGAGCCTTGTGCCTGTGAAAGGTTTAAAAAAAAAACCTGTATTTACAGGTCAGCAGGGCCCGCTCGCTTGGCTCTTAAGAGCACGTCACCGCTAAATGGGCCGGGGCGGCGCTCAAGTAGATTTGAATGCGCCATTGTCGTGGTCCGTCATCCGCTGGACATATTCCCAAGCCGCCATTAGATGACTAACTACTTACCAAGTTGATAACTAGCAGAGCTACTCAGCTACGATTATGGTTCACTAGTTGCGCCCGTCGGTTTTACTTTCGTCTTTCAGTTTTATGCACAGTAAACGTCAATTAAAACGTCATACGGTGAAGGAAAACATGGTGAGGAAACCGGCATGTCCAAGAAATAAAAATTCGAAAGACATGTGCCATCCACCAATCCGCATTGGGTCCGCGTGGTGGATTAAGACCCAATCACTCTCGCCTGAGAGTAGGCCAGTGTCCCAGCAGTGGGAACATTAGAACGCTGTCATGATAATGATGATGATGAAACGCCAATTTTGCGGAATAATTACCTGGGGCTAGGTGATGCTGTGTGGATTGTCCAGCATTATTTATTTATTTATTTATTTATTTATAATAAGTAAACGATGTGTTAAAACACAACAAAACACGACACTGTGCACGGCCCAGGTTTCATCAAAATCTATGCAGCTTTAACAAGTTGAGTGGAAACAAACATACGCACAAGTTTTCGAATTTATTAAAATTTATTAAAACAGGTCCGAAATTTTAGTAACTTGTATGTCAGCGTTTTACCTTGTCTTTGTCTCAACCGATTTGTATGAATCTTGGAATCTTAATAAAGTTCTGAAAGTGGAATAGCAGATAGGCTGTAGGTATACCTAACGAGTGAAGCAGCAGGCAGAAGCTAGTAATCCATATTTAGTTGTTCCTTGCCAGTTGTTACAAAACAATTGATGGTTTCAACTTTCAAGCAAGTACACCCGTGGGAAATCAGGTACTATTATTGTATTATTGTATTGTATTGTGACAGATATAACTAAACGTTTGATCTGTCACCCAGGCTGACATGTCACCCAAGCTGACATGATTGTCACCCTTGTCACCCATGCTGAGAGAGCCAGCTGACAAATATGGGAATAATTACAAAACACTTAGAAAGAGATCGTTTTAAGTATTCCGCCAAGCAGTAATGCTCGCATTGCTGTGTTGCTGAAGGGTATGGTTTCCGGTAAAATTCAGGCGCATATCTATGATGTTTTTTTATTTTTATTTATTTAAGATTGCCAATGAGAAATACACAACACTTAGCACTAAACTCATTACATAAAAACACTCCCTGTGCTCTGAAGGCAAACACAGCTAACGCTATAATTATAGAATAATGATAAAAGTCAGTAAAATTAAATTTAGAATTGATAACCATTTATCAATTCTAAATCTGCAGAAAAAAATAGATTTTTAAAAGTATAATACAGAATGAAATTAGATAGGTAGGTGGTACCTGCATAATCACAAAACTCACATACTTAATGAAATACTTAATAACAAATAGCTCTAAATTATAACATACAATTGAGACAAGTTATATATATACTTTTACATAACAACAATTAATAACATGAAATAATGGATGCTATTTAACGTTTTCTAAATTATAATATTATTATTAGTACCTACTGAAAACTGACTTAAGGGGCAAAATTATACAACTTTTTTATGTTGCATGCGTACATAGGCTACGGTAACCGCTTACCATCAAGTAGGTCGTACGATTGTTTGCCACTCTAGTGGTATAAAAAAAAACATCTTCCCGCTGCGTACTGGGTTGAATTACGACAAAAAAAATTAAACAAACTCTTTTTTGATTGGCTACGCTGTGCTTAGGCTGTGCACTAATGTCCCTTGTCACTGATTCAGTTAATAATGCAACAATTTTATATACACCCCACTCGTCTCCACGTCTCATCCCACTGGGTGCCAACGGGAAGTTTTTCCCAGTTCGTCCCCGCTTCAATTTACAAGACGCGTGTGTTAAACCGAGAATTTAATATTAGAAAATGAAGTTTTTTGTGGTACTTAAATAATAAAATATTCAAAGCAAATGATTAAAAACTATTTAAACATTATTAGTGACGCAATGATGATAAACTTTATTTTGTATATATTTATCCTGCTACGTATCTGCTACGTTCAGCTACGATACGCTACGTATTGGCTACGCGGCGTAGCGATTAGCCCCCGATTGCATAATTCGGTTGCAATCGATTTCACTTGGTTTCAATCAAAAACTGACGTATTTTGTATGAATGTGACTGCTTATTGACAGTTCGCTGATTGAAATCGTATTGAAACCGAGTTACGCAATCGGGAGGGTATCTGAGCCCTATTTAAAAATGATTTTTTTTTCGTTATCAAATGACAACAACTATCAGTAGTCCAATAGTAAGCGCCACGCCTGACCATAACTGTTGTAGTGTTTAAACAAGCGACTTGACAGTTTCGTTGCTTGCTTACATAAAACAATAACCCTGATGTAATAACACACGGTTAGTGTAAAAATAGTGTTGGAACTTCTTTATTGTATAAATACTCGAAACCACAATGCCAACCGCAATGTACACAAAACCAAACACGTAGGTACAGTTTGTGAGAAAAATGTATCCACAAAAAATGGGTTATGCCCCGTGGTCCAACTAAAATGTACAACTTAATTTCCATTGAAGCACGGAAATGTTAATACCTTGATTGTACTTCACCTGCCTGGCTAACATTACCTGCCAACAAACACAACGCGTCATATTCTTCACTTTTTAGAGTTCCGTACCCCAAGATAAAAAAACTGTGCCTATTATTTATAATAAAATCAATTTGTTGTCCGTCAGTCTGTCAAGACCCCATTTTCTCAGGAACGGCTGAAGATGAATCGGAAACCTATACAAAATATAGATATATTTTGTAATATTTGATATATTTTATAAGCTCACAGATCTCTGTGAGCTTATAATGCTGTGAAACCACCAAGATTCTAACACATTGCGTTAAATTTAATTATTTACGTGCTTCGGAGAGCACGTCAAGCAGTCGGTCCCAGCATTTTTAAAGTTGTTAGGCCATGACGAAGGCCTTTGGGCGGCGAATAACTCCGTCACTAGAGCTGCCCACACTAACTCGTACGAACTCAATTTAAAAAATAATAATTATGACAATAAAAAAAATTATAATTATATTTTTTGTATGGAAATACGAAGTTTCAAAGTGATCCTTGCGATTTTATAAGTTTATGCCGGTCTAAAAGATATGATTTCCGTTATCGTTTTAAGTAAAGAAGACATCGTTTATAGAGTCTATCTTTTACAGCACGGAACTCTCAGGGCGCGAGACTCATTCTCACTTATCTGTGTTTTTTAGTACTTTACTCTATTCACGTCTACTCTAATAGCGCGTAATTTAAGCTTCACTTATGAACAAGGCGCTAACAGAACCCCGCGACATCACTCGCTATCACTACTTGAGCTTTACTTCTGAGAGTGCGAATGCACGAAAAAGCGAAAGGTTGCGGGATCGATTCCCGCCTAGGGACAAATGTTTGCATGATCTGCAAATATTTGTTCAGGGTCAAGATGAATCTACTTTCACATAACTGAAAACTTATAGGTACACTTTAGTAAAGTAAGTTTTTTTCCAAGCGTACGGCCCACTAGATGGTCAGCGGTTACCGTAGCCTATGCCTAGCATGCAACATCTTAGATATCACTTGTGTGGTACAACCCTGAGACTTTAGATGAAAAGTCTCATGTGAAAGTAAGTTACATTTTTGCAAAACGCGAACGTGCAAATTAACAATTTAAATAATTAATTACATACAATAATAATGATAGCATTAAAAGTAAAATATTGGGAAATAAAAAAGTGTCTTCTATTATGTTATTGTGTAGTGTAGGTAAGTAGGTAGAAGTATTCGATGTTAATCATCTTGAATATGACGCTCTGCACTTAAACATATAAGTACCTATGTATCTACAGACTCCAATTACCTTCTGCAGATCTCTTAGCAAATAATTATAAAAAAAAAACATTAGGGAAACGCTTTGAATTAGTTTATCTATATAGTGTGCTATCTAGTAAGCTGCTGTTGACCCTGGCTGCGCGATACAGAGAGCAATCTTCTATCTGCCTCGCAGAAACCTCCCGCGTCCTCGCTTAGAGACAGGTTATATTGCCTTGCGAGTAATGCTAACATGTTTGTTATTCATTAATTTCAACATATCACTAAAAAATAATTTACTTGGGTTAGGAGCTTTACGACTACATCTCTATATGACTAGGCAGCAGATATGACTAGGTCGCTTTAAGACTAAATCGCGATATGACTATATCGCGTTGGGGTTACATTGCTTTTGGACTACATAGCCAAAGGACAAGAAAGCGTAATGACTTAATCCTCGTTTGTTTTCTAAAGTACAACTATGGCGAAAATCAAAAAATTCAAGCTTTTAAGTAGTTACCTTTACTAAAACAAAATGTTACTTTTACTTAACATATCACTTTTCATTTTTAAATGAATATCTTGACTCTAAAACAACCGTGAATTATCCGGTTGCGCTGATTCAGTCGTCAATGCATTAAAATCGCATTAATTCGCATCAATCGCATACCCATTATCACTATCGTATATCGTATATCGTATTAGGTATTTAAAAAGGGATGATTTCATGTAACTGTCGGAAAGATTACGAGAGTCTTCATCAAGGTTGAGTGATACGGTACCCTTTCTTTTAGTACATTATCACGGAAGAGAAAGAGCGCGGTGTCACTCAACCCTAATGAAGACTCGAAATTGAATCGAAACAGTGTCTTAGTACAGATAAAAAATAAATAAATAGAAAACAGAGTTCAAATACCTCTACTTACTACTTACTAATTAGCTGGAGATAATAGAAGTAGGTCACACTCTATTAGTACACTGCAGTACCTTCCAGAGATACGTATTTTACTATTATGTGGGAGATTACAATAGAAACGGTAGCAAATAAACTGATTTAATTTTATTTCAACGAAGGAATAAACCGCTTCACACTAAAATGTACCTCTGAGGTCGAGTAATTAACTTATTTTCATCTCTACAAGGAACATTACTGCATTTATAAAGATGTAAACCAATGGTTTTGTTGGTATTTCCAAAAAGTACGGGTACTGTTAGAGTACCACAACACCCAGGAAATATTGAAAAGTTTTTTTTTTTTTCTTTTTTTATACAACTGAAGTGGCAACCAAGCATACGGCCCACAAGATGGTAAGCGGTTACCGCAGCCTATGGACGCTTGCAATACCAGAGGTATCACTCGCGGGTTGCCACCTTGAGGCATAGATCGAAAGCCTCATGTGCCAGTAATTTCACCGGAAACCATACCCTTCACACCGGAACACAGCAATGCGAGCATTACAGCTTTGCGGCAGAAATAGGTATGGTGGTAGTCCTTCCCCAGACGAGCTCTATCACAGAGAACTCTACTACTCTTACAAAAAATATTAAAATTGATAAATCATATTCTAATGTTAATAACCACACTTGAAGTCATCCCGATATTATCATAATAGCCGGCATGATTCGGTAACTAACTGGCAGAGCATTCGCAGGTTCAAGTCCCGGATGAGTCGAAATATACTAAAACTTTTAAATTGATAAAAATTGAGAATTGATAACAAAAACCTCCAAGATAAATCATTTAGCTGCCTGTTTATTATTAATTCATCTTTTTTAGCAAAGCCTACCATAACGGCATTAGTGGAACTGGTGTTAACAAACATGGCCTTCTCCGTGTCGCAATGTCATCACAGTTTCATGCAAAAATTACACGCATTCCATCTATGTAAATAACAATGGAAAAAATTGTCCAAAGCGCGCTCTACACGCTTGTCGCGCCGCGAACACGTGAAACATGGTATGTGGTATTGTTTTCATAACTTTTCCCTGTATCGAGTTTGCGTGTAGCGCGTTTTAGCTTTATGTCGAATTTTCCCACCTCCACGATAAAGGACTCGTGGGCAAACTGCGAGTGAATGTAATCACAACAAGACAGAAACTAATAAAAATCCATTTAATTAAATTTCAAAAATGCAGTTCAGTGAAAATCTTAGAAACTAAATTACTTTTGTATGGGAATATTAAATACGATTTAATCAACGTTTGCACACGTCAAAGTATTCACGTGCATGGGCGGAAAACCCCCCTTTTGGGTTGGGAAGGTACTCTCACAACACGTTGTATAATTATTGCTCTTACAAAATATAGCAGTTTTTAATACTGTATAAAATGAATTTAAAAGACAATTTATCTTGAGCACACCGTACTACAAACAAGCATCCACCGCCGGTCGGCACTGGTGGCAGCTGCGGGTGCCGGCCAGTAGCGAGCCAGCAGCGGTCGAGTGTCGCGCGCCTTATCTGCGAGTGCAACTTACGTGATAAAACCTCACATAAATAATGCGGGCGGCCTAGTCGCTGACACAACATGTCGAAGTGCGCGCCGCTGCCGAAGCGCACGCTGCGCTGCGGCGAGGTGGACACAGAGCGCCTCATGCAGGAGCTGGGCCAGTTCAAGTCCTTCCATCTGAAGAACTACTTCCTGCTCGTGATCGCTGTCTTCTCCGCCGCCCTCTACGGGATCAACTACGTGTTCTTAGCCGGGGATGTACCTTACAGGTGAACTCTTACTTTATACATTCATTTCATTTAATTTATTACCATTAACAAAGTCCATTATTGTCTGCGGAAAGTTGAGCCATACATATATAGATGTAACAAAAGATCTATAGATAGCTCAAATGATCCAGATCACTACCAGACGGAAGCGTTCCCAACATGCATGCGGCAATACGTTGAGTGGAATGCTAAAGTTTGCTAAAAGCGTTTTAGTTAAAAGAGCTGGTGGCTAATTGAGGAAGTTGATCAAGTCACATAAGTGACTGAGACTCACTTGTGTGACGGAGTAGTCTTCACAAAGTTGTCATGACCTAGTTCTATAGCAGAGCATTAGTAGCTTCCGGCTATCCTTCAATTACAACGCACTAGGATACGGAGTCAAAAGAAGAACCCAGTTAACGTGGAAAATAAACAAATGTTGATTCGTTATTTTTGTTTTTACATCACACTAGGGGAATACTAAAGATTATAATATCCCAAAAAATATTTTGCCTCAAGCGGGATTTGAACCCGTTGATTGATCACTTGTTGGGATGTTTTTAAACCGCTATTTCACTGTTTGCACATAAGTTTTCCGTTTTTTGTATATTTATTTTTCAAGAACATTGACAACTCAATTACAAGTTGCAATGGGATCCGCACTGTATTCAATATTATTTATTGTATCATTTTTCAAGAAAACAAGGGTAATTAAAATATCAGGATTTAATTACATAATCATCCAAAACTTATACATATTGTACTCTGACATAAAGACTGATGTTTAGTAAAGAATAACATAGACAAAGTTATTGCACGGCAAACTTCATTACCCACTACTAACTTAATATTATTTTATTCTGTGTCAATAGAAATAATGTTACCATTCAAGTATTTTTCAATGTGCATTCGTAGTTATTGTTTGAAAATGATCGCGTGACAACTTTTTGTTGGTGGTTACCGTTTATTTTGACATTACAGTCTTTTGAACAAATGATTTCAGGTGGGAAGCAAGATCATTACCAAATTCGCAAAAAAATCACCTTGCTGATGTTCTTGTAATTCTACTAAATTGATCTCTTTGACTCTATTGGCTTTGACTTTGAAACAGAACTTAGCAATATTTAGTACATTAAAGTAGGAAATTATAATAATAATAATAAAGTATTTTTTGTATTAACAAACTAAATAGCTTAGCAATATTAATTTTATGCATAATGCAATATTATTATTATATTTTCCATAGAACAGCTACCAGGTATAACTGCAATAAAATTTACGCCAGTTATACTTGCCCCAGCCTATATAAGAATCTGGCAACAAAGTCAGCTTGATTCCGAGCTTTTTTTCAAATAACATTACAACTTGTGATAAGGTGACGACCAGACCTTGTGACTAACCTGTTATTTACTCGTATTATTACGGGGATACTATCACTAGGATAAGAGGTTTGGTTCACAACGCTAAAGAGTTTTTCCTCGCATAGACATTCCATGATTACGCATGAAATATAAACCAATGGAAAATACCTACGAATTTGCTAGTTTAATAACTTATACCCAACGGGTGAAGAAACTTTGCCCCAGGACAATCTACCTAATTAATTTATTGACAATGTCTGATAAAGGACGTCTCTAAAGTTCAACGTCTATTGATGCTCAACTAAATGTATTAGCTAACGGCAGAGTGCTAACAGATAAGATGTAATCTATCAGCATTCTCCATTCTCTCTCAGCAAGTACAAAATGGGTAAAACAGATTTAAAAAAAAAGGTTGTGTGCACGCGCGTCGCAATGTACAAATCGTAATAATTCATTGTGTCGTACAAATTGTACCCATAAACGGCTTAGGTTCGATTCGACCAAACTCGAATAGGCGTTATTCTCCGAGTAAAGTATTCTCCTAGTTTTTTGCGAGTAAACTGACAGTTTCGTTGTATTTGACATTTCTTATTCCGCGGAATAGTTATTCCAAAAGTTGGTCGAATCCACCCTTAGTAGTCCTTTTTTATTTATCGTAATACTAAGATGACAGACTCTCATCGGTCCGATCATCGGACTAAATAATCCGACCACTGATACTGAACTTTCGGCAGCGTCACCCAATTCGTTTTGTCATCTCTTTTATGCTACATCTGACTGTGACTGATCCTATAGATGCGTTTTGAATGAATTATTAGTGTGGTATACAAAAAGACACGTCTAGAGACCAAAGAGACACAAGTCAACCTCGGCGACCTGGCACGTGATGCATCCTACCGACCGGAAGCGGAAGATCTGTAGCGACGATTACTGCCTGATGCTTGTCCAGATAAACTATTTTTAATTGGTGGAAGTGAGCATCAACTGTCGAATTTTCATGTAAATTGCCGGACCAATTGAACTTTTTACCTGTTTAAAAAATAACCAATAATTAAATAAGTGGGCTCATGAAGTAACACCATGGCTGCCTGAGGATGGAAGGCAACGTAGGGGCCGCGAAAGCGCTGGCGTGATGACCTTGACGTTTTTGATGTAGACTGGTGGGTCTGGTGGGCCAAGGACAGAGATAGATGGAAGGAATTGGGGGAGACCTTTGCTCAGCAGTGGGACACAATAGGTTGAAAAAAAAAAATAACCGGAAAATAATAGATCGTGTAAGGCTTGTAGCGGGAAATTCATTATTATAACGGATGGGTGAATGAAAAGCTATTACACAAGACGCCTCATGGGGAATCCTATCGTCATCATTCTAAGCTATAAGGATAACTGCGCAAGGCTAACGTCATGCTGGTAGTTTATACAGAAACCCAGTTGTAGACTTTCTCTATCGGCAAACCTTACGTGATATCGCGAAGTAGTATATTTTAGGGCACATTTTAAATTCCACAAATATGTTAAATTACTGACTGAATAACTAAAATGAATACTTAGTTGCAAAGTGTAACACTATTGCACATTTTAAAATAACCCGATACGATTCCACAATAAAAATAGCCCTACAGCTCGCATTCCATTTACGCAAGATTACAGCACTCATGGTCAATTTATTTTACGTACCACCAGAATAATGCCATTTAAAAAGATAAAAACAGAATGAACCAATCAAAATGCAACGTGCAACAACGTAACGCGTTTATACTTTTGCATTACGCAACGCAATCCCAATAATCCGAGTGTAGGTATTGGTTGAATTCATTTTTTTACACAATCACTGCAAGTTACTACTCTGGCATTGTGATAAACTATGGTGGTTAATGTACCCACACTTGATTCTCAGCATCAACAGCGTTGAGAGATGTAGTATTGGGCAGATTTTAAACAATATTGTTGTGAGAGCAGCCGCGTCGAGAGCGCCGGCGCCGGCTGGGCTGTTTGGTAAACACACGACGGACTCTCACGAAAAAACGGTAACTTTTTACGCGACTGGCAGTAAGTATTCGACAGATAACTATTTTACTAACATGTAAACTATTTAGTCCCGAGACGAAGGGGGGGGGGGGGGTAGTTCGAGAGACAACACTGTGCTTTCATACAAGGAAAGTAAAAATAAAAACATGATTTAGCTAGAGACTCATTTCTAATTTTTCTAAAACTCATTGTATACAAATCTCTGCTATACGGAAGTATAAACAAAGCTCTACAACTCGAAAAAACCAACGAAGATCGGATTGCCGCTTTCCCGCCTATTTTGTTTTTTTTTCTGTGGTCGGCCAGCTGTTCAGCCATTATTTTTCATTTTCATAATTGAAAAAATGGTAAATGTTTTGCCCAAATCTATGTTCTTTTAAAGAAATTGTTGAAACTAAATTATAATAAAGTTATTTATAAAATATATATATTCCCTAATAATAATAATATTCTTAACTTTAAGTTAGGTATTTCAATTTTACATCGTAGCCACGATACTTACGTACACACACGATACGTAGTATAGAAAGTTGGAACTTGGTTCAATAAAAATGTGAAAATAGAGGTATTTTTTTAAAATACAATTTGACAGCTGTCAGTAGAAAGCGATTCTCCTTATGAAAGAAAAGTATTACTTTCATCCCGCTCCTCAGGCAACTTCAGACTTACTTTCAGAGTATGAGTAATAAAAAACATCAAACAAACAGCGTCTACACAACACGTTATTTCCATAGTCAGTAACAAGAATATTATTGTAAAAAAATCATAGGTAGGAATATTAGTTAGCTAAATCTATTGAAGAATACCTTGCAGACCGCAAATAGCCAAAAAAACACTTATCTACTGGTCGTTATGCCAATTCATTAGCATAGTGTACTTTGTACATAGTGTACTTTGTAGACACCTAATGTACCCTACACCTACAACACTATGTAAGTACTTAATAGCAGACACACAACACTTCTCAATATTTGTACGATAGAAGATCCTGTTTTGCATTTTCATGTTTTAAAATAATTATGATATCAATTACACAATCTCCTGGGAAAATTTTTTTTTATACTACTAAAGTGGTAACTAAGCGTACGGCCCACTTGATGGTCAGCGGTTACCGTAGCCTATGTACGCATGCAACATCATAGATATCACTCGCGTGTTACCACCCTGAGACGTTAGAAGGAAAGTCTCATGTGCCTGTAACTTCACCGGAAACCATACCCTTCGAACCGGAACACAGCAATGCGAGCATTATCATTAGCAAGAAATAGGTATTGCGGTAGTTCTTCCCCGGACGAGCTCTATCACAAAAAATTTTACTCCTCTTAGGCATAGTGACGCCTTGGAGGATTAACCTCGAAGAGGTCGAGGCTCTCTACAAGTTGCACAAACTCGTTGCACGAAAATGCACACTAAGTATTTATCAAGTCACCGTATACCTAATAAATGTTGCTTCGGTTCGATAGAGTACTAGTACCGCCTAGTATCATATGGTGAAGATTTTCGGGCTATTATGAATTTCTACAGCATCATGGTTTGCCATCAGCCATACCTAATGACAATACAATTATCTACAACCAACCAATTAAGGCTTATTTTTTGCTGAGTTTTGTTTGTACGTAGAGTGAAGTTTTTGCAGACACTTAAAACTGTAAAAACTTCAATTTACACAAAACGCAAGTTATATAATAAGTTCTTGCTCGTGTACCTTGCCTACTTACACAGCTGTTCAGTATATTAGGCCGATTTATTCAAGTACTTTAAATAGTTTTTTTTTTTTTTGAGGGGACTCCCTATTCCGCATTTGGACTCGATGGTTGGTCCATTATGCGTGGGTACTGGCTACGAATGTAACCAGCCTAACTCGTCCCAGAAGCACAGAAGCTTCCTGGGATCTACACAGGCTTCGAGGAGTGACCTCGGTGTGCCGAGGATTTGTGTTCGTTGGGTGGCTACTCCCGCGCATTCCAGGACTACGTGGGCAGCTGTTTCTTCTTCGGCTAGACAGCCTCTGCAGAGTGGACTGTCTGTGGCTCCGATGTTAAAGAGGTGTTTGTTCAGGGGACAGTGTCCTGTTAGGGTCCCCACGATAGTTTTGAGTTCTATTCTTGTTAGGTGCAATAGCCGACGTGTCAGTCGTTTGGAGGCCGTTGGTATCGCTGCCCTCGACTGTCTACAGTCCGTCATTTTTGTCCACCGTTCGTTGTGTAGGTTTTGGGTATGCAGCCGTATCCAGGAGCGTATCTGGGAAAACGGCAGAGGGAGGAACGGGCTCGGTCCCTCTATTGTTGTTTCCGATCCCCTTCTGGCTAGCTCGTCCGTGGCGTCATTACCCAGTGATCCCCCTTTGCCCCTTTATCCATTGTAGAGTTACCCTGTTCCTCGTGGCTATGGTCTCTAGGGCAAGGTGACATTCGTTTATGGTACTTTAAATAGTTGTGATGATAAACTGGGGGAGGAATTGGTGCAGATCATTATATTATAGGTTAAATAAATCGAATAAAGTAAAATCTACCGTTTATTATCAGATCATAAAAAAATGTCCAGGGCTTTTCAAATAGAAAGCGCTATAGTGTCGCGTGACGATACTTGTGTCAGCACTAGGGCGCTAAACAGTTCGACTAACCAAGCAAGTGCAGCGCTATGACAGTAGTGTTGATGTCATTATGACGTCACGCTTAGACTAGTTTTCTATGACGCCGGCGCCGACAAAGATATAGCTTTGTCGCGTAGAAAAGTCTATCGCCGCCCTAGCACAGCTTTACGACGCTTCATGCCTCGTTGTCCCGTTAAGAAAAGACCAGCGCTGCATTTCGTCTTTAAAAAACTTGTCTGTAAACACGCGTGAGACACTAAGGCCCGTATTCGAGAACCATACTTGAGTGTGAATCGTGACTCAAGCATCGATTTTTGACAGTTTTTATAGAAAAATCATGTCAAATCTCAAGTATGGTTTGAATACAGGACTGAATGTCTCCGCTTTAGTAGGTAGGTACAACATAATATAGCGTCTTAAACCTATTGGAAAAAGGTTTGACGCCCATTGATTTAGTTTAAATAGATCTTATTGTATAACTTGCAGGTGCGTAGTAGAGGGATGCGAGAGCGCGAACAGCACGGAGTACAGTCCGGCGTGGATGGCGCAGGCGCTGCCGGCCGGCGGGCGCGCCGCACGCTGCGGCCGGCGCGCGCCTCTGGACGCCAGCTGCACCGCCTTCAGCGAGGACTGGCAGCCGTGCGACCACTGGCTCTACGCCTCCAACAACACCATTGTCGCTGAGGTATGGTCGAAGGATACCGGCTCTTTCTCCATACAAATGTAGTCGACTGTTTTTTCCTCCCTGGATAATGACACTAGATCAAATATTTTTGTACCATAAAACCTTTAACTGCCATGACCATGCTCCTATGTTTTAGTTTTCTTTATAATTCAATTATTATAGGAAGTAGGAGTCTTCACGAAATATTGCCTATTTTTTATACATTTTCAGGATCTCATCCATAAAAACTAAGCAAATTTACAAAAAAAAGAAGAACAGAGGGGGATAGCTAAAGGTTTTGTTTTAATTATAAAAATAAATAAATAATACGAGTTGACAGGCGACTGCAGACAGCAACTGCAGACGACGAGTCGTAGTGTTATGTCATAGCTTATAGTGTAATCTACGGCTCGGTATGAAGGCCAACTCCAACTCGTACCTTTATTTAGTCTACCAGTATGTTTAGGACTCTATCTCAATAGGACACCATGGTAGCGCCACCGAGCCGCGCCACCATCAAAATGTAAATACTTTATGCTTTATACTGCTATACATTTTGATGGTGGCGCGAAGAAAGAGAAGACGACTAAAAACAAAACGAAAAGAGACTCCTCACGGTGTCCACTTGATCGCGCCACCAATTTGGTGACGTCGACCAAATCATCAGCTGGTGACGCCACCATGGTGTCATAGTGAGATAAAGCCCTTAGAGTACCGATTGGAGTTAACTTATCAAATCCAATAAAAGTCAAAATAATTCCTTTTTAAACGAGTGCATAATGCATTTAAATCACAACTCTCACGACAGCGAACGGTTGTAAATAAAAAAATGTTAAAAAAAATATTTTCTTCATACATTCCTTATGTGATTGTGTTAATGTTTTGAGTTAGATCACAATAAATATAAAGATTTTGGAAAATTATAAAGTTATCTTCAGTCATTTTGTCTTCAAATATTACTGAGACATCGTCTTCGTAGAACAAGGTTTATCACGTGTTTCAAACTAGCGTCCAAATCTTTCCCCGACTCATCTAAAATGAGTGACAGGAAACAATAGATTACACAACGTTATTAAGTGTGGATTTATGACCTCAGCCGATGACAATGGCACGTCCACGTGCGAGCTGATAACACACCTCGCTCTGTAGGACTGTAGGCACGGAATAATAGTCATAATAGTAGTGCACTGCAAGCACGCTATTCATACGCCACGAAAAAGCAAAACAAGAGTAGAGTTCTTTGTGATAGAGCACGTCAAGGGAAGAACTAATCGCATTGCTGTGTTCCGGTGTGAAGGGTATGATTTCCGGTGAAATTACTGGCACATGAGGTCAAAGTGGCAACCCGCGATTGATACCTTTGGTATTGCAAGCGTCCATAGGCTGCGGTAACCGCTTACCTTCTTGTGGGCCGTGCGCTTGGTTGCCACTTCAGTTGTATAAAAAAAAAAAATCGACCACCATACCAATTTATGCCGCCAAGCAGTAATGCTTGTATTGCTAGGTTCCGGTTCGAAGGGTATGGTTCCCGGTGTATTTGCAGGCACATGAGACTTTAGATCTAAGTCAGGGTGGCAACGCGCAAGTGATATCTTTGATGTTGCAAGCGTGCATAGGTTACGGTAACTGCTTACTTTCAAATATGCCGTAAGCCTAATTTCCACTTAAAAAATCGGAGCTCTCGAACAGTGAAAGCAAAACATCGCAGGAAACCGACATGTCCAAGAACTGAATATTCGAGAGACATGATGCGGCTATAGAACTAAAAATATCCACCAATCTGCTATAATGCATATAGTCTGAATACCCATTCTCACTTGTGGTCCTAAAGCAGTCATTCTCACTCGAGACTAGGCTGGTGTCCCAGCTGTGGGAACATTAGAAGGCTATCATGATGACTCTTCAAAAAGAGGCATCCTCGTTTTGAGTACTACTAAATGCAAGTCACGTAGGTGGGTACTATTGGAAGCCAAGCAGCCAAGCACTCTCTTGTTTGTAGAGAGCTGTGGAAACTGACTAAGCAAATTATTCTTTCCAATGAGGGCGTGGTCGTATTGCGAAAGCGTTCAGAATCAATAAATGCGAAAGTCTGGATGTTTCAATGTTGGTTACTCAATCACGTTGTAGCAGTTGAGTCGTTCCAAATTATGAATTCCTAGGCTGGATTAAAATGGTGATGCGGGAGTAGCGCGGGGAACGAGCAGTAACCTGTTTCACACCTGTCGCCCTTGCCACGCGCTACATCCTTGTCCAATCATGAAAAATGAAAAATAATCTAAAAATGATGAAATGATAAATTAATTGAAAGGAATTATTGTTATGTTCTACAATCGGATGTGGAAATAGTACACTGCCTCTTGTTAACGACACAGTGTGGAGACAGTGGCTGACCCAAGATACGGTGTGGAGGCGACAGTACAGCACTTTGTACAAAAATAACTTTATTCCTCATTGTAATGCAATGTAAATTATAAGAGCGTTGTTTGTTCTCTGTACCAACATCGGCAAATTCAATAATATTAGCATAACGACATGTGAAAAGTAAATAACGAGGTTTTTTTGATTACAATGATTTCACAAAATACTGATTTGTTGTGCAACAATCAATGATGGTACTGTTTGTGTAGTAAAAATTACAACCTCGAGTCTCGACTGAGTTCGGGCAGACTTTTGCTTGTAAATTTTTGTCACTGCGTACTCTAGGAGTCGAAATTCAAGAATTTATTTCGTGGTTATGCTTTATTAGTAAAAAGTGTTGTCCTCGCGGTACCGATGCGCCCCAATTCGTTTGCCGCATCAGTGCCGCCCTTGGCTGAGCCACTGATGGCTACCGTTGTTACTCTCATAACTACTTAGTTTGTTTGATATTGTTAGAAAATAATTTGGAACATCACTGAAGATCAGAAGTCAGAGCTATTTCGCGAATGAGTGACTTCGACACAATTGTGCTATCGATGCCGATTACAAGAACGTTTACATTACAATATGTTTAAGGTTGGATTCGACTATTACTACTAATAGAGTATATTATACTCATTCAAAGACAAGTAGCTTACTAATGATTATATTATTATTTATGGTAAGTCCGGGAAAGGACTACCATCATACCTATTTCTGCCGCAAATCAGTAATGCTCGCATTGCTGTGTTCCGGTGTGAAGGGTATGGTTTCCGGTGAAATTACTGGCACATGAGGCTTTCGATCTTAGCCTCAAGGTGGCAACCCGCAAGTGATACCTCTGGTATTGCAAGCGTCCATAGGCTGCGGTAACCGCTTACCATCTTGTGGGCCGTACGCTTGCTTGCCACTTCAGTTGTAAAAAAAAAAAAAAAGTTTACTAAACCTATTTGAGGCCTTTCGCTTATTAGCTTTATTACTAGCGTTGGCCTCTGTCTTATACAATCTTACTTACAAAGTATGTACCATAATACAGTAAGTATAAAAATGTCGTGTAATGAAAAGTACGTCTATTGGGTACCTGCATAAAGTTTTCACATGACCGTTTTCTAAATCAATTCTACATCCTTCTGTTTTGTGTTTGCAGATTATTTTAGGTACCCTGTCTTTATCCTCTTCTTTAATTCTAATAATACTGTGTTCCAGTTTAACCTGGCGTGCCAGGAATGGAAGCGCACCCTGGTGGGCACCATCCACAACGCTGGGATGCTGGTGTCGCTGCCTATCATGGGATACATCTCGGATCGGTATGTCAAGTCTTGCATAATATCCTTTCACTTACTGCAATGTCAGCATCGTAAAACTTGAACTTTGAAATATACGAGGCCTTAACTTTAAATAAAATAATACTGTTATTATATGAACATCTGTTTTGGTGAGCGGGCAGTAGTTTTTTAACGTATGGCAAAGGTCTGCCCATAGTCTTCTATGTATCCTGGTCCTCAGCAGTCTTTTACTACTCTTCTTCGTAAGAATCCAGATCATTTTGCCCTCACATTCTCGGAGGGCCCCGCTGTCACTGTTTCATATGTGTAGGTGGGGCCGCAAACGCGCACTTGTCCTGAGCTGCACGTTGTTGGGCGCCATCGGCTCCATGAAAGCCTTCTCTATCTCATACGAAATGTACGTCATCGTGGAGTTCCTCGAGACCGTCGCCGGAGCTAGCGCCTTCCCTGCGGCTTACATCCTGAGTAAGATATAGCTATTGTCTTATTAGTCATCAGTTTCAACGATCGACAAATACTTTAATATAAGTTTCCTTTTAACTCCAGCAATCGAGCTTCTTGGTCAAGATAAACGCGTTCTGACAACAGCCTTCCTCGGGATCATGCTGGTCGTAGGAGGCATCAGCTTTGCGCTCCTTGCCAAAACCTTTCAGTACTGGCGGACGTTCATCCTGGTTGTATATCCTCCGTCCTTGCTCTTTCTTCTGTACATTTACCTACTGCCTGAGAGCATCCGATGGCTCCTATCAAAAGGACGAAAAGATGAAGCTGTAGAGATCATAATGCAAGCAGCTAAGATGAACAAAGTGACACTATCAGATGAAACAATGAGACAGCTGACAGAGGAAAAACCAAAAATAGTCGACGAGAAAGAAGCAGCCGAGCAAGGGCTCTGGATGCAAGTTTTTAAATCTCCTATTATCATGAAGCGGTTGGCTATCTGCTCTTGGTGGTGGATCACCTGTACCTTTGTGTTCTACGGGCTGGCGATTAACTCCGTGTCTCTCGCTGGTGATAAGTACACCAACTACATGCTGGTGGTGAGCGTGGAGGTGGTCGCCGTGGTGGCGAACGCACTGGTGCTGGACCGGATTGGGAGAAAGAAGACGCTGCTTTTTGCATTCGTCACATGCGGACTCTCGTGTATAGTCATACCGTTTATACCTCACAGTAAGTTTCCTATGAGCAAAGATAAGGTCAAAAAAGTTTTATTCAATTAAATCACAAGGATCACATCGAAACATCTTACAAGCTAGGTGAATTTTAAGCCAGTTCCAACGCGCCCACGCCGTAAAAGAACTGGCAACAACACCGGCTGGGCTCCTATGCCTTTTTTGGCATGAACCTTTCTATTGTTATAAATAAGCAGTTGCTGTTAAAATTCGATTCGGTGATGACTACGTAATTGATAATTAAAAAATAAGCTCTTTGTATTGAAAGTTCTTTGGAAGTAGCCATTGGTAAAATATTAAATTCTCCTACGGATTCTTGTGAGCAAGCTTAGGTGCAATATTTATGTCCGATAAGGAAGTTCGACCATCTTCCTTGCCATTGGCGTAGTAGGTATTCAAAACACGTAGGCAGTTAACGTAGTTATGTACTGTTCCGGACAGAACCGTTGCCTTGTTTGTTACTACTTGCTTCCTCAATTTCATATACCTACTCTACATCTTAGAGCATCAATGTCTTTGCTCTACATCTATTCAATGGGATTGCTAAACTTCTTTTGTACAACAAATTTGGATTGCGGTTGTAAAGCTATTGTTACTAATTAAAATATTGTCAAGCATTTTAATTATGCATTAGTTGAATCACTACTAACACTTTTTTATACAACAATTTGACTTTAACTTTCAAGCAGTTACGTAGCTATGTAGTTATGTAGCGATTATTACCAGTCCTTTTACGGTATAGGTGCGTTAGAACTAGCGTATATATTTAAGCGTCATTTTATTGAATACTAGCAGTCCATCCCAGCTTCGCGCGGGTGCAATGAATCCGCACCCATGCGAAGCTGGAGCGGGTCACTAGTATAAAATATTTGTTACTTAGGGATAATGTAGCATTTTAATGATGAAATAATTTTTGAAATCGGACCAGTAGTTTTTGAGTTTATTCGTAACAAACAAACATACCATACAAATATATTATATCTAAATATATATGTTAGAATAGATGGAACACCAGAGCTATCATTCGCGAGTTGCTACCCTGAGACGTAGATCAAAAGTCTTATCGAACCCATATAACAAAAATACAAGCATTACTGCAGAAATACAAGCATTACTGCAGAAATACAAACATTACTGCAGAATTACAAGCATTACTGCAGAAATACAAGCATTACTGCAGAAATACAAGCATTACTGCAGAAATACAAGCATTACTGCATTGACGACCGATGTGGCGCAGCGGGCGCAGGTCCGCCTGCGACGCAGAGGTTGCGGGTTCGATTCCCGCCTCGGGACAAATGTTTGTACGATCTACAAATATTTGTTCCGGGTGTTCTGGGTATTTCTATATATAATAAAAAAAATATCTATCTATGTATTGTAATTGTATTAAATATATATCAGTCATCTAGTTACCCATAACACAGCTCTGTTAAACAGCAGCTTACCTGGGGCTAGATGATGCTGTGTGGATTGTCCAGCATTATTATTATTATTAATACAAGCATTACTGCAGATATAGGTATGGTGGTACTCCAACAATGGTTTTGGTTTTCCAGATCTGCCGTGGTTGGCCACCCTCCTGTATCTACTGGGCAAGATCACCATCACGCAGGCGTTCAGCGGCATCTACATGTACACGTCAGAGCTGTTCCCGACGCATGCGCGGCACAGCCTGCTCGGATCCTGCTCCATGGTCGGAAGGATAGGATCCATCATTGCGCCTCAAATGCCGCTGCTGGTAAATCAACTTACCATCATAGTCTATGCACGCTTGCAACATCAGACATAGCGCTTGCGCGTTGCTACCCTGAGACGTAGATCTAGACCCGTATTCAAGAAACATACTTGATTGTGAATCGTGACTCAAGCATCGATTCGACAAAAGTATTCTATGAAGAACTGTCAATAACCTATGCTTATGAGTATCGTTTTAAGCTTGACTTTCGTTCTTGAATACGGGCCCTGGTCTCGTGTCTGTAATTTATCCGGAAACCATACGCTTCGCTTCGAACCGGAACACAGCATTACTGCTTGGCGGCAGAAATAGAGATGGGTGGTAGTTCTTCCCCGGACGAGCTCTGTCACAAAGTACTCTACTACTCTTATCAATACCCAGATAACTTGTAAATATAATGACTCCAGGCTATCTACGTGGAGTGGCTGCCGTCGGTGTTGTTCGGCAGCGCCGCGCTGGTTGCGGGCGCGCTGATGCTGACCACGCCGGAGACCCTGAACGTGCGCCTACCCGACACCATCGCCGAGGCGGAGGCCATCAGCCGGAAGCCCGCTCACTCCACGAAAGAGGACATTCAGATGCACAACTCTACAATCTGATGACTCTAAACTATTCACTTTGTTACTGTTTACATGTATGTAGGGAAGTTTAATAGTGATATAATTTTTGTGCTTGGCTGTAACCTCTTGCAAGGACCTTAGTGTAATAATAATAATTAATATTGACATCCTGTTACCAAATAAGTATATAACTATATAAAACGGTAGGGTTCCGATAGGGTAGGGTCAGGATGCCGTTCTTTACACACGTAAGGTAAGTATGGGTGTAAAAGAGACGGTCTGATGCAGCAAGACTTACATACCTAATAATAACCCTACGCCAGTTCTCACGTTGCAACGTGTCAGCGTTGACACCGACAATGTTTCGAGTGTCTTCCTCAGGGCGAGTGAAGTGAACCTCAGCTGAGTGTTTCCGTTCCGTCCCTAGAAATATTCAAGATTCCCCGAATTCGGAGAAACAACTCAATATGCAATCTCTTGTTTTACATAGTTTACGTATTTAAGTGTGAATTTAAATGTTCAAAATACTAGAACTCATAGATAAGTGTTGCATGTGTGCGGTGTGTAGGTCATTTACTTACATTGCGCTAGTGTGAGACAGCAGGTCTTGTGCTCGTTTCAACAGGCACAAGCAAGGATCATGAGATCTCGTATTTTGAACATGTAACTAAAGATAAGGTTTATTTATTGACAAATTAAATTTACCGATTACATAATTGTAGTATTTTAACAACTAAGTACTAATTTTTAAGCTACATGTTGTGATTTTTTGTATAATAAAAACTAAAAGAATGTTACTAAAGCAATTATTGATTCTACAATATTTAGCAAACACATTGCTCGTAGATTTGAATTTTATTATTGTAACTCTTCATTCAAATTTGTAACTTATCAGAAGTTGCCTATTTAGCGTAATACTCGGAAATACACACGTGCTGTGACACAACGGGCTTGAACCGGGCCACGTGTTAACACGTGTTAATGATTCAGTAGGCACTATTCCATACTCCATTTCCCGGCTAGTGGATCCATCTGGCACGTGTGTCTCGTTGCATACTGGCGGTCCTTACCCGTGGTCCACCTTGTTAGTACACCTAGGTGTACCACGGGAAAAAAAATGTGCCCGTGGTACACCTAGGTGAACTAGAAAGGTGGAGCACGGGTAAGGACCGGAACATTCATTTAGTGCCAGGATGTTCAGGTGCCGGCCAAATCCACACGCAACGTCGTGTGATCCGAGAGTAGGTAATAATGACTTCTCTAACGTATACACATACGTTTACAATAGGAGTCGGTAAGTAACTGACCTAAATAACCGTAGTTTTGATCGTAAAGCGGAGCGGTGGCGGAATCATTCTCCCGATATATCCCGACTAGAGCATACAGTCATCTCGCGACAAGGGTTGCCACTGTCAGGAACAACCAGAAACATATATTATTAAAGCTATTGTAATGGCGTTGCATTACTAAATGACTGACTGAATAACTGATCGACAATCAACGCACAAGCTAATCTTCAAATATACAAGGAGTTTATAAGCTATATATGCAACGTATATTTAGTTCCATGCAAATATCAAATTTGTCACTGGTGTATCAAAAGCACTAGAATAATATTTACAGCTAAAGGTTTTTATTGTAATAGAGAGCCTAATAGAGTAACCTTCCACCTGATTATGTGTCACCCAAAGCTTGTAAAGTTCTACATGACACTGCACTGCACTGCCTGCAGCAGGCACTGTGTGTGTCCATATCTAAGAAGACGGACTTTTGAAAAGTCTGGTAAAAAAAATCTTCCAATTCAGTGGTCATTTCATTTAGTCATTTTCCGCTGAATTCAAGACTTTTCCTTTCCCTTTTCACACCTTTAGGTATTTTGGGATGTGTGTCAAGCTACAGTGTAGCGCAAAGACAGACTCTTACTTAAGAGTCTGGTAAAAAAATCCCCAATTCAGTGGATTTGCCGCTGAATTGGAGAATTTTTCCATTACCTTTTCACACCAGAGATTTGTGGTTTGCTAATATAGCGTAGCGTAGATCAGTGTAGCGTAGTAGCAACCCTACACATCTCCCTTAGGACTTGCCATAGTGTGGCGACCGCGGACGAAGCGCGCCGTTTCGTCCCGTCAGCGCGCACGCAACCCAAATATTTACACCAGACACTAACACGCTCCATATTACATTACAAAATATAATAATAAGTGACTCAATGATTGCAGCGTGTATGGATAAATATTTAGTGCTGTTTTATAAATATTTAGAATGAAATATTGGATGAACTATGGTGAATTATTGGATACGTTATTATAGTTGGATCGGTGAAAATGGAGAGGTGATGTGGATGTAACAGCTTTCATAACTAAAAGAGTTGAGAGAACGCGCCATGTCGAGAAAAGCGGTTCGCAGTGAGAAGCAGAAGGTCTACCGTCTACCACCACCTAGTAAATGTGCTAAAGTAAGTAAATACGGATAAGAATTTGATTATACACAACACACGTATATGCATCCTTAGCTAGACCACAGATAACATAATACTAGTAGCTAGACCTATCAAATCTAAGAAATACATGCCGGTTTCTTCCCAATGTATTCCTTCACTATTTGACAGCACTGGCATTGCGCATTTAAAATTATCGAATACTTACAAAACCGCTTGTAAACTCACGACCATAGGATCAGAAGCCGGGGTCACTACCACTGAACCACCAGCAGTGCTCTAATCCTATATTGTGCAAGTGGGCTTCCAACAGTTTATGAAACTAAGAACTAAGAAAAAATACAGGAGAACTTTCTGGACAATAATACGAGAACAGATAGGATAATTTTTTTAAGAACAATACCTAATTAATATTAATATTCCTAACCCCTCACCAGGATTTTAAGAGTAGTAGAGTTCTCTGTGATAGAGCTCGTCCGGGGAAGGACTACCACCATACTTATTTCTGCCGCCAAGCAGTAATGCTCGCATTGCTGTGTTCCGGTGTGAAGGGTATGGTTTCCGGTGAAATAACTGGCACATGAGGCTTTCGATCTTAGCCTCAAGGTGGCCACCCGCGAGTGATACTTCTGGTATTGCAAGCGTCCATAGGCTGCGGTAACCGCTTACCATCTTGTGGGCCGTACGCTTGGTTGCCACTTCAGTTGTATAAAAGGATAGTTGTGGATATCAGAAACTACAACTGATGTCCAAAATACAAAATGTCTAACAAAAATTAATGTCCAGCACGATATTTATCCTACACGAATTTCGTCTAACACGAATTTTGTCCAATATGAATTTCGTCCAACCCGAATATAGTTCCTGTACTACACGTGGAAGCTGTGCTCTGTGGTGTTCTCGCACTTCGTGATGATCAGCCTGGTGGTGGCGTACTGCATCCTCGGCGCCGTCACCTTCGAGAAGCTGGAGGCGCAGCATGAGAAAGAGGTACCAACACGCTCTAATTGTACAATGTCGTGTTACACAAATTTGACATTAACTCGTTCACGTTAGTGTGGAAAACAACACTTGAACAAATAAAGAAAGAGCATTTTCTTAGGTCTTCACAAATTTAGATTAAATAATACAAATCTTTTATTAATATTCCTATGCTATCTAAGTATTTTCATTTGAATGGAGTGCTTACCCGTTCGACCCAAAAATTTTCTACCCAATGGGTATTTTGCTCCATTCGACCCAAAACATTTGATTAAGTTCAAACAAATGACACAGTGAACTAAAGTAGAATGGACAGCAGACAAAAAATATAGATAACTTAATATAAATATTTTTACTTTTAAAATAAGACTTGTTCTGCTAACATGAGCAGGAAACTATAAAGATAAAAGTGGCTTTTTAAATCAAAACCTTTGAGTAATACGTACTTATTGGTAAGTTTTTTTTTTTTTTTTTTTTTTTTAGACAACTGAAGTGGCAACCAAGCGTACGGCCCACAAGATGGTAAGCGGTAACCGCAGCCTATGGACGCTTGCAATACCAGAGGTATCTCTCGCGGGTTGCCACCTTGAGGCATAGATCGAAAGCCTCATGTGCCAGTAATTTCACCGGAAACCATACCCTTCAAACCGGAACACAGCAATGCGAGCATTACTGCTTGGCGGCAGAAATAGGTATGGTGGTAGTCCTTCCCAGGACGAGCTCTATCACAAAGAACTCTACTACTCTTATATACTCTATCTATATTTATGTTAGTAACCATTCTATTAGTTAAAGAAAATGTTACCAAAGAATGCACAAACGGAAGGCATTAAAACCTCAATGTTTGTCGAGCGGATTTCGTTTGAAGACTTAGTACTTTATGTCTGAAATACATTGAGTGATCGATACTGAAATAGCAATTGTGATTATAATAATTTATAATTATTTGTGCTTGCTGCTACTTCGACTTCATACGCGTGTAGTTACCAAACAAACTTATACACCCAATTTATGGTTTGAAAAATCTTGAAACACGTATAAAATTATTTTGTGTTTTAAGTATCTAAGCAAAGTTTCAAGCAAATCGCATGACGCGTTAAAAAGTCTCATACAAACGTTTTCACCCTTACCCTTTTAGGGGTTGAGTTTCAAAAATCCCGTCTTCGTGGGTGGTTTTGTTATAAAAGCTCGAGCGGTTTTGGCTTGGTGATGATGAAGTCAGTCAATCAGCCAGTCAGTCAGTCAATCAGCCAGTCAGTCAGTCAATCAGGTTAAGCTCTTTTATAGGTATAGATAAGACCACCTCTTGCGAGCTGAAGCGATATATCGTAACAATTATCATGGTTCAGCTTATATCGGTAAAAACCTGGTGGTGGTTTACCTGGTGGTAGGACTCTTCAGCAAGAGTTCGTCTTGGTGGGTACCACCGTTGTGTCAGATATTCTAGCACTGTAGCAAGTGAAATTACTGGGCGAAAGAGACTCACAAACAACAATGTCTCGGGGTGTTATGCGCAGTGCAGTGCCACGCACACACTTGAAAACTTTAAGCTTTGGGTGACACTGCATCTATAATAGTCAGGCGTGGTGCTTAACATCAAGTGGGCTCCTTGATTGTCCTGTCACTTGCAGACATAAAAAAAAAAACTCTGAACTAAGTAGGTAAGATACAAGCTGAACCATAATTAACACAATTTTATTATCGTTTGCCGCTTCCAAGTATAGGCCCTCGAAGGTTGTATATCGCGTACAAAAGTTTAGAAAGTACTTTTAGCTTAGAGACATAATATAATATAATATTAGTTCAATGGAATGGTACTGAAATGGAAACTGTTGGGACAGGTGAAGATGAACATATCGAAGATCCGAACCAACACGACGCACAGCGTGTGGAGCTTGTCCCACAACTCGCGGGTGCTCGAGCAGACCAACTGGACGCGGGACGTGGTGGACATGCTCAAGGTACTTCTAATCTAATTAATTAATTTCATAACACACATAAGTCACATACACATACATAGTCGGGTAATTCTATTAGCAAATAATCGTACGATTTTTTATACCACCAAGGTGGCAAAAAAGCAATCGGCCCACCTGTTGTTAAGTGGTTACCGTAGCCAATGGACGCTTGTAATACCAGAGAAATCACTCACGCGTTGCCGACCCTTAGAGGAATACGGAAACACCCAAAAACAATTGAACAACTGTCCAATTTCAGTTTTGCGCTAAAGCCAACGATCGATCAAGTGGTTTGTCTTATGTGCTCTTGAGTTTAATAAAATAGCTTTTTGGGCAAAACCGAAACTTGATAGGAGCTGACCCCACACTAGAACTCTCCCCACAGAAGTGCTAGATCCACTTCTGTGACTACTCTGTGGTGGGTATCAGACACTACAGTTCCTATTCAAGAGCGAATCTTAAGCTCAAGACGACACTTCTTTTCAAGCATACAATTTCGGCACAAAACCGATGCTTGAATCCCAAACTACCAAACTCAAGTAAAGTTATAAGAATACGGGCTTTCTAGTGAGTAGTGCCAATTACAAAGAAATTAGCTAATAGATTGAGTTCACTACTACTACTGGATAAGCGCCTCTGCTGTAAAGTGCTAGGGACGATCGATCTTGAGCCTTCACTATCTGACTTGATGACCCGTGATTGGTCCATTGAGTACTACACTACTACAATTCGATTTCCAGTTCGTGGCCATCATCCGAGAACCCAACGATTACTTCTGCAAAATGTCTGATTCTGCGAACTTTATGGCCTGATCTACTGCTACTTCAACATCAGCAAGCGGAGGTCCGCTACTACATAATATTTAACGTGACAGGACTTCGAGAACGCCATACTGCTGGAGATGAAGGTCCGCGGCTGGGACGGCAACGAGAGTACCGACCACATCCAGTGGACCTTCACCGGCGCGCTCTTCTACTCCATCATCGTCATCACCACTATCGGTGAGTACACCATACTACTCACCATCAATAACAATAATATATATGTATATACCCAGCGCCATTTAGCGACAAAATAAGCTTGTACTATGGGAACCAGGCAACTGATTATTACACATTATAATGTTGTTTTGCAAATATTTACACTCCTACAAAGAAACCTCCCATCAGACTTGAACTCGAGCAACTAATGAAAATATTTGTCCCGCAGCGGGGACCGAACCCGCAACCTCTCGCTTCTCAACCGTTCGCTCTCCCCCCGCGCCATCGAGCTCGTCAAGCATGGTCTTCATGTCTCTGAGAAAGCTTCAAATATGTTCTATTATTCAAACGAAGGTTAATAAACTTGTTCCGTACGGGACATAGTTATAAGTCGGCAATGCGCAGGCGCCTCCGCCTACAGCTTGGAGCCGCGCCAAACTACATCCGTCAATTTTTTATTCTCTGTCCCGCGAGACTTTTTATTTTTACGATAATTCGTCTGATTCCTGACAGCGAGAGATACCCGCCTGCCGGTTGGATACACTGCGAGAAAATAATACATTTTTCATTTTGGAATGATGAATGAATAGCTGGTTACTTGCGTTTAATTACCATGATATACCGACACATTCACTAGAGGAAATATAAATTGTAAAAACTAACATTTTGTATTTTTTATTAAAAAATATTATATTACTATTTTACAAATAAATTTTACATAAAATAATTCAGTAGGAGAGATATTCTATGCTGTGCTTTTATTGGCAATCTGGAAGTCTGTCGGTGAATTGAAAACAAAATGTGATGTAAAACAAGCCTTCAATAAAACTAAGTACTTACCTATACCTATACGAACACTAGGTACATTAAGAGCTACGGTTTATTGCAGTTAGCACTATCGCGCACATTCGTTAGAGAACACCATAATATTTACATAAGCAATCACTGGCCGCACGCCTAACGTAAACATCTCAGCGCGCGGGACGTTCTCACTGTTAAGAGTTATTATTAGTCACTCGCACCCTCAGTCCGGTCTAGTCTATTAACCGAAGTATCCCTGCGGCCCGATCATGCCCGTGGGACCCCCGGGCCCGACGAGCAGGCCTCTGCCCGGCCCTATCGTACCGGTGGGTCCGCCGGGACCGACTAGAAGTCCCCGTCCCGTCGGCCTGCCATATCTGTTATTATAACCTCCGAATCCAGGCCTCCTCGGTCCAATAAACCCAGTAGGACCTCCGGGACCAACAAGCGTTCGCATTCCGTACCCTCCTTGTGGACCGATGAAGCCTGTTGGTCCACCCGGCCCTACCAGTACTCCTCGTTGTGCCGACTCTTCAGGGTGTATCGGATCTAGAGGTCTATTGGGGTCGATTAAAAATGCCTTATTAGCATAAGCTGGCCCAATAATGCCTGTTGGACCATCAGGACCAACAAGTACTCCAGTACTTTGCTTTCCAGTACGGTTGGGAGCGACAGGATTTTGGTTTACTGGACCTATGTGCCCTGTCGGTCCATTAGGGCCAACAAGGACTCCAGGGTTCCCATTGTTTATGCGTCCTACATGTCCACTAGGGCCGCCAGGACCTACAAGTACTCCAGGATTGCCGTTCCCTAAGTGTCCTGTTCCGAATAAACCGTCCAGTTCACTGTTCGGAGGAGGGAAGGGTCTGCCAATGCTTTCACGGCCTGGCAGAAGCATTGGACGCTCATCGTCTATTTCGTTGAAGAACTCTGAAACGTAAAATATTTTTGTATTCTTTATTCATCTCGATGTTCTTCTACGTATTTTTCAGTCAAAAAATCAGAAAAATGTGGAATACACATTACCTGTGTGAGCATTCTCTTTGTTCGGTTTTTTGTAGCAGCACAGGAATTGGCCAGAACCACAAGCTCGCTGTTAACATATCAACAATTTGTTTATCAGCTTAATGAATCGTTATTAATATGTTTGTCATTCTCTGAGCAGTAACTTACAGCGGAGTCCTGGCGGGGATTGCAGTCGGGAGTGGAGACACATTTGCAGTACTGCAAGGAATCCAAGGTTCCATCAGAGTTATAGTTATTACCGCTGTAAACAAGAGCAGTATCAGTTTTGTGCCAAGTCGTCTGCGTCCTCCACCGGTTTATCTGAACTGATATTAGTAATGGACCACGGTCGAGCCAAGTGTTTGTGAGCGACGACAGCGTCAGCCACGGTACACTCCCGACACTCTCAATAATAAGCAAACTCGTCGCAATCACCACACGCATAGTTTGAGTACGTACTCGTAAACGGTGCTGTTGTATTGTGAGTGTCATGGTTGTTCCCACCCAACTATAGCAAGAGTAAGAGCACACTTTCGCTCGCTCTGACATGCGCGCGCTTGGACCTACATAAAATCAAAATAAACGCGTGCCTTAGCCCTTAGCTTCAGTGCCGGCAAACTTGCGACCGGGTGAGGTAAGTAAAACCGGTGGGAGGTAGGGAGTGGCCATTCTGTACTAATATCTGTTCTGCGGCCACGGTTGAATGTTGTTAGAGAAGCGTTATTACGAGCGGCGCGGCTGCACGGCGTAGATGGAGTGCTGGTCGACCCTGTAGGGCGCGTCTTCCACGCGCACGCGGTACCTGCCGGAGCCCGAGGGCCGGTTATAGAAGCCCTCCGTCTCCTCGGCCTCTTGGAACGGCGCCTCGTCAGCCTGCACGCGGACCCTCCTGAAAGTTTATTTTTATACAACTAAAATGGCAACAAAGCGTACGTCCTATAAATATGCGGTTACCGCAGCCTATGGGCGCTTGCAATACCAGAGGTATCACTCACAGGTTGCCACCCCGAGACGTAGATCGAAAGTGTGCTTTCGATCAGCTTGTCCGGATAGTATTATCATTTGTGCCACCAAGCAGTATAATACTCGCATGTTCGGGTTTAAAGGGTATGGTTTCCAGTGAAGTTACAGGCACATAAAACTTAAAGGGCTTTATTCTTAAACGTTCGTTAAACCTCTGTTAGCTCTGGTAGTGTGTTTCTCCATTATCAAATCTATTATCGTCTTTGTTCAATGACATAATTATGAATGACAAGGAAAGACAATATTTAACAAGCCGCTGAAATTACAGTTTTTTAATGAATATAAGCAGTGCTAAAGTGGCAATACGCCTCTGGTATGGCAGGGTATTGCAAGCATCCATAGACTATGGTACAAATCTACGGTAAATATCAGGTGGGCCGCATACACGTTTGTCAATATGTTTGTCAATTTATTAGCGTATTATTTCGTTAAATTACTTTGCGAAATAGTACGAAGTAGGTTAAAACAAGTAATCAATCAGACCACGTAGCAAACTGTAAGCAAAAGTAAGTAGGTACTTAATATTTTCAACACTGCGATTTCAACGAATGCTTTCATAGTTTGAATGTTGTATGAACTTGTTCTTTTACAAGTTAATAATTCAAGAATACGTCATGATTCATGTAGAAACTAAGACCGGACACCGACACGATCAAATATTAAATTAGAATCTACTTTTTGTCGATTACTCTTTGCACGCTATCGCAACCTATATATTAAGTACTACATAATTATAAATGTAAGTCTAAAAAACCATCTTGTTATTCTTAGTTTTTTCCAAGTAGTTATATTATTAATTCCGCTGATCCCACCTGCTTTGACACATGCCTACTCTCGAACGAGAGTAACCAGGTCATGATCCACAACGACCCAATGCCTTTTGGTGGATTGCAAATAATTTCATTAGAATTTTTAGTTCTTGGACATTTTCCAGTAAAATAACATAATAAAGCGAATTACTCACAGTTAAAACGTATTGAATAATTGAGCCATAATTGCTAAATCAGAGCGGTAGAGTATGCAGTGACGCAAGCTCACCTATTCTGGTGTCAAGAGATGCATGCAATCATAGTTCAACGCTGAGATAATAGAGCATTGTAATGAGAACAATAATGATTATGCTAAGGAGTGGTGGCAAGGAGGCCAAGGAGCCTAAACCCAGTCGAGAGGAACGTTCGCCATGTACCTCCTTTAGTAATCTGTCCTATCGGATACCATAACTGAAGACTGAACATAAAGTGTGAAATATCATCACAATAATTGCTACTTTTTGGTATTACCTTGTGGTAGGACTCTTCAGCAAGATTCAATTTTGGTGGGTATCACCGTGTCTATTACTATGCTTCCGAGCACAGTATTTACTTTATAAGGCACTGTAGCAAATCATTTTTTTTAATGCAACCGAAATGGCAACCAAGCGTACGGCCCACAAGATGGTAAGCGTTTACCGCAGCGTATGGACGCTTGCAATCACTCGCGGGTTGCCACCTTGAGGCTAAGATCGAAAGCCTCATGTGCCAGTAATTTCACCGGAAACCATACCCTTCACACCGGAACACAGCAATGCGAGCATTACTGCTTGGCGGCAGAAATAGGTAAGGTGGTAGTCCTTCCCCGGACGAGCTCTATCACAGAGAACCTACTACTCTTAATACAAGACTCACATCACTTTGGTTCGAGAGTAAGTCAGTCCCAGCTGTGGGAACATTAGAATGCCGGTCATAATGACAGACATCATCAAATTCATAAGATCTAGTCAAAAGCTATATAAGATAAAGCGGAGTGACGTCAATCGTTGCAAGCTTTACGTAACGCCATAAAGATAAGCTCTCGCGCAGAGGCTGCGGCGATCTGGGCCAAAGTCAAGGTAACTCTCAAACCGGGCTTCGGCAACATTCATCACAACTGGTTTTTAGGTTCGACGATTTTTTTTTTTTAATTTATGAATAAAAAAAAGGCTTTGTCGCTGAGCGACCACACCGCCTAATCGGTAATATTTACAAAGTTGTTAATTAAACTAAAGATACTTAAACTAGGTAACAAGAGGTTCGACGAATATGAAACGTACTAGATGCTTTTAGTGAATAATTAATACACAATATAGCGGTAGTGATGTAGTACCACAGATTTAAATGGTCTGTGGTAATAATACTTTTTCTTATCAAAGTTCATTTATCGTAACGCCTAATATTCCCACGGCTGGGACTCTAGAAAGTGATTAAGTTATAACTCATAATCCAACACACAAATTAGGGTTCTCAGTCTACCCCAAAGCTAGAACTTAGATGGTTATCAATCAAAGTAACATTTTGTATTGTAATCATTAGTCTCTTTGTCTTTTAATTTTCATTACTCGCTCGAATCTATTTTTTTTATTATTGCATGCAGTCTGTCGTCTTTAAGTACAGTAGCACTAACATTTAGCCATAATAACTTGTATCAGTTATTATTATGAGTGTATATTGTGTCGATGGCACTTAAAATATAAATATATAGTCCTCCTCATCGGTTTCGATGACAGCGACCCTGACTATATTCATAACAAAAATAAACAAAATTATTATAACTATTTACAACTAATTTTAAAATTTACACTAATATTACGGATCTATTTACAATTAATTTATTTCCTATCGTGAGCCCTAATGTGGCTTGCTAGACCAAACTTTGTCTTGAACACTCTATCGCAAGGAAATATCAATGAACAATTAAAAAGGACCGCGATAATTTTAATTAGCTAAGTTTAGGAAATGCTACGACAGAATCGACTCGATTGTAAACTTTTATGTTTTATTCTTTCTTTAATATATTTTGTGTAATTTTATAATAAGTACTTTTTAATTTATGTTACTTATTTACTTGAATTACTTGATAAGTTCATTTTTACTAGTAATAAGTTGCCTCGCTATTAACGCCTGCTGTGATACCCTATAATTACGGGAACACTAGCCCTATGCCTTTGATGTTTATATTTTTAATTTTACCCATTTTTATTAAACCTGAGTTGGGTATAAAAATAAAATAAAAATAATAAACATAATAAAAAAAGCACTGCAACTCACTTTTCTTTGGCGTTGTCGATGAACCTGACTTTAGTGTCGATCCTCACGGAGGAAGCCCCCTCGGGCCACTGCCACTTGTCCGCCGCGCACACCGCCGCCAGCGCCAGGAGACATACTCCTGGAATTCAGTTGATAGTGCTCGCTGAATATTACGATGAAAAATAAGATGCATGCATTATCTGGTTATGCACATCCTCAGCCTCAGCAAGATATTTGCTCGGGGTGATGTCTTTCAGCTCATCTGAGCTAAAATACGTCACCCCACAAATACCTCGTGGTAGGACTCTTTAGCAAGAGTTTACCTTGGTGGGTACCACCGCAGTGCCAGATATTCTACCTCCAAGCAGTAGTGTGCAAGTTGGCAGTTTAATGCTGATTTATGGAATTTTATTTCAAAATTAAAAACATCAGTAAACGTTAAAAATCCATTATCCAGCTATTCATAAAAGTTTAAAACGGAAGAAAACCTTGCAATTGTTATAAAACACAAGGAAACAAGTAAATTCACACATTTGACAATGAACTTACTACTCAAATATCACGGTCATTGAATAATCCTACGAATGCAAATTAACTTCTTCTATTTTATTAGATTGGAATTTCCATCCTCCAAAAAATTATAATAGAACATTGCGTTTATAGACAATCAACACACAGCATATTATAAATGTGTATAGTTTGAGGCCTAAACATATTGATGTGTATTATAGGATTGCACCAATCAATTGAATACACTTGTACCTTCATAATTTTCAGTTCTATCTTTGTAAAATAAACGTAATCTCGTAACCTCGCGTAACAACCGTGTATTTAGACGCATCAATGGCTATGGGGTCATCCATTGCATGCAATTACCATCATAAACCACAAATTATGACCAGAGTGTAGGACGAGGCCGATCTTTAGCACACGACAACCTATTTATAAAATAATAAGCATTTAATTGGTGTGACATCAACGCATTGTCTTATTTATCCAGTAGACAATAATCAGGTGAGTCAGCGTGCAGAAGGTACTACGTAACTGCGCAAGTAGGTACTTAGCTTTCAAAACATGAGCCTAGTTTAAAGTAGCAAGGGTAAGTTAGTAAATATTGTGCTAATAGAGTTATGTAATCGCAGTCAGGCGTGCCGTTGTGAAGGTGGCGGATATCTACAGCTATGTTGAATTCTAAAATTTAAACTGTATTGTAAAACTGTCTTGTGAGACACATTCCCTACACTGTCTTGTAAGAAACGCTCAGAAATTAAATAATTAATCAGACTAATATGTAATCAAAGAAAAAAAAAACCTTTTATGATTAATGTTAAATGATATTTATTCGCACGAACACATGTCATATAAATGGTCTTTTTTTTTTTTTTTTTATACTACTAAAGTGGCAACCAAGCGTACGGCCCGCTTGATGGTCAGCGGTTACCGTAGCCTATGTACGCATACAACATCATAGATATCACTTGCGTGTTACCACCCTGAGACGTTAGATGGAAAGTCTCATGTGCCTGTAATTTCACCGGAAACCATACCCTTCAAACCGGAACACAGCAATGCGAGCATTGCTGCTTGGCAGTAGAAATAGGTATGGTGGCAGTCCTTCCCCGGACGAGCTATATCACAAAGAACTCTACTACTGGTCTTAAATTAAATTAGTTCACTTATGTCCTACCAAAATCTTTGGCATGCAAATATTATGTTATCTTACATTATTATACAAAATTAAAAATGTCAACAAATTATCAATAACAAAAAAATAAATATATTATCAGTGTACAATGTCCCTATAATTTAAAATTTACATTTATCTAGTAGCCATTATTTTATGAAATATATTTCCTTTCAAATCTTTTAATTTAGCAGGTAACCTGAAACCTGAAACACATTGATTGGAGTTTGGATGCTTCCATGTTGGCAGTATGTTCAAACAATAGGATGTAAGGATGTTAAGATGTAAGGATGTTAAGATGTAAGGATGTTAAGATGTAAGGATGTTAAGATGTAAGGATGTTAAGATGTAAGGATGTTAAGATGTAAGGATGTTAAGATGTGAGGATGTTAAGATGTAAGGATGTTAAGATGTAAGGATGTTAAGATGTAAGGATGTTAAGATTTAAGGATGTATGTTACTCGATCACGCCCTGACGTAATAGCTGAAATGTTTTCAATTAAATTGGTCTAATAGATAAATTAATTGCCATTCGATGTTGTAATGCTACCAACATGTTGGGAACGCTTTCGTTTGTTAGTGATCAGATCAGTTGAGCTGTCTATAGATTGTTTGTAACGGTCTTTAAATTGTTCAATAAGTATTTATTACTAGCTGTTGCCCGCGACTTCGGTCGCGTGGAACTCGGGAACCGTATTTTCTTCCGGGATAAAAAATAGCCTATGTCCTATTCCCGGTCATTATATATCTATGTTTTAAATTTCAGCCAAATCGGTTCGGTGATCGTCGATTTATATAGTAACAAACACCCAAACATCTAAACTTCCAAAGTTTCGCATTTATAATATTAGTGTGATTTTACTGTAACCTTCTTTAAAGCTACGAGTAAATGCCATCCAGGGCCCTTAGTTAGGAAATCTCAAGCTGTTGGTAATAACGGTCTCTTAGCTAGTTTAACGTGCATTGCGCTATCGAAACGTACGTTATTTTGTCACAAATACACACGCGCGTCGATGTATGACAGTTGTAGTAATATCAACACTATGCATTTAGTATTAGTCGCCTAGTTTAGGCAGATGCGGTGGGCGGGCGGAAAGGGTTGCGAAATTCTGTCAAGGCGAAGTAACATGATGCTGCGGTTTTATTTCACATATTTTGTTCAAATATAATGATGTTAGTACTCTTCAAGGTTTGGTTTGTAAATATTTGAGCAAAATAATATGTTAATAAAGTAAAAATAAGTAAAAAGTTTATTTCGAGACAGTTGATACATAGTAGGTGGTAATAATATTAAAAGTGTATTTATCTAAGCAGTTAAGCATATACGAGTACATGTAGATCATAAGTCTTCGAAAATGGTCGCCATTCAGCATTTGCTAAAGCAGCATACATACTACTTTAGCGCTGGTCTTCCATGCTAAGTGACTTGACGGCATTGTGGGTTACATGCCGGTCTTTTCTGTTTTATGTTTAACTTTGACTTATTTTTAATGCAATATATCGTAAAATAAAGAGTTAATTATATTTTATTGGATATTAATTTTGAGTAAACTGTACTTAATCAATAATATTTTAATGCGGTTTTAAATGCGGTTACGCACTGAGTCCACTTTCAATTTAAAAAGGCCACTAAAATATATTATAAATAAAGAAATATAATTAATTAAATAAAGAAATAATATAAAAAAATAAGTAATTTCCAAAATTACAAACCTATTTTCATATTGAGATCCAGATAAAACACTTGAGAGTTGAATTCATCACACAATAAATAATTTATAGTAATAAATCACTGCGTGCGAGTGGCGAGTGGCGAGTGGAGTGGCGAGTGCGCCTTCTGTTATGTAACTGAGCGATATCAGCGCGCTCGCCCCCAGACCTAGCCTGCACTGCACTGCACTGCTGCAGGCCTTTATACACAATGCTGTTCGAGCTGATTGATAGACAGATGACTATCAGTTACCGGACAATTGAATCAGGCATAATAGTATAATGAGAGTTGCCGAAAATCCCTAGCTAATGTCATTTACCTTGGCCTAAATTAATCCTATGTATATCTACTCATGCGTGCTGTAAATTTACCAGCAAAAATTATGCACAATTCTTTTAAATTTGTGAAAACAAGCACCTCTCATTTGATTTATGAAGATAGGTTTAGTCATGCCCGAGTTCAGGATACAATAAATTCACCACAAAATAAAGAAAGAAAGAAAAGAAAGGAACCTCACCCAGGTTTAAGAGCACATGTTTAGACTAGTTAGAGATTGTGCAGTAGTGAGAATAAACCCTTGCGTATTAGCTGGGTTTTAGTAACATTTGTGGAATTTGTGGGTGATACATGTTTAAGATCACCTATTTAAGATGTTGAATGGATAATGTTATATTGACGACCTCGGTGGCGCGTTTGCGATTGCTCGATTGAGAAGCGAGAGGTTGCGGGTTCGATTCCCTCTTTAGGACAAATGTTTTAATTATCTGTTATTTGCCAGGGTGTTGAAGCCAAATGGGGATAAAGAAGTCTCCAACAAAAATATGGGTGTTGTGGTACCAATGTACTCGTGGTTTCGATACCCACGACTAAGGGAATCCTAGTGTGATCACGTAACTCTGTTAGCGACCGATCTCCATTGATCTCCATCTCATACCTATTATCCTTGTAATATGATTGAATAAATATTCTTGTTTTACTTTTACTATCTCATTATGACAGATTTACCATAGCTCTAATATCTGACAGTTTGAGAAGGAGATCAATTGAGATTGGTCGCTTGCAGAGTTATGTGATCAAACCGGGACAGTGTATCTATGTGATAGTTGGGCTATGTTTATGTTTCACGCCGATGCTACGATATCTTCTCGAGGTTATCGTAAATACCTATTGACTCTGGTTAAAAGAAATATTTCTCAAGAGAAAGAAAACAGCGTGCGGCAAGCTCGAAGGCCGGCAGTCGTGGATTTTACAAGTGTTAGTTTGGTCTTGTGGTTTCACTAGTACTAACTACCAGCAATCAGTAATCTGTGTATTTCTATATAAACTATCGAAGTATCTGTGTGGTGGGTCGCGGCTGGTGGGCTCGAGTCTGGAAAACACGGAGGTCGTTCACTGCTGATGCAAGGTGGACCTTCAACTGGATACGTTTACTAATTTATATTATTCTCCAAATAGCGAATTATTATTCTGACAAATTGGACGCCTGTTTCCTCTTTCTCCGGCTAAATAAGTGTTAAATGTGGCTAAATAAATGTGAGGCAACCAGCCAAACCAACAACTAAAAATATGCCTCCCACCAATCTTTCCAAACCTCTTCTTAAAAGGTTTTGGACATTGTTGCTGGGAATTATAACGATTGGAATACATTTTTCTTACCGTTTTTAAAATGAATGATTGTAATCAAATGTATAACGACGTTTGTAGAGTTTGTAGAGTTTTTATAATAATTAAATGAATACATTTTTCGAAAAATAAAAGTGTATCTTACCATCTTGTTAGTCAATCAATGATAATAAGTTTGGTTGAGAATGATTCAGAATCGTATTAAATATAAGTGAGTATACCTACGAAGGTAGGTAAATAATTGTCGGTTCTTTGTTATGATTCGGACAGGAGGTCGCAAGGAGGCGGCCTCGCTGGTATCCGTTTCAACTAACGACGGAAATCGAAGCCATTTCACAAAAAACACATTCAAATTACGGATAATCACGATGGTCCATTTTTTTGTATTCAGCTATTTAAATGTCGGTACCTACATAAAGATGACGTGATCTATATTCTCATTCTATGATGGACGTTAACACCAGGGAAGAGTTATGTTTTTGATCTTGACTTCTGTATAAAAATATTTCTTTTGGGTAAGTTTCTCGTTTACAAGCAAACGGTTTACCTGGTAATAAGTGGTTAACGTAGTCTATGGTCGCTTGCAATCTCAGTGGCACCACACACACACTCACATGTTACCATTCTGAGAGGTAGAGTCTCATGTACCAGTAATTTCAGAAGTAACAATACTCTTCGAACCGGAAAACGGCAATGCAAGCATTACTACTTCGCGGCAGAAATAAAAAAAAAAATATATATATATATTTCACAGTAAAACATACACATAATACACTTATACAGAGCAGTAACTTATGTAGTAAACATTGTATGGAAATAAAAACAAAAGAATTTAACATAAATAATGTTGTTTCACCGTAAATAGTATGGTGGTGTACTTCCCCGGTCAAGCTCTATCTCAAAGAATTCAACTTCTATTTTACGTAAGCGTATAGTATAAAAGGAAAGCGTTGAAATAAAATAAATAAATAAAAATAAATAAATAAAAAAAAATCAAAAAAGGAAAAAAGATATTGCATCGACCGGGAATCGAACCCGGGCCGCCCGCGTGGCAGGCGAGCATTCTACCACTGAACCATCGATGCTTGTAAACCTATGTTGAAATTTACAAACAGTACGCCGCTTATAAGCATTAAAAACACGTTTGGCGAATCGCAAAATTTTATCGCAAATTGCGTTAACAAATATAAGTTTTAACAAAATGAAAACGCGGTGACATTGAATAATTCTCGTGCGCTCAAATAAAATGACGACTTTATACGATTTTATTTGCAGGTTACGGACACATCGCGCCGAAAACCCAAACGGGCAAAGTGGTGACAATATTCTACGCCATCCTCGGTATCCCACTGATGCTGCTGTGCCTCTCTAACATCGGTGACGTCATGGCTTCATCGTTCAGGTACAAGCTGAATAACAATGTGATAGGACTCACAAGCAAGAGTCGGATTTTGTGGGTATCATACCAAAATAGCGGAAGCAATAAACTATGCAAGTATACCATAGATAAGTTTCTAGAGCACTGTGGCAAGTGAACTTACTGGATAACATAAAAGCTTAAATTTTGTGACAGGCGTTGTGCTTAAAATCAGGCGAAAGACTTGACCTTAATAAATTTGGTGATTGCTAGACTAAAAAAAAAAACAGAAAAAAATACTGGACAATCAAGCTGCCGAGTAAGCGCTTGATAGTCTTGTCACTTGATAAAATAAAAAAATTAAGTTAGCTGCGGTTTTTATTTATTTTATTTATTTTTATTTTACATTTTTTTTATTTTTCTTGTCTTCGACCGATCACTCGATCTCACAAACAAACATAAGAGTGTTGCCAGTATTTTTTTCAAGGCGCTTTGGAACGAGTAAATTTCACATGTGTAAAAGCTCTTATAAGTCGATTCAAAATATTTCAGCTAATTCAATTGAGTTAGATGAAGCTGTGATGTAAGTAATGTGTTGCAGGTTTCTGTACTGGCGCGTGTGTTGCTACGTGTGCACGCGCCCTCCGAAACGGAAGCATCGCCATCACCACTCCATGAGGTAACTCAAATGACTATATGGTACTATATGGTACTTTTTAAAGTCGTGGTCAACTGCTAGTACCAGTCTGGTGTCGGTATCTTATCACGTAGGTAAACCTACAGTCAACGCCCGTACCAATACAATGCCCACATAAAACAATACAAAACAGTGGCACGGTTAAAAGTAATGTGTCACTGTCCCCATTGAAAATAAAGTGTAATGGGAACAGCGGAAAGTTATTTTTTGACTTCCCACTGTCCCCATTATGGGTATGGGGTCAAAATCATGGGGACATCGGAATACACCAAATTTAAATTTAGAACAGTTCTTAGTATTTCTATATTTCTGTGTATTTCAGCATTGCAAAGTTTATAAGATTTTATGTAGAGTTATTTACTCTGTGGTAGAGATTTATCTACCTCTGGAAGTGCTACAAACAATATATTTGCAGGCGCTCTGTCCGCGGCGTCAGTACTCGCTCAGTGCGGAAGAGGAAACCTGTAGAGCGCTCACATTCTGACACAGATTGCAGGTACCTATAGCTTACATACACGCAGGAATCAACTATAGGTTTTATTAAAGTTGTACTTCACCTTGCAATGATATCAACAATATTCTAAAAGTATTAGAAGTGGTTTTATTATTTTGTAAGCTAGTAAACGCAGCTCTACCAAGTTTTATTTTATTGATCTCACCCCAATATAATTATAGAGTGCTGTACGACGTGATTGGATCTGCTGTAATAACTAATAATAACAATATTACAAAACGTTTATTACACCAACTTTTGTACAACACAGATGAATACGGAAAATAATCAATATACCCGTAAGCTCCTACCGGTAGAAGCATTTAAGAGTAGTAGAGTTCTCTGTGATAGAGCTCGTCCGGGGAAGGACTACCACCATACCTATTTCTGCCGCCAAACAGTAATGCTCGCATTGCTGTGTTCCGGTGTGAAGGGTATGGTTTCCGGTGAAATTACTGGCACATGAGGCTTTCGATCTTAGCCTCAAGGTGGCAACCCGCGAGTGATACCTCTGGTATTGTAAGCGTTCATAGGCTGCGGTAACCGCTTACCATCTTGTGGGCCGTACGCTTGGATGCCACTTCAGTTGTATAAAAAAAAAAAAGCATTGTGGTCCTCATGCTCCTACCAGTAGTACGAGTAGAACCGAGTAGGAACAAGTGGAAACAGACAAAAATATTGCTAAAAGTAGTAACTACAAGGTCCACCAGTAATAATTTGTATAATGGTTGGCAGGTACCGTGACAGCGGCTACAGTAGTGGCCGCATCAAAAGGCCGCGACCGCTCGCGCCGTCGCCCGCTCCACCGGCGCCTGCGTCCAGGCATGCAGCGTCTCTGCCCCGCACGAGGTCACAGCCGCCGCTGTTTAAAGGACACGGTAACTTTGAGTCAAACTATATTAAATATTGCCAAGAATAATGAGAAAACTGGTACCAACTGCTAAAAATTCTTCCTTCATCTTCTCTTTTTTTCCTTCTTTCTTCCAAGAACTAAAAATTCGAAATGCATGGCCATCCACTAATCCAGTATTATTAAAAAAATGTGCTACCAAGTTATAATAATATGTACCTGCTAAGTTACACGAAATCTTCTATTATTTAATAAATAGATCGATAACATAGTTGAAAGCATTTATGTTATCGATGATTTTGTTTACCTTCGCCATGGCATTTACCTACATTGTGAGATGTTGTAAAGTAAGTAGGTACTTGTCCATAGGTTCCAAAGATTTCAATCTTGAAGACAGATCACCAGTTCGCTTCGAGAAATACAGCAGACGAGAGCCCTACCCGTATGATGATGAAGAAGGTAAAATAACTTGAATTATCCTGTTGGTTATATTAACAGCAGAATTAATAAATAAAGTTAATATGTATTTCTCAGAAGACTTTCCCAAGATATCACTGCCGTTGCAAGACCTTGAAGCAGCGCTCAAGGACCTAGAAACACATCAGGCTAAAAAACCCGAATCTCGAAGCAAATCTCTGCCGCGTCCTGCTAAAGCAAAACCTGAGTATGGACCCCGTCGGGACTACGACGACCACAGACAATATGAAGATGAACCTGAGTTTTACGAGATGCATGATTTACACGATATTGACTTTGAAAACTACAGAGAACGAAAGGCTTTGGAAAAGGAGAGAGAGGATTACGGGTACAGAGACCGAGGGTATGATCCTGAAGACGAAGACTTTGAGTTTGACTCTCCGAGGAGTGCGAGACAACGACGCCGGGACTACAGGTGATCTTATTTGTATACAAAGCCGGTAGGGTAAGCTTGTCGCTGTCTTACGTCTGTCATCACGTCAGGCCGATCCTTTCACACGTTAGGTACTCACTCTGGGTGTGAAAGAGACGGCGTGACGCAGCGATAGGCGGACGACAACGACAGAGTTACATAATACCCTTACGCATAGAACTCAGAAGAAGTTATAAAGATCACGTATTTTTTCAGGTCTAACAGAGGACGATCTGAGTTCTACGAACGAGATCGTGAGGAGTACGGATATGACAAGAAGCGTGCGAGAAGAGCCAAGAGTGCTATGTACGATTACGAGTATGATTGGGAAGATGACAAGGACGACCAGAGGATCGAGAGGATAGAGAGGATGAGACCAGAGAGAACGGACTTAGAAGCAGGAAGAGGGCGTCGCCTGAGAAGGTTGTACACTGTTGATGATAGCCGACCTTATAGATACGTAAGTTTTACCATAGCAGAAAACGTAAAAAAATAATTAAGTACACGAGTATTCATAAAATTATAACATAAAAAATGTAATAAAGATGAGTAGGTATGCTGGGTAGGAATAATTATGCAAGGGAAGACTTATGAAAGACATAAATAGTTTCCTTCATTAGTCAGCACTAGCACGAAGCACTTCCAGGGGCCCAACCATGAACTCCTATAGCGATTCAGATGAAGACCTAAACTAAATTGTCAAAAAATTTTGTACCATGACATCAATTAGACAGTCATGTCATGATATACATTTTTTTGACAATTTAGTGTAGGTCTTCATTTGAATCGCTCTAAGAGTTCATGGTTGGGCCCCTGAGTAGAGATGTTAGACAGCCCACACAACACAGTACCTAATCAAGATACTGTTTTGATTATTCACATAAGTTGGATTCGACTAATCTCGAATAGACGCTATTCTCCAAGTAAATCATAGTTATTCGCGAGTAAACTGACATTATTTGTATTTCACATTTCTTATTCCGCGGAAAAGATATTCCAGATGACAGTCGAATCCACCTTTATTTAGATTAGGTACTTGTAGGATGTAAGTAAGTGTAAGTCCAATTTTAAGTACTTACTTAATCTTGACATCGACAAAGCCCCCACAGCTGCAAAAACATTATTATTTAGGTACCTACTTTCTTACGTAACTAAGTGTTCTATAAAGTCCCTATGGTTGAAATAAAATGAATGAATTAATGATGTAGTGTACAATTTATTATAAGTTTCATGCTTGTAAGTAAGGTTATGTATTCAAAATAAAAGTTCTTAATGTTCTCTTGTAGACACCATCACCAGATAGAGAAGAAGACTGTAGCGATGCTGAAGTGGTCATGTCGAGAAGAAGTAGAGCTCAAGCACAAGGTTAGTTAAGTTGAAAAATTGTAATTTATGAATATTAGAATGATTCTCATATTATTTTATATGTTTCAGCTTGGGGATCTCGACAGTCGGATCTATATCCAGTACCTTCGGAGCAAGAGGTAAATATTCAAAATAATTCAAGTATCCTTTGATTTATTCAGTACCAAAGTGTACTTTTTTTTATAAATGTCCAGCCAGACAGAGTTATAAATATAGATCACAATTTTCTTCAGCATATAACTCTTATTTCTCATATTTTACGGATTTCAGACTACTAATTTACTAACACATTTTAACAAGACAAAATGTTATTTGCAACTTGAACTTGGTATCATTGCCTTATTTCTTTAGATTGTTATTTTATTGCCGAAAGCCTTATTCAGGAGTACCTAAGTAAGTAAGTAAGTAAGTTCGTATGAGTAAGTGGCCAATTCTGGTGACAGAGTTTCTAGGCCGCCCGAAGGCTTCTGTCATGGCCTAACAACTTTGAAAAAGCCGGGACCGACTGCTTAACGTGCCCTCCGAAGCACGGGATCGCTCAGTTAAAATTGCCACTGGCGGTCATCCATCCAAATGATGATTATGCGGAACAGTGCTTAACTTCGTTGATCTGGTATGAACAACTTAGCCAGCTACGTCACGAGCGCTCCTTATTTACTTACTTTAGGAGTAACTTGATTTGCTCTTAGATAAAGCCAGTTCCGATTTGGCTGTGCGTGTTTCTGGTGGCGTCCTACATCGTGGCTGGCACCTTCCTGTTCAAGCGCTGGGAGGACTGGGCGTACCTCGACGCAGCTTACTTCTGCTTCATCACCCTCACCACCATCGGCTTCGGAGACTTCGTGCCTGCTCAGGTAAGCTGCTGGTTTTGTTTCTATATTTTTTCAGACTGCCTTAATTTGTCAACTGTTGCTAAAAACCCTAATAAACTCAATTTAATCTAGGTGATTTGATGTCTTTATTTTTTATTATAGAGTTTTGATTGTACCTTATACTTTGGCAAAAAGTTATCTCCTTCACAAGATTACAGAGTTGGTTTATATCATTTGGATAAACACTTGTAATAAAAGAAAAATAAGCACAGAACTGTTTTTCATGTTAGTTAAATAAATAACTTTACTTACTAGGTATTAAGTATGTCAGTGCTCGCCTAAGCTTTTTATAAAGCAATTTCCGAAGCAGATTATTGCACGAAATAATCAAGGAGCCTTAGAATTGTTATTATTCTAAGCAAGGAGCTTTAAAATTGTCTTAGAACACGAATCCACGTTCAGGCTGCGTCAGAGTTGTGCGAGGATGTGTAGCGAGCGATGTGTTTGTTACGAACCAATAGAATCACTTCATTAAAGCTGGCAGAGCGAGGCTAAGTAAATGAAGTGATTTTATTGGTTCATAACAAACAAATCCCTCGCTACATTACACATCCTCGCACATTTCTGGTGGAAACGCAGCCAAATAATCCGTTCACCCACATAATATATGTTTTTGTCCCGCGTAAAGCCGCGTTTACATTATTCTGTCGTGGAATGTCGTGACGCGTTATAAGCATATCGTATCCATACATTTTGTATGGCTAGAATTATATTAGTAGCGTACAGCGTAGCTAGAATTATAGTATAGCGCAGTGTGTCGTGACGCGTTCTGTAAATGTATGGATACGATATACATAAGACACGTCACGGCACTCCACGACAGAATAATCCAATCCCCGGGTTAACTGTTACGGTCACGTAGCTATAGTGTGTGGCATTGTCACATATGTAGACGTTTTTAGAGGTGTGTTTGTGTGTCAGGGTGAACGCGCGGATAACGCGGCGGCGGCGGTGCACTCCATAGCGCTGTGCTCGCTGTACCTGTTGTTCGGGATAGCGCTGCTGGCGATGTCCTTCAACCTGGTGCAAGAGGAGGTGCGCGCTAACGTCGCCGCGCTCGCCACCAAGCTCGGCATCATCAAGCCCAGGGACACCCAGCGGAGGGACTCCGACACCGACTACTGACTGCCTCTATACAATACTACTTGATTGGTTATTTTTGTTTCTATAGTGTTAACCATCACACTAAGAGAATACAGAAGATTATAATATTCCTAAATTATTTCACCATTATTTCGTCCAAGCGAGATATGTCTCGATAACTCAATTGGTAGAGCACCCGCGTATCAAGCGATGGTTGCGGGTTCAAATCCCACTTAAGGCGAAATAATTTTTGGGATATTATATAATCTTCAATACTACTTGATGTTATATATTTTAAGAATTTGATGCAACGGCTGAACCAATTTGAATAAAGCTTGGTAAAGCAATTCTAAACCTAAAGTAGCATGCAAAGTATAAGTAGTGTGAGTTGCAGAACGAAGAGTACTATAGCTTTTTTACGATTCGTCAACTCACACCAATTGGGACAAGATACGTGGTGTGAGTTGACGAACGAATCATTAAATAAGGTTTTTCAGTATCATAATAAAGAAAAGTTTTGTAAAAAAATATCGTTTTATGACCATGATATCGCTCGCACCCTGCAACATTTACCCAAGTCACCTTATTCAATATTTTATTACTAGTAGGAACACAGTTTATAGAAATCCTCGCAAGCACAAACTTTTAAAAGTGAGCAATTTAGGTACTGCATTTTGAGGAACTATACTGCTCATCACGCTTAAAATCCTCATCAGATGAGTATAAGTAAGCAGAATAGTGATTCAAATCTTCACCAAATTTTTATGAGACCAGCCTTTCAAATAAAAAAACCATCGAAATTGGGACTCATAAGGCGGAGAGCGGAGATATAGCCCTCCTATTTGCCCCTTTTTGGAGGAAGGAAACCCCTACGACAAAAAAATCTACAAAGTCATAGAAATGAAATGAAATAGGTACATTTATTTGACACACACAAACACAGAACGATCGAAACACAATGTTAACACAAACTTAATCTTAGGTAAATAAAATTAGCAACTAACATTTATAGAAACCTGCAGAAGCGAAAACGGACAGACAGACGGACCAACACATTTTTAGCTATCTCGAAACTGAGACACTTCGCATCCTCTTTTATTTTATGTAAGTGCATTAAAAATAATTCATCATAACATCAGCCAAATAGACGTCCACTGCTGGACATAGGCCTACACCAAGAGAATGGGCCTATAGCTTTATGCCTCTACTACGTTCTCTACCAAGCATCTACCTTTAATACCTACAGAATAGAAAGGAAAAAAAAAGAAAGAACACCTAAATAATATTATCTGCAACCTACTCGACTCCAACTCCGGCAATTCATCCCCTTGATGACGATTGGGTCAGAAATAAACCAAACAGAATAATTTATAACCACTCTACGCTTTCATTGTGCTGTTAATAGCATTTTTAGAATGTGACGGTGAAAGCCGAACAAACTTTTTGCATGGAACTAGTAAATAACTACTACATACGAATTCCTTGAAATTCCTAGACCTTACCTTGAATAAATGATAAATTAAATAGGTTTATCTGCAATAGCCATAGATTAGGTACCTACTTACACACAAATCGGACCTCAAATCGGACCTACAACCGGATGACGCAAATGTCAAATTTTGAAACATGTGATTCGTTTTCTTGAAGTAAATTTTAGTCTTTGGTTACATTTCAGACGAGTCCAGTCCAACCAAATATTATAGTAACTAGGTAAGTCCTATCGCATTTTGTTAAGTGTTCGTATTGCCGTGGTGACCGTAGGTTTCCCCAACAGTTAGTAAGTTCAATGTGTGTGTGCGACGTTGCCGCTCCTCCGACCGGATAGCAGCCGTCAGGCGACGTTGCGGCGCCCCGCGCCCCCCCGCTCGCCTGCCGCGCACCGGCCGCGCTGCTCACCCGGCCCGTTCCGGCCAGTGCGATACTAACCGGCTCTAAACCCGCACAACGTTTTAACAAATATCTAACTAAAACAGTTTTACTTCTTTGATTGTTTGAAAATAAAGCTAGTTTTGTAGATATTAAGGCATGTAATCTGTTGTATACTTACCTATATTTGGTGTTTAGTGACTTCCCCGCCATTGTATAACCGGATCGGAAGTGAATCAAGGACAAGCAACAGCGGTACACCAGTAGGTAATAGGTGCTCATGCTATGTCGGACGCTTTGTCAAGGTAACGTACCTACCTACCAGGTTCTTTGGAGTTAAGTATTTATGACTTTTTAACGTTTTATGAGAATGTTTGGCCAGAACGTTTGAAACTGATAAAAAAAATGTTTGAGGATTTTTTCAAAGATTTTTTTTTGTAAAATCATGCATAAAATAATCAACTTCCTAGCTAGTAGTACATAGTCTTAGAAAAATAACACTCTAAGGTAGTAGTATGCTAGTTACAAAAGTTTTGATCTATAAAGTGACGATTTTTTGTTAAAGTGAGTCAAATTTTCAACATTACTGCTTACCTAAATTAAAAATTCAAGATATTTATTTGCATAATTAAGTGTTACAAGAGGTCCTAAAAGTAATATTATTATTATTATTATATTATTATTTTCCAAATTCATGTTTTTAAGTAGGTACTGTAAGCTGTATGTTTTTTTTTTTTTTTAATTTTTTTAATATTTATTGTATTATTTCAGTTCTGTTGTCTTTGTCTTTGTGCTGTCAAATAAATTCTTTCTTTCTTTCTTTCTTTCTTTCTTTAATATGGCATTTAGAACTTATTTGCCTTTTTCAGGCATTGCAAATTTTATGTAGGCTACCTATGCTGGGCGCTAAGCTGACTTAGGAGTACTAGTATCTATGTATTTACTGACATAATCTATAGTTTGTGGGTTTCTTTTGGTAGTTATCCTTAAAAACTTAAGGACTCTAATAATATCTTAGGAACTTTAATAGTATCAAAGAAAATATGCTACTCAACTCAGGTTGGATTCGACCAAACTCGAATAAGCACTATTCTCTAAATCTTAGTATAACATGAACGCCTATGGAAACAGTGTCAGCAAAGTTCCCTAACGGTTGCAGCCTAGGTGTGAGCAGGCGACCGCGCAACACGCCCGTGGGGCTGATCGAGCAGGTGCGGGCGCGGCCGTGCCTGTGGGACCGCGCCTGCCCCACGTACCGCCACCGCTCCGTGAAGGAGAAGGCCTGGGCCGACATCTGCCGCGCGCTGCACGACGGCTACGAAGACATGTCGCCCGCGGACCGACACGAGCTATGTAACTAACTTGTTTCATATAAAAACTAACATTTCCAAAGGTCACGTTCTTGAATGGCGACCACGACCTGCAAAACGAAGTGCAGGATGACATAAAAGCGGTCGCAAGAAGTTGCAGTGAAGGCTCAAAATCGGTCGCTATGGTGCACTTTGAAGAAAGCCTTTGTCCAGCAGAGGACGACTATCAGCTGAATTGATATGATGATGGCAATGACATTGTAACGATCGGTGGCAGTGAATAAAGACGATAATAGATTTGAAAGACACATTAGCTAACTAAGATTTAAATGTTTATGAATAAGTCCTATATACTGCAGCTGGAATCAAACAAATCAACCGCTCACTTCTCATCTCAACCAACATTATTTTTTTCTTCACCGAGGTCCACAATCTTTGATTTTAAGCGCTTTCGCTACGCTAGTACCAGACCTCTATGCGCGTATCGCCCGTAGCATCCTGCTACGCACGAAACTGCTACGAAAATTCAGCTTCTAAGTCTAGTTTGTAGTTTAAGACCGAACCGATCTGGAAGACGCTACATGTTTCATCATCATATAATATTAGGCTTCCAGTACCTTGTATTGGCCGCCGAAGAGCCTTCACCATCCACCGACTTTATGCGACCACTTTAGTATTACCATCGATCCATCGAGTGGGAAGCCGTCAATCAGAGCACTAAGTTCTAATAATAAAACAAGCTGGTCTTAGGTAAAAATGTCCTCCAATATTCATTTATTTATTTATCTATTATATTATGTATTTAAGAACCATACTTGAACATCGGTTTGATAAAATTATTGTATGAAGAACTGTAAAAATCAAGGCTTGAGCCCTACGAACACTTTGTTTGTTCGTAGCTTGAGCCACGATTTACACTCAAATAGGTAAGCTGCTACCGTAGCCTATGTACGCATGCAACACCATAGATATCACTTGCGTGTTACCACCCTGAGACGTTAGATGGAAAGTCTCATGTGCCTGTAATTTGCGGTGAAGGAAACATCGGAAGAAAACCGGCATGTCCAAGAACTAAAAATTCGATAGACATGTGCCATCCACCGCACCGCATTGGGATTAAGTGTATTAAGACCCAATCACTCTCGCTCGTAGGCCAGTGTCCTAACAGTGGGAACAGAGGGCTGTTATGATGATGATGTACGTAACTGTTTCAGCAGCGCTGGTGACGATGCGCAAGTGGTACAACATCCGCGACGCGTTCCGCAAGACGCACACGGCGCGCGCGGCGGCGGCGGCGCCCTCCGCGCGCTCCTACGTCTACGCCGACCACCTTGCCTTCCTCATCCCCATCTTCGACAACCACACCACCACTGACCCCATCAAGCTCGAACCCGACGACAGAGAAGACTGGCTCAACTCATTCGAACTCCACGAAGAATCCCCGCCGAAACGAGCAAAGCTCCGTCTCAAAGAAACAAGCGACGAAGACAACCTCCTCTCAACCCTCCTCAGCTTCGTGGAAAGAGAGGAGGACGACGATAGAGCGTTCTTCCAGTCGATCACTCCGATGGTGAAGTCCTTGCCTGATGATGTGAAGTTCGTGTTTAGGATACGGGTGATGAAACTCCTTAATAACATGAAAAAAGGATGTGTGAACACAACTGTGGAACGCTCTGATAGCGATACGGAATAAACACTGAATTTATCTAGTTCAGAATGTATAGAACTAAATACTGCAAAGCCTTTTGAACATTGAGTTGATAAACAAAGAGTAGCGTTCGGGCGTTAGTGAGTTAATTGATAAGTTCTCTTGTACGCTTGGACATGAAAGTACCAAATAAATAATTTTAAGATACTTTTCATTAGATAAAAATATAATTTATGACTGTTATAGTATATTATATGTTGGAGACTGGGGAAAGTGGCGTAATAAATAGGAGTCCTGTACTCAGTAGCTACGTGTGGACTCAGAACTATGAAGTTAGTGTGGGCTACCTTATGTGTAGACAAATAGATGAACGATACATCTACATCAAAATATAGGACTTCTAAAATACCTACACCTGAAAATTAGAGTCTTTTTTCTTAAACTGGGTCAACTCCTTTTTTTTTTAATCTAGCAAATCTTGTTTGTTTAGCTTTGGGAGGTTGTAACAGACGGACGGACGAACGGACACCGAAGTACGGAGTACTAATATCTGTTCTGTGACCGGAGTGGGGCCACAAGTGTTTTCCAAAACTAGTACAAAATCAGAATACATAATAATATAAAAGGCTCTCGTACTCAATAAATCTAATACAATAGCTGTTAGTACTTGTTTTTATTGTGTAATTAAAAAAAAGGTTATGACGTTTTAGAAATGATTTTTGTGTAAGAAGAATGCTACTATTCACTATTTTTGTGAAAATAATTTTCTGCGATTCCTTGATTTTAACATTTTCAATGTTTAAAATACATTTTTTATACCATTATAAGTAATTAGTGGCAAACAGGCTGACCCAACTGTTGGTGAATCGTACCTCCAAAGAAATTAAGGTTTTCATTTTTGTCTCTGGTTGTTCTTTATTAGTCAGTTACTCTGTAACATACACACCTGTTTTTTTTATGTTACCAAATGACAAGACAATCAAGGCGCCCGCCTGATGTTAAGCACCACGCCTGACTATTACAGATGCAGTGCCACCCACAGCTTAAAGTTTTTAAGTGTTTGCGTGGCACTGCACTGCGCTTATCACCCCGAGACATTGTTGTTACGTCTCTTTCGCCCAGTAATTTCACTTGCTACAGTGCCCTTCAAAGCTAAACACAGTGCAGCTTGCACACTACTGCTTGGAGGTAGAATATCTGACACTGCGGCACCTGCCACCAGGTATTTTTAGTTAATACAACCACAGAGTGATACAACTATAACAATTGCCTTGTCCTGCAGCGGGGATCGAAAACTTTTTTATAACTTCCAATCTTAGTAATCTACTTAGCGCAAATCTTTAATATCTAAAGATAGGCAGGTTAATCTATATTCATAATGTATTCATCGAGTGGCTACTGGCCGCAATACTAGTGCTGTGAAATGTCGAACCCGGAGAAAGGGGGGAAGAGGGAGGAGCTGGACCTGGACCACATCCTGGTGAATGAAGTAGGACAGTTCGGGCGCTACCAGCTGATCACGCTGGCTCTGGCAGCCCTGCCTATCATGTTCTCGGCCTTCGCGGCTGGAGAGTACATCTTTACCACCGCTAGGATACCCACCAGGTAAGAACCAGTGTCAGCTCATAGCTACTAGAGCAAAGCAAAGTCATCACGCACCGCATCAGAATCGGTTAAAGTCAACAGCGCCCTAAGAGTAAAATACTAATTTTTAGTCTACCGCAGTCGCCTCGCGTCATCTGAGCCGAGGTGATAAACGTCGTGTACACCTATAAGCCGTTAACATATAGCTTTTTATCTGACCGCCTGGGCCTTGGCTGATCCTGACCTGATATGTGTGGCTTTCCCAAGTGTGACCTTCGGTTACAAGGTTTTCTGCACATAACGATTTTACCAGGTGGTAGGACTCCACCAATCTGCATTGGGTCCGCGTGGTGGATTAAACCCAATCACTCTCGTTCGAGAGTAGGCCAGTGTCGTATCAGTGGGAACATTAGATAGCTGTCAGAATGGGGACTCAGAGGCAGAGCCGGTCTTGGTGGGAACAGGTTCCGAAGTAGATTATCACTTCCAGATGCAGGATCCCACAATGTGACGGCGAGAACCCCATGTATGCTCCACCGTGGGTCCTCGAAGCGATCCCTGGCACGAGCCTCGACTCGTTCGAGAACTGTGAGCAGTTTGCCAACAGCACTACCCAAGTGCCGGTGCAGAACGGCACGTGTCCCGCCACGCTGTTCGACACCGACAGCACCACGGCATGTGCCAGCTACGTATATGAGAACACTCTCAGCGTTGTTTATGATGTAACTAATATGATGAAACCTTTTTTATTATATCACTAAGGTGGAAACCAAGCGTACGGCTCACTTGATGGTAAGCGGTTACCGTAGCATATGCACGCTTGCAACATCAGAGATATCACTAGCGTGTTACCACCCTGAGACGTTAGATGGAAAGTCTCATGTGCCTGTAAATTCACCGGAAACCATACCCTTCGAACCGGAACACAGCAATGCGACCATTACCGCTTGGCGGCAGAAAGGTTTTTCGTGTTCGATATTGCTCTTTCTATAAGTTGCAAACGCTCTCGTCAAGCTGCAAAAGCTTCAAAGAGTTAAAGGGAGGCGTATCGCAAGAAACATCTTTCAATCTAGAGCTACCTGACTACGCCCGCCCACTCTGGCAAGAATGTCTGACAGAAAAAGAAGAAATCATGTCACCTAATCTGATAAACGACGTGGCGCAGCAGGTTGCGGGTTCGATTCCCGCCTTGAAACAAAATGTTTATATGATGTGGAAATATATATTCCGGGTGTTTTTTATGTATAATAAAAATATCTAAATGTACCTAATGTATCGTAGTCATCTAGTACCCATAACACAAGTTCTGCTTAGCTTGGGGCTAGATGATGCAGTGTGGATTGTCCAGCATTATTTATTTATTTATTTAATCATAAGATTTCCAACTGCTGGTATTCTGAAACAAAGGAAATCAATCATTAGAAAATATAACTACCTTGATATTTAAATCCTATCAAGGACATTGTTTATCAATGTAAATGAGTATAGCTACAAACACGATAAATTGATTTATCTATATTGGCTAAAGATAATTGAGAATACCTAGGATTATAGTTAGTTAAAAATTATCATTAATAATCGCTGAATATATTTTTTAAGAAAATGCTTATTGGTCATGCGTTATTGGTTTTCCATATAATAAAGCCTACCATATTAATCATTACTAACACTGGTTGTGGAACCCTCAAAATGAGCACTATGGTTTTATAAATTATTTCAGTTCAATATGGCTTGCGACGAATGGAAGCGCTCTCAAATAGGTTCCATCCGGACGATCGGCACTCTTCTGGTACTGCCCATAACTGGCTATATTTCGGATCGTTGGGGCCGACGCGTGGCGCTCACAATCAACGCTTTCAACACCGGCTGGATTGGTCTGGCGCGCTCTTTTGTCAGCTCCTACGAGTGGTTCTTGGCGCTGGAAGTGTTGGAATCGGCTGTGGGTGCTGGTGCCTATTCATCTTGCTATATACTAGGTAAGATTATAAAACCGAGCATATCCGCTTTAGCATTACAACTTAAAACGGTGCACAACGCTAATAGAAATATTTTTGTAATTATTTCAGTGACGGAGTTGGTGGGTCCCAAATACAGAGTGATTGCAGGAGCTACAATTTCAACGCTCTTTGCACTTGGGCAAGTGTTCCTTGGCCTTATAGCTTGGGCTGTCCCTGCATGGAGGACTCTCACTCAGGTCTTATACGCGCCACAAGTTCTGGTTATCAGCTACTTCTGGATCCTCTCCGAGTCCGTGCGTTGGCTCATGAGCAAGGGCCGCTACGAGGAAAGTGAAAAAATTCTTAAAAAAGTCGCAAAAGCTAACAAAAAAGAACTGTCCCAGGAGTCGCTGGAAGCGTTAAGAGCCACAGCAGAAGCCGAAAAGAACCTGGTCAAACCGGAAGAGCCGTGGCTGGTGGTTTTGGTGTTTCGATCAAAGATACTGCTATCACGATGCTTGGTATCTCCTATTTGGTGGATTACCAACACTCTGATCTACTATGGCATGGGAATAAATGCTGTGAATATGTCGAGCTACTCGCACCTGAACTACGTGGCTGTCGCTGCTATAGAGATTCCTGGCTACTGGACGGCCATTCTTCTCTTGGACAGAATTGGAAGGAAACCAGTGTTGATTTGCGCGTACTGGCTCTGCGCTTGTTGTCAGTTCGCATTTGCATTCTTACCAGACGGTAAGTAACGAATAAGTAATATAATGAACCATACCTACAACTGCAATTACCATATAATTCCAACACTTCGAATAGAGAACCTCGGTTTTCGTCGGTTTTATATTAATGTTACAAATTTTTCAGGAATGCCCGGACTCTCGCTGTTCCTGTATCTCTTTGGCAAATATTGCATCGCCGTGGTGATGACGTCAGTATACGTGTACACTGCAGAACTGTACCCCACTAAGTACCGCCACAATCTGTTTGCCTTCTCCTCCATGGTAGGGCGGCTGGGTTCTATCACTGCACCGCTTACACCTGCTTTTGTAAGTATAAATGATAATGACTACACTGATTACGTTTTTACTATTGGCTTATTATATCGTATGACCATTATACTTGGGGGTAGGACTCTTCAACGGAAACTATCTTGTTGGGTTCCATCTGCCAGATATTATGCCTCCATGCAGAAGTTTGCAAGTATTACTGTGTTTTAGTTTAAAAGGCACTGTAGCAAGTGAAATTGCTTGGCTAAAGACATCTCAGTGAGCACAGTGCAGTGCCACTTTGAAACTCAAAGTTCTTGATAAAACTCTTGATAGGGTTCATTTGTCAATGTACTATCTTTTATATTAACTGTAATGTGTGTGTAATTCTTTTTCCGTGTACAATAAAGAATAAAAAAGCTTTCGGTGACACTGTTATTTTGAGCTATTTCCAGTAGTCTTACCGAGTACTCTTACCAGTTGAACTACTGAAGATTTTTTTCTCAACAGACTTAGTTATGGCTATAGTTGTTTTTTTTTTGTTTTCCAGGCCCAAGAAGTGTGGGAGCCGTTCCCATCGGTGCTGTTTGGCAGTTTTGCACTCCTGTCGGGGATGCTGATCTTCACTACTCCGGAGACTCTTGGCACGAAGCTGCCTGATACCATTGAGGACGCGGAACAGCTTGGGAACATACACAAAAAAACAGCAACATGATCTCAAAATGATATTTTATTAAAATATAAGATCTCAAGGTGTGAAATGTTTACCAATATTTATAATTACGATTTTCTTCATAAACTAAGTAAACTGTGACAAGCCTTTGGAGTTATGATAATAAGTGCAAGCGTAGCCGTTAGAGCTTTCTAGAACTGCCAATATTCTCAGCCTGTTCCATGGTGTCCGGCAGCTTGGTGCCGAGGGTCTCAGGCGTCAGGAACAGCGTCATGCCGGACACGACGGCTAACCCGCCGAACAGCACGAACGGCATCTCATCAAATGTTGCAGCTCCCTGAAATATGTTACAACTTTATAGTACTGCCAACGGATCTCGGCATATCTTTTACAGGAGCTCCTCAATCACATTGCACTCTGGATAGTTCAATTATGCCCCATCTGGCCAGGTTGCTGCTGCAGCGGCCGACAGGGGACCTACATCCTGTCCATTCTGCACTTTCACTTGCACTCGGCAGGATTTATGTAAAGCAACAAATAGAACTATCGAGGTTGCACCTATTGGTTGAGAAAAGGGATTTTTTTTGACACGAAAAGAAGAAAAACGGATCTCGGTCATCGTGAAGTAAGTGTTTGTCACGATCGCATTTGACTGATAGGCCGTCACGAGCAGCTAGACTGCCGGGTATTGTTTGCATAATAGTCATAATTCAGAACACGAACATTGCCGACGCATCTTATATTTGTCGCTCTATAATGTACTTTATATCTAGTAGGTAGGTACTAGGTACTTACAATAGCCGGTGTTAGAGGGGCAGTGATGGAGCCAATCCTGCCAATCATGGAGGAGAAGGCGAAAAGGTTGTGTCGATACTTGGTGGGGTACAGTTCAGCAGTGTACACGTAGATAGCTGTGGTGACTGCAGAAATACTACACTTGCCGATCAAATAGACGATCAAAGACGCTACGTAGGAAACTACAACGAAATAATAAACAGTATTAAAGTTTGTTCACAAAACATGAAACAAAAAAATAAAATTGGGGTATTTCCTTACCTCCTGGCATAAAAACATATGCAATCTGACACACAGCACAGATCCAGAAGCCACCCATCAACACAGGCTTTCTGCCGATTCGGTTCAGCAAGAACACGGATATCCAGAACCCTGGTATTTCCACCGCTGACACAGCTATATAGTTCACGTATGAATTTCCTGACATGTTTACAGCATTTATAGAAAGTCCATAGTAGACTAACGTCATCGTGATCCACCATATAGGAAGGATAATACATCTCAGTAGAACTCGTTTATGTCTGAACACCAGCACTATCAACCATGGCTCGTTCGCTTTCTCAGCTTTTTCTAGAACTTTTCTTTTTTTATCCTCCTCTGCTGTCGCCCGCAACGATTGCAGAGACTTTTCAGAGAGTTGCTTTCTGTTAACTCGAGCAACTTCCTTCAAGAGAGCCTCCGACTCTTCGTAGCGGCCTTTGCTCATGTACCAGCGTACCGATTCGGAGATCACCCAGAAGTAGCCGATGGTGAAGAGCTGAGGGATGTAGAGGGCGAGAGTGAGAGGCCTCCAGTCGGGCACTGCCCAAGCAATCAGCCCCATGAAAACCTGGCCGATGGCGAAGCATGAGGACATAACCCCACCCGCTACAACGCGGTATCTTGGACCCACTAGCTCCAAAACTGAATAAAGATAAACATATTGTCAACATCTAGGTTATTCGGTTAGCCTAAAGATACCCACACGGAGCCTACGATACCTACGAGTAGTTTTAAAATAAAACAGCTGTACCTATGACATTTAATTAGAGGTATGATATTTCTTGAAGTCTCAGAACAAAATATTAATATTCTCTTAAGATTGCCATCTTGCTTCGTGATAATTATTATAAAGTTTTTCGATATCTAATGTACCTATTTATGATGTCGTGATTAACGATCTGATCGTTGCAGAGGATTTCTCATACTATGTGTTCCTAACTAAGTCAAAGTCAAAGTCAAAAATGATTTATTTCAATAAAATCACAAGGATCATTTTGAAACGTCTTAAAACTAGGTGAATTTACGCCAGTTCCACGCGCCCCAGCCATTTGAAAATCACATTCACGACTCTACTACATATTAATAAAATGTTGTGTTATCAGAATTTAGGTTTCCCTCAGAAGCCAAAAGGCTAGAAAGAAGACAAATTCCTGTTTTTTTTGTGCATTGCGCGGTACTCTGACTGACATGTCATTAAAAAGGCTCAGACTAGAATTTACAAAACTTACCTAATATATAAGTGCATGAAAAAACACCAGATCCAAAGACCGCTTCGATAACCTCTGAGGCCATGAACCCCACATAAGTGTTGACCCAGTAGCGCGAGACGCCGAGCCAGGCGGTGTTGAAGGCGTTGATGCCCAGGGCGGTTCTCCGTCCCCAGCGATCGGACACGTAGCCCGTGAGGGGGAGCGCAGCAAACGTGCCAAAAGTACGGACAAACCCGATCAGGCTGCGGCGCCACTCGTCGCAAGCCAGGTCGAACTATGCCAAAAACAATGCTTATGAATATTGTCTCCGTACACGGTAGATTTTTTTTATATCACTAAAGTGGCAACTAAGCCTACGGCCCACCGATAGTAAGCGGCTAAAGTAGCCTATGTATAACATACAATTTGCATGCCAAAAATTTTGGTAGGACATAAATGAACTAATTTAATTTCAAGACCATATCATGACATGTGTTCGTGCAAAAAAAATATCATTTATCATTTGCGCGTTGCCAACTTGAGACGTCTAAATTCTCATGTGTTCGAACCGGAACTCAGCAATACGAGCATTACTGCTTGTTGGCAGAAATAGGTGGTAATTTATCCCCGGACGAGCTCACAAAGAACTCATATCATTAGATTTAACTTACATCGTAGACCACCGTTTGAGTGTTCTCATAGACATATTGTTCACAAGGCAAGATGACACTAGAGTTGAATAGCGTGGCTGGGCAGTTGCCGGCTGCTGCCGGGGCTGAACTGGCGTTGCCAAACCGTCGGCAGCCGTCGAACGAGGCCCCGCTGGAAGGAACTGCATCTGTGATCCATGTCGGAGCAAATACAGCTTCCGATGCATCCTCACATTCTGGTATCAAGCATCTGTAATAACGAAAATTGTACATAAACACTGCCTAAAATAAACTAAAGTAAGAGTATCTAAATACAATACTTAATAATTTACTATTTCTTCGATCAACATTAAGGTAGATAAGATATTTTTGGGCCATAAACAATCAATAAATTAGCATAATCATGACGTAGGCGATACCAATACCTAGTAATCAAAAGTAGCAGCAAACATCCTCAGAACTTTGTTAGAAACCAAACATGCGGACCAGGGATGTGAGCTTACGAACTACTGTGTCGGTCGAAGCAGTCTACTCGTGCGCAAACATCTCTGATGCTACAGAACCTGGGCAGCCTCATCAGCACCCTGATGCGTTGTTATGTTTAGGCGCTATATTTTATATATACCTACCTACCGGGGGCATTCTGGAACAAGTCTTCTTTCAAACTTTTCTCCAGAAATCCTTTTTACTTCTCTTTTGAAAGCCTGAAAGGGATTTCTGGACCAGAAGTCTTTAAATCTCCTTCGCAGGGGAATATTGTCACTGACCTTGTGTTGATCCTGGCTGTAGTAAACACATACTCTGCATGAAACGCTGCAAATATAACTCCGATCGCAGCGAGGGCCACAGTCCTCAGTTGAAACCTCCCAAACTGTCCTATCTCGTTGATCAGGATTGTATCTAGATCCACTTTATCATCCACTGCCATTTTATCACCCCATTAATGTATCCCTGAGATTTTAAACCTTATTTTCATCAGATTTTGTAGCTGAAAACACACTGCATGGACGCTGTAAAATAATTGTATGAAAAATTTGATATAAAGTGATATTATACTAAACTGCATAAGTAGATACGCGGCTTTGTTTCAATGATAAATATTTTGGAGGAGAGAGCATTATCTCTCTCCGGCCTTCGAGATGTACCTATCATTATCTCGGATGTGTTGAGTGAGGCTTATTTTAGTCTATCTTGATGCACTGCATTATGTACCTACTTACTTACATAATAACAGTTATAATCAAATATAATATAATATAGTATTCATAGATACTTTGCCACCAAGCAGTAAAAAAGTTATTTGCTTAAAAAAACTACTAAGTCTCTTTAAACCATCATTAATTTTGTTAGATTGTCGGTTATAAACAATGTGGAACAACACCATAAATCATCTAGACGTCCACTGCTGGACATAGGCTTCCCTTCCCACAAAGAGCGCCATGACGACCGATTTTGAGCCTTTACCATCCACCGACTTCCTGCGACCGCTTTAATGTCATCGGTCCATCGAGGGTCGTCCTACACTTAATAAAAAATTTAAAAAAAAAACACTACACAAATAACAATAACATGATCACCTCAACTAATTTTATTGCCATAATTAAAACACACATTCCTTTCACAGCCAGGCACTTGCTCCAGCTGCTGAAGCAGCGCCTTACTATTGTTACCATGTAACATAATTTATAATTATGTAGTTAGACTAGAAACGGTCACCGAAGCATGGTACAATGAGCAAACGTAGGTGTAAAACCCGAATCATTACAATAAGTCAATCGCCGAAAGACCCAGTTTTTCAACATTTTCCAGATTTTCCAGGTCGAGAACCTTTATTCCGTCAATATTGATTTATTAATATGAGACTGCTGTACCCAATTACTCTAAGAACTAAATAAATTAATCTTTAAATCTTTAAATTTAAAACTAGTTGTGACCCGCGGTTCCAGCCGCGGTTTTTTAGTTTCTATGCTATACCACAATAACAGTATTTTTTCGGGATAAAAACACATAGATTACCTATGTGTTTTTATCCACATTCCAAATTTCATCACAGTCAATCGACAAATCGACAATTCAGACACGCACCCTCACAGACACACACTTTCGCAACAATAATTTAGTAGGATTTAGTAGGAGTAGGATTCATTCAACGACTACTTTACATCAAATAATTAAGGATCTTGGGATATAATAAGTAAAACAACAGTTATAATTAATAATTACTTAATGAATAAAGCTATTAGGTTTATTTAATCAATCACTGTAAATAAAATATCTAATATTTGAAAACTAACTAACCCGCGCGGTTTCACTCGCGTTATTTTTTCTTATTTTCTAACTGTTTAGACTCTTACGAATATGTCAAGATCAAATTAGCGAAATCGGTCCAGCCGTTCTCGGGATTTAGCGAGACTAACAAACTGCAGAATAAGAAAGTTTTAAGAGAGTAAAATTCTTTGAGATAGAGCTCGTCCAGGGAAGAACTACCACCATACTTAAAACCTACGCCAATAATTTGCTCGCATTGTTGTGTTCCGGTTCGAAGGTTAGGTTACCGGTGAAACTACAGGCACATGAGACTTTAAAACTACGCCTCAGGGTGGCAACGCGCAAGTGATATCTCTGATGTTGCAAGCGTACTTAGGCTACGGTAACCGCTTATCATTAAGGCCGTTACGCTTTGTTGCCACTTTAGTGGTAAATAATATAAACAGTAATTTATATTTATTATATAAAAGAGAAGATACTATAAGTTGTTTAGTTTGTTGGTGCCGATGTTCTCTGCCTCTTCCATGGTGTCGGGCAGCGTGGCGCCGAGCGTCTCGGGCGTGAGGAAGATCAGCGCGCCGGACAGCAGCGCGAAGCTGCCGAACAGCACGAACGGCATCTCCTCGAACGTTGCGTCAGCCTGCAATAACAACAAATCTAATCAAAGCTGTGGCACTGCATCTGTAATAGTCAGGCGTGGCGCTTAACATCAGGTGGGCGCCTTGATTGTCTTGTCATTTGCTGACATAAAAAAAAATGCTTTATTCAATAAAATCACAAGGATCAGTTTGAAACGTCTTACAAGCTAGGAAAATTTACGCCAGTTCCAACGCGCCCATGCCGTAAAAGAACTGGCAGCAACACCGACTGGGTTCCTATCGCTTTTTTGGCATGACCCTTGCTATTGTTATGGATGACGAGTAGAGTTGAGAGAGTTAGAGAGTTGGAGCACATTCGTCCCAAGCTTTTTTATCGTAATCGGTTATTTTATAGTAAGCTTTTTGAGAGAGTTTTTGTTTACTAATGTTTTTAAATTTTCCAATTGATAAATTTTGTATGTCGCTTGGGACTTTGTTACAGAAGCGTACACATTGCTTTTTAAAATATTTACTGACTTTAAGTGAGCTTAACTGTAAGAACCGCGAGTTTATTTCTATTTCTAGTATTATCATTATGATTAGACGGCTTTCTTAATTTTCCTACCTGTTACGCAAAGAGCACCGACTCAGTTTTGAAAAACGGAAAACGTATCGTCACTCCGGTGTCTAGATAGTAAGACTAGGTCACTTAAAATTACTCATTAGCCTAAACGTAAGGCTAGATTGTTGACTCCGGTGTCTGCCCGACATTCAAGGTGTCTGTGTGCTAAACTAAGCAGGCTAGACAATATAAAGACAGCATTATAATCCTTACAAAAGCCGGAGTTAGAGGTGCCACGACACTCCCGATCCTGCCCATCATGGAGGAGAAGGCGAACAGGCTGTGCCTGTACTTGGTGGGGTACAGCTCCGCGGTGTACACGTACACTGACGTCATCACCATGGCGATGCTGTACTTGCCGATCAGGTATACAGTCAGCGACGCTCCGTACAGATCTGGGAAAGACGAAGGGTTAAGACGTAGCTAATATAAGACTATTGTGTCTTTCTTCTTATACTTATCTTGCTAGCAGACCCACCCGGTTTTGCACGGATGTTATAAACATTCCTCTTGAATTCTCTATCTATTGATGAAATATGCGGTGCGTTGCTTAAAAGACATTCAGTGTACAAAGAAAATACAATAATATAAAGGGACAGACAGCGGGAAGCGACTTTATTTTATATTGTGTAAAGAAGATAAAGATAACTACGATTAGTAATGTGGCCTTTAGAATTTGTTTGGCAACCATTTTAGATAGCCGTAAAAAGAAAAAAGTAAGGAAATAATAATATTTTAACATAGAACAGCGCACACAATAAATGCAAGGTTAGAAAAGTAGTTAATATGAACTGCAGCTGTCGTGATCAACTATCAGAAAAGCTCTCATAAAGAGTGCTTCCAAAAAACAAACACGTCTTCAACAAATTATGTCAAAAATCGTAATGTATATCGCTCAATTGCTCACATACTCACCAGTTGGCAAAAAGATGTAAGCAATTTGACAAGCTGCGCAAACCCAGAAGGCACTCATCAGCACTGGCTTTCTCCCGATCTTTCCCATCAGGAAGACTGCCGTCCAATACCCTGGGATCTCAACAGCAGATACTGCCACGTAGTTGACATATCTGTTCCCTGACATGTTGACAGAGTTGATCGACATGCCGTAGTATATGAAGGTGGTTGTGATCCACCACACTGGAGACACCAGACATCGCAGCAGTATCTTCTTGTGTCTGTACACAAGCACAATCAGCCACGGTTCTTTCACGTTTTCCATCGCCTCAAGAGCCTTTCTTTTGTTCTCTTGTTCGGCTGTTTGTCTCAGAGCTGCTAAAGACGCGGGAGACAGCTGCTTTCCGTTAGTTCTAGCTATCTTATGGAGTAAAGCTTCAGATTCCTCATAGCGGCCTTTGCTCATGTACCAGCGCACGGACTCGGTCATGATCCAGAAGTAAGCAAGGGTCAGCAATTGTGGTACATAGAGAGCGAGGGTGAAATTCCTCCAGTTGGGAACAGCCCACGCAATCAAGCCCATACTAATCTGCCCGACAGAAAATAAAGTGTTCATGGTGGCTCCGGCCACTACTCGGTACTTTGGACCCATGACCTCCATCACTGTCAATATAAAATAATAACAATCGTTAAAATCTAGTATTATGAAAATAAGCATTATTTCAAATCAATTTATTTATACAATCCATTAGTCCTGGTGGGTCAGGCTGAAAGTTAAAGCGAAAAGAGTTTTATTAAATACAACCACAAGGATCTCTTTGAAACGTCATAAAGAAAGGTGCTAATGCCCTAAAAGAACTGGCAAAAATTACCGGCTAGGTTTTTTTAAGTTTACCAATTTAAAAAACTTGCATGTCATCAGGGGCTTTGTTAAAAAAGCATCGGTATATGTACATTGCCCTTTAGAGATAAAGACATGTTATCAATAGACTGATATTACTACCGCTTGAAAAGTTATCAGGATAATACCTGGGTAATCATAGAAAATAATTAGACAAACAATACAATAAAAACAAACAAGGGCACGAACTAAGATTAGGATACCATTGACAACAGCACTGCTACGCTGCGCGTGATTCGATTAAAATTGACATAACTGGCCTTTTAGCAGTTGGTTTGTAGTAGCTCTGTTTTTTGAATTGTAGTTTGTGCTAACATTTTTGTGATGAACTTACAAGTATGTGGTTACAAACGAAGTATGTAAGTATTCTATCAGGTTGTTGGTCCTTTTTTCTTGTCTGTGGTTCTTGTGTGGGTCCCCAGCGTACGAGATTTGATTTAGGTTGACAAAAGTGTAGACAAAAATGACATTTGTTTAAAGAAAACTGTTATTTTCGACTACATTTCTGTTGAGAAAAGCGGAGTAAAAGGTTGTTTAATGATCCTCTTCGTACTTTGTTATGTGGCTCCTATAGTTATACGTGACCGTATGTTTGTGTTAACCTACCAAGGATATAAGCGGTGGAGAATCCACCAGATCCAAAAGTGGCTTCAGCGAATTCAGAAATCATGAAACCAATGTAAGTATCAGCGAAGTATCTAGTGACACCAAGCCAGGCCGTGTTGAAGACGTTGAGAGCCAGGGCGGTGCGGCGGCCCCAGCGGTCGGAGACGAAGCCGGTGATGGGCAGCGCCGTCAGCGTCCCGAAAGTGCGCACGGACCCGATGAGGGTGCGACCCCATTCGTCACAAGCCAACCCGTACTGGAACACAGTTTTGGAGCGGATTAAAAGAGCTATCCTGTTATCAAGAGCAATCGTGGAGACTTTGCCTCCCGATCCTGAGGCCGTGGGTTCAAACCCGGTCAAACAATGGATTTTGCTATTCGAAAAAATTATCAATACAATGCCTGTGCTCTCAACGGTGAAGGAAATCTTGCGAAGTAAAGTAATAAAGTAAAGTAAAAAATATATTTATTCAATAATATATCAAGAATCATTTTGAAACTTTTTAATGCTAGGTGAATTTACTCCAGAAGAAACCAGCATGTCCAAGACTAAAAATTTGAAAGACATATGTGCCATCCACCAATCTGCATTGGGTTTGATGGATTAGGCACTGTCCTCTCGCTCGAGAGAAGGTCAATTTTCCAGCAGTGGGAACATTAGAATGCTGTTATGATAATCCTTGTTATCTTTTTCTAAATCGAAACAGAGTTTTTTTAAGATGTACTGCAGATGACATGCGTAAGTAAAGTAATGTACAATTAGGTAGTAGGTTTCTTTACGACGCGACGAGTTCTTGTCTGTAGTGCAACGGTTGAATACATCCTATCTATGATAAGTTGGAATTAACAGTAATCCACATTAATACGTCTGTCTGTAACGTTATAAAGCTAAAACCACTAAACCGATTTGGATGAACTTTGGGACGGAGAAAGTCACAGCATAACTTAATCTTACACGCAGTCCTATATAACAAATGGGAGTTCAGGACTGTGACGCCATAGGACTGCTATTTTTTTTTGTCCCAGTAATTTTATGGTAGAACTGCTAGTACAAAAACTATCCTATTTGTTCTATAGAACGAATAATATCTTGTCAATAGAACTGATACTTTTTTATCCTAGTAGTTCTATGATAGAACTATCTAGCAGCAGCAACTCACATCATAGACCACTGTATGTGTTGTTTCGTACACATAATCCTCGCAGGGCAGCAGGACATCTCTATCAAATAGTTCGGCCGAGCAGACTCCTGGAGACGCAGTAACAGAGAAGTTTCCATAGCGCTGGCAGTTGTCGAAGGAGCTTCCAGACCCTGGGACGGCGTCTAGAATCCAGCCTGGAGAGTATTCCGGTTCATTCGAGTCGCACTGGGGAATGTGGCATCTGGACAGATTGTTAATTGTTTTCTAAATATGCCTAGTTTAGTGCAACACCCCACTTTCTCTTAGATCACAGAATATAAAAAACAGACGAAAAATCTCTAGTACTATTCCGCTTAACCTTTTAACTGATGAGGTCACACAGTTACCACAGTTAACCTCAAAAGAAAAATATCGACACGTGTTTCATCCCTCCACGGGACATCCTCAGGACCATCGACTTGTTCTCCGGCAGACGTGTTGCTCCGTCGAGTCAAAGTCATTGGCTCCAGCGCTTTTTGAAACACGTGTCGATATTTTTCTTTTGAGGTTAACTGTGGTAACTGTGTGACCTCATCAGTTAAAAGGTTAAGCGGAATAGTACTAGAGATTTTTCGTATGTTTTTTATTTTGTAATGGATTTCCGCAAAGTAACGCCTGAATCTATCAATTATATCACAGAATATGCTAACACTGCCTTCTTTATACAAATAAAAAAATTGAATTTCTTAAAGGAACTTTATTTTTAGTGCATTCTACACATTAAAAGGAAAATACCCTAAAAACTTCATGCTTCTAGAACTACGGTTTAGACTGTGTGCTGATTGTCAATGACTCAGCTAGTCGGTCAGTAACGCAACGATTTTAATAAGAGTATAGAGCTAGTGACACGGTTAAGCTTCGCACGCTTAATTATTTAAGGCATTTCTCTTGAATCACTTTACTTATTGATGAAAACTGTGTAAAAATCCAATGTGTAGTTTGAAAGATTGATGATTTTGACCTACTTATATACAGAGGAACAGACGGTGAAAATCGACTTTGTTTTATACTATATGGAGAAAGCAGTTATAACACTAAAGAGCCATATTAGAACGTCATTAAAAATGTTATATTGTAATGATGTAAATGTTTGTACGATCTACAAATATTTGTTCCGGGTGTTCTGCGTATTTTCTATATAATAAAAAATATCTATCTATGTATTGTATTGTATTATGTATATATCAGTCATCTAGTACCCATAATACAGCTCTGTTTAACAGCAGCTTCCCTTGGGGCTAGATGATGCTATGTGTATTGTCCAGCATTATTTATTTTTAATGAAATGCTAATTGGCGTGATGACATCGACACCTTTCAAACAGACTGGTGGGAAATGGCGGATGACCGTGAAATGTGGAAAGATATGGGGGAGACCTTTGCCCAGCAGTGGGATAATACAGGTTAAAAAAAAAAAAAAAATGAATTGCTAGTACCTTGTGTTAATCCTAGACGTGGTGAAGATATACTCGCTGGCTCCCCACGCCGCAAAGATCACCACTACAACAGCCAATAACAACACTCTCAGCTGAAACCTGCCGAACTGACCGATCTCCTCCACTAAAATCGTATCTAGATCTATCTTCTTGTGCTCATCTGTTTGTTTTGCCGGAAGAGCGTTTTCAGTGACGGTAGCCGTCATGACGAACAACGGTAGACTTAATACTAACGTCATTGCTTCATTTCCCTGATTACATTTTATTAACATGTATCATGTATCTATCGGTCTGCGATAAAAATGGTGTACGGTCGACTAGACAAAGCCTGTGCAGCCCTATGCCTTTTTGATAAAAAAAATATTTCAGACCATTTTGAATCCATATTAGGTTAGTAGTACAAAACACTTATAACTATATTAGTAAACACTCAGTGCACTGGTGGTCTAGCGGTATTGAGTCCGCCTTCCGATCCTAAGGTCGTGGGTTCAAATCCGGTCGTGCACCAATGGATTTTTCGATACGAAAAAATTATGTGCGCAATGCCAGTGCTCTCATACGGTGAAGGAAAACATCGTGAGGAAACCGGCATGTCCAAGAACAACATTCGAAAGACATGTGCCATCCACCAATCCGCATTGGGTCCGCGTGGTGGATTAAGACCCAATCCCTCTCGCTGGAGAGTAGGCCAGTGTCCCAGCAGTGGGAACATTAGAAGGCTGTCATGATGATGATGAGAAACAGAAAAAGAGTAGTAGAGTTCTTTGTGATAGAGCTCGTCCGGGGAAGGACTACCACCATACCTATTTCTGCCGCCAAGCAGTAATGCTCGCATTGCTGTGTTCCGGTGTGAAGGGTATGGTTTCCGGTGAAATTACTGGCACATGAGGCTTTCGATCTAGCACTCAGTTGTTTACATATTTTAATTTAATAAATTCAATTAATATAAAATTATAAATATATGAAAATTATAATAAAGATTTAACATAAAATTACTTAGAGACTAGGCGAGAGATCGGCGCAAGTACCCGAAGCCAGTGTCTCATGTAACATGAGTAGTCCTCCACAATAGTTAGAAGGCTGTTGGTGCTCCCACGCAAGTGGCTCATCAGGGACGCAGTTCTCTGTCGCATTATTGCAAAGAAGTCATCAGTGCGCGCGTCTGCGAACATGTCTGATGCGCTACGATACCGCGGCCTCAACACCATTATTATATTGGATTCGCAGGGCATTGTAGAATTTCTGTGTATATATGTAACTAGCCGATCTGCCCCAGCTTCGCACGGGTGCAATGAAAATTTAAGTACCCGTGCGAAGTCGGGGCAGGTCGCTAGTAATAAATAGCCTATGTTACTCAGGGATAATGTAGTATTCTAATGGTAAAAGAATTTTCGAAATCGGACCAGTAGTTTTTGAGTTTATTCGTAACAAACAAAAATACAAATCTTTTTTTTTTTTTTTTTTGACAATCCACACAGCATCATCTAGCCCAAGGTAAGCAGCTGTTAAACAGAGCTGTATTATGGGTACTAGATGACTGATATATATTTAATACAATACAATACATATATAGATATTTTTATTATACATAGTAAACACCCAGAACACCCGGAACAAATATTTGCAGATCCTACAAACATTTGTCCCAAGGCGGGAATCGAACCCGCAACCTCTGCGTCGCAGGCGGACCTTCGCCCACCGCGCCACATTGGTCGTCAGATCTTCTCTCTTTATAATAATATATATAATTATAAGTGTAGATTATAAGGTGCGCACGCACATGTACCTACTGTTAGCTATCTGCTGGATAAGCTTACTGTCACACGGTTTTTATTTCAAAGATTTATTGATTAGCATATTTTATGAGACAGTTTTTATAATAATTGCTCTACATTTTACATTGTATTTTATCAGTAGGTAGGTAGTCCCCCTAATAGCTATTCTAATCAGTTTTTAATTCATCGGAAAATATAATCAAACATACCTAGGTAGGTTCCTTCCTACGTATTATTTAATTATTTAATATTGTTTTAGGGTTCCGTACCTCATCAGGAAAACACTGAACCTTTAAATAGAATAGAATAGAATAGAAAAATATTTATTTAACGCCACAAAATTAACATAAAAATAAAAATAACAATAAAAATTAAAACTACTAAATATTAGTTTGTTGTCCGTATGTCTGTAAAGATACTATTCTCTGATTCTCTGAGATATTTGATTATATTATAATTTATATAAAAATAACTGTATTTGATTCTTTAAGAGTAGTAGAGTTTTCTGTGATAGAGCTCGTCCGGGGAAGGACTACCACCATACCTATTTCTGCCGCAAAGCAGTAATGCTCGCATTGCTGTGTTCCGGCGTGAAGGGTATGGTTTCCGGTGAAATTACTGGCACATGAGGCTTTCGATCTTAGCCTCAAGGTGGCAACCCGCGAGTGATACCTCTGGTATTGCAAGCGTCCATAGGCTGCGGTAACCGCTTACCATCTTGTGGGCCGTACGCTTGGTTGCCACTTCAGTTGTATAAAAAAAATAATCTAACAAGATAAATACAATCCTAGCCAGCTTCTTAAATTGTATTTAAAACATGATTTTTTTATTATGTAAACCATTAAAAGATATTATTACTTGTACGTTTTAAACAAACATTGACACACAGGACAGGAATACAAAAAAAATGTGTTAATGTTTAGAAAAACTATAGAGAACGAAAACTAACTGTTTGCGTAAAAACAACCATCATGTTGAATGAAAGACATCTAAGTAGTAATAAACTAAACCGTCATCTCAGTAGTACAAAAGCGTTCGTTCCAACAGTTCACTGGTGTAACATACTCGTAAATCATGCGGCATTGGCAGTGCGCGTCAAACCACGCGTGCGCTCTGTTGCAACTCAAACCGGGAAAAAAACCGTGCGTGCGCGCAGAAATTTACGAGTTTTTGAAACAACAAAGTTTAAAAAATTAATCTAAACATAAAACGAAAATAATAAGTAATATTAGAATTCGTGCGCGCGCTTTTATTGACGAATTCTTAAATTCAAATCAGAATAATTAAACACAAAATATGTTATATTATTAGAATTCGTTAATCCGAATAATTTTATAAATAACACTAAGTGATCTGTGTTTTGTTGTGATTGTAAAAGCTACAGACTCTACGTAAGTTTACTTATCGTTTCTCTAATTTATATAGGAATTGAATTGAATATCTTTAAATTAATCTTTTTAAGAGTAGTAAAGTTCTCTGTGATAGAGCTCGTCCGGGGAAGGACTACCACCATACCTATTTCTGCCGCCAAACAGTAATGCTCGCATTGCTGTGTTCCGGTGTGAAGGGTATGGTTTCCGGTGAAATTACTGGCACTAAGGCTTTCGATCTTAGCTTCAAGGCGCGCGAGTGATACCTCTGGTATTGCAAGCGTCCATAGGCTGCGGTAACCGCTTACCATCTTGTAGGCCGTACGCTTGGTTTTATAAAAAAAAAAAAAACTTTGTAGGTATAATATCCTGTATCCAGAAAGACAGACACGGCGTGAAGCAACATTGTTACACTATGTAAACATAATTAGTGATAATGCATGACATGATAGAGGCCATGACAGAGGCCTTCGGGCGGCCTAGAAACTCTGTCATCAGAGTTGGCCACTAACTCACACGACCTTACTTTATTGATAATGCAACTAAGTTGTTTATAAAGAGAAAGAAGTTCAGATATTTTACGAAACGTTATCTATAAAAAACTCTGTGTTATAATCTTGTTGGATAATTGATAGATTCAGGCGTTACTTTGCGGAAATCCATTACAAAATAAAAAACAGACGAAAAATCTCTAGTACTATTCCGCTTAACCTTTTAACTGATGAGGTCACACAGTTACCACAGTTAACCTCAAAAGGAAAATATCGACACGTGTTTCATCCCTCCACGGGACATCCTCAGGACCATCGACTTGTTCTCCGGCAGACGTGTTGCTCCGTCGAGCGCTGGATCCAAAGTAATTAGTGTAATTGGTTGTGCACCGTTCTAGTTAGTTAAATAAATAATAAAAAGCGGTTAAGCTTGGTTAAGCGGAATAGTACTAGAGATTTTTCGTCTGTTTTTTATCTTGTTGGATGCAAGTGTCGGTGTAGCTAAGCAATACTTCTTCTGTGGTACTAATTTTAGCATGCGTTGCGGCCTTTGTGTGGTCGAAAAGGGCAGCTCGCACTATCTTAACAATTACCAGGGCGAGTTGGGTCTAGCTGCCGATAAAACTTGCATTTAACCTAGGCTATGAGGAGACCTGGTTGTAGCACTTCCAGCAAGAGCAAATCAAAATCAAAATCAAAAATTATTTATTCAGTAGAATCACAAGGATCACTTTGAAACGTCTTACAAGCTAGGAAAATTTACACCAGTTCCAACGCGCCCATGCCGTAAAAGGACTGGCAACAACACCGGCTGGGTTCCTATCGCTTTTTTGGCATGACCCTTGCTATTGTTATGGATTCCAAGTAGAGTTGGAGCACATTCGTCCCAAGCTTTTTTATCATCTAGGTAATCTAGGAGCTCGTCTTGGTGGGTAACACCGAAGTGCCAGATATTCTGCCTCCAAGCAGCAGTGTGCAAGCTGCACTGTGTTTAGGTTTAAAGTGCACTGTAGCAAGTGAAATTACTGGGCGAATAACGTCTTGGGGTGACGACGCTGTTATGTATGTAGACAAAGTCTTTCCACTAGTTAGTTGTTCACAGATTAAGAATTAGGGTCAATCATTAGTATAACATACTTATAATAGATAATTCCTTGTTATTATTTGACAAGTACAAAATTAACTGCACAGGCGCGATGCGTAAATGCGCCGACTCACGCTTTTGTGGGTCATAAGGAGAAAGGGACATCCCAAATAAATCTACATAAAAAAAATTCGTCACGAAATCGAACACAGAAGTTCATCGCAAGTTCACAAATACGCACTTATATAAACAAAATGCAACTTTTATAAAAAAAAGAGCACCGGTGGTCTAGTGGTAGTGACCCCACCTTCCGATAATATCGTGGGTGGTGGTGGATAAGGTCGTGGGTTCAAACCCGGACGTGCACCAATGGATTTTTCTGTTCGAAAAATGTATGTGCGCAATGCCAGTGCTCTCATACGGTGAAGGAAAACATCGTGAGGAAACCGGCATGTCCAAGAACTAAAAATTCGAAAGACATGTGCCATCCACCAATCCGCATTGGGTCCGCGTGGTGGATTAAGACTCAATCACTCTCGCCTGAGAGTAGGCCAGTGTCCCAGCAGTGGGAACATTAGAAGGCTGTCATGATGATGATGATGATAAACAAAATGACCAAAGAAAGTAGAAAAATAGACACCACGGTATAAACTGCACCATCATGTTTTTATGTAACATAATTTTTATATTTTTGTCTCATCTGTATTTTATATTTTTAATTTCTGTACCTACCTCGGTAAATTTTGAAATTTTTCCACCCTTCACATAAATAGAATTTAATAAAAAGTATTTTAGATAGTAAATGATTTTTTTTTATGTCAACATGTGACAAGACAATCAACACGCCCGCCTGATGTTGAGCACCACACCGCCACAAATTAAAAGAAGAAGAAGAAGAAGAAGCACCAACCTGACTATACCAGATGCAGTACCACCCAAAGCTTAAAGTTTTTAAGTGTTTGAGTGGCACTGCACTGCGCTTATCACCCCGAGACATTGTTGTTAAGTCTCTTTCGCCCAGTAATTTCACTTGCTACAGTGCCCTTCAAACCTAAACACAGTGCAGCTTGCACGCTACTGCTTGAAGGTAAAATATCTGACACTGCGGTGGTACCCACCAGACGGACTCTGGAACTCTGCTGCTTGGAATTAATTAAAATTAATTAAATTAGAATGAAAGTTAAAAAAAAATCTTTTTATAAAGGTATATGTTTGGAGAGATAGATTAGGTGCTCAACTATAGCGGCAGGTACTTCGCTAACAATGCTGCTGTTTAACAAACACGCGATAGCGGACGTCGCACGTCGCGCCGGACGTGTGACACATGCTGCATGCTACCCAAATAAACGTTTCTACCAACTGTAACCGAATTGACAGATAGAACTAAAACTGAAACGGCTTCCTTAACAAGAAGTTCTTCACAAAAAGTTTTTGTTTACTTTATTGATGGTGATGATAAAAAAAGTTTTTTAAGGTAATTTTGCATTTCTTGAAACTGCGAATTCTAAATTATACTTATTTAACATTTGCATTTTTAATGCGTTACAAACTTATACATCGTTACTTATACACTAAAGTTAAAATTACATTACGTTTTGCTGTAGTACTATAGTACTGGATGACATCTCTACATGCTAGGCTACTTAGGACATGCAGTCTCCAAACGTTTCCATTAGCTTCGTCGCTCTTTTGTTCAACGCGTCCCTTTGATGGATGTTAGAGTAGAATCTGTTCAAAATGAGAACCGTCTGAAATCAATCCAATGTGATTCTTATGTCAACAACATAAAAGTCAACGACGACGTCGTCGTCGTCTCTAATTAAACAGACTCTAGACCCGCACAATGTTAATGTTCCTAAAGCAAATAGATTATTAAATTAGCATACTTAATCAAAGAAATAACAAAGAAATTTCAAGTATTTTTCAAACGGTCGTTCCGGGGTTTTTTAAACATTTACCATGAATCAGCAAGACGAATCAATTCTGTATGTCCTCTATGCTATGCTATTGTAGGATACATAATAATTTTGTTTCTTTTCAATTACCATGCGTTGTCACCGTCGAATGAGTTCTTCCAAAGTCGACTTACGTGTGCTTTTTAACCTCGTTTTCCGACTTACTGAAATCAATGCTAGTGTTGCGTCATCTTCGACTCATGTACTTAACAATGCCTATTGTACCCCTGCATACTTTTATGTAAATTACGTATAAAAAACCCCCTAAAATCAAGCTCAATGTTTTTGTTATAGTTCATAAGAAAACATTTTAACGTAAATAAGTTTGAATAATCGGTTTGTTGTGTGTTAAAGATTTTCCTAGAAATAATTTTAGAAAATATTACTATTTACTCATTTAATTTTATTGAGTTACTGACTGACTGACAATCGACGCGCAGCTAATACAGTGAGTCATACGAAGTATCTGAAACTTTCAGTGTGTCTCCTTTTCACTAATAGGAGTGCACTAAGAAAGAAGTTCCTGAAATTAAAAAGTTTTTTTTAGTAACAAAATAATATAAAAAAACTGTGTAATATTTTTGTCAGAATAAAAATATTAAGGAATCTATAACTTTTGCGTTACTCTTTTCATTTTCCATTTGGGTTGCATTTTTCCCCAAGATGTTAGTTGTGTATTAAAAATAGCTATGTTATATCCGGGTTGAATGATAAGATAAGATTATTAATTTAAAACAATTAGTCTAAACAATCAAATATTATATACATTTCACCAGATTGCCTGGTGATTGACAATTAAGTATTTCATAAGTGAGTCAGATAAAACAGAATGAGTTGGTAATGGGTTTGATGCTCATGTCGCAACTACCGGCGCCCGTTAGTTACATGTTACTGGGAACAACATCGATACTTAGAAATTGTTAACCTGGATTTAGATCCAACTTCGACAAAGAACTCAGCCGACGAATCCAACTCGGATGGGCACAGGAAGTTACGTCATATTTTCTCATTACAGGACGTGAAATTGTAGATAGATAGATAGATAGATAAATCTATTATTTAGATCTTCAAAGATGTAGTCTTGTAGATGATTACATTTAATTGTATTTCATAATTTGTAATGTTTATTGAATAGGGTCCTGGTCGATGATGAAGCTTGACTAGAAATACCCTGATAACGATATGTTATAAATTTAAACATAAAATAGTATTCTAATGCGTCGTATGAACTGATTCGCGGGGAGTTCCAATAATAAAATCAATCTTGTTATGAACAACAAAATCGTTCGCCATCTAACAATACTACAATAATATCAATAATTATAGGTCTTGTAAGATTTATTATGTGTCGCAATGTGCTCAATCCAATTGTGATGGAAACTGGCAGTTGATGTATGTGCATAGTGCACATGGTCTAACTGTCATAAGGACGCTGTATAAAACCTAGAGACAGTATTGTTATAATATCAGTCGGCTAGTGAGCATCTAGCAACGGTAGAAACAGTGCGTTGATTGATACTATATTAAGAGTAGTAGAGTTCTCTGTGATAGAGCTCGTCCGGGGAAGGACTACCACCATACCTATTTCTGCCGCCAAGGGTATGGTTTCCGGTGAAATTACTGGCACATGAGGCTTTCGATCTTAGCCTCAAGGTGGCAACCCGCGAGTGATACCTCTGGTATTGCAAGCGTCCATAGGCTGCGGTAACCGCTTACCATCTTGTGGGCCGTACGCTTGGTTGCCACTTCAGTTGTATAAAAAAAAAAAAACTCAATACTCAATTTATTTATTGCTCTCATATGGTAGGTACATTTACAGTTGTTATATAATTATGTGGTAGTATCACATAATGAACCCTGTCAAAGGGTATGACAGCATGGAGATAGGCCGAAGTTTAAATAAGTAGGAAGTAACTTTGATGTAAAGTTGTTAGGTTGTTTACCCATCCAAGAAGCATCAAGTAACGTGAAAACACAGCCACCCTTTAAATTGAGAGCTCTGTTTTTATTTACAAACACTTTTCTGGGTTTACGTATAGCTCTAAAACGGGTGCTCTAATACTGTTCTTTGTTTAAAAAAGGTTATTTTTAATTATTTTGTTTTATTTTTTTAGAAAATGACCCTGGCCCTACCTCACACCAAAGATCGGGGTAGCCTTTGACATCAAACCACCTACAGTCAAAAAATAGTAAGGATGTCTGCAGAAGCTAGCGTAAAAGTAAGTATTTTTTATTCGTTACTTTATTCGTCAATTACTTACTGAAAACATTTGGAAAATTAATATAATCATTATAATTTTGTTATAAACAAAAAACATATATGTTATAAACATGTTTTGTTTTGGTTTACCTACTGCAAGCGAAGCGCTTGAGGTCGTGGCTAAGTTGTTTATAACGAAAGACTTGTACGTTGGCTGTCTTGTTGATATTGATGTAGAAGTACACATCCCCAACTTTATAAAGCCGCGTTTACATGTATAGTGGCGTGTCGTCAAACGTCGTGGCGTGAAAGCATTATTGTATCCATACAAAATTGTATGGATACAATATAATTATAAAATTATATTGCCTTAATAACTTGTTAGTCTGTAAGTTTTCATATTTTTTTAAAGGTCAACCTCTTCTTATCCTTAGTGGGGTACTCAAAACTGCGACACAGTATTATACTTCTGCAGTTTTCAGTGTTCTACTTTAGTCATCATGACAGCCTTCTAATGTTCCCACTGCTGGAACACTGGCCTACTCTCAGGCGAGAGTGATTGGATCTTAATCCACCATGCGGACCCAATGCGGATTGGTGGATGGCACATGTCTTTCGAATTTTTAGTTCTTGGACATGCCGGTTTCCTCACGATGTTTTCCTTCACCGTATGAGAGCACTGGCATTGCGCACATAAATTTTTCGAACAGAAAAATCCATTGGTGCACGTCCGGGTTTGAACCCACGACCTTAGGATCGGAAGGTGGGGTCACTACCACTAGACCACCGGTGCCGTACATAATATAAATGTTCAAAAATAAAAATTGATTGACTGATTGAATTGTTCACCAGATGGGTGATAACAGTAAAGAGAGCAGCTCCGAGAGCCAGTTCAACCTGGACGGCATCCTCAGCGAGCTGGGCAGCTTCGGCAAGTACCAGCTGCTGCTGCTGCTGCTGCTGGCCTTCCGGGACTCCTTCCTCGCCATGTGCAACTACCATTACGTGTTCACGGCACCTGAAGTTGCCTACAGGTTAGTTTGTGTAGTGTTCATCTGCTATCAGTGTTCAGACTATGAGCACAGGTAGCATGTAGGCAGCTCGCTATTATAATTTCAATGCAAAAGTTTGGATGTCTGTTTGTTCCTCTTTAACACGACAGCCACTGAATACACTTAGATAGATAGATAGATAGATAGATAATTTATTCATCACAAAAAAACTTTTTACAACACTGGTTAATAATGCCTAAAAACCTATGTTAGGTTTATCTAGACATTAGGTTCTCGATATCATACAAAAACAAAGACAATTCAAAGTGATCCTAACAATTAAATAAATAAAATAAAATAAATAATGCTGGACAATCCACACAGCATCATCTAGCCCCAAGGTAAGCTGCTGTTAAACAGAGCTGTATTATGGGTACTAGATGACTGATATATATTTAATACAATACAATACATAGATAGATATTTTTTATTATATATAGAAAATACCCAGAACACCCGGAACAAATATTTGTAGATCGTACAAACATTTGTCCCAAGGCGGGAATCGAACCCGCAACCTCTGCGTCGCAGGCGGACCTGCGCCCGCTGCGCCACATCGGTCGTCAAAATTGCATTGAATAGGAAGGTACATCTATAAAACACTTTAAACATACATACTCGTAGATAATGACCGGGAATTTCTAAGGAAGGGCATTTCTATTAAATCCTGGAAAAGTAAGTAAAGTTACTAAGTGTACCACAATACCTATTTCTGCCGCCAAGCAGTAATGCTCGCATTGCTGTGTTCCGGTGTGAAGGGTATGGTTTCCGGTGAAATTACTGTAACATGAGGCTTTCGATCTTAGCCTCAAGGTGGCAACCCGCGAGTGATACCTCTGGTATTGCAAGCGTTCATGGGCTGCGGTAACCGCTTACCATCTTGTAGGCCGTACGCTTGGTTGCCACTTCAGTTGTATAAAAAAAAAAGTATTAGTAAGTACTTAAGTATATGTTTAAAAAAGTTTGTTGAATTATTCTGTTTTCTTATTCCAAAAAGTTTTTTTTTAATTGGTTATAGACAAGCGTTTGACCACCACCTCACCTGACGGTAAGTGATGGTGTGGTCGATGATGGAACACGCTTGCCTAGAAAGAACCTGTTCACTCTAGCCTTAAAGACTCCTAAATTGTATTGGTCCGGAAAAACAGCCCCCGGCAACGAGTATACATTTAAAAAGGTAAATATGAGTCTTAGATGATGTAAAATTTACGCATTTTTTTTTGTGTTATCCCCTACCATGACCTCTTAGAGCGATTCAAATGAAGACCTAAACTAAATTGTCAAAAAATTTAATACCATGACATGTTTTTTTTTTTTTTTTTTTATACAACTGAAGTGGCAACCAAGCGTACGGCCCACAAGATGGTAAGCGGTTACCGCAGCCTATGGACGCTTGCAATACCAGAGGTATCACTCGCGGGTTGCCACCTTGAGGCTAAGATCGAAAGCCTCATGTGCCAGTAATTTCACCGGAAACCATACCTTTCACACCGGAACACAGCAATGCGAGCATTACTGCTTGGCGGCAGAAATAGGTATGGTGGTAGTCCTTCCCCGGACGAGCTCTATCACAAAGAACTCTACTACTCTTACAACTTTTACTTTTTACTTTTTTTGATTGTCTAATGGATATGGTACAAAATTTTTTGACAATTTAGTTTAGGTCTTCATTTGAATCGCTCTAAGAGTTCATGGTATGGGGGCAGGTGTAAATAGTAAGTTGTTATCGTGCAGTAAGTGAATAGGTTCTACAAAACACACCTGGGACCATAAAGGCTATCAAGTTTTCAGCGCAGCTCGCTGCAGATGCAGGCGTCGTAAACTCACGTCTAAACGTTTATTGCGTTGCGTAATTTAATGCTTCTCGTGTTGTGCGCATGCGTAACTTTAACTGTATTTCTATGGAAAAATAAACGAACTTTATGGAGTGATTTAGCTCACGTCATTGCAAACACACCATATTCTGTTACTAGCCACATTTAACCCGCGTAAGCAGTTCTTATGAATGTAAATTTTTCTGGCAAAAATAGCTCATAAGTTCGAGGTCACGAAATAGGAACATGATATTCAATAAAAAAAAAATATTTATAACTTTAAACGGCACGTGAAAGGAAGTACATATTCTTCTTCGATTTTATGTAGGTACCTTATTATGTAGTTTAGTCTAAATTGTTGCAAGTCTCAATTCCCGGCGGCTAGGCACGCACCATCATCTCTTCTGCGCGCAGTGAAACGTCTTGTTTGCATGCATAATGTAATGAGTGTATTGACTTATCACCAAGACCTACAAAGTAACGTGCGCGCGCCGCCCCTCACTACTATTTACCTATAAATATATAAGTGCAGGCCATTAAAATGCACTAATCTCACTAATATTATAAAAGAGCTTTATATGCTATCACACAGGAACTATTTTTTCGGGATAAAAAGTAGTCCATGTTTTATTCCAAGACATAAGAGTAGTAGAGTTTTTTGTGATAGAGCTTGTCTGGGGAAGGACTACCACCATACCTATTTCTGCCGCCAAGCAGTAATGCTCGCATTGCTGTGTTCCGGTGTGAAAGGTATGGTTTCCTGTGAAATTACTGGCACATGAGGCTTTCGATCTTAGCCTCAAGGTGGCAACCCGCGAGGGATACCTCTGGTATTGCAAGCGTCCATAGGCTGCGGTAACCGCTTACCATCTTGTGGGCCGTACGCTTGGTTGCCACAAAAAACTACATTCCAAATTTCATGACAATCGGATGTCATAACGGAGATACGAGAACAAACATTCACACACACACGCTTTCGCATTTACAATATTAGTAGGATATAAATGCAAGTACAAACTATAAAATGCACTAACGTTTATATAATTGCACTTCAATTGCAGGTGCCACGTGCCCGAGTGTGAAGACCGCGTCCTCGGCTTCAACTCGTCGTGGACGGCGTACACGATAGCAAATCACTCCAACCAGTGCTATAGGATGGCGCCTTTCCAAGAGCTCCCGCTGAACAGCACGGTAGAAAACCGGCAGTGGTTCGCGAACGATGCGAACTCATCGTCAGGAAAGTGCACACCTGAAAACTTTTCAAGAGATAAGAGTGTGCCTTGTAAGAAGTTAGTCTACGAGGATTACAATAGTGTGGTCGCTGAGGTGAGTGAGGCAATAGATAGATGCAATCAGTTACAAAACAACAACAAACCAAAGATATCAAGACCACAGATAAAGTGATAGTGATGATTTTATTATCTGCCAGAAAGGAACGGACTGATTGATCAGTCACTGCTTATAATAAGTTGTTTTTTCATGTTTTCTTTTTATTGGTTCAAGAATAGTGTTGTTAACTTCCACTTTAAAGATTTCATAAACCAACGGATCGAGGCCGTATCCAGAAATAAGGCTTTTGACAATCGTAAACTATAAAAAATTATTAATAAAAAAAAACAATTGAAAATAGCTTAGTACACTCACTAGTACTATGAAGTACATTCCTGAAAAAGCAGATAATGCAAAAATATGCCCTGCAGCAGGAATTGAAACCGCGACCTCTCGCTTCTCTACTCGCGTAGCGAGGTCGTCGAGTAAACGTTTGTTCCGTTGTCAATGACACCTGTAAATGCCGTGACTAGTCATTGCCAGTTCAAGTTCACGAGCGTACAGCTACAGTTACAGCGCTATCTGCAAGTGACAGATTAGCTGTACAATAACTATACTATACAGTGAAGGTTTTAGAGGAAGCGAGCGCCTACATCTTTGGAGAAACGGGCTATTCCCAGTAGTCTTACCGAGTTGTCTTACCAGGCAGACCACTGGGAATTTTCTTCCCACTAGTCTTGCCAGTAAAACAAAACTCCCAATAGTACTACTTCTATGTAGACCTAGGTAATTGATAGATATTCTACATATTTTTTTAGACAATAATCATGATCATCATCATATTAGCCATTCCACTCCTATACATAGGCAACATCTCGAAGTACGTGCCCGGAAATTGAAATCATTCGAAAGGTGACAAAATTGTCACCGGCGGTCAATCTGCTCGTCAGTCATCAATGTCGAGTGATCGTGCGCACGTCTACCACGATTATTATATATAAAGTGTATATTTAGAACTATTGCGAAGAAGCTCCATTGCGCATCAGAACTGCTAACTTCACGTCGGCTGAGATCCGCCGCTAGAACTATACTAGTAGTAGCGACCCATTTAACTCTCAGATTGTGGGTTTAATATCGGTCGTGCATCAATGGATTTTATTATTCGAAAAATGTATGTGCTCAATGCCAGTGTTTTTATACGGTGAAGGAAACCGGCATGTCCAAGAACTAAAATTCGATAGACACCTAAGGTCTCAGGGTGGTAACACGCAAGTGATATCTATGATGTTGCATGCGTACATAGGCTACGGTAACCGCTGACCATCAAGTGGGCCGTACTTTTGGTTACCACTTTAGTTGTATAAAAAAAAAAAGACATTTGCCATCCACCAATCGGGTCCGCGTGGTGGATTAAGATTCAATAGTAATTGCTAGAGAGTAAGCTAGTGTCCCAACAGTGGGAACATTAGGAGGCTGTCATGATGATCGCCTACGCAAATAGTTGTGCAAATGATTATGGGGTTAATAACTCGTGTTTGTTGTAACGTGACAACAAAATGAAGTGCCTCTAATAATACAGTTTAATGATAAAGTAGCATTCTCTTCAAATTTGTTTCCTGTTTCATTAACCAGTAACTATATCTTATTTACTTTTCATCATCATCATATCAAGCAAACTATGTACACTGCTTCAAATAAGCCTCCCTCAAAGAGTGCCATGCCGACCTATCTTACCATAAATCCTTCTCTATATGACTTTACTATGACCGCGTGGAAGGTCGCCCATGCGATGGACCGACCAGATCAAATCAGCTGTGGGTGGTCCTTTACATGAGTGCGCTAGAATGACCATCAATAGAAGTAAATGAAGAGCACTGGTGGTCTAGTGGTAGTGACCCCGCCTTCCTATCCTAAGGTCGTGGGTTCGAATCCGGTCGTGCACCTATGGATTTTTCGCTACGAAAAATGTATGTGCGCAATGCCAGTGCTCTCATACGGTGAAGGAAAACAACGTGATAAAACCGGCATGTCCAAGAACTAAAAATTAGAAAAACATGTGCCATCCACCAATCCGCATTGGGTCCGCGTGGTGGATTAAGACCCAATCACTCTCACTGGAGCCACTAGGCCAGTGTCCCAGCAGTGGGAACATTAGAAGGCTGTCATGATGATGATGAAGTAAATGGCGAGATATCGTGAGACGAATCACATCAGCCCATAACAAAAACACTTCCTGACGACCACGACCGCTCTGCCAAGAGCGTAATGGTTAAGAAAATGACTTCACCATATCCACCGACTTCTTGCGACCGCTCCTTTGGCTGAAATTTAAAACATAGATAGATAGACCGGGAATGGGATAGGCTTTTTATCCCAGAAAAAAGTACGGTCCCCGAGTTGCGCAAACAAAATCGCGGGCAACAGCTAGTCTTTCTAACACTCCAACAATGATGGTTTCAGTTCGACCTGGGCTGCCAGCCGTGGAAGCGCACGTTGATCGGAACGGTTCACAACCTGGGCCTGGTGATCTCCTTCGTGCTGTGTGGCTTTGTTTCAGACAGGTGAGACGACACACTGATCCCTATTTGTATTCCACTGGATTCGACCAAACTCGATTGAGCACTATTCTCCGAAATCGTAGCTATTCGAGAATGACATGTCTGAAATGAAACTTTGTATTTGACATTTTCTTATTCCACAGAATAATTATTCCAAGTTTGGTCAAATTCAACCATAGATAGGAACCACCTCATTGTTAGCTAAAAAATAAGTTCTTTTTCTTTATACAACCGAAGTGGCAACCAAGCGTGCGGCCCATAGGTAAGCGGCTACCGCAGCCTATGGACGCTTGCAATCCCAGAGGCATCACTCGCGGGTTGCCACCTTGAGGCATAGATCGAAAGCCTCATGTGCCAGTAATTTCACCGGAAACCAATACCCTTCACACCGGAACACAGCAATGCGAGCATTAATGCTTTGCGGCAGAAATAGGTATGGTGGTAGTACTTCCCGGACGAGCTTTATCAGAGAGAACTTTCCAAATTCTTGAAAATTTTGTGTAATTATTATCAAAAACAATGACGACTGTGGTACCGAATGTGTGTATGGCATCAAAACCATTTTTTTGTAATTGGTATCAAAAACAACAAGTATGCCTCAAGAACTGAACCCGCACAACTTGCTTATCAGCCAGATTTTTGCTGATGTTTGGCAATCAAATACTAGATAAATGATCAGAAAAAGTAGGATTGCGTAATTATTTGACAGTACTTATAGATAAATAAATACTTTAGGCCTAAATTAAATGGTCACAGTCAAACGTGTCATGTAAATAGACAAATTAGAGCGGTTTCACATTATCCGACACGATATCGTCTCGCGTTCACGATATAAGATACACGTCTACTAGTATAGCTGTGAAATTAAATAAGATTTTGGTAGTCTTTTTTAAACTTTCGCGATCAGAACTCATAGTTTTTTATAATATTATTTATATAAACTATACGACGTTTATATATATATATAAACTATATATATATATAAACGTCGGGGAAATAAAAAGGTAATTACGCGATAAAATCCCGCAAATATTATAAAAAACTAAGATTTTGGTAGTTTATTCACGCACTAAAAAACTGTAAATAATTCTATACAAATTGACAATTGGACGATACGTTTATCAAGAAAAGAGTTTTTCGTGATTAGCTCACCGGTCGTGGGAAGTTAAATGTAAGAAAAGTACTCTCTTTAAAACAGTGGTCGACAACATTTTCACATTAGTCGTATTACTGCTATACGTGGTGTCGTCGTCGACCAACGATATCGTGATATCGTATCGGTATATATGAAAACGCTCTTATTGTTTATTTACCATGTGCACTGACATCATGACTTAACTTTAATACACAATTCGGTACAGCACGTGTTAGTTCATTGTGATCGTAATAACACTGATTATTTGCGATGACCGTACACAACTGGACACGATACTGTCGTCTCTCTACCTACTTCACAACAAGTCTTTGTACCTTGTTCATCAAATCTCGGTATCGAGCGGGGTAAATTATAAGCGCTTGCATAGGTCTCACAACGGATCTCGGCCGTAGTGAAATTAGCCGTTTCGATGCGCAATGGAGCTTTTTCAAACTAAATTGTCTTCGCGTATCACAAACGGCTAACTTCACGGAAGCCTAGATCCGCTGTGCGAACTATACACACATCGCTGATTTTTTTACATGCAGACTCTTAAATTTACACCCGTTGCTATAATTGAACGGCTGTTTTATGGTATCTTTGTAAGCCTGTTTTCATGGTGTGGCAATCAATATTTTTTTAAACCAATATAGAAGTTTTTAAAACTATCATGGTTATTAACATAATAAATTTGTGATTTGTGAGTTTTATTGATTCCAAAATATCGGGATCAATAAAACTCACAAATCATGATAAATATCCCGTTTTTAGTGAAAATTAATATAGAAGATATATAATAGATGAATAGAAGTCTTCTGGACTTGGTGACTTCTGGCATCCCATGGAACTCCATCAGCGTAGCTGACCTCACACTAGGATTCCCAGTGTTGTGGGCACAAAGATTACTAGCAACACCCAGATTGTAAACATTGTCTCGCAGTTGGAATCGAGCCTGTAACCTGTCGCTTTTCAACCGGGCACTCACCCATCGCTCACCGAGGTCGTCAACTCGACTCGTCATCGACCACAAGGTTCATATGAACATACAAATACAAATTTTATTTATTCAAATCGTTCGTTCGTTCGTATGAGTCAGTGGCCAACTCTGGTGACAGAGTTTCTAGGCCGCCCGAAGGCCTCTGTCATGGCCTGACAACTTTGAAAAAGCTGGGACCGACTTTTTAACGTGCCCTCCGAAGCACGGAAGCCTCCCTCAAATAAAAGCATGTTTACTAGTAAATGTGTAACTCTGCCTTCTGTGTTTGTTTAATATATAAACTGTATTACAGAAAAACAGTGACTTCCCCATTAACTGTGTTCACACACTACCTAGTATTTTTTCAGATACGGCCGTAAAGTAATAATAGTAGGAACACCCCTGGTGGTGGGTGTGGCGGGGCTGGTGAAGTCCTTCTCCGTCAACTACTGGATGCTGCTAGTGCTGGAGTTCCTGGAGACGGCGCTGGGGTATGGGAATGCAAGTATGGTGCTCTGTAAGTAGCATTTCTTAGAATCGTAATTTGTCATTAATCAGTCGTCTTCCTTTTATCATGAATTGTATGATGTATGTATGTAGGTATAAGAATGATTCGGTCCCTGCCCGTGGTCCACCTACATTGTACACCTGGTTGTACCTGTTACCATATCAGTGCATTTTTGTGCATGTAAATAAGACTTATTTTAAGGTTGATCACTTGTATCATTGCAGCTATGTAACACCTGGTTATACCAGGGGCTGTACCATATTAGTGCATTTTTGTGCATGTAAATATTTTAAGGTTGATCACTGTTGTATCATTGCATCATTGTATCATTGCCATGGCATGGCCTTTAGCCGCCTAGAACCTCTGTCATCAGAGTTGGCCACTGATTCATACGAACTTACTTACCCTTGCAGCGCTGGAGACGGTGACGCAGAAGCGGCGCGTGGTGTACTCGTGCTTGTGGGACATCCTCTCCAGCATCGGCAGCGCGTGCTTCGGACTCATCGCGTGGCGCGTGCCCTACTGGCGGCACCTCATGCGCGCTATCTACGCGCCGCTACTCGTCGTGCTCTTCTATATATTCCTCGTGGATGAGGGCGTCAGGTTCAGGCTTCAATAACTTTAACTTATTTTTTTAATTGTATTGTTTTTTTTATTTTTTTTAGTTTCTTCGAAAAAGTCACCATCAATTTTAGTTACCTATATAAGTTGGTTGATAAATATAAAATATTGGAGGACATTTTCGCCTTTTAGCCTCAAACTAAAAGCTTGGGGCTGGGGGGAGCGCTTGCATTGGGTTAGTGCCAAAATCCTCTTGTTTTTGGGGGATTTTGGGAATTTTGCTGTCAAAATCCCGTTTGAAGCGTTAAGCTCAGTCTAAAGGTGGTAGTGTGATCTGGATCAGTCGAGTTCTCTAAAGATGTACTCGTATCCTCTATCCGTATCTCACGGTCTTCAGATGGTGTTGTATATTTCTAGTGTAATTATGTAGGTACGTATTTTTTATTTTAGTTTTGTAAACATAGTCCTAATCTTGCTTAATATTTTATCTGATTATATTTGAAGGTGGTTGCTGGCACACAACAAAAAAGACGAGGCCGTGAAAGTGCTGAATAAAGTGGCGAAGATCAACAATGTGACGCTGTCCCACAAGGCGAAAGCGATGATGGACAAAATCAGTGAAGAGAGGAAAACTTGTGAGGTATGAATAACAATAGCAAGGCTGACACCTAAAAAAGCGTTAGGAACCCAGCTAATGATGTTGCCAGTTCATTTACGGTATAGGCGCGTCGAAACTGGCGTAAATTGACCTAGCTTTCAGTTCAAGACGTTACAAAGTGATCTATGTGGTTTTGTTCACTACAGAATAAGCTCCTTGACTTTGACTTAGAATTTCAAAGCAAACAACAACCCGCGCCTCTGTAAATTCGCAAAGAGCCATCAGGCTTTGGTTTGCCAATACATATGCGTTGGTGGCTGATAAATCATTGAAAAGTCTCCCAAATAGTGATAATTCGTTTAGGTTGGTCAAGCCGCTCCAGTCAGCCAGGCGCGCCTGCTGTCCGTCCTGTACTCCCGCACCATCGCAACGCGCGTGGTGCTGATCGCCGCCTGCTTCGCCTGCTCCACCTTCGTGCTGAACGGCACCATCATCAACTCCACCGGCATCTCCGGCAACAAGTATATTAACTTCTCGGCCATGCACCTGGTGGCGGTGCCCACGAGGGTCGTGACTGCGCTCACGCTCACCAGGTTCGGCCGGAAGGCTCCGATCTGTGTCGCGTACACGCTCTGTGCTGTCTTCTTCATCACGTCCGCTTTTGTGCCTAAATGTGAGTGTGCAAGTGGCTTTGAGTTTCTAAATCTGCTTTCACGTGAATTACGAAGAAAGAGTACTTTATATCCTAAGATCCCTATATGAGGAGAATTTTAGAACTAACCTTATGCGTTACTATCACTATAGAAGTAATGTTGATTGAGGACTTTGAAGGACTTATGAAGGTGTCAAGTACAGTACAATTGTAGATATTTTATGAGACAGAATTTACAAAATAATCAATATTAGGTACATAAAAATTTACATACAAAAAAATATTTATGTTGATTATTTTATTGTTCTGTCCCTTAAATACAAAGCAGGGTAAGAGACATTTTGTTTATTTGTTGTCCAGCTATCTGGTGGGCGTCTGTGCTGTTCTACCTGACGGGTAAGATGTGCAGCAGCTACGGCGTGTTCAGCCTGTGGGTGGTGGCTTTCGAGGTGTTCCCCACCACCTCGCGGAACTCGCTCACCAACCTCGCCAGCACTGTCGGCCGGCTCGGCTCCGTGCTGGCGCCGCAGACGCCCTTATTGGTGAGGACTGAAGCTTTTATATTAACGTTTAGTTTTTCGTTTAGCTTAGATTTTTCTTTAAACATACAAAAAGGCAATTAAGCTTAGCCACTTGATGATAAACGGTTACCGTTACGCTTCAACATCAGGGATATCACTTGCGCATGAGAAGTAATCGAAAGTCTCATGTGCCTATAATATCACTGGAGAGCTACTGACTCATACGAACTTTCTCACTTACTGGAAACCATACCCTTCGAACAGGAACACCAGGAACACAGTCATGCGAGCATTACTTACTACATCAGGCGAGATAGTGGTCAAGCGCAAGCTTATTGTGAATAAAAAAAAAGAAAACTTTTTGACGGTATAATTAAGTATATAGTGGTAGTTCTTCCCCGGATAAGCTTTATCACTAAGGCTTCTACCTACTACTCTTGAAGCTATGTTTGTTTCATTTCGACAGGAGTGTTACATGGCTGGTCTGCCGAGCATCGTGTTCGGCCTAGTGGCACTGGGGCCGGCATCCCTCGCGCTCCTGCTCCCCGACACCAGCCGCGCACCCTTACCCGACGACGTCGCTGATGCAGAGAATATTGATAAAGTGGATAACAACGCCAGCAATGATAACGACACGGAGGCTGTCGTCACCCCCTCTATGGCAGTCTCACCGCGGGCGACAGGCGATGAGCGTTAAACTATTCGAAGCTAAATCACTCGCCGACTGGCTTTTGTTTACTGGCGACAATTCGCTCATCGCGTCGGTGAGATACCTGCCTACCGCTGTGGTGGCGCCATCTATCGTACCACCTGTAGATATCAATGGACCAAGGAAGTGAACTAAACAGTGAATATGTGAACTTTTTGACAAAGAACCGTGATAGGACTGCAAGAGATTGACTTCACCTATGAAGTGTGACCGCTAGTAGTAGACCGCTTTGAAGATTTAGATCACTTTGCAGTAGAATTGCTGCTCTTAGTCAATTTTATACCTAAAAATTGTAAATACCAGCATTGAATATTTAGAATATCTAAAAAAGTACCAATTAAGTAATATAAGTTTGTTTTAGTATTTGCAATATGATCTTTGAATGTATTGTTAAATTAAATGAAATTACCATCAATACAAACAATAAAGGAATATTAAAAAAATAATTTAACTACCTGCTGTGCTTTTTTGCCCAGTGCTCTCATACGGTGAAGGAAAACATCGTGAGGAAACCGGCATGTCCAAGAACTAAACATTCGAAAGACATGTGCCATCCACCAATCCGCATTGGGTCCGCGTGGTGGATTAAGACCCAATCACTCTCGCTGGAGAGTAGGCCAGTGTCCCAGCAGTGGGAACATTAGAAGGCTATCATGATGATGATGATGTGCTTATTTTCGTGACCAATCGATTCTTTCTCTCTTTCGTTAGCTTGCACTGTCCCACTGGCAAAAGCGCTTCTTAAGTTGTCAAATAATTTCAAATAATTTCTCACTCCGTCACTAGAGGGCACTGGCACTGGTCTTAAAGCTAGATGACGAAGTTGAATTTCGAGATTATATTGTTCGTGCCTCTAGCTATAAAATATATAATATATATAAAGGAACACATTCTTTAAATTTCAGTGGATTGATCTCAAAACTCTAGTAGCGACCAATCTCTATTGATTTTTTTTGAAGCTTGAAGCTCTATCTAAAGGGGATTTTGACACAAAAAAAATCCCGAAATCCCCTTTGAAGGGCAAACTCTAAAATAATAAAAAACATTCACTAAGATCTTATAGTTGTTAAATATTCGATTTTTACAATAAACAAGCTTATTACTACAATCATGACAACATGACATACTTTATTATATATTTTTTATGTCATTAAATGTCGTCAAGTCACCAGTGTCACTCTTAAAACCTAAAAACAGTAACGTTTGCACACTTGCCTAAAGGAAGAATATCTCGCACTGCGGTGGTTAGATACCCACCAAGACCAACTTTTGGTGAAGACCTATTACTATGTGAAGCTTTCATTTGACTATCACAGTGATTGTTCGAGGGTTTCACAAAGAGTTAATGTATAATCTTGGAGGCTGGACTGCCGAGCGCCTCCGCCTCTTCCAGCGTGTCCGGCATCCTGGTGCCGAGGGTCTCCGGCTGCGTCAGCACCAGGACTCCTGACAGGAGGCCCATAACCCCAAACATGAAAGAGGGGATCCCACGCCAGTACGCCGCCTGGAACAGCACAGATGCATGAGCAAGATGTAACAAATATCACTAAAAACGTAAAAAGGATTAATAGAATTTAAGTGAACATAATTATTTTTTATGGTTATCCACCAACGGGCATTGGATCCGCGTGGTAGACTCTCGCTCGAAAGGTGGCTTGTGTCCCAGCTTATGAAGGCTGACACAATATTTTTAGATATCATTAGATTCATCAGATTCTCTGTAGCGTCTGGGTTTTATCATGCTACCAGATAAACAAACAGTTATTTGGTATTTTGCCACTAAAAAGTCTCATAACGCGTGGCCCAACCAAAAATAAATAACTCCCGATCTGGCTCTCCATTAGTCATCCTCAGGAACCACTAAACGCCATTGCGGACAAAAAGCGATATGTCGTGACACTATTCGTGTGAATGCTCTGAACTATTAGTCACCGACGTAAGTTGAACTACGATATTTGCCACGATTATCGTTTATCGTTATTAAGAGTCCCTCGTCAAGACCCTCAAGAGAAAGATAAGTGAAAATTTAAAAAAAAGTTTGTTTATCTAGTTGACAAATTTTGTCTAACTCAAGTTGATTAAATTCTACTTACAATGAACGAAAATAGGGGTGCATTGCACTTACAAGTACAGGCGTGAGCGGTGCCGTGATGGAGCCTATTCTGCCGATCATGGAGGAGAAGGCGAGCAGGCTGTGCCGGTACTGCGTGGGGTACAGCTCCGACGTGTACAGGTACAGCGACGTGAACACCATCGAGATGCAAAACTTGCCCAGCAGGAATAAAATCAGTCGGAGTGACGTCAGATCTAAGAACAAAATTGGTTTATAGCTCGTATCTTCGGTTTGGTTATGGGCACTGGTGGTGTAGTGGTAGTGACCCTAATGCAAAATAATAGAATGATAAGCATATAAGCAATGGATTTTTCTATTCGATTGATGATTGTCGATAAGCCAGTGCTCACATACATTATAGGAAAACTTTGTCAGGAAACCAGCATGTCCAAGAAATACGAGTAAAAGTTCGTTTGACGTGCCATGCACCAATCCGCATAGGGTCCGCATGGCCGCGTTGTGGATTAAGATCCAATCACTTTCGCTCGAGAATAGGCCAGTTTTCCAGCAGTGGGAACATTAGAAGGCTGTCGTGATGATATTATGTTACAAGTAAAAATGAAGCAAGTACATAATAATGCACCGAAACCTACTCAAAATAATTTTCTTTTATTGTGTAATCAACTTACGTAAGTACGTAAATACGAGGTAATTACAAACATTATTTATTTTGCCTCTATATTATGATATGAAAAAAAATACCTGAGTGTTGACATGACAATATTTTGGCATTGGAATCGATACCACAATCGTGGAACTGGGGCGTAAACTCGTGATCCTTCTGATATTATTGAGAAAATCTTTGAGTTTGAATTCATAATATTCATATGATTCAAAATGTGTTAAACACTCCCATTAGAAATTACAGAGCTTCCTCTAAGCCAATTCAAAAACATAATTTAAATATTTTTAGAACAGCATCCATTCTATCATATTATTAATGAATATTTGATTTGTTCATTCTCTGATTTGCAAACATAGCAGGTACCTACACTAATTTATTATGTTAGAATAAGAACTTAATAATGTACAATTTGACTTGCCTATGTTATGCTTATAACGAAAAAAGGCTTAATAAATGAAATGAAATGAAATCAGCTTACCAGTAGGAATGAAGGCGAAGGCAATATTACACGCCGCGCACAACAAGAAGCCGCTGGACAAGGTAGCTTTCCTCCCGATCCTGTTCAGCACCAGCACCGCTGTAGCGAAGCCAGGGATCTCGATCGCGCAGGTCAGGATATAGTTCAGGTGCATGGTGTCCGACAAGCTGGTGGAGTTGATGGAGAGGCCGTAGTACACGAATGTTGTTGTGATCCACCAGATGGGCGTAGTGCAGACTCGTCGTAGAAGGACTTTGGACCTGAAAATAGCTGTAATCAAGCCGGGACCTTCCTGAAAAGATAGTAACACGTTGTTATAGACTTAAATGTTAAAACAGATAACATCTAACATAGAGTATGGTCAGGACATTATTTTTCTCGGAGCCATTTTGTTACAGAATAAGGTATGTTTCTGTTTTCTAATATCAATTCAGCTGTCACACCGTGACTTTTTATTATTATTTTTTTTTATTAAAATACAAACATACAAAATATGTACCTATATCCAAACTTTCTTGTAGGATTACCAAGTACAGGCTTACCACAAGAGGTGCAGGTGGAGGATACATAAGAGACTCCAGTGACTTTTCACTTATTTGTCTCTTGTTAACTCTGGCGACCTTCTCCAGAATATTTCTAGCTTCAGGGTACTTCCTTTTAGACAGCAGCCATCTAACGCTTTCTGAGAGAATCCAGTAGTAGGCGATGATAAGGAAGCAAGGGATGTGGAGAGCCATGATCATGTACCGCCAGGGCTGGACGAGCCAGGCCACGCAGGCGAGAATCACCTGGCCCATGGCAAACAAGGCAGAGCAGGTCGCGCTTGTTACCACTCGATACTTCGGTCCGACAAGCTCGGTAGCTGAAATGGCAATATTTGGAACTGGTTAGTACACGAATATTACTTAATAAGATAAGAAAATTTCATAAATGAATAATAAATATAACAATGGCAGCTGCAAAGAAAGAAAAAAAAGAAATATTGTCAGACATTTTCTTAAACAGTGCCACCTAGCCCCATACTAAGCAAAGTATGTACTATATAAATCAATTTAAATAAACTGATGGAATACATATATCTCGTGCGAATTTTTTTGTAAATAATTACTTTTAACACATAGAAACAGCCATACCAGGAACAAATATTTGCAGATCATGCAAACATTATCCTCCAGCGGGGACTAAAATTTCGTGTGTATCAAAGATTGATGCAACTTACCAAAAATGTAAGCAGAGCTAAAAATTCCACCTCCAAGAGTCGTCTGCAGAATCTGCAATGTCAGATACATGGAGTAGTTGACGGAGAAGGCCTTGATTAGACCGATGAGTGCCAGGTTGAAGACACTGATGACCAGCGCCACGCGCCGGCCGAACCGGTCGGAGATGAACCCAGTGATGGGCAGCACCAGCAGAGTGCCCACGCTGCTGAGGGTGCCGGCGAGAGCGCGGAGCCATTCTTGACAACCCAGGTCAAACTGGAAATAAACAAAAATCTTGTAGTGACTTCTAAAGCCTTGTAAAGTAAAAATTGCTCACATCTTTTTATTAGAACGGTAGTATGATTATTTAAGGGAAAGAAGTAAACTTGTAGAAATCAGAACTCTGGTGACAAAGTTAATAAGCCATCTGAACCGTCACGGCCTAACAATTTTGAAAACGCCGGGACCAATAGCTTAACGAGCTTTCCGAAGAAACTCAAAAGTAGTGAGTACTGAAGTACTCAGTTAAAATTGCCACCCATCCATCACTAACTTTTCCATTATTAACTTCGCTTAGCCAGCTACGCCACGAGTTTTTCTTACTTTGCTACATAAGTATTGTATTGTATTGTAGATCTTGTAAACTACGCAATGCGGTTATTCAATAAGAAATTGAGTGTTTTACTAGTACCTCATAAACTACAGTGTTGTCTCTCGCATACACGTATCCGTCACACTCTTGTGTACTATAGGGGATAAACAAGTTGGCAGGGCACTGTTCCAGAGAGCCATTGCGTGTGTGTGTGTGTCCACCCGTGGGGGTGAACCGCTCGCAGCTCGCGAAGCCCGATCCTTCCACCTCCGGTATGGCTGTGGGGAGCCAGCTGGCATCAAACCTGTGGTCTTTAGTGATTTCGCCACACTCGGGGATTCGACATCTGCGAAACAATATTACAGATAATAAAAGACAACAATACAATAGAGTAGTACAGTTCTCTGTGATAGAGCTCGTCCGGGGAAGTACTACCACCATACCTATTTCTGCCGCGAAGCAGGAATGCTCGCATTGATGTATTCAATTCAATTCAATTCTAAAAAAAATATTCCATTTTGATACATTTTGTACACTTGGAAAAGTCACATTTTTACATTTGTGGGTACAGGTACAATAATACTACCTACTTATTAAAAAATAAATACCTAATAATATTTGAAAAAGTGTAGGTATACATTCCAGTTCAAAGGGTATTTGGTTTCTGATGGAATGAGGCACATAAGACTTTCGATCTACGTTTCAAAGTGGCAACACGCAAATGATGTTGCAAGCGTACATAGGCGTACATAGGTAGCTTACCATCAAGTGGACCGTACGCTTGGTTGCCACTTAGGTGGTACGCTACATGATAACAGTAACAGAATTTAAATTATGTAGTGATTCATGACCCTCAGAGGCTAGACGACATATAAATTAAATTTGAAAAAAAGTTAATTTAAAAGAAGAGGCTTATTTGAACTCAGGCTGTGGATAATGATGATGATGATGATGATAAATAATGCTTACATTTTACTATCAAATAAAAATATGTGACGTCAAAACTAGACGCCGGCGCCGGCGCCGGCGCCGTGACTCGGTGAACATTTTGTCATTTTTTGCGTATTTTACTTACGTAGTTTGCTTCCGAACACAATTTATGCCACTAATATTGAAGAAAAAAGTAAATTAACTGTTTTTCATTTTAAAATCAGTGGCATGATGCCTATTTATTTATTATATTTACCACTTCTCTAAAGCTTATCAATGCCAGCATTAATCTATCCGTTATAATTATATTTGCCACTTCAACATAGTTGTGTAAAAGATATCTTACAGCCACAGAAGCCATAAAAATAAATAAAATAAAGATGATGGTAGGTGCCGCTCTAGTTAGTAATATCTGAGCCTGTAATTGTAAGCAATGCTGTTTGCGGCTTGTCTTCATTCCACGCCCGCAAGCCGCAAGCCGTATTGCTTGGAATGGGTTATTCCCATCTGATCAAAGTTCCATACATTGCGTTTGTGCAAGCATAACCGTATCTAAGCCGTAAGTTGTATTGTACAGTTCGGATTTATTAGAATTTATCAAATCAAATCTAAAATGTTTTATAAAGAACAAAAACACATGTGAAAGAATACATCAATAATATAACGACTTTACAGTCTACAAAGTGACCGTACTGATTTGTATATTGATATAAATGTATATTCACGAGGTATAGTCGCAAGCCGCAAGCCTGAGCCGCAAGCCGCATTGCTCGGATTAGGTTTTCATACAACAATGAGTCAAATTATTGTTTCAATGTAAGTTATTATCCTAGCTTAAAGCGGTATATTGGTAGATTCTCTCTAATTTTGTTTTCTCCGTCGCGGTTTTCCTCATCTCATGATAATACAACAGCGACATCTACCGAATGTTATTTTTGATATAACAATTTAAATATTTAATGGAAACTGGTTCGGTATCGACCTAATAATTAATTATGCTCGTAGCTAATGTTTGACGTCATCACGCGCTCTCACTTTCATTTTATATGTGAAGAATTTCTGTCTTACAATATAGTGCAACCAGGAAAATTTTAGGCAAAAATTAACTTGTTTTGGAAATTTCTCCAGGGCTGATGGGTTTTCCTGCACTACCAAGGTAACCTAAGGTCAGTAAACTAAATGACTAATGATAGATATTTATATTCGATATGTGCCAGTGATTTCAAACGGTGCAGCAAAATACTGTGCAGAATGAGCAAACCGGTCCATGTATCTACAAAAAATCGAGTGAAATGTGTAATTGATCAAAATCAAAATCAAAAATTATTTATTTCAATAGAATCATAAGGATCACTTTGAAACGTCTTACAAGCTAGGAAAATTTACACCAGTTCCAATGCGCCCATGCCGTAAAAGAACTGGCAACAACACCGGCTGGGTTCCTATCGCTTTTTTGGCATGACCCTTGCTATTGTTATGGATGCCGAGTAGAGTTGGAGCACATTCGTCCCTAGCTTTTTTATCATCTAGGTAATCGGTTATTTTATAGTAAGCTTTTTGAGACAGTTTTTGATTAATTATGTTTTTAAATTTGCCAATTGATAAATTTTGTATGTCGCTATTACAAATTATTTTTTCTTTATTATAATATATTATAATATCCAATATTACAGATGATGTAAATAATCATGACTATCTAATATTCCCTCGCAGGGGACACCGGCCTACTCACATATATAAATATACAAATATCTGTGAACCTACTTTTGAGCGTGAGTGATTGATCCACCCCGCGGAATCAATGCGGATCGGTGGATGATGTGATATAAAGTAAATATGATGGGTAAACCAACCTGTGAGGGATAGCAGCAGCTGAGAAAATATACTCGCTAAAAAATGCAGACGCGATTATAGGAAAGGCTACCAGGCAGATGTTGTAGAACTGGAACCTCCCAAACTGTCCCAACTCGTTCACCAGCACATCGTCCAGGTCCAAGGCTTTGGGCGCAGACATGCTGCCTATTCTATCAGCTCTGCTGGCCTTCCTGCTTTCTCCACCGCAGGCCATGCTGTCCTTCCTGTCGGCGCCACTGTTCAGCGTCTGAGCTGTGATCGCGATACTGCTCTTTCTACTTTCGTACATATCCACCAAAGGAGCGAGCGTGACACTCAACTGGCTCAAAAAGAATGAAGTCCCAAGTTAGTCTTACTCAAGACTAAATGACAATTTGCCGTTACTTTTGCTGATAAGGTAAGCACGTTTTTTAGATTTCGGTACGGAAATTCAAATAATATTTCACTGTTATTGCCTATTGCACTGAACTTTTTATGACGTCATTTAGGCAAGATTTTTTTATAATTGTAAGTATATATAACCAATATTAATTTAATTCATTATTTAAAGACGCCTCATTCGCCCCAGAAACTCGTTTATTCTGAAGATTATCAATTTGTGTAGGGGAAACTTGATACAAATTTTATTGAAACGGGTTTAGTCAAGAAACATGTTTATTCTAAAGATTATTGCTCTGTGTAAGTTTTGTTTGAAGTTATTTTATCCGGGCAGGCAGTTTCCCAACATCCTCGTCACGGCGGAGGTGAGTCCGAGCTATAGACGCTACTAGTTTGTTAATATGATTGACTTTTATCAGTAATATATAGGGTCATTAATTATAAACTTGACATACTTAGGGAATAAGTTCCACACATAAAAATAAATCGTGTACTTTTTTTTTCAAATTTCGAGTAAATCGATTAAGTTTTTCGGGTCAATTATGAGTTATTCTTGTTGGAAATCGAAAAGGCACGTGTCAATGACCTGCGCGTGTTATGACTCCCCTATAACCGCTACGGGGCTCGCGTGCTCAAATATTTTATTATTACGCGATTTCCAACAAAAATAAATACAAAAAAAAGATTTTTAAGAGAAATTATAAGGAAAACAAATGGGTATTTTTATTAATGTGTGGAACCTACTCCTAAGTTTCCAACTAAGTTTGTCAGGTTGATAATAAATGACCCTGTATAAACATACAGTTACTATAACAACGTATACAAGGCAATAACCGGTATGGTGACTCGCTAAGTAGGTATCTCGTCTATTTATTGCAGACTACGAAAACATTCAAGTGTTTTATTGCATAAGTAGGTAAATATAAACCAGTCTAAACGCATCTTCACCGAGTTTGTTATACAATGTTACAACTATAGTCATTTTTGTAGTGGGGCGTTCAGTTTTAGACTGGTTTATCTCTACATAGATACTAAACGCGTTCGCCGCGTATCTGTCTGCCTTTGTTTTTATTATTTGCATTTGTTATTTTTTATAACGTTTATCGTAGTGTTAATATTAGACGGGGACTTAAAACTTCAAAGACATATGTTTTATATCGACCAGTTAGGGTATTCTTTTTAATCATTTTGTTGACTCTCCAGTATACTAATATTATACTACACTATACTATACTGTATACAGTATACAGTATACTAATATTATATTATAATATATACTAATATTATAATATAAAAGCAAAAGTATGTGTGTGTGTGTATGTTTGTTACCACGTATCTCCGTGACGACTTAACTGATTAGCATTAAATTTTGAATGTAGATAGCTTAAGTCCTGTAATAACTAACTGTTCCTAAGGGATAGCATAAAAACTGCAAAAACGCGGGTGAAGTCGCGCGGGTCAGATTGTAAAATAATTAAATATAATATTATATTTAATGAACTCTTACACAGCGCCATCCGACCCTAAAATAGGCAAAGCTTGCTAGAATACACAAATAAGGGTTTTAAATGTTTTTTTTTGTTTTCGCAAATACATTCATTTAATACATAGAAACACTCAGACCCCGAGGAAATGTTTGCAGTTCGTGCAACATTTGTCCGCCACATGGATCGGACTCGCAACCTCTCGCTACTCACTCAACTGTGCAGTTGCACACCGCGACACCGATTTTACAATTCAAAAAATTAAGTACCTAACGTTTTTGCTGCCCGTTTTCGAGATAGTCTAAACAAATACGCTTTTCTTGAGTTCAACTATGACAAGCAAATTCACAATAGTTTTACATAAAGTAGCCATTTAAATAAATTCTTTATTTTTAAATAATTTTCAACTTCATTACTTGTATATACTTACATTTTCCAGAACTGATTTATCCTAGAAAATTACACAATCATAATAATAAGTAAAGTTTTTCATGCTTTATTTTCTGAACTTTGTAAATACTCGTAGATGGTAACTGATAAGTATTTAGATGTGTTTTATTGCAAGTAAGAAGTAAGGTTTGAAAACAAAGCAACCGTAATTCAACCAGTTTTTGAACTAGGCAGAAAATGGTGCTACGGCGTAGCAAGCGTAGCAGCTACGCCGTATTTCTGGAAGAAATAATTCCATGGGCTGTATTTTTGTAGAAAATAATGTTTATGATTGAATCCAAGTCATAATTCAATGTCCTTGAAATCGGTTTAGTTGTTACGAAAGTGATTGAGTAACAATTTAACAATATTCAAATATCGAAAAGTTCGCATTTCATCAATTTATTTTGTGATCTAAATCCGTTAGTGATTTATGTAGCAACGCAAACGCTGCTGGCAAAAAAAGAAAAAGGAGTGTGTAAAACTTATTTATATTATAATATACTTATATCTAAAATAAATATACAATCATAAGTTATTAGTAAATTTACAAATTATCGTTATGTATTAAGACTGACCCTAAAGATTATATATATATTTTTTTTTTATACCACTAAAGTGGCAACCAAGCGTACGGCCCACTTGATGGTCAGCGGTTACCGTAAAACTTATGCAACTTATTATAAACTTATGCAAGTCAAAATACAGATTTAGTACAAGTGTACTATACGTATTACTTACAGAGTGCATAATAATAGATACGCTATAGTTATACCATTGGCATTTGAAATAGTGCTACTAATTTACTTAACGTTTTCTAACTATTGCATTTGTTTGTTTAACAGATATGTAGCTGGCTACATAGCTCTATAAAGAAGTTACATTTATCATTACCTACTTTATTTCTTACTTTTGTCACTATTGCAGGAGATCACGCGTTTGCTCTAATAATCAAACCAATGAAATGGCAATTGCTTAGTTTAAGACACACCCAGTACAATAACTTAAAGGCCTGGCGATAGATTTGACGAATAGTAAGGCTGAACCTGTTAAAATGTATCTGCAGTGTATCTCAGTAGCGATCAGCTAGCTTACCATGAAAATGTTTGACCGTAACAACGAAGGCACACGAAACGCAAACGAAAAACGAAGAACTTGGCTGTACGTCACGTACCGTCTTCGGGACCGATTGTGGAGTTATTGTGATTCGTGGTACAAATTGCATAAAATTTTCGAAAAAAATTTTTCATGGTGAACCTGCAGACCCTGGGTAAAAGCACCAAGCCGACACCATCGCCCTATAATCACGCTGTCATTGATTATCAGAAAACAAGGAGTTTCAAAATGCGCTACGTGACGATCTTGGACTCTGGTCTGCCGAGCGCCTCCGCCTCCTCCAGCGTGTCCGGCATCTTGGTGCCGAGGGTTTCGGGCTGCGTCAGCACCAACACACCTGACAGGAGGCCCATAACCCCGAACATCAAAGAGGGGATCCCACTCCAGTACTCCGCCTGGAAAGAAACAGAAGTTCAATAGATCATCATATCATTCAATAGACTTCCACTGCGGAAGATGGACCTCCTTTAAAGAATGATGTGATAACTGATCTTGTGCTTTTACCATCCACTAATTTTTTGCGACCGCTTCAACGTTATCGGTTCGATGGGGCCGTCCAACAATTTGTTTTCCAGTTCATAGTCGCCATTCGAAATTCTTTACCTCAGGGTTTATCAGTTCTGCAAGCTGTATATCCTGCCTACTGCCACTTCAACTTTAATAAACTAAGAGCTGTAACGTTTCGGTGACCTTGGTTCTTCTAAGGAAGTTTAATACACAGTATTTTTAGTAAAAAGTTAAAAGAAGACGACGGTGAAAGGACTCTTCAGCAAGAGTCCAGGTGTTATCAGAAAATGCCAATGTGGCCGGGCTGGCTTAATTTGGCTAATCTTTCAGTTGCGTCACTTTGCTTAAAAATTGGCAGAGTCAGAGCAAGCATGAAAGCCTTGTAGACATGCCAGATTGTAATGAACCTAAAACTGCAAGCTGTTCCAGTCAACCACTCACCCAAATAGGAAGCAGATGGGTACTTACAAGCACGGGCGTGAGTGGTGCCGTGATGGAGCCTATCCTGCCGATCATGGAGGAGAAGGCGAGCAGGCTGTGCCGGTACTGCGTGGGGTACAGCTCCGACGTGTACAGGTACAGAGACGTGAACACCACGGAGATGCCAAACTTGCCCAGCAGGAATATTATTAATCGGAGCGTCGTCAGATCTGTAAAGTATTTTATTAAGTAAGTTCGTGTGTGTCAGTGGCCAACTCTGGTGACAGAGTTTTTAGGCCCGAAGGCCTCTGTCATGGCCTAACAACAAAATTATGATCACAAGCAACCCGCCCTGCCAGCATTTGCATAAGTTAAATAACTAGACAATCACCAGCATTTTACGACCAGCATTTCGATTGAAACTGCTGAATTAAAAGTAGAGCTTTCAGGGGATTTCCCTTGCTCAAACCAGTAGCTTGTGAAGCTGTCATTTACACGAGCAATAAATAGTTTTTATAAAATCAGAATTTTTAGCACAAGATATCTAAAATTACAAAATTTACCTAAATTATGTGTACATACTTGCTATGTTATCTATGTTAATATATGAAAGTAATCTCTAATCGTTATTAAATTATTATAATATCACTTTATCAAATGATTAACATGTTATCTTCGGTAAATATGTCTCCACCGATAAATACCGAGCAACTATTTACCTACGCCAATTACTTACTATTTTTTATCAGCTATAATAAGATATTATATGAGAAACATTATAAAAAAAACCACTCAACAAATGTTCTCAGTCTGGAGTTGCTTGCTAGGTACATCACATTTTTTATTTCCGGCAAACACTTTTAAATGTTAAAATCAATCTGATAATTAAAAAGTTTTCAAGGTATGTTATCAATCAATCAAGATAATCAATCAAGATAGCAATCAACCTTATTATAGCTATAGTCCTGCTTCTAAACTGGCTTTACATTTGCACTTATAAAACTTCTACCAAGATGCATGAATGAGTACCCAAGAAACGTAAGTTCAAAATCTGCCTGCCAACTGGCTTATACTACCAATACGAGCTTCCCATTTTGTAATACTTTTTACTCATGTAAGTGACTTCTCTTGTCTTTTTGAGAAATACATTTCTTTAAACCTAACCCACTTCAGTCTTACCGGTAGGAATGAAGGCAAAGGCAATGTTACACGCCGCACTCAATAAGAAGCCAGTACATAAAGTCGCCTTTCTTCCGATTCTGTTCAGCACGAGCACTGCAGTGTAGTAGCCAGGAATCTCGATCGCGCTGATCAAGATGTAGTTAAGGTACATGGTGTCCGACAAGCTGGTGGAGTTGATGGAGAGACCGTAGTACACGAAGGTGGTTGTGATCCACCAGATGGGAGTGGTACAGACACGTCGTAGAAGTACTTTAGAATTGATGATAGCTGAAACCACTCCAGGGCCAACCTAAAAACAACGTTAATAGCAATTTAAAGAAATGACTAACTAATTGCTTACCAATACCAGCGTAAATACTGAACTTTTATAGCTAACACAAAATAAAATTTTTGCTAGAGCTGGTTTCGTTCTTGTCATCAAATCTACCAACAAAATAATATAAAAAAATATCTCACCGAAGGAGGCGCAGGTGGTGGATGTAATAGAGAATTGATCGACTTCTCACTAATTTGTTTCTTGTTGACCCTTGCAATTTTTTCCAGAACCTGCTTAGCTTCAGTGTACTTCCTCTTAGACAGCAGCCATCTAACGCTTTCTGATAGAATCCAGTAGTAGACGATGATAAGGAAGCAAGGGATGTGGAGAGCCATGATCAGGTACCGCCAGGGCTGGACGAGCCAGGCCACGCAGGCAAGGATCACCTGGCCCATGGCAAACAGTGAGGTGCAAGTGGCACCCGTTACCACTCGATACTTGGGTCCTACAAGTTCGGCAGCTGAAATAGAAGTATATTTTTAAGTTTCTGAGTACCTAGTTGTAATACGATGTATAGTAATAAGACATGCGAGTACGTCTATACTGAAAGCTCTGGTATGCATTCATGTGTGAGCATTTCCATGTTTTGGAGGTAATCAAGTCTTGACTTTAATAGTTGTTAGACCATAGCGAGGCCTTTGAATGGTCTTTACAAGTATAATCACCAAAGATGGCCACTGACTCTCACACAGATACTCTAGCATTCTGCGACACAGCATCCTATCTTTAAAAGAACTAAGCATTCATATGTGAGATATCATCCTCTAGGTTTTAAAAACACACCAAAAATATATGCAGAACTGTAGGTTCCAGCTCCGAGGGTCGTCTGCAGGATCTGCATCGAGAGGTACATGGGGTAGTTCACGGAGAAGGCCCTGATTAGACCGATGAGTGCCAGGTTGAAGACACTGATGACCAGCGCCACGCGCCGGCCGAACCGGTCGGAGATGAACCCAGTGATGGGCAGCACCAGCAGAGTGCCCACGCTGTTGAGGGTGCCGGCGAGAGCGCGGAGCCAGTCTTGACAACCTAGGTCAAACTGGAAATAGCAAATGCATACTTATAAAGAATTTGGGATATTTCGTACCCCGCAAAGACAGGGCTAATTCATACTTTAAAAAAATTGACCTATCTCTGAAAACAACCTCTCATTTGTTCGTTTATTGAATGCAAGGAATTTGTAGCTGTACGCAGTACTTATAAGTTTTATGATTGAATGACAATGCTTTCAAAAACAGACTCAGTACGATTTGGAACTTTTGACTTACGTCATAAACCACAGAGTTGTCTCGAGCATACACGTATCCATCACATTCCTGTGTGTTAGTGGTAAACAGATGGGCAGGGCAGGAGCTCAGGGTGCCGTTGGCACCTCCCGTGGGAGTGAATCGCTCACAGCTGGCCAAACGCGGTCCTGGGTTCACCATTGGGATGGCGTCGAAGACCCAGGCTGCATCAAACGCGTGGTCTTTACTTGTTTCACCACACTCAGGAATTTGACACCTGCGAAGTAAGACTTTTATATTTTGTACTTTGTGATTTGATTTCCAATTCTCACTAGTGGAAAAAAAACCGATGTTGAGTAAGGCTAACAAAAGGTAAGGTAAGTAATTCATCTAGTTTGTATAATTTTAGAGGCTGACCCTAGCGCCTGAGTTTAAAATAATAATAAACTGAAACCAACCTATGTGGGATAGCAGCCGCTGAGAAGATGTACTCGCTCATGAACGCAGACGCGATGATAGGAAAGGCAACCAGGCAGATGTTGTAGAACTGGAACCAGCCGAACTGTCCCAACTCGTTTATCAGCACATCGTCAAGGTCCAGGGCTTTTGGCGCAGACACGCTGCCTATTCTAACAGCCCTGCTGGCCTTTCTGCTTTGACCACCGCTGGCCATGCTGGCCTTCCTGTTTTGACCACCGCTGACCATGCTCTCCTTTCTGCTGGGGCCATTGCTTCCAGGCTCCGCCATACTGCTCTTTCTACTTTCGGACATAATAACGGAAAGGGCGAGCGTGGCGCTCCGCTGGCCCCTAACGAATGAAATCTCAACACATTATCACTTATGTAGGTACCAAGCTTAGAGTGCATAATTTTATTGATAATCTGATTAGGCGTGATTAAGGTAATCGTATTACAAAAATCTAAAATGTCCCAATAATATGTGTCCTTAAAAAAAGAACCTGCGAGTGAAGATAAACTAGATAAGAAGATAATAATTATTCATGTTCAGTGTAGGTCGATCGCAGTTATATAAAAACATTAGGTATTTGAAATTATTCGAACATTTCTCAGAACATGCTCTTACCGAATGTACTCAAGGTATTAAAGTTTTTTGCCATACAATATTACTAATAATTTAAACTAAGCAATAGACTTTGATGAGCACCGGTGGTCTAGTGGTAGTGACCCCGCCTTCCAATCCTAAGGTCGTGGGTTCAAACCCGGTCGTGCACCAATGGATTTTTCTGCTCGAAAAATTTATGTGCGCAATGCCAGTGCTCTCATACGGTGAAGGAAAACATCGTGAGGAAACCGGCATGTCCAAGAACTAAAAATTCGAAAGACATGTGCCATCCACCAATCCGCATTGGGTCCGCGTGGTGGATTAAGACCCAATCACTCTCGCCTGAGAGTAGGCCAGTGTCCCAGCAGTGGGAACATTAGAAGGCTGTCATGATGATGATGAATAGACTTAGAAAAAAAAAAACAACTGTCTTAATTAAATCGGTTTTGATCTGATTTCTCAGGAAAAAACGTTTCAGGGCTGTTTCCTGTTCACAACGTTTACAGCAAATAGCAGTTAGAGGAGCCTTGTCACAACACAACATTAATCGATCTAGGAATAAGTTTTTAGACATAATCATTTTCTCGGACCATTTATTCGTAAATTCAGTTTTTGTTTTTTATACTACTAAAGTGGTAACCAAGCGTACGGCACTTGATGGTCAGCGGTTACCGTAGCCTATGTACGCATGCAACATCATAGATATCACTTACGTGTTACTACCCTAAGACCTTAGATGGTAAGTCTCATGTGCCTGTAATTTCACCGGAAACCATACCCTTCGAACCGGAACACAGCAATGCGAGAATTACTGCTTGGCGGCAGAAATAGGTATGGTGGTAGTCCTTTAGGTGGTTTATTTATTTATTTGTTTATTCGTAATTCAGTTCATAACTCAGTCGTGAATTCAGTAAGAATTTCATTCGCAGAGGCACATGCAAATCCGATACTTAGCACTAGCACACACTTTGACGACCGATGTGGCGCGGCGGGTGCAGGTCCGCCTGCGACGCAGAGGTTGCAGGTTCGATTCCCGCCTCGGGACAAATGTTTGTACGATCTACAAATATTTGTTCCGGGTGTTCTGGGTATTTTCTATATATAATAAAAAATATCTATATATGTATTGTATTGTATTAAATATATATCAGTCATCTAGTACCCATAATACAGCTCTGTTTAACAGCAGCTTACCTTGGGCTAGATGATGCTGTGTGGATTGTCCAGCATTATTTATTTATTTATTTACTAGTCTTTACACCTAGTCTATACTAATATTATAAAGAGGAAAGATTTGTAATTTTGTATGTTTGTATTTATGTTTGTTACGAATAAACTCAAAACTACTGGTAACATAGGCTATATTAATACTAGCGACCCGCCCCGGCTTCGCACGGGTGCTGTTTCATTGCAATAATAGTGTTTTAAACTACACAACGGATTTTAGAGCAGTTTTCATCAATAGAGTGATTCTAGAAGGTTTATACTTATTAGTTTAAGCACCCATGCGAAGCGGGGGCGGGTTGCTAGTATGTTATAAATATAAAATGAGCTTATTATTATCAAAACTAAGTACCATAGGTATGTACCCATTTAGCAAGTACCTATTGATAAGGGTCTAACTATAAGGATAAGTGGTTAGTGATGATGATAGGGTAATGTCGGTATTTATAACAAAAAATGATTTCTGAATTATTATTCCAAATAAATACAAGAGACGATCAAATAGCACAGCAAACTTGATTTTGTCAAGCGTTAGCGTCAGATCAAATGACTGCCAGACCTTTAGCACAAGTGTTAGTAATTGAAATGGAGGGGTAATGTTGGTTGGTAATTTAGTCAAAGACTTTCCAGGAGAATTTCGAAAGAAAAGTCATCGTTTCTTTTCAAATTTCGTTTGTTTACGTTGCTAAGCGACAATCAAACTAATACACTTGACATTGGCAAAATTGTGGCAAACTAGCCACAGAGGCCATAAAACAAAAGAAGAAGAAGAAGCCTGAGGCCTTACTCTTGAACGCGATCGGTATTGGACAATTATTGGAATTTTACATTTCGTACTTTTGACAGCAAACCTAGCGCCAAATTCAACCTTGTTTTCAAGAGTACAAAAATTTGACAGCAGAAAATAGAAATTGGGATTGGATCAGAATTGTCATTGGATTCACGAGTAAGGCACTTGACCATGACCATAGATGCAAAGTCGTTGAAAGCTTTGAAGTTCTCCGTGACTCTGCACTGAGCTTCGTCACCCGGAGACATAATCCTCCGAGCTTTGGGACTCGACAATCAACACCGAAATACCTACCCTAAATCGATAGACGTTAGTTCTACTTTTGTTTAAGAGTGACGAATTGTCATTTGTCAGTGCAAAGTCTTCGATTCCAAACTACTCTAAGAATAAAGACTAAGAAATATGTGATCTTAGATACAAATAAATGATTGGAGGTTACCAAAATTAAAAAGATATTAAAATATTTTGAAAATATTTATAAAAATGTCAAGAGATACTTCTAAAAATAACATCTTAGAATTATTTTATTAATGCTAGATACTAAAATTATCGTTATTTATAAAAAAAAAAACGTAAATATTAATTTAGTTGCATGACATTTATTTTAGATTTTATTATTACGGGCATCTCATATCCTATTTTAAGAATTTACTGCGTAGGCACAGAACAGATATTAGGCGTACGCTTACCCGATAAGGCGTAGCTTTGTGATTTTTTCTATCGAACGAAATGTTTTGGTACGCTCTGTCACAAATCTTCAAACTATATCATTGTGTTTATTATAAATCGAACTCTGTAGTAGTTGATGACCCCGGTGGCGTGTTGGGCGAGTGCCGGTTGAGATGCGAGAGGTTGCGAGTTCGATTTCTAACATCATTCAAACATTTGTCAAATTTTTTGAGTTTGACTAATGTTTGCATGATGTATTTGTTCTAGCTCTACGAGTTTCTGTTTATTATAAGTATGAAGGTATTTACAAAAAAACGAGTAGGTACCTATCAGTCACCTAGTTCACTTTGTAAAAAAAATTGTTTAGCTTGGATCTGGATGGCGCTGTGTAAAAATGTCCGCCAGCACTTAATTATTTATTTATTGTTACGTATACGCATTACGTAAAGTTGCTCATAATAAGCCGATATTATGCTGCAACCAAGTATCGAAAGTAAGATGCGCCCAAACACTTCTAGGCCCTATACGCGCGGCGTAACTTTTATACGCGTGGTAACCGCGCATGGGAAGTTAGTGCGATGCATACGCGTAACACGACGTAAAATGAGCCGTTTAAGATACGCTCAGTTTGTTTTCGGCCTCGAGTGACAAATGTCCGTCCCTCTGGTTAAGTCGACAATGATATCCGTCTTGTGGTGGGTGCGCGGTGCGGTGTTGATGTTCTCAGCCTGTTGGATGGTGTCCGGCAGCCGGGTCCGTAGCGTCTCAGGAGTCAGCAGCATGAGGAAGCCAGAGGTGGCTGCCATGATGCCGAACACGAGGTAAGGCAGAGATTTCCAGTACTCCATCTGGGGAAAGGAGGTTGGGTTAGAGCACGGAAAGTAATGTGTAAAGTAAGCATGGGTCAGTGACCGACTGGGTGACGGAGTTTCAGGCTTTCCGAAGGCCTTTGTCATGATCTAACAACTTTCAAAAGCAGGGACAGACATGCTCTCAAAACACGTAGGCGCTTAGTTGAAATTGCCACTGGCAGTCACTCGTCCAAATGGTGACTACGCGGATCAGTGCGTTTTAACAACTTCGTTGATCAGTTAGGAACAATTTGGCCAGCTACGTCACGAGCGCTTCTTAAAGTACATTATAGTAAAGCTTTGCAAACATAAATTTACTATAGTGTTAGGGTTGTTTATTTGTTGAAAATAAATGTATTTCGTTTTTGGATAAATTACTCAAATCTCGATATCTATGGATATACTCGATATTATTTAATGCTAGCAACTGTTTTGTAACTTTGACGTTGTCGCTGGTTCTTTATCTGTCAAATGAAAAAAGGTGGATCGATGAGGTTGGCCAATCACAGAGTAGTATCTGCCCGCAAATCGTTGCGATTGAGGACTCGTTTTGTGATTGGCTAACGTTCAAGAAGGAATCAATCGAAAGCCCGTTTTTTTTGAGATAGAAAAATAAAGAACGAACGAAAAGGTCGGAGATTCATTCTGGCTTGGATCGTCGAACAAGTAACATTGTGAAAAGTACCTACGTTGGTCGAATAAAGAAAAAGTATTTCTGTACCTGAAACATCATGCTGTTCTTCTTTCTACAAAGTCCTGAAATAGTAGTGAAGTTTACATTTCAGAAGCCGGGATCGAGACTAACTTAAATAAATAGTAAGTACACGCCCATTTCGTTGCAAAGACTAAAAAATGTTTAGCTTTTCGGATTTTAAATTTTTGATGTTGAAACAGTCACCAATTTTGTTAGTAGTCTGTGCTGATAGATTTAGATTCGTATTTTTCTCGAGTAACCTTTACCGGTAACCGTAAGTTTGGTTTACTATCATGATCGATTTTCATAAAATTATTATTCGTAAGATGCCTAGATAAGGCTAATTTATCTAGATTCTATCCTGTACCTAGCTAATATTGTTTTTCGTAGAATGATTTTCTAAAATATATTTTATTTTAGAACTACCCTCAAAATGTTTTATTCTAAAACGTGTTTTTTTCTGGGATTGCAATGCCACGCAATCCTTTTCAGACGATGAACGAATCAGATCACAGGGTCGATTTGAAACGCAGCTGCCGAATCGTCGGGATCGCCGTGTGCTTTCTCGAGGTCGATGCCGTGTTCGGGTCTGCGGCCCCGGCGTCGGCGGCGCTGAGCGGGACCAAGAGTGGGTGCGGAGTCAGGAGCTGGTCGAGCTGCTGGAAGGGCTGACTGCGCCGGCGACTTCGTGCATCGGAGCGGCATCGCCGTGCGCCACCAGCCATGGACGGCGAGTTTCGTCAGGGCAGGCAGCGACGCCACAATTCTGAGCCGCGTATCGACGCGGAAAAGCAAAGGTCACGTAGTCTTTCCTTATTTATGTACGGTTTTGAATCGAAAATAGAGTTTGATTTTTCAAGGCTGATAATGTTTGAATTTGGGAAGGCAAGCGAGTGTTGTTTGATAGGACGATGAGACACTACTGTATGCATAAAGTAAATAAATTTTATAAGTCAGTGGCTAACTCTGGTGACGGCCGATGCCGCCCGAAGGCCTCCGTTATAGCCTAGCAACTTAGGAATGTCTGGGACCGACTGTTTAGCTTTCCTGCTGCTAGCGATCACCCATCCCAATACTCTTAATGCTTTAGTGCGCGGAACATCGAATGTTTCCTCGATCGTAATCTTCCATCGAAGTCATTGTGTTTATAGTATAGACGTTTGAAGCTTTTACGCGGCGTTGCTCAGATTGGAAGTGTGTCTTGCTCGCGTGCTCTGTTAGTTTATATTGTTGCATGGAGTGATTTCATATTTTCTATCGATATCGTTATGTCAAATCGTGAGTGTCTGTCTATCAGGTATTTCTTAAGTATACCATTATGTTATATTACAAAACGAAGAACTGCAGTATTATCGATGTACCTACCAGATGGTCTTACTTTGGTCGAGGTCGAGGTCAATGTCGAGCTTAAGGTTGAGGTCACGATCAGGGCCGAGGTCACGATATAGGTAGAGGTCGTGGTCAAGGTCGCAGTTGAATAAGTCGAAGGTTGAATACGTCTCAGTTGAATAAGTCTCAGTTGAATAAGTTGCAGTTGAATAATTTGCAGTTGAATAATTTGCAGTTGAATAAGTCTCAGTTGAATAAGTCTCAGTTGAATAAGTCTCAATTGAATAAGTCGCAGTTGAATAATTTGCAGTTGAGTCGCAGTTGAATAAGTCGCAGTTGAATAAGTCGCAGTTGACTAAGTCGCAGTTGAATAAGTCGCAGTTTTAAGTCTCAGTTAAATAATTCGCAGTTGAATAAGTCGCAGTTGAATAAGTCGCAGTTGAATTATTCGCAGTTGAGTAAGTCGCAGTTGAACAGATCGAAGTTGAATAAGTCAAAGTTGAACATATCAAAGTTGAATAAGTCGAAGTTGAATAAGTCGAAGTTGAATAAGTCGAAGTTGAATAAGTCGAAGTTGAATAAGTCGAAGTTGAATAAGTCGAAGTTGAATAAGTCGAAGTTGAATAAGTCGAAGTTGAATAAGTCGAAGTTGAATAATTCGAAATTGAATAATTCGAAATTACTTAAGTCGCCAGTTGAATAAATTAAAGTTAAATAAATCGAAGTTGAAAAAAAAAATAAAAGTTAAATAAGACTAAGTTGAATAAATCAAAGTTGAATAAATCAAAGTTGAATAAATCGAAGTTAAATAAATCGAAATTGAATAAATTGAAGTTGAATAAATCAAAGTTGAATAAATCGAAGTTGAATAAATCGAAGTTGAATAAATCGAAGTTGAATAAATCGAAGTTGAATAAATCAAAGTTGAATAAATCAAAGTTGAATAAATCGAAGTAAGTTGAATAAATCAAAGTTGAATAAATCGAAGTTGAATAAATCGAAGTTGAATAAATCAAAGTTGAATAAATCGAAGTTGAATAAATCGAAGTAAGTTGAATAAATCAAAGTTGAATAAATCGAAGTAAGTTGAATAAATCAAAGATGAATAAATCGAAGTTGAATAAATCGAAGTTGAATAAATCGAAGTTGAATAAATCGAAGTTGAATAAATCGAAGTTGAATAAAACGAAGTTGAATAAATCGAAGTTGAATAAAACGAAGTTGAATAAATCGAAGTTAAATAAATCGAAAATAAATAAATAGAAGTTGAATAAATCGGAGTTGAACAAATCGAAGTTGAATATATCAAACTTGAATAAATCGAAGTTTAATTAGTTGAAGTTCATAATGTCGAAGTTTATATAATGACCAAGTTTTATAAGTCGAAGTTTAATAAGTCTTAGTTTAATAAGCCGAAGGTTACTAAGACGAAAGTTTAATAAGTCGATGTCGAAGTAAGTCGGAAGCTTAAGTAAGTCGAAGTCTAAGTAAGTCGAAGTCGAAGTAAGTCAAAGTCGAAGTAAGTCAAAGTCAAAGTAAGTCGAGGTCGAGTAAGTCGAAGTCGAAGTTAGTTAAGGTCGAAGTAAGTCTTAGTCGAAGTAAGTCGAAGTCAAAGTCGAAGTAAGACGAAGTCAAATCAAGTCAAGCCGAAAAGTCAAGTCAATTATAAGTCAAGTCAAAGTCAAAGTCGAAGTCAAGTAAAAGTCAAAGTCAAGTCGAAATCAAGGTCAAATCAAAGACAAAGTCATGTCAAAGTCGAAGTCAAGTCAAGTCCAAAGTAAAGTCAAGTTCAAAGTCAAATCAAAGTCAAAGTCAAAGTCGAAGTCGAGGTCCAGTCAAAGTCGAAGCCAATGTCAAAGTCAAGTCGGAGTCGAATAAGTCAGAGAAGGAATAAAACAAGTCGGATCTGCCGGATCAGCTGGAAAAGTTGGATTAATCAGAAGTTATATAGTCATAAATCGAATAAATCGAATACACCGAATACGCCGATTCAGTTGAATATGCCGAATCAGTTGATCATACGCCGAATAAACCAAATCGGTCTGTACAGCCGGATCAGTTGGATAAGTCAGATAAGTCGGATCAAACAGATAAGTTATAGTCTTAAATCGAATAAGTTGAATAAACCGAATACGCCAAATCAGTTAAATACGCCGAATCAGTTTAATACGCCGAATAAGCCGAATCAGTCGAATAAGCCGAGTCAGGCGAATCAGCAAATCAGTCGAAAGAAGAGGTCAAAGAGGTCGAAGAGGTTAGAAAGTCGTAGGTCTTAGAAGTCGTAGCAGTCGTAAAAGTCGTAGCAGTCGTAGAAGACTCAAAAGTCGCAGAAGTCACGGGTCGAAGAGGTCATAGAAATCGAAGAAGTCGTCGCAGAAGTTTTAGAAGTCGTTGAAGTTGTAGAAGTCTTAGTAGTCATAAAAGTCTCAAAAGTCGCAGAAGTCACGGGTCGAAGAGGTCATAGAAATCGAAGAAGTCGTCGCAGAAGTTTTAGAAGTCTTTGAAGTCTTAGAAGTTTTTGCAGTCATAGAAGTCTCAAAAGTCGCAGAAGTCACGGGTCGAAGAAGTCATAGAAATCGAAGAAGTCGTCGCAGAAGCTACGGAAGTCATAGAAGTCGTAGGTGTCTTAGAAGTCACAGAAGTCGCAGAAGTTGCAGAAGTCGCAGAAGTCGTAATAGTCACAGAATTCGTAGAAGTCAAAAAAATGCTGAGGAATACGTGGAAGCCAAGAAAGCCGAGAAAAACAAGGAAGCCAAGGAAAACGTGGAAGCCGATGAAAACGTAGAAGCAGAGGAAAACGTGAAAGCCGTGAAAAACATGAAAGCCGTGGAAAACATGGGAGCCGTGGAAAACGTGGAAGCCGTGGAAGCCGAGAGAGCCGAGGAAGCTAAAGAAGCCGTGAATGCCAAGTAAATCGAGGAAGTCGAGGAGAAGAGGAAGTCGAGAAAGCCAAGGGAGCCGTCGCGAGTCGAGCGAGTCGAGGAAGTCGAGGTAGGAAGTCAAAGAGAAGAGAAAATCGAGGAAATCAATAGTCGAGAGAGCCGTGGGAGCCGAGGGAGTCGATAAAGTCGAGGAAGTCAAAGATTTAGAATTCGCATTACTTCGTAATATATTATGATCTCTTTTTGTGTTTAAGAAAGAGTAACACTGTATTCGATGTCCCGTCATGTTAGAAAGTCGTTGAAAAGTATTCGTCTTTTTCTCCGTTAACATTAATTGCTAACGATCGTTACTCTATTGGCCAACAATATCGCGAAAATAAGTTTTTAACTCTACGCTCTTAGAATAGTACAAGCATACACATGTCGTGTTGTGGCGTTTGATCCAAAGTAACAATTATGTTCTTGGACTTTCTTCAATTGATGTTGAGGCCCAGTTTTTGGCTTGCTGTTTTTAGACGCTATAGCTATAGCAGATCCACCAGTCATCTTCGAGAAGTAGATGAAATTTGCAAATCAGTTTGTTATGCGTTAAGTTGTAAAACTTGTTAAAGACTGCTTCTATTGCTTGAATCGAATGTCTGATACAGTAGTTTCGAGATGTTTCGAGAGTTGTTGAAGATAGGCCAATTCTAGTGATGTGAGTACAATAGGGTAGCAAAAACCAAACTGGACACCGATTCGATAAAAGGTCATGGTTAGCTGCTCAAACGTTATTTTAAATAGTTTTGCTCACTGACGGCAATGCTCTGTGTTTAATGTTGTTAAAAAAAAAAAAAAACGAAACTCCTTCGAATCGTTATTCAGTTCCGTCACGAATGCAGAAGTGGATTTTACTCTGAACAAAGTAGATAAGAAAACCTTAGAGTAATAGGTTTTTTGATTTTGTTTGATTGATTTCAACTAGCGACTGTTAAACTTTAATGTTACTGTGTTACTGAGCATGTTTAACTACAGATAAGTTATTTCGTTGTTTCAGATCAAACACGAGAATCGATCGGTTCGTGTTTTGATTTGCCCATGCTGAGAAGAACCCTCCGTAATCGATCGTCTTGTGAGCATCAGATGAAAGAAGCCGCCACTGTTAATCCGGCGAGCGACGACTTGATGAATCGATAGTATTTTGACTTAATTCGTTACTTAACTGTCACAGAACAGAATAAGTCGATCTGTGTTTGTTATTCTACAGCTTCCCCACAGGGAATCGATCGATTGATGAAGGGATCACCACAGGATCGATCGTCCTGTGTGTGTCTACTTGACGAATTGAGCGTTTTTTGATATGATGATTCGATAGTAAACGTGCAAACTGAATCAAACAGTTTTTTTATGTTATTCTACGTCGTTTGTTACGTCCACAGGGAATCGATCTTTCTGTGAGCGTTAACTTGACGTCTTTTACTTAAGTTTTCAATACGGAACCGAATTGATCGGTCTGTGTTATTTATTTTACAGTGCTACCACAGGTAGTCGATCATCCTGTTTGTATCAACTTGACGAATTCGATTGTTTCTTACTAAGTTTTTTAGCGACCACGGGGAACCGAGTCGATCGGTCTGAGTTTGTTATCAGCGCTATCATACACACAGGAAATCGACCGTCTTGTAGTCCACTGGCCTGAATTGTTTTTATTGATAAAGTATGTACCTACTAGCAATTTAGTGATCAGGACTAAATAATACTAAAGTTGATAATATATGTTCTTATTTAGATATGTTTTATAAGTACATGAATATTATGTATAAGATGGTATAATTGTGGCCATGGCATTTAAGTAACTGAGCTAATGTATTTAGAAACTATCTTAAGAGTAACGCTAGATTCATATAATATTTTTTCGATAATGTTGGCTTGTATAAAAATATCCGATTGTTAGGGTTCCACCTGGGGTCGTGTGCAGGGACGCACACGTTGTCAGAATGGACGATTGTTAGGGTTGTTTATTTGTTGAAAATAAATGTATTTCGTTTTTGGATAAATTACTCAAATCTCGATATCTATGGATATACTCGATATTATTTAATGCTAGCAACTGTTTTGTAACTTTGACGTTGTCGCTGGTTCTTTATCTGTCAAATGAAAAAAGGTGGATCGATGAGGTTGGCCAATCACAGAGTAGTATCTGCCCGCAAATCGTTGCGATTGAGGACTCGTTTTGTGATTGGCTAACGTTCAAGAAGGAATCAATCGAAAGCCCGTTTTTTTTGAGATAGAAAAATAAAGAACGAACGAAAAGGTCGGAGATTCATTCTGGCTTGGATCGTCGAACAAGTAACATTGTGAAAAGTACCTACGTTGGTCGAATAAAGAAAAAGTATTTCTGTACCTGAAACATCATGCTGTTCTTCTTTCTACAAAGTCCTGAAATAGTAGTGAAGTTTACAATAGGTATCTGTACATAATGATTTTCAAACAAGTGCTAAACCTCTAAAGTGATCTACACCTTATAGAATGTGGCGTGCCCATAATATTCACAAACAAGTCAATGCTACGTCGTAGCACCGTAGCAGCACCTATATACTTACACTATCCACCGTGTGGCCAACTCTCTCTCCTGAGTTGGCCACTCAATCATACGAACTTACTTATCGTTATGAATGACGAACGAAAGTGGCAACTAATCAATGTAAATTATGTCATGAAGCGCTCGTGACGTAGCTGGCTAAGTTGTTCTTAACAGATCAACGAAGTTAAGCACTTTTCCGCGGGGTCATCATTTGGATGGGTGACCGCCAGTGGCAATTTCAACTGAGCGCTCCCGTGCTTCGGAGGGCACGTTAGGCCATGACAGAGGCCTTCGGGCGACCTAGAAACTCTGTCACCAGAGTTGGCCACTGACTCATACGAACGAACAATCGAACTTACTTGAGTTAATAAAGGTATCTTACCAGCAGAGGAGTTTGCGGAGCCAACAGTGACCCTATCCTCCCGAACATGGAACAAGTCCCAAGCAGGCTGTGCCGCGCTTGTGTGGGCATCAGCTCGGACGTGTATATGTAGATGCTGCTGAATGCCATGCTGATGGACAGCTTCCCGACCATGTTCAGCGTGATTTGCAGCCATTGTATACCTGCGAAGAAGCTGGTCTACATGCGTGCTACATTGAAATGGCTACTACAGATTTTTGAAACTAACGAAATAGCTACTCGAAAAGCTCGTGCAACTTTTAATTAAAATTAAATAGCCAGAAATAATTAGATAACTACAAAACGGAAAGAAAATTCTAAATACTTTGCACTACTTCTAGATTTTTTAATTTAGTCAGCTGATAAAACTAAGTAAAATGAGTAGATATTACTTAATTCTTATACTCTAACTTCACAAATTTAACTAATAATAGTTTTAATTCAAACCCACTTACTATCAGGAACAAATGGCAGTGAAATAAGGGCAGCTCCACAAACGAAGAATGCCGTGATGATGGAGGTCTTTCTTCCAAACCTGTCCAGGGTCAGCACACTGATGGCGTACCCCGGGATCTCGACCAGCGACGTCAGGATATAGTTCACGTAGCTGTTCCCGACCAACGACACAGAGTTTATAGAGAGCCCGTAGTAGATGAACGTGAGAGTTATCCACCAGAAGGAACAAATGCACACGCGAGTGACCAGCGTTTTCGACCTTAGTACTTGCAGGAACAAAGACGGCTCTCTTGCTTTTTCAGGGTCAGCTGTTGATACTGTTTCTTGGACAGATTTACTACTTTCCGAATCATCTGTTAGTAGTTTGATTGTTGCAGGGGAAAGTTTCTTTTTGTTGATTTCAGCCACTTTGAAAATAATATTGGCCGCTTCCTGTTTCCTTCCTTTACTGAGGAGCCACCGCACGCTTTCTTCCAATGCGAAGTAATAGAGAACGAAGAGAATAGAAGGTGCGTAGATGATGAGCGTGAGGGTCCGCCAGTAGGGGACTAACCACGCAACCAGCGCCATCACGACCTGGCCGATTGCGAATGTTGAGGATATGATGTTGCCGCCTAGAACACGGTGCTCGAGGCCTACCATCTCAAGAGCTGGAATTCGAAATTTTAACGAATGACTTACTTTGAAAACAGAACAAACTACCTGATAATGTATACTGTTCATGGCTGAAGTTATCCTGCTTTACGAGAGCACGGAGAGTGGTGCGCCATGAAATTGCAATAAAATATCAGATAATCTGTCTCCAAACAGTATAGTGTGCTAGCATTACTGTGCTTTGGTTTATAGAGCACTGCAGCATGTGAAATTACTGGACGCTTACTGTGTTTCAGGGTGACCGCCTCGTCATTTGGTTATTTGGCCTACTATGGTTTTTTAGTATGGTGTACCTAAACCTACCTTGGTCTGAAAGGGCTTCAGTTAGACACTTAGGTAGATTCTTATAAGTAATACCTAATAGTTAGTACCTAGTTTATGTAATAATGAACGGACGTAATAAAGTGTTCTATCTTTCTTTCTTTCATTTGCTGGTAAAAAGTTCTAAGTACCCAGGATGAAGCCAGTACTGTAGACGCCGGCGCCGACAGCTGCTTCCACGAACTCCAGCACCACGTAGAGGATGTAGCTGTTGGAGAAGGCGCGCGCCACGCCCGCCACGCCGCCCGCAACGCCCGTCAGGATTAACGCAGTGCGCCGACCGAACCTGCAGAACCGAACATGTCCTATTATTAATATGCTCTAACTTGCATTAATGCTTAGCCACGGTACATACGTAATGTCGGTTAAAATATATAACAAGCTGCCGCGGGAATTAATTTTTTTTATACCACTAAAGTGGCAACCAAGCGTACGGCCCACTTGATGGTCAGCGGTTACCGTAGCCTATGTACGCGTGCAACATTATAGATATCACTTGCGTGTTACCACCCTGAGACGTTAGATGGAAAGTCTCATGGGCCAGTAATTTCACCGGAAACCATACCCTTCGAACCGGAACACAGCAATGCGAGCATTGCTGCTTGGCGGCAGAAATAGGTATGGTGGTAGTTCTTCCCCGGACGAGCTCTATCACAAAGAACTCTACTACTCTTAAAAGTTTATAAGAAGTTTAAAAAAAGACTCAATAAGAAAACTTAAAACTAACCAAATTAAAAAAGGCTTTTAAGAATTATCGACTACCTGAGGTAATTGTAACAGTACCTGCATTTTTCTCACGTCAATAACGATAGCATGGTTAATGGAAAAAATTATAGGGACCAATCGTTGGTGTTGTCAGATTTTTGGAACACTAGTAGGTACTCAGATGTAATTCCACCACACAGACTAAAGTGAAAGAAAATCCAAGTTGGTTCATAAGCAGATCGATTTTTATGATGTTTTCCTTTACTTTTTGAGAGCATTGATTTGCAAAAGGGGTCAAACTCACGTCCTTATTATCAGAACGAAGGTGCTCTCCACTAGCTGCAGCACCAGTGCTCTCTTACAAATGGTCAGGAACAAACGCTTGCTACGTTTAGGTAATCAATTAGATGTTTAACCACTTATGTTCAATTTCACCGCGCGGACGGTTCAAACTAAATTGCGTTTCGCTTCAAACTGAGTTCAAATGCTGTCTTCTTGTATGAAAATAGTTTATAACTAAACGTCGTTCAGTTAGGATGGAAATGACGAACACAATAGGCCGCAGTGATATATTAGCAGCACCAATTTAATTTTTAATAAAATAGGGTATTAATTAAAAAAAATAAAAATTTGGTGAAATTACTGGCACATAAGGCTTTCGATCTTAGCCTCAAGGTGGCAACCCGCGAGTGAAACCTCTAGTATTGCAAGCGTCCATAGGCTGCGGTAACCGCTTACCATCTTGTGGGCCGTACGCTTGGTTGCCACTTCAGTTGTATAAAAAAAAATAGGGTGGTGAAATCAGGCATTATAGTATAAATTTTAGCATGTGTGCTTCCATGCTTGATAGACACGGGTCCTGATGACCAGGATCATTATTACTTACGTGTCAGAGATGTAGGCAGTGATGGCGAGCGCGACAATCACCCCGGCGCTGTGGATGGTGCCCACCAGGGTCCGCTTCCACTCCTGGCACGCCAGGTTGAACTGGAACATAGCCAGAGCCAGATTTACAAAGTGCTCATTTAAACACATACTCATTTAGGTAATTTATGTAAGTAATTCGCTTACATGAGTTAAAATTTATATGCAAATTCAGAATGGTTTTATTCAATAAAATCACAAGGATCACTTTGAAACCTCTTTAAACTAAGGGAACTTATTCTAGTCCCACGCGTCCCAGAATCTTATCTTAACTTATGAAGGAGGCCTATGTGGCCTGTGTGGAAGTCTATTGGCTGATATGATGATGATTACATTGCATACGTAGTGTAGCTAAAATTAGTAGATACTGCACTGCTACATATACCAACTCACCTCAGCAACAATAGTGTTGTTGGACTCGTAGATCCACGAAGAACAAGTCTGGGTGTCGTTTAAGTGGAAGCTCTCCGGGGAGCAGGTGTCCCCCAGAGGGGTCAGGCGGGAGCATCGTCCCCCACCCTCCGGCAGCGCCCACACCCCCCACTCGATCGTCCCGAACTCGGGGGGTGTTGATTCACACTCTGGTACTGTGCATCTGGAAAATAAAATATTGATCACCTTTGGACCTTCATGATGAAGGGATCGTCTTTGATGAAGGGATTTGACGACCAATGTGGCGCGGCGGGCGAAGGTCTGCTTTCGACGCAGGAGGTTGCTTGCGGGTTTGATTCCTGCCTTGGGACAAAAGTTTGTACGTTCTGCAATTATTTGTTCCGGGTGTTTTCTATTTATAATAAAAAAATATCTATCTATGTATATATCAGTCATCTAGTACCCATAATACAAGCTCTGCTTAACTTGGAGCTAGATGATGCTGTGTGGATTGTCTAGCATTATTTATTTATTATTATTTATATCATCGAAATAGAGCTAGGAACCCAGAGTTTGTTGCCAGATTCTTCTAGGTCCTACAAGGCAGGCAACGCTTCAGCAGTACCTGCTACTCTGGTATTGCTGAGGTCTAGGCGACGGTAACTGCTTACCATCAGGCAGGCCGTCAGCACGTTTGGGCTCAATTTTTTTTAATAAAAAAAAAGTTTAGTTGATAGCAAACACACAATAAGAAAACTATAGTTATCATAATATATTGGAAGAACTTTAATTAATTAAATATGCCCCTGGTGTATAATATCTCGCTGACTGTACTTACGGCTAACAGAAGACAATAATGAATGAATATAAAAATAATACCTCATTTAATAATGATGTAATATTTATTAGACGTTATCTCCGGAGCATTTACCTCTGACCTTGAATGTATAATTTGGCTAAGCACCACCTCTATTACGTTATTCTAATGGTGCAAAGCAAACCAATGCCGGTCCTACTTTTATGTCAATTTAAAAAAAATATTTTATTGTTCAGCAATTGGTTGTTAGTTAAAAATACTTTTCATATTTATATTAAATTTATTTATTTAACTAGAACGGCGTATAAGCAATTACACTTATTAATAAAATTACTTAGAATATTTAATAACATACTTACTTATAAAAAATAATTTAAAAAATGGTAAATAAAAGCGCGTGGTGCCGCGTTGGGCGAGGAGGTTGCAGCTTCGATTCCGCTGCGGGACAAATGTTTGCATGATCTACAAATATTTGTCCCAGGGTAAGATGAATCTATGTTTAATGTATTATATCGATCAAATTGACTTATTAGATCAAATTAAAATACTGGCAATCTTCGTACAACACTGACTGGCAATCTTACTGTGGGCTATTGTTGCACAAGATGTACCTATTCCTTTACTGGGACACAGGAATCAGGATGTGTCTCATTGCTCCTTTTAGCACATAAAGCTACTTACCTACGGGTTAAATTGAATTACTGGATACAGTATCACGCATGTAATTTCTCGCTTCGTAGACCTCTTATAATCTCCGTAATCGGATTCTTTGTATAATTTTAGTCGGTGGCAATTTAGCTAGGTATACTAATTACTTACTAATTGTTAGAACAAAAATGCTTACTCTATAGGACCCACGATAAATTATCACGTTATGTATATCGATTTTGTCGTTACTATTCATACTATTATTTATTTATTTTAAATTTACCATATTATACTCTAGGCTAGAGATTTAATTTTAACTCGCTAGAGTCTCTAGCGAACCAAAACAAAGTCTACTAACCTACTTATCAACCAAAACATGATCTGTAGGTCTACTGACCTATAAATTAAGCTTTGGCTCGTCGGTGCAAGGTCGCGTCTGCAAACAGCAGCTACTCTTTGAGCGTTTACTTTTGAGGAAAATGTCATTTACTTGCAACATTATTCGTGCGCTTGGGTGTGTGTGTGTTCTGTGCTTAGATAGATCACACAATTTGAATAAGACCATTGGTCTATGCGTTTTCTTCTATGTTTATGCAGTTGGTAGCCCACCTGTAATTGATATTGGATTTTGGTGCCTTTTTTTGGTTTACGATCTTGTGAATCTACAAAATAACGTGTAGGTACTTAATTGGCCAATTGCCATATAAATAATTAGGGATCCAGATGGATCAATGCAAAAAACACCCCTAAATACAAATTATACTCACCAATCAAATCACTGTGTGTCAATCCCACAAGGCACAAACTGGCAACAAGCACGATAGATTGGGTTCCTAGACGTTTTGGTCAGACGTGGCACCTAATACCTATCAACCTCTGATATCTCAGATAACAGAGGTTTTCAGATCACAGATAAGTTATCTGTGATTTGAAAGTCTTGTCTGAAATAGAAAAAAAAGTCTTCCATCGAGAAAGTTGATTAGTTATTTGGAAAATAAGTGTAAAAACGATAAGTGCGCAGATAATGGTGATTAGGTATTGTATGTATCACGATCACATCATTAAAGGCAGTACATACACACCAATAAGGCTTATCTAAGTACAATATATTATTATACTTAGGTACCTAGCCTACATACATACCTAACCTACCTACATAGTGTACTTTGCATCTTTTACCGGCCGTGGTGCCACTGTCTGATAATTTAATATTCAGTTATAAGTAGGTACCTACGTACTTATGATAAAAACACAATGATAGCGTGGTCTAGGGTAGTGACCCCGCCTTCCGATCCTAAGGTCGTGGCTTCGAAACCATGGCCTCAAAATCCATCACGCGGACCCAATGCGGATTGGTGGATGGTGATTTTGAACTAATTTTGACTTATCTTAAATTAGGTAGGTACCTAGTGTAAGGAGTACTGGTGTCGTGGTCTATGGCGGTGTGCTGTGGACAAGATCCGGCGCAATACGCATGCTCGGTCGCGTTACCTGGCCAACGGAAAGAACATCGATGTCAGAGAGTGTAATCGTTGACTCCGAATAAGATTGTCTTTGGCTAGCTTGTCAAAACGACATGGGTCTTCCCATTTTAATTATTTTTCTCGTGTTATTTTAAGTTTTATTGCGTAAATTTGGTGGCAGTTTATCCAATTTAACTTGTTTACTTAGCACAAGTGTAAGTAATTGAAATGGAGGGGTGATGTTGGTTGGTAATTTAGTCAAAGACTTTCCAAGAGAATTTTGGAAGAAAAGTCATCGTTTCTTTCCAAATTTCGTTTGTTTACGTTGCTAAGCGACAATCAAACTAATCACTTGACACTGGCAAAATTGTGGCAAACTAGCCACAGAGGCCATAAAAGAAAAGAAGAAGAAGAAGAAGACTCCGAATAATTGTGGTTTTGTTATACACGAGTATATCATAAAAAGAATTGGAAACCATGGACGATGACGAGAATGTTCAGACCTTATATGATATAATAGAGGGAACAATTAAAAAGAGTATGTCAACGGAACAAACAGGAGAAAAACAAACCACAGTAAACAAAATCATCACAAAACCCACAGCAGAACTAATGACAAGACGGTCAGAATTATTGAAAACAAAACAAAAAACTAAAGAAATGAAAAAAGAGCTAAGTACGCTGTTCAAAAAACGAACAAGGCCATCAAACAAGACTATGCAGAATACAGAAAACAAATAATAGAAACAAATTTAAAACAATATAGGAGCACAAAAAGAGCATACAAACAACTAAGCTCACATAAAAATTGGATACAAAATTTAAAAACAAAAACCACAGGTGCAAACACGAGGAAAGATATTATAAAATGTGCCACAGAATTTTACAAAGAGCTATATAAATACAATGTTGGAACTAGTGCAAGTAGTAATCAAAATCTTAGAAACTATAGTGACTTCGAAGACGAGCCCACAGAAGTAGACGAGGCGGAAGTAGCAAGACATATTAGAACACTCAAACCAGAAAAAAGTCCAGGGTCAGACGGTATACCAAATGAGACTCTCAAAATTGGAACCGCCCTGTTAGCACGTCCACTATCAAACTTATTTAGCAAAATAATCAACACAGGACATATACCAGAACAATGGAAGAAGTCAGATATAATTCTGCTATATAAAAAAGGCGACCCTCAAGACATAGGCAACTACCGTCCAATTAGCCTCCTCCCTAGCACTTATAAACTTTTCACCTCAATACTACTAAGAAGAATCAGTGGCAGAATCGAAAATCTTCAACCTATAGAACAAGCAGGGTTCCGGTCAGGTTTCTCAACAATGGACCATATAAATGTAATGCAACAAACAATAGAAAAATACAAAGAGTATAACAAATCATTATATGTAGCTTTCATAGACTATGCTAAAGCATTTGATACGATATCACATAATGCAATCTGGGAAGCACTGCACAAATGCCACGTCCACGAAAAATACAATAACATCTTGAAAAACATATACGACGGAAGCACCAGCTGTGTAAAACTAGAGAAACGAGGACCGGAAATACCAATCCTACGAGGAGTAAGGCAGGGAGCCCCTTTGTCCCCCAAGTTATTTATAGCAGTGCTGCAAAACGTCTTCGAGGATCTAAAATGGAAAAACGAAGGAATCAAAATAGGAAATCGGTACTTAAGTCACCTTAGATTCGCAGATGACATAGTTATTTTTGCTGAAAACAGCAGAAGACTAGAAATAATGTTAAATCAACTAAGTGAACAAAGTGAAAAAGTAGGTCTTCTGATGAATAAAGATAAAACAAAGCTTATGACAAACAGCCGCACACATACAATAAAACTTGAAGGAAAGACACTTGAATACGTGAATAAATACATATATCTAGGAAAAGAATTATCATTCGAGAACAGAAACGAAGAAGGAGACTTAGAACGCCGTATAAATATGAGCTGGAAAAAATACTGGTCGCTCAAAGAGATTATGAAAGGTGACTATCCGCTCCATCTAAAGAAAGCAGTAATGGATACATGCATTTTACCGACTCTCACGTACGGTTGCCAGACGAGAACCTACAACACCAAATCAAAAACAAAACTGGTCAGTTGCCAGAAGGCGATGGAAAGAAGTCTTCTGAAAATAAGAAAAATACACAAAGTAAGAAGCGAATTCATACGAATGAAGACAAAAATAATTGACGTCCTACACTACAGTCTCAGGTTGAAATGGCGATGGGCAGGCCATGTAGCAAGATACAGCGATATGCGATGGACAGTCGAAGTGACAAAATGGAAAGGACCAAACGGAAAACGACGAAAAGGTCGACCCATAAAACGATGGAGTGACGACATCGTAGCCACAGCAGGAAAGGAGTGGATTGAACAAGCTAAAGACAGGGAAAACTGGATTAAACTGGAGGAGGCCTATACCCAAATAGGGGTTCCTATCAAAGAAAACATATCTGAAGACATAGAAGAATAGAAAGAAACAAACACATAATGAAATATAATGAACCTATATTTAAAAAAAAAAGAAAAAAAAAAGTGAAAACTGCAAGATTAAAAGTGAAACTTCATTTAATAAGAGGCCTTTCCAAGATTTAGCGATATAATTCATGAAGTTCGCGTTAATGTATCTTTATATAGTAGAAGTAATAGCCCGCGCGACGAGGAGCGATACGTCCTCCCTCCATAAGCGCTCAGCGCTGTTTGAGAGTCGCTGCTTCGATCGATATGATTATAAGTTTGCTAACGTGTGATTTAAAAAAATTCGTATTAAAAAAAGTCAATGCTATTAGACTATTTTCTTCGTTGTATTTATTTAATAAAAACTTAAACTTTAATTTAGTAGGTGTATTTTTATTGTAAACTCCTTACTTTAGCAGAAATAACAAGCGTAAAATAGGGAAAAATTACGCGTTTTTTAGACCGTCTTTATTCAAAAATATTGAACTAACATGTTGTATTTTTCTCTATTCACTTAAATTTTAAAACTGTGATTATTATAATTGCATTTTTAGAAATATGTTAGACTTTGTTATTTCATAGAAAAAATGATCGAAAGTTGACTGGAATTGCTCATTTTACAAAACGTGCGTTACTAATTATTTTTTTAATCAGTTATGTCTTGAGTTAATTAATATTATGCTCTGTTGGCTTAAATTTTAAGGGATAAAGCTTTTATTTGTTTTTATTTTCGTTAAAATATCTTCAACACACGAGCCACAATAGTGTTCGAAACTTCACGGGCTACAAGAAAATTCAAGGATTGTCAAGGATAGGGCTCTTAAGACAAAATGTAAAACATAGGTGATGGGAAATAAAAAGGCTTTATTATTATTATTATTATTATTATATCATAAATAATATTGAACTGATAGTCTTGTCTTTAAATCCCCTCTAACACTAGGTAACTACTTAATCCTAAAATAAGTGGTAGTATAGTATGCGCAGGTGCTAAACGCGCGGCTGGTGGCGGGCGGCGCCGGCGGCGGCGCGGTGGAGATGGCGTTACTAGAAATTCTCGGTAGACCTCGCAAGCACAACATTTTGAAAGCAAGCAGTCTACTGCACCAAGAAATGGAAGTATTTGACGACCAATGTGGCGCAGTGGGCGCAGGTCCGCCTGCGACGCAGAAGTTGCGGGTCCGATTCCCGCCTCGGGACAAATGTTTGTACGATCTACAAATATTTGTTCCGGGTGTTCTGGGTATTTTCTATCTATAATAAAAAAAAACTATCTAATAATATGTATGTATTGTATTGTATTAAATATATATCAGTCATCTAGTAGGTACCTACTCATAATACAGCTATGTTTAACAGCAGCTTACCTTGGGGCTAGATGATACTGTGTGGATTCTCCAGCATTATTTATTTAAATTTATATAATTAAGTAATTCAGCTGCAAAGAGAGCTAACGAGATACCTCCGGCATCAACAATCGACAACCAATATCCTTACCAATAGCCCTTGTGCTCCAAACCATTGTATTTGTTTTTTCTTTTGGTAAATAATTAATTTGATTTGATTTTTTTTATACAACTGAAGTGGCAACCAAGCGTACGGCCCACAAGATGGTAAGAGGTTACCGCAGCCTATGGACGCTTGCAATACCAGATGTATCACTCGCGGGTTGCCACCTTGAGGCTAAGATCGAAAGCCTCATGTGTCAGTAATTTAATTTGAATGTTTTGAATTTAATGGATAAAGGTCAGAACAAACATTCAAAATATCCAAGTGCCATAACCAACAATAATAACGTGTAGGAATAAGAGAGATGACTAACCGACTGGAACCAACAGATGACCCAAAATATATAACGAAATTGTATAGGTTACTTACTCAGTGTGTAATATTATTCAAATTTAAAAATCTTTGCTGTTTCCTACTCGATGAAGCTACTATAATGAACCATAAATTATTTTAGCGTTCTTTATGCAAATAAGAAGTCAGAAAACAGGTTTTTGGCGTTAGCAAATAATAAATCGCAAAGAGTACAGTTGCCGCTGTGGCTGTGTGGATGTAGATGTGGCTGTGTGGATGTAGATGTGGCTGTGTGGATGTAGATGTGGCTGTGTGGATGTAGATGTGGCGATGTGGGTGGCTCGATTATGCTTATTCTTTTGAGCCCAACGTCCTTTCACCTTTATGGTAAGTAGGTATTTAACCCACATTAAACACTCTAAAAAGAATACTTGACAAAAATTTACTGCCTGGTGAAGATTAATAAAAAAGGCTCCAACTAAACCTCTGTAGTCTGTCTGTACCTACCGTGTACTAATAACTGTTCTGTGGTACCGTCTCAACTTCTAGAGGTACCTACCTATAGTACCTATAGTATACCGAGGTATGTTATGGAAAAATAATGTATTACCGCGATACCTACTGCGCTATTTGGTTTTCCGAACAGATTTTTCCTAAAGTAAAATAGGTAGGTACATAAGGAGGTACCTACATACCTAATAGGGCATGTGAAACTTGCGGAAGTGATTTTATCGAGAACTTGATCTTATTTACATGCTTTTGGCTAATGTAGGAAGTGTCTACGATTATAGTTACAAAATATAAACATTAGTGTAAAGTTCGCAAAATGTAGGTAGGTATTCGATTAATCAATTAAAAACTAACAAAGTGACCAAGCTAAGCTGCACTGTATGTTCATTAAAACTTATACAAGTGGAAAGTCTTGTTAATAAATTTTGTTTATTCTAAAGGCTATGAACCTAAATTTGTTAGGTATGGTGTAGGTATATTTATTTAGATTAGTAATAATCTGTATTTATAAGACTGTTTGTTCACCTGTGAAATAAAAATAAATAATTTGTAATTGGTACATCATTTGCGAAGTCCGACTAGCAATAAATTGTAGATAACGATAATTTAATATAAATATCAAACTCACCTGTATGGGACTGCTCCAGCATTAAAGATGTATTGACTGATGTAAATAGCACTAAACATAATCGGCAGAAGTATAAAACAGTAGGTTATCCTCTGGTAGCGGCCGAACTGCCCCAGCTCCACCAGGACGGAGTCAAGGTCCAGAACCTCCTTCTCCTTGGAGTCTGGCATGATGAAGCGTTTCACAGGGTCTCACAGGTCGAAGAACATAGGTACAGCGGCGACACGCCCGAGCCGCGCCAGTGCTAGTTTGCGTCTGAATTCGCGCGTCGTGGGTAAGTGTCAAGTCGTTTTCAAGAATCATTGTTGTACCTACCTGCTGTGCAATCAGTAGATCTTTCTTAGCAGACCGATCGAATAAAGTAACGTATGTAGGTGCATGTATACTTTTATTTATATTAAGTATCTACGTAGCTAGAAAGAACGCATAATTCACCAATAGGTTATTTTTATTCATAGTGTTACCTAACCATCACAATAAGAGAATATACTAAAGATTATATTACCCCAAAATTATTTCGCCTCGAGCGGGATTTGAACCAGCAAACTCCATTTGATACGCGGGTGCTCTACCAATTGAGCTATCGAGACATCTTGCTTGCTCTAAATAATCATTGGGATGTCAAGCTATAGGGTAAACGTTGCAGTTATTATCCAAGCCAATAGCTTCATTCAAAGTTTTGCTCAAAATAAAAGACTTAAAATTATCTGAATGTGTGTGTGTGTAAGCGATATATAACCCACCTTTAAATAATGTGTTGCTTGCTTTCACGCGCGCAAGCGCACGGATTATTGTTGCAATTCCCAAAAAATAAAGCTCTAAAGGTTAGCTGGTTCCACTAAGGCTGACCTTGCACTGGCGAAGTCGTTTTCGACTCCCTTTATAACGGTTTTAATTTGCTCGCGAGTGTTATATTAATAAAGCCGATTTATGTTTATGGAATTGTCCAAAATAAATGAAAGAGCACTAATGGGTTAGTGGTAGTGACTCAGCCTTCTGATCCTTTGGTCGTGGGTTCGAAGCCGGTTGTACACTTCTAGTGTTTTTTTCTATTCGAATAGGTGTGCATTGCCAGTGAATAAAACAGTGAGGAAACCGGCATGCTGTCTAATGTATATAAGTGTTTTGTTTAGGCTGCAAATTTTCCTCAACAGTAGAATAATGTATGAACTGATACGTATTCGTATGGCAATGTCATCGCTACCGATGGTCAACCAGTCTATTCTACATTATCAGGTAGATAACCTAGAAGAATACCTATTTACCATGGTAAGAACATTTGCAACTCGTGACGTAGCTGGCTAAGTTGTTCTTAACAGATCAACGAAGTTAAGCACTGTTCCGCGGGATCATCATTTGGATGGGTGACCGCCAGTGGCAATTTCAACTGAGCACTCCCGTGCTTCGGAGGGCACGTTAAGCAGTCGGTCCCGGCTCTTTCAAAGTTGTTAGGCCATGACAGAGGCCTTCGGGCGGCCTAGAAACTCTGTCACCAGAGTTACTACAATTTTTTGTCCACTCTCTATTAAAAGCTAGACACAGTCATTATTTCTAACTTGTCTTAGATAAGTAGACGAAAAGTACCTAGTATATTTTTTGTCCATGGAATGAGATTACCTACTGAATATCTTTCAGAGGAAATAAATGCTCAATGTCTTTGCCTAATATCTAGTTTAAATAATTGTATCTTGGGTTTTCCGCTCGCTTAGGTGGTCTTCTTATATAGACCACAGAGACATTAGGCACTCAGGGAAACAGTGACGGTAGGAAGGATAAGGTATGACTACCTATTCTGTGGTATGACAACACCCAGAGGTAGGTGAATGACCGTAGGTATTGCATCTCATCATCATCATATCAAAAAGTTAAAACTATTGTGGTTAGAAATCATATAATATTATTAACGGCAATTTACCACTTGAATTTGTCATTTATGGTGACGTTTCGAAGCTATTTAGAAGCTTTTCTTCATGAGCACCGCCTGCGACCGTGTTCGACGGTTGCTCGGCGAATAATCCAGCTTTAATCATAATCATAATCATAATCATAATTCATTTATTTGAAACCAAGAAATACATTGTTACAATATTTACTTAACCACTAGTTCAGTAAACATAAATTCATGCAAAATCATATCATATTTTATATACTTTCTAGTTAGTAAGTAATAGGTGCTTTGCTAGCCCTCACACTAGGATTCCCTGTGTTGTGTGTGGCTACACTCTTCCAGGGGATTCATAAGTTAAACGAGTATTAATTTTAATTGAATAGGATTAAGCCTTTTAGTTTTATGTTTTGTTTTTTTTCTTTAAGTACAAAGCAAAGTAAGGTAAATGTGTGGTAAAAATTTGAGGGTAGGTATTAGTGAATTATTTGTGCAGTGTTTGAATTGAATGAATGTGTGCGCATTATTAGTGTAGTGTAAAGTTTCCTTGTGCCTCGCACAACGCTGTGGTTAGGCTATGTGTGCTGCTTGCTATTGTATGGTACCTACACGAACGTGCTGTACGCGGAGAGTGAGCTGAGAACCCGTACCGTGTATGCGTGAGATTTGTTTACGTGTGTAAAGTTGGCGGCACAGTAAGCTTTTTTAGTTTTGTAATTTTTATTTTTAGCTTAGAATATTTTTAGAGTAAATTTACATCATCTGCATGAATTAATATCATAAAATAAGTTTATTAATATTCATATGAATATCAATATATCAACACACATAACATACATACATTCATTACGTGTAATATTTCGAAGGTTTATGTACTGCATATATCACACATTCATTACACATTACAAAATTACATTTTATTTAGTAATTACAAATTCAAGTGGTAAATAGTCGTTAATAATTTAATATCATCATATCAGTCAATAAACTTTCACTGTTGGACATAGGCCTACCACAGAGAGCGCCATGCCGACCGATCTAAGTGCCATATTACTTTTAAGACCTTTTGTAACACTTATTTGTGCAAATAAATATCTTGAAATCTTGAAATCTTGAGCCTTCACCATCAGACTTTTTGCGACTGCTTTTGTGATCGGTCCATCGTGTGGAGGGCCCAAGGAACATAACTATCCTGGAGGGCCGTCCAAATACTTCGTTTCCGAACTCTGTTAGCGTAGGTATTATTAGACAGTTTTAGATGGAGATCAATGGAGATAGGTCGCAACAGAGTTATGGTGTTCGCAGTAGCCATTCGAGAATCTTTACTCCCATTGGTTATCGATTCTGCTGCCACTTCAATTTATTTGCATCTAATATCGCAAAAATGTCATGGCAACGATCTCTCAAGTCAAGAGCCAAAAGCGGCTGTATCTACACACGACGTGCTCGACGATAAAGCGTTATGTAGGTATTTAATTGTAGTGTACAAACTACAAAGCGACCCTCCCCGGTTTCGCACAGGTGCCTAACTTAACTATACAGGTTCATTCATTATCAACCTGACAAACTTAAGGGATAGGTTCCACACATAAAAAAAAATAATTGTACCTATAATTTTTTTTTATGTATATTTTGTCTTAAAAATCCCAAGTAAACAAAAAAAACCGATTACGTTTTTCCGCTCAATTATTATTTATCATTGTTGGGAATCGAGTTAAGCGACGTAATAATGAAATATTCGAGTGTGCGCGCCCCGTAGCGGGTCAAGGACACGCGCAGGTCAAGGACGCGCGGGTTATTGACCCGCGGTTTATTGACACGCGGGTCACTGACACGTGCCGAGCGCTGCCTTTTCGATTTCTAACAAGGATAACTAATTATTAACAGCAGAATTACGAATTTTTTTTTAAATATAAAAAAAAAACGTTTAGGAAAAAAAAAACTACAAGCATTTTTTTTTTATGTGTGGAAACTACCCCTAAAGTTTATCAGGTTGATAATGAATGACCTTATATAGGCACGTATAAACCCGGTCTTCGGTCTCGGCTTTTTCAAAGTTGTTAGGCCATGACAGAGGCCTTCGGGCGGCCTAGAAAGTCTGTCACCAGAGTTGGCCACTGACTCATACGAACTTACTTACGTATAAACCTTCCTCTTGAATCACTCTTATCTATTGATGAAAACAGTATTAGGTTAGTATAGTTCTCTCGGCGGATCTAGGCTTCCGTGAAGTTATCCGTTTTGTCTTTGCGCATCACAAACGGCTAACTTCACGGAAGCCTAGATCCGCCGAGAGAACTATAACTAACTACAATCCTTTGCGCAGTTTGAAAAAATCTAAGCGTAGGCACGTAGTTAGTAGGTACCTTATACATATCTATACATACCATCAAGGATTTCCTTGATACCTAAAGATGGAAAGACCACAGAACAGAAAAAGACGGAGGGAAACGACTTTGTTTTATTTTATGTAAAGATTTATAATGTAAGATCAAATTATTTTATCAGCACTTAAAATTTCGGTCCCCGATTATCTGTACTAGCCTACTTACAGACGATAAAAATCAGATAGTGTATTTTACTATAGACACTTCTAAAAAATTGCCTGAGCAAATTACCTTTACACGCTGCTTCGCGACTTGAGTCCGCACTGATTTTATGTAAACTCTCGCTCTCTGAAGTATGATTTACATTGAGTGAGTAGCAAAGTCAGTGCTGTTGCAATAAAACGTTGTTGGGTCAATATTCCCGCGTATCTCTGACCCTTTTTAAACAGAGATCAGCACTGACTTCATTTGGAGCCAGTCACTGACTACTTGAGTTGAGTCCGGTGGCGCGGTGGCCGAGAGCGCGGGAGGTTGCGGGTTCGATCCCAACGAGACAAATGTTTGCATGATCTGCAAATATTTGTTCCGGGTCTGGGTGTTTCTATGTATTATGTATTTAAGTATTCTTTATCTATCAGTTATGTAAGAACAGAGTTAGTACCTACAACTGTTCGGAGCTGAATGGCCCTGTGTAAAAATGTCCGCCATTAAAATATATATTTGTTTACAACTAGTAGACCCGGCGCGGTTTAACTCGTGTTATTTTTTTCGCAATTTATACATATTTTCTCACTAAACATTTCCTGCCCCCCTACCATGAACTCTTAGAGCGATTCAAATGAAGACCTAAACTAAATTGTCAAAAAAATTTGTACCATGACATCAATTAGACAATCATGTCATGGTATAAATTTTTTTGACAATTTAGTTTAGGTCTTCATTTGAATCTCTTTAAGAGTTTATGGGGGGCTGGACTCTTACAAACATTTGATGACCAAAAATTATTTTTTTATTATTACCAAATCGGTCCAGCCATTCTCGAGTTTTAGCGAGCCTAACGCAAAGCAATTCATTTTTATATATAAGAAATAAGAAGATAGTCCCTTTGGGATAGGACAAAAAGCTGAGTTCCAAAAAAAAATTACTTACTGAAGTATTTATCTAAAAATAAAACGAATAAATTATGTAACATAATAATTATAATATTTTTATATCCTTAAAAGTTTTATATACAATCAACATCGACTGCAGAAACAACAACTAGTTACATACATACAAGTATTTAAAGTAGACAAGAGCACAACAGGTTTGTAAACTATTTATTTATACACGACACATGCCCTAAAACGGTACGTATCCCCGAAAACTAATGAATTTACATAGAAAAGTGTTGCTACTCCTAAAAACATAAATAAAAAAGTGTAGAATCTCTTTTCGGGTTAACATACCACTTTTAGGACAATCAATATTATAATATTCAAATGTAATAACCTTTATTGATACAATAGGTACAGTAGCGTCAACAAGTGATATAAAGTACATAGCTAGAAACTTCTATACTATTATTAGTCTCAAACCGTGAAACGGTTTAAAAAATGTATGTTACAAAATGTATTAAGTTTTGTACAGAGAATAAAGTTAATGGTGAAGTGAATAACCTCTAAACCCAGGTTTAACTTAACCCGTTTCATGTTTTGAGGCTGCGACTGACCAAGATACAAATTAAGATTGCGTTTTTTTTATTATCAGTCGGCACAGTATCAATACCCGTCTAAAATTCATGTTGGTCGTACAATTTACAAGATAGTCTGAACATTTTATTAGGCACGAATTTATTGTAAGTTCGTATGAGTCAGTTAGAGTAAGACTAAGGGATACTTCTAATGATAGATTTGTGTATTTCTAAATAATGATAGCTTGCTTTATGAAGAAAAAAAGTGGATTTTATATTATTACCAGTAGGTATAATTTAGAACGGGTTACCTGGCAACACTGAACTCATGTTGCACAGAACATATGAGAAAAAAATTGGACTACTTGTCCAATGGAATATAATGGAACATTCGAGTTCGAGACAGAGAAATTCTCGTCAGTCTAGCGCAATAACTACTAATATTTATTCTGTGGCGAGTTACATTTAAGCAGACAAATATTATTAACCGTTTATGTTTATTATATTATCTGTTCTGTGGTTTAGCAGTAAATTGTCTTTTTTTCTTTTTTCCCTTGAGGAACATAGACACAGATTCCCATAGTACAAGTTTTGCTTAATTTGGGCACAGTTTGGGTTAAAAATCCGCCAATATTTTTATTGAATACCTATCACTTTACTCACTACTGTAATAATTTGTGAACACGTCTACGGATTACTAACTAATGATTACCTTGGCGTCTGCTATTAAGTATACAATAGATAATTAAGTAAGGCTAAGTCCACACGCAAAGTTAAGCGAAGACTCATAGCCACCTTTACAAGCACTTTCACACAAGAATGTTCAAGTGCGATATATCGAATAAAGGTAGCATTTTTCTCCTAGTCAAAGAAACGTCTAATAATATAATTAGACGTTTCTTTAACTGCGAGGAAATTGCTCCCTCCTTGGCTTTGTTGCCTTGTGTTTCAAGGTTGAACTAATGATAAAGATATTTAATTGTAGACCATTTCTAAGGTTAGTAACTACGACTGTGTGACGACAATGAGAGTTTTCGTCACAAGTTATTTAAAAAAAAGCTGTCTATTTAGATGGCGGTAGCTCAACTGGCGAGCCCAAGAGAATGTAAGCACTACGTTTGGCGAGCTATGGTGAATGTGTAGGGAATTCAACATTGGTTGCTCCTGCTGTCACTGTCTGTCATACCTCTGGCTGGTTTCAAAATAGTACGTACTACGTAGTACCTACATTAACTTTGGTCGTACTGGAGTTAAATTATTTTGCCTCAAGCAGGACATGAACCCACAACTTTCCGCTTGACACGAGACGAAACAAAAACGGAGTTACCAACTTTTTTCTTGTTTTGATAACCTTGCCCAGTATGGCAGTAGGGCAGATAGCGCCATCTGTCAAAGCAATCGGAACTACTTTTTTTTAAATCTCTAATCGAAAACTTCTCATTCACGCCATTTTTCTTATAAACTTTAAAATCAAATATATAGCAATAATTTAATTAGATTTTATTTGGTGTAAAAAAGTGGCGTGAAATTGTCGTCACACAGTCGTAGTTACTAACCTTAGAAGTGGTCTACAATTAAATATCTGTATCATTAGTTCAACCTTGAAACACAAGGCAACAGTGAAGGAATCCTCACTATTATCTGACTGTAATATTAGTTTAGTTCATGGTAAAAGAAGATAATTTTAATTTTAAAATTATTCAGCTGGTTGGTTTCGACCAAACTCGAAAACTATTCTATTCTCCGAATAAATCGTAGAAATTCGCGAGTAAACTGACAGTATTTGTCATTTCTTATTCCGCAGAGTATTTATTTTATTGTTGGTCGAATCCACCCTAGCTGGTAATTTAATTTACTAAATAAGTAGGTTAATAAGATTTCATAAGATTCGTACATACCGAAAAACCATCAAAAATTTGAATAAAATGCTATTTAGAATGTATAAAAATATTCACGAGACAGAATTTAGAATTATTACAAATATTTAAAACACACATTTGCATTTTTTGCTACATATATAACTGGGTGCTTGCAACCAAAATGAGTCAAAACTGGTTTCACATCGGTACTGTGCGAGTAAAGAAGGAAAATTCCACTAATAAATAACACTTACAATTCTGACGACACGCTAAAGGGAAATCCTTCTTTCATAGATATTTCTGCCGCCAAGCAGTAATGCTCGTATTGCTGTGTTCCGGTGTGAAGGGTATGGTTTCCGGTGAAATTACTGGCACATGAGGCTTTCGATCTTAGCCTCAAGGTGGCAACCCGCGAGTGATACCTCTGGTATTGCAAGCGTCCATAGGCTGCGGTAACCGCTTACCATCTTGTGGGCCGTACGCTTAGTTGCCACTTCAGTTGTATAAAAAAATAAAAAAATCGTCTTCTACAGAGATTGGTGGAACTTGGCAATGGCGTTACTCTGCCTCCAAGCAGGAATAGCAAACAACGGTGTCAATTCTGTTGCAACAATTTCTAAACTAAACTAAAATTGTTGCAGTCCTTTTCTAATGAATTAAAATACAAAGGACCGCGATTATTTTAGTTAGATAAGTATAAAAAATGCTACAACAGAATCGACACCAATACTGTATAAGTTCAAATAGCATTGTAGCAAGTGAAATGGACGAATGAGACTTAATAACTATAATATGACGAGCGCAGTGCAGTGCCACGCAGAACTTTAAGAGACACTGCTATTATGGCCATGCGTGGCGCTTAACACCACCTTGTCCTTTGTTGAAAAAAAAAAGAACACTAATTTTATATGAACCAACAATTGTTTATTAGTATTGGTATCGTTTCTTATTCTACATAGTTATGTACATTAATACATACGGTTAATACATCTATTTACATAAACACCATGACCAAAAAATACCTCACGTCCCATGAACCAACAACATAATTTCATACATTACTCCCAGTAACTTACAACTAAAAGGACTCAATCACCAAACATTAATAAACTCTGAACCTTATCAACATGTTAAGGATAAAAATGGTATTTAATCTTTACATTTTATATAAGTACGTACAGTACGCGGCACTAAACGCATGCGGCAATGAACAAGAATGCCCTGATTCCTAACTCAGTTTAGTAGCTCGCCAAATACAGTATTTTATGTCATTCTTATACAATACTTAGCGAGCTGATATAATGCCATTTTCTTTTATGAATAAGGGCATAAGCATACACGTCTCCTCAGGGGTAATGGTACCAAGCAATAACAGTTTAAATACAGTTGGCGAATCGAATTTTGACACTTCTAGTTGGTTTGTAAAAAAAAATACAATGCAACTGATTTTTTTTGGCAAAAACGGATATAAAGCTGATACTTCATTTGGCATATTTGCTCAAATGTTTGCTTATTTCGTCTTCGTTTTCGTTATTCTGTAGTATATAAGTAAGCAAGAATTATAGCATCTTATTGATGAATTAAAGCAAATATTTGAATCAAATATACCAGTGCATCCACCATTCCGCATTGTGTCCGCGTGATGGATTTAAGACCCAATCACTCTCGTTCGAGAGAAGGCCAGTGTCCCCTGTGGGAACATTAGAAGGCTGTCATGATGATGATAGTGCCTGAAGTGCAAGTGCAAGTGCCGCGCACTGCACACGGAATAACACGTGCTGATTGGACGGGAGTCGTAAAATACATTTGTACGAACATTCGCCGTTTACTTAGTAACTATTGTCTGTTTACAAATTAACTTTATTATTTTTTTACTGGATATTTTATTAGCTAAATATTACCAAGAACTTGATTTGGTTTCAATACTGTTTTGCAACAATATTTAAAAGTTACATTAAAAATAATTGTTTCATATTGGTTATTTTTGTTTTTATAGTGTTAACCATCACACTAAGGTACCACCCGCAACCACCGCGTATCAAGCGGTGGTTGCGGGTTCAAATCCCGCTTGAGGCAAAATAATTTTTGGGATATTATAATCTTTATTGTTTCATATTGTTCTGAATTTGTAAAAAATATATATTATTGAATTAGAACTTCTCGCTTTGTTTTTTTTAGATGTATTTTATTTTATAACCGTTGATAGAATGTGTTAAATATATTTAATCTACTGTGATAATGTCGTCACTGCTACGTTGTAGATAAACAGATTTTATCTATATCTGATTTCAATAAAACATTCCAATAACTATGTATCGCAACAGTCAGTTATTTGAACAAATAATGTAGGTCATATTTGTAATAGATCTTGTTGGGTCTCGCAAACCTAGCCATGGCCTTACCCTTTCTTACATTACGATACTGACGTACGACTAATATGCGCGAGGCTCCAAGAGTGTGCTTGGTATTTTCTATAATAAAAAATATCTATCTATGTTTGTCTATCTTCTTCTTCTTTTCTTTTATGGCCTCTGTGGCTAGTTTGCCACAATTTTGCCAGTGTCAAGTATTAGTTTGATTGTCGCTTAGCAACGTAAACAAACGAAATTTGGAAAGAAACGATGACTTTTCTTTCAAAATTCTCTTGGAAACTCTTTGACTAAATTACCAACCAACATCACCCCTCCATTTCAATTACTTACACTTGTGCTAAGTAAACAAGTTAAATTGGATAAACTGCCACCAAATTTACGCAACAAAACTTAAAATAACACAAGAAAAATAATTAAAATGGGAAGACCCATGTCGTTTTGACAAGATAGCCAAAGAATTTGTTTGTCTATTTGTTATCTATTATGTGTATACTTTGACTTTGACTTTGACAGTCATACAGTTTGATAGTCAACATAATGTCAAAAGCTTTCGATTTCGGATATTAAAAGCATTCTACGGAATCTTCGTCGGGAATAATCCGATACCGAAGGAATTGGCTTTCCGACGGTTTCAAAATATCACTGCTGATTAGCATGGGGCTATTTGATGCTGTGTGCATGTGTATTATTTATTTGTCACATACATTTGTATGGTGTGGTGACTCGCACTTCGCTAGTATCCTACTTTACATGTCTGATATTGTCTGGCGATATTTGTCTCGTCAGTCATTCCTTCGTCGCTTTTCTCTACGACAAAGTAGAGGTTGTTACGTAGTGTCGTCACATTATGGTTTAGTTGTACAAAGTAAGCACAAGCTCAAAAGCAATATTGAAACAATGTTAGACTGACATTTCGGCATACAAAAAAACTGTGTAATGTATTTTGAAAAAGCTGATTCGCGCGGTTACATCCTAAGTTTATTCAGTTTTTATGCTGTTCCATAGGAACAGGCCCTTCCCATAGGAACAGGCCCTTCTCTTGAATCCAATGAGAATCCGATCCAATTCCAATTTCTATTTACCTGCTGTTAAATTTTTGTACTTATGAAAGCAAGGTTGGGATTGTCTTTGGCTATCTTGTCAAAACGACATGGGTCTTCCCATTTTAATTATTTTTCTCGTGTTATTTTAAGTTTTATTGCGTAAATTTGGTGGCAGTTTATCCAATTTAACTTGTTTACTTAGCACAAGTGTTAGTAACTGAAATGGAGGGGTAATGTTACCAATCGGTAATTTAGTCAAAGACTTTCCAGGAGAATTTGGAAAGAAAAGTCATCGTTTCTTTCCAAATTTCGTTTGTTTACGTTGCTAAGCGACAATCAAACTGATACACTTGACATTGGCAAAATTGTGGCAAACTAGCCAGAGGCCATAAAACAAAAGAAGAAGAAGAAAGCAAGGTTGAATTTGGCGCTAGGTTTACTGTCAAAAGTAGGAAATGTCATATTTCAATATTAGTGTAATACCGATCGCGTTCAAGAGTAAGTCTCCAGGTCAGGCGGGGTGGGGTGGGGTGTGGTGCGGTGTCACAGCAGCGTGGCGGCTGGCGCGGTGGGATGCAGCGCGAGCGCGGCGGCGGCGGCGTCGGCGGCGGCGGCGGGGTCGCGGCGCGCGTGCAGCACGAGCGCGAGCCGGCGCCACGTGTCCGCGTGCATGGGCTCCAGTGCCGCCGCCTCACGCAGTGCGCGCTCCGCCAGGCCCAGCCATCCCAGCGAGTAGTACGCCGCACCTACCGACCAACACAACACAACACAACTACATACTACTACTTAGTCAATGCTCTAAACCAACGAGCTGTTAGAACAATGTTCCCCCCCCGATTCTTTTTTTTATAAGTCGTAAGCATTTATTGATAAAAATATTTACAGGTCTATCCACACACTCTAGAATATTATTAGATTATTATTTAATATACTTCATATAAAACACAACAATTAAAGCTAAATAATCAAATTAAAATCATTAAAAGAATGTCAACAACTAAATTAAATAATTATTAGGTAAAAATACTCAATGTCAATACAAAATAAAATAAACAAGTCATGTAGCTATTCATCAGAATAAATACATTTTTTACCTATAGCGCTACAAATTTGTCAAACCCCTAGAAAGTCTAAATCCAGGTAAGCTGTCAGTTTTCTGGAAGTTTATTGTAACAGTAGAACCCATGACATGACTCAACTTGGAGGACTTCGCCAGGGACGAAATCCGCGTGTTATACGAGTGACATAATGCCGAACCTAAACTATGTAACTAACCGAAGCAAGGAGCGAAAAGTCAATGCGTAGACTCTATACAAAGTTTTATGTGCAAAGTATATTATTTTTTACCTACGTAAGAATAAGTAATTATTTACAAACTTTTTTGTTAAAACATGTCATATTTTGTAAACATTTTTTTGAAAATAAAACATTATATATTATATAATATAGAGGCAAACAGGCTTACGTTTATACTTAGCACAAGCCATCGTAGCTGCATCGAATGTGTATTTCCCGATCAACTAGAAATCCTAGTGAAGTATAAAAGTAGTACATAACAAACCTAGTTGCACCATACTGTCGAGATGCGTGGGATGTATCGCCAGTGCGTTCTGGAAGCACTGGCGCGCCTCCTCCCACTCCGCGCCCGCCGCGTGCACCAGCCCGCGCTACAAACATATGTTTATACATCACCATCGTTACTGTACCTGGTGTACTCTTCAGCAGGACTCCGTCTTGGTGGGTACCACCGCAGTGTCAGATATTCTACCTCCAAGCAGTAGTGTGCAAGCTGCACTGTGTTTAGCTTTGAAGGGCACTGTAGCAAGAGAAATTGCTGGGCGAAAGAGACATAACAACAATGTCTCGGGGTGATGCGCTTTCTTTTTCTTTCTTCTTTCTAATTAAGCGTACGGGCCCTCCCAATGAATAAGGAGGTAAATATACAGGGTCTTTGATTATTAGTGCGCAATATTCAAATAATATGTTCAAAAAAGGTTCAAAACAAGGCTGGTTCATATCTGGCTCAACTTATCAGCATTGCCATTCAACGTGGCAATGCAGCATCTATAGGTCGTTTGTAACGGTTTTGTTAATATATTTAGGAACTTTTCCCCAATTTTGTTTTTTTGGTTAATTATTGTTTATCATTGTTGGAAATCGCGTAATAATTAAATATTCGAGCACTCGCGCTCCGTAGCGGTTACAGGGGGATCATTGACACGCGCAGGTCATTGACGCGCGGGTTATTATCACACGGTTTATTGACGCGCGGGTCATTGACATGCGCCACGCACTTCCCTTTTCACTTTCGATTTCCAACAATGATAATTAATAATTGAGATAAACGTTTTACTTGAGATTTTTCATAATTAATAGATTCAGGCGTTACTTTGCGGAAATCCATTACAAGATAAAAAACAGACGACTAGAGATTTTTCGTCTGTTTTTTATCTTGAGATTTTTCAGTCAATATTTAAAAAAAAACATGTATTTTTTGTGTGTAGAACATATTCTTTGAATTTTGCGTGAATATGCTTTTACATAACTGATTAACTGAAATAATAAAGAAGCTATAGAATCAAATAATACGTACTGTGTATAATACAAGATGGCTGAAGGGCGTGAGCGCAGCCGCCTCCGCCACGCAGCCGGCCGCCGCGCTCACTCGCTCTAACCTGCAAGGGAAAATATATTCAACAAATTCTAAATTCAAATATGGTTTATTCCAATAAAACCACAAGGATCACTTTGAAAAGTCTTACAAGCTAGGAAAATTTACATTGAATATTTAGTATTTTTTAGGACTTATAATACGTTAGTAGGTATGTACATGTGCCCTGTTAGGGTGTTGCAACATTTGAGTTTGGTTTACATCATTACTTAAATACCTTAGTTTGTATTTTTTTTTTTATACAACTGAAGTGGCAACCAAGCGTACGGCCCACCAGATGGTAAGCGGTTACCGCAGCCTATGGACGCTTGCAATACCAGAGGTATCACTCGCGGGTTGCCACCTTGAGGCTAAGATCGAAAGCCTCATGTGCCAGTAATTTCACCGGAAACCATACCCTTCACACCGGAACACAGCAATGCGAGCATTACTGCTTGGCGGCAGAAATAGGTATGGCGGTAGTCCTTCCCCGGACGAGCTCTATCACAGAGAACTCTACTACTCTTAAATTATTAATTACTTAAGTATTTGAATAGAATGAATTTTTAATAAAATGTACAGTGTAATTACGCCAGTTCCAACGCTCCCATGCCGTAAAAGAACTGGCAACAACACCGGCTGGGTCCCTATCGCTTTTTTTGCATGACCCTTGCTATTGTTATGGATGCCGAGTAGAGTTGGAGCACATTCGTCCCAAGCTTTTTTATCATCTAGGTAATCGGTTATTTTATAGTAAGCTTTTTGAGACAGTTTTTGTTTAATTAAGTTTTTAAATTTGCCAATTGATAAATTTTGTATGTCGCTTGGGACTTTGTTACAGAAGCGGACGAAAATAGCTTTAGACCTCGATCCTACCGCCAGCGGTCTACAGTTCCGCACTCATGCGCGTGCGCACGGTGCACAGCGAGGACGCAGACAGATGTATAGTAAAGATACCCCAAAAATTATTTCGCCACAAACGGGATTTGAACCCACAACCTTCCGCTTAATACCGGATGAGTTCAATGCTGATGGGTTCAAATCCCGCTTGAGCGCTCGTCACATAGTTGGCTAAGTAGTTCTTAACAGATGAACGAAGTTAAGCATTGTTCCGTGCAGTCACGTGAATGGGTAACCGCCAGTGGCAATTTCAACTGAGCGAATTCGTGCGGAGGGCAGTCGGTCCTGGCTTTTTCATAGAGTAGTAGAGTTCTTTGTGATAGAACACGTCCGGGGAAGGACTACCACCATACCTATTTCTGCCGCCAAGCAATAATGCTCGCATTGCTGTATTCCGGTTCGAAGGGTATGGTTTCCGATGAAATGACATGCACATGAGACTTTCTATCGAACGTTTAAGGGTGGTAACTCGCAAGTGATATCCATGATGCTGCATGCGTACATAGGCTACGGTAACCGCTGACCATCAAGTGGGCCGTAGCTTGGTTGCCACTTTAGTGGTAGAAAAAAAAAAGTAAGGACATGAGAGGTCTTCTAAAAACGGAGTTAGAATTGGGCACTAGTGAGATAGTTAACCTGAGGCAGGCGAGTGCGAGCAGCAGCCACGCATGCGCCTTGTGCGCGGCGCGGGGCGCGCGCGTGCGCACTGTGGACAGCGAGGAGGCGCCCTCCGACAGCGCTCGCTCCATGCGGTACACGCCGGCAGACTCCGCGCGTACCGATGCTGGAAACAAATCATCATTTTAATGTCTTACTTGAGATTTTATTTTTTATTTACGAAAATGGAGCTAACGGCTATCGGTATAAAGTGGATTTTACTGTGTTGATGAACACAATTCTTGTATGATGTGTCAGCTGTTCGCATTGATATAGGGTAGATCGCTTATGATTCGCACAGCGGATCTAGGCTTCCGTGAAGTTAGCCGTTTGTGATGCGCGAAAACAATATAGTTTGAAAAAGCTCCATTGCGCATCGAAACAGCTAATTTCACGACGGCCGAGATCCGTTGTGAGAACTATACGCCAATAGAATTAGCCACTGTTTAGGACCTTGTGAGTTGTGATGGATTTCCGACAAGTAACGTCTAAATCAATGAACAAACTGACCAGAACCTGCAGGTTTTGAATCAATGAACTAACTGGTAGGAATCGGTAGGTTCTGATACAATTTTTTAACGAGAAGCTGCATGTTTTGAGTAAATGAATTAGCACAATCAACCAACGAGAACTTGCAGGTTCTGAATCAATGAACTTACTGGCATGACCTTACCGGTTTTGAATCAATTAACTATCAAGAACCTGCAGGTTCTGGATCAATTAACTATCTGGCATGAACCTACTGGTTCTGAAACAGTTAACTCGTACTAGGCAGCAAATACTTAATAGATTTGTTACCTGCGTCTCTCGTGCTGTGCGTGTCGTCGTGCTGCGAGTCCGAGAGCGCGTCCAGCTCCGAGTAGCCGTTGTGTTCCGCCTCCGCTTCCGCTTCCGCCTCCGCGCTATTCAGTAGCGAGAGTAGCTCCTTGCCGGTCGCCAGTGCCGCCTGGAAAGTATTTATAGTTTTGTAATCAAACAGGCAGAAGTCTAGTTATGCAGTCTAGAATAGTTCCACTACCTAATGGATACTCATCCAAATATGACGTGACTCGACAACTGATATAATCATCAAATAATGAAGTCGATACCCGTATGGCGCGGGAGGCGTTCGCTCCCGCGCATGCGCACGAGCACGGTCTCTGCAAGACTACTGACTCAGTATAAGGCTCATGTACTGTACATGAGCCTTATTCGCTATGACCAAACGCGGGCTCGTTACGATATCTGCGAGGAATCGCTGTCGACTAGCTAAGTTTTAGGGCTCGTCTGACTGTTTTTAAATCAACCTATCGATAGCGAAACTACCGATATTACAACACAGATACGGAAAACAATTTAACAATTTCACACCGAGGCGCGTATAGAACACGTTACTAAGTTACACGTTATTGGTAAGGAATCCCCGAGTAATAGCAAACAAGCCCCCCGTTGAGTACTTGCCTCGGGTGAGTCCCAGGCTATCTGCAGCGTGGCGAGGGCGGAGAGCGGCCACTCGGCGGCGGGGTAGTGTGCGCGCGCCAGGCGGGCGGCGGCGCGGGCGCGCGGGGCGCGGGACCCGGCGCATGCGCACGACCACAGTGCCGTCGCGAGCCGCAGCCCGCCGCTGCACTCCGCGCGCCTCTCCAGGCACGCGCGCGTCGCTTCCTACAACATAAACCTATCAACTTGGACCCACCGACTTATCCAGCCCCCAGCCAGCCCAGCTAGTACACACAGGCTACCAATAACGGCTCTAACGACATCATGTCCAAACGCTTGACCTGCGGCACTAGCTGAAATTGTGCACCAAGAGCACAGGTCCCTTCGCATTTGCTTAACGCCGCAAAACTGGTTGCAGATTTACCTAAAAAAGTAGTAGTCGTACATCGCAAATACGATAGTCTAGGTGTACAGTATGCTCAAAGCAGCCTGTCTACTCCGACCTCATTGGTCAGCAGCTTTTCAGGGCTATAGCCAATACGCAGCGTCAAAATGTTGGAATAACATCCCCCGCCAAGAAATACTTAAAACCACAAAAACCGTTTCTTGTCGAAGCCCAGAAAATGGTTATTTTAAATTATTTAAAATAATTCACATTTAAAAAAAGGCGAAGGGCAAGGAGTAAGACAAGCGGTACCCTTGCCTCCTCATTATTTTTATTTATCTTTTTTAAATATACTATTGCCTGGGCTACAAGAAACGATTTAAGTTTTTTCAAGTATTTTTCGGCGGGGGTATTTTATTCCAAAACTTTTACTCTGCATTATTTTAAATAACCCTGAAAAGCTGCTGATCAATGAGGTCGGGCTGCTGCTTTAAGCATTATTTTTATTTATCACTTAAGTTGTTCTCAGCAATTTTGCTTAATTTAGAAAAGACGGCATTTGAAAAAAAAGATGAATAGAATGAGCTCTTACCATGGCTTCATTGAGCATGCCCACGTGCATATACTGCAGTGCCAGGTAGTAGAATGCTAAGTGGTCGTTGTCATCCAACTGCACTGCGCGAATGAGATGCTTTAGCGCTGTCTCGTTCGCCGCGTCCTTGTCTATCCGGGAATTCGTTTTCTGAAAGTTAAAATACCAAGGTTTTTTTACACGCCAGATACTGTTAGGTACTGTTCGTCCAAAAAATACAAGATACCTAGAATTGGGCCTCTAGTCTTAGACAAGAGTGCAACTGCAACTGATAAGGTCAGACGTGGCGCTTAACATCAGTCGAACGACTTGACCGTCTCGCTACATGCTTAACAATAAAGAAGCGCAGATAGACAGACAAACAACTGATCCAATTTTTTCTGATCACAAGTGAATAATTAACATGACAGGTGCAACAGACTTAAACATAGTATTTTTTAACGTTTAACATATAGTTTTTATAATATTTGCGCGATTATTTTAATTATTTTTGTTCTCAACTTCTAAACTGTCAAAAATGCGGTACACTCATCGACATGAAGATAAATGATGAATTATGATAATTAATATCTTACGGCCTATAAATAATGCTCGCTGCGCTGGATTTTTTACAAATATGAGGGTAGCGCTAACAATTTTTAATACTAATTGGTGATTATAATAACATACTTGAGCGAACTAACCTGTGCCTTCATCTGGTAGCCGATGCCGGTGAAGAGGCAGCAGCGAGCCAGCATGCCCCCCTCACCCTCCTCCTCTATCGCCAGCGCCTCCTCCGCCAGCTCGATGCCTTCTTCTATCTGTGGCAACACAACCCGGCTTAGCTATCTCGATGCTACATAGTTGGCACCACACTTAAGCTTTATCATGAAGTAGGATCATCGAAAAAAAATCTAGAAGTCGCTTTTACAAACTTTATTCAAAGTCAAAAGTCAAAGTCAAAAATCTCTTTACTGAATCTTAATATCACAAAAAAATCTCTTTATTGAATCTATATTGAAATATCACAATTGAAACGAATTACATTTTCAATGTGTGTTTGCAACTCAATTTTGAAGCAGATTATCTTCAACTGATTGCTGACATTTTGGTAAATGTTTAGTTAGCTGTGTGACGTCATTCCAAAATCAATATGGCGGAACACCCAAGATGGCGGACTAGTTATTTTTAATACACTCTTACAAGATGGGTATCAAATGAAAGGGACTACTGAGAATAACTCGAAAAATAAGGTTACAAATGAATGGACTTATGTGCTAATTTTAGTGTCATTTTATAAGTAGCATTGTCCCCGGGCATGTAGGGAAGATGCGGTTAGCTCACCCAGGCCATGTGGTAGGCGGTGTTGGCGCCCACGAGCCGCAGCGGCGCGTCGCGCGGTGCGAGCGGCGCCGCGCCCAGCAGCACGCCGTGTGCACGGGCACCCGCGCCCCACCCGCTGGTGCCTGCGTGCATAAAAAAAAAGTTGTTTCGCTCGTGACGTCACCCTGTTGAATTTCATTCTGAAAACCAGCGTCACTTCCTTACTATGTTCGGGAGTGGCATAAAGCTGAGACTGGACCTGTTTGACAATTTAGTTATTTTACTCGTGTTATTTTAAGTTTTATTGCGTAAATTTGGTGGCAGTTTATCCAATCTAACTTGTTTGTTTAGCACAAGTGTAAATACATGAAATGAATAATTGAAGGGTAATGTTAGTTTGTAATTTAATCAAAGGCTTTCCTAGGGAATTTCGAAAGAAACGCCGCCATTTCTTTCCAAATTTTGTTAGTTTACGTTGCCATGCGACGCTCATCTACTTGACATTGGCGAAATTGTGGCAAATATGCCACAGAGTCCATAAACGAGGAAGAAGAAGAAGAGTATTGAGTAGTAGCAGTATGTATGTGTGAGTGCACTGACCGGGCTTGAGTGGTCCGGGCGCGGGCGCGGCGGCCGCGGTGGCGAGCGCGCGCTGCCGCCACACGTGCGCGCACCCGAAGCTGAACTTCATCGCGCGCTCCAGCGACTGCACACAACACACACACACACACACATAAGTTACACAGACATGTTCTATCGACTTCAGACAATATCCAAGTAAGTATAGTTCGCACAGCGGATCTAGGCTTCCGTGAAGTTAGCCGTTTGTGATGCGCAAAGACAATTTAGTTTGAAAAAGCTCCATTGCGCATCGAAACGGCCAATTTGACGACGGCCGAGATCCGGTGTGAGAACTATAAGTCAGGCTGTAGAGGAGGAGGAGGAGAGGGTGGGGGGTGGGGTGCACTGACCTCGAGCACGGGCGCCAGCAGCCCCCAGCGCGCGGCGCTGAGCGCCAGCAGGTCGGCGACGGCGACGGCGTTGCGCAGCGCGTGCTGGCGCGCCGCCTCGAACTCTGCGCTCTGCGACAGCACGGCGTCGCGCACCGCCATCGCCTCGCCCACCAGCAGCACCAGCACCACCTCCTCGTACTCGTTGCAAGGCACGAACTGACATACAACTACTTTAATGACAACTACTTTTATTTTTGGTTCAATTACTTTTTTTAAATAATCTTTTTAAACTTTCGCGATCAGCAGTGGTATTTTGAAACCGTCGGAAAGCCAATTCCTTCGGTATCGGATTCTTCCCGACGGAGATTCCGTAGAATGCTATTTTGATTTCCGAAATCGAAAGCTTTTGACATTATGTTTCGGCTCGTTTGACGACCAACATTCCGATAGTTTCGGGAACGTTTCCGACCCGACACCTTTCCGACAGTTTAAAAATACTGCGCCCCTGCTGAACTCATAATATTATAATATCAGTCTGCCCGCGATCACGGTTGTTGCAACACAACCGAAATGTCGGGAGAAATAAAAAGGTAATAACGCGATAAAATCCCGCAAATTTTATAAAAAATTATACTTTTTTAAACTCGGAAAAATGTCCGTCCTGTTTAGTACCGCAGTGCCAGATATTTTACCTTCAAACAATAGTGTGCAAGCATTACTGCGCGTAGATTTGAATCATAAATCATTTATAATAGTTACATTAAGGTGTTGTAAAAAGTATGTATCTCTAGATTCTGCTATTTAGCATACAAACATTATTTATGCCAAACCTAACCAATAATTAAACAAAATTAGAAAATTCAAATTATAATAAAGAAGCTAAAATTATTAAATTAAATTATCAATTATCAAATATCAATATCAATTGAAAGGCACTGTATCAGTGAAATGACTGGAGAAAAGGTCCTTCATTCATAATTACGTTTCAGGGTGAAAAGCACAGTGTAGTGCCACACAAAACTTTAAATGTGTACGCTTCTTTAACAAAGTCCCAAGCGACATACAAAATTTATCAATTGTCAAATTTAAAAACTTAATTAAACAAAATCTGTCTCAAAAATCTTACTATAAAACAACCGATTACCTAGATGATAAAAAAGCTTGGGACGAATGTGCTCCAACTCTACTTGGAATCCATAACAATGGCAAGGGTCATGCCAAAAAAGCGATAGGAACCCAGCCGGTGTTGTTGCCAGTTCTTTTACGGCATGGGCGCGTTGGAACTGGTGTAAATTTTCCTAGCTTGTAAGACGTTTCAAAGTGATCCTTGTGATTCTACTGAATAAATAATTTTTGATTTTGATTTTTGATTTTAAAGCTCATATTAAATTTATTAACGGCTATTTACCACTTGAATTTGACATTTATGCTGACGTTTCGAAGCTATTTAGAAGCTCTTCTTCGTGAGCACCGGCCGCGAGCGCGTTCGACGGTTGCTCGCCGAATGACAAATTCAAGTGGTAAATAGCCGTTAATAATTTAATAGTATTAACTCTTTACTTTAACTCTGCTCAAAATCTTTCTCTGTTAACAGTTAAGTTAGTTGTGGTGCTAAACATCAGGTGGGCGCCTTAATTGTCTTGTCACTTGCTGGCATAAAAAAAAAAAGTTTTTATACAACTTCACAGAACTCAGCTGAAGCTAAACGACTGTTTTATATTAAGGACCATACCCCACCTAAAGTGGCGCCGCCACCTTATTTATCTTATTATTCCGTTTAACAAAGGAATTTTCAAAAATCCATCTTCCAATTTGTGATACCTATCATAAGCTTTTTTTTAATGCCTCTGTAATAGTTTTATTCTATTTAGTTTAGGAAGAGATACGAAAATAGATTTTGGTGGCCACCAAGGGCAACTTGCGTGTATGCGCCTTTTTTTTTTTTTTTTTTTATACAACTGAAGTGGCAACTAAGCGTACGGCCCACAAGATGGTAAGCGGTTACCGCAGCCTATGGACGCTTGCAATACCAGAGGTATCACTCGCGGGTTGCCACCTTGAGGCTAAGATCGAAAGCCTCATGTGCCAGTAATTTCACCGGAAACCATACCCTTCACACCGGAACACAGCAATGCGAGCATTACTGCTTGGCGGCAGAAATAGGTATGGCGGTAGTCCTTCCCCGGACGAGCTCTATCACAGAGAACTCTACTACTCTTAGACTTAAAGTAAAGTATAAAATCTCTTTATTATTTATATCACAAGGATCATTTTGCCAATTCCACATGAACATAAACATGGTATATATTAGTGAGAAGTTACCTGATTAATGGCGGCGTATTTCTTAGGTTTCCACGGCCCCTCCGATACATAGTCCTCTCTGCGGCGCGACAGCGTGCCCGCCGCCGGCGCCGGCGTCACCTTCTCCGGCGCTTTGTACACCTGACGATAAACTACCTTATAACTGTGCGAAATACAGTTCTAACTCGCATGCACCTTGCAAATATAATAGAGTTCAAATTTGCGGCTTACACAAGTTCAGTAAGCGGCGTGACTTTCTCCGGCTCTTTGTACACCTGACGATAAACTACCTTATAACTTTGCACATACAGTTCTAACTCGCATGCACCTTGCAAATATAATAGAGTTCAAATTTGCGGCTAACACAAGTTCAGTAAGCGGCGTGACTTTCTCCGGCTCTTTGTATACCTGATGATAAACTACCTTATAACTTTGCACATACAGTTCTAACTCGCATGCACCTTGCAAATATAATAGAATTCAAATTTGCGGCTTACACAAGTTCAGTAAGCGGCGTGACTTTCTCCGGCTCTTTGTATACCTGATGATAAACTACCTTATAACTTTGCACATACAGTTCTAACTCGCATGCACCTTGCAAATATAATAGAGTTCAAATTTGCGGCTTACACAAGTTCAGTAAGCGGCGTGACTTTCTCCGGCTCTTTGTATACCTGATGATAAACTACCTTATAACTTTGCACATACAGTTCTAACTCGCATGCACCTTGCAAATATAATAGAGTTCAAATCTCGCATGCACCTTGCAAAAGATAATAGAGTTCAAGTTGCATATTATAAAGATATGAGTATAGGTGAAATTAGCCGTTTCGATGCGCAATGGAGCTTTTTCAAACTAAATTGTCTTCGCGCATCACAAACGGCTAACTTCACGGAAGCCTAGATCCGCTGTGCGAACTATACATGCTCATTACATGATTCAATAAACTTAAGGTCCATTTTACACCGTACAATAATTGCAAGAATTGCCTTGTCAAATTGATTTTGGAACAAAAATGTTCGAAAATGGATTTGATAAGGCAATTCTTGCATGCAATTATTGTATGGTCTAATTTGGCCATTAACCTAAAGGTAGAGTAGGTATGGTCAGTCAGTCAAGTCAGTTACTTACTCTTGCGACGGAGTACGTAGGCCGCCGAAAGGCCTCAATAATAAAATAATAATTCGTGTAGCACTAAAAATATGAGGGTATTTTTGAAATAAAGGTAGTATTTTTATCTTTATTAATAGAGTAACTTTCCGCGTCTTTCCTGGACGTAGCGCTTTGATCTCTACTGCACTATAAACAGTGTTGATAATCACCTGGGTACCTATCCATTAATACTAAAATCGGTCCGCTCCTACTCAATATTATAGTGCAACACCCTTACTGGGTACATAACTATGTGTTGGCTGCTCTGATATTATTTAATATTACATAAGACCTGTGACATGTATTACCCTCATAATTATGATGCAATAAATGATACTGAATACTGAATACCTGCCCCGTGACCCCTCGCTTCAGCACCTCAGCGAGTTGGCGCGCGAGCGTCAACCGCAGCGCCTGCGTCGCCGGCGCCTCGACCGCGGACAGCATCTCTCGATACCTGAGTATTACAAGTGTCAACGTGTTAATCTCTCGTACTGATTTGGATCACTCGAGCTATCTATGGATAGTTTTAGTTACAGTATCAGCCCTTAGAATGAGCACCAATAACAAACCCAAAGTATATACATACTTGACTATTTTAACTAGCGCCTTTAGATTCGTGCCGTTACCTTAATAGATATAGATAGATAGATATAGCCTTTATTGCTGAACTACATTTTTTTACATTTTAACTTATAAATTGTATTATTCTAATTTCCTTCAGACATCAGCTTGTCCGCAGACATAGGTCTCTATAATATTAAAAATATAGAAAAAGATAATATTTTTAATTAATATTATAAAGAGGAAAGATTTGTATTTTTGTTTGTTATGAAACTAAGTAAGAGTAGTAGAGTTCTCTGTGATAGAACTCGTCCGGGGAAGGACTACCACCATACCTATTTCTGCCGCCAAACAGTAATGCTCGCATTGCTGTGTTCCGGTGTGAAGGGTATGGTTTCCGGTGAAATTACTGGCACATGAGGCTTTCGATCTTAGCCTCAAGGTGGCAACCCGCGAGTGATACCTCTGGTATTGCAAGCGTTCATAGGCTGCGGTAACCGCTTACCATCTTGTGGGCCGTACGCTTGGTTGCCACTTCAGTTGTATAAAAAAAAAAAAAACCCTGAGACGTTTGATGGTAAGTCTCATGTGCCTGTAATTTCACCGGAAACCATACCCTTCGAACCGGAACACAGCAATGCGAGTTTATTTTTATTTGTAGTATAAGCATTATGATTATCACTATTTATCTTAAAGAGATGAACAGTATAGTTCTCACGGCGGATCTCAGCCGTCGTGAAATTAGCCGTTTCGATGCGCAATGGAGCTTTTTCAAACTAAATTGTCTTTGCGCATCACAAACGGCTAACATCACGGAAGCCTAGATCCGCTGTGCGAACTATACTAACCTGTCGATAGCGCTGTGCAGGCGGCCGGCGCGGATGTGCAGCAGCGGCACCCTCTGCAGCGCCGTCTCCAGCGTGGGCCCCGCGCGCGCCCCCGCGCCCCCAGCGCCCCCCGCGCCCCCCGCGCCCCCCGCGCGCTGCAGGTACAGCAGCGTCAGCTCCGAGGCGAGCTCAAAGCTCCGTATCTGGAAATTATGACAATTTTTCCTAAGAAATATATATAAAATAAAATAATGGTATCGATTCTGTTGTAACGTTTTCTAAACTAAGCTAACTAATATTATCGCGGTCCTTTGTATTTTATTTCATCAGAAAAAGACGTCAACAATTTTAATTAATTTAGTTTAAAAATAATACAGTGAACGACTGAAAAGGGTTGAAAAGAAGGCCTTTATTATAATAATTTTTACGAAGCTCTGAAGTCAAGAGACAGACATTTTTATCGTAGATAAACCATCCACGCGCCACTTTTTATAAAAACATACCTAAGTACCTAGCTGAGTTTTTTGCCAGGTTCTCTAGGCTGCACGAAACTAGCGTCAATTGACCTAGCCCTAAACTGATTCAAAGTGTTCCTTATGATGTTATGTGAGACTTACCGTCTCCGCCTCCCTCTCAGCTTGCTTGTATCGACTGGTGGAACTGGGCACGGCATTCTGCTCCAAGCACAGGCCCTTTATAGCGTACGACTCGGCGACTATGCGTAGACTTCGACTGTAACATCAATAAGTAAGTTCGTATGAGATAAAAAACAGATTAAAAATATCTAGTACTGCTAGTGGGTCCAGCGCTCGACGGAGCAACACGTCTGCCGGAGAACAAGGCGATGGTCCTGATGATGTCCCGTGGAGGGTTGTAACACGTGTCGATATTTTTGTGGTCACACATTAATCAGTAAAAAAGTTAAGCGGAATAGTACTAGAGATTTTTCATCTGTTTTTTATCTTATAATGAATTTCCGTAAAGTAACGCCTGGAACTATCAATTATCAAGTTGGTTTGAGTCAGTGGCCAATTGGTGGCAGAGTTTTTAGGCCGCCCGAAGGTCTCTGTCATGGACTAACAACTTTAAAAGAAAGTTAAGAAAGTTGGAGCGCTCGTGACAAAGCTGGCTAAGTTATTCATAACAGATCAACGAAGTTTAGCACTGTTCCGTGTAATCATCATTTGAATGGGTATATTTGGGTAAAATTTAAATGGGACCTTAAACCTTTGAACTATTACCTATCAAACAATATACGAGTCGTAAACATAATTTCTTAAAATTGGCAGAGAAATCGCGTAACAAACATACAAAAAAACATACAGTCGAATTGATAACCTTCTTGGAAGTCGGTTAAAAATACTGCAGTCTGCAAACATGATGTCACACCATGATCACAGAACAGATAAATACTACCTACCTACAACATACATAATGTTGTTACATGATAAACTATGAGAACTAGTGAGTCAGCACTCAAGGAAAATCACTGTTGTGCCAACTCCGAAACTACATTGTTGTTGTAGAGCTGTAATCTGTACATTGTGCCTACATGGTGGGTTTTATTAGTGTTTGTTTAACTGCTATACATATTTAAACCTAACTGATATGGGTGTAAAGCTTAATTTACAATGACAGATTGGATAAATACGCTCATATCATTATTTTAATCAGCAATATTTTGTCAAGGTTACTCTCTAGCCACTACCTTAATATCTACGAAAAAATTATGTGCACTATGTCACTTGCAAAAAATTGCCAGTTATGAAAAAAATTGTAAAGAAACCAGTTAGTAGACAACACAATATTATTAGAGAGAATTGAGAACAACACATTGCACACTTATATTATTTCATGTTGCCATACAGGGTCCATCACTACATAGTATAAAACAAAGTTGCTTCCTGCTGTCTGACCCTATGTATGCTTATCTTTAAAACTACGCAACTGATTTTGATGCAGTTTTTTGAATGGATAGAGTGACTCAAGAGGAAGGTTTATATGTAGTTTAAGCACCCGGGTTAAGCTGGGGTGGTTAAGTGATATTATGTATCATATCACGCCATATCAGAGGAATAAATGTATTGAGTATTTATAATATACCAGGTAATCTAATGTATATTAATGTAGGGTAATTTCAAATCTCCAGTGCCAGTGCTCTCATATGGTAAAGGAAAACATCGCGAGGAAACCAGCATGTCCGAGAACTAAAAATTCTAAAGACATGTGCCATCCACCAAACCGCATTGGACCCAATGCATGGTTGTTTAAGACCCAATAACTCTTGCTTGAGTAGGCCAGTGTCCCAGCAGTGGGAACATTAGAAGGCTGTCATGATGATGATGAATTTCAAATCAGTTATCAAAATGAATAATGATACTACTTACACAGGTAACTCTTTTTCAGTCAATGTGTTCAATTCTGCCAGTTTATAATGTTTCAATGCTTCATCATACATTCCACATGCATAATTCAGCTTCCCAAGTAGCAGATAAGCATCTAAGGCCACTCCAGCTTTTATCCCTGCCTCGTCTGTGGCCAGGGTTAAGTAGCCGCGAGCCTCAGAGAGCTCTCGCTGAGCCCGTTCTATGTTCTCTTTGATGGGCGGCCATTCATCTAAGTGGGCTTCTAGTTTGCCTTCACCTATTAGGAAATGTGCGAGGCTTTCTGGAAATGCAAGTTAAACTATGTAGTTACCTTATATTTGAAGACTTAGATAAAAAAAAATCATATAATATTTGAAAGCAAAATTACATCCATATATGAAGGTATTGACTTTAAGTATATGATAAAAGGAATAACTTAAATTAAAAATCAACAATGCTTGTTTTAAGATAACATACAGAGAAGATAACATAAACTCAATCTGATACTAGCTAGTAAGCAAGCATATACATAGATAATGTCCTCATCAAAACATACGTAGGTATGGTAGAAAGGTCACAACACACACACAAGTTTACACCCTAATTTAATTACCCAGTGACTTGAAAAAACATTAAAATGAGCCCATTTAAAATGTCCATGATGTTATTTTTCTATGTTCTATATTTGCTAAGACTAGGTTCAATAAAGCCAGAATTTGATGGGTGTTTTATGGAAAACATGACTTTAGTGTATGCCTTATTGTTTAGGCAATGGTTTCACTGGAGTCAATGGCGGCTTCGATATTTGCTCTTTAGATTAGAGGTGACAAATGAAGGTGCGGCTTACCGTGCTGTGGTGACCTGGACTTCAGCTGCTGTGCCAACTCCACAGCCTTCTTCCAGTTTGACTCCTCCCGACTCTTTTCGATTTCAGTCTCGTAAACGCGCACGGCGTTTTTACTTCGCGAAGTCATCTTTTTTTCGACGGGGATTTATGTATCATGTCACACCATCGATTTTTATTCACAATTCACTAACATTGCAAATTTTAATGAAACGCGAAATTCCAAGATGTTTCAGCAATTTGAAGGCCAAGTTTGACACAGTTTTGATTTGATACTTGACAGTGACAGATGTTTTAGGCTATGACAATTGAGTATTTTTTAATACATAAACTTTTAGAAACGAATAAAATAAAAATTATAAAATAAAAAAGGAACTAAAATCCCAAATATTACTATACTTCTAGTTAATACAATATTTTGCACTTGAAGATGAAGAAGACAGCCTTTGTAAATGCTTGCATTGTAATTGCCTCCACGACCATTTGCTAGATGGCGTTACTAGTATCCACGCTTCCTAAACATTGTTACGAAAAATTAATGTTGGTAGGTAAGTATGTGTACGCAATTCCCAAAAAGGCAATAAAGGCTACTCTGTAAAGCCAATCTATAGACAGGAAGTTACCTTTACACGTTTTTGTGATAAGCTTTACCTATAGTTGGGGGATGTTTCGGTTTTATTACCATTGGCAACTCCCTTTACGGCTAAGAGAAAAAGTCGTAAGTAAACGTGGGAACTGCGGCCAGCGTGCCCTTAGCAATTTTTTGTAGAAATTGATTAAATTAATATTAGATCAGCAATTCATCATCATTATGCGCCACTGCTGGATGAAGTGTACCTACCTCTCCCATAGTCTGTGCTAAACGACCGACCAATCAAAATAAAGCAGCTTATTAATTTAGATAGCGAATTACCACACAAAATACTTATGCCCAAAAACCATATGCTTATTCATAAAAAAACTGTCATTTCAGCGGCTAGTTAAGTGTCTCTCCTTGTGATTCATGTCAATAAACCACAGAACTATATATCTGTGCAATAAACCATAGAACTAATATGTATCTACTACCTTGCAATAAACAAATACAATGATAGATTTGAAAGACAATCTTACAGAGGTTTAAAGTTTTTATTAACCCTTCCTTGGCAGTCGGCTAAAGGCTGGATTAAGAAATGTCAAATAGAAGTACACTGTCAGTTTACTCGCGAATACTACGATTTACTCTGCAAATAATGCATATTCGAGTTTGGTCGAATCCAACATAAGACCCTTATAATAAAAGTTGTAAGTTCAAAAGCGGCGTGAGGCGGCGACGTCGCGGATTACCCCACGCCGCGGGTGACACAGCGAGGCCGCAACCTTGCGCTCAGCATTTACGCCTCGTTTCATGTAACTACCAGCATTAGGCGAGGATTACTGCTGGCAATGCCAAAGTACAGTCGTGCCCACTAGCTACTAATTCATTCATGGTAAGTGCATCTAATCTTGTGAAGCAAGCTGACGATGTCAAGTTGAGTATCAAAGGGTCAGGATCACACAGAAACGTGTCGTTTTCTCAGGGTGTTCTTGTCTCGGGCAAACTTGCACGATCTGCGAAAGTTTACTTGCGTAGCTACGTAGTCATAGCGTAGCTGATGCGTAGCAGTTGCGTAGCACTTGTAGGTTTGTAGTTTACGCTTAGTTACGCTTAGTTGCAAGCCTACAGATATCTGCCTCTATTGTCTGTTTAAAATAGGTAATCAAAAAATGACGAAGCGTTTCTATAAAAAATAAGTAGTGCGTGCCCTTGCGCTTCGCTTTGCTCGTTTTGGCTACACTACCGCATACCGTGCCCCCAGTTTAAATTATTTTGTTGCGTAGCCGTTACATAGCGGTCGCGTAGCCACTAAGCATTGCGTAGCTGTTGCGTAGCCGTTGTAAGCCGTTGCGTGACACTTTAAAAATCTTACAGAAGTCGCCTTGCAACTAGAAACACGGCGTAAGTTCTACTCCGCATCACTCAGTCATCTCTTTACCGTTATAGCGTTGAGTTTCCGCATGGTTTGGGTAGAATATAAACCAAGGTCACAGAAAGTGTCACGCTCGTCCCGCCACCGGCACCGCTTGCGTGACTAACTCTTGTGCTATCAGAGAATTAGGGGTAACTGGCTGTGCCAGAAGGTTCCATCGATATTTTGGATTATTTAGTCTTCTGACAGGTTTCATGCTAATGCCAACTCAGGCTTTAAGGTTGTGATATTAAGGTTAATATCCTTCGTATTTTAATTGCTAGAAATCTATTATGAGTTATTGAAATCACGATATTACAAAGAAAATAGTATCATCATCATCTGTGCTGGACGACCGGTCTGGCCTTCACCATCCAACGACTTCCTGCGACTGATTTCATATTCAAATTTAAAATATTCTCAATCACTTTGAAACGTTTTAAAGCTAGGTGAATTTACTCCAGTTCCACGCGCCCCAGCCTCGAGGAATCTGGCAACACACTCGACTGGGTTTCTAGCTACTTTTTCGATGATCGATCGCCTAAAAAAAACAGTATGTCGTATGAACACGAAAGGAGAAAATCAGGGTTGGGTTCATCGTTACATTGTCGGCACGCGCTTTATCATACTTACAAGCAATTGTTTTGAGCTTGCTTGCAAGCAATCTTCGCGTCGTCGGGAAATGAATTATAGTGCTTAGTCATTGTCATTTCAGGCTTAGATAACTTATCACGACCTCGGTGGCAAGTGCTCGGTTAGTGGCTGGTTTGAACCTCGCTTTGGGACAAATGTTTGCATGATATCCAAATATTTTCTGGGTGTTTCTATGTATTATATTAACGGCGTGGCGCCAATATTCTCTTGAAAACAGTAGGTGCACCGGGCCTAGCGACCGCTCGCAGCATTTCGGACTTGTTCGGCATTCGGTCAATACAATACAATATATTTTTATGTATGTTTTTACAAAAACAAAAAATGTTTATGAATTTTCTGGTTCCCTGGAGTTTGGAAACGCGGACCCGGGCAGCGGCAGTGGGGTGGCGGCGGCCGGCGCGGTACGAGGCGGAGGCAACCTACAGCTACATTGTACCTGTGCGTAGCCGGGGCGGGACACTAGTACCTATTACGTATAAACCTTCTTCTTGAATCACTCTATCTATAAGTGAAAACAGTATTAAAATCTGTTGTGTACTAGACAAGATTATTCTTAATGCAAAGACATTAAGAATAATCTTGTTTCATTGTTTCTTTTTTATATGCTCAAAGTGTACCAGTTAAAAAGATCTAAGCGTAGATACGTATGTATTATCTAACAGATATTACCTAGTACCTCTAAGTTATGTGTAATATGTTACCTGTATGTAACATACACAGAGATACAATCACTAAAAGTTCCACCTCACCGCAATCGACAACGGTACCTAGTACTTTTATTATTTCCATGGAATCGACTAACAAGTGACTTTTGAACTCCAATAGCATCTAAGTATTTTGGGTCTAAAAGCGTCTTTGTTTTGAACTGTGTAAAGTTACTCAATCTACTCACTAGCTTTACTAACGCTTCCCTTACAGGAAACTGTATAGATTCGTAGAGCTGCGCGCAAATTGCAGGTAATTCTGTAACAGGAAATGGAAACTGGTTCCAATCATAGGCCTTAATTTTTTACACAGCTTGCAATTTCCGGGTAAATCTCGTAACATCCGGTACCCGATGCACTGAGGGAGGGGGGGGCATGAATGACGCACCTGTGCGGCGCAGTGCGGGTCAATGTCGGGCCATTCGTTCCTCCCCCGCCCTCACCCCCTCGCCTCTTACACTCAGCTCCAGTGTTGCTATACTGTAATTTTCACCATAATTATACAGCTTTCTTAGAAATACATTGTAAACCAGTCAACATTATAATTTTATTGTAGCCGGGAAATTATTCCGTGAATTATGACGTAAATTATTATGCGGGCGTCTTGATTGTCTTGTCACTTGGTGTCATTAAAAAAAATTAGGTTTATATAAATAGTTATGATTTTATGATTAAGAATAAGAAAATATTTATTATTTAGCTGATGAAGGCACAATTTTGATCTGAGTAGGTACTTACCTAAATATCATAGAATAACAATGAACAAAGAATGTCAGTATTATTGTCATGTGCCTACTCAGTACTGAAACAATAATCTAGTGAACTGTAATGAGCACTGGCTGGTGGTCTAGTTACAGTGAACTTTCGACCCTAATGTCATGGGGTCGAAACCAGTTCGTGCACCAACAGTTTTTCCACTTGAAAACAATTATGTGCGCAATGCACCAGCCTAGCTCTCAAGACGGTGAAAGAAAACATCACTCTCTTTCGAAAGTAGGTCAGTGTCTCAGCAGCGGAAACATTAGAAAGCTGTCGTGATGACTCTCACTCTCAATAGATCAGAGTACCTACGGCTTGGTCCCTTAAATCTCCTTATTAAACCCCTGCGAAGGGGATTTCCGAACTTCTCGTCCGCAAATCCAGCTGTGGGAAAACTACAAGGCTCTAAGGCCTCACAAAGCTGTAACCTAGACACCGCCTGAGTGCTTTTCACGAAAAACTCGTTTCACAATCGTAAACGTAAACGTATTGTTCAGCTGTCAATTTGTATAGAATTTTAGTACTACATTCAACGCAACGAGGCGCTGTTAAAGATCCTATACAAACTGACTGCTGGACGATACATTTACGATTTACAAACGATTTTTTCGTGATTCGCTCTCTGTACTTATAAGTAATAAGTTTTTATCAGCTAGCAACACCGCTCTGCTCTAGAGAGCGCAGTCTCCGCACTCCGCCGCTCCACCCGCGTACATCGGTTTACCTTTATTGGCGCGCGGCGGTGATGGGGTCTGCCCGTTTTCAATTTCGCCTGAGCTGTAAAGGTTCCGTTTTTATTGAATTTGAAAAGCGGTCACATAAAAACTTGGATAACAGACATTTTTCAATTCCACAGGTCGAAACGATTTTTTAAATTAAGTACCTAGGTACTGAAACGTAAACCCACGGGGTCTTTATTAAAAGTTTAGGCTCCTTTGCCCTTACTAAAAAAATATTTGATATTATTTTAGCAAAGGCGTCGGGCACCTTATGATACTAGGCTGGTAGGTACCTACTACCTATCGGCCGTGACGTGAGCCCTTGATGCGGTACCTAGAGTATGTTATGGTTGTAAGAGTAGGTATAGTTCTCACAACGGATCTCGGCCGTCGTAAAATTAGCCGTTTCGATGCGCAATGGAGCTTTATTAAACTAAATTGTCTTTGCGCATCACAAACGGCTAACTTCACGGAAGCCTAGATCCGCTGTGCGAACTATACCTACCTACATATTATTCTACTACAATAATGTATAGATGATAATAATCTATTTAGTTATCTACCTAATCAAACTACAAAAGTCAGTCGTTTTTTAAAATAACTAAATTATGCTTAAGGTTATGTTAAATGTACCTATATAATATAGTCCGTGGAAAGGAAGAAATGCTAGAGCGCCAAAATGCTACTTGTATGACTATGTATGACTCAAGTTTTTTTTTAGAAAAAAAAACATAACTCTTTTGTTTTTATTGTAATTGAAGTATTAAAACTTAATATATTTTTACGGTGTGTTTGCCAAAATGTGGTCGGATCGACGCAGAAATAAAAATCTAATCCAATGATATTTAGAACTCACTCCCATATTTCCACTGACGATATTATGTTCCTCTTTAGATAACAATAAAATTATTATTGTACTTATTATACCTATCCCGAAAACTATCAAATGAATCTAAGTACTAGCAGTAGGTAGGTTATTTTGAAATACTTATAACCAGCACTCAATCGTGATAGGTGACACGACAAACTACACGATCATTAGCTTTCTAATAATTCGTAATCTTCACCCGATTAGGTACGTAATAAGGTTCGAAGAAATCGACAAACAAACTCAAATAAGTTGTTTTATTGATCGCCAGAAAGGGGCCGACCTCCTTGCAGCCTGTTTAAATAACACGATTATTACTATGTGCATGTTACGAGCGCCAGGCGTTAGTAAAGCCAGCGCCCATCAACTTTATGATCACCGTAATAAAGCGGTGAACTGTTTTTATACGGTTGGAGCTGCACTTTGCTGGTTTCATTCCATACAGTGAAAAGGTTTTAGTATTTAATCAAGTTTTACGGTGTTACATTTTGTCATCCGTTATAAAGCGCGTTCTGTGAACAGAGACTATTTGCTAAGGTTGGATTCGACTAAACTCGAATAGGCACTATTCTCAGAATAAATCGTAGCTGACAGTTTACTTGTATTTAATTTTAACATTCCTTATTCCGCAGAATAGGTTATTTCAGATGTTAGTCGAAGAAAACAAAGAGGCACATTTTAAGAGTTGTAGGCAAGCTAAATAACAAAGGCGTCTCCCTGAAAATTAAGAGGCGCGAGGGTCGTGTACGCCGAAGATGCGCAGTTCAGCGGTAAACGGGCGAAACCCCCAAAGACGTGCCTTTGCCCCCGCTGAACCCATCACACACGCTTATAGCCCCGCGTCCTGGTAAAACTCCAACGACTTTAGGTGAGAATCATGCATTCACCCCACAGATACCAACAAATTGTCCTACTAATATGATATATGCGAAAGTCTGTGTGTGTATGTATGTGTGTGTTACCACGTATCTCCGTGTCGACTTTACCGATTGTGATGAGCTTGTGTGGGCTTATGTCCTGGAATAGCACATATGCTACTTTTTATCCTGAAAAAATGTACTTTTCCTGAAGGATAGGGTAAAAACGCGGGTGAACCCGCGCGGGTCAGCTCGTAGGTAATAAATATCTGTGCGATTCACCCTCACGTCACGGCCGTTGTACGGCAGCTTCTTCTTAGGAAATCACGTTAAAAGCTACGGGTTTAAAGCACTTAGTTGTAAGCTCAGCGGTGGCCAAGGCCGGCCCGCTGCGTCCTTCGGTACTGCGCAACTAACTTTGTACAAACTAACTAGGTATCTACCTTCATAGGAAAGTATACTTACGCTGTTATTTTCACTCGATAAAGTTCAGTCTCTCCGTGTTATTAACGTAACGTATCCAAGCGTACATAGATACTATAATACCAGACAGAATACCAGAGGTATCACTTGTGGTTGCCACCTTAAGACCTCGTAGATCAAAACTCTTTATGTGCTGTTATATATGTATTTCACCGGAAACCGTACATCGAAACAGAACACAGCGAGTTTTACTGCTTGGCGGCAGAAATAGAGTCGAAAGTCAATGTCAAAAGATTTATATTCACTAAAATCACAATAATCTTTGAAACGTCTTACAACTTACAAGTTATGTTACCTAACATAACTTGTAAGTAGACTACCTAGTCTACTTTGCTGGACGAGCTCTATCACAAAGAACTTTACTCTTACTACGAAATAGTGTTCACACATCTGTGTTCCACCGCTAGAGCAAAGTAGAAACAAGCAAGCAAGCAAGCAACAAGATTATGTACTTAGAAACAACAAACAAATAACTTCCGCAAAAGCTTAGCGTGTATTCTGTTTATGTTCTAACTCAAACATTACAGCTTAGTATATTTACCTAGAATTATTTGCTCAGACGAAGAACCATGTTTCATAATAATTAGTACCCGTAATTTACGACTGTATTAATAATAACTGTTTACTCTCTCTCTTTTAGTTACGACCCAATCTCGTCACTTCTATAGAACCATAAAGTAAGTAAGTTCGTATGAGTCAAGAAAATCAGGAACTATATAGTAATAGTACCTGGTGGTAGGACTCTTCAGCAAGAGTCCGTCTTAGTGTGTACCACCGCAGTGTCAGATATTCTACCTCCAAGCAGTAGCACAGAGGCAGTAGTGTGAAAGCTGCACTGTGTTTAGGTTTGAAGGGCACTGTAGCAAGTGAAATTACTGGGCCAAGAGACTTAACAACAATGTCTCGGGGTGATAAGTGCAGTGCAGTGCCACGCAAACACTTAGAAACTTTAAGCTTTGCGTGGCACTGCATCTGTAATAGTCAGGCGTGGTGCTTAACATCAGGTGGGCGCCTTGATTGTCCTGTCACTTGCTGATATAAAAAAAAGTAATAATCACTAAGTACTGCGTTACAAACTTCTTTTCAGACGTTTCATCGTGTCAATAATTGCTGACGTTATCAAATGCTTGAAGAACCGGAGCAAAAATTATATAAGTATTATCACTACATATATATATGGTCACATTTTTGCGTAGGTTTTCATTTCATTCAAATCAAAAGATGTACTGCGACGTCGTATTGTATTGACGCACTGTAACTTAACCAAGCGTGTGAAAGTACGCAATCGTTGGTTTTGCAGTCGTAAGATGGCCTTGTCAAATAGAAAAAGCTATAGCACCCCACAGACGTTACACTGTGATCAATCACACGGGTTAGGGTAATAAATGCTTCGAGGTCAAGGTGTCAATGAGTGCCATAGGTACTACATTAGTATCACTGTCTAATTACAGAGCTAGCGCAGCTTCTGATTAACAAATGTTTGGTCGCGATGTAAAAGCGATTTTAGGTAACCGATAAAAGATCTTGTAAGCAGGTACCATTACGATCATAATACGATAGCGCACTTTGGTTTAACTTACTTTAGTAAAAGAAAAATGACCGAAAAAAAAACTGGCATCGCGTCTTTTTCAATATCTAGTGCATAGCTGAGAATTGCATTGAACACCAGTAATGTCTACAGTATTGACCTTGAGTGACTCTATTTTGTTTGAAAAGCTGATGGTAGATTTATAACTTGAAAAATCTACGCAAGGGCGCAACCGCTTTCTGTGTGACTATTACTCTGTGGTGTGACTGCCGTCGTTTATGGTTCAATCAAACCATGATTTTATTCCTACAAACTTGTGTAACAAATAGCTTGGAGTAGCGAACTTTTGATATATCGTTGTTTTATTTAAAAGAATCCTTCACGTTTACTCTGGTTTGTAAATCGCAACTAATGGTTCGAGTTATGATTTATTATTAGGACCATTCGAGTTTTGATAGATGGAATGAACAAAGTCTATTCGAGTGGCTGGTGTGTTTTTGTTTGTTTTCTTTAGGGTTTCGTCACCGTTGGTAAAAATAACGCTTCAGTCACAAAACTGGCTGTGGATGTGTAGGTAGATAGATAAATGGATAGGTAGGTCAGGTACCATAGTTTTATAAAACAAGTAGCAAGATCTCTTCAACCTAGATTTTATAGTAAGTTGTGGATAACGCTGTTGGTTATATGTTAATTAAGTCTGTTTCATATTTATATAAAATATAAACAAATATTACTAAGTACCTAGACATACCTACTACGTAGTTGAGACCTACAACGTGGTTATTTTTATTTTAATCAATAGGCTAGTTCGGATACACATTACTTACTATGAAATGTGTGCCAGTTACTATTAAGCATATGTCCAAATATACAACAGTCAGTCAGTTCGTATGAGTCAGTGCCCAACTCTGGTGACAGAGTCTCCAGGCCGCCCGAAGGCCTCTGTCATGGCCTAATATACAACAAAAATCAATAAACTATAGCTGCTAATTAAAATCAAAATTTACCTTACTCTTTTTTTACAAGTTACAGATTATTTGTAATAATAGTAATAGTACGATAATCTCAGTAATATCGTAGTTCACAGAACACGTAGTTCAATTAATGTCGGCGAAAACTAAGTTCAGAGTATTAACGGACTCTGAACTGAAACTGTCGTGTATTACCGATGTCCCTATGATTTTGACCCCATTAATGGGGACAGTGGGATGTTCACGTTATATGGATGTTGTTCGCAAGAGATGTTTCAGTACGCATTCGGTTACTCACAGTATAACCGAAAATTAACTATAAAATTCTTGCCAAAAGCTTCACGTCGTAATGTTGCTCTACGTTACGTGGTTTTGTTGCTTTAATATAAACATTTCCCTTCACAACCCTGTTGTATCTGATACCTTGCTCGTTGATACAAGATTGCCAATCTGTGCAGGTAGATTAATGGCAGCAAACGTATGTCCAATCATAATATCCACAAAAATACTTAACTTTCGGTTTCGGTAGAATATCAGCGTCTGCGAACAGTAGACATTAATGCTGAGTCGAGGCCATTTTGCTGCTGTAGCACACATACACCATTTTACTGTGTTTTTCTTTATTTTTTTATATATGTTTTTTTTTTCTCTTTATTGTATCTTTTGTTTTTAAATGTTTATATGTGTGTTATAGTAGTAAATAAATGTATGTCCATGTCTATGTCTATGTCTAACTAGCAGATATACCAGAGTGGCAATGGGAGCTACCCGCAATTCCGAGCTTTCTTTCACACACCAGATACTGCTGGGTCGTACGCTAGGTTTTTTTTTTTTATCGTGAATAGACCTTCGCTTGGCCATGATCTCCCCTGGTGGTAAGCGATGATGTGGCTGAGGATTGAGCATGAAGGTCTATAAGACAACTGTTCACCATAGCCTTGAAGAAGCCCGGATTGTAGTTTTCAGGAAAAACAGAAGACTGCAGAGTATTCCACATCTTGGCAGTTCGCATAATAAATGTTGAGCTGTAGCGCTTTGTGCAAATGAGAGGTATGCTGTCAAGGTATGGGTGGTACCTGCGCCGTAGGTTGTCAGATAGGTAAGTTGTACTATTAAAAATCAGCTGCCTTTGACAGGCCCTGTGCCTATTAGTACTGCAGACGGATCTCGGTCATCGTGAAGTTAGCAGTTTGTGATGTGCAAAGACAATTTATGTCGAAAACCATCATTGCGCATCAAAACGGCTAACTTCACGACGGCAGTACCTATACTGTTTGTACAAAAAATACACGAAACTCAGTATCGCCCCGCCGGCACCGGCAAGGTAAAGCTATTCGGAGCCTTGTAGAAAGGTACCTCAGCTCGACCCTGAGTAGATAACTCTTATTAACTGAACACTCCATTGTCTTTTATGGCCTCTTTTATGTTTAGGCACTTTTTACGGCCCACGTTCCAAATTCTGCGCAAAAAAGAATTGCCTTCGATAAAGCCACGTATCACAGGGTTGACTGTAAACTGTTTAGTGTTTTTTGATATGATATTCTCGCAATAAACATCACCAGCTTCCCATATTATTGTTGTTTGCGATTTATCAAAAATATTAGATCCCTTCACAAACACAGACTGTGTTTTTTACAACTCATTCGATTTTTTCATTCATAATCAACAAACTTTTGCTTAGCTTTGTCGGTGTATTGATCTAGTTCTCTCCTTTTATTTCTCTTAATGCAATCTCCACCTTCAAAAGCGAACTGACAGAGACTTTCTCTTTTATCTGGCTCATGTAACTTATTCTTCGTAGCTTTCTTCTACTTTCTTTCTTCATTGATGTTTTTGTAAATACCATTTAAAAAAATAACAATATTTTTTATAACTAATCCATTTGTCATATTAACGTTCAAAACAGGAATAAAACATTGGCAGTATTAAAAGTTTATGATAGACAACAGATGATTAGGTAAAATAATGTAATAGGGATAAGATCAAAATTTCGGTCTTCACAGAAGACCCATAAAAGTAGTAGCTAAGTGCCCATAAAAGGCAAGTGTATTGGCGCTACTTCATCACATTAACGGCGTCTTTAATAGCGGTTTAATAGCTTGAACCGATCGCCACAGGGGAGTTCTTCAAGAGTTCAGGAAACAGTTCGATTGGCACCAAACTGAAGCTTTAAATGATGAAGAGGGATCATCAAAAAAAAAACATTCAAAATGGTCCTTGTGATATGATTGAGTAAATATATTTTTTACTTACTTACTTGCAGGTACCCGATATCTTGTCTAAGAAAACTGCGGACTTTACAATAGTATAGTTATATTATTGTTGTTCATTTATAGTATTATATATTTTATAAAAGACTTGTACCTATGTGTAAAAATGTTTTTCTTCGAGCAGGCCCTAGCAAAAATATTTTTAATTAAAATACATGAACAAATAATTAAAAAAAAATACATTAAAATACCGTTACAAACACTAAATTCACTCATTATAACAGCAATTTAAATGTGACAAGTGGATAATTACAGCGAGTGGTAGTGGGCGCGGGCAAGGGCGGGCGGCCGGGCGAGCGGCCTCACAAAGGAACCTTTCGAGCCTTTGTCAGCGCCGCCTACAGAGCGAATTTTTAAAATATTTTGTTGGTCGCTCAAAGGTAATTTATTTTCATTATAAAGCTTTGCGGACAAAAGATTGATTTCAAAATCGTGGCTAAAGTTAAGGAAGAAGACTTCATAAAGTTTACGAACCAGCTGCGTTACGATTAAAATGAGTGCTTAATAAAATTATATAAATAAATATTTGCGGACCTCTCACACTGTGCCATCTAGATGGTCCAGACCCAAACTACAAGTACAAGCTTTGTTTTGTACTAAGGGAACTAGTTAGCTGATCGTTCGTTCGTTCGTATGAGTCAGTGGCCAACTCTAGTGACAGAGTTTCTAGGCCGCCCGAAGGCCTCTGTCATGGCCTTCAACAGTTAGCTGATACAATAAATATGTACAATATATTTTTTTTGTAAATACACTTGTAATACATAAAAACATCAAGACCTGGGAACAAATACTTGCAGATTAAGCAAACGTTTGTTCCGGGGATTTACGGGGGGTTACGGGGATGGAACCCGTAACCTCTTACTTCTAAACCGGGCTCTCACTCACCACGCCACCATAACCAAGTGCAAGTTTAAACTTGCTTAAAACAAAGAACAGAAAAATATCTTTTACGAGCTGACCCGCGCGGTTTCACCCGCGTTTTTACAGTTTTTATGCTATCCCACAGGAATATGTTAGGGTTTTTTATTTGTTGAAAATAAATGTATTTCGTTTTTGGATAAATTACTCAAATCTCGATATCTATGGATATACTCGATATTATTTAATGCTAGCAACTGTTTTGTAACTTTGACGTTGTCGCTGGTTCTTTATCTGTCAAATGAAAAAAAGGTGGATCGATGAGGTTGGCCAATCACAGAGTAGTATCTGCCCGCAAATCGTTGCGATTGAGGACTCGTTTTGTGATTGGCTAACGTTCAAGAAGGAATGAATCGAAAGCCCGTTTTTTTGGAAATAGAAAAATAAAGAACGAACGAAAAGGTCGGAGAGGCATTCTGGCTTGGATCGTCGAACAAGTAACGTTGTGAAAAGTACCTACGTTGGTCGAATAAAGAAAAAGTATTTCTGTACCTAAAACATCATGCTGTTCTTCTTTCTACAAAGTCCTGAAATAGTAGTGAAGTTAATATTTCAGAAGCCGGGATCGAGACTAACTTAAATAAATAGTAAGTACACGCCCATTTCGTTGCAAAGACTAAATTTTGTTTAGCTTTTCGGATTTTGAATTTTTGATGTTGAAACAGTCACCAATTTTGTTAGTAGTCTGTGCTGTTAGATTTAGATTCGTATTTTTCTCGAGTAACCTTTACCGGTAACCGTAAGTTTGGTTTACTGTCATGATCGATTTTCATATAATTATTATTCGTAAGATGCCTAGATAAGGCTAATTTATCTAGATTCTATCCTGTACCTAGCTAATATTGTTTTTCGTAGAATGATTTTCTAAAATATATTTTATTTTAGAACTACCCTCAAAATGTTTTATTCTAAAACGTGTTTTTTCTGGGATTGCAATGCCACGCAATCCTTTTCAGACGATGAACGAATCAGATCACAGGGTCGATTTGAAACGCAGCTGCCGAATCGTCGGGATCGCCGTGTGCTTTCTCGAGGTCGATGCCGTGTTCGGGTCTGCGGCCCCGGCGCCGGCGGCGCTGAGCGGGACCAAGAGTGGGTGCGGAGTCAGGAGCTGGTCGAGCTGCTGGAAGGGCTGACTGCGCCGGCGACTTCGTGCATCGGAGCGGCATCGCCGTGCGCCACCAGCCATGGACGGCGAGTTTCGTCAGGGCAGGCAGCGACGCCACAATTCTGAGCCGCGTATCGACGCGGAAAAGCAAAGGTCACGTAGTCTTTCCTTATTTATGTACGGCTTCGAATCGAAAATAGAGTTAGATTTTTCAAGGCCGATAATGTTTGAATTTGGGAAGGCAAGCGAGTGTTGTTTGATAGGACGATGAACACTACTGTATGCATAAAGTAAATAAATTCTATAAGTCAGTGGCTAACTCTGGTGACGGCCGATGCCGCCCGAAGGCCTCCGTTATAGCCTAGCTACTTAGGAATGTCTGGGACCGACTGTTTAGCTTTCCCGCTGCTAGCGATCACCCATCCCAATACTCTAATGCTTTAGTGCGCGGAACATCGAATGTTTCCTCGATCGTAATCTTCCATCGAAGTCATTGTGTTTATAGTATAGACGTTTGAAGCTTTTACGCGGCGTTGCTCAGATTGGAAGTGTGTCTTGCTCGCGCGCTCTGTTAGTTTATATTGTTGCATGGAGTGATTTCAGATTTTTTATCGAGATCGTTATGTCAAATCGTGAGTGTCTGTCTATCAGGTATTTCTTAAGTATACCATTATGTTATATTACAAAACGAAGAACTGCAGTATTATCGATGTACCTACCAGATGGTTTTACATTGGTCGAGGTCGAGGTCAATGTCGAGCTTAAGGTTGAGGTCACGATCAGGGCCGAGGTCACGATATAGGTAGTGGTCGTGGTCAAGGTCGCAGTTGAATAAGTCGAAGGTTGAATATGTCTCAGTTGAATAAGTTGCAGTTGAATAATTTGCAGTTGAATAATTTGCAGTTGAATAAGTCTCAGTTGAATAAGTCTCAATTGAATAAGTCTCAATTGAATAAGTCGCAGTTGAATAATTTGCAGTTGAGTCGCAGTTGAATAAGTCGCAGTTGAATAAGTCGCAGTTGAATAAGTCGCAGTTGAATAAGTCGCAGTTGAATAAGTCGCAGTTGAATAAGTCGCAGTTGAATAAGTCGCAGTTGAATAAGTCGCAGTTGAATAAGTCGCAGTTGAATAAGTCGCAGTTGAATAAGTCGCAGTTGAATAATTCGCAGTTGATTAAGTCGCAGTTGAGTCGCAGTTGAATAAGTCGCAGTTGAATAAGTCGCAGTTGAATAAGTCGCAGTTGAATAAGTCGCAGTTTTAAGTCTCAGTTAAATAATTCGCAGTTGAATTATTCGCAGTTGAGTAAGTCGCAGTTGAACAGATCGAAGTTGAATAAGTCAAAGTTGAATGAGTCTAAGTTGAACATATCGAAGTTGAATAAGTCGAAGTTGAATAAGTCGAAGTTGAATAAGTCGAAGTTGAATGAGTCGAAGTTGAATAAGTCGAAGTTGAATAAGTCAAAGTTGAAAAAGTCGAAGTTGAATAAGTCGAAGTTGAATAAGTCGAAGTTGAATAAGTCGAAGTTGAATAATTCTAAGTTGAATAATTCGAAATTAAATAAGTCGCGAGTTGAATAAATTAAAGTTAAATAAATCGAAGTTGAAAAAAAAAAAAAAAAGTTAAATAAGACTAAGTTAAATAAGACTAAGTTAAATAAGTCAAAGTTGAATAAATCAAGTTGAATAAATTGAAGTTAAAATAAATCAAAGTTGAATATATCAAAGTTAAATAAATCGAAGTTGAATAAATCGAAGTTGAATAAATCAAAGTTGAATAAATCAAAGTTGAATAAATCGAAGTAAGTTGAATAAATCAAAGTTGAATAAATCGAAGTTGAATAAATCAAATTTGAATAAATCGAAGTTGAATAAATCGAAGTAAGTTGAATAAATCAAAGTTGAATAAATCGAAGTTGAATATATCAAACTTGAATAAATCGAAGTTTAATAAGTTGAAGTTCATAATGTCGAAGTTTATATAATGTCCAAGTTTTATAAGTCGAAGTTTAATAAGTCTAAGTTTAATAAGTCTTAGTTTAATAAGCCGAAGGTTAATAAGACTAAAGTTTAATAAGTCGATGTCGAAGTAAGTCGGAAGCTTAAGTAAGTCGAAGTCGAAGTAAGTCTTAGTCGAAGTAAGTCGAAGTCAAAGTCGAAGTAAGACGAAGTCAATTCAAGTCAAGCCGAAAAGTCAAGTCAATTATAAGTCAAGTCAAAGTCAAAGTCGAAGTCAAGTAAAAGTCAAAGTCAAGTCGAAATCAAGGTCAAATCAAAGACGAAGTCAAGTCAAAGTCGAAGTCAAGTCAAGTCCAAAGTAAAGTCAAGTTCAAAGTCAAATCAAAGTCAAAGTCAAAGTCGAAGTCGAGGTCCAGTCAAAGTCGAAGTCAATGTCAAAGTCAAGTCGGAGTCGAATAAGTCAGAGAAGGAATAAAACAAGTCGGATCTGCCGGATCAGCTGGAAAAGTTGGATTAATCTGATTAATCCGTTATATAGTCATAAATCGAATAAATCGAATACACCGAATACGCCGATTCAGTTGAATATGCCGAATCAGTTGATCATACGCCGAATAAACCAAATCGGTCGGTCGGATCAGTTGGATAAGTCAGATAAGTCGGATCAAATAGATAAGTTATATATATAGTCTTAAATCGAATAAGTTGAATAAACCGAATACGCCAAATCAGTTAAATACGGCGAATCAGTTTAATACGCCGAATAAGCCGAATCAGTCGAATAAGCCGAGTCAGGCGAATCAGCAAATCAGTCGAACGAAGAGGTCAAAGAAGTCGAAGAGGTTAAAAAGTCGTAGGTCTTAGAAGTCGTAGCAGTCGTAAAAGTCGTAGCAGTCGTAGAAGACTCAAAAGTCGCAGATGTCACGGGTCGAAGAGGTCATAGAAATCGAAGAAGTCGTCGCAGAAGTTTTAGAAGTCGTCGAAGTTGTAGAAGTCTTAGTAGTCATAGAAGTCTCAAAAGTCGCAGAAGTCACGGGTCGAAGAGGTCATAGAAATCGAAGAAGTCGTCGCAGAAGTTTTAGAAGTCTTTGAAGTCGTAGAAGTCTTAGCAGTCATAGAAGTCTCAAAAGTCGCAGAAGTCACGGGTCGAAGAGGTCATAGAAATCGAAGAAGTCGTCGCAGAAGCTACGGAAGTCGTAGAAGTCGTAGGTGTCTTAGAAATCACAGAAGTCGCAGAAGTTGCAGAAGTCGCAGAAGTCGTAATAGTCACAGAATTCGTAGAAGTCAAAAAATGCTGAGGAATACGTGGAAGCCAAGAAAGCCGAGAAAAACAAGGAAGCCGAGGAAAACGTGGAAGCCGATGAAAACGTAGAAGCAGAGGAATACGTGAAAGCCGCGAAAAACATGAAAGCCGTGGAAAACATGAAAGCCGTGGAAAACGTGGAAGCCGTGGAAGCCGAGAGAGCCGAGGAAGCTAAAGAAGCCGTGAAAGCCAAGTAAATCGAGGAAGTCGAGGAGAAGAGGAAGTCGAGAAAGCCAAGGGAGCCGTCGCGAGTCGAGCGAGTCGAGGAAGTCGAGGTAGGAAGTCAAAGAGAAGAGAAAATCGAGGAAATCAACAGTCGAGAGAGCCGTGGGAGCCGAGGGAGTCGATAAAGTCGAGGAAGTCAAAGATTTAGAAATCGCATTACTTCGTAATATATTATGATCTCTATTTGTGTTTAAGAAAGAGTAACACTGTATTCGATGTCCCGTCATGTTAGAAAGTCGTCAAAAAGTATTCGTCTTTTTCTCCGTTAACATTCATTGCTAACGATCGTTACTCTATTGGCCAACAATATTGCGAAAATAAGTTTTTAACTCTACGCTCTTAGAATAGTACAAGCATACACATGTCGTGTTGTGGCGTTTTATCCAAAGTAACAATTATGTTCTTGGACTTTCTTCAATTGATGTTGAGGCCCAGTTTTTGGCTTGCTGTTTTTAGTCGCTATAGCTATAGCAGATCCACCAGTCATCTTCGAGAAGTAGATGAAATTTGCAAATCAGTTTGTTATGCGTTAAGTTGTAAAACTTGTTAAAGACTGCTTCTATTGCTTGAATCGAATGTCTGATACAGTAGTTTCGAGATGTTTCGAGAGTTGTTGAAGATAGGCCAATTCTAGTGATGTGAGTACAATAGGATAGCAAAAACCAAACTGGACACCGATTCGATAAAAGGTCATGGTTAGCTGCTCAAACGTTATTTTAAATAGTTTTGCTTACTGACGGCAATGTTCTGTGTTTAATGTTGTTAAAAAAAAAAAACTAAACTCCTTCGAATCGTTATTCAGTTCCGTCACGAATGCAGAAGTGGATTTTACTCTGAACAAAGTAGATAAGAAAACCTTAGAGTAATAGGTTTTTTGATTTTGTTTGATTGATTTCAACTAGCGACTGTTAAACTTTAATGTTACTGTGTTACTGAGCATGTTTAACTACAGATAAGTTATTTCGTTGTTTCAGATCAAACACGAGAATCGATCGGTTCGTGTTTTGATTTGCCCATGCTGAGAAGAACCCTCCGTAATCGATCGTCCTGTGAGCATCAGATGAAAGAAGCCGCCACTGTTAATCCGGCGAGCGACGACTTGATGAATCGATAGTATTTTGACTTAATTCGTTACTTAACTGTCACAGAACAGAATAAGTCGGTCTGTGTTTGTTATTCTACAGCTTTCCCACAGGGAATCGATCGATTGATGAAGGGATCACCACAGGTGATCGATCGTCCTGTGTGTGTCTACTTGACGAATTGAGCGTTTTTTGATATGATGATTCGATAGTAAACGTGCAAACTGAATCAAACAGTTTTTTTTTATGTTATTCTACGTCGTTTGTTACGTCCACAGGGAATCGATCTTTCTGTGAGCGTTAACTTGACGTCTTTTACTTAAGTTTTTAATACGGAACCGAATTGATCGGTCTGTGTTATTTATTTTACAGTGCTACCACAGGTAGTCGATCATCCTGTGTGTATCAACTTGACGAATTCGATTGTTTCTTACTAAGTTTTTTAGCGACCACGGGGAACCGAGTCGATCGGTCTGAGTTTGTTATCAGCGCTATCATACACACAGGAAATCGACCGTCTTGTAGTCCACTGGCCTGAATTGTTTTTATTGATAAAGTATGTACCTACTAGCAATTTAGTGATCAGGACTAAATAATACTAAAGTTGATAATATATGTTCTTATTTAGATATGTTTTATAAGTACATGAATATTATGTATAAGATGGTATAATTGTGGCCATGGCATTTAAGGAACTGAGCTAATGTATTTAGAAACTATCTTAAGAGTAACGCTAGATTCATATAATATTTTTTCGATAATGTTGGCTTGTATAAAATTATCTGATTGTTAGGGTTCCACCTGGGGTCGTGTGCAGGGACGCACACGTTGTCAGAATGGACGATTGTTAGGGTTTTTTATTTGTTGAAAATAAATGTATTTCGTTTTTGGATAAATTACTCAAATCTCGATATCTATGGATATACTCGATATTATTTAATGCTAGCAACTGTTTTGTAACTTTGACGTTGTCGCTGGTTCTTTATCTGTCAAATGAAAAAAAGGTGGATCGATGAGGTTGGCCAATCACAGAGTAGTATCTGCCCGCAAATCGTTGCGATTGAGGACTCGTTTTGTGATTGGCTAACGTTCAAGAAGGAATGAATCGAAAGCCCGTTTTTTTGGAAATAGAAAAATAAAGAACGAACGAAAAGGTCGGAGAGGCATTCTGGCTTGGATCGTCGAACAAGTAACGTTGTGAAAAGTACCTACGTTGGTCGAATAAAGAAAAAGTATTTCTGTACCTAAAACATCATGCTGTTCTTCTTTCTACAAAGTCCTGAAATAGTAGTGAAGTTAATAAATAGTATTTTTTTCCGGGATAAAAGGTAGCCTATGTGTTATTCCAGGACATAAGCCATCTACATTCTAAACTTCATCACAATCGGTTAAGTCGTCAAGGAGATTCGTGGTAACAAACATACACACACACACTTTTGCATTTATAATATTAGTAGGATAGGATGATTGTACATTAGTCATGTGAAATGAGGTTTAGCATTTTCCGGAACTACGACAGGTGCCGCTGTGCTGCATTTTATAATTAGTCAGACATAAAACCTCCGTGACTAATTAAGCCGAAGGTGTGGTCCGAAGTTAAGCGATAACACCTTCTTAATAACTGATATTGAAACCTTTTACCTTCTATGATTGAAGATGATTTACATGCAGCATCTAGAGGCAAATTGGTTACTCTGGTCGCCTACACTGGATGTGCGAAGTGCAGATGCTGTAGTGCCTTCCACATAAATTCGACATTACCATGTCTGGTACAATACGCTCAATGGAGAGAGTCAATAACATTTAGCTACATCTCGTTGCAGTGCAATTTTGAAAGAACAAGAAGAGTTTAACGTGGAAGTGAAATAAAATAGAATACTTTTAGTAAAAAAGTGTGAGAAAAACAAAAGAGAAAGAACCAAATCTCTAGGATTATTTTATTCTGTGGGAATGTCTGAGATACAATATTCCTTTGTATTCTACAGTTCGGGTGCGGTATCTTAAATAGTTGGCCACGCTGGCGACCGCACCCGACCCCGACAAAGCGGCGGGTCACGCTTTGACCCATTTCGCATTACACATAAAGCCAGGCGACCTCTCCCCCCGCCCGCCTGCTTTTAACACTTGTGAATAAAGAAAAGGGTACTTTCGAGTGCAAACTGGTTACTGCAGCCGATGGACTTCTTGGACTACTTAGAGAACGAAAAATATTTACCCACTCGTTGGATGAAGGTGGACAAGATCGGTCGTCATGGCACTTTTTGTAGGCCGTGGATGTCTATTTGCTGATAATGGTGATGATAATGACCCATTTGGTTTACCTTTAGCTCTAGAGTTGCTTGACTCTGTAGGTACAGAGAGTATAATATACCTTTTTATCATTTGGTATTGATAAACAGGTATAATATAACTCTGCGAACGAACTGTAATAACATAGGTGCATGTCAATACTCAATAATCAATAAATAATTATGTGAATGCTAAGAAAGCACAATATAATAGCCTGGAGAATACTCGTGGAGGGCATTACAATACTAGAATACGTCGCGAGGAGAAAGGCCGGTGTTAAGCGGCTCAAACTTGCCTGTTAACTCGACATTTAGCGCTAATTACCGACATCCACTGGTATCCACTGAAACAGAGTTGAATGTAGGTGCATAATTAAAAAAGTTTGTAAAGTTATGAACACTTACTTGTAAGTACTTGTAAGTGAAGTTCGTGTGAGTTTGGCCACGTTTGGCCGACTTTGGTAATGGAGTTAGAGGAGTTAATAGACCGCCCGTAGAGTAATGAGACGCAATTTCAGACCACATGTGTTTGTCACTTAGCCTCGGTGAATTCCTTAAAACTCTCAAGTAATTTCACTTTATAAAGTTTTAAAAGTAAGTAAGTTTTTCCGCCACGAAGCAGGCATGCTCGTGTTGCTATTCCCTTGGTCGAAGGGTGCAGTTGCCAGCATATAATTACAAGCACATTCAGGTTTAAGAGTATTTATTTCTCATAAGAATAAACATTCACTTGCATGAGATATAACTTAATTATTAACTTACAAAATTTTTACACTTTTGCTAATCGCACATTAGACTTTTGATCTCAATCTAAGAAAGGAAATGCGCGTTCTTGGTGTTACAAGCGTACATAGGCAACGTTAACCACTTCATCATCATCCACAGTCCACACTCCCTTTGTAAGTGCCACACCTCTCAGTCCTGTGCTAGCCTTATGCCGGTTCGGCCCACGATTTTCGTTATATCGTCTGCCCGTCGCGCTGCCGGACTCCCAACATTCCAATAATCATTTCACAGTCACTCAGTTAACGCCTTACTCCACCTGTCGTCACCTCGCCTTGCCAGGTGTCCTGCCCAACTCCATTTTAGTTCAGTATTTTGTCAACCCATCTGTTCGTATACAAGAAATGATATCCATAGACAAGACGTAGACGGCTAATAGATTTCATAATCTATAATTCTATACTATTATTTTAAAGAGGAAAGATTCGTATTTTTGTTTGTTACGAATAAACTGAAAAACTACTGGTCCAATTTAAAAAATATTTTACCATTAGAATGCTACATTATCCCTAAAAACATAGGCTATATTTTATGTCCACCCGAGCAAAACCGCTTGACAGACCGCTTGTAAATAAAAATAAGATCTTTTTTTACGGCCCTGTTTAATACGTAAATGCATCCCTGGTAGAACGCCATTGTTCCGGCGAGCGTCTCATACCAAGGACTTATAACGGAAAGCTGTAATTTACAAATTGCTGTTATTATGAATAGATGATGAACGTTTGCCGATTGTGTGTTTATGAAACGTGAGTTGTTTTTAACGTTAAAAGCTTGTAGTTTGATAATAAGCCTCCATCATCATCATATCAACCGATAGACGTCCTGCTGGCAGCAGTCTGCAAGGGCGGATTCAGTCCTCAAAACTGCTAATCTGCTGCCCTAAAGTGCGCCATGATGATCGTTTTTAAGCTTCACCATCCAACAACTTAATGCAACCGCTTTAATGTCATCGGTCCATCAAGCAGGCGGCCGTCCTATAGAAGAGCTATATCGGTGACCTAATAAGTTTTGTCCCACGTTAAAAATGCAATCACCAAAAACCAACGTTGAAGTTGGTTTAATGAGAGCCTGTATTTGTATAACTTATATAATTTATTATTACATATCTATATCATTTGTTTATTTACTTCACTTTGTACGCTGTAGCACGCTATCACTAAACAACTCACATAAAAGCAAAACATAAATTAAAAACAAAAAGATTATTAATAAGCTTATTAATTACTTTACATGAATTATTGTAAGGGTGTGTCCACATTTTGCGCGGTATTCGCGCGCGGCTGTCGAGCGTTTTGTACCGCGCTTGGACGTCAAGTGCCGCGCGCGTACACCACAGGGATTTATCCAAAAATATACTTTACACCTCTGTTAGCAATGTATCACCTTTTAAGCATTGACATAAAAATGACAATGACAAACAATACTTTGCAGGCCGCTGAAAATGTAAGTTTTTGTTATGAATAAGAGCATCAGTATGTAACGAACCAAATATGCTTAGTTTCGTTCCGTTCACAAATAAAAACAGTAAATTAAATATAAGAGTAGTAAAATAGATAAATACGTAAAAATACGGTGACCGTTTTTGTAAGAACATTATAATAACGTTAATCTCTAAATTCGGAACGCTACCTTTACAAGCGCATTCCATATTTGAAAGTGTTTGCGAGTCATGGAATGGTCTGTGATTGGTCTGATTTTAAATGTGGCGCCATTCTGTCTGGCTGCGAACCAATCACAGAGCAGTGTCGAGATTTGTAGATAGATTTGTATCAGAAAATGTCTCCAGATTGCGGGGTAACCTTCCCCCTCGCCTATAAAAAGGAAAGCGTGCGCTGACGCGGGGTCATTACGATTATTTTAAATTCGAGCTAGGACGTTTTGCTGCCCGTGCGTGAAACGATTATTTTCGGGTTATGTCACTATAGATTCCTTTCGACACGCGAGTGATTGTCTGCTTTTTATGGTATTTACTTACCAAAGTTTATCATATTTAGCTGGTACTTCATTTGTGTGAGTGAACGGAGTTGGAAGTTAACATGGTTTAACGTCTGGTTGGATACTCACTGTGACAACTAAAACCAGATTTCCTCCCTTGAAAGATTAGGCTGAATGTGTTGGAACGACTTTCAGGATTGATTTTACCTTTTCATAGGATCAATCTTATTGTTCCCTGATCTGGGTTGTACTTAGTCTATGGAGGCGAGATTCGTCGAAGTGGATCACATTCGCTTATCTATATTCTAAATCAACTCAGACAGTCTTTGCGGCAATTCCCCGTCTTGATTCACAACCCTGGACTCCGGTCCGTGATGACAGACCTTAGGGTGTTTTAGGGAGTAGGTCAAAATCGAGAGTAACGCCTCGTGACACTATCTTAGATTAGTTAGATATTTCATCATTGCACTTCGATGAAAGACACACGCAATTAATGTAAATGTGAAGTAGCGATATCTACTTTTAGTTTTTTTATAACACATCTAGATAGCTAGTAGGGATGTATTCTAGGTACACCTTGAACATAGGTAGGAGTCAGTTGAAAACAGTTAGAAGAGATTTAGATACCTACTTACTTCGTACCTACTTTAATCCTTGTTTACGACATTAAACTTTGTTACTTTTCTTGTCTTTTGAATGACTTTAAAGCTTAGATATTTAACTTTAACTTATTTAAAGATTATACCTATCACCTGAGAATATTCATGGTATTTCCAATAGTCAGACTTAGAACAAGGCTGAAGCAGTTCGTAGTTATTAAGGATCTGTACACGACCCCAAAGCTACTCTACGACAAGTCTTAGACTGGTGATGTCTTGGGTATCAAGGTGAAAAAGGTATATATCTATCTACTTAACAAAGCCTAACTTCAGGGTCGTTCTTATAGATAAGTTAAGTTATTTTAAATAAGAATAGACAGACATATTAAATTTAATAAAACATTAGAATGACTTCAAAGTATTGATACTTACTTACTTTTTTAACTTTGTGACGTTTTACCTATTTACTGTGAATAATCATGGTATTTCCTATAGTCAGACTTAAGGGCAAGCTGAGCAGTCCCTATAGTTAGTAAGTTACCGTACAAGAACTGAAAACTATTCTACGAAAAGTCTTTAGACTGGAAATGTCTTGGTTTTCTAAGTACAATGGGTATAATTTCTATTTACTTAGCAAAATCTTACTTCTTGGTCATTCTTATAATTAAAGTACAAAATCTAGAAATAGGACCGATAGGAAAGTTAGGTAGGGACCGTCCGAACCAAGTGGTTCCAAATGGGATCATCTAAGTGCCAAGTAACACTCGAAGGTGTGGAATACTGGATGATACCCGCGATGAATAGTTTCGACTATTCCTATCTACTTGCTAAAAGAATAAGCCCTCTTATCCCTTGCAGACTAACTAAGACGGACTAAGACTTGGAAGTTGTAAATTCACAGATTAGATTCTGTTTCCCCGAAATATTGTGGGCATCCATGATAGATGGATGTCTACGGAAAATATTTCAAATACGGAAGAGGGTTAGCCCAGTCAGGAGACGAAACCCATTGTCTGGTGCGGGGCGGGGCACCGAAGACCTATGGAAAGCATTCCATAGCCGTTTATAAAATAATATACATAAATTAGTATAAATAAATCTTTCATTGATTTGATAAAATACAGAAATCTAATGTAATTTTAGTACCTCAGACCAGATACAATAAATTATAGTAGATAGGAGGTTTTGCCTAGTGACTCACACTTGGCTGTATAACAGATACAATAAATTATATTAGATAGGAGGTTTTGTCTAGTGACTCACACTTGGCTGTATAACAGATACAATAAATTATAGTAAGTAGGAGGTTTTGTCTAGTGACTCACACTTGGCTGTATAACAGATACAATAAATTATAGTAGATAGGAGGTTTTGCCTAGTGACTCACACTTGGCTGTATTTGAGTTTAGGTAAGCTACGTAGGTATTGATAGGATTCTATAGGTAGATTTAGATAGACTTTGCACCCTGAAAAGAATTTGAGTTACGCGGACACAACGTAGAGGAACTAAGTAGGGAACTAGACGATCACCAAGGCCAAACAAACAAACAAACATTTATATCGGTTGACGATGGAGACGTGGAGAGGGGGAGGGTACAATATGGTATGCCGTGAAACCAGGATCTGAACTATTAAACTTAAGTAGATTTAAGTAGCAATATTTAGTTGTAAGTTAGTAATATTTATTTGTAAGTTAGTATAGTAGTGCGGGGTAACCCGCACAATTTGCTGCCGTGGATGGATAGGGGTGCAAAGTCTTTTATAGTTAAGTTAGGTGATAGGTTTGTACATAGATTGTTAGTAGGTAGGTAGGATTAATAGGTAGGAATAAGAAGAAAGTAGATAGTTAATAAGACTAGTTTATGATTATATTACAGTGTATACATAATAAGTACTACTATAAGGTGTACCTATGATAGTTGGTAGATAACAACTAAGAAATATATTAGGTAGGTACAAAGAAAAATGTTACTTATAATTTCTGTTTAGATAAGTTATCCACTATGATTATGAATTAATTAGCAAGTGAATAATTCAGCAGGCACCTAGGTATCTACTTATTGTGTTGAAATAAAATAGCCAAATTTGTAGTATTTATTTAGGTTAGAGTATGTATTTACATTACAATCTTAAGTATAGAAATTACTTTTAATAAATACGATACTTTAACAATACTAAGTTATTGTATTGTTGCTTTTATGTAATAATATTTAGACTAGGTCAGTAAATTAAAAAAATACTTTAATTATTAGGAGTATGAGATATTCAGAGTTCATTCTAAAGGGGAAATCGGGGGGGGGTTGTTGAGTGACTAAGTAATTAAATAACGGTAATATTAGAAATAAAGTAAGTTCATATGAGTCAGTGACATCATGACCTCGTTATATTATTAGAGTAAGAAATATGTTATTTAAATAAAATTTAGTAAATTTGTAGAAATTGGGGGGTCGTAGGATGATTAAGTAGTTAAATAACGGTAGTGAAAAAAAAAAAAAAAAAAAAGTAAGTTCGTATGAGTCAGTGACATCATGACCTCATCATATTATTAGAGTAAGAAATATGTTATTTAAATAAAATCTAGTAGATTTGTAGAAATTGGGGGGTCGTAGGATGATTAAGTAGTTAAATAACGGTAGTGAAAAAAAAAAAAAAAAGTAAGTTCGTATGAGTCAGTGACATCATGACCTCATCATATTATTAGAGTAAGAAATATGTTATTTAGATAAAATCTAGTAGATTTGTAGAAATTGGGGGGTCGTAGGATGATTAAGTAGTTAAATAACGGTAATGAAAAAAAAAGTAAGTTCGTATGAGTCAGTGACATCATGACCTCAACATATTATTAGAGTAAGAAATGTGTTATTTAGATAATCTAGTAGATTTGTAGAAATTGGGGGGTCGTAGGGTGACTAAGTAGTTAAATAACGGAAATGAAAAAAAAAAGTAAGTTCGTATGAGTCAGTGACATCATGACCTCATCATATTATTAGAGTAAGAAATAAGTAGTTAAAAAAAAAAACTAATAGACTTTTAGGAATTGAGGGTCGTAGGATTTTTAAGTAGTTAAATAAGAGTCAGTGGCATCATGACCTCATCATTTAGAATAAGAGATATGAAACTTAAATTTAAGTTAGTGAATTCATAAGAATGGGGGGTCGTAGAGCAATTAATCTGTTAGTGTTGGTAATGTTAAAAGTAAAGTATAAAGAGAGATCATTCTAAATAAGTAAGTTTGTAGAAACTGGGGGTCGTACGTCAAGAAATTAAAATAAAGGGGTTTAGTTGGGTATCTTAATCTAATAATTTAATATGATTATGAATGATTAAATAACATTAATTCAGTAGAATAAGTTCAGCTTAAATTAGGACGAGTTGATGATGAAATTCTTGACCGTTGACAGTACAGGTAGTAATCGGCATTGGAATGTGTAGACCTGAAATTACAAGACAGAAATTAGTATTTAAAAATTCAGATTTTTAGTTATGGTAATTAGGTATTATAATAAAAAAAAAAAAACAGTAAAGAAGTAATTGCCATAATATGACATTATTAAAATCAACTAGTATAATAAAAGTAATAATAATGTGGGTTCGATTCCATACAGCATTGCTTTTGATAGGTAGATACAGAATCGATACCAATGTCAATTTATTATAATAAGTTAATTTGTTTAAAATCGGTGGCCAGCTCTGATGATGGAGTCTCTATCGAGGCTTAGGCTACCTACTAAGATTACCTACCTTATTGGGGGATTTTCTGAGAATTTTAATACATGCAAGTATTGGACTGGTTGATGTTGGTTAAAAAAAAGCGGCTATTTAATTAGTATGTATGTAAACTAGCTACTGCTAATAGGTTTACCTACATTAATAAATAGGTAACAGGTTGACATCGTAGGTCAACATTGCGGGATGAAATCGGTAGGTATCCTAAGAAAATACAGATAGATTAGTGTACTCACGTTTTCTATTGTTTGCGATTTGCAAATAATCCGGTCATCAAGATGTCAATAAAAACGTAGGTAACACGGGAAATTGTCTGGTAGCCGACTTCAAACTCTTTTATTCTCACAGCTGCTACGTATATTTCTTGTTATGTATCCACAAATATAGTACGTTAAACATTTTCACATTGAGAAAACTTTCAGCACTGATAAGGTTTATGATAATTAGAGCGGTTGTTATAAAACGTTGAGAATAACAAAAGCTACTTTAAAATTTAGAATTTTCGATGATACGATAGCCGTTGTAGCGATAAAAATGACATCAAGGAAATAAATAATAAAGTTACTACTTTGACATTGACATTGACATGACAATGATAGTCCATGGTTCAATCGATCAATCGAATCGACTTGATCAATCAATCGATTACTTTTGTTTGTTATTCTGATACATACGTTTTTGCACGGTAATTGATTTAAGATACGGAGTTAGGAAAAAGGAAGACATACCCAGCAGTTTAGGGCAGCGAGTTGATAGTTCATCACAACCATTTCCCATTTCACTTCTTGGAAATGGTAAAAGTAAATCACAATATTAAATGTTTGTTAGAAGGTTATTGCAATATAGTTAGGAGGAATTGTTAAAAATAAATTACAAAATTAAATGTTGTTAAGAGATTATTGCAACGAGTTAAGATAAACTAATTCAAAATAATTGTATTTACTCAATCCTTAATACAAATTAATAATAGTTATGTTTGAAATAAAAAAATAATATTAATAATACTAAATACAAATTAATTAGTGTGATGATAACACAAAGCTAGGGTGATAATGGAGTTAGGAAATTGATTTTTTAGGGAATTTTAGACAGACAATTTCGTAGTTTCTTATTAAAATAAATTTATTGGTTCACCTAAGTGGGGTGAATAGCAATGCAAGGGTGCTTTGAATGTTATGAAGGAATGTTGGTATGAAAAAAAAAAAAAAAAAAAAAGAGGCTTAAGTGAATCCATGATTTTTTAGTAGGAAATGGTTTATTGATGTTTGAGGTTGGATAATACAGAACACGCACAAAGATTTAATATGGAGGAGAATTTTGGTGTTAGGATAGGTCAGCTGACAGTACATCAGTGTTAATCCCTGATTCCATAGAAAATCTTACTCTACATGCAGGAAGTAAATTTTCCCCACACTACACATGCTCCAAACAATAAGTATTGTTAATTTGAGTTTTGTGCCAAGTGGAAATGTAACAACTATGGGGTATTAGGCTTATTGCAAATGGATTTGCCATTTGTTGGGGTCAGTGGTGTGGTATTTCATACGTTAACGGAATGTAGGTTAGGGTATCAAGTATCCACACTGTGCCATTAGGGCAAATTGAATTCACAACTCAGTTCTGATGCTGACACTTGTCGAATTCGTAATGGGCATTATAGTTCATAAATTGTAACATTAATGAACCTTGGTTACGGACTTAAGTAATCAATATTTATGATTTGGTATAAACACACTTACATAATAGGTATTCACTCACTTTAACATACAAAACATTAGTATTCAAAATCAAATATTAATAGATTAGAAGTTGAACTGTTGCAAATAAAGCTATAATAATAAAATATAAAATTAAAATTAATAGCAGATATAAAATTATAAAATTATAGTTATATAGTAATAAAATAAAATATAAAAAAAAAATTCAAGAATATTTTGGAAAAATTGGAGTTTATATTTGTGAAAATTATGAGAATTAGAAAAGGTTTCCTACGGTTAGATATTTGAACACCTACGTAAACCTTTGGGGGTCGAGCTGTAACGAACCAAATATGCTTAGTTTCGTTCCGTTCACAAATAAAAACAGTAAATTAAATATAAGAGTAGTAAAATAGATAAATACGTAAAAATACGGTGACCGTTTTTGTAAGAACATTATAATAACGTTAATCTCTAAATTCGGAACGCTACCTTTACAAGCGCATTCCATATTTGAAAGTGTTTGCGAGTCATGGAATGGTCTGTGATTGGTCTGATTTTAAATGTGGCGCCATTCTGTCTGGCTGCGAACCAATCACAGAGCAGTGTCGAGATTTGTAGATAGATTTGTATCAGAAAATGTCTCCAGATTGCGGGGTAACCTTCCCCCTCGCCTATAAAAAGGAAAGCGTGCGCTGACGCGGGGTCATTACGATTATTTTAAATTCGAGCTAGGACGTTTTGCTGCCCGTGCGTGAAACGATTATTTTCGGGTTATGTCACTATAGATTCCTTTCGACACGCGAGTGATTGTCTGCTTTTTATGGTATTTACTTACCAAAGTTTATCATATTTAGCTGGTACTTCATTTGTGTGAGTGAACGGAGTTGGAAGTTAACATGGTTTAACGTCTGGTTGGATACTCACTGTGACAACTAAAACCAGATTTCCTCCCTTGAAAGATTAGGCTGAATGTGTTGGAACGACTTTCAGGATTGATTTTACCTTTTCATAGGATCAATCTTATTGTTCCCTGATCTGGGTTGTACTTAGTCTATGGAGGCGAGATTCGTCGAAGTGGATCACATTCGCTTATCTATATTCTAAATCAACTCAGACAGTCTTTGCGGCAATTCCCCGTCTTGATTCACAACCCTGGACTCCGGTCCGTGATGACAGACCTTAGGGTGTTTTAGGGAGTAGGTCAAAATCGAGAGTAACGCCTCGTGACACTATCTTAGATTAGTTAGATATTTCATCATTGCACTTCGATGAAAGACACACGCAATTAATGTAAATGTGAAGTAGCGATATCTACTTTTAGTTTGTTTATAACACATCTAGATAGCTAGTAGGGATGTATTCTAGGTACACCTTGAACATAGGTAGGAGTCAGTTGAAAACAGTTAGAAGAGATTTAGATACCTACTTACTTCGTACCTACTTTAATCCTTGTTTACGACATTAAACTTTGTTACTTTTCTTGTCTTTTGAATGACTTTAAAGCTTAGATATTTAACTTTAACTTATTTAAAGATTATACCTATCACCTGAGAATATTCATGGTATTTCCAATAGTCAGACTTAGAACAAGGCTGAAGCAGTTCGTAGTTATTAAGGATCTGTACACGACCCCAAAGCTACTCTACGACAAGTCTTATGATGGTGATGTCTTGGGTATCAAGGTGAAAAAGGTATATATCTATCTACTTAACAAAGCCTAACTTCAGGGTCGTTCTTATAGATAAGTTAAGTTATTTTAAATAAGAATAGACAGACATATTAAATTTAATAAAACATTTGAATGACTTCAAAGTATTGATACTTACTTACTTTTTTAACTTTGTGACGTTTTACCTATTTACTGTGAATAATCATGGTATTTCCTATAGTCAGACTTAAGGGCAAGCTGAGCAGTCCCTATAGTTAGTAAGTTACCGTACAAGAACTGAAAACTATTCTACGAAAAGTCTTTAGACTGGAAATGTCTTGGTTTTCTAAGTACAATGGGTATAATTTCTATTTACTTAGCAAAATCTTACTTCTTGGTCATTCTTATAATTAAAGTACAAAATCTAGAAATAGGACCGATAGGAAAGTTAGGTAGGGACCGTCCGAACCAAGTGGTTCCAAATGGGATCATCTAAGTGCCAAGTAACACTCGAAGGTGTGGAATACTGGATGATACCCGCGATGAATAGTTTCGACTATTCCTATCTACTTGCTAAAAGAATAAGCCCTCTTATCCCTTGCAGACTAACTAAGACGGACTAAGACTTGGAAGTTGTAAATTCACAGATTAGATTCTGTTTCCCCGAAATATTGTGGGCATCCATGATAGATGGATGTCTACGGAAAATATTTCAAATACGGAAGAGGGTTAGCCCAGTCAGGAGACGAAACCCATTGTCTGGTGCGGGGCGGGGCACCGAAGACCTATGGAAAGCATTCCATAGCCGTTTATAAAATAATATACATAAATTAGTATAAATAAATCTTTCATTGATTTGATAAAATACAGAAATCTAATGTAATTTTAGTACCTCAGACCAGATACAATAAATTATAGTAGATAGGAGGTTTTGCCTAGTGACTCACACTTGGCTGTATAACAGATACAATAAATTATATTAGATAGGAGGTTTTGTCTAGTGACTCACACTTGGCTGTATAACAGATACAATAAATTATAGTAAGTAGGAGGTTTTGTCTAGTGACTCACACTTGGCTGTATAACAGATACAATAAATTATAGTAGATAGGAGGTTTTGCCTAGTGACTCACACTTGGCTGTATTTGAGTTTAGGTAAGCTACGTAGGTATTGATAGGATTCTATAGGTAGATTTAGATAGACTTTGCACCCTGAAAAGAATTTGAGTTACGCGGACACAACGTAGAGGAACTAAGTAGGGAACTAGACGATCACCAAGGCCAAACAAACAAACAAACATTTATATCGGTTGACGATTGGAGAAGTGGAGAGGGGGAGGGTACAAGTATTTGGAACCAAAATTGTTTGAATGCCGCGCGCTGCCGTGAACCAACCCACCTTAATGGATGTTCTGCTAATTGCACTGTTAATCCCCATTTAAATAATTTATTTCCATTTATCAGGTAGAGTATTACGTCAGCAGATAAAATACCCCGATTTGACGTTACGAGTACCTACTTGTGATACTGATGTGGCACGCGAAACCAGGTGGAACTGAGAATAATAAATAACATGCCCTCCATTGTAGCTGTTTCTACGGTATTATGTTTATTGCCAACACACTTTAGTGTACAATACTCATACACCTTAGAATATTGAATACTTACTGCTACGTAATGTGCTACGCCGTAGCACTGAACCTAGCAAATGTCCCTAGTCGTACTGTTGTAGCTTAGATTTTGTTTTTTTTTTTATAATTATTTTTAATATAATTAACACCCATATAATTATAATTAACACCCGGAAATCTTTCATCATCAAACAAAACAATTTAATTTAGAATAACACTCTTTTAATCTTTACTAAAAATCTCTTAAAATACATTAGCGCACATTATATCTACAGCTTTTTAAATATTATGACACGAATTTCGCTCGCGAATGTTGCGTTACAAAAAACACGTTAAGAGCCGTCACGTTATGATAATTTTACGATGAAGGCACGCGAAATGGAAACTAAACAGCCCTGAGGCGGTCCCTGGGCGCAGCGCGCCGGCTAATTTGATAACTGAAAAAACTGGCAAGAATATTATTGAAAGAAATGGCTGCTAAAAATATTTATTACTGCCCCAATGTGGCGGGCTCTTCAGCCCAAAAATATCATTTTATGTATGCAGTTTTTTATGAAGCCAATGTAATGCAATCTTAATTAACTTCTCTTGCTTGCAACGTTGCGTGTGTTGGGCTGACTACAAAGTCAAAACGTCATCACCTGCTCGTGTAACACACCTTTGTACATTTCTAGCCATGTTTTATGCAAATCCTTCCAATAGAGAGCAGGGTTTTTAATACATAACAAATGATACGTTCTTTGAGAAACGGTGCTGGTTCGAGATGCAATAGAAATATAAGCAAACAAACGTGATAAGTTTGTTACGCGATTTTCCCGCCAATTATAAATGAGTTGTTTTCGTCTCAAGTTATTAAAAAAAAAAACTGTCTATTTAGATGGCAGTAGCTCAACTGGCGAGCCCAAGAGAATGTAAGCACTACGATTGGCGAGCTATGGTGAATGTGTAGGGAATCCAACATTGGTTGCTCCTGCTGTCACTGTCTGTCATAACTCTGGCTGGTGTCAAAGTCATAGTACGTACTACGTAGTACATTAACTTTGGTCGTACTGGAGTAGAAATCAAATACACCTCAAGCAGGACATGAACCCACAACCTTCCGCTTGACACGAGACGAAACAAAAACGGAGTTACCAGCTTTTTCTTGTTTTAATAACCTTTCCCAGTATGGCAGTAGGGCAGCTAGCGCCATCTGTCAAGCAATCGGAACTACTTTTTTTTAAAATCTCGAATCGAAAACCGCTCATTGGTTTTGATGTTTCTTTTTTGCTTGATAGGTAATATTTTACCGGTGACCCATTGAATACAAAAAAAACGAAACAAAAAAAAGCGTGTCAACCCTCTCGTATCTCCATGACCCATCGTAACTTTTTTTCAGTTTAATTTTGTGGGTAAATGTTGTAATACGATTAGTTTTGAAGTCGGTTTTTGTTTTTTTTATAGAAAAAATATTATTTATCAAAATATATCTTCAAAACTCACCATATACAAAAGTGCTAACCCTATAATCAGCTTGGTGTATTCGGCCCCAGTTTCCCACTGCGCAGGGCCAGCCCGCAAATCTTGCAGAGCGCGCCCCAAGCGCCACTCACAAGTTCACAACCTGCAAAAGGTTTATAGCACTTACCTTCACAGATATCCGTTTGATGTTACTGGAAATATTTTAACAGCCCTGAAGAAGCCGCTGGTTTTTGATATAACAGTTTAGTTACAATCCATGCTAAGCTTCGTATAAATCGCGCTAACGTATTAAATTAAATTAAAGGTAGCTTTGCTTCTCGAGAACAATTTTATAACTCTCGAGACAATCATCTTTGACAATCCTTGAATTTTCTTGTAGCCCGTGAAGAATCGATCACTATTGAGGCTCGTGTGTTGAAGATATTTTAAGGAAAATAAAAACAAATAAAAGCTTTATCCCTTAAAATTTAAGTCAACAGAACAAATATTAATTAACTCATGACACAACTGATAAAAAAAAAAATTAGTAACGCACGTTTCGTAAAATAAACAATTCCAGTCAACTTTCAATCATGTTTTCTATGAAATAACAAAGTCAAAATATTTCCAAAAATGCAATTATAATAATCACAGTTTTAAAATTTAAGTGAGCAGAGAAAAAAACGCCATGTTTGTTCAATATTTTTGAAAAAAGACGGTCTAAAAACGCGTATTTTTCCCAATTTTACGCTTGTTATTTCTGCTAAAGTAAAGAGTTTACGATAAAAATACACCTACTAAATTAAAGTTTAAAATTTTATTAGATAAATACAACAAAGAAAATAGTCTAATAGCATTGACTTTTTTTAATACGATTTTTTTTAAATCACACCTTAGCGCACTTATAATCATATCGATCAATGCACCGACTCTCAAACCACACTGAGCACTTATGGAGGCAGGACGTATTGCTCCTCGTCGCGCGCGCTATTACTTATACTATATAAAGATACATTCAGGCGAACTTCATGAATTATATCGCTAAATCTTGGAGAGAAGATAACTATTTTTTTTTTTTTAAATAAATAATGCTGAACAATACACAGCATCATCTAGTCCCAAGGTAAGCTGCTGTTAGACAGAGCTGTAATATGGGCACTAGATGACTGATATATACTTAATACAATACAATACATAGATAGATGTTTTACTATTATATATAGAAAATACCCAGAACACCCGGGACAAATATTTGTAGATCGTACAAGCATTTGTCCCGAGGCGGGAATCGAACTCGCAACCTCCGCATCGCAGGCGGACCTGCGTCCGCTGCGCCACATCGGTCGTCATTATATAAACTTTGGTATGTATTTAGTTTTATATTGATTTATGCAATTCTAAAGCTACCTGACTAGCCTCCGTCATTATTCAAAGACTTACTAAAATTACAATTTCAATAATTTATTTCAAGTTTTATTTCAAAAACAATATTGAAAGTAATTTAATTTTTTGTCATGATCTTAAGATGGCATAGCTGTTTCATGTATTTTGTTTATTCCAGTGTATGTACAAGATACTATTTTGTTCTCTACATATAATTCGGTTAAGGCATCGTTTAATTAGACATCAAACATCAGGTCAGTTCGTTTAATTTTGCACCTAGCTAGGTTACAATATGTTTAAAAATTGTAATCTATGTGAGTAAGTTCGTATGAGTCTGTGTTCAACTGCGATGGTGAATCAAATAGGCCGCCCGAATGCCTCCGTCTTAATCTACTTTCAGTAGGAGCTGACACGCAGAGTATAAAAACGCCGGAACCATAACAGTAACACTAGAAGCTGTGGTTTATCACTGGTTTGATCACACACTGCGACATGGCACGCAATAGTCTCCTTGTTTGTTTATAGTGGGATACGGGCTCCGGGCACACTGCGGCACATTCCTCGCGAGATATGTGATGCGGAATCTGATATGAGGGAGAAAATTGCGTGTTTATGAAGAATTCTAGCCTTTGAAGTAGTGTTATTCCAAGCTTTTGTTTTTACAAAGAAAATGTAGCAGAGCATTTTTGGATTGTTACCAAGGAACTGGCTTAAATTTTGTGAGAAATCGTTTTTTTCTGCTTCTATGTATAAACTAAATATACATAAGTAAAAATCTAAATACAGTATTTGTAAAAATGAATGGTAAATCAAAAAGTTGCAGGTCTTACTAATAATTTAGATGCAAAGTTTGTGCGAGGAGGGTGCAAGGTGAATTTGTTTGTACAAATCACACGCTCACGCTCAGAGAACTGGACGAATTTGGATGAAACCGGATAAAGATATCTTTAACCCTTATTACAACATGTTAAAAAACTAATTTACAGTTTTTTCCGAGGTAATTAGCATGTCTTGGTAAACACAGCTGGGCGCGGCTATGCGTACTCGTGACATAAATCAGGCCAAAATTTAATATCATGAAAAAAAGAAGTCTAAATACATAATTATGTATCTGCAGGTTAACTTTATAGTATGTAGATATGATTACTTATTCGTACGTGCTGGTTGGTAAATAAAACAGCCAATATGCAAATCTTAGATGAGGCAGTCGACTTTGCGCATTTTGCGGTTATATATTTCGATGACTCAGGCTCAGTGATATTTATATTCAGCCTGCATTAGCCGCCATTTCCTTATAATTCCCGAATATCGAGCTCGTCTCTTGGCGAGACTCCAACAGACTCCGCTCTACGTACACGTACAGCGATCTGCATACACTCCCTAATACTGCTTATGAACCGTCTCATATGAATGGTTCATCATCATGAGAGCCTTCTAATGTTACTGCTGCTGGGACACTGGCCTCTCGGGCGAGAGTGATTGGGTCTTAATCTACCACAGGGGCCTGCGGATCGGTGGATAACCAATGTTTTTAGATTTATTACTTTATGGCACATGGCGGTTTCCTCACGATGTTTTCCATGATGATGTGATTTGAGAGCACTTTGCGCACATATTTATTTGAGTAGAAAAAAACATTGGTGCACGACTGGTTTCGAACCCGATAGGATTGGAAGCTAGTGTCACTGCCACTACACCAGTAGTGCTCAAAACTTGCACTGACCTTTATAATCTAATCATGAACTTTTGTATTCGAATTTGTTTTTTTTGTAAAATAATAATTTAATAACCTTCGTCCCACTGCTGGGCAAAGGTCTTCCCCAAATCCCTTCAACCGTTTTCCTACAGTGTTCCACCAAAATAATTATGACTAAGTAAGTAATATTTATCTAAAAACTCAAAATCAATTTCAGAGAAAATTCGTAGTGTGTTCTCACACGACTATTTATACAAAGGTCAAACTTGTATAATTATCGCAGAGAGTTGAGACAATTTGAACCCTGTATTAATATTACTGTACTGTAATAATATGGAGATAGGCCGAAGTTCAAATAAGTAGGAGTAAGGTCTCAAATTAAATGATGGAAGATTTTAGTAAAATCTCTAAGATTTGTTTTCCGTATTTTGACAGTAAATTTCTGATAAATGTCTCTGGTGGAAGTAAAAGCGTGCTAGCGTCACATAATGAGCTCTCAGGGAGACCTTTACTAGGTTATTCCACATCATCGAGCTGAAAGCACCGTCGCCATCAGCGAGGAATTAATTAGTTCTAAAATGCAGACACCAGACTTATTTCATATTTTTTTAAATTCTATAATTATTTTTGAAAAGTAACTTTTAACTAATCTTCTAGCATGTAGACCGCCAGTGGCAATTACAACTGAACGCTTCCGTGCTTTGGAGGGCACGCGAAACAGTCGGTCCCGGCTAATTTAAAGTTGTTAGGCTGAACGGAGGCTTTCAAGCGCTTAACTAAGCAGAGTTGGCAACTGACTCATGAATACTTAGTTTATTATCTAACCTAAATTAGTCAGACGTGTTGTCTTCCTGTATATTTGAAGGAGCGCGGGGCGTGAACGTCGTTGACGCAGGAATGAGCGGCAGGCATGTTTCTACTCGTTTCTACTCGCTTGTTACTTGCGCAACCCGAATTAGCTGGCTCACACAATTTTAGTGCCATTGCACTGCACAGAAAACCAGCGCTATAAAATGAGTTGTTCTATTTTAGCACTGATAAGTGACAGCCGCTTTTATTTCTATACATCATATTATCTTCAGTTTTCCTATAAAAATATATGTTTTTAATATAATTATTTTTATAAAAATCTGCGTCGTCGCCCGCGTTTCACCCCTGTGAAACTAGCAGGGAAAGTTTCCTTTACTTATACTCACAATTTAACTATTCGTCTTGCTTTAATAATAATATGTTTAGATTTATTTACAGAAAATCGTATAGATTTAGTAATATAAACTCTGTGCTATCACCACTATAACTGATATAACCGATATACCTATAAAGTTTTTTTTTTTTTTTGTGAATAAGCTTTTAATTTATTAATTTATTTTAATTTTTTAATTTATTTATGCAGCCTGCATGTTGGGAACGCTTCCTACTGGTAGTGATTTGGATCAGTTGAGCTATCTATAGATCGTTTGTAACGGTCTTTAGATGGCTCAACTGTTTCATATGTATTTTGTATATTTTGTAATGTAATATAATTATGTACATCTTTATAAGTATTATGGATAACTAAGACATTTTCAACACACCTAATTTAATCATATTTATTAAACAAAATAAAATATGTACATAATTATATTACATTACAAAATATACAAAATAAGTTAAAACTATAAAGTTATGGAGATATAAATACGTGCATGAAAAGCCTCCTGCGAGCTACGTTATCTAATAAGAGGGTTATACAGCCGTTCTACTTAGTAGTTTTCTTTCTTATGGAGTACGATTCAAAGCGCTCATTTACATAGGCCTGGGATAGTTTACTAAGAGTAGTAGAGTTCTCTGTGATAGAGCTCGTCCGGGGAAGGACTACCACCATACCTATTTCTGCCGCCAAGCAGCAATGCTCGCATTGCTGTGTTCCGGTTCGAAGAGTATGGTTTCCGGTGAAATTACAGGCACATGAGACTTCCCATCTAACGTCTCAGGGTGGTAACACGCAAGTGATATCTATGATGTTGCATGCGTACATAGGCTACGGTAACCGCTGACCATCAAGTGGGCCGTATGCTTGGTTGCCACTTCAGTGGTATAAAATAAAATAAGTTTACAGTTTAAAAATGGACCATCTAATCATTAAAAGCGATCTCTTCCAATCTTTGGAAGGACACTTAGACAGGACTTGTTGAACGATATGAAGAGGAAATAATGAGTATCCTTGGTATTTAATAGTCATCATCATCATCATCGTGACAGCCTTCTAATGTTCCCACTGCTGGGACACTGGCCTACTCTCAGGCGAGAGTGATTGGGTCTTAATAATCATGAATATATTATTCTAACGAAAGAAAATTGGTAATTCAAATTATTTCTAGTAGGTAGTTATAAATTGCATTACAAATAATACATATATAAAAAATCACTGAATTATGTACAAATATACTTACTATATGGCTGCATATATAGTGCGTAATACTTTCTCTATGGTCTAGCTAGATTATATAAAGGAATTAAATGACTAGTACTTACAATCTCGACCACAGAGAAAGTAAGCACTACTCCTAGACTAGGAGGATCTCTGCTATCATATTCTGAGCGAAGTATAGAGCAGGTGACCTTGAGGTGTACATCTGAACTGAGTGCGGTCGCGGCATCATCTCACGATAACAGCGCCCAGTTTACGTTCTCGTAAATAGAACGTATAACAATTTGGAGGCATCCTCGATAAGGACATCATTCCGCAGTCCGCATTGTTATTCATCGCCCGACCTCCTTTCTGACGTATTAAGAGCATGCAATGCCGCATCTTCCCTCTCACTTCCACCCGCAACATCTCCGTTCGTGTACTTGAAACGGATGATGTGGTGCGTGAGTTTTGCGCTATGTGCTCGTGTTCGTCCTTCCCTCCCTCTCTGACTCCTGCCGGGGGTGGCATAGGCAGGAGCGAGAGAGAGGATTAGCGCAACAGTTGTCGCACGTATATCGACCGCGTTCCTGCCACGTGCCTCCTCCCCCGCTCGTGCTACAATTTTCCGGAGGTTTTCTTTTGTAGAACATCCAAGGATGGCTTGCCGCTGGAAGTAAATATTGTATCCTAAGCAAACAAGCATTGTATGTTGTTCTGAGTGTTTGTGATGTAGAAAATGTTGCCGTAATAATGCCTTCATTTCTTTCTCCTACGTGCTTGGTTGTAAGCGAATTGCAAACGAAGGCTCGTCCTCGCGACACGACACGACGCAGTACACAATGTAGCCTAACTATTCACCACAAAATGTTCTAAAAATCTAACTGCAAATCAGCGCATGCACTACTACTATCCAAAAAGTAAGTTCTACATGCAAAGACATTTTCCACGTTCTAGTTCTAGAATGACATCTGGCTGTGATGAAATGCGCAATGGTTTTCACACATGGTCGTAACACGTTTGTTGGTGTGATTTATGAGCTAATGCTGAAACACGCGTGTATTGGTAGTTTGACTTTAATGTTAGTTACCGCGATATTGAATAATTTGAGGTTAGTGCAGATAAGTCGGAATTTCATTAGGAAGGTATAAAATTGATGAAATATTTCAAATATTACCTATGTCGTGACATTATAATGAAATAAGTTTTAGGAAGCAAATCTTTTAAACGGTTTAATTATAAATTAAACCAGCTACACACGTCGTCGCTGTTCCAATAATTTAAGGAAAAAACAAAAACCAACTTCCATACAATGTACAAACTTAAACTAAAATATTTTTTCGATGGGTTGTGAAGACAAGACAAGATGATACGCAGTTATTGACACGTTTTTTTTTCTCAAAAATAGTTAAAAAATTTCGATAAAATTTCTGAGATATCTGAAATATTACATCAAACAAAACAAAATCATCTAAATCTATATTGATTTTGATGATTGGCGAAGAAATCGCGTAACAATCATAATAAAACATACCGTTGAATTGGTAACGTCACCTTATTGAAAATAGGGACAAAACTAGGTGACAGATAGGAATAATCCACTTTATACCCGTGGTTTTTAAAAGTACCTGAAAACAAGGATTATAGATACAAGAGCGGCAACAATAAATCAATCACAAGTTATCTGAAACGCATTAGAGCGGCGATTAGGTCGCTCCCACGAGAACTCCTTTGTGTGACTGCGGACCGGTAAGATTAATGAAACAACTTTACTCAACTTGATAACGAAATAATGGCTCAATTTATTGGCTAGCGTTTTGTGCACTGGTGGTTTAGTGGTGGTGAATCCGCCTTTTGATCTTAAGGTCGTGAGTTTGAATCCAGACGGGTTTTATTTCTAATTAGAACTATAAATTCAAAAGTCATACACAAATTTGCATTGCAAATTGCAATGTTTGCGTGGTAGATTAAGACCAAAACACTCTCAAACGAGAGTAGACATATGTCCCAATAGTGGGAACATGGAAGGCGTAATTATGATGGAACATTGTAATTTCATAAAATTGTAAATAAATTAAAAAGCTTCAATACTTAAAAATAATTTAAATCACCGTCTTTTTAATAAGTAATCTCAATAAGAAAATAACTTGAGACATAAGCTTTATGCATTGTCCTATTCAATCTAAAAATATTGTTAGTATTACAATCCGAGATATCTTCCTTTTCATATATTTCTTTGTGAAAAATGCGAGTACAAATTGACAATCGAATGCTGCAATATCCAGATATATCCTTTATGGCAGAATATTCCCGGATATTTGTAAAGGCATCCTCTGGGACCGCGCGAGTGAGTGCTAGTGTGTGCTAGTGAGTGTTGGTGTGTGTTAGTGTGTGCTGGAGTGACGTGAGCTAATAAGGCGCTCGATTTTATTCCGCCAATGGAAGGGGTCTACTGAGAATTGGCTACGAATTCTTACAAGACTTCTTTGCGATTGAATTTGGAAGTTTTCGGTGGAGTTTTATTTCTAGCAGTATTTAGTTTCGTTCTGTTTGGTTTCTTTGAATAATCTACTTTTAAATTGAATGCAGTATGCTACTTACAACTTAAGGTTTTTTTCCGGATAAAAAGGCCGCTAAAAATTTACCACTAATTTGGTTTTATAAAGTTATAAAAAACCATTTTTAGTTGATTTTTATAGTAAATACATCACATTGAGCCAAAAAATAATTACGAGCAGGCGAGGCATAACTCGGTAGCTTAATTGTCGACGTATCTGGCTGTATCTGGCTGAGTATCAAGCTGAAAGTTACGGGTTAAGTCTCGCCTCAGTGGATTTTATAGAATCCAATTATTCAACAGCAGATTAAAAATACCTGAGACTTAGTGAGAAAGTTAAAAATGAAGATTTATTCCTGGCTAACCTCGTTACTTTGATATGAAATTATTTAGCACAGAGCTGAGTGAACGAGTCTTAACCGAGTTATAAGTTTGTAATTTAGCTCTGTGAAAGCGCGCATCTGTTATAATAAAAAGAATAAAAAGTTGATATAATACCTAGTAGTCCACCGTTTGAGCTATTTCAAATATAACTTAAGTAGGTACAGCAGGTGTTCACGTTGTCATGTAGTCTGCTGGTCATGGTGTGTCGATGTGAACTGTACATTCAACTGTTCCTTGGATATTATTACATAAAAATATCTTGATTTTGAATTTGAAATATGTATTTTTATTAGAACAAAACTGCAACCAAGCGTACGGGCCCATATGATGGTAAACAGATACGCGCGGGCGCTGGTAATAGCAGATCTTTCACTCGCCAAGGTATTTTGCCACCCTGAGTCGTAGATCTTAAGTCTCATGTGCTTGTAATTTTACAGGAAACCACGGCCTTTGAACCGGAACACAGCAATGAAGATTGCCTTGTAAAATCGATTTCAAAACAAAAATGTTTGACATTTCGCTCCGAAAGCAACTTTTGCAATTATTAAACCGTGCAAATGGGCTATTGTTGTTTGGCGGCAGAAATAAGTTCTTCCCCGGACGAGATCTAACACATGAACTCTACACTCTTATTTCCGCTGTTCTAAGTAAAGTAGGTGCAATTAATGCCATTATTACAGCTCAGCCCTACTGAGGGGTTGTTGCCGGCTATTTGCAATCCATTTCCAATTAGGGCCATCTGTTAGCTAATGCCAGGCTTCCCTACACGTATACGAACAGCACACGTAGTTATTAGTACCACGTACTACGTGTTTGTGTTTTAATTTACTTTTGTTGTGTAAGTGCGCACGAAACTGTGTTGACGCTCTAATTAGTTTTTGGCTTCCCTTGAGAGTTTATGAAATACGAAAATGTAGAGTTTTAATACAGCTTTTGTTGAAAATGTTTTAGAAATTGCGTTTAAATAAAAAAAACATATTAGATCAAATATTTGCAGATCATGCAAACATTTATTCCGCAGCGAAGATCGAGCCCGTGACCTCTCGCATCTCAACCGGGCACTGGCCCACCAATCCACGCCACAAGGTCATCTTAACATTCAACAATTGTTTTTTTTATTTAGAAGTCATGACTGCATTAAAAAAAACTCTTTTTATAGGGATCATTAAAACAACAACCCAACAAAGAACAGCTCAATTCTATTTCCGAATTATAAATAGAAACGGTTCATGTTCAAACAATTCAAAGTCACAAAACTTTAAAATATTCAAGTACAGCCTTGTAAGTCAAGTCGAAAACGCAATCCAGTGCTGCCGTAAAATTGAATAAACCATTTTAGCTGACAAAAGCAACGATTTGTATGAAGTTTTACGATTTGTGAAAATAGCCCCCCATTAGCTAGGTCGCGTCGCGTGACCCAGCTGGTGGCTTTATGTGCTCAGACACGACAACTGCTTGCCAAACAAATCACAATGCAGATACTATTTCAAATACACGACATTGAGACGTGATTTGCAGCGACTGACAGTAATGTTTCATTTGATGACCAATGTGGCGCGGCGGGTGAAGGTCCGCCTGCGACGCAGGAGGTTGCGGGGACGATTCCCGCCATAGAACAAATGTTTATACAATCTGAAAATATTTGATCCGGGTATTCTAGGTATTTTCTATATACTGGTATTAAAAATGTCGATTTATGTATTGTATTGTAAGTATATCAGTCATCTAGCACCCATCACACAAGCTCTTCTTAGCTTGGGGCTAGATGACGTTGTCTCGATTGTCCAGAATGATTTATTTATTTATTGCATCCCTAGTTCGCTTAGGGAACTAGGTCGCTAGTTCGCTAGTACTTTCGTAGTACCTTCGTAGCCATTACGTCACTCCAGTTAAATTTCGGACTATTTCTTTAACTTAGCGACTTCTGTATACCAATCATAGCTTTCACACAAGGCGACTAAAAGTCGAGCTCAGTAGTTGCCACCGACACTTGTATCTACTTATAGACACAATTTGGAATGATGATCGATTTAAATTCCAACAGGAAATACAGATATTTTATCTCGACACGCAAACGCAATGCAGTAGAGTGAGAGGGTGAAGGACAACGGGCTGTGTTATACGCCAGTAGAACGCCACGCGACTTGCGTTATTTTTTAACTTTATTTATCTTCCCGCTGTATCATTAAACCAGATGAAATATAGAAAAGATTTCCCTTATTCTAAGAAAAAGGCTATCGCTGGCATTATAAAGCCAGTGATAAATATATATATTTGGCTATGGCGCGACGAGCCCAACACCTTTAGATCTACTGTGATGAAATTTAGAATGCAGACGATTTAGGTTCTGGAATAACATAGATTTCTTTTTATACATTTATGTTTTTATTTGAAAGTACTGTTCCTATAGTATTATAAGATACAAAACAGGTGGAAACCTCTATTACTTTTCCGCACACAGCTAACACAGTTAACCTCAAAAGAAAAATACATATTATAAATACGACCAATGTGGCGCGGTGGGCGAAGGTCCGCCTGCGACGCAGAGGTTGCGGGTTCGCCTTAGACAAATGTCTGTAGGATCTGTAAATATTTGTTCCGGGTGTTCTGGGTGTTTTCTATGTATAATAAATATCTATCTATGTATTGTATTGTATTAAATATATATCATCATCATCTAGTACCCATAATACAGCTCTGTTTAACAGCAGCTTACCTTGGGCTAGATGATGCTGTGTGGATTGTCCAGTATTATTTATTTATTATTTATTTATTTATAAATAAATAAAAATTACGTTACTGGTTATTTTTTTAGAAAGTTTAGTTACTGAAATGAACAAAAGAACCACACCATTATTTCTTACTTGGGTAAAAGGAATTCCTAGCGTAGTAACAGGGCAACTTTATAGAATGTGTATAAACAAGCCACACTGCCGATACTATCTAGCTCACTGATAGAGAACTCTTATTGAATTACAGCCGCAAAGTGTACGCCTGGGGTATGGATAAATAACAATGTTTGGAAGACTTTGTTCCACTTGAAGCTGATAAACATATGGACATGGTTTTGGAAACGATATATAAAATTGTAAAATTAACCACAACTAACCTAATATGGATTCGAAATGGTCTGAAATACATTTTTTGTTTATATTTATTTACAACAGTATTGTACGGTCCGTACACCCTGGGATGATGATAAGGTTATACCAGTAAAAACACTATGGTAAATTTTAACTGATATAATTTGATAGATAAAACTATGCTAATTAGAAATGATATGACCGCGTGGCTTGATAGATTGCCGATCGCGAACTGATTTGATGATTCCAATTACTGGCGTAAACACCGACGGCACAAATGATGTGGGTCAATGTACGTGCTCGTACAAGTATATTAAATGTTTGCATCATGCAAATATTTTTCCCTCAGTGCAAATCAAACCTCTCGCTTCTCAACCACTAGCCAAGTTCAATTAGTTTCGTTCAATAAAATCACAATAATCACATTGAAACGTGAATCATATCTGAGTGAAGGTTTCAGTAGCCTTCTCCATTCTATTTAGCAGCTTCAAGGTCTCCGAAGGCTCTACCTTTATGAAACCGCTACCGGCTGTAATGGAAGGGTTGCTGTAATAAAAAGAAAGCCTTTCTTTTGTGGCTTCTGCATTTTTGTACTATGAATGAACATTATTTGCTTCCCTATTGCTTTCTTAGCTGAGTTTTACAGGCATGTTTGTTTGTACCCGAGTCTAGTGTTGCAAATAAAAATATTTCTATTTTATCCTATTCTATTCTAGTGTATGTTGCAAGCGTACATACACTACGCTACGGTAACTGCTTACGATCAAGTCGGCCCTACGATTGCTTGCCATTTTAGTGGTATAAAAAAACTGCATTTAGTGATACAAGGAAACTTAGGGTACCAACCAACAGACATACGTACATGGTAGGACCATGGTAGGATGTTAGGAAATATTTTTGCTACCAAGCCTACCGTTTCACACTCTCAAGCTGTCTAGGATGTCTTATTTATAGAGCTTTTTAAAGAACTTTTAGTTCCTCGCCGTAGAGTCGATTTTCGCGTACGCTTTAGTGCTAGATTATGCTGATGTCAGCATTGGATCTATGATCTGTCTTGTAGACACGGCGTACTAGTGTAGTTACATGCTCACTGATTCCGTGTGTCAGCTCCGCGCAGACAATACCCTGAGCGCTTAAGCCGTGTGTTCACTGTTTATGCTATAACAGAATGTTTTGCATATTATCGTGTCTTCGAATGTTGCTAGACATGTAAGATGTTCTTTGTGATACAGCTCGTCCGGGAAGGACTACCACCATATATATTTCTGCCGCCAAGCAGTAATGCATTGCTGTGTTTCGGTTTGAAGAGTATAATTTCCGGTAAAATTATAGGCACATGAGACTTTTCATCTAACGTCTCAGGGTGGTAACACGCAAGTGATATCTGTGATGTTGCAAACTTACATATGCTACGGTAACCGCTTACCATCTAGTAGGCCATACGTTAAATTTGTAAGCTTTTTTTTTTATACCACTAAAGTGGCAACCAAGCGTACGGCCCACTTGATGGTCAGCGGTTACCGTAGCCTATGTACGCATGCAACATCATAGATATCACTTGCGTGTTACCACCCTGAGACGTTAGATGGAAAGTCTTATGTGCCTGTAATTTCACCGGAAACCATACCCTTCGAACCGGAACACAGCAATGCGAGCATTGCTGCTTGGCGGCAGAAATAGGTATGGTGGTAGTCCTTCCCCGGACGAGCTCTATCACAAAGAACTCTACTACTCTTAATAAGCTGTTTAAAGGGGATTTTGACACTAACCCGTAGCTTTTACTTTGTTCTTTCGCTACAACCTATTATTGGCTTCCTGTTTTCTCATAAGGTATTATAATAAGAATAAAGTTGTATCCGCTGTTGGTTTTCCTAACAAATAAAAATTTGTTCCGTTCCGCTTCTGTTGATGAAAACCTATACATTTTAAAATATCATTATAGCATTCTTGTTGATGTATAAGTAGCCCGTGTGAATCACTTGCACCGTTTCATCGCAGTGTAAATAGCATTGGTCCGTGGTCAACTCTGCTGATGCAGTTTACAGACAACCGATCTTCATCATAATGATGGTAACATTTCGACAAGCTTCCAGATGCCCATAGAATAGTGACCGACCAAAGTCTGGTTACACAACGTGGTTTGCCATTTGCCGACAAGTGAATACCTGGTTATTTTTGTTTTTACCTGGTTATTTTTGTTTTACTTTTACACTAGAGAAATACTAAAGATTATAATATTCCTAAAATTATTTCGACTCAAGCGGGAATTGAACCCGCAACCTACGCTTGATACGCGGGTGCTTTACCAATTGAGCTATCGAGACATCTCCGGTTATAGACATTTATTTCCCTTAAAGAATGTTACATTCACTTACATAAGAAAAACTTAATTACTTGTTAAGTGCTTAAAATATTTTATAAAGCGTATTGAGTGATAAGAAAATAATACAAAACTTGGGGGTAGACATGACTACGAACTACAGCTACATCTCGGGTTCAAATGCCCGCTTGTGGCGATATATTTTTTGGAATATTATAATCTTTAGTGAATACCTGGTTTTAGAGTGATGTATACAGAGGCTGGGACGATTTGTCTTTGAGATGGAACGCCGAGCCGGGGCGAGACAAGACGCCGGGACAATGACACGACGTTTGCAACAGTCTAGAACTAGTGACAAGTTTAACAATAGCTCAACTCTTGCATTAAATTATTGTTCAGTACGTAGCTCAACTGAGTTATCTTATGAGTCGTTAGTGGTGCAATTAATACCGTTATCTATGTTTGAATGAAGGTACAATATATTATCTTGTATCCTAACTCGTAAACTATATGTCTGGCCAATAAAATTATTATTAGTAATAAGTAATGTTATCAAACGGTGGTGATAATGTCTTCAATAAAGGTTTGAGTCATGTGCGTTAGAAATCTTTTTTTAACTAAAATGTGTCTATTAAATTTTGCAGTAACTTAAAACGAGAAAGTAATTAATACTTATACAAAATGTTATAGTTACTATCTGCTTATAAAATATTTATATTTTTAAGTCAGCCAGCAGTGTCGATAATATTTAAAGTTTTAGAGTTCTGCTCGTCTTCTTTACTTCTTTATTTATTTCAGGCATTTTGCTACTTAGACCTTACGCAATTTAGGTAATTTACTAATCAGATAATAAGCGTTTCAGGTCATAAGCTACTTTGATGTTTTGCGCTTTAGATGATTTGCTCATGAGGGGTTGTTAGGTCTCATTCGCACAACAGTTTCTCGCAAATATCTTTTGCATCTTAGTCAATTCTACTAAATAGTCATGTTGCTATCTGGGTGTTCTGATAGGTATCCGAATATTTTTATATTTTTTTAACTTGTATATCCCTCAAATATGATAAAATCAAATTAAACTTGCGATGTGTCAAAAACAAAGATTCATATTCGGAGACCGTATCACGCCTCTACGGCTCGTAGACGTGCTACGACTAGCTACGCCTTTGCGGCTCGTAGACTGCTATGAATAAGGTTTAGCTACAGGACCAAAACATTAATAATATATATTGTTTATAAATAAAATTATATGACTTGTGGTTAGAGGAGCTAGTTCGGTTCCCGTGCTAAGACAAATGTTTGCACGATCTGAATTATATTTGGTTTGTGCATATTCAATTATTATTTATCTGCTACACTACATTTGTGTGTTTTTTGTTACGTCCTCGTAAATTAAAAACTTCCAAGCTAGATGACACATAATTGATAAATTTAAAATGTAGGATTTCAAAGTCAAAGTCAAAAAAGTTTTATTCAAGCTAGGTGAATTTATTATTATTATTTTTTATTTGTTTCTTTTCAGCATTATTTATTTATTTTATTTATTTATTTACAAACACCAACAACACCGGCTGGGTTCCTATCGCTTTTAAGCATTAGCCTTGCTATTTGTTGGAGCACTTGGAGCACTTGGAGCGTTAGATTGGTGTCTTGGCTAGCGAATAGGTGAGATGAAGGCGTCTAGTTGCTAATACTTTGAGAGCGACTCGCCCGGGACTCCGGGACGAACACATTATTGCTTGAGATAAATCTGACCTTATTATAGTTATGTGCTTTATTTAGTTTGTCGCGCGCTCGCGGAATACCAAGCAGTCTATTTATTTGAATTATATTTATTTCTTTTTAGATCAGGAACTGGTAAAATTATTGTCAATATATAAACTTAAAACATTATTAAATGTATTTTATAAGATTCTAACGTAATAAAGAAAAATACTTACCTACGCAATTCTACACTCTATTCTTTTATAAACCTTCTGACCCCCTATTCATAATCGCTTGTCATCTTAAACGCTCATCCATATATTTTTCTTATTTTTAGTTAAGTAATTTTAACTTACTTACTAAGTAGGAAATTGTTACTTACATGTAACATTACTTTAAGTCTTGGCCTGTAATTTTTTAAAGAAATAAACAAATTTAAATTTCAAATTAATTTTTTTTTTTTTTTTTTTTTTTACTTAATGGCAAACAAACATATTATTATAACCAACCTGATGGTCCGTAATTACCGAATTACAAAGACGCTTGCGATAGCAATTTTGAGACGTAGATTGAGAGTCCCTTGTGCCAGTAATATCACCAGTAAAGGGTGAAAATATTTAAAATCTAGGATCGCAATATGCACCCATTAGAGCATGACAATAGTTCCAATAACTTCAGGCTCATTGTTGTTATCATCTAAATCGAGAATCGAAATATGAAATATGATAAAAAAAAACAATTTTCTCGAAAGTTTTTTTTTTTTAATGCAGTTTTAATTTTTATCAAAGCCAAGCTCGTGACTCCAAACCACATTTTTCTCTAACTATAGCCGTTTAGATATTTAGAGGGAGGTCGAGAATACTCACCCCCTCTCACTTACTTTTAAAATTATCAATATTATTGTTGAATTCATACATTTTAAATATTAATCCGTTTAAAAAAATTGTGATAATCATAATGTTAATACTCGAATTAAAAATAAACTAGCTGTTCCCACAGTTAGGCTCACTAAGGTCAGTAAATCTTTTAAAGGGCAATGTGTACGCTTCTTTAACAAAGTCCCAAGCGACATACAAAATTTATCAATTGGCAAATTTAAAAACTTAATTAAACAAAATCTGTCTCAAAAAGCTTACTATAAAACAACCGATTACCTAGATGATAAAAAAGCTTGGGACGAATGTGCTCCAACTCTACTTGGAATCCATAACAATAGCAAGGGTCATGCCAAAAAAGCGATAGGAACCCAGCCGGTGTTGTTGCCAGTTCTTTTACGGCATGGGCGCGTTGGAACTGGTGTAAATTTTCCTAGCTTGTAAGACGTTTCAAAGTGATCCTTGTGATACTACTGAATATATAATTTTTGATTTTGATTTTTGATTTATATCAGTGCTAAGATATTATCTATATGCACACACACACACTATTAGCATGATATCATTCAGTTTCCATTAACAAGGTTAGCTGCCTGCTTTTGTCTGCCCGGCTAGGAGTCTGGAGCTGTTAGTACAAGTACATAGTAAGATTGCAAAGTACCTAGTATCCCGCACGGAGCCAAGATGGAACTTTGCTCTACTCTCGAGCGAACTCAGATTTTACCAAGTAAAAAAAAAACAAGTAAGTAAATAAGTTTGTATGAGTCAGTAACCAACTTTGGTGATAGAGTTCTTTGCCCAAAAGCCTCTGTCATGGCTATGAAACTTTGAAAAAGCCGGGACCTACTTAACTATGTTCAGTTTTAGGACATGCCGGTTTCTAATCACCTTTAAAAAGCACTAGCGATAACAAAGCAAGGCTAATTAAAAATGTAGTTAAAGTTATTTTTGATTACCTTTACACGGATGCTTGAACTATACGTTCGTAGTGATTCAAGTATTCTCTACCTATAAATGAAAACCGCATATAAATCCGTTGCTTACTCTAAAAGAACTAAAGGTAATATTACCGATTCAGACGACCGATGTGGCGCAGCAGGCGCAGGTCCGCCTGCGACGCAGAGGTTGCGGGTTCGATTCCCGCCTCGGGACAAATGTTTGTACGATCTACAAATATTTGTTTCGGGTGTTCTGGGTATTTTCTATATATAATAAAAAAAATATCTATCTATGTGTATTGTATTAAGTATATATCAGTCATCTAGTAGCCATAACACAGCTCTGTTTAACAGCAGCTTACCTTGGGGCTAGATGATGCTGTGTGGATTGTACAGCATTATTTATTTATTTATTTATTTATTTACCGGTATCAACGTTGGTACCGGTATTGGTACCGATACCGGTATTAACATACAAAGTATTCCAGCGCCTTGATTGGTACATTTGACTACCCATAAGGAGCGGCGGCAAAAGTCCGCCTGCGACGCGGAGGTTGCTGGTTCGATTTCCGCCTCGGAAGAAAAATGTTTGTCCGATCAAACTATTTGTTTCGGGGTATTTTTTGTGTATAATAAAAATTATTAATGCACGTATTGTATTGTATTAAGTATATCAGTCATATATATCTAGTACTCATAACACAAGCTCTGCTTAGCTTGGGGTTAGATGATGCTGTGTGGATGGTCCAGCAAACATAGATACATAAAGAAGAACAGACGACGGCAAGTGACTTTGCTCTACTATGTAAAGATACTGTATGTACCACTGTATATTGTAGTACTTTTTACGAGTTGGCAAGTTGTAATTATCTGCGGTACTTTTGTGATATACAAAAAGTATACTTAATATAGTACTTTTAAAGTTGGTTTTACATCTTGCTGGGCGCGCCGCCAGCAAGGCCGCCGACGACCGGACCGCCCGCGGAGCCGACGATAAAATATGGCGGTCGGGAAATTGCGAGCGTTTTATTTGCAACATAAAAACTGTTTTCATTTTATTTTTACTGGTTGAACAATTGCTGAGTAATTAATTAATTGCGTGTTCAGGTCAGGCCTTATTTTCTGTTAACGTTGTTGGTATGTATCGATTTTTGCCATCAGTTATGAGGTATTATTACTATGAATCAAATATTAAATAATGCAGGGAAGAGGGAATATGAATTAATAAATAATAAATAAATAAATAAATAATGCTGGACAATAAGATAAGCTACTGTTAAACAGAGCTGTGTTATGGTACTAATAGATGACTGATATATACTTAATACAATACAATACATAGATAGATATTTTTTATTATATATAGAAAATACCCAGAACACCCGGAACAAATATTTGTAGATCGTACAAACATTTGACCCGAGGCGGGAATCGAACCCGCAACCTCCGCGTCGCAGGCGGACCTGCGCCCGCTGCGCCACATCGGTCGTCGGATTTGAGGTGGTGATGGGCCAAAATGAATAAATACAGACTTTTAAGACTGAAGTTCTTTTTATTAAAGCTCGTCCGGGGACGTACTTCCACCATATCTATTTCTGCTGCTTCACAGTATATCTGAACCAAACCAAACCCACACCTGAACCTAAACCCGAACCACAAACTGAACCCCAAGCTAAAGCTAAAACCAAAATTGTTTTTTTTTTTTTTTAATACTACTAAAGTGGTAACCAAGCGTACGGCCCACTTGATGGTCAGCGGTTACCGTAGCCTATGTACGCATGCAACATCATAGATATCACTAGCGTGTTACCACCCTGAGACGTTAGATGGTAAGTCTCATGTGCCTGTAATTTCACCGGAAACCATACCCTTCGAACCGGAACACAGCAATGCGAGCATTACTGCTTGGCGGCAGAAATAGGTATGGTGGTAGTCCTTCCCCGGACGAGCTCTATCACAAAGAACTCTACTACTCTTAAACTCTAACCAGTTTTTTGACATTCGTAGATTATATTTTTGTGCAATTCGTTAAACCAAAATCCAGTCTGCGCCGCTGTAGCACTTTCTAAGTCATAGTTAGTTCTAGTGCGTAGTAGCTCTACGTTGTCATAGTTCTACGTCATGGTAGCTCACGTCATAGTAGTTCTACGTCGTAGTAGCTCTACGTCGTAGTAGTTCGCAATACAATTTCATCGTCTTTTATTGTTAAATCGTAATCCGAAACCATGCTAATACATAACGTCTAATAATAAAAATAATGCCTTTATTCTGAATCAAGTAAATATAAAAGTTTTTTTTTTTTTTTTATGCTGATTAGATTAGGTCTCTTAATTCAGTGTGCCTATATAGGCCTCTTCTAGCTCTTTCCAATGAAGTCTGTCTGATGCCGCCCTTCTCCAAAAAGGACCGTCTAGTCTGTTCATTTTATTTCTTCCTACCATCATATATTCTCCCTTGTATACATAGCATTATATAACATAAATATTTAATTAAATAAAAATGAATTGGTGTATGTTAGTCTCGCTAAAACTCGAGAACGGCTGTTGCGATTTGTCTAATTTTTATTTAGAAATATTTGTGAGAGTCTAGGGAAGGTAGGAGAAAATATATATGAAAAACAATGGGAGGAACGCGAGTGAAACCGCACGTGTTTGATTTGATTTCAAACTAAAACTGTCATGTCCGCACTTCCTGGTTGTGTGTTCAACATAGGTCTACCGAAAGAACGCCATCTCAAGTCCTTACCATCCATTGACTTCATAAATAAGTACATAACTACTCCCTGCGACCACTTTTATGTCAACAGAAGTAGTAATAATTGTAAAATACTGGAGAAGTTACCAGAATAATGGTAATTGTGATTTGCACCGTTGTACTGACCTCCCGAAACGTCTCACTCAGGATTATGCGAGGAGTCCCCGGGGCGGCGGCTAATGCGACTTACTTCAAACAAACAGACGTGTAGTTAGGAGGAATTATTACAAATCTGACTGAAATAATAATATGCGTGAGGTTCAACTGTAATTTTACAGAACGAATATAACGTGACGTAATTTTGTCACAGACCCACGACAAGTAAAGATGATTTAAATTAAATATTTGAGTGGTATCAAAATATTATGTTAATAAAATCTTGCTCTGTAATTTTCTGTCATATTTCAAACTTTTATATATCTGTTCTGTGCTTTTACACAACTCCGAGGGATAGAAATCAGTAAAAACCTGAGGTCTCTAGCAAATGTGTTTTTATATCATCGTCTTTGTTCATTGACATAAAAATGATAAGCAAAGACAATACTTACCTAAGCAAGCTGCTAAAACGACCGTTTTTATGAGTAATGACACAGAGTTTTATCTCCGTAATTTTGTACATGATGAAAGACTTAAACTACAGAAAACAATGTACAAGTTTTTAGTATCCAAACTATGAGCAAAAACTTTTAGTACATTATTGGGACAAAATCATGGGACCACGAGAAAATACTCATAGCTGTACAGTCGATAAACTAGTTCCCTGCCACCGACCCTGCAAATGGCTCCCCAAAACGACGACGCCAAACCCAACCGCATCGGTCTCGTGACGGACGGACGGACCGCGCTATTGCGGTCCAGAGTGCGATTTGGGAAATGTAATGTTGGTGAAAGTTGTAAAAGCAATTACTCTCTCAGTATGCTCAGGATTACTGTGTAGCGTACATGTGGTTTGTTGAACAAATACTACGATTCTAAATACCGTTATAACATAGTTTCATTTTATCCTGTTCTGTTTATATTGTACCTTTTCTTAGAAACACTAGGAACACCAAGACCAGAACGAATACTTGCAAATCATGCAATGCAAACATTTGTTCGCCATCAAGTTCCACGGAATAATTTAATCTAGTTTTATCGACAATGAACAATAGGGGTCGAAAATGGCTTGAACTGTTTCGAGAAAAGGATGGTACGGCCGTGCTTTTTGCTCAACTTGGCAATGCCATGCCCCGAGATGTATCCTGTGTTTTAGCAAATAAATAAACAAATAATGCTGGACAATCCACACAGCATCATCTAGCCCAAGGTAAGCTGCTGTTAAACAGAGCTGTATTATGGGTACTAGATGACTGATATATATTTAATACAATACAATATATGGGTGAATTTCAACAAGAGATTTTTATGTGTCATTTCGGTGGATTTTTTTTATTTCAATGCTATCTACATATTTTTAATGACAAATAAAACTTTAGCCTATTTTATAACATTGTGCGTGAGTGGACATCAAATATCATCAAAAGTTACATATATATTTAAGGATGAATTTTTAAGAGTCCACTGAAATGAAAAGTGTCTACCGAAATGATAAAAATTACCACCGAAATTATATACTGTGCACCGGAATGAAATAAATCCACCGAAATGATACAGCTAAGAACAACCGTGCTGGGCAGCCAGGGTTCCGTACTTTCTTAGTTTTGATTTTTCAAATTTAAGATAAACACTGAGACGGGACAGTACACAGTTATTTTAATATCATCATTAATATACAGATATTACAGTTAGTATTACATATATCATTCTTTGAGGTTAATTTATTATGATATGAATGAATTGTTTCTTTACTTTTATAACCTTTCGTAATTTTTCTGGTTTTTGTTGTGCTAAAATGTTCGAAAACTTTATCATAATTGCTGGTATGTAAATAAATATTTTTGTTTGTTTATGAACTAATACATTTTCAAAAGAGTGAACGAAGCGTGATTAGAACGCTTAAAGTTTCTGATTAATATGATGGCTGCATTTGTAAGTTATGCCATTAATAGTAAATACATAATGTCTACCTATTGCACTAAGAGAAAAATGCTAGGTATAATTTAGTTAAATTGGTAACGAGACGAGAATAGTGTTTCTACAGGTATATAAGTAAAACTTCTAAAATTAAATCAACTCTTATATTTTTAAAACACAATAAATGAATAAGAAACATTATAAAAATATCTTAGTAGTAATAGCTTAGTACTTTTAATCCTTTTACATTATAAACGTATAAAACATAACAGAAACCTGAAATTGAGATCACGTTATTCTTAAATTACTACAACATTAGAGAAACGTACATTACATATCTAAATAGAAAAAAAACCAACAGAGTATTGTTTTACCTAAGTACTTATACATAATTGCGAATTATAGTTACTCCAATAAAACAGTATTTCTGGGTACGTATTTACGAGTAGGTTCAAGTATGTAGCTTAAAAAGATTAATTTTTCATTATGTTACATTAAACCACACAATTATTTCTCAAATTCACTAATCAGCCTCTTTTTATGACTATAAATATAGGTTTTTAATTTAGATATGTACCTACTAAACAAGTCTTCTTTAATTATCACACCACAGCACGTCTTTACTAGTCATCAGTCTTCTTTAATAAGTTTAACTTACTACCTAAAAAAAGTCATGCCATTAAATGACAGCAAATATTTAAAAAACTAAATAAACAATAACGAAAATCAAAAAATATCCAAATCAAAAGAGGACGAAGACGAAGATAATCTTCTTACTTTTCTCTTATTGGCTGTAATCATTATTTCTTCTTCGCTGTCAATATTTCTTGTCTGTTCATAGTTTTCAATAAATTCGGTATCGTGGTTTTCAAAAAATGAACACGATGGAGTGCTGAATTCAGTAAAGTTTTCATATTTTTCGAGCAATGATTTGGGTATTATTGATGATTCCTGTTCATTCTCTCCTTTTTGATTATTCATTCCATCAAAGGAGTGGGATGTTGAGGGCTTAATAATTGATATTTCAATGTTTGTGATGGAGTGTGTGTGTGGTTCATGTATGACACCTTTCCCTTGTAATTTTTTGGAAAGATTCTTTTCATTGAATGACTTGGGACGTAGTACTAGTTTTTCTGATAGTTGAATTGGACGCAGATGTGCTTTATTTGTATTATTTGCAAAATTCGTTGTTTCAATCCCAGTGAAGTCATGAAAACCTAAATGCTTGCCGTGAGGGCACCTAATAGTTTCATTTAGGCATTCTCTTTCAATACAGGACAGATGTCGAAGTGCCAAACGGTTTCCTGACTCTTTAGACCAAACAACTTGGTGAACTTTCATAGTTCCAGGAAAAGTCTTTAAGTTCTTGGGCAAAAGCCAATCTTTTTCTGTCACCTGATAATCTTCAACTGTTTCAATTTTGACACCTTTAACATAACACTGTAGGTTTTGTACCAGTGATTCAATATTGGTAATGTCATGTTGATATGAGACTTGTTTATCTAGCGTTCTTTTTATTACTCCGCCCACTCCATCTGCTGCGCTTTTTCCATGACCACACTCACAATAGTTCCAAATTATGTGGGTCAGCATCGGACAATAGGAGGATAACTGAGTCATTCTATATAATATATTTTTATTCCTGTATTGCGCAGATGGTGAGTCAGAAATAATGTAAAGATTACGAACCAGAGGAGCAGTTATCTCAATTTCTCGCAAAACAGGAATGAGGTGTGCCCATACTGCAGCAGCATCATGCCTCAAAGAAGTACTTACAGTACAAAATGACTGAGTTTTGCAAGTTTCGTTGTCGAGTTTGAAATATATTACGACAGTATGCAAAGTGAACTGTTGTCTGCTACCACCAAAATGAAGGGATTGAATTTCGGATCCATATTTGGCATTATAATTTTCACTGAAATCAATATGTATAATACAGTCTTCCTTAGTCATATTTTGTTTTAACATTTTGAAAGCTTGATTTTGATTTTTATTATTGACGCAATGTTTAAGGAATGGTTTCAGGCTATCTTCAAATTTTTTTATTAAATCTAGTGGTTTCACCCAACTCCTTATCTTTTCAACTTTAATAGCAGATTTTTCCACATTATTTTTGACGTATATGCTTTTATTCTTCTCCCAACCCCAATACGCTATGTTCACTTCATTATTAAACTCTTGGTAATCAATGTGTCTATTTTTACAGCTTGAGCATATTCTTTGCAAACAATCGATGTTATCTTTACTACAACATAGGCAACTTAAAACGTCGGATATTGTATTTTCTTTGATAAGGCGGTTTCTCTTCATAGACTCAATCAAAAGTTTCATATTTTCGTGCTTTTCACATAGGCATGTATTTCGTGCATTCACATTTGGTTGAGTGACCCAGAAAGGCTTCATTCTTGAAAATGTTGAATAGCTTATCGGTGGTTCTCCTGATTCCAAATATTTCAAGTGTAAATTTTTAAGTGTGTCTGTCAATAGTCTCTTTTGTTTTTTTAATCCATGTCTAGATATAGTGTCATTTTTTCCAGGACACAGTGTTGAATTTTCATCGTCTTCTAAAAATTTCACAACCCTCCCGAGAGTTCGGTTTTTTTCCTTATCAGGTTTTATGACTTTTACTGCTGGTTTTTCTCCTTTTTGGGTACTTTTCTTCAAAATCATATAATTGCTTTGTAGTCTGTTACACCTTTTTTTGAACATTTCTTTTTCCTTAGAGACCTGTAATAATTTGTTTTGTAATTCTGTTATTAACTTAGTTTTAGTTCTTTGATATTTTCGAAATTTGTCTTTAAGTCCTCGCTTGAATTCTACAGATGTAATTGACGAGTCTGAAACAGGGCTGTTGGGGCATAATGTTGACTCGATACTACTTAGATTTGGTGGACATGTTATTTGTTGTACGCCACTTGGTTGTACACAATGAGTGCCAGTTACTACATTGTCATCAATATGATGTTGAATATTGGAACCGATTGTACTATCGCTATTCATCGGCAAGCAGCGCCGACACGAAGCTGGATTGCCTTGACGAGAAGTGCTTGGACCAGGATTGCTATAGTCAATATCTACAAAATTTTGATACGTTGATAGCGGGGTTTGTCGTGGACTGCTTGTGTATACCCGATGAAAACTTCTTGCTTCTGTAGTACTAGAACGTTTAATTTGGATGTTCGTACTAATACTATTGCTATTCAATCGTAAGCTGCGTCGTAAAGAAGGCAAGAAGGAACTGTGACAGGAAGTGCTTAGTCCAGGACTATTATTATCACTTTGATTTGGTAAAGATTTATCGGACTCATCTTCAACGAGATCCCCAATTATCTCATCCAGAGGGTTAGCACGAGCCGCTACAGGAGCTGGAGCTGCTCTATTTTTTTTTCTTTCGTAATAAGCAGCAGCACTTATTTTGTTTTTTCTTCTTAGGATTTTTAATTTTTTAGGGGTCATTTCATGCCTTGAAACAATTAATCCCGCTGCTTTTCTTCTGGCATACCTTTCTCTGTCTTTTCTCAAAAACTCTTCGCGTGAAACTTCATTGCTCTTAATTCTCTCTTTTCTTCTTCTTTCATACAACCTCCTTTTTTCCAACCTTTCTTCTCTAGTCTGTTGCTTAGGCCGCGGCATCCTAAAATCAACATACGCTTTTCAATTTTCTTCTTTCTCATATCCACAGACATACACACTGTACTAAGTTTCTATAAAATACTATACCTTCAGACACACCACGCGCACACACACTAGCTGGACTCTTTCGCTTGCATCGACTCAGACACACACTCTCACAGGCAATTTCTCATCACATATCTCTCATGTTATATCTTTTAAAATTTAGAAATTTTGTTTTACTCATAATAAATGATAAAAACATAAGGGTAAGTGACCTATAGTGAAGGTAAACCCTCGAAATAATTAATTTGTTGAAAATAAAATTAGTAGGTATAATAATCTACTCTGTGGTGACTCACACACTCATCACATTATCGTTGAGCCGAACAAATGTGTATCTAAAGTATATACATGTACTAAAACTACATAGACGTATATATTATATATCTTAAACAGAAATATTACACAGCAAATACTTCCGAATAATCTTATCTACACTCTAGGTAAAAGTCAATTACATAACCATGACTTTGTATTTGACACAAGGATCTCTAAAACTTTATGGTTTTATCATTTCGGAGATACATTTCATTCCGGTGGACTGTAATTAGTATAACAGTCCACCGAATCCACTGAAATGATAACACTGAGATGATAAAATAGAGGTTATTTCTACATTTAACTCCGAAATAAAATTATTAAAAAAATATGAACACTACTCAAACAAAACAGCACTTACGGCAAATTTAATACACAATTTTGAAACAAATTAAACTAATCTAACACGAATTATAACAGCCACCGAAATGAAATTATTTTTGTCCTCATATCACTGAAATGATAAACTTACTTTTTTGGCGGGAAACCGCAAGACGTTGGGACCGGTGCGTTCGCGCCGAGAGCTTGAGCCGGACTGATCCGAAGTGAGGAAAGGTGAGGGGGGCGTAACAACGCAATGTTGACATGGCTATTCTACTAAAACTTACTATCCTCTGAAATGATAACTTTTTTCCAGACAAAAGTTAACTGCCTGTCAAATCCATGAGAAAGAAGATAAACAAACAAAAATAGTTTTATTTGATCGAATGTATTATAATTTAATGATTACAAAATCGATTTAAATCCATATTACGAATGTATTTGCAGGGGAAGGTATTTTATGAGCGGAATTGGGTTCAGGACAGGCCACTGTGATGATAGAATAACACTTTGTAATTTTTTTTTTCGTATATTAATGGGTAGAAATCAATTATTTTTTTTGTCAAGGTAGAGAAGTACTTACGCTGTTGAGAAAAAATATATAAAATTAAAAATTAGCACATTGCACTACCGTTCTCAGGTTTGCCGTGTATTTTTTTTGCTTGGGCAATTCACCCATATAGATAGATATTTTTATTATACATAGAAAACACCCAGAACACCCGGAACAAATATTTGCAGATCCTACAAACATTTGTCCCAAGGCGGGAATCGAACCCGCAATCTCCGCGTCGCAGGCGGACCTTCGCCCACCGCGCCACATATATTTTATTTTTTTAAATTCATTTAATATCATTAAATTTTTTTAAACTACTTGTTAGTGTAAACATCGAAGAAATAATCTACTGTGCCTGTAATTTACCAACAACCACGCCCTTCGCGTCGGAACACAGCGATGCGAGCACTGTAAAAAGCTCTACTACTAGTACATGCCTAGTACTTAATTATTGTGTAGTTAGCACTCCGGGCTCATATCAAAGCACATTCCAGGCGCCTGACCTGGTAGCCGGGAAGCTTATCCTAGCGCGCACTCGTGCACCCCGGCAGTAAGCCACCGACACCAATAGACCTATTCACGTGTCGGCAGCGAGCAAGTGGGCTTTTAACGCGTTCAATGTATCTACGGATGCCGCCTAGTGGGATCAAATGATGGTTACCCACATTTTAGGGTGGACTCGCCAGCCGAGTCGCTGGCACTGAATGTGTTAATGAATCTCATATCAATGGGTATATGCAGTATACTTACTTACTGTATTGAGTAATATTTTAGAAAAACATAAAGCCAATAGGCGTAAAGAAGTAGGAGTTCATGCTTAAAGTGTATAATAATTATTAATGCTGAGTCGAGGCCATTTTGCTGCTGTAGCACACATTACACCATTTTACTTTGTTTTTCTTGATTTTTCTTTCGATTTATGTTTTTATTTTGTATTCCTTTTTTGTATCTTTTGATTTTAATTGTGTGTTATAGTAGTGAATAAACGTATATGTCTATGTCTATGTCTATAAAATGCTATCTAATAAAAACCGAAGTAGATTTTTGAACAAAATAGCAAAACTTAGCTAGCTATAAAGCGAAACCATATTTTACCAGCGCTAGAGATAATAACGCAAAATGCTCAGTATTCAAGGTTCGTTACCGCGGGGCGTGTTGGGAAGGAATGCGGCAGGGGCTGGAGGGAGGGGGAGGCATCATCTGCATAGACTAAGGGTTGATGAGATTAGGACAGTTCGACGACCGCTTGCGGGTTTCTTTGCGTTGAAGTTGGAATCTTGGAATGAAACGGTGGTAGTCAAGTCAGCTATCTGATCGTGATACGTGTAAAGAACACTAGCCGCAGGCGTTCCGCGTATCTTGCTGTCCAACGACATCGTGTCAGGCCTTACTTGGTATCCGGGAATGTTTGTTTTATTTATACTTTAAACAGCACGTTTGTTTTCAACATCTCTAACCAGGGTTATTAAGACACAATCTACAATAACATCTCTTACTTGTAAATATTGAAAAATAGCCGTAAATACCTCCCTATTTATATCAATTGAGATCTAATAAACCTTGTTAAAGGCGAGGCGATATCAAGTTCAATAGAGTTCCTATTTTAGAAAAGGATATCCGTTTGCCAGACCCTGTCTAAAACCATCCTTTTTAACGCCGATTGAGACAACCTTTTAGTCAGTAGATTTTTTTTTCAAATTCATTATTCAGTAATGTGGCTGGGCACATTAAATACAACTCATGAGTTTAGTAAATAATGTTGAAGTAGGTATGCTAGCCCATATAATGCACAGAATAGATGATTTCACACAATTTTTTGGAAAAATTTCATACATGAGTAAATTTACACAAAAATAACCTTTTTCGACGAGAACAGACAGAAAACATATTTTTGCGACGAACCAACACGAAGAAAAACTGCCAGTTTTTCAAGTTGAAGAGCTACAACTTGAAAGACTTCACTAATCACTGAACCGCAACGGGTCTACACAATAGAGCCAATCACTCTCGCGTCAGTAGTTTATTCCCTACTCTACATTTCCCCATTACAGATCTTAGCAGAAACATAATTGGCAACTCATGATTCAAAATTGCAAATGTATTCAGAAGAAACATCTTATTTATAGCGATCAAATGAATTAGCCTCTCTTGCGGGATCAGCAGTATAAGATGGTTGCTTCAGACGCTACAGATAGCGATCGATGCACTCGACATCCGGGTCAAGGGTCCGGTCCGGTCGAGGGTCCCTCAGACCTGAGAGCAGTATTTTATGATCTATTATCTAGCGGAATAGAAAAGCTAATAGAAAAATATCTTGTCTCTTTTTACAATACCTTTAGCTTTGTGAAATTGGTGAAATTATGTAAAATTTATGGGGTTTTTTTATACAACTAAAGTGGCAACCAAGCGTACGGCCCACAAGATGGTGAGGGGTTACGGCAGCCTATGGGCGCTTGCAATACAAGAAGTATCACTCACGGGTTGCTACCCTGAGACGTAGATCGAAAGTCTCATGTGCCTGTAATTTCACCGGAAACCATACCCTTCGGACCGGAACACAGCAATGCAAACATTACTGCTTGACGGCAGAAATAGACATGGTGGTATTCCTCCTCCGGACGAGCTCTATCACAAAGAACTCTACTACTCTTTGGGTAGGGAATTTGATCCCCTGAGTCTCCAAATGTCAAGCCAGTCCAATAGTCTTAGTCATGAAATCGGTTACTGCTGCAATGTTTATATCCTATTAAAACCACAGTGTAAACTGAAAACCAGCGCTACAGACACATTATGTCTGCAGCACATGCTGAGTGGCTGCCTTTTTTTCGTCACAATAGTTAAGTTTTAATTTTTTTTGTTATTTTTATTTTTATGTTAATTGTGTGGCGTTAAATAAATATTATTCTATTCTATTCTAATTTCATTACAAGTCAACGTCTTGCGATATTCTTGCGACACTCTGCGCTCTGTTTTTCTAATACTGCAATACCTTCAGAGTCAACCGGGATGGTCCAATCGGCACTGCATTGCGTTCTGCTGCCGTATGCTGCCTATTCAGCCTTGAAACAGAGTTCCGCAACAATTACTATTTAGCTGTATTTTCTGAAAGTCAATGTTATAGATAACTGGGTCAAGCCAAAATGCAGCCAATAATAAACTGTTTATTTTTTTTATTAATTTTAAACCTGTTCACCTTTTTCATGATTTTTATTACGTACGCTTTTAGGGTAAAAACATAAAGAATATAATAGATAGGAGGCTCAAATCACAGTTAGATAGATAGATAAGTCATTTATTTGCAACTTCAAGCACACACATACAAAATTAATACATAGAAAGAGTGCTATAACTAAAATAATACAGTGAAGGAAAAAAAAATCTGTGTGTGTTGCAGTATAACAAAAAGGATACAGCTCAGCGATAATATGCTCAAAGAGCAAACACTGATTTTCAACTTACCCTTCGAGACAACAAGTTGAACGAGACAGTTCTAGGTTCATATTAGAAGATTATTTAACTGCGTCATGAATATCAAAATTACTATTACTACGCTACTTACTGTACTCAATATTCAAATTCTATAGAAAACTCGAATAGATAAATGGCCATGAGTCCAATTGAAACAAGTGTATACTTATCACATTTTATTTTAATTATAAAGTTCAATAGTTATTTGTAAAACAACTCTGTTAACTAATTTAATAGAGTAGGTTCCCAAAAAAGGAGATAGGCAAACAAATTGCTTTCTTGATAAACTAAGGTCCGCCCGTCGCCGCGGGGAAAGGCTCTTTTGAAGAATGTAATTTAGCTTCGTATTATCCCTCTGGGGAAATATCCTCATGTGCCTCTGTTCCTCTATTTCCCGGGATTTAATAAATTCCCGAATGCCTCCTTTGTAATTTGAGGCAATCGATACGATACCAATAAATATGGTCGTGCGTCTGGAGTGTGATTTATGAAATGGCTTTAGGGTGTGTATTTGAGTATTATTGGAATGTTTCATAAATTAGGGAGGTACTTTTAGTTAGTACAATTTACTTCGGTACCTACTTGTATTTGGAGCATAGCAAATGTTTTTTTTAAATTATTAAGTATACTTAGATATGGTGTTTCTTTGATTGGTTTTATTTGTTTTAATTCTTTTGTAGCTTGTGCCGAATAAATGATTTCTATTTCTATTAACAAAGTAGTAGGTACTTATTATTAGCCATAAATGTCCACTGCTGGGCGTAGGCCTCTCCTATAGAGTGCCAGGACGACCGAGTAGGGTGCCGTCCTTCCATTTGTTTTTCAGCTAGTGGTTGCCTCTCAAGAACCCTTATTCCCCAGTGGATATCGATTCTGCGAGCTAAGCTTACTGGCACTTCAACTTGCGGGTTCTAGCGCTTTGACAGTGACCTTGGTTTTCTACAGATTTCCTTTCTTTGGATCCTATCACACAATAGTAAAAGTTCTTGCAATCATCCAAAGTTTTGTTTTTAGTAGATAGATAAGAATCTTCTTATGAAATTCTGTTTTAGAGCATTACTGTATAAAGTATATCCGCAACACGTCCCGACGCTATTGCAGTCACACTATAATTTTATCCTCATTTAATGTGGTTTTCAGTAATACTCTGTTTTACGAGCCCAGTCACGTGCGTCGCCTAGTGCCGTATAAAACTTTGTCAATAAAACTCGTCGGCTATCTGACCCGTGCTAAGCAACAGAATAATATAGCACCATCCAGTATCGTAGGTGCCGGCGAGCTGGTGCTAGGTATCCGGTGCCAAGTGTTTAAAATGAAATAAAATAAACGAACGAATGAAAAGAATGAAAACGAAACCAATGATTCCAACCTAGGCTTAGGTTAGTATAACCGAAACCAGTATATCAGTACACCGACAAGACTTATGTACGGTACATGAAAATCAGTTGTTTGCTGCTTAGTTACCCCCGTACGTACTTAATTTTAGTTTCTGATAGAGACTGGTAGCAATACTGTATTTACTGCAAGGCCTTGTATTGTATTGTGTCTTCGCCGACGTCGCAAACAGACTCCGATTACGTTGTTTTTCTCCCTTTTACAATGTTTTTACGATCTTTTTTAAAAAATACTTCGGAGTTCAGATACTAGGGCTCTAACTGATAAGCACTTTGCAAGTTCTAATTTATCACGAGCCTCGGTGCGGAAGATTATTTCAATGTATTTCGTGCATAAAAGAGCTGCTTTGTAAAATGAGGACCCTGCATTTTTTCTCAATATATTCTTAATAGTAGAAAAGGTATTCATTTTATAATGGAAATCTATTTTATAGAAGCATTAACTTATTGGTATTTTATTATATTAACGCAACCAACAAAATTGTTACAAAAGCAATGCAGCGTCGCGTCGCACTGTCTAATCGACGACGCGACGCCTCTAGCTGCGTGTTAGAGCCTGTCCAGATGGGGCGTTGTACGCGCGAGTAGCCGCGTTTTACGCGCGCTCCTACGCGCGATTTGTTTGGGAGGGACCCAGGGACAGCTATGAACATGGAGCCAGACAAAGCAGTCGTGTTGTGGCTTGCACACCATCGATGGAAACGTCGTAAACAAAGAGAAAGTCGGCGATTTAATGTGCATCCAATTCTACGTGACAGAATGACGCATAGTATGTTTATAACATTATACCCAAAGCTCAGAGAACATAACGAAAAGTTTTCAATTTCATCAATAAAATGTTCTGTGTCAAAATTATCAGGCTCCATTTTCGTTTCAAATACGTCCATTGCGTCGGAATCGCGCGCACCACTGGACGCAGCAATGGCGCCCGAGTATCTCGACTTGCGCGGTGCTCGCGCGCACCACGCGCGAGTCGAGAGTCCAGCGCGTTGCTCGCGTTTTACGCGCGAGTAAGGAATCGCACGGCAGCATCTGGATGGAATGTATAGCGCTCTAGTATCTGGAGAACGCGCGAATGTTTACACGCGAGGGCACTCGCGCGTAAAACGCCCCATCTGGAGAGGCTCTTAGGACCGATACACATAACTCGACGCAAACATTACGAAACTACTTTGGCGAACGCTAACTCTAGTAAAATAGTATTATACAATAGTAACCACTGACGCGATGACGGTCACCCATTTAAAAAGCGACCCCGCGAAAAAGTGCTTTACCTTACCACTATAGTGGCAATCAAGCGTACGGCCCACTTGATGGTCAGCGGTTACCGTAGTCTATGTACGCATGCATCATCATAATATCACTTGCGTGTTACCAACCTGAGACGTTAGATGGAAAGTCTCATGTGCCTGTAATTTCACTGGAAACCTTACCTTCGAATCGGAACACAGCAATGCGAGCATTACTGCTTGGCGGCAGAAATAGGAATGGTTGTAGTCCTTTCCCGAACGAGCTCTATCACAAAGAACTCCACTACTCTTAGCTTACTTTAGCTATGCAACAATGATTTTTTATTTGTCAGTATTTGTCTACCTACTTCATTAAAATAGAAATAAATATTCTCGTATATAAGTTAGAAAGCGACTCCTGACTTGTTTGCCTAATTAGGTTACTTAGTATCGCTCACTGAATAATAAATACCATTTACACAAACCTCCTCCTACCTTCTAGTGCCTGAAGTACTTCGCCAAATTAATTAACTACAAGCTCGAATACAAAAGTGTATTAGACGTGCCTTTTGGCTAAAATATTTTCTTTATGAGAATTATTAGCTGTTGCCCGCGATTTCATTCGTATAATACGCGATAAACCTTTATCTGAGCGCTTAGCACGAAAAACTCGTTTGAGCATCGTAAACGTAAACGCTCCAGCTGTCAATTTGTATGGAATTTTGAGAGACGTCGTTGATTGTCTTTGGCTATCTTGTCAAAACGACATTTGGGTCCTCCCATTTTAATTATTTTGCTCGTGTTTTTTTAAGTTTTTTTGCGTAAATTTTGGTGGCAGTTTATCCAATTTAATTTGTTTACTTAGCACAAGTGTAAGTAATTGAAATGGAGAGGTAATGTTGGCTGGTAATTTAGTCAAAGACTTTCCAAGAGAATTTTTAAAGAAAAGTCACCATTTCTTGCCAAATTTCGTTTGTTTACGTTGCTAAGCGACAATCAAAATAATACACTTGACACTGGCAGAATTGTGGCAAATAAGCCACAGAGTCCATAAACGAAGAAGAAGAGAGGCGTTGTTAAAAATCCTACACAAATTGACAGCTGGACGATACATTTACATTTACAATTGTCAAACTTGTTTTTCGTGCTAAGCATTTTGCTGAGTGCTGGCGGATCTCGGCTGTCGTAAAATTAGCCGTTTCGATGCGCAGTAGACCTTTCGAACAAAATAGTCTGTGCGCATCATAAACAACGATATACAAATGGCGGAGGCTTGAAAAAGCGATCTCAAGTATTTAATTAAGTAGCATTTCAGTATTTGGGCGTAAATGAATGAAATAAGTAGCGGAACTTAGAGGTGATAATGGTGCTCTCTGCCATAGAACAGATATTAGTAGGTACCTCTGCTTTGGTTTTATAAGGATTTCAGATAACATATAAAACCAGTCATCGTAAAAACCCCATTCGCCAATAAAACCTTAAAATAGCTAAAGTAACCCTCTATCACAATAAAAAAGATCAATGTCACCATAGTTCCCAATCGCGTCACATTAGCCTCGGCCCTGCGGCAACAGACAGTGACTTATTGCATGACAGCGCGACGGCTCCGGTGAATTTCATGGACAAGGGTTTAATATTTAAAATAACAAAAGCCCGTAGAAAAGAAACCTTAATTTAAAACCTAGGGTTTATTAGAGTAGCAGGAGCATAATTTTTTTTTTCTGTTTACCACTGCACATTATGACTTCTAAACATTATGCCGCATTGTGGGAATAATCCGACAGCCAGTCCCTAAGAGAATTACACTGCGTTGACATAATTCCATATATACTTTTTAAGGTATAGTTCTCTCGGCGGATCTAGGCTTCCGTGAAGTTAGCCGTTTGTGATGCGCAAAGACAATTCAGTTAGAAAAAGCTCCATTGCGCATCGAAACGGCTAACTTCACGGAAGCCTAGATCCGTCGAAAGAACTATACCGTAATCTAGCTCGAATGACGTTACCTCAAGGAATTTGTAAGTAAATACTAGTTCTATGAGTTACCTCGATGTTCATTACTTTGACACCTGCATGTACCATGGACACCTGCACATTTTGTTATGTTGACTCTCAAACAAACAATACATCATCACAACAGAAATCAAACAGAATAACATACTGACAAAACAGTCTCGGAATCATTTATATCATCGTTCTGTCATATATTAACAGTGTACTGTATGGTTCTGGCAGTACCAATGTACAGTTGACTCGGCTAGGTATAGTTGGTGTAAATGGTTAGGTACAGTTTATTATATAGATAAAGTTATTGCGCTCCGCAGCGAAAGCTCGCTATGAATATTTATGCGCTAGTCTCACAGCTTACAGCTAGCTCGGCTACAACTACTTCTGTACAATATTCTGTACAATATTACAGAATGTATATAAGCAACAGCGCGCACAAAGCGTTTCGCTTCTACGTTTCTCTTGCTCGCCGCTAAAGAATGGAACTCTTTGCCGGAGTCTGTGTTTCCCGATAATTACAACCTGGGTGTTTTCAAATCACGAGTGAATAGGTTTCTTCTAGGCAAGCGTGCTCCACCGTAGACCACATCGTCGCTTAACATCAGGCGAGATAGTGGTCAAACGTTAGCCTATTCTAAGTAAAAAAAAATATATACTTACTGTCGCCCACGACTTGGTTCGCATGAAACTCGCGAACCGTACTTTTGTCCAGGATAAAACCCGGTCTATCAATATCTGTTTTACATTTTAGTCAAATCGGTACAATAATTGTTGAGTTACAAAGGAATAAACATCTAACCAAACAAACAAACATTCTAACTTTCGCATTTATACTATTATTAGTGTGGTGTGACTAGCGCCCTGGCTTCACATGGGTGCTTAAACTATACTATCTATTGAAGAAAACCGCTATAGAATTCGTTTTAGTTTAATATATAATACACAAGCTACTTTGTTTTATACAATGTATGAATAGATTATACTTATTGCTTGGTTCTAGTCTTGCGGTTTTGTGCCTTGATTACATAAGTCGGGCTTTTTTTCTTTTTCTGTCTCCTACGTGCAGACTCGGCATTTACAACAATAGCAAGGCTCTAGCCATAGAACTATATTTGAGTAGAATGAGTGAGCGTATGTACCTCGCGTGCCGAAAAAACGGGCTAAGTAAGGGCTGGGAACCTCTTTACTCGCCACGAAACTCAGTCTACTCCCAACCGGGGGCGGTGTGGTGTGCCAGTGCCTAGAATCGGTTTGCCGCGTGCTTATCGATGCTTTTAAATCATTTATTTTCTCGCGGCTTATGTTTCCCATCACTAAAGTGTAAAAACTAGCACGCAAAATGTTACACACTCGGTTTCCATACAAATCGACAAACTCTTTCATTCTACTTAAATATAGTTCTGTGGCTCTAGCCAAAAAAATATGTTGTTCGATTCTTTTACGGCATGGGCGCGTTGGTACTGGTACAAATTGCTTGTAAGATATTTACCCTTGTGATTTTATTGAATAAAACTCTTTTAACTTTGACTTTGAATCCTACAGACGACTCTAGGTAAGGAAAGTTCGAAGCGAGTCTGGTTGATCCTGATGTGCTGACACAAGGCTAGCTCCATCATGTACTTACTTATTTATTTATGTATCTGTGTGTTTTTTTATAAGCAACTGAGCTGTCATTACGTGTAAGCGGTTACCGTAGCCTATGTGCGTTTGCATCAGATATATCAATTGCGCGTTGCCACCCTGAGACGTAAATCCAGACTTCGAAATGTAGTAGATTGATGTGTTTTCTATTTTAGAAACACCTCGACCACTATAGACTCCTCTCCATCAAAAGGTTGTCTGGAGATCACTTACCTAGCGATAAGACTGCTTATTGTACTCACACTTGAGTTACGCTTTGTGCTACAGCTGTGCTACGGCGTAGCAGCTACGCGTGCGTCAAAAAAGACTAATTTCATCATGACATCCTTCTAATGTACCCACTGCTGGGACACTGGCATAATCTCAAGCGACGAGAGTGATTGGGTTTTAACCCACCTCGTCGACCTTGAGGATGGTAGATGGCACATGTCTTTCAAATTTTTAGTTCTTACACATGCCGGTTTCCTCACCGATGTTTTCCTTTACCGTATCAGAGCACTGGCATTGCGCACATACATTTTTCGACTTTAAGATCGGAAGGCGGGGTCACTACCACTAGACCACCAGTGCCCGTGTTGTTTTAAATGTTTAAAGGCATCTTCTTCACCGTGTTACTTAACATAACTAACCGATGAGATTATCGCAAAGCTTGCTTCCAGGAAGGTTCAGTGTAATCCATCATTAAATATTCACAGAGAGGTACTCAAAGAGTACCAGCTCAGCGCCCGCCCGCGTCCAAACGTGCTAAATAAGTAATGAAAGTGTTACTCGCCTAAGTGAAAGAGGATGTTCAAAGTCATATTTTAAGGTGCTAAGTTGTTTTGGTAGACTCATAGATTTTTTTCTCAATCATATGTTGCGAGTCTAACTAATATTATGAATTTCTTGATATAAAATGACTCGGCTCAGTATATGAATGAATGAATAAAATCTGTTTATTGTTTACACCCTGAAAACAAAAAATAAAAGCAAGATAGAGCTAAATATATGTAAGTAAATAAAAATAAATAAATAAATAAATAATGCTGGACAATCCACACAGCATCATCTAGCCTCAAGGTAAGCTGCTGTTAAACAGAGCTGTATTATGGATACTAGATGACTGATATATATTTAATACAATACAATACATAAATAGATATTTTTTTATTATTTATAGAAGAAAATACCCAGAACACCCGGAATAAATATTTGCAGATCGTACAAACATTTGTCCTAAGGCAGGAATTGAACCCGCAACCTCTGCGTCGCAGGCGGACCTTCAACCGCCGCGCCACATCAGTTCTCAAAAAAAAAAACATATTGGACAAGAGCATGCAATCTAGATTATCTATTCCATTACACAAAAAGTTGTATTACGAAAATGACCGGTCGCGTCGCGTGCCCCCATTTCCATTGAAAGTTAAATTGCGTCCGAAAATTAACCAGTTGGCGAGGTCGAGCTCGGGGAAAGGGAAGTTCAGCTAATGCTTGTGCTAATTCATAACTAGCTGTTGCACGCGACTTCGTTTGCGTAGAACTTGAAAACCGTACTTTTTATTTTCTTATCGGGAATACCCGGGCACTATCTTTTTATGTTTTAAATTTCAGCCAAATCGGATTAGTTGTTGTTGAGTTTAGAAAGAAAGAAAATACATTTATTGACTCCCATAAAAACAAGGAAAAAAGAAAAATAAACACAGAATAATACAAGTAAAAAGGCATCAACATGCTTGTACCTTAGTAGGCAGGTAGGTACTACCACCTACTTAGAAATAATATACCGGAACAAACATACTAACATCCAAACTCTCCAGGTCAATGACCAAAAGTCGTACCAAAAAGTCTCATGCCTTAAGATCAAAATATTACATATTAGTATTTTTTTACGACATTTACGTGCGATTTAATTTTTGAACAAGGAATTTACAAGAAAGGAAGAGTGTTTTAATTGTTTTATTCCCTGTTCCGTTTCACGTAAAACTTTGAATTTTTAAAGTATCATATCTTTCAAAAAACACGTCATAAAAACATACTTTGGCAATTTTAATAAAAAGTATCTATTCTATATCGAATGTCTGTGTTTTTTATGCCTGTAGCAGACCTACGCTGCGAAATCAAAACAGCGAAACTGCTGCTTGAGTTTAGCTGTGCAACCGGACCGGGACAGGGTATACGCCACACGCGGAACCGCTCTGAAATGGCGGCCAACAGGCTCAACCGCCTGTTGGCCGCCATTTCAGAGCGGTAGACGGCGCCTGAGCAAATAAGCGAAATAATGAGAGAAAGTAGTAATTTCGTTTTTTTTAATAACTCCGATACACAAAAAAAACTTCTGTAATAGTAAATTGATTTGACGACTGTAATCTTTAAAAATCAAAGTTTGACTTTGATGCAGCCTGATGCATCATGGTACGAGATTCCCTGGACCCATGAGCATTCTTGTTTAGAATAAGTGTGATAACGAGTATTTCGTGTGTGAGAGTGATTGGTCTAGTAGTAGTGCCTTCCAATCCTAAGGTCGTTGGTACGAAACCGGTCGAGCAATAGGAGTGCGCTCGTTCGGTGAAATAAAACTCCACGAGGAAATCAGCATGTCTAAAAACTACAATTTGACAGATGTGTACCATCCACGAATCCGTATTGAGTCTACGATTCAATTATTCTCGGTCGAGAGTATGCCAGTGTCAAACTTAATTTATAAATAAGTAAATAATGCTGGACAATCCACACAGCATCATCTAGCCTCAAGCTAAGCAGAGCTTATGTTATGGGTACTAGATGACTGATACAATACAATACATATATAGATTATATTTACTATACATAGAAAATACCCAGAACACCCGTTTTTCAAAGTTGTTAGGCCATGACAGAGGCCTTCAGGCGGCCTATAAACTCTGTCACCAGAGTTTGCCACTGACTCATACGAACGAACGAGAACTCCCGGAACAAATATTTGCAAATCGTACATTTGTTCCAAGGCAGGAATCGAACCCGCAACCTCCTGCGTCGCAGGCGGACCTTCGCCCGACGCGCCACATCAGTCGTCAATTATGTAAGTTACTTCCAATTAATTCTTCGCCTACGGCGTATTTGAGAGCGCAAAACATAATATACTGATTACATTCATTATCTATTTACGTCGAATTAATTCGATGAAAGCCAGCGAGGGGGCACTTCACATCAGGTTAGCAATAATCTGTCACAAGCTTGCTTCTCCACCAAAATGTAATTTCTTGTAGAATATAATTAGAAAGTTAATTTATTTCTCAAGGCTTGTTTACATAATGCTATACACAGCCTCTTCCGTTTACTAATAGCAAACATGAAAGAGTGCATTATATTTATCACCTTATTCATAAATAAACTGTAAATTTAGCAGCATGCTAAATCTAAGTTTCTTTTTCTGTACTTCATAAGTCAATGAATAAAGTCGATGATAGATTTGAAAGACACAAGCTAACAGAGGTTCGAAGTACGTCAATGAAGAACTTCCCACGCAGGATGTTATTACATCCTTTCGATATTTTTCTTCACTGTTTGTGAACATTGGAATTTGTGCGCATATTTTAAGACGAGATCCCAACGGAGCGATTGCAAACACACCTCTCTCCCCTACCTTCCAACCCTTAGGATGATTTAGTATTTTTACAAGACTCAGTTAACTTCTTTTACTAGCAGAACTCAAATATATACTCAAAGCATAGAACAGATATCAAAGGCTACTTACTCCTGTGATCAGCACATGGCACTGCACTGCGAAAGTCACTCCACTTAGACGACCGATGTGGCGCAGCGGGCGCAGGTCCTGCGACGCGGAGGTTGCGGGTTCGATTCCCGCCTCGGGTCAAATGTTTGTACGATCCACAAATATTTATTCCGGGTGTTCTGGGTATTTTCTATATATAATAAAAAATATCTATCTATGTATTGTATTGTATTAAGTATATATCAGTCATCTAGTACCCATAATACAGCTCTGTTTAACAGTAGCTTATCTTGGGGCTAGATGATGCTGTGTGGATTGTCCAGCATTATTTATTTATTTATTTATTTACTCCAAGACAGATTATCTAATTATATTCACCCAGTAATTTAGCTTGCCACAACTCAATAATGCTTGGCACACACTCATTATTGAAGATAACTTTTTTTTTTTTTTTATACTACTAAAGTCTGGCAAACAACTGCCCAGGATCGCAAATCCTGGAGGAATGGGAGGGAGGCCTTTGCCCAACACTGGGATCCAGTAGGCTAACAGTAACAGTAGTAACTACTAAAGTGGTAACCAAGCGTACGGCCCACTTGATGGTCAGCGGTTACCGTAGCCTATGTACGCATGCAACATCATAGATATCACTTGCGTGTTACCACCCTGAGACGTTAGATGGTAAGTCTCATGTGCCTGTAATTTCACCGGAAACCATACCCTTCGAACCGGAACACAGCAATGCGAGCATTACTGCTTGGCGGCAGAGATAGGTATGGTGGTAGTCCTTCCCCGGACGAGCTCTATCACAAAGAACTCTACTACTCTTAGGGGTCGTCTTGGGGGTAATACCCACCAAGACGTACCTACTTTTGTTTGGAGAGTCCTACCAGATAGCGATACGAGTGTATAGGTCTCACAACGGATCTCGGCCGTAGTGAAATTAGCCGTTTCGATGCGCAATGGAGCTTTTTCAAACTAAATTGTCTTTGCGCATCACAAACGGCTAACTTCACGGAAGCCTAGATCCGCTGTGCGAACTATACTTACATCCTTAAAATCAGAAATAGGGCCATAGTCAGAAATAGCTGAAGACGTCATAACCTGAGTATATTTTTAGCCATCAATCTTTCGCTGTCATGCAACCACAAAATTGGATAAAGCTGAAAGGGCGAAGTCACTTTACCAGAGTTCAATTATTCATCAATTGACTTTGTGATTAAAAAATCGATTGCTCCAAGAAACCAGCGTAACTTTGAACAGGTTATACATAATTTCTATCAGGAATTCTTGCCACTGTTACTGCCAGCTTTTGAATTACTTATCAGTTTTGCGGGTTCAGCTGAGCTAGTCATTTTGTAATTCAAGTACAAATCAAATTTAAATTATTTTTGTTCAACAAAATCACAAGTTTAATTGTAAAACGTCTTGAAAGCTAGGTGAATTTACGGCCTAGTATCAGTAGTCCGATGATTTAGTCCGATGATCGGACTGATGAGACTTTTTAGTCTCATCAGTTCGATGATCTAAATCCTCGGACTACTGAGACTTTTTGTCCGTTAGTGACTGTCAGTAGCTATACTATATTTCTGGCGCTTCGACGGCCGCTCCCGCGGCACGCTCGCTTCGCTCGCTCGTCTCGCGCGTGGTTTTTCACTAACCTAACATAACCTAACCTACTAATTTCGATCTGGGTGGAAAATTAGATCTGTAGACTTCCAACTTATGGTGGAAAGCTAAGTTGGAAGATGGGAATAAGTCATACTTAGAAACTTTTTGACCGACAGTCACTAACGGACAAAAAGTCTCAGTAGTCCGAGGATTTAAATCACCGAACTACTGAGCCGACAAAGTCTCATCAGTCCGATCATCGGACAAACTAACCGGACTACTGACACTAGCCTGAATTTAGGCCAGTTTCACGCGGCCCAGCCTTGAAGAATCTGGCAATTATGTATAAATTTATCAATAGTAACTTAATTTAATACAATATCTAATAGCCACCTAGTTCGTAATACATAATTATTAACATAATTACAACCGTACTAATTAAATATCTAGTTCAAGCTAAGGGAACATTAATTATTATGGAATATAATTGTTATATTATTTTCTTTAACTTTTCCGTTTACTTACAATCGATAAATCCATATTACTCACTCAATTTAGCTAAAGCTTACTGTAGCTGCATCGTTGTTCAACAGGGGAATACGAAAACGTTAGTAAAAATATATGAATATCAGCGTCTTTATTAGTAGAACTGCCCTTTTTAACTGATCAACGAAATTTAGTATAAAACATAGGCTATTTTCTATCGTGGTACTACGCGAGCGAAGCCGCAAGCGATAGTATAGAGTGTGGCTTATCACTAAAGTAGTATCGTGTTCCGTGACATTTGGCCACGCCGACCAAGCTCGCTGGCACACAGCTTCCTGGCAGTTAGGTCACAGAGTAGGCTTGCTGGCACCCGTGCTACGTACTCTTGCCAAAGAGCCTCTTTGAACGTTAGCCTTGTATCATTACTGCCGCATTATTTGAGACTAGTTTATTCTAAGTTTTTTATGAAAATAAAATAATAGGACACCCAACACATAAATTTATTTAATAAAGTCAAGTGTATCCCGTATATCCCAACCACAATATCCCACTAATATTATAAATGCGAAAGTTTGTATGTTTGTTACTCTATAACTCGACAACCACTGAACCGATTGGCTGAAATTTAAAACAAATATAAATAATGACCGTGTATAGGACATAGGCTAGGCTAGTTATCAATACGTTTCCTACTACAGTGTTATTAACGCTTTAATGCGTGTGCCGCGATGGTGAGGTAAGTGAGTGACCAGATTGGCGTGGGGGATGAACATGTGCGATGGAACAGTTATACACAACACAGTTCGATTAACACCACCAAACATGACAAGCATATAGAAGCTTATTATCAAAAATTAGTAATTACTGTACAAAAGAAAATAGTCAGTCATTTGTCAAGATATAAAGGCAAGATACGATACGTGAATAGATAGTGTGGCTTGCCAGCTAAGCGAGATTTTCCGACTGGTTAGGCTCAGCGCGGTGAGGCGTCCCGTCGCCTTCACAAGCTCCGAAGGGCTCAAATACAAGGCTTGGGGTTAACGAACCCGTAGCATCGGATCAAGTCATGGTGATCAATAGTCACTGACATCCGTAAACCTTACAAGAAATACATGAACATTATTTTCCAAAAATAAAACTTAACTTATGTATAACAATAATTGTCATTATTCTTTTATTACCAGTATCCCAAGTATTGTCTTTCCTTGCCATTATATGTCAATCAACGAAGATGATGATATAAAATCCTTGCGTTACTGACTGACTGACTGCCATCCAACGCACAGTCAAATCTACCTCCTGGAAACCAAAAAGGGTGTTTCTTTAGAAAAACTTAAAAATTATTGATGACTCGAAACGAAAACGAAATTATACATAATGCTCCTGAGTCCTTAGCACGAAAAAATCGTTTGACAATCGTAAATGTAAACGTATCGTCTAGCTGTCAATTTGTCTACGATTTGTTTACGATTGACAAACGAGTTGATAGTCCTAACAGTATAACTAACTAAGTTCGTATGAGTCAGTGGCCAACTCTGGTGACAGAGTTTCTAGGCCGCCCGAAGGCCTCTGCCATGGCGTAACCACTTTTAAAAAGCCGGGACCGACTGCTTAACGTGCCATCTGAAGCACAGGAACTCTCAGTTGAAATTGCCACTGGCGGTCACCCATCCAAATGATGACTACGCAGAACAGTGCTTAACTTTTCAAGAGTACAAAAATTTGACAGCAATAAACAGAAATTGGGATTGGATCGGAATTGTCATTGGATTCAAGAGTAAAAGGCACCTGATAGAACAGCTTAGCCAGCTACGTCACGAGCGCTCCTCAGTATAAAGAAAACCGTACTATTCTGTGAGATGTATAACATTTCATGGTGACCCTCGACTTGGGTAGGGATATTGATAGCTTCAGCCCTTGTGCTCGTTGACTCGTGAGCCCCCACATTCCGAAATGTCAACGACCGAATGCCGAATTCTTTATCTACCACGCCACACGAGGAATTTTACCATTTGGCCTACTGTGCCTCTTTTCGCTAATACAAAGTATTGGTGTCTTTACGTAGTATAACACAAAGTCGGTTCCCGCTGTCTGCTCTCTGTATGTATTATATTATGTAGTTCGATTTTGCATGCGGCATTCAACAATATACAGGGTATTTTCGCGCCATTGTCCTTGACGCACGGGTTATTGAAGCGCCGCGCGCGCACCCCTATCGATTTCCAACCAGAATATAATAATTGACCAGAAAAACGTAATTGATTTACTCGAGTTTAGTCAGACAAAATGTTAAAATTGTATGTTTATGATTTTTTTTTGTGTGTGAAACATATTTCTTGAATATTATGCTCTAATAATAAAATACCCTTTATAGTGTGATTCAAAAAGAAAGGTTTATAAGTGCAAAACCGGGGCGGGTCGCTAGTATTATTCGAAGGCTTGTATTTATATGGCACCGAGCAAACTTACGCTCGGGTGGATAAGGAAAAAAACTGTTTTTTTTTATTTGTAAGTTGATAATGAATGACCTTATATAGTCATTACGAATGTTTTCTGATGGTCTCATTGATGGGAAAACGGGAGTTATCGCTCGTGGTCCGATTGCTTTCTGTTTTTTAAATGTTTCATTCTGTATAAAAGGTAGATAGCTCCGTCATTGGAGCTACAACCTTTGTTTTTACTGCTAGGTTAAGTGGAATTCAAAAACCCAAATTTATTTCTACTTGAACCGGAAATCTTCCGCTTGTTACGCGTTGCTCTACCAGTTGAGTTAAACTATAAACTGTATTTCCGCCAGCAAGCTTTTAATATGAAATCTGAAAGCTCCTCATCCGGTTGAGTCCGGCTCCCGGGGGCGGCTCCCCTAATCCGTATTTACCTAAAGCAATCTTCCGTGCGATATAATCTCTGAAAGTCGGAGTGCAAATGAAAAGTTTATTATCTAAACCTCTGAGCCGAAGCTAAATATTTTCTTTATTTTTATGCTGGACTAGCTGTTGCCCGCGAAATCGTTTGCGCGAAACAATAGGGACCATTTTTTATTTCTGGGATAAAAAGTAGCCTATGTTCTATTCCAGACTATATATTCTATACAGAGATAGGATATAGTCTGTAGGATATAGACTATATCTTATACAGAGACAGGATATATACATTTATATACAAGATATTTAAATCTTAGACAGAGATAGGATATAGTCTGTAGGATATATCCCGTATAGAGATACAGATAGATACATGATATTTAAATCCTATTTTGACGATCGATGTGGCGCAGCGGGCGCAGATAAGCCTGCGACGCGGAGGTTGCGGGTTCGATTCCCAGCTCGGGTCAAATGTTTCAATCAATCAATCAATCATCTAGTACCCATAACACAGCTCTGCTTACTTTGGAGCTAGATGATGCTGTGTGGATTGTCCAGCATTATTTAATACAGAGATAGGATAATGGTCTGTACATGTAGCCAAATATACACAGATCTGGTCCGGACGTGATTCAGTAACAAACAATTAAAGTTATTTTTGATCGAGTTAAGCAAGTATGTTTCAAGATTTCAAGATTTCAAGATATTTATTTGCACAAATAAGTGTTACAAAAGGTCTTAAAAGTAATATAATATGTTAGAATAAGTAGAATAAGTATATTGAACAATAATCAAGATAAAAGCTTACAGATACCTTGCTTCAATATTTTCTAACGAACGTTTGCGCTAGATGTACTACATGTAGGTCATTGCGAATGTTCCGCACACACACTGCAGCCTCACGTATCAAGTGCGCATGCGCGGGGCGCGGCGAAGGCTGCGCGGGTGACGTAGCGGGGGGGGGTGGAAGGGGGCAGGAAGGTGATAATAAAATAAGGAGCCCCGCTGCGGTCGCCCTGCCCCGCCCGAGTCAGATAGCCAGCGATCATCACTATCGCGCGAGATAATGCTTTATATGTAGCTCAATTGATGACCCTTTGATAATAAAATGTTTACGTCATATACGTTTTTATTATGGTCGTATTCGTATTTGGTCGTTCCTTATCACGTTGCCACAATGTAATTTATTCTTGCGATTGCTCTCTGGCGAAGTAAGTTTGTATGAGTCGGAGGCCAACTCTGGTGACGGAGATAATAGGCCTCCGTCATGGCATTTGAAAAAGCTGGGATTGCCCACTAAAATATATATATTGGAAGACTACGCTGGTGTCTCGGTTGAGAAACGAGAGGTTGCCGGTTTGTTTCCCCTGCAGGACAAAAATTGCATAATCTGCAAATATTTGTGCCGAGTTTACTGTTGTGGTACCATGGTACTGGTAGAACATTAAAAAACAGAAATTTAAAACTCGAAGTTTTGTGCGACACTGTTATGCAGCTCTGCAGCATTTATGATCAGGCAGGTTTTAAGAGTAGCAGAGTTCTCCTGTGATGGAGCTCGTCCGGGGAAGGACTACCACCACACCTATTTCTGCCGCCAAGCAGTAATGCTCGCATTGCTGTGTTCCGGTGTGTAGGGTATGATTTCTGGTGAAATTACTGGCACATGAGGCTTTCGATCTTAGCCTCAAGGTGGCAACCCGCGAGTGATACCTCTGGTATTGCAAGCGTCCATAGGCTGCGGTAACTGCTTACCATCTCGTGGGCCGTACGCTTGGTTGCCACTTCAGTTGTATAAAAAAAAATGTGAAGATAAAAAAAAAATAAAAAAAAAATAAAAAAAAAACTTCTTTTGAGGTTAACTGTGGTAACTGTGTGACCTCATCAGTTAAAAGGTTAAGCGGAATAGTACTAGAGATTTTTCGTCTGTTTTTTTATCTTGTAATGGATTTCCGCAAAGTAACGCCTGAATCTATCAATTATCCTAAAAAAAATGTGGGTAACCACAAGCTCAAAAGCAATATAAACTGACATTTGTGACACAAACAAAACAGTGTAGTGTTTTTTCAATATTGCTATAACGACTTGATCGTCTTGTCATTTAATTTTTTCTGACATATAAAAAAACGTTATGTACTTTACGAACTCAGCGCTGGTGTGGTAGGCCCTCATTTCCGTAGCTTACTTTCATAGGTACTTATTTAATTCATAAATGGAAATATTATTCAAACAGAACCATTCCTTTCAATATCAAAAGAGATTCGGTCTTATTTTCCGGAAAAAACTTATTCGCATAAAAGTGATTGAAAGTTTGTAAGTTCCAGTAAGCCCTTGTGGAAAAATACCGAATTCTCGTTCGCCTACCTTCGCGCATGTTCGGAAAAGTCACTAGTGATGTGCTTTGAATTTTTTGCTGGAAAAACCTTTGGTAAAAATGGGATGAATACACAGAGATGGTGCGAACTTGTGCTATGGGAACTAGAATTATTTTGGTAAATACGTAGGTACTCATATACATAAATACACACCGACTAGGAACAAATACCGGCAGATCATGCAAACATTTCTTCCACAGCGGGGATCGAACCCACAACCTCTCGCTTCTTAACTGGGCACTCGCCCACCGCGCCAACAAGGTCTTCAAATCAGTTTTTTTATGAATAACGGATGCCCGCGACTCCGTTCGCGTGGAACTCGGGAACCGTACTTTTTCCGGAGTAAAAAGTAGTCTATGTTCTATTCCCGGTCATTATCTATCTATGTTTTAAATTTCAGCCAAATCGGCCCCCTGATTATGTAAGTCTATCGCGGTCGATCGCTTGTTGTTGCATCTGGCCGTCTTTTTCACACCTACAGTGCGTACCATAAGCGCGTAAGGGATCGACTAGCGATCGACAGCAATTTGACAGCAATAGACTTACGTAATAAAGGCACCGTTCAGTGTTTGTTGATTTACAGAGGAAAAAACATCCAAACATCTAAACATCATCATCATCATATCAGCCGATAGACATCCACTGCTGGACATAGGCCTCCCCCAAAGAGCGCCATGACGACCGATTTTGGGCCTTCACCATCCACCGACTTCCTGAGACCGCTTTAATGTCATCGGTCCATCGAGTGGGGGGCCGTCCTACACTTCGTTTTCCAGTTCGTGGTCGCCACTCGAGAACCTTTATTCCCCAACGGTTATCGGTTCTGCGAGCTATATGGCCTGCCCATTGCCACTTCAACTTACTAATTCTAAGAGCTATGTCGGTGACCTTGGTTCTTCTACGGATTTCCTCATTGCGAATTCACACATCTAAACATCCAAACAAACATACAAACTTTCACATTTTTAATATTAGTGTGACAGTGGAACTTTTTATTTATTTGAAAGTCGGGTATCAGTGATGGTTAGGCGGAATCTTATAGCCGAGCTAAAGCCCATTTGTGATGTTCCACTCGTATCCTACAGGATAGGGGATGGGACTTCAATATAAACGATTGGTATTGTTTTAAACACGTGCACGCGACCGTCTCGCTCGCTCGCCCTCGACCGAATGCCTTCAAGCCCGAGCGAAGCAAGTCGATCACGCGTCGATCGTATTCGCTTTAATCGGCAAACGCCACACCATCCCTAGTCAACAATTCTGAAATACACGTCCCGTTTTAATATTTCAGTGAATCTCGTTAGTAGAACAGCGGTATTGTATTTAACTTTCCTTTTTATACATTTTGTTCAGAACTTCGCAACGATTTCGTTTGGATGTAGCGAGTTACTTCGGTACGAACTTACTTTTATACAAACTCACGATAAATTGTATATTGTATCTACGAAACTGTATGGTAGAGGATTTTTAATAAAAGTTGAGATTTTTAATACGAAACAAATGATTTCACATATTTAAAATTTATTTTATGATATTACCTGGTGGTACTCTTCATTAAGAGTTTGTCTTGGTGGGTACCACTACCACCGCAGTGCCAGAAATTCTGCCACAAAGCAGCAGGTGCAAGTATTCCTGTGTTTAGGTTTTAAGAGCACTGTAACATGTGAATTCACTCCAAAACTCTTGCTAAAGAGTACAGCCAGGTAGATATTATAAAATAAGTCTTTTTTTTTTGCCTAGTTAAACAAAATAAACTTAATTATTACATCTCAGGGTGACGCAAGCAGTGCAGAGCCACGCAGAATATTAAAACTAATGTTTTTGAGTGACAATGCAGCTCTATGGTCAGGCGTGGCGCTTAACATCAAGCGAACGACTTCACAGTTCTGGGATTTGCTGACACAAAAAAAGGAAAAACATAAAAAACTCGGCTGTCGTGAAGTTACCCGTTTCGATGCGCAATGGAGTCTTTTCGAATTAAATTGTCTTTGCGCATCACAAACGGCTATCTTCACAACCGCCGTGACCCGTTGGCAGGATAATAGAAACTAAAATTGACTATTGAAACAGAAAGCCGAGAGCGACCCAAGATAAACTGAATTATGGAGTACAAAAAATAGATTCATATTTTTTTAGTACAACCCGCAAGACTCGCCATTATTCACTGCTAAAATATTCCACCAAAAATATGCAATAAAAATACACCAGTTTTTCTTTTCGATGGCGGGAGCAAAATGTTGAAAGGGTTTAAAAGGCTCGTAAAAATAATGCTTAGCAGCTCTTCACCGCCGCCATACACATTTTTTTAAATATAAATAGTTAAGTGATAATCACCCTAAAAAACCATAAATTATTATGCGGTACAGTTTAGCCAAGGCTTTATCTAGAATGTTGTTTCTCATTTACATGCAAACGGTCTGTGGCCAGTGTAAGTAGACCCTTGCCGGTCCTCAACTATGGGCCAGTATGAATGATTAACAACACAAAATAATGGCCCAATTTGTTAAATTAACACATGTTTTAGTACATTCATGAATTTCTATTGTAAAATTTATAATTCTACTTTTTGATTCGTATTTAGCAGTAAGCACAAAAGAAACTTTATGAAAAGATTAGGCGTAGTTTTTCGTAGCACTCGTAGCGAAGAGTAGCATGTCGTAGCTTGTCGTAGCAAACGACGCGTGTCTACAATCACACTTCATGCAAATGCGCTCTTTCACATCAACTCTTTTGTTATGCTAGGGTTGCTTCCTGCGTCCTTATTCTAATAAAATATATTAAACGTATTAAAACAACAATATATACAGTTCGAAGTTCATAAATATTATATGAAACGACCAATATTAATGATTTCGGGAACAACTGGCATATAAATATGAACTTATTTTATAATAAGCAACTTCAAAGTTACTCGACTGCATCTTTTTTTGTAAGCCTCGACGCAAAAGAGGTATATTATAATAAGTTCTACCGCTATATAAGATCATTCATGAACCTATCCCTTAAGTTTGTCAGGTTGATAATGACTGACCCTGTATTGTTTATCTGCCTGTGCCATCGCAGATATTAAGCGGGTGAACCGATTTCAATGAGGTTTTTTTATTTTATAGCCGAATTTCTAGCGATAGTTCCTGGGTATGTTTTATCAAAAGCATCGGGAGTTTCTTAAATTTTTTTATGTTTGCTTTATTAGAATTATATTGATGTTGGCAGCCCTACGACATCCGCTTGTAAAGTAAAAAGCCTTGCTAAAACTTTGTATTTTTCTTGCCGCCTCGAATGCATACCGTTTTAATAAGTCATTTATTATGCAAAATGGCAATCACGGGGGAAACGCAGACGCGCGGCGCCGAGAGGTACTCGCTCGCAAGTAAGTAAGTAAGCAGATACTCGCTCGCTGGAAGCCGTATTCATTCATTTACATTTAGCATAATTTAGAACTCGTGAAATTGCTGATGTAGAACCAGCGTAAATACGAAAATGTAATATCTAAAAATGCTGTCTCATATTATTAGTAACTAGCTGTTGCCCGCGATTTCGGTCGCGCGGAACTCGGGAACCGTACTTTTTCCGAAATAAAAAGTAACCTTGCCCTATTACCGGTCATTATCTATCTATGTTTTAAATTTCAGCCAAATCGATTCAGTGGTTGTCGAGTTATAGAACAAACATCTAAACATCTAAACATCCAAACTTTCGCATTTATATATATTTTTTTATTTCAGCAGGTGACAAGACAATCAAGGCGCCCACCTGATGTTAAGCATCACGCCTGACTATAACAGATGCAGTGCCACCCAAAGCTTAAAGTTTTTAAGTGTTTGCGTGGCACTGCATTGCGCTTATCACCCCGAGACATTGTTGTTAAGTCTTTTTCGACCAGTAAATTTGTCCCGAGGCGGGAATCGAACCCGCAACCTCTGCGTCGCAGGCGGACCTGCGCCCGCTGCGCCACATCGGTCGTCTGCGTAATGCTACGGTGATGGATGACGTTTAAATATTAGCTGTTCCGTGCTAAGAACTCCGACAGTAGAATGGACCTCTAATCTATGAAACTTACCTACCAGTTTTAGCTCTACAACAAATACTATTTAACTAACTTATTTTTAAATTTTTACGGCATATTTTTTACTAACAAATATTTGAGTTGTTAAGGATTTTGTTTGCTATATTGCATCTTAGTCAAACCTACTAAGGTTTTTTAGATGTATTTAAACAACTCTGTAACAACGTATATACCTGTTAAATAAATAAATATGTAAAGTACCCATACTGCCAGCGGATCTAAGCTGACGTAGAGTTAGCAGGGTTTTTTTTCAAACGTAATATAGGAATCTAGACAATTAGATGGTAAGCATTACATAAATAAGTAAATTACTGTAGATAAGTAAAGGAGAGCCAAAATAAATACCTATATCCCTAATTCCTATTTAATTTAAAGTCTTTGATTATTAGTGCGCGATATTCAAGGAATATGTTCCACGCACCAAAAAAGTACATGTTCTTTTTTTTAACCTTTTTTCTGGAAAATCTCGAGTAAATAAATTACGTTTTTTTGGTCTATTATTATTTATCCTTGTTGGAAATCAAAAGGGGAGCGCGTGGCGCATGTTAATGAACCGCGCGTCAATGAACCGCGTATTAATAACCCGCGCGTCAATGACCTGCGCGTGTCAATCACCCCCCTATAACCGCTACGGGGCTCGCGTGCACGAATATTTTTATATTTTAATAATAATAATTGACCAGATTTACGTAATCGGTTCACTCGAGAATTTTAATAAAACATAGGTTACATTATTTTATTTATTGATGTGTGGAACCTGTTCCTTGAATATCGCGCACTAATAATCAAAGACCCTGTACTGTTTGATGATTGCTTGCAAGAAATAATTGTTCTATTGAATTAACTTCAGTACAAACTGTTATACAGTACGCTCGACTTATTCTCGACGGATATGGGCAATCATAAGTTAACCGTTTGTTATGCGCAAAGACAATTCAGTTCGAAAAAGCTCCATCGTGCACAGAAACAGTATAACTTCACGATTATATTCAAACGAGTGCTTGTGACGTAGTTGGCTAAGTTGAAGAGATAAAGTTGGCTAAGAGATCAACTAAATTCCGCGTAGTCACAATTTTGATGGGTGACCGCCAGTGGCAATTTCAAGATTGTTAGGCCATGACAGAAGCCTTTGGGCGGTCTAGAAACTCTGTCACCAGAGTTGGCCACTGACTCATACAAACTAACTAACTAACTTCACGATTGTCTAGATCCGCCGACCTATAGTTATTACTATACTAGTAGTCAGTGTGACATTGTTATTCGATTTGTCATTGTAAATGGGCCTTAAGGCTCCAGTGGATGTAAATGAGTTTATATTAGGAAGCAGGTTGCGTTCGGCTGAGCAGATCTGCATAATCCGAGGTCACACGAACATGAGTGCTTACTTGTTTTTGAAAAGCACATTTACATTATCGTGTTAGTCTTAAAATTGCCACAATACTATTGTACAACTAACTTTATTTAATTTTAAAAGGTTGTAAGTAAGTAAGTTTGTATGAGTCAGTGGTTAACTCTCTCACAGAGTTTCTAGGCCGCTCGAAGGCCTCTGCCATGGCCTAACAACTTTAAAAAAGCCGGGACCCGTGCCCGTGCCCTCCGAAGCACGGGAGCGCTCAGTTGAAATTGCCACTGGCAGCGGCGGTCACCCATCCGCCGGTTGTAAAACAGCAGCTTTTTTTAATGCAGCAATGGATGCACATGACCATTATGCGTCTAGTTTTGACGTCAGCAAATGGCCAGATGGTCAAGTCATTCGCTTGATGTTAAGTGCCATTTACATTGGAACAGTGACTGACTGAAGTCAGTGCTGACTTTGAGAACTGAATTTCTCTGTTTACAAAGGATCAGTAAGCAAACCTGCAGACTGAACAATAAGGCAGACGAAACGGCGCAGGCGTTTCGTCTGCCTAGAAGAGTGTGGATCACTAAATTCAAAAACGTAGCATACATCTGGTTAGGCACATCCTCAGCCCAGATGAGCTAAGAGACATCACCACCAAGCAAATCCTGCAGTTCTTAGTATCGGCAGGGCTTGGAGGTGAACTGTAAACGCCAACTGTAAGGGCGACAACACAAGTGGCGAACAAAATAGGCCTACATGGCCGCAGTGTTAAACTAGCCGCACCAATTTAATTTAAAAAAAAGGGTAAGTACGCGAGAATTTGAAGTCAGTACTGACTCGAAAGCGTTTACATTGAGTCAATAGCGGGTCAACACTGACTTTGCTACTGACTCAATGTAAATCATATTTCAAGCGCAACGCCTGACTGTAACAGTTTCAGTGTCACACAAAAAAACAGTTTAAAAAAGTACGTGTGGCACTGTACTGAGTTTGTCACTTTGAAACGTAATTATGAGAGACAGATGGGCACAATAATACATCAAGTGTGTTGCTAGTCTCTTATATCACTATCAACTACTTTACTTAATTCTCATCACATCTAAGCCCTTATTCAGAGAGATAGATGTCGGAGCCGGTGCCAAATGTGACGGTTGGCAAGCCTGCCAAGTGCCGGCCCTGAAGCAGGCAGGCCTATCGTCCAACGAACAGCCAATTTTTAATAATGGACACATTTGGCACTATAGCATACGATTCTGTTAATTTAGTAAAGACATCAGATACCGTCTATACAGAAAAGGTGGTGGAATTTGAATAGAGATTTATGAGTAGTAGAGTTATTTTAATAGAGTTTCTTAAGAGAAGCACTACCACCTTAACTACCCTTTTTACATATTTAGATATCACGGAAAACTAGAATAATGGCAAGAGTTTTTTTGTTTTTCTGGCTTAGAACATGCCGAGTGGCAGCCATTTTTGTTACTCTATAGCGTAAAATGTTATTTTTAGAAAGAAACAAAGTTATATGTTATAATTATATCTGCCGCCATGAAGTAATCATCATGACAGCCTTCTAACATTCTTACTGCTGGAACACTGGTCTACTCTCAAGCGATTGTGATGGGGTCATAATCCACAACGCGGACCCTATGCGAATTGGTGTATAGCACGTCTTTCTAATTTTTAGTTCTGGAACATGCCGGTCTCCTAGCCATGTTTTCCTTTGCCGTTCGAGAGCACTGGCATTGCGCATATCGTTTTTCTAATATAAAAATATAGTGTATCACGACCAGTTTGAAACTCATGCATATGTTGTACAGTATTATCTGTAAAGTTTTATATTTTATTATTGATGTTTAGTTTAGTTTTGTGACTGACATAAGACTAAACTGTAAGTTACCTTTAGTTACAACCTTATTATTTTTATTATATCAATATATATTGTAATGTTTTGACGTGTCATATCATATCATTTATTTATTGCTTCAAGTTGGTTTGTAGGTCATCATCATCATCATATCAGCCGATAGACGTCCACTGCTGGACATAGGCCTCCCCTAAAGAGCGCCATGACGACCGATTTTGGGCCTTCACCATCCACCGACTTCCTGCGACCGCTTTAATGTCATCGGTCCATCGAGTGGGGGGCCGTCCTACACTTCGTTTTCCAGTTCGTGGTCGCCACTCAAGAACCTTTATTCCCCAACGGTTATCGGTTCTGCGAGCTATATGGCCTGCCCATTGCCACTTCAACTTACTAATTCTAAGAGCTATGTCGGTGACCTTGGTTCTTCTACGGATTTCCTCATTGCGGATTCGATCGCGTAGTGAAACTCCCAGCATAGCTCTTTCCATAGCTCGTTGGGCGACTTTGAGCTTTTGAACGAGACCTATAGTTAGCGACCACGTTTCAGTGCCATAAGTCATCACTGGCAACACGCACTGATTATAGACTTTCGTCTTGAGGCTCTGCGGTACATAGGTTTGTAGGTACATAGGTCTTATTAGTTAATATTGTCCGCAACAAGAGCCCCGTTGGGGCACTACAATGTAGGTACTTATAATCTATGTAGGAACTATGGGTAGGTACTACATCACCTAAGTACATTAGTAACTTTAATGTGTCTTGCAGTGCATGTACTGTACCAAAAGATAATTAATTGAATTGAATTGAATAGGCAGGCCGAGTCTCTACCACTAGACTAGTTAAGTAGGTACTCCAGTCTACTATACCTAAATACGAGTTTTAATTTCCATATAATTTTCACTTTAACTAAGGTAATTTCTTGCCATAAATAAGGATCGTTACAGGCATTGTCGCTAGTTTGTATTGTAACTATTGTTACAGCAGTACAATAGGGTTGAACAAATTGTTTGTTGATGCTAAGGGCTCTAAGGGTCGCTTTTTGTCCCTTACTGGGACACTTGTTTGACAAAACAGATGTTGAATGGAGAACTCAATGTAAAAGCCGAGCTAACTAAAACTAAAATTCAAACTTTTAATTGTTTTATTAAATAGAATCATAGCGATCACTTTTGAAGGTACTACAAGCTAGGTGTTTTATGCCAGTTATAGCGAGCCCTATAAAAACAGTGGACTGGATTCCTATTTTTTTTTTTGGGCATGATTTATTGTTATAAGTAAATGCCAAGAAGTTTTGAAGCACCATTATATACTATTTATTCTACTAGGCATTCGTCCCCAGTTTATGTTTAATATTTTTTTTAGGATCGAGCCCGCAACCTCTCGCTTGTCTACCCGACACTCGCCCACCGCGCCGCCGAGGTCGTCAATAATAACATTTATATCTCAAGAATTCGTATAACTAGCGCTCGTATAATCTAATTCAGTTTGTTGTACGAGTATACATAATTGGAACAAACAAGAAAGTAACTTTATTTATACTGCTCTGTGTATTCGGGGGTAGATGAAGACACATAGAATAAATCACGTTATTGTTCGACTAATAAAACATTCAGCTTTCGGTAATACTCGTATTACAAAGTTGAAGTATATTCTACGCAATAATAAGGCTTTATTTAGGAAGGTAGTGGCGCGGTTCTAGATAGCAGGTTACTAGCGCGTATCGAAGCGCGAGTTACAACTCGCTCGGCAAACTTTCGCCGTGGTACACGATCGTGGACAAAATCATACAGGTTGGGTGTTTATTTAATTCTGAGATATCTACGTTCTAATACTGAAAAGCTACTTCACTTCTTGTTACTCAAATAAAAAAAAATCAAGTATTGAATCAATGTTACTTGAATTAAATAAAAAAAATTGATGACATTTCTTAGCTTCCTGATCATAAACGTTACAAAAACGTATCATTTCCCATACGTTTTTTGAAAGTCAACGTCTTGTAAATTCGATCTAAAATATTTAAATAGCCATACAATATCGTACGTGAGCCAGTTCATACATTTTAAAATAATAATGTCATTCAGAAACCACTCCCACAACACGTTTGCATACCTAAATGCAAAACTGATTGGCAGATAAACCCAGAGAAGAATTAAAAAAATATATGTAAATGGCACTCTGCAGATTAAAGAAATACAGAGAAGAATAAAAATTAAGTCATTATCCTTGCATGTAGCAGGTAGCAGGTAAGTTACGTGAGTTACATGCGCCGTGGAAGCGCAGCTTAATTGACTATGCCATAGCTACAAAAACATTTTGATATAGGAATTCTTTGCAGTATATATCGCGAGCTGACATAATTGCCTTCCCCAGAAAGCTTTTTCTCAAAAATACTTACCCATTTTACCGCGTGACATTATTTATATAATGAGACCTCGCGTGCTCAGTCAAGAAAGTGCAAGTGGGAAATATTTGAAATGTTCAACTATTTCACCAGTTGAACAGTTAAACAGTTTTTCGATTGGTGACCGCCGCCAGTGGCAATTTCAAGTGCTACCGTGCTTCGGGAGGCACGTTAAGCTTCTTCCTCTTTTCGCACGTTACTGCTTTTTTCAAAGTTGATAGGTATGGCATGACGGAGGCCTTAGCGCGGTCTATTCTGACACCAGAGTTGGCCACTGGCGTACGAAATTACTTTAGTATTAGGAATTAGGTTAGAAATAGGTTTTTTAATAAAACAAATCCACACATTTAACATGAACAAATAAACAAAAAGGAAGGAGCGCAGGAGCGCGGCATGCGCATTGCGCGCGTCGCCTTGTCAAGCCAGCTGTCATGTCATCGTGACACGCCGCTCGGTCACTTCTTCTCTTCTTCTCGCAGTATACCTATTTGTAACATTTAGTTTATCAAGGGATTGTCTTTGGCTATCTTGTCAAAACGACATGGGTCTTCCCATTTTAATTATTTTTCTCGTGTTATTTTAAGTTTTATTGCGTAAATTTGGTGGCAGTTTATCCAATTTAACTTGTTTACTTAGCACAAGTGTTAGTAACTGAAATGGAGGGGTAATGTTGGTTGGTAATTTAGTCAAAGACTTTCCAAGAGAATTTGGAAAGAAAAGTCATCGTTTCTTTCCAAATTTCGTTTGTTTACGTTGCTAAGCGACAATCAAACTGATACACTTGACACTGGCAAAATTGTGGCAAACTAGCCACAGAGGCCATAAAACAAAAGAAGAAGAAGTAGTTTATCAAGTTCTACGCGCGCGCGGTTCCTACGCCGCCGCCGCCGCCGCCGGCGCCCCGTAGCTACGAACTTGTAGTTAAACTTTATTCGTTAGCTGTTTCTAACTTAGGTAGGTACTTAGAAGTTTTTAATGATCTTATTATTACGCTCTAAGTTATGAGTTAACAATGTGCTGTTATAGGGTGGATAATTCGATGGGTATTGGCAGTATCATCCCAATAATTATTTCGTCCAAGCGAGATATGTCTCGATAACTCATTGGTAGAGCACCCGCGTATCAAGCGGTGGTTGCGGGTTCAAATCCCGCTAGAGGAGAAATATTTTTTGGGATATTATAATCATTGGCAGTAGGTACCTACCTATTGGTAAAATTATTAAAAAAAAAAATTTATTCAAACTCGGTGCATAAGCTCAATCAACAATGCACAGCATAAACCGTGTCCTAAACGACGTGTCATTTTGAACGTAAGTTCTTTCTAATAGAGGATCCACTAAGAAAGATATTACATAAATTGAAGCGAGAATAATAAAGTACTAATAGCGACCTGCCTGCCCCGGCTACGCACGGATGCTTATGTTTTCATTGCACCCGTGCTAAGCCGGGGCAGTTCGCTAGTAATAAAATAGCCTATTTTACTCAGGGATAATGTAGCATTCTAATGGTAAAATAATTTTTCAATCGGACCAGTAGTTTTTAGTTTATTCGCTAGAAACAAAAATACAAATCTTTCCTCTTTATAATTATTGTACCTACGTGTAGTATAAATAGTATTTAGGGATAGTACCGACACGGACGTCGGGTGACCAAATAGCATTTCATGTTCACGTGCCGGTAATCGATGTAGATCCATTTACTTGATGAGGGCGCGATGGCGCACCCTATACTAATTACTATCCACCCTCCCTCTAACAAATGGTCATCGAAAAAGATAGACACATGAAAAATCTTTCCCTATAAAGCTCTTGCAAGTTTTGAGTCAATGTCCTTATTAAAAACTAGCGGCCCGTCCCAACTTCGCACGGGTAGACATAAATTATAGCCTATGTTACTCAGGGGTAATGTAGCATTCTAATGGTGAAATATTTTTTTAAATCGGACCAGTAGTTTTAGTGTTTATTCGTAACAAACAAAAATACAAATCTTTTCTCTCTATAATTATATTATTATTATTAGTAGGTATAGATTGTTATTTCAGCGGTTTGCTAAGTACGAGTATTGTCTATAGTGGTCATTCTTATGTCAATGAATAAGTTGATGGTAGATTTTCAAGACACACTTATGAATATGGCCTTGATAGTGGCTGGCGTATAATATAATGTTTCTCGAGTGCGTGCTAACACCGCCAATGCCCCCACTCACACAGATCAAAGTTTGTAGGTAATCACTACGTTTACCCTCATGTGCCCTCAGTAATAGACACATTATGCTGGTATAAGTATGTACAATAAACTTGCTTATACCTGCCGACCTGGGCTCACCGGAACATCTACACTGAATATAATGTCATGTGATGTGCTAGCAAACACAACAGGCGTCCGATCGAAGGCATTCCAATAACTAATTTTATGAATAAAATAATAGGTAGGTACAGTTCTCTCGACGGATCTCGGCATCGTGAAGTTAGCCGTTTCGATGCGCAATGGAGCTTTTTCGAACTAAATTGTCTTGGCGCATCTCAAACGGCTAACTTCACGATGGATGGCCAAGATCCATTGAAAGAACTTTATATACCTACTTATGAATACCTATACCAAATGGTATGAATGGAATACCTTGCAGTAGCTTTTCCTTTGACTAGGTGATATCTCTGAGCTTTTCTTTTATTTTGTGTTTTATGTACCTACTTACCTGCCTAAGTTTTATGATTAGTGATTGCTACTTTGCTTCGGGAAGGCGTTAAAGCATGCAAGCACAGAACAAAATAAATTAGCACTAGATAGCATAGATAAATACTGTGCTAATCAGTAGTACCTACCTACGCGAGAATTTGAAGTCAGTAGTAGGTACATAGGGACCCGACAGCGTTTACATTAAAGATTATAATATCCCAAACATTATTTTGCCTCAAGCGGGATTTGAACCCGCAACCACCGCTTGATACGCGGGCGCTCTACCAATTGAGCTATCGAGACATATCTCGCTTGGACGAAATAATCATTGGGATGTCTTCGGCTCGAAGCGCCGATAGCTCCACCTACAGGGGAAACGTTGCAGTTATCCAAGCCTGTTCAATGACTAAAGTTAATTTAGTTCATTGACGAGAGGTATCGCATTGCTTATTCAATTGGTTATTTTTGTTTTTATAGTGTTAACCACCACACTAAGGGAATACTAAAGATTATAATATCCCAAACATTATTTTGCCTCAAGCGGGATTTGAACCCGCAACCACCGCTTGATACGCGGGCGCTCTACCAATTGAGCTATCGAGACATATCTCGCTTGGACGAAATAATCATTGGGATGTCTTCGGCTCGAAGCGCCGATAGCTCCACCTACAGGGGAAACGTTGCAGTTATCCAAGCCTGTTCAATGACTAAAGTTAATTTAGTTCATTGACGAGAGGTATCGCATTGCTTATTCAATTGGTTATTTTTGTTTTTATAGTGTTAACCACCACACTAAGGGAATACTAAAGATTATAATATCCCAAACATTATTTTGCCTCAAGCGGGATTTGAACCCGCAACCACCGCTTGATACGCGGGCGCTCTACCAATTGAGCTATCGAGACATATCTCGCTTGGACGAAATAATCATTGGGATGTCTTCGGCTCGAAGCGCCGATAGCTCCACCTACAGAAACAAAAACAAAAATAACCAATTGAATAAGCAATGCGATACCTCTCGTCAATGAACTAAATTAACTTTAGTCATTGAACAGGCTTGGATAACTGCAACGTTTCCCCTGTAGGTGGAGCTATCGGCGCTTCGAGCCGAAGACATCCCAATGATTATTTCGTCCAAGCGAGATATGTCTCGATAGCTCAATTGGTAGAGCGCCCGCGTATCAAGCGGTGGTTGCGGGTTCAAATCCCGCTTGAGGCAAAATAATGTTTGGGATATTATAATCTTTAGTATTCCCTTAGTGTGGTGGTTAACACTATAAAAACAAAAATAACCAATTGAATAAGCAATGCGATACCTCTCGTCAATGAACTAAATTAACTTTAGTCATTGAACAGGCTTGGATAACTGCAACGTTTCCCCTGTAGGTGGAGCTATCGGCGCTTCGAGCCGAAGACATCCCAATGATTATTTCGTCCAAGCGAGATATGTCTCGATAGCTCAATTGGTAGAGCGCCCGCGTATCAAGCGGTGGTTGCGGGTTCAAATCCCGCTTGAGGCAAAATAATGTTTGGGATATTATAATCTTTAGTATTCCCTTAGTGTGGTGGTTAACACTATAAAAACAAAAATAACCAATTGAATAAGCAATGCGATACCTCTCGTCAATGAACTAAATTAACTTTAGTCATTGAACAGGCTTGGATAACTGCAACGTTTCCCCTGTAGGTGGAGCTATCGGCGCTTCGAGCCGAAGACATCCCAATGATTATTTCGTCCAAGCGAGATATGTCTCGATAGCTCAATTGGTAGAGCGCCCGCGTATCAAGCGGTGGTTGCGGGTTCAAATCCCGCTTGAGGCAAAATAATGTTTGGGATATTATAATCTTTAGTATTCCCTTAGTGTGGTGGTTAACACTATAAAAACAAAAATAACCAATTGAATAAGCAATGCGATACCTCTCGTCAATGAACTAAATTAACTTTAGTCATTGAACAGGCTTGGATAACTGCAACGTTTCCCCTGTAGGTGGAGCTATCGGCGCTTCGAGCCGAAGACATCCCAATGATTATTTCGTCCAAGCGAGATATGTCTCGATAGCTCAATTGGTAGAGCGCCCGCGTATCAAGCGGTGGTTGCGGGTTCAAATCCCGCTTGAGGCAAAATAATGTTTGGGATATTATAATCTTTAGTATTCCCTTAGTGTGGTGGTTAACACTATAAAAACAAAAATAACCAATTGAATAAGCAATGCGATACCTCTCGTCAATGAACTAAATTAACTTTAGTCATTGAACAGGCTTGGATAACTGCAACGTTTCCCCTGTAGGTGGAGCTATCGGCGCTTCGAGCCGAAGACATCCCAATGATTATTTCGTCCAAGCGAGATATGTCTCGATAGCTCAATTGGTAGAGCGCCCGCGTATCAAGCGGTGGTTGCGGGTTCAAATCCCGCTTGAGGCAAAATAATGTTTGGGATATTATAATCTTTAGTATTCCCTTAGTGTGGTGGTTAACACTATAAAAACAAAAATAACCAATTGAATAAGCAATGCGATACCTCTCGTCAATGAACTAAATTAACTTTAGTCATTGAACAGGCTTGGATAACTGCAACGTTTCCCCTGTAGGTGGAGCTATCGGCGCTTCGAGCCGAAGACATCCCAATGATTATTTCGTCCAAGCGAGATATGTCTCGATAGCTCAATTGGTAGAGCGCCCGCGTATCAAGCGGTGGTTGCGGGTTCAAATCCCGCTTGAGGCAAAATAATGTTTGGGATATTATAATCTTTAGTATTCCCTTAGTGTGGTGGTTAACACTATAAAAACAAAAATAACCAATTGAATAAGCAATGCGATACCTCTCGTCAATGAACTAAATTAACTTTAGTCATTGAACAGGCTTGGATAACTGCAACGTTTCCCCTGTAGGTGGAGCTATCGGCGCTTCGAGCCGAAGACATCCCAATGATTATTTCGTCCAAGCGAGATATGTCTCGATAGCTCAATTGGTAGAGCGCCCGCGTATCAAGCGGTGGTTGCGGGTTCAAATCCCGCTTGAGGCAAAATAATGTTTGGGATATTATAATCTTTAGTATTCCCTTAGTGTGGTGGTTAACACTATAAAAACAAAAATAACCAATTGAATAAGCAATGCGATACCTCTCGTCAATGAACTAAATTAACTTTAGTCATTGAACAGGCTTGGATAACTGCAACGTTTCCCCTGTAGGTGGAGCTATCGGCGCTTCGAGCCGAAGACATCCCAATGATTATTTCGTCCAAGCGAGATATGTCTCGATAGCTCAATTGGTAGAGCGCCCGCGTATCAAGCGGTGGTTGCGGGTTCAAATCCCGCTTGAGGCAAAATAATGTTTGGGATATTATAATCTTTAGTATTCCCTTAGTGTGGTGGTTAACACTATAAAAACAAAAATAACCAAGCGTTTACATTAATATAGTCAGTAGCGGGTCAGCAGTGACTTTGCTACTAACTCAATGTAAATCATACATATTCCATCGAAAAAGAAACATCGTAAAACAAAATTGGGTAGTTATGGTAAGTGTACCTACTTATTATTTCCATTCCATGCAAAATTGCTAAATAGATGGCGCTGAAATAAAGTCTGAGCCTGAGGCAGCTAGCCAGCAACTTCAAATCCTCCAATAATCCGAACCCATCCGAACATAACCGATTGATTGTTGTCAACTGTCAATAATTACAATAAATTGAAATAGTAACGTGAACGTGTACGATTTATCGATATTTTGATAGACAACGAAAAAAAAATCGATTCTAATATGTTAATTTTGTTTAGTTTGTTGTATTGATTTGGACAATGCTGTTTAACAGATTTTTAATCTTATTACAGTAATACCCAGCCTTACGCGACCCCGTTAAGCACGGTTTCAGTTTTTTTTTTTTGTTTTTTTCAACCTATTGTGTCCCACTGCTGAGCAAAGGTCTCCCCCAATTCCTTCCATCTATCTCTGTCCTTGGCAATATCCCACCAGTCCACAACAAAAACGTCAAGGTCAACGGTTACAGTTATACGTGATTTTTAAATTTCGCGCTAAAATACCTCGTTTTACGCGAATTGGTATCTCTCAACATGTCTATAATCGAGGGAATTCCCACTTTCTTTAACCATTCTGATAAAAGAATGGGGGTGAATCCCCCTCAGAGTAGGACTTTTCGTCTTTGGGGATTCTCTGTTTTTTCTTTCCTTAGAAGTAAGTTCGTATGAGTCAGTAGCCAACTCTGGTTACAGAGTTTTTAGGCCTCTGTCATAGCCTAACAACTTTCCATAAGAAATATGCATATTGTATGGCAGCACAATGTTTTTTAAATTAAAATATTTTCGCGGTATGTATCCCTCGCTTATAGCGGGGTATTACTGTACCTACTTACAAACTAATATTATTATATTCGCAGCTTGGCTTGCACAAGAGTAATACAGCTGTTGTCGAAATAATTAAGTATAGGTACCTACCAAATAGGTCTACACGCCTAGGTTAGTTGTGATGATGCTGATATTATGGCAATGTGCATCCGTTGTTAAGTTGATATCCAGCTCGTTTGTTTTGATTACAATGTCGTCTAAACTACTATGATATTAAGGTATTTATCGACTGGCAGTTTATTGTAGCGTCTAAAAAAGGTTGTCTGGTAATGTCCTAGAATTCAGTTTCTACTATCCACCTATAGTATTGAGACGTTGGGTAGGTGTGTCGGTAGGTGCACTGGGAAACAGTGTTTGGCGTTCTGGCCATCTTATCTCATTAGCGCGGGTGCCAGCGGTGTCTCTGGGCACTGCGGCGCGCCCTCGCCTGTGACCGCCAAGTAGGGCATGCCGCCGGGAGCAGTGGGTTCAGTCGCCGCTGCCATCTCGAGACACCCGCCACCGTCCGCCACTCGCCGCTCGCAGTCGCCGCCGCCGCCGGCTCCCGCACTTCCCGCAGTGACGCATTGCAGGTGCGCGACGGCCAATCGGCGCGCGCCGAACGTCGCTTTTCGCCACCACCGCACCCGCCCGATATAAAACCGACTATCCTTTGCAGATCAAATTTAATCCTGTGTCGTGCGTCCCAAGACATGGACTTGGACATTCGCGGGCTTTGTTTGTGATCGGATAGCATCCAGTTTGGTGTTGATAACTACATCTCCAAGAACCGTAAAACGGATATGAAAACGCGATTAATCGAATAGTCGATTCGGAACGTTTCGTTCGCGCTGGGCTCACAGCGAATCGGTGTCGCGAGCTTCTCGGCGCGGCCGCTCGCGCGAGTGGGGGCGGCAGTATCGTGTCAACCGTCGTTCCGTGCGGTCGCTTTAGCGGCGTAGACTGTGATTTTTTAGTGTAGCTCCAGAATAATCCAAGTTAATCTACAATGGTGAGTGTTATTTCTGCTGAATCGTGTCAAAAGTGCATTCTGGGGATCCCCCTGGACTGATCCCAGGGTATATTTCCTGTTTTTGGTGCATTGGTGTTTTAGTGATGACGGCCTCCATTTATATTATTGTGATGGCCGTTTTTTACCGCAATGCGGAACGATAGCGTAGCTGAAACCGGTCAAGAATTTGGTATGGAAGGAAGCCAAGATAATTCAAAGAAAGTTTTGTTTTCGGGGATCATAAACATTGCGAATCAACCGTCGAAATGGGTCGGAAAACGTTCGTCGCCATAGTTTCTTGGAGGTACCGGTGTAGCAAACTTGCAATACTAGAAGCCGGTCGGTTGATGACGCTACGGAATGGCGCTTTGTATCCATACCGATAGCAAGTGGTTCACTTTGAGCGTTGTAATTCGTTTGGTGCGAGAGTCTCGCCCCGCTTGCAGCATCTATCACCGGCGCAACTGTCAAACGCCCGCATTGACTCATCGTCATCACTTTGCCATTTATTCATACGCAGTTCGTGTTAGCTTCAGTGAGCCGTCGACCCGGCACCGGACAATGATAAGCTTACTCAATGTTTGTGTCGCGAGGTCGCGCGGCCGCCGCACCTGGCACCGCCACACAGCTGACTCCGATCCGTCTTCCCCTCTTAATCGAATCGCTCTAATACGCTCGAATTTGTAGTTATACTGTTTTTTTGAAGGTGAACTGCTCGTTTTATGCGATGCTGATTCTTATTTGGAAGCTAGTGAGTCAGAAGAATGCCTATGAGTGATGTATAGCCGCGATGTCGCCAGCTATGGTTAACACGCTCATTATGCAGGAAAATGCAAAGTGTACAACCTCAAATGATGTTATTACATTTGCTGGAATGTCTTGTATGCCTATGTAAAGGTGTGTCGCCTTGTGGTGAAAAATAGTTCAAAGCCATAGAGATATGTACCTATCTCTAAGAACCATTGAGATTTTTCTTTGATAATGTAATCCAGAATCCAGTCGACTTCTTCCACACATGCACTTTCCTTAGCAGTTTATTCATCTACAAAATAAAATAGTGGCATTAATATTCAAAATAGTTTTTTTTATAATCATTGCATGCAACCAGAGCCTGTTATCAGCTGTATGTGATACAAGTTGGTTCCCATTGTCATTGTGAATAAGCATCGCAAAACAATCAGTAACAGAGACAGTGGAACAATGCTTAGCTCTGATATTACCTTGGTTTAGGCATTGATAACATCCTATTTTACATACCAAAAACCATAATAGTTTTGGTTTTTTGTTTAACTTCAATGTAACTTAACCTGTTGGAAGAGTTATTATTTTAATGAGAGTATTGTGTCTTCAAACTCCTTGACAGTCTGGTTTTTGGTTTGTTTTCAAAGTATTTTACTTACTCTAATAGTTTTCATCTCGATGCGGGTATTGTGGTTTTCATGGCTGTGTATCACAATGCCTACATTGTGATATTCAGTTATATTTTAAACTCGTAGTAGGCTACTAGAAGCAGGCACTACATTCTATACAAATCACAAAACGTACAAGCAAATATGTGTTAAGTATAATACAAACTTCGGAAATTTATCTAACCTTTGTAAATTAAACACCTTTGTGGCATATTCAATCGACTTCAGAACAAATGTTTGTATGAATGATCTGTTATGTATTTTCTTGATAGCGGTGTAAGTTAGTCTGCAAATATTTCCAGGACTTGGTGTAGCATTATAGTACTTCTAGTTTGGGATCTTGTCTCGACAATGCTATGTACTTCTAAAAGAATGTTAAATAATTGTTTGTCTTTTTATATAATATAACACTAGGGGAATACTATAGATTATAATATCCCAAAAATTATTTCGCTAAGTGGCATTTTAACCCGCAATCCATAATAATTTACTGTCAATCATCATTATACAATATTAGGTAGTGTAAGTAGGTACCTACTTAGGAATTGTTAACAGGAAAAGAGTTTTAACCCCAAGGGTTATAATGATTCCAGTGGGGCCTGTTATAATGATCGCAGATGCAATTAACAGGAAAAGAGTTTTAACCCCAAGGGTTATAATGATTCCAGTGGGGCCTGTTATAATGATCGCAGATGCAAGTATGTGTCCTGCAGTAGGAATCAAACCAGCAACCTAATTTTTATTTTAGGTATGTCTATAGGAAATGAATTTAACAATGTGAATATTTAAGTTTGTTCCCACTTACTCATCATCATTAATTAAAACACAGAATCGGAACCTATGAGTATGGACACTACTACAGGTACATTCAAACCTGGAACAAATATTTACAATCATGCAAAGATGTCTCTAATGGCAATCAAATTGAAATCTAATAATGAAAATACCAATCTTACCAATCATACCAATCATACCTAGGAATCATAGTTAAGTTTTCGATTATAGCTATGTTAGATTGTAATCTAACTTTTTTTTAATACAGTTAAGTAGTAGTAGGTAGGTCGTAAAAATTAATTGTAAATATTAGTGGTCTTGAAGACTGGTTTTGTCAGCTATATGAGATCATTAAAAAAATAGGTAAATAAATTGATAGCAGCTTTTAAAATGCGAATTATAGTACCTACCTACCTGGTTTAAAGTGTGAGGTATTGATATAATAATTGTAATATATGAGTTACGTAGGTAGGTAACCTAGTTAGATCTCAAGCGGGACTTTGGGTTGTTACGCGGATGCTATTACTAGTTGATCAACTTATCTGGTAGAACACTAGAGTCGAAACATTTTAGGATATTAAAATAATTTTGTAAAAAAAGTAGGTAAAAACCAATTTTACCTCTTATTTCTCTGGTTTTAATTGCTTATTTTATTAAAATAATATTTTTTATCTACCGAAACAGCACGCGATACCTAGTGATTATCAAAATGATAAAATAGTGCATCATGGTCTGGTCACCAAAACATCCTGAATGATATTACCACTTCGCTTTGTCTATCTGTATTCAATTGGGTTTTGTGATTTCCGTGCAAATTGGCATTTGCATAGCTATAGTTAGATTAATATACTACGCGTACCTATATGCGCTAGATGCCTAGATGATGTAGGTATGTCGATAAGCGATAAGTGTACTGCGGTATTCAGTATCAGCCTGCGCAAAGCCCGCAGTGTGACGCGACGGAAGGCCGCCAGTAATTACATATAATCTGGTGTATCTTATCGCGAGCTGATAACGCTCTCCGTGCCAGCCGCCCTCGTACACGCTCTTCAGCCGTCGGATTCCGAAGACAATGGTCGTCATGGCTGTACGTTACTACCCCTTTCGCGAAACTTATCCTCCTGATCTGAGGGTCTACTCTTGCCACAAGTATATCGTGCCAGTTTGCGTGGTTCAGTGACCGTGACGCTCTGAACTTGGTTGTGACCACCAAAAGTTGACCTACAATATTTGCGGCGAATATCGTTTGTCGCTCAAGAGTAGACCCTCTGAAATGAGCTCGTAAAATGTTTCATTACAGTCTGAAGTGGCCAGTTCAGGCTATCAAAATTAATTGCGTCTTCCCTGAAATGGCTCTTATTGTATTGTGATCAGAGTCCGCTCTTTGATGTGTAGTTGATTTATTGTTTTTTTTTTAGGCGGATCAACTAACAGAAGAACAGATCGCGGAATTCAAGGAGGCGTTTTCACTGTTCGACAAGGACGGCGATGGCACCATCACGACCAAAGAGTTGGGCACCGTGATGCGATCCTTAGGACAAAACCCCACAGAAGCCGAGCTTCAAGACATGATCAACGAAGTTGACGCAGACGGTGAGTAACATACCTGATAGGTACCTCCGACATGCATTGATGAACTAATGCGTGACTCACAACCGGCCATTCAAGCCTTTGATAACTACTGTACCTAAAACAAGATGCCCATTGCCCACGCAGAACCGGCACACTGCCTTGAAGGCGTAATCGTACCGTTTTGTCGAAAGTCAAACCTAAGTAGGTAATGAACCGAACGAACTACCTACCGGTTGGTAACCAAATAGTTTCCTGTTACGGGCTCGCCTGGGCTTTGGAGCGCTCAGGAATGCCTCGCGTAATTACCGCTATGGCAGCTAAAACGGAAAATATTACTATTTAGACTGCATATCATGACTTGGCTTGTCATATACATTAATAATACAGTACAAGTACAGTCCACGTCAAAAGTAACTACCTAATAATGAAAAAACATTTATTGTAGGTGTTATTGATTCCAAAATGTTCAACTGATGTTCTTATTAATTCTATTAATAGAGGATCCGCCCTAGTTTCGCCCGGGTGCTATAAACCTTTCTCTTAAATTATTCTATCTATTGATGAAAACCGCATTCAAATCCGTGGCGTACTTTTAAAGATCTAAGCATACCTAGACCTACATAAAGACAGAATAAAGACCAGTTAATGATAAATATTTGCATAGCGTTTGTTGAGTATTCAGGCGTTACTTTTTACGTTCTTTGATTAGCAAATAAATAATCAACTTCATATGGTGACGAGCGTGATATATACATACCTAATACCTATTACTACGAACTATGATAATAATTGTAAGTAAACTACGTTTTGCGGAATGTTATCAGCATTTATAGCCGATAGATATACGATCGTTATCTGATAGGCAGTTATATAATTAACACAGCTGTCTATAAAAGGATGCAGACAAAAACGTGAGTATAGACTTTTAAAACAATTCAGCGCAAATATTATTTTACTCGACTTGCAATAACTTATTATTCATAATCGTAAGTCAATAATAATAAATGTTTGCGGACATTTTACACAGCATGGGAACCAGATAACCGATACAATACATTTTATTTGAAAATACATACTTTCAATGCATAAAAATACCTAGACCCTGAACTAATACTTGCGAACCTTACAAACATTTGTTCCGTCACGGGAATCGAACACGCAACCTGTCGCTTCTGAACCGGACTCGCACACCGCCACACCGAGGTAGACTTGTCGCTATAAGTCGCTAAATATAGGTGTTAGCATGGTAAATCTTAACACATAACTTTCCCACTAGAAAGCATTAAACTGTGCAATGAAAACATTTATAATAAGTTACAACGCAAATATTTTACGTCTGTTTATTTATTTGACCGTTCAGATTGAAATTACATTTTCCTGCGCGCGGTTGCGGTGCAGAGAAATAACACCAATTAGCTTTACAAATATTATCTATGATTTGTCGGAGATTAGTGTTGTCATCTATTTACCTAAGAGTTTGTCCATTTTTTATGTGCCAGTCATTAACTATCTTATTCCTAAATAAAACTGTCATTTCAGCAGCGGTCTTTCCTTGTCATTCTTATGTCGTTGAACATGAACAAAGACGATGATAGATTCGATGACACATTAGCTAACAGAGGTTTATGGTTCGATTATAAATAAGGCCTGTAATCGCACGATTAGAATGCTACATTGTCCCTGAGTAACAGAGGCTATATTTAATACCAGCGAACCGCCCCGGCTTCGGGTGTTTAAGGATTAATTGCACCCGTGCGAAGCTACGGCAGATCGTCTAGTTGTATAGTAAAGATAACATTCCTTTACTAATATAACTTAGTTATTTATTCAACTACTTTATTGAAACGGTGTTAGCGACGAGAACCGCGATTAGGTACTTCAACTTAGCATTCTTATGCCCTGAATAAGAGTTATATATACCTTATTTCTAGTAAATACTCTGTAGGCACTTATACACAAGTCCTCGGTGACTCTCAGATTTTTGTGTAATTATGTTATAAACACGTAAAAATTACAAATGCCTGTGCCTACAAACTAGTGTTTATTTAAGCATTACGGTTTCAGATAAACTTAAATACAGTAGGTAAATGTTTCCATTCACGATAACTACAGAGTTTGTTGTGATTTAACAACAAAACAAATGTCAAATCAATATCACCATAGGCAAACGATACTCGAGGCCGATTATACTAATTTTATTTTAATTTTTAGGCAACCACAGAAAACCAGCGCTGCGGCTTTAGTAGTTCTGCCGTAGCATATGCTGAGTGGTGGCCATTTTGGCAAATTTAAGAGTAGTAGAGTTCTCTGTGATAGAGCTCGCCCGGGGAAGGACTACCACCATACTTATTTCTGCCGCCAAGCAGTAATGCTCGCATTGCTGTGTTCCGGTGCGAAGGGTATGGTTTCCGGTGAAGTTACAGGCACATGAGGCTTTCGATCTTAGCCTCAAGGTGGCAACCCGCGAGTGATACCTCTGGTATTGCAAGCGTCCATAGGCTGCGGTAACCGCTTACCATCTTGTGGGCCGTACGCTTGGTTGCCACTTAAGTTGTATAAAAAAATCATTATTAACTACTTTTGTCAAAAACCTTAACAGGATCGTTGATTGATAGAAAAATTCGAAAACACCCAAAAACATGAAAAACAGTCGTTAAGCTGCAATCCGTTTGCAATCGATATAGTCTATTAGAAGAATATCCTTTCAGCCGCCATTGAAAAACCCTTCCACGAAATTTCAAATAGCAGTCAATGGGAAGGCCATTAGGAACTAAATGAATGGAAATAACTCACTATAAATAGATAATTTAGACAAAACAAAAGCTGCCTTTGACTGAAGCGATTCCCATTTTCATTGTAAGGTGGGCGAGCCGATGAGAGTACGCCTACGTCAGAGCAGAACAACGGTGTGACCCTGACACCACAACTCATAATGTATTTACTCATCTCGTTATCAATGCGTGCTATTCAATAATAAACAAATTGAACGTAACGCGAGATCAATTGCATTTCTTTCGACGCATATAAATTGAGATATACGCCTGGAATGTTTGAGTAAACGCGCACTAGGAATGTGCGTTGCATAATGCAAGGTAACTGACCCCTCCTAGTTTTTGTTTAGCATTGTATTGAACAAGGTATACAAATTAACAGAACTCCAGAAAAATTAAAACATGGTTAGTGGTTGTGTTATTTTATTAAGGGTGAGTTGCACCATCTAACGTTAACGTCAAATTGTTCGAAGACGATTGAACAATTTGACGTTAATGTTAGATGGTGCAACTCACCCTAAGAGTGTCAAAATAGCACCGCAAAACCTAGACCCGGAAATATTTGCAGATCATGGAAATATTTAACTCACAGCTTAAATCGAACTCACTTCTCTTCTCAGTGCCACCGATGTCAAATGAGTTTCGAAAGTGAGAAAACTGACTCGTTTTAAAATTACATACTTACCTTGGTAGAAGAACAAAGACATGAGAAATTTCCATAAAAAAGCATGCTTTAACAGGGCGTGGGGCTCGACCGCTAATTAACACGACAATTACAACGGCAACACAATACCTTGTCGACTCGTTTGTGACATGACATCGCGCCGGACAATTACTGCAATTGTTCATCTCCTGTGCAATCATTATCTCCCGGAAGATAATGACAAAGTTGTCAGCAAATAAAGTGTTCGAGAAGTGATCTCTTTGATGAACACGAACACGATAATGGCTAAAGGATCAAGCAAGACAAATTTAAAAGCAGAGACAGACCCCCGACCGCCGCAACGACACCGTCGAAAATTTCAGCTTAATTCTTATAACAATAGACTTGTGATTAGATAAAGATTAATCGAAGAGTCAGAGACGCGATCTATCTTGAAATTTTTTGATAAATATGAAGTAATAATCGCATTAGTCACAAGTGACTTACTTTCGTAGAATGTTAATCAGTACGAAAAAAAAAAAGATTCGTTGCCTTTCTAAATTTCAATCTGAATATTTTTAATGTTAAACTGGTTTAAGTACAGGTGAATTTTGACACAATCTCATAATGGATTTACGTCATCTTCTATCTGCGCAGTACCATGCATGGTGTCAAATGCGAGATTACTTTCAGACGAGTGGCGACTCATTCTTGCGGCTGGCTTGACCCATGTTTATGAACGGTTGCCGTATATAGGTAGATCACAATACGTCGGCATATCCTGTCCGGCATTATGGCGAACGACCACCGCAAATGAATAAGCTACACGTATTGCGTTTTCCTGTAACTAACGTTAGTGTGACATGCACGGTTCAAATGCCTTAATTTATTGTAGTATTGTTCAGTGCTTATCGTCACGCCACCCTTCTGCAACACAAGCATAGAAAACAATTTAATTGTCTATTGTATGGCTTGTTGAAGGTCGCATGAAGGAAAACATGTTATCTAGATTCTTAGTACGAGTAAGGCTTTTGTGTTGTATTCAATTTCGACAAAGACAATGTCGACAAGACGATGGCGGTTTTGTACAAATGCTAAATAGAACGTTGTTGATTCATATCGTGCTCTAAGCCAAATTAAACCACATAAAACGGCATCGTAAACTCAAATTAGACCTTCACATTCGCCGAAGGGCGTCCCATAATATTAGAAGCCCTATTCGCCAAAAAGCTGCCTAGATCTAATTCCACGCGTGTAGCGGTAAATACCAGCTCTTTACGGCATCTAGGAAATATTAAATGTCTGGATTCCGGCAGTTTCGGGGAAATGAACCTATTAATTCTCGACCGCTTTGCTTTCTCGACTGTGAACTCTGAAGACATTTGCTTAGAATAATCTTTTAAAGAAACTATATTTGAGTAATATGATTTGAAACGCATGCTAGAACTCAGCTGACCAGTTTTTACGTATAGAGTAGAAACAGCCATAGAATAGTTCTTATATTGCCGAATCACGTGTAACTCCGTCTAATGAATTGTATTCCGGGCAAACTTCCATCGGTAATAAACGTCGCGTGTATACGCTTCGGAATAATTATTTTAATGCTCATCTATTACTAGTATTATGAATTGTTTACAGCTACAACCGAGCTCTTGAAAATGTTGGCTAGACTCGCATTGCAACAATGCGCTATTCGCAAAGTGAATTCTTATTTGTTTTGATAATTATAAAAGTTATAGAACTTCTAACTCGATTCACATTCAAGCTCATGGCCTGTCACGGCGTTAGATCGCGAAGAAGGGAAGGAAGGCCTTTGCCCTGCAGTGGGACAGCCACGGCTTAATAATAATAATTATATTAAAACCTCGGTCAAATTCAGATCAAAACAGTCTACTAAATTATAGAATTTGCTAAAGAAAACTCAATGTTATTGATAACGTTTTATCAATATTACGATTGCTTTTACGAGAGCCTGCATTGGACTTGACGTCGATAAAGCGTGGGTTTCAGCAGATTATGTCTAATGAAAATAAATGACAGATTATTTTTATGCAAATACGATATCAAAAGTTGCTTGCATAAAGTAAACCACTTGACCGTCATTTATGCATGACCAGTGAACGAACTTTCTCTTAGCAAATTTTCTCTCCGAGCTCGCAGCATCCGTATAAAACAATTAACGATGCTAATATACGAGTAAGCTTAGAAGACGAAGTCCCGTATTATTTATTTTCGGCGCATTGTATCCGAGTTGGCGTAGATACGGCAAACCCGAGGTCAGTTTCCATTTTTTCACACCCTGCACGAGATGTGTAGGTGTTGGCACCGACGACTCTGGTGACCGAATTCGCAAAGACAAATGCATCCAGGTTTATTGACCCCTACTTCATAACATTTCAAGTTTTATAGCTTCTGGAGTGGCCAGCAGGGCAGTTGGCGATGCTGCGTGTGTGCAGCAAATGCAATTTTACTACTATTGTATAAGCGAGAGTTTGTATGGATGGATGTTTGTTACACAGACACGCTAGAACACACAGTTGTTCTAGCGTATTGGATAACATAGAGGTAGATTATAGTTTGAAATAGCACATAGGCTACTTTTTATTTCGTATAAAATAGTGTTTTTGTGTTACACGAGATCGAAGTCGCGAGCACACGCACACAGATATTACGCAAATAAATGAGCATGAGCATGATAATTAATTATTGAATTTCGCGTTTCTTTTTTCAGTTTTGTCTGGATAGATGAATACTAAGTAGATATTAAATTAGATAAGTAGGTTATCTTTAGGTACTATGATACAAGACTATTTTTAGTAAGGGAGACAGTAAACATGTACGAGTTCTCTAGTTGGCATCGCTTTTGCTGGTGATGTCACGGACGTTGCGATAAGGAGTCGTTCACTCGTCAGAGGGAGATAGTCGCCGGTGCCGGCGGACGCCTCTAGTGCCGCAGTTATTTCTGGAACAATGCTGCAGAGTATTAAACTCGAATTTACTTCACGATACATCGACAGCTGACGGGATCACGCGTTTGCTCTCAATGACCCTGCGCGCATCACCGTTTCGTCAGATTTGCAACTTTACTACCGGTCACTACCATCTCCAGTCAACGTACCTTGCCTAGTTTCTAAAACACGGTTCGCCTATTTACTTAGTCTTGACTCAGTTTTGATTTGAATTTTGTATCGAAATTACGGCTGTATGTTTTGTCAACTGACACCGATCCTAGGCGATCGGGGTCGTCACGATCAATACCAAAAGGTGCCGAAGAGAGACGAAGCTGGGGTGGCTCGTCCCTCTGGATAATAAGACTGGCTCTGTAAATCTTGCATGTTTTACTCCGGATCTTGCTAATTTACCACGGACAACTACGGCAAATCCAATAACACTAATGCGAATCTAAAGATTTATCGACATGACTCGAAGAAGATATAAAAATGCAAATGCACCGTGCAGGTGGGCCCGGCCTCCATAAATAAGGCATGGGCGAGCCATTAGCGTGGAGGCGAACGACCAATTAGCTTGATTGTACCGTGGACGCGAACCGTCTCCCGCTTCTATTGACCCTATTGAACCACTAGCGCCGCATGACCACTTCTATACCTAATTGATTATGTGCTCGCCCTGATTGAAAAGCTGTCCACTCGATATGTTATCCCAAGAAAGCCGTTGTCTCGACCAGATACAGTAAGCTGATTCATTATTTATAATAGGTGTCCAATTGCGTCGCGCTTCCAATCAATCAAACCGGGCCGAACGTCACTCCACGCCATGTGTAGCCCATATTACACTAATCACAGTCGATTTGCTATAACTTAGGAGAGTCTGTGACATCAGCACCGTCGTAGTCATGTCTACGCCTATGTATGATTTATATCTTGCAAGGAGCGTTGATTGTAGAGGTGCTCAGCGCATGCGCTTATTTATCTATCTAAACCAGCATCATAATAAAAATAGGCTAGTTGCCGACTGCCGGTCATACAACTCTGCCGATTGCTCTGAAAACTCGTGATCCGCTTTTCCCATTGTTATATTACTTCCGCGCGCAGCTTTTGATTAGATTATTAGCTACAATTATTGTAAAGATATCTGTTCGTTTATTTATTTTTGAATCTTATTTGGCTCTTTTTTCTTGCTTCATTGAAACGTTTATTGCATTATACGCTATTCTTCATGCATGGCCTTCATTCTATGAAGATTCTCTTCCTTTTTGATCAAAATTAATGACTTCATAGTTATGCTCTGTTGACTGACAATGATGTCATCACAAGGAAGTAATCATGAAACAACAGTCGTTCAGTATTTCGGGCTGAGTCATGGACCAAAATGTGCTCTAATGAATGCCCTATAAACTGGAATGATGATGATATCTAGTGGTTTGAATAATCCACGCTCGAAAGAAGTCTATTGCTAGATCTATGGGGCAATTCGTCAACGTTGATCTTTCCTTCTCCCATTACGTAGTTCGCGACCATAAGCCGACATTTATCCTTTCTGTACCTATAGTTAGATCGTTTGTTATCGTCTATTATCGTGTATTTTCGTCCTGGTTTGCGGTTTTCAGCTGTTTTCAATTTGCTAATTAGCCTCTTTTAGTTGTTGCTATTGTTATTTGTCTGCCTTATCAGCTTCGAACGTTTGCAGCGTTGTATGGGCTCATTTATGTCATTGTTAGTAATATAATGTTATTGTATTTATTATCCAGGCATGCTTGTGTTGTGCTCGGTTCTGCAGAAGATTCGAGCATGAAATGGCATTTAGTACCTAATTATTTACTTTGCCTGATTGTGTTAGTAAGTGCATAAATTTATGGTAATCTTATCATATAATTATTTTTTTTTAATATGGATAAAAAGGTTATTACAATTTAAAAATTATAATTGTCGATGGAACCTCATTTTTCAGCTGTTGACAGCTATGTCCGTTTATAAATTGTGGTCCCTATCCACAAATACTTAATTATGAACACCAATGGACCACCACCATCGTCAATGGATTGCCGGAAATGTCGTTATGTTACATTGTAAGAGGCTTGCTACAACGTAACGTATACCAAAAGTAATAAAGCAACACAATTCTTCATGTAGGTACCCCGTCGCTTCTTATAAACAATGTACTTCTATAATTAACTACGAAACCGACACGTTAAAAACAAAAGTAGGGTACAGGTACCGCGGTACCAAACGGAATAGTCACGACACGCTCGCGTTCGAGTGGTAGTTGGTGCCGCGCCAAGATATCGATTTGCCGTCCGCTGCCGGTTCCTTCTCGACATGAACACCTCGGCTCAGCAGCACCGCCCCGCCCCACGTCCTGATGACCGCCTGCCCTTTCCACCGTGACTCACTGCATCATCTGGTCCCCTACGTTATATTTAAACAAACTGTCAACGTTTATTATAATTAAGCATGCTTCACGGAAACACCTACCTACATAATACTGAATTGCGCAAATATCAAATTAATTAGACTCCGTCGTTTTAGTAAACTTTATGCGAATGCTGCTAGATGTTGTCGAGATACTTGTGCGCGATAAACAGTGTTGACAACGCATAACCACTCGGAGACGTCAGGATCGCAGCTAGATAGCAAATGAATTTGCATATTTAGCTGGCTGTTCGCCAGTTTGTCGCAGTTCCCTTCGCTGCCACGCGTGCTTTAACGCCTGCACATGAGGTTAAGTTATGTCTCAGAACAGGATAATATTCACACTCACTGTAACATGTTTGTTCCGTTATACCTACATTATGGCCCGTGATCTTTACAAGGTAGCTTTCGTTGGAACATCGTATTATATACGTCCAAAGACGTAAACCGCAATAGGTACTGTACTTTAGTGCTACTGTAGCAGTTTACTGCATAAATTTTACTCGTAACGCGAGCATCAACCCTCGTATGAGTCGACGACTAGCGGCTATTCTGCTTGCTACAGGATCCGCCGGCGCCGCTTCCGCGAACTTGTTAGCTTATTCAACTCCGCTGTGTTTATGAGCTCATACCATTACCAGCAATTATCTCATTTAAGAATATTACGACTGTGTATCCACGCACGACACTGCTGCTTGTTATGTTACGCCTACGTCTCGCTCAACAAACGATTTCCAATGCGTCACTGTCATCCCATGAGCAAAAAGTTGCTACATTATATTTTGATCTGCTAACTGATTTATCGGTAATTTATCTTCAAGTTATCAGGTATCTTATATGGATTTCGTCGACATTTGCTAAACGGCTGGTCGGCGGTGATGACGCCATGTTGAGTCACGTGTCCTTGTTGGCTTTGTGGGGCTTCGCCGGGCACTATCTACTTAACATTATGTTGGCTACGACAGAATTAACCTGAAAACTTTACCTAGTTAGTTCAAACCTGTGCGCGCGCATAATTTAAAAATTACAAAGTCTAAACTTGAGCTTCGAACACGGTGTAAAGACTAGTGTTTTTGGAAGGCTATATTCAACTAAGATTTCGTTGGATAAGGATTAAATAGATAACCAACTGTGTTTGATGTGTTATCTGATTCTGAATTTACCTTGCTAAATATTCATGAGCATGTTTACTCGACACTGTATACTCCATTATCTGGTTGTAGGCACCGTGTGTGATGTTATCGTTGAATAATGTATTTTTCCGTTCCATGGGAGGACAATGTTGTTGGTTGACTTCATCTCCGGTTATAGCCAGTAGCCAGGATAGATAATTCAATATTTTTGCACAGCGACAGGGCGTAGGCGCGATATGTTTGTGAGTTTTGCACGAAACCCGCCAATGGCTCAATCAAGCTTAATCAAGCTTTCCCCGAATCCCGATGTTTACCTACTCGAATGGTGGCTGATTGGCCCGTTTGATTGCATCGCAGCGGGATTGGGTTTGATTGCGGTTGCGTTGCGATTGACTTCCTATTGTTGTTTGGGGAGCTGCCGAGAGCGTGCCAATCACTGCGCTCTATTAAAAAGACCTACCTACTCTGTCCATCTACCAAACTGCTTTGTATGAGCTACGCAATTATTTGCCAAGATGTAAAATGATCACCTTGATAGTCTTATGATAACAAGTTGACTCACGTACAGAAAGGCACGGCCTTTAATTATCATGCGAAAAGGAGAGTCTACAACAGTTCTAAAACAGGCTCTAAGGTTATATTTTATTAACGCCTACATTTGATGTGTTTCATCATCATCTATTTGAAATTTGAGCAAATCTGTGCAATAATCCAATGAACATTTTTGTAATGTGGTGCAAAAACAACAAATATGGGTTGCGTTGTGGGTTGAGCGGGTTCAAGGTAACAAGTCGCGTCTATTGTATTCCCACACATAAAACACAACTACACGAACACACAGCTTCTCATGCATCCTAGAAATATGTAAGTTTGCGTTTCAATCACGCCGTAACGGCTAAACCGATTCGGGTAATCTAGTCACGCAAGCGAAGCGCGGGCAGAAGCTAGTAACTAATAAAGAACACTGCTTGTAAACTGCGAATAAAAATGATATATTGCTACATTTATATCTCAAAGAACAGCGCATTCTAAATCTATCTACATACGAAAACAAGCTTGAATTTATTGCTGGTCGGTTTTCAAAGTCAGTCAACTTAAACGATAGACAAACCTAATAGCAAGATAAATTGATGTGTCGACGCGAGTGCTAAAGTGAACCATGACAAATTTACTACCCGCGAACTGATTGTACCGGCCCAGGTGCTGTACCAAATGCGACGCGTTCTCAAAAGCTCGCGGGTATTAATATCCCCCGAAGCACCTCGGAAAGGTTAACGCAGAATTAGACGTGCCAAACTTAACCCAAACTTATTTTTGCATCATCTCGATCGGGCGGTTACCCTTTGCGACAGCTGTGCCAATGAAATAGTTCTCAACTCTACAATGTAGTCTCTTCGTGATGAATAATAGCATAGCATAGCATATATTAATAGCTTGAATCCAAACCTTTTAGAACATAAGTTAATTTAAGTTTCTCATAAGTGAAATGTAAATTTCCTAAGAGAAATAATAAACACTAAAACCTAACCTTACGCTCACAAAATACAATAAAAGTTGACGATGGTTGCAATTCCAAGCTATTTTGGGTTAGGTTTGCGTTTCGAAACACTTCATTGTTTCTAAATTAGCGGTGGTAAGATTCGCGGCCGAAGCGTTAATTGCAGCATATCGAACTATCCCTCAAATGTCTGTTTGAAAAGCTAGTTTTATCACATCAGTCATCCAAAACATTTTAGTAGATTCTAGATATAAAATGACCCTCGCACGTTATTTTCTGTAACTCAGTGCCACTGGCGTAAATTCACCTTGCTTGTAAGACGTTTCAAAGTGATCCTTGTGGTTTTATTAAATACATTTTTTTTTACACTGACTCAGACAGGAGAGGAATCACATCATTATATTTCTTACGCATTTTCACATGTTGCTTGTACTGAGATATGTCTAAACAAAACATTGCGTTTCTTAATCCATACTCCATTGAAAAAGAGTACAGTATTTGCAACAGCTATTAGACCCTTAGGTACTTTCCTCTGCAATGAAGTTTTCAACGATACGAAATGATTTCGCTGAACTTGTCGATTTAGCGATTTCCGCAGATAACGTGACATGTTTATAGTTGTGTTGGTACACGTGCAGAGTCTGGCTTTCATTTAGTTGATAATTTACTGTCACTCTTATGTGACTTAAAAAGGAAGATAATACGCTTTTTATTGGACGAGTGTGTTCTCACGACACTTTAGTGTAGAATCCGCGGCAGTTTCCAAAATAAACAACTGATTTTAGTGTCAATAAATTCTAGGTAACGTCATATACCACTGTGACCAAAACAAACGCGTGTTTACCTATTATATTACAGTTTTCCCTATTATCACGCTGGCTGGTACAATGTCTGCGGACGTAGTGCGTACGTATTCTGCAATTAAACAGTTCACCATTAAATTATGTTGGTTTACAATCTATAAAACACTGCACCGACATTCGACAGTACATCGTTTATGTAATTAATTGAATTTTTCATTAGTCACATCTGGATGTAATTACTTAGTTTGCCTTTGAACAGTAAATGTGTTTATTCTGTTTGGACTTGATTGAGTTACTGCGATCTGCTATTTCAATTAGCTGTCTCAGTTCTTTGCCTAAAATAGAATTCTGTATCTGAATCTATTTATTTTTGTCTTTTCTTCATCGATCCTCCGGCCTATTTTGGTCACAAAGCTATCGCGTGCTGTGATTTCAATCGAAGGACAGCATTTGTCGGTCACTTCGTGCGTGTACGTGAATAGCATTCACATCTAATGTAAATGAAGTACGTGTTACTTGCTTGCTCATTTATGTACTTATCATAGGTACCTATATAATTTTACAGTAGTTACCAAGATATTACTACCTATCTGCTCTGTTTACAATCTTATAAAGAAGTTAATCTTTTTATCTTCGGTTCTGATAACTATTATCTTATAGATGTTTACGTTCTTCCGCGGAGCAAAGCCTGATTTAATTAATAAATAAATTCTTTATTTCAGAAAGGTCTTGCAAGACATTGTAATAAAATTATAAATGTAATTAATTAAATCCAATGTCCAAAACGAATTAACCAAAGTTTAAGATAGATTTCCTTCAGTCTCGTATGAAGAACTGTAAAATTTTATTAAGTTTAGCTCTGAATATCGAGCACAAAACTCAAAGGGATGAAGTATTTGCAGATCATGCAAACATTTGTTCCGCAGAGGAGATCGAACCCGCGACCTATCGCTTCTCAATCGAGTGATCGAGAGCTCGATAGCTCTGAAGAAAGTTTAAGTGCACCATCTTATTCATCATCGTTTCCATTTCAGGCAACGGCACGATAGACTTCCCCGAGTTCCTCACCATGATGGCGCGCAAGATGAAAGACACGGACAGCGAGGAGGAGATCCGCGAGGCTTTCCGCGTGTTCGACAAGGACGGCAACGGTTTCATCTCCGCCGCCGAGCTGCGCCACGTCATGACCAACCTGGGCGAAAAGCTCACCGACGAGGAGGTCGACGAGATGATCCGCGAGGCCGACATCGACGGCGACGGTCAGGTCAATTACGAGGGTGAGTCTCCACGCTTATCTGATCGACTTTACAGTGTTATACAGGGTTTCGTGCTTCATTTACCGTGCTGTTTGTCAAATACATAAGCTAACATAAGCCTTAAAAACGATGACGATATATCGCTTTTGTACGCAATAGTAGACCCTCAGGCCTGTATAGATAGATTTTGTTGTTCAGATTATGTTCGTGAATGATCTGAACTTAGCTAATTTGAACTACAATATGCTAAAATTATCATTTGTCGTTTTCAAGAGTAGACCCTCTGAAATCTTATTGCAGCTCTAAGTTGGATTGCTTTCCTAATAAACACTTGACAGCAGTATCTAGTGCTCCAATGAGCTATTAAAGTTAAAAGTATTTGAACTTTTCAAGGTTCAAAGAACATTAACCTACTATTATAGTTTGCTTTGATAATGACAGCAGCATTGTGAATGAAAGCTCGGCTCGAACTCAATGATTTAGTGAAAACCCTGCGAAATTAACTTTTTGATATTGATTACAAACGCTTCAGTTAATTTCATTGGGTTCTAGATGATGATTTCGTTGGTAGTAAAATCGTGTCGTTTATGTATAAGTAAAATAGTCCCGAAAATTTTGTTTGTTCCTAAAAAAGGGTGCTCGAACGAGTTTTCCAGTATTTAGCTAGAGTAACTTTTTACAAAATGAGATAGTACGAGTATACCACCCTCTGAATACTAATGAATCGTACAGTATAATAACAGAAATTATGAGAAACATTAGCATGTAGCTAGTACTTAGTGTTCTCACTAATAGCTGGGTTTTACTTATTCCCGAATACCGTTTCAGAGAAGTATTATTTGTATTTTACTTTCTCCATTCGAAGTTGAAAATCATGGAGGTTGTATACCATTTAATTGTAGTTCAGAGTTGTATTTCGAATGTATATTGGCTAGGATGCGGCCTCTTTGATATAGTAAAACGTATAATGTAAGCTGTACGCTTGGCGCCCGCTGTGCATGGATCCAGTGTTGTGTTTCGGGCTGGGAGTTAGTTGGGTGGGCGCCAACTACCCGCCACGTTGCCGATGTAAACACGCGCTGTGCGTGACCCCTCCGCCGAGCCTCGGCCGAACTAACAACCCTCGTCTTTACATTTGCGCGATACACTTATACTTCAACGGTATAGATCACTGTATGTATCTTCGCCGAGAGCTTTCTACGTATTATGCGCGATTGTAAAACGGGGCTTATTATAGAAACAGCGCGCCTGTGCGTGGTTCGCTTTAGATTTGACTTGCTAAACCGCATCCGGAGTTGGGAGGAGAGTGCGCGAGACAGTTCCCGCTGAGGCTCGACGGGACAAACCCGCACCGAGCACGTGTTGCCGCATCATCCGACCGAGCGTTCTCTCTCTTGCAGACTTCCATGCACTCGCCCAAATCATATTCTGCCGCGGCGACGGCAGCCGTTAGCGCTCGCGCCGGCACTGTCGCGGTAGCGCTCGTAGTACCCTAACTAACCATAAGAAAAGACTCTACAATAAAGCTGTGATCTCGAAACGATTTCCCCCGTAGTGTGTAGAGCGCGGACTGCCGGCGCTGGCGCAGCGCTTCCCACCATAGGTATACCCAGTGTTGCTCTGAATGGTTTGCTGCTCGTTATTAACTGTTCCTCTCTTGGATTGTTAGCTGCTCCCTGCCTCTCCCGGCCCGACCCCTTACACCTCTCGTTGGGACCTCACCTGTTGACTATACTGTGCGTGTTTCTGTCTCCCTACTCACTCCGACGGATCGCCTGCAATTTTGTGTTGAAAATGCTTACAAAATTGCACGCGTCCGTTACTTTGGGGTCTAGAGCCCCGTTTAATGCATGCACCCGTTTTTAGAAGTTGTCCCTTGAGAAATACCACCTGGAGATTCCCTCCGTGCTTGTTTTGTTTCTCACGCCGCGTCCACTTCGCACCCATCGAGCCTAACGAGCGAGCAGCAACCAACGGATTTGTCGAACGGTACCTTTCCGCCGCCATAGGCTTAGCGCACATACTTTCGGAATACTCTCACGGTTTCTATTCAATTCGGACAATAGTTGATATGGATAATATCCAGAGGGTGGTATTTCACAGAATCCCCTTGTAGTGGCATGATGAGGTAACTGTTCGGTTCGTTTATGTTGTGCGAGGTCGCGTCGAATACATGCCTCGTGTTTATTTGGCTGGCGCGGGTTCCTGCGAGCAGGCATGTGTTCGGCGCCGATTTAGATACTTATCTATATTGTTTTGAAATCAACTATGTATTCATACACTGTCTACTAGCGGTTAGTTGGTTACATCTTTACTAGTGCATCATTCGATCTGTCGGTTATTTTCGTTGTATTCTCTGTTGTGTTAACATTTATCTTAGACATGTTATGCAAGGGTTATGTGAACATTGTCTTGTAAATCTATCCGGATGCTATCTGCGGAGCCTTTGACTGATCCGTTTCTTTCTTTTGCAGAATTCGTCACCATGATGACGTCGAAGTGAGCCGCCGGCTAGTGTGTGTGTAAAAAGCAGAGAATTTAAATATACATTTTGTTTCATGACACACAATATTACCATCGTATTGGACCTGCATTTCTCTAGTGTTTGCGATAAATTAACTATTGTCATCGTTTCAGTTCAATGATGTAACGTCCCTAGCGGCGACGCGCGGCGGCGGCCTATCCCCGGCGGCCTAGACCCCGGCAGCGGGGGCCTCGGCCGCGCGTCGCCGCTACTCTTTATTTAGATTTTAAAGTATTCCGTTAATTTTACTATGTAAGAAAAATTAAACTGTAGCGGTACAAGGGGAAACGAATAGGTGTGCGTCGCAATGTGATGGTATAAGTCTCGGGTTCGTGTCGGCTCATAATTTATATTTGTGTATATTTCCCGGACGCGGCGGGCGCGTCTCGTTCGTTGTGTATGTGTGCGTGCTCTGTGTCGGCGCCGTGCGCGCGGTGCGCACCGCATCGATACATTTTAGTGTACATTTTTTTCAAGTATGAGATATTTATAAAGTACGTGAGAATAAAATTTTAAAAAATCCAAAAAAAAAGTATTGTATTCCTGTGTGCGCGGCAAGCGCCCTCTTCGCGCCCCGGCGATAGTTCCAATCACCTCCGTGTACATTATCGTAATAAATGTTTAAATTTAACTTAACTAACTCAGTAAACGAATAAATTAGATTTATCGGTACTGCATTAATGTATCTGTAAATGACTCGATAAATATTATATTTCTATTGTTGGTAAACTAATTCTATCGAAATGGAAAGTAATCCGCTCTGTTGTTCTCTGACATTTGATTCATTCTGTTTAAATTTTACAAAAGACATACTGAAAATAAATGTTTCTTCATTTTTAGGTCAATAAGCATCGGTGTTTCATTTCGCCCCCGTTGTGTTAGTTCGTTTACGTTTAGTTTGTCTGTTGTCCTGCTCCCGCCCCGCCCCGCCCCGCCCCGCTCCGCCCCACCCCGCGTCGCCACGACACTAACCGCACGCACCCCCGCGACCGAGTGATTTAGTTGTTATTCTTATTTTATTATTATGTAATGGTAATTTTATTTGTAACGTGACAGATTACAATGACATGTAATTATAATTTATTTTTTAAATAAAATAAATCAATCCGAAAAATTGTGGATTGAAATTGATTGTATATTTTCTTGATTCATGTTTGAAAGCATTGTGCAAGCTTCGAGTCTCTTGTCGCTGTGTATGCGAGGTGCGATTAAAAACTCATGCACTCGAATCTTGAGTTTATTTCTGTTTCTAAGTAAAATAATGTTTATCTGTTAATAGGTTTTTAATTTAAGTTCTTATCTTATCGAAATGGCTACTGATAAAACCAGTTTCACAAAAGGAATTATTTTACTTCACCTACCTGCAAACGTTGAATTAGTTACAGTACTGATAACGTTATTCAATTAGGCTTTAACGCAATCATTAGGTATGAACATGGCTTCTCTTCAAGCCTCTTCAAATCAAACTACACGTTTATTTGTTCGGAGTTTTTATTTCGGTTTCGTAGTTATTTCACGATTTCACAAAGTACCTTCATGTAAAAAAGATTAAAACCTAATTTGTATGGTGATAGTTACAGGACATATTCATCTTACTACACCCGCACTTGGGGTGAGTTTCACCATCTAACGTTAACGTCAAATTGTTCAATGGTCGTCGAACAGTTTGACGTTAACGTTAGATGGTGCAACTCACCCTTAGAATACAATAATTTGGAGAATAACGGTTGTTTTAAAAGAGCTAGTAGTTTTTTTTGTTTGCGCTTTTGCGGATGTTCTCGGAATCAATTTATTTATCCACATGACACCTTTGTATTGGTGACTTTCACTTGGGTAATACAGTAGAGTGGGTTCTCAAATGTCGAAGAACCGTTAATCGATGAGACCCGAGTCTCGGCCAGCATTGTGGAATGTCATCATGAGTCTATTGGCCGCTGACTTTCCATCCGATACAAACATGAACAAATAGAAAGTGAATGACAGATTGTGACGTGTTTATCGGTTGCGGCTAGGCAGTTGCGACAGAGTGCGCCTGACAGTCCTCAGCGACGTAGTGCAGCATGAGCGCGAGCGCACGCGCCGGGCGGCCGGTCATGCGGCGCGCGCGCAGGTACGGAGGGCTCGCCGCGTGCGCATGCGCCACCTTGCCCACGCCCGTTATGTCCAGGTGCATCCACTCACAGCACACGAAGTGCTGCACATTATATTACTACATTATCGAGACATGGCCCGGCGAGCTGCTTATTTGATAAACAAATCTATGTGAAATACTAATTGATCTAATTTATAAAAGTTTATTTTGAATCCCATTTAGATGACAAACATAGTTACATGCGGCATGTATTTTTGTCTATATATCTTAATTAAGAATTATCAAAAATTACAGAACATTTCGTTAAGTCATCATCATATCAGCCGATAGACGTCCACAGCTGGACATAAGCTTCCACCAAAGAGCGCCATGACGACCGTTTTTTGATCCTTCACCATCTATAGACTTCCTGCGACCGCTTTAATGTCATCGGTCCATCGAGTGATCGTGGTCTCCATTCGAGAACCTATATTCTCCAGCTGCTATCGGTTCTGCGAGCAAGTAGGTAACTACATTGCCTACATAATAAGTCAGGTTGACATGGTGTTACCTTGAGAAACGCTGCTCCAAGGCACGGTGAAGCTTTCCCGGCGCCTTTATTCCTCAAATCCACTGAAGGATCATCTGTAAACGACTCGTTTTAATTTAAAGCAGCGTGTAATAGTGGATTCTAGATATTAGTTTTTGTACTGTTCTTGGTTCTATGAGGAATAAAATTGATAAAAATGGTGTGCGTCAAGTTGGAAGCCTCACGGTGGTATTTGATGTTTTTAACTATGACAAAATTTAGTCAACTAGTTTAGCACAGAATTAGTGCCGCTATATCTTCAAAGATATTTAGGTAGTTTACTAAGTCTAACTTGACGTTTTGGTTCTAGCGAAACGGTAGCTTCCTATGAAACATGAGTTATGCCAAAATTTAGAGCTGAATTAGTGCCCGATATACAAAAAGAACCAGATTGATTCATATTTGCAGAAAATCAATGGAAACATCTACAGTATTGCACTGTACAGGGTACGTATGCGTTGTACGATACAAGGTATGTTATAGTGTAGGGGTATGCGGAGAGGGGGAGGGGGAGGGGGAGGGGGAGGGTAGTGTAAGTACTGGTGAGCTGGGCGGTGTAGTAGTTCCAGAGCGGCAGACGCCAGGGCCGGTCGCCCGAGTGCGCGCCGGCTCTGCGCGCACACGCCCAGGCGCGCTCGCTGCTCGTGAAGCAACCGAACGCGCCGCCGCCGGTCGCCAGCCCCACGCCATCTGTACACACAATATACAAACCAACCTGCTATACATTGATACGCGCCAAGAGCTGCCTTTTCGATTTCCAACAAGGATTACTCATAATTGACCAGAAAAACTTATTCGATTTACTCTATATTTAAAAAAAAGGTATTTGTCTTTTTTTTCTATGTGGAACCTATTCCTTAACAAGTTTGTCACATTGGTAATGACTGACCCTATATAACAGAATCATTCATTATCAACCTGACAAACTTTATATGTACCTATAGTTATTTTTTTAAATGTTTTTTGATATAAAAAAAAAGTTTTTTAAATGTTTTTTGATATAAAAAAAAAGTACAAGTTTTTTTTTTATGTGTGGAACCTACCCCTTAAGTTTGTCAGGTTGATAATGAATGAACCAAGCGTACGGCCCACAAGATGGTAAGCGGTTACCACAGCCTATGGACGCTTGCAATACTCGCGGGTTGCCACCTTGAAGCTAAGATCGAAAGCCTCATGTGCCAGTAATTGAACCGGAACAGCAATGCTAGCATTAATGCTTTGTAGTAGTCCTTCCCCGGATGAGCTCTATCACAGAAAACTCTACTACTCTTAAAATATAGTTATTCCTTGAAATAAACTAAGAATAAGCAAAAAAATTCTTAATTGATTCAAAGGACTTCAAAGGACAAGTTGTTCATGTTTTGCATTTACACACTAAAGAGGCTCTATAAGAAACTTTTTACGATTGTCAAAAGCAAGTGTTATTCAAAAACTACTTTTTATATTTTTAAATGCAGCTCTTATTTTAAAAAATCAGTATCAAGCCTGTGAATCCTGGTGACATTTATCTATAACCATAGCCGTTTCAATTTTCCCCTCGAGAGGGCAGTCAAGAGTTAAAATTCAAATTTATACAAGAGACCAGTGTTATCAGTCAAAGAGTAATATCCCCGCTTACGTGTGAGAGTGGCAACATCTATAACGAGGTCCGGCTTGAAGGTGGTCTGTCCGTAGACCAGCGCGTCCGCCAGCATCAGCCGCCCCTCCAGGTCTGTGTCCTCGACCTGCAACAAATTATATTAGAGACTAGCTGACCCGGCGCGGTTTCACTCGCGTTATTTTTTTCGCAAATATTTTGTCACCTACAAAAATTTAAGACCAAATTTAGCCAAATCGGTCCAGCCGTTCTCGAGTTTTAGCGAGCCTAACGCTCAGCAATTCAGTTTGTTTATAGGAAGAAGAGATTACTTCAACCGAACAAAAAGGTCAGTTATACCCAACGCTTATATTATTATCTAGAAATGGATTCTTATCTGAAAGTATTCGCAACTGGGCTAATTCTTATTCAAACGAATTCTACTCTACACAGGACAGATTCTCATCTGGACGAGTTAGTAATACTCAAGTATATGAAGAAGGATTATCGAAAAAAAGCTAGAAACCCAGCCGAGTTCGTAGCCAAATACTTCTGAACTCGCGTAAATTCACAAAATGATCCTTGAGATCACACTTCACACTAATCACACTAATATTCCATCCAAAGGTTGCCTGAAAGAGATCGCTTTTAGCGATAAGGCCGCCCATTGTAATACTTTTTTGTTATTTTTCTTTGTTTTTAGGGTGTGCAATAAAGATAATCTATCTATCTATTATAAATGTGAACGTTTGTATGTGTGTTCCTCTATAACTCGACAACCACTGAACCGATTTTGCTGAAACTTAAAACATAGATAGATAATAACCCAGACTAGAACATAAGCGAGTTCCACGCGGGCAACAGCTAGTTATTGAGAAATGTATTTTGAATTAGACGGATTAGCAGCTAAGTTAAGTTAATGTTAGTTTACGGCTTTTTCAAAGTTGTTATGCCATGACAAAAGCTTTCCGGCGGCCTAGAAACTCTGTCACCAGAGTTGGCCGCTGACTTATATGAACTTACTTACTTTGTAGCAGCTGAAGTAATAAAGTAAATGCCTTGGTTAGTAACGCTAGTAGAAATACCTGGTGGTAGTACTCTTCAGCAAGAGTCCATCTCGGTGGGTACCACCGCAGTGTCAGATATTCTACCTCCAAGCAGTAGTGTGCAAAATGCACTGTGTTTAGGTTTGAAGGGCACTGTAGCAAGTGAAATTACGGGGCGACAGAGACTTAACAACAATGTCTCGGAGTGATAAGCGCAGTGCAGTGCCACGCAAACACTTGAAAACTTTAAGCTTTGTGGCACTGCATCTGTTATAGTCAGGCGTGATGCTTAACATCAGGTGAGCGCCTTAGTTGTCTTGTCACTTTCTGACATAAAAAAATAAGAATAAAAAAATATTTATTTTGTGCCACTCAATAAACATAAAAATAACAATACAAATTAAAACTAAACTATTGTGAGTGAGGAAAAAAGGCAGTCACTCAGCAGTACTACAGCTAGTACAACTAGCTATGTACCTAGGTGCCTATACCTACATTATTTTAGACTTATATTTATTTTTCTTATTTAAGTAAGGTTTAGAGTCAGTTTTCAGTTGAATTCACATAGACTTTTATTTTTGTACATGATGTGCTCACCTCTAATTGAGAGAGCACCTGACCTGAGTACCTCTGTAATTTATAAATGTGTATGCCTGTGTCTTTCGTTGGTGATCCATAATAATAATAAATAAATCAAAATCATAAATTATTTATTTCAGTAGAATCACAAGGATCACTTTGAAACGTCTTACAAGCTAGGAAAATTTACACCAGTTCCAACGCGCCCATGCCGTAAAAGAACTGGCAACAACACCGGCTGGGTTCCTATCGCTTTTTTGGCATGACCCTTGCTATTGTTATGGATGCCAAGTAGAGTTGGAGCAAATAAATAAATAAACTAACCACAATGGACATTCCGTTGAGCGCCTTGACGACATCGCCCACCTTCATGCACTGCCCGCTCAGCATGTTCTCGCAGCACGGGATTACCGCGTGTATGTTCAGAGGGACCTGTGACAGACAACTTACATTCACTGAGCTCCGAAGGGTATGGTTTCCGGTGAAATTACAAGCACATAAGATTTTAGATCTACGTCTCAGGTGGCGACGCGCATGTGGTATCGATGTTGCAAGCGTACCTAGGTTACGGTGACCGCTTACCATCAAGTGGCACAGATGTGGTTTAAAAAAAAAAATTGATGATTCTTTTTTTGTTCGATAGGTACTTCCCATATAAACATCTAAATTGTTTCAATACTTTTTTAATAAATCATAGAAATGTCAATAAGTCAGATCTGAAAATTATTATTTTCAAACAAATTCGGGCGATAGTAAGTACACAATTATTATTACGTCCAGAACTATATTTAAGTACCTACAATAAGTGAGTGTATGTACCTCGCGTCATTGACACGCGCAGGTCATTGCTGCGCGGGTCATTGACATGCGCGCTACGCGCTCCCCTTTCGATTTCCAACAAGGATAATTAATAATTGACCAGAAAAACGTAATAGATTTACTCGAAATTTTTAAGAAATGTTTAAAAAAGAACATATATTTTTTCGTGTGTGGAACATATCCCTTGAATATTGCGCAATAATAATCAAAACCCTGTATCGTTCTGTGATTACGATAGTAGAGTAACAAAGAGCTTGTTCAGGGTTGAAGTGTGTGGCGTTGCCACAAACATACTTAGAAATTATTTAAATAAAACTTAAATTTACAATACATAAAATATCTATTTACTATAATAATATATACCTAACCAAATAATTATATTTAATATTTCATTCACCACAAACTAAATACATACATACACTACATACACAAACTACAATCACGGTACATGCATAACATACACAAATAACTTAAATCATTACCATGCAATCGTATCGTCTGCTCCGATCGTGTCGTACCTATCCAACGCGCCTCCAAGTTCGAGAACAAAAGAAATGGAATGCGCCTGCGCACCGAGCTTCGCCGCCACTGCAGCCGACCGACAGTCTGTCACTCGCTCCGACGACAGACGCACGCGAGATAACCGCTCCGCTACTGGTTATTGTTCTCGCGCTGAACCTTCCAAAGCTTACTATCTTTTCCTATGCTTGTGTGCTTTGCAAATAACTTTGTAATAATATTTGTGGTGAAAAGTGTCTGTGGTGTTTTCCTTGGAGTTGTACCTACCAAGTTAGTGCAGAAACAAAGCTAAGTAGAAAGGCACATCAGGTCACAAGTTTAGTGTAAGTGTTACCTTGAGGTGAGCGCAGAGTCGCAGCGCAGCCAGCACGACGGCGGCGCCGGCCATGCTGCCTCTGTTCTCCGCCATGCTGGCGCACGCCTTCAGGCACAGACCGCCGCTGGGGAACAAACTCTATTCTCTATTCTAAAATGGTTTATTTCAATAAAATCACAAGGATCACTTTGAAACGTCTTACAAGTAAAGCTAGGAATATTTACGCCAGTTTCAACGCGCCCATACCGTAAATAAACTGGCAACAACACCGGCTGGGTTTCTATAGTTTTTTTTGCATGACCCTTGCTATTGTTGGCCTATGTCTGCGGACAAGCTGATGTCTGAAGGAATTAGAATAATACAATTTATAAGATGAAATGTAAAATGTAATTCAGCAAAAAAGGCTATATCTATATATCTATCTGATATTGTTATGGATGCCGAGTAGAGTTGAAGCACAGTCGTCCCCAAGCTTTTTTATCATCTAAGTAATTGGTTATTTTATATAGTAAGATTTTTGAGGCAGTTTTTGTTTAATAAAGTTTTCAACTTGCCAATTGATGAATTTTGTATAACTTTTGAACACTAATATTAAATAGGTAACCTGTCGAAGGTGACGCCCTTGGCGGCGAGCAGCACGGATGGCGCGGAGGAGGAGGAGGAGGAGGAGGAGGAGGCGCCGCGGTACGAGCACTCTATGAACACGGGCTCACTGCACGAGCCGCGCGCCACCGCTAGGAACGCCTGCAACACACATATTACTGACGAGTCCATTATCATTTTCTAAACTAACTAACTAAAACTGTGTACGTCATTTTCTAATTAATTAAAATACATCCCATAATTTTGGTTAGCTAATTTTCTAAAATAAATAATAATGCTGGACAATCCACACAGCATCAACTATCCCCAAGGTAAGCTGCTGTTAAACAGAGCTGTATTATGGATACTAGATGACTGATATATACTTACAATACATAGATAGATATTTTTTATTATATATAGAAAATACCCAGAACACCCGGAACAAATATTTGTAGATCTACAAACATTTGGCCCGAGGCGGGAATCGAGTAGTAAAGAGTAGTAGAGTTCTCTGTGATAGAGCTCGTCCGGGGAAGGACTACCACCATACCTATTTCTGCCACCAAGCAGTAATGCTCGCATTGCTGTGTTCCGGTATGAAGGGTATGGTTTCCGGTGAAATTACTGGCACATGAGGCTTTCGATCTTAGTCTCAAGGTGGCAACCCGCGAGTGATACTTCTGGTATTGCAAGCGTCCATAGGCTGCGGTAACCGCTTACCATCTTGTGGGCCGTACGCTTGGTTGCCACTTCAGTTGTATAAAAAAAAATCGAACCAGCAACCTCTGCGTCGCAGGCGGACCTGCGCCCGCTGCGCCACATCGCTCGTAAATGACACACATTGTATTGACACAGTACTACAAAAGCATTAAAGAAAGAAATAAAGAAAACCATTTATTTAACCACCACCACCACAAAGTAAAAGAAAATAAAAATAAAAATTGCTGATTGTTTATACATTCTAAAAATTATTTCTAATGATATAGATTGCTCAGATCTACTTAGCAAATTACTTGTAAATGTGCCGCGTAGAACACTTAGGTTTAACCCTCCACTACATGTTCCTGGAGCATCCACTAACTACAGGCAAAATTCGTATATGGTGCGAGCGAGACCGTCAATAGTTTTAGCAAGTTGTTGGACATTGATCCATTTTGTAGCAGCATTCCCAAGGCAAGGCGGTGCTTAACCCTTAACTTTTTCAACTCCTAGTTAAGGTTTTTTTTTTCTTTTTCTTGTTATGTTCATAATATTTTAGTTTGGTCGTAGTGGCACGCAATGTTTGTGTTATATATATATTTTTTTTTAAAGTAGTTTTCACACATAAGTTTTTATTGTATTTCTATTAGTGAAAACCTGTTATTGGCTTTCTGTAGCTACTAACTAGTTCTAAGATAATTATGTTTAGCTGTTTGTTTTCCATCAAAATTAAATAAATAATTAAAAAACAAATATGGATACCCCTTATTAAATGAATGATGATGATCACAAACGGCTAACTTCACGATTGCCATTGGCAGTCATCAGCATGATAGCTTTTGTTTCTATTGCTGAGACATGACCTACTCTTGGGTCTTAATCCACCACGCGGACCCAATGCAGATTGGTGGATGGTATGACGTACGGCCCACAAGATCTCACCATCTTCGGTTACCGCATGTGCCAGTAATTTTACCGGAAACCATACCCTTCACACCGGAACACAGCAATGCGAGCATTACTGCTTGGCGGCAGAAATAGATATTCAGTATTCAGTATAATTTATTGCATCATAATTATGAGGGTAATACATGTCACAGGTCTTATGTAATACATAGCTATGTACCCAGTAAGGGTGTTGCACTATACAATTGAGTAGGAGCGGACCGATTTTAGTATTAATGGATAGGTACCTAGTAGTTTGTGATAATAATAAAATCATTATTTGGGGTAGCAATAAAACCTATCATTCGTTATTTGAGTCACTGAGAAACTGATCAAGTGTATATATATAATAGCTTTTTTTTATTAGCATTTCTTTTAATTTATTTTCAAAAGGTATGGTGGTAGTGCTTCCCCAGACGAGCTCTATCACAGAGAACTCTACTACTCTTAAAACCCTTCACCGTATGAGAGCTCTGGCATTGCGCACATACATTTTCGTAGCGAAAAATCCATCCATTCGTGCACGACCGGATTCGAACCCACGAATTTAGGATCGGAAGGCGTACTACCACTAGACCACCGATGCTCCGGCTAAGTTCACGGCGGCCGAGAATCAAACCTGCATATCGTGCGCCTCGATCCAGTCGCGCCCTCGCGCCTCCACCGTCACCCCCAAGGGGCACAGCACGTCTATAGCCGCCTGGAACACAACACACACTAAAAAACATCATAAACTAAGTAATGTGCTACAAGTATAAGTTGGCGGTGGCGATTTGTGGAACTAACTCAGGCATACTAAAGATTATAATATCCCAAAAATTGTTTCGCCTCAAGCGGGATTTGAACCCGCAACCACCGCTTGATACGCGTGTGCTCTACCAATTGAGCTATCGAGACATATCTCACTCGGACGAAACAATCATTGGAATGTCTTCGGTTTTAAGCGTGATAGCTCAACTCTTTAGTATTCCCTTAGTAAATCACAAATCATAAATCTTTATTTGCATGAATGTAGGTAAGTGCATAAACAGGTGTTTACAATTTTTAAGTCCTATACATTCTACCATCAAACTGGTGTGCAAATGTCATGTTACAAGTTATTTAAGTCTGTCAAGTTATTAGTATCACATAGTATTGAAGTGGTTCATAAATTCATTAATGTCTTAAAAACAGCGTTCACCTAGCCACTTAGTCAACTTGTTCTTAAACACATTGAATGGCAAATCCTTAAATGTATTAGGCCATTTAATAATATTATGATGGTTATAAATAAATAATAAATAATGCTGGACAATCCACACAGCATCATCTAACCCAAGGTAAGCTGCTGTTAAACAGAGCTGTATTATGGGTACTAGATGACTGATATATATTTAATACAATACAATACATAGATAGATATTTTTTATTGTATATAGAAAATACCCAGAACACGCGGAACAAATATTTGTAGATCGTACAAACGGAATCGAACCCGCAACCTCTGCGTCGCAGGCGGACCTGCGCCCGCTGCGCCACATCGGTCGGTTAACACTATAAAAATAAAAATAACTAACACAGCCATCTGAAAAAGTCACTTTGACGCGGGAGAATTTGTTTCAAACGTCTTTGGACTAGATAAACCGAAATATCAAGGTATAGTGATGTAGAGTGATAAAAAGTGGTCCTACAGAGGCAGTAATAAAAGTACAATCGTTTTGTGTTAAAAAATATGAAAGGAATGAATTTAGTAAATGCGTGGGTGGCGGCAACGACTGGTGAGTGTTGATAGCTTCACAAAATAATTAGTAAAAAAGAGTAGTGGAGTTCTTTGTGATAGAGCTCGTCCGGGGAAGGACTACCACCACACCTATTTCTGCCGCCAAGCAGTAATGCTCGCATTGTTGTGTTCCGGTGTGAAGGGTATGGTTTCCGGTGAAATTACTGGCACATGAGGCTTTCGATCTTAGCCTCAAGGTGGCAACCCGTGAGTGATACCTCGGTTTTGCAAGCGTCCATAGGCTACGGTAACCGCTTACCATCTTGTGGGCCGTACGCTTGGTTGCCACTTCAGTTGTATAAAAAAAAAAAAACCCCCCTTAATTGATTAAATAATATGTTATGAAAATATTACTCCATCACCAAACATTCTCATACTCTAAGAAACATAATTTAGTAGTAAGTACATATTCAGGGGAGTATTTTTAGTCTTAATTTGTATTAACTTGGCTAACAAATATGGCGTGGTACTACCCAGCAGAGCCACCACGTTAGAATCCGATCATTTATATCTTAAAAGAATGTACGTTAGACGTACATAGTGTACGTATGCCGTTTATTGCTGTACGTTCGTCAGGTACTGAGAAAATCGACTTCGCTAGTGGCTCTGCCAGGAAGCATGCTTCCCAGCAGAGCCACCTTGGATTATGTATTTAGGAAAGATAAACGCTACTGTGCTTAAGCAAAAACTGTTGTACGTATTGTGGTTTTATTTTTCTAGCTGATTTAAACCATTGTCACGTTTATTTAAGTAAAGTTCTATACAGTGGCAACACTGGTTTCAAGCCCAGTTGCGCACAGCCCCGCCAAGTTATAGTTGTGGCACTGTGGTTCTGTGTTCTATGCTTCTGGGACACCGCGAGGTCGTCAGTCAGTCAGCTCGTATAATGTACCTGCGCGAGGTCGATGGGCGTCATGACGTTAGCCGGCGTGTCGGAGAGCTGCCGCGCCCAGTTCTGCGCCTGCGCACGCACGCGCCCCGCGCCCCACTCCGCCCGCGCCTCCGCCCCCGCATCGCCCAGCGCGGACACGGCGCAAGGGGGCATCGCCTCCGACGTCTTGAACTCCTGGTACCTAAACATAAGTAAATAAATATGTTTTTATTTTCTCCTAACAAAAGGTTTCCTAAAAACTAGTAGGTAGTAGCTAAGGTATAGTTCGCACAGCGGATCTAGGCTTCCGTGAAGTAAGCCGTTTGTGATGCGCAAAGACAATTTAGTTTGAAAAAGCTCCATCGCGCATCAAAACGGCTAATTTCACGATGGCTGAGATCCGCCGTGAGAACTATACCTGCGCAACGTAGATACTATGTAAGTATTTAATCTAGGTAAACATAATATAAACCTGTTTTGTGAGGGGCTGGTGCCTGAAAAAGGTTTAAAAGAACCTGTAATTACAGGTAAGCAGGACCTCTCTCCACTGATTATATAATAAGTAATATGATATGATAATACAATAATGATATGATAATAACTGACAAATAATACAATATATACATAGGTACTTTTAATAGCATAATCCAATTTTGACTAAATTATTATTTGATGACTTTTTTTTTTATTAATTATGCAATTCAAATTTTTTTCAACACATTAATAATTAAATGATTGTAAATTGAAGCATTGCACGCCCTAATAGGGTAGAATACATTGAATCTAGAATTATCTGTAACATCTCTGTACCTACATGTAATTCAGCAATAAAATTTAGCTAATTGCTGCTACTACTACTCGTAGGCTACACTGAAAACCAGCGCTACAGACACATTATGTCTGCAGCACATGCTGAGTGGCTGCCTTTTTATCGTCACAATAGTTAAGTTTTAATTTGTATTGTTATTTTTATTTTTATGTTAATTGTGCGGCGTTAAATAAATATTTTTCTATTATATTCTATTCTAAATATACTTTGACTTTGAATGTCAGGTTCTGACATTTGAGACTTGGTAAGTTTGAAATGGAACAAAAACTTAATAATGGCAAATGAGCTTAAAGATAACAGCTGAATTACAGATGAGGGTGTTGGAGAGTGATGAGATGGGTGGAGTGGAGTATGTGCATAAAGTAAGTAGGTTTAGTTCTCTCGGCGGATCTAGGCTTCCGTGAAGTTAGCCGTTTCGATGCGCAATGGAGCTTTTTCTAGCTAAATTGTCTTTGCGCATTACACATTATAAAAGTACAAGTTACACATAATAATGATACAAGCTACACATAATGATAATATAAGCTACACATAATGATGATACAAGCTACACATAATGATAATATAAGCTACACATAATGATGATACAAGCTACACATAATGATAATATAAGCTACACATAATGATGATACAAGCTACACATAATGATGATACAAGCTAGACATGTTGATAGTACTAGGTACAAGCTATGCTATACTCGTAAGTAGAGTATGTCGGTGGTGTGACCTCCAGAGAGCGAGGTCGGCGGCCTCTGCGGCGGCGCCGGGCTCGGCCATGAGGTCCACGGCGACGTGCGCCACGCAGCGCCGCTGCAGCGCGCGCACGCCCGCCCCCACCGCCCACCTCACGTTCTCCTAACAACAAACACTTTGTTTCCCTTTATACTACATGCCACTATTAAGCTGATTTCACACTGTCGATTTGCGAGAGAATTCAAAATTGACGACCGATTTGGCGCAGCGGGCGCAGGTTCATCTGCGATGCAGAGGTTGCGGGTTCGACTCCCGCAACCGGGTGTTCTGGGTATTTTCTATATATAATAAAAAATATCTATCTATGTATTGTATTGTATTAAATATATATCAGTTATCTAGTACCCATAATACAGCTCTGTTTAACAGCAGCTTACCTTGGGGCTAGATGATGCTGTGTGGATTGTCCAGCATTATTTATTTTTTAAAAAAAGCGAGGCGAGATTTTGGCAGTGTGTTCGCTGCGAACCCGCTGCAAACTCGTTGCGCACTCGCCTCGCTTCGCCAGAGTGATATGGCTGTAAGTAGTGCGGTGGTAGATTGTTATATAACTCTTATAAGTGATGCCATGGGCATGCCAGCATTTCTCATAACACTATACACCTTTGCGAGGTCTTAGTTTTAATACCGAAATATCATTGCAAAGAAGGGCACTGAGGATCGATTATGTAATTCGGTTACAATTCATTTCACCTAATTTCAAACACGAAATAACGTATTTTGTATAAATATAACAGCTTATTAACAATTGAAATTGGATTGCAACCGAGTTGCGTAGTCGCCCTACTAGTCTTATGTCAGAAGCAGCAGACCTTGGAGCGTGGAGCGCCACGCTGTACTCCGGCACGTGTCACCACCACCACCAGGAGTAATCTAACTTATGACAGAGTCGGGTCTGCAGGTGAAGTAGCAAACCTTGGTGAGATGGAGCGCCTCCAGCTCGTCGTAGCCGGGCTCCCGGGGCCCGAGGCAGGCGAGCGCTACGCCGCTGTACCCCGGCACGTCCGTCACCACGAACGCATTGCCCAACTTCATCCGGCACGATAACCTGACAGCACAACATTCAACATTCAAGTTGTTTTTTTTTTTTAACTGAATTGGCAACCAAGCGTACGGCCTACAAGATGGTAAGCGGTTACCGCAGCCTATGGACGCTTGCAATACCAGAGGTATCACTCGCGGGTTGCCACCTTGAGGCTAAGATCGAAAGCCTTATGTGGCAGTAATTTCACCGGAAACCATACCCTTCACACCGGAACACAGCAATGCGAGCATTACTGCTTGGCGGCAGAAATAGGTATGGTGGTGGTCCTTCCCCGGACGAGCTCTACTACTCTTATTATTTATTTAATAATAATTAGTACGGTCACAGACCACTTACACTAATTAATTATGACAAGCAATTAACGAATCGATAAGAATTAATAAAAGTCAGAAAATAGGATTAAATGAAAATAGAAATAAAAAAAATTACAATAATAACAATAAAAAAAATAAAAAAAAATCTCATACAAAAATATACGATTACGAATGAAATATTTCCACAACATAAACATAAGCATAAATCAGTTAGTAATAAAGATATTTATTTGCACAAATAAGTGTTACAAGAGTAGGTCTTAAAATATCGATCTTTATATCGGTCGTCAGATATCTTACTCATTGAGATGGTGGAGTATCTTTCCGCCGGACTGCTGGTTGATCTCCTCAGCAGCCGGCGTCAGCTCCAACTTGTTGTTCTCCTTGTACACTCCCACCACCACGCCTTTCTATTATAAACAATAAAACAAATTTATAACAAACTTTTCACCGCTCGGTGAACCAACGGATCATACTAACATGTAGAATAGTACAGTTCTCTGTGATAGAGCTCGTCCGGGGAAGGACCACCACCATAACTATTTCTGCCGCCAAGCAGTAATGCTCGCATTGCTGTGTTCCAGTGTGAAGGGTATGGTTTCTGGTGAAATTACTGACACATGAGGCTTTCGAACTATGCTTCAAGGTGGCAACCCGCGAGTGATACATCATGTATTGCAAGCGTCCATAGGCTGCGGTAACCGCTTACCATCTTGTGAGCCGTACGCTTAGTTGCCACTTTAGTTGTATATAAAAAAAAAAGAATACAAATTTTATTTAAAGGAGTTGTTTTACGCAGTATGGAGCCAGGCCCTGGTCCTTTGTAGGGGTCTAGATAATTAGATAATCATTAAAGAAACCGTTAATCTCTGTTTTTTTATTTTATTTTGGCTTCTTTCTAATCTAAAGTAAGTTTATGTTTGTGAAAGAATTCAACATAATGCAAAACAACATGGCGGGTTTAACGAACAACTGGGTTATTAGGTACTGTCAAAGTCAAGATGCGTCACGTGATCATTGCTTTTATCTGTCATGGCGGCAGTGTTCCCGTTTGATAAAACTCAACACAATTAACATTTTTCCTTTAGAACTTTGTTTGTCTACCTAAAATAAAATTGTTTGTTACGGTTAGTCCTATATTTTTTATTCAAATTTTTCTATGATGTTACAAAGACCTAGGCCACTATGGAATTGGTATTTTTCTAAACTAGTTTCAGGGAACATGAATAGTATTTTTATTCTAATTTCTCTATGTATGAACTCTATATGAGGTCATTCATTATCAACCTGACAAACATAAGGGGTAGGTTCCACACATAAAAACAATAGTTTACATTCAGTTTACAAGCAATATTTAAATAATATTAGATTTACATTTCGGCATACAAAAAAAGCAGTGTATTAATGGTTTAATATTGCTAAAAGAGCTTGTGGTTACTCGTCAATAAATAAGCTAGCTTACACTTTCTCCGCCGCTGGTCGCGCCAGACGTGCAAGCATCCTTGCCACTTCTGAATGATAGTTGAACCTGCAACAAAAAAAAATTCCATCATGAACATACCATAACTTTTAAAATACCGGGATCGATCCCTTCTATTTTTTGTGCAACACTCTTACTGGAGCGCTCGTGACGTAGCTGGCTAAGTTGTTCTTATCAGATCAACGAAGTTAGGCACTGTTCCGCGGGGTCATCATTTGGATGGGTGACCGCCAGTGGCAATTTCAACTGAGCGCTCCCGTGCTTCGGAGGGCACGTTAAGCAGTCGGTCCCGGCTTTTTCAAAGTTGTTATGACAGCCATGACAGAGGCCTTCGGGCGGCCTAGAAACTATGTCACCAGAGTTGGCCACTGACTCATACGAACGAACGAACGTCTGGGTAGGTAATTATGTGTCGGCTGCTTTATTAAAAAAAAAGTTTACCTATATCTACTACTAATATTATAAAGAGAAAAGATTTGTATGTTTGTATTGTTGTTTGTTTGTGTACAAATAAGTCAAAAACTACTGGTCCGATTTCAAAAATTCAGAAAACATTAGAATGCTATATTATCCCTGAGTAACATAGGCTATATTTATTACTAGCGACCCGCCTTGGCTTTGCACGGATGCGGTTTCATTGCACCCGCGCGAAGCTGGAACAAACTGCTAGTTGGTATAGTTCGCACGGCGGATCTATGCTTCCGTGAAGTTAGCCGTTTGTGACGCGCAAAGACAATTTAGTTTGATAAAGCTCCATTGCACATCGAAACGACTAACTTCACGACGGCCGAGATCCACCATAAGACCTATAATAAACACAAGTTCTATGGTAATAAAGCAGTGGTCTGATAGGGTACAGTATGTATGTATGTAGGTGTATGTTATTGCCGGTTGACTTACAATAATTTACCTAAGTCACCTTAACGTGCCCTCGAAAGCACGGAAGCCTTTGTTGAAACTGGCACTGGCGAACATTCTAATAGTGATCCCGCGGAACATTGATTTCGGAACATTGATCCCGCGGAACAACGCGGAGTTTGATTTCGTTAAAAAACACTTAGCTACGTAACACCGTTGGTCATGGTAAAGTAAAAGACTTACTTTTGCATCAGCACCGGTCTTCCCAGCACTCGATACCGGGGGGGTATCCTGACCACTGCTAGGTGCAGTCACGCCGGCATCTTGCGCACTGCTGAATGATCTTTTGACAACCTAAATCAATAGTACAATTAGTTCTGCGAACAGTACTTGGGAGTACAAAGCACTAAATATTAAGTGATCAATTTACAGCATTTTGAGCTATTCTATTCATCACGCCGAAGATCCTTATCAGATCTTCACCAATTTTTTTTAGACGAACTGAAAGTTACATTTTAAAGGCCTACCTTTAAAAAAGAAAAGAACCATTTTAATTTTTTTTTTTTTTGGTCAATCCACACAGCATCATCTAGCCCCAAGGTAAGCTGCTGTTAAACAGAGCTGTATTATGGGTACTAGATGACTGATATTTAATACAATACAATACATAGATAGATATTTCTTATTATATATAGAAAACACCCGTACGTAAGTCTGTTTGGATTGGTTGTAAAATACGACCTGTAAAAGTACCAACAAAAACTGACAGAAAAATTTTGCAAAATTTCATCAATCATTACTGGTTTAAATGCATGTATAGTTTTTTCAAACTTTAATGTGAAATGAAATGCTGAACTGGTGATACCTTTCCTCCTCCAGTCTTCTCTCCCTCGAGGCTCTCATCTTGAGCACTGCTGTATAATCTTCTGAGCACCTTACTGGAATTTGGCTTTATCAGGAATCTTAGACTTGGAAATAATTTTGTAAAACTCATTGTAAAAAATATTCATAACAAAAGTGTAAAAAAAGCCAACTGGTTTTTATTTTAGTTTATTTGGAAGCTTATTATTTATTTGAATATGGAAAATTAATAAAAAGTTTTTAAGAATTTTTGAATTCTTTAATTTGAAAAGTGTATAAAATCTATTTGATTAGAACCACAAATAAGTGATAAATCTATAAATTAAGTCTTTTTTTTGCTATGTGATTATCATGATGTTCGAACTCGTAATTTTGGTGGGTGATATCCTCAAATCCCTACTCAGAATAGTGAGGCTAGCCAGAGGCAAGTCCAAACATCTCACCAATTTGTAAAATCCTATTTTTTATTACCAAATATTTTAAAACTAGTTGTTTTAGGCACATGCCGAATTGTCAGAGATATTCTAGTGTCTCTACTCACTGTGACACCTTTCACATATTTGTCCGAGCACATGTTTAAATTCACTATTGAATCATCCATAATGTCTTTATCAACTTCTTCAATACAATGTAGATAGTGACTAAACAATTTATCTTGTAGAACCAGCAAACTTCTCGGTTCCAATAGAAATGCAAACACTGGTTTGTACTCCACTATTTTTTTCTCTGTAGGTTCAGTGAATCTTAAGACAGTGTGTGATCCGACAGATACTGTAGTTATTGTGGGGTAGAATAAGTCTCCATCAAGATGAGGCATTATACCTTGTCCAGCTGCATACTCATTTACAAGCACATGGTTTGGTCTCTTCCCACCCATAAGGTCTAAACTATGAATCTTTGTTAGATAGTTGTCGAGCCAGGAAGGTATGGTTTCGGCCAGCATGCCTTTATGATGGGGAATGCCGCCCCAATTCTGAAGTCTTCTGTTTGAAAGCTGGGTCCACTTGGGTTTAGGAGCTGCATAGATTTTGGACATTATGGACTGCTCTTCATTTTTGGTTATGAATTCCGATATGTAATATGCAGTTGGTTCAGCCTGGAATAAGACATATTCCTAATGTATTGATATGTTTTTACAAACCACTCCTCTTTAACATTGGATTTGGTAGACAATATAAAAGAATAAATATATGATGTATGATGTGAATAATGGTAAATCCAAATTTTAAATTTTTTTATTTAAAAAAATAGTATGTTATGTAAAATCTTTGAAACATCTCAAAACTAGATGAATTTACGAGTTTCAACATGCCTATTCTGTAATATAATTGGCAAAAACACTGCATCGGTGGGTTTGCAGGGTTCTTTTTTTTCTATAAACTCACATAATATTGGAATTTAAAACTAATGAAGTAGGTATAGGTCTCACAACGGATCTCGGCCGTAGTGAAATTAGCCGTTTCGATGCGCAATGGAGCTTTTTCAAACTAAATTGTCTTTGTGCATCACAAACGGCTAACTTCACAGAAGCCTAGATCCGCTGTGCTAACTATACCTACATAATCATTCCAATTATCGATTCGGTGGCTTAACGGTCATAGCGTTGCCGGCAGAATGCAAAAAACATGGGCTCGAATCCCGAACGATAAGAAAATGTTTGATTGCATTACCTTTAAGAGATTATTAAGTACTTATCAAAGGTTTAAAAATCTGAGATAACTTAACACACTGTATATCACAACAGAGGGTTTACCAAGTCCATCTGTTAAAGTGATTCAGAACGAACACATTAGGAGTGGAGTAGTGCTTTTTTAGGTAAGAACTACATAATGTTAAATAGTTTGGTGCCAAAGTTTTCGCCGTTCAACGTCTGGTAGAGCCGGGAACGACAGTCCTACTTACCGTGCTTTTGCACCCTTACAAAGCTATAATTGGGAAATCCACTAGCGGCCACCCATCCATTCAATGAACGTTTCTATGATTGTTTGGAACTTAATAAACTACTTACGGTTAAAACTCTAAACTTTTCCATTTCGAAACACTGCCCGTCGGACACGGACATTATCGTATAAATTGCGTATCAACCAATTAGCACAAGAAATTAGTCAAAAACCAATATTTTTATCACAAACAAAATAAATCATTTACAGAAAACAAAACAAACAAACAAATTAAAGGCAATTTTGTTTGCTAGCTGCAAGCTCAAGCTGTAGCAAAACTAGCAAAGCAATCACGCTTGCTAGGCTGGCTGGCACGATTGTTTTTTGATTAGTGTTGGGACGAACAATAAAGGTAGGTAGGTACATGAAATGAGTGTTCAAGTACGACCAGCAGCACAGAACATAGTACTCAGCAGTCTAATCTAAGTTTATTATAAAAACGTAACATTACAGAATAAATATAATATATATAATATATATATAATATAATAAGGCGTTACATTCATCTTAATTAATAATTACACACGTCTTGAATAACAATACAAATTACAACACACAGCTTAGTACACATTTAAAAAAGAAAAATGGACAAACAAATAATAGCAATAACTTAGTCCAATCAGTGAGACAGGGGGATGTCATATCCCCGAAATTGTTCACGCATTGGAGTATATGCCTAAGTCGCTGGACTGGAAAAATATGGGCATTATCATAAAAACGTAAATCTGGAACTAGTCGTCGTACAAAGCCACCCTTTCGAAATTGTTCAGGAGTAGGTACACTTATGTATCTCGGAAAATATTGCATTACGGTAAAAAACAATTTCGAGAGGTACATAATAAATAAAAAAAAATATAACTCAAAAAATACGTAAAATTGGAGAGTATACGAGTACATGGGTTATTTTTGGATACCCCTGGATCTGAGGAATCTATTTTTTTCTTATTGATGTCTATGTTTGGACCACCCTGTATAATATGTCGAAGAACCGACAACCGTTGAGGTAAATGAGTTCTTGAGTGGAGACTGCGACTTGGCAAACGTAGTGTGGGGCACCCCCTGGCTAGGTGGAGCGATGACCTACGAAAGGTGGCGGCGGGCAAAAAGTGGATACGAAGAGTCGAACCGAACACCGGGCTCAGTGGCTCGTATTGGGGGAGGACTATGTCCAGCAGTGGACTAATGAGGGCTGATGATGACGTTGATGATGACTAAATAAAAAACCGCGCTAGTGACCCGTACTAATAGTATTCTCTATTTTAGCACTACACTATTTAATTTTGTTGTAATTTAGTTGTACTTCTTTGTACGATAGATTGTCACTTTTATTTTATGTCACAAACGTCAACTGTCTATCACGCACGTACAAGTGGTCCATTGCGTTTTGTTATAGTTGTAATCTGCCTATTTTATTTTTCTAAATGGAGATCTTAGACTTATAATTTATATTTTCTATTACGCTGGCTGTTGTTGATAATAGAGATGGTTTTTTTTTATTAGATGTTATCATATGCATGCTGAAACAATGTGTTTAGATTTATCAGAGTGTAGCACTAACAAAACGATACAGTTATTCTTTTTTTTTGACAGCAGACAGCAGCGTACAGAAGACGAAAATGTTATTTTTTACTAAAGTATTTTTTGTAAATAATTGATAAATGAGTAATTGTAGAATGTGAACACAATGGGCGGGTGTATAGGAATAACTAGGAGTGGTAGCGGGCCCATAGAAGAATCTTCGGGGACTGCGTCGCGTCCCAATTCCGGTACGTGGGTCATCGCTTTTGGATGTGTGTACGTGCGTGGTTCGAATCTGCAATATAGTTTTTGTTCCAGGAGGGTTGCGGAAAAACCAGTCACTGTGCCACGAGACTATCAGGTGGAAATCTGACGTGCCACTGACGGAAGGTCAACTGAGGAGCAAACGGGACGAGTTTTGGGACACAGCTCCGGCTTTCGATGGTCGGAAAGAGATTTGGGACGCGCTGCGTGCGGCGGCGGTGGCTGCCGAGGCGCTAGACTTCCTACTTGCACAGGCTATCCTCGATGGAGCTAGTGTGTCAGTTCCTAATGGCTACCTCACAGAGTGCTATGATGAATGGGGCACCAGATATCAGGTAATATTTCCTCAGACTTTATCAATAACAAATAACAACAATTGTGGGATCCTTCTTGACTCCTGACCTGTAAAGCAAAATAAATTTGTGAATAAAAAAAGTTATGGTATAATGATACTTACCCTATTTACAGCTATAAATCTTCTTGATAATGAAAGAAAATATACCTAACTTCTACAATAAGCCACTATAAACACATACAAAACTATTAGTCTTGTTGACCCACCCTTAACATTGAAAAATAGAGCTATTAGAAAATTACTTTGTTATGTAATTATTTCTCATTTCAGGTTCCAATTTACTGCTTATCACCTCCCATAAACATGGTAAAAGAAGTGAGTGGGAGGGATTCTCCTGCGGAATGGTCGGAGCCCGTTGAGGGGGGGGTGGAGGTGGCACTGCGGCTGCGACTATCCAGCACATGTAAAGATGTAGAGCTGTGTGTGTACTCCAAACACACTATAGCACAGTGCAAGAACAAACTGCATGTGAGTTATATTTCATTTCATTGATCTCCATCTCAATCTGTCTATAAGACAAAGACAGTATTGATCGTAGGAGATCAATGGACTAACAGAGTTATGTGATCAACCCACTGGACTCATACAAATATTCTAAAACCAAAATTAGCTAAATTAGTCCAGCTGTTCTCAAGTTTTAGCAATTTTTTCAAACAAGAAGATGAACATAGTTGGAAGTAAAGCAGTGCATATAGAAGTAAGCAATCACAGGCTAAAGCTATTAATTATAGTAATTAACCATAACAATTCCTACTAGCTTTCATCATTGATGCTTGCTAGACTTTGCTTGTGTGGTGCATAAAAAATAACCTGTTTGAAACTAGATCAAATGATAAATTCATTGAAATCAGTAAAGCTATAACCACCAGATTGACTGAACAACTCAAAACTTTTACAATTTAAATAAATTATGGGATATCATTCCTACAACTTAAGTGGTTAGCAGTATAGAAAACCCCATTTCCTTAATGTCTATAAATAAGTCATTAGACTTTGAAATCATATTCTTGAAAGTGACATCTGGTTTATTTTAATGCTAAAATTATTTTCTGACATCATAATTTAAACTTGTGGTTTTTGTAAGAGTTGTTTATATTAATTAATTGAGTGTATCATGGAAAGTGACACGCTAAGAAAACTCAAAATAAACTTGTTTGTCTTTTTGATACTATCAAATTTATAGTCAAATAGTTCTGTTTATTTCTGGCCAGACTTATTCACTCAATCTATTGTTATGAATGTGAAAGTTTGGAAGTTTGCTACTCACTTAGCTTTAGTTGAAAGAATTTATACCGCCATACCTATTTCCGCCGCCAAGCAGTAATGCTCGCATTGCTGTGTTCCGGTGTGAAGGGTATGGTTTCCGGTGAAATTACTGGCACATGAGGCTTTCGATCTTAGCCTCAAGGTGGCAACCCGCGAGTGATACCTCTGGTATTGCAAGGCTGCGGTAACCGCTTACCATCTTGTGAGCCGTACGCTTGGTTGCCACCTCAGTTGTATAAAAAAAAAAAACTTTTTTTATTTACCTATTTATAATTTCTATGAAATTGGATACATGATTTATTACCTATTATAGTTTAAAACATAAAATGACTTACCACGCAGATCTAAGCTACCACAATTTCTTGTATAAATATTTGCAGATACTCGTAATGCAAACATTTTTACCAAAGTCGGAATTGAATCCGCAACCTCTCGCTTCTCAAGGGGACACTCGCCCGCCTCGCCACCGAGGTCGCCTTATTGCTTAGTATTGCTGTGTGACAAAATGCCTGTCGCAACAATGTTATGGCTTAAGGAAGGTCATATGAATTTGATTGTTTGCAGAAATAGTTAAGCATTGTTGGTTTATGGTCATTTAATAGTGTGCATTTTGCACGCCCCATGAATAATGGATAGGAATGTACAGATTTATGACTTAAGAAACCCTGTAGAGTTATTGACATGTTGTTATTACAGTATTATATACATACAATGATGTACCTGTGTGTTGACGACCGATGTGGCGCAGCGGGCGCAGGTCCGCCTGCGACGCAGAGGTTGCGGGTTCGATTCCCGCCTCGGGACAAGTGTTTGTACGATCTACAAATATTTGTTCCGGGTGTTCTGGGTATTTTCTATTTATAATAAAAAATATCTATCTATGTATTGTATTGTATTAAATATATATCAGTCACCTAGTACCCATAATACAGCTCTGTTTAACAGCAGCTTACCTTGGGGCTAGATGATGCTGTGTGGATTGTCCAGCATTATTTATTATTTATTTATTATTATGTGTAAAATCCTGGACTACATTATGTAGGTACTATTTGTTTATGTATCTTATTTAATAAAATGTACCAGTGGAACTTCCCATAACTTCATTCACCTGTTGCTATTTTCTTAATAATATTAACTGCTATGCTACACTTGCCATGCTATACTACTTGCATTTTATGTAATTGTTCATTTTGAGCTAGGTGAATTTACGGCAGTTCCACGCGCCCTAACCTACAAGAATCTGGCAACAAACTCAGCGGGGTTCCTAGCTTTTTTTTATCTCTATTCATAAAGCTTCAGTGTGATGCATATCGGGTCGTTTTATAATGTGTCTCCTAATGGATGGTGAAGTTCAAAGTTCAAACATTTATTGCAGTCATATTGTACAAAAGGCAAAAAGTAGTACTTAGTGTATTTGTTAGGTGGCAAAATAAAAATAATTATTATTAAGATAATGCTTATGATAAAACTTACCTACCTTAAAGTAAAAAAGCTAATCTAAATATGATATACTTGAACAATAATAAATAATTATAATCTGACATATATAGTGTTAGTCAATGTGACAAACTTAAATTACACAAATACCTTTTTAAGCAGGTACTTTTAAAAAAAAAAATTCGATTGAGTCGATTACGTTTTTCTGGTCAATTATGAGTAATCCTTGTTGGAAATCGAAAAGGCAGCTCGCGGCGCTAACAATGAGCCCCGCGCCAATGAACTGCGTGTCGTTATATGGTGTATGTATAACTGCAGGCTCTTTGGGTAAAGGCCTTTTTTTTTCAACTACATAAACTTTTGACATAAAAATTAAAGTTTTATGATAATTAAACAAAAAATGTATATACTACTTAAAATATTTTTTTAGAAATTTAGAAATTGCATGACATCATTTTAATTTTTATCTAGTTAAGTTTAAATAAGAAATAAATAAAAGGCTAATTTATTTTATTTTTTGTTAATTTTATTGTATAACTGCAGGCTCAAGAGAACATAGAGGCGTGGCGGCAGCGCTGGTACTACGGCGGCAAGCTGCTGGGCGACCGGCTGACGGTGGAGGAGGCGCGCGTGGCGCCCGGCTACGTCGTGCAGGTCATCGTCAGCACCGAGCCTCACCCGACCAGGTACACTGCACTAAACAATACTGCTAACAATCCTTAAGCAGTCGGACCCGGCTTTTTCAAAGTTGTTACGCCATGAGGCTTTCGGCCGGCCTAAAAAATTTTCACCAGAGTTGGCAACTGACTCAGACGAACAATTTAGCGAAAGAGTAGCAGAGTTCTTTGTGATACTACTCGTCCGGGGAAGTACTACCACCATACCTATTTCTGCCGCAAAGCCGTAATGCTCGCATTGCTGCTTTCCGGTGTGAAGGTTTCCGGTTTCCGGTGAAATTACTGGCACATTAGGCTTTCGATCTATGCCTCAAGGTGGCAACCCGCGAGTGATACCTCTGGTATTGCAAGCGTGCAATCCATAGGTTCCGGTAACAGCTTACCATCTTGTAGGCCGTACGCTTGGTTGCCACTTCAGTTGTATAAAAAAAAACAACCACAAAACATTATAATATCCTAAAAATTATTCAAATCCCGCTTGAGACGAAATCATTTTTGGGATATTATAATCTTTAGTATTCCATTAGTGTGATTTAACACTATCAAAACAAAAATAACCACACAACAGATATTAGTACTACGTAGAGAATGGCCACTCCCTACCTCCCACCGGTTTTACTTACCGCACCCCGGTCGCGCGTGCACTTTCGCAGGCTGAAGCTTAGGGTTATATGCACGCGTTTAAATGGTTTTTGTGTGTACAGTGCACACTATCCACTGCGCGCGCATGCCAGCGCTAGCGAAAGTGTGCGTTAGCGAAAGTGTCAGTTTAATTTATGTTCTATCTTTATTGTTTCACAGTTCAAAATCGGCTGAAAATCTGTTCGCGTGAGACAGCGTCGAGAACCGAAGGCGGAAGGAATATGTGAGCAAATTTTAAACCTTATTACCTACGTTCAGAGAACACACTGTCATCTGAGGGTAAGAAAGTGCAATTTTTTACGAGGGAATTCAAATCTGCCATTGAACTGCCATGTTTTTGTGATGCGTGAATTTACTCAGTACATTTTACACAAGCTGTAGAAATTATTTTAATTGCTATAAGATTGTTTTCTATACACGTCGTTGTTTCAAATTAAAATACATTTCACACGTCACAATTTCATTACGCATTTTAGTAAGAACGCGTTTTTTGTGGTTATATTGTAATACATGAACACGCTAAGTATCTGTAAATGTGAGCAATCTAAAAAGAACCACTGTCTACATTTTCCGACCGATTTATTTGTACGTATGAAATTTAGTTAAAATTAATAACCCCTTAATAAACATTAGATAGTCATTACTCCGTATAACTTAGTTATTTATACTATTTCAACTAACATTGTGCAGTAAAAATGACTATACAACTTTTATTAGTAAGGGGTTAGTTTTTGAGTTATAACCGAAGTAATAAATCAATAGATTATGCATAAAGGTCGCCGCTCACTTACACGATATGCATTTTGCCATCTGAAATCAAATTGACCATGCGCTATCCACGCGCGGTCAGAGAGATGACCGCTCGCTGTCCAAAAGAAATATAAATGAAAAGTTTTGCAAATATTTACACTTTGCTCATCGTCTTTATGATTTATTGACTGACATTTTAAATGAATGATAGTTTAAAGATTGAGAAATATTTTGCTGTGAGCTTTGATAGGTAGGACCGTTTAAATCACGTTTTATAGTCACCTCAAATAAATCTATAATTGAGTTATTAGATTTTAGATAAACGCTAAACAATTTAATTATTAAACTTAACAATTAATGCATAATCTCTAATTTAATACCTGGGTCGTAACTCCAGCACAATTATGTGCAGTGCTTTGTTTATGCACAAAATTATATTGTTAAGAATATTATATTGGAATATTATAATTTAAATTAGTTATTTAACCGTGTTGATATCGGAAAAATTACCATTCCTGTCCCAGAAATGTAAATATGCTCTTTATTTTGTAAAGAAATTATTAAAATAATTCATATCATAGTTTGATGCAATACTCACTCACTCATGTTATACTAACTATGTGAATATATTATTGAAGGTACTGGCTGACCAACACAAAATCAAAACGATTAGCCCTAATCTTATCTTACTATATCACAGATAACATTGCTACTATTATAAATGTGAAAGTATGAATGGATGTATGTTTGTTACTCGATCACACCAGAACTGCGGAACGGATCTAGATAAAATTTGGCACAGTGATAGATTATAATCTAAAATAGCGCATAGGCTCATTTTTTTTTTTATTCTGGAAAAATTTACTTATCCAGTGGGATAGCATAAAACTCCAAAACCGTGGGTTACATATATTTACATAATTGATAATATAAGTATGATGGCTAGGCCTACAGTCGCTCGCTTTATAACTGATTGAATCACTTATGCCCCAAGGTTTATCGCCCATTTGAGATGCAGCCAATGACGTGACTCGACAACCGACAAAGGCATTCTACTCTAAATCGATAGCCATTGGTTGAAACTTGGAATAGTAAAGTTTCTGAAATGGCATATAGGCTACGTTTTATCTAAGTCCCAAGCGAAGTTGCGGGCAGAAGCTAGTAACAAAATATTTTAACACTAATTGGCAAATTAATTTATAAGGAGTATAATTTATATGAAGAGGCTTATACGATTTTATTTATCGGAAACGAAGATAATTTCTCTGTTTCTTTTTGTTCTATTTTTAGGATGTCTAGGTATAGTTCGCACAGCGGATCTAGGCTTCCGTGAAGTTAGCCGTTTGTGATGCGCAAAGACAATTTAGTTTGAAAAAGCTCCATTGCGCATCGAAACGGCTAATTTCACGACGGCCGAGATCCGTTGTGAGAACTATACCTAACTAACTTGGATCTCAAAGTTTACTGAGCGTTTTTATTACTTTTTTATTTTCAATCTTTGTTTATAGAGCATTATCAGCTTATATTTTACGATTATATACTTTAAATTCATTGTGCTTTGGTTGTTATTATATTTCGGCTTAGTTATAGATTCAGGAACTTTGTGGTGCTAATTAACTGCATTTTAAAATAGCTGTACCAGTGGTTGAACACATCTTGCGTTAGTTAGGCTGCGTTTGCACCAGAGATGAGCGAGGATGTGTAGCGAGGGATGTGTTTGTATAGGAACCTTCATTGAAGCTGGGCAGAGCAAGGCTAGGTAAATGAAGAAGAAAGAAAGAAAGAAAGAAAAATCATTTATTAACACCTAACTCACACAAAAGAAAAATACAAAAAAAAAAATAACAACTAGATAAGTAATAAAACTAAAAATATTTAAAAATTAAATTATCCTACATAATTTGTGATGTGTGTGAGTAGGGGTCAAATGGTCCCTGACTCAGCATAAGTGATTCTATTGGTTCCTAACAAACACACCCCTTGCTAAAGGCGCGAGTAAACGGCGCGCAACACGCGAGCCGAGCCTGGCTCCGCTCGTGATTCAGCCACGCGCTGTCTAAACAACTACGTTCGGCGCGGCTCGGCAAAATTCGCACGATCCATCACTTGTCGGTTTTTCCGACACAGATCAAAGGCGCGCGCGCCATCTTCGGCTCGTGTGTTAATGCGCGCCGTCTAAACAGATGCTACAGAGCGCGCGACGAAGGAAGTTCAAGTTCAAGCATCTCCACGGACGGCTCGGCTCGCGTAGGATCGTGCTACCCCGCGTCGTTTAGTCGTTTAAATTTATTTTGCATTTATTTTTATTTCACACCGAGATTTACACTATCAATATTGTTTCAGTTTTACAAATATTGCTTGTGTAGGTCCCAACCCAGTAGTCTACTTAGGTGTTACTTATAAATATTATTATGCCTGTATCGATAATGTAGATAGATATGAAATAACAAATTCACTGCGTGTACTCTAAGGCTTATAATCGAGTTGTATATTTTGAAATAAATGATAATCAATAACATTGTGCAATGTGGTTTGTCGAATATGATTCTAATGCCCGGTTGACATTATTCCAGTAGCGCTCCAGTCCAGCGATCGGATCCAGCGCTGGAATGCCCCTGGAATAATGTTAATTGGCAATCCAGTTCTCTGACCAATTTTTATTTCATTTTTTATTTTCATCAATACAACACTATATACACATACTTTTTGAAATATTGTAAATGATAGTGGACTGGATTGATTTTCTGAATTACTGGACTGGAATAATGTGAAATGGGCATTATGTTAAGCATGCTCGTGTGACAATACATAACCCCAACTGAAGATTTTGAAATTATAGTTCTGAAAATTAATAAATTCTACAAAACATGTAAATAATAAGTTATTTGTAAAAGCTCTTGATTGTATTTTGACAAGCTGGATCGCGAAGAGAATAAAAGGTTACTGTTACATTATCAAGTAAATTGTGTATAAATTGAAATCTGCTTGATAGTGTGACGACACACGACACCCTAAAGCGCAACACACACAGAAAGCGGGCGCGGATACAGCGGTATTTTATTTAATTAGTATGGACGGACAAGGATGACACACTGACCCGACCCGACCCGCGCACGCGTTCAGTGTTATCATCCTTGTCGTCCATATTAGTTAGACAAAATACACCCGCGACGGGCCCGCCCTCTGTGTATTTTGCGCTAACATAAAGTTACATGCCTGTATTAATAATATAGTATCTTAACGGTTTCCGGTGAAATTACTGGCACATGAGGCTTTCGTTCTTAGCCTCAAGGTGGCAACCCGCGAGTGATACCTCTGGTATTGCAAGCGTCCATAGGTTGCGGTAACCGCTTACCATCTTGGGACGTACGCTTGGTTGCCACTTCAGTTGTATAAAAAAAAAAAACTTTCTAATATTAAATATCTATTTATTATGAAGTTTGTTTTTATATTATTAGTACAAGCACCGACTCAAGAGGCCTGGGCCTTACAATATTTTGTACATAAACCAAGTTTTCAGTGTGGAAGCAATATTAGCATTTTAGATTTCAAATAAAATCACTTTGTGAATAACATTTTATTGCTCGTTTTAATTTATGAAATTGATTCTCTACTTTCATCATGTTTTCTAATGTTCCCGCTTCTGGGAGACTTGACTACTCGCGAGCGAGAGTGATTGAGTTTAAACACTACGCAGACCTAATCTTTTATTTTGGGTAAATAAAATTGTGGATTTTTATTATAATATCTGTTTTTAATAATTTGTCTTATTGACGATAGCTTCAACAAAGGTAGTTTAGTAAAAAATATAGTTCTTACAACTCTACCTACTCACATAGTATACTTACTTAATTTAACAAATGCGTTCATAACTTTTTTAATAATTATTATTCCTTGCACATAAATGTGATCTATTTTAAGATAAAATACATTTTTAAATAATGCAGTCTTGAACAAAACACATACATAATAGTCAACAAATTATAGTTTTCAGTTCCCCTAGCAAAAGTCCTTATTTCTGAAAATCCTAGACACAATTTATTTAATTTTGCCAACATAAAACTAGTTTTCTAAGTTTAATCTGACTATAAAGCGCAGGCCACACCGACAGCGAGCGAGCAAGCGAGCGTTACGGGCGAGCCGCTCGTTTCACCTCTTTCCATACTTTGGTTCACACCGAGAACTGCAGAGACAAGCTACATCAGTATAGTTTATCAGCCTTGCCTCGCTCGCTAGCTAAGTAAGTTCGTATGATGAGAGTTTTTAGGCCGCCCGTAGGCCTCTGTCATGGCCTACCTTTGAAAAAGCCAGGACCAACTGATGAGCCCTCCGAAGCACGGGAGCGCTCAGGTTTATATTCTGTTTGTGGTGAGTTGAAATAAACTGCTTTTCTTTCAGTTGAAATGCGGTCACCCATCCAAATGGTGACTTAAACAGTGCTTAACTATGTTGATCTGTTGCTCGCTAGCTGGCCTGCACTTTCTTTTTCACTACACTGTTTCTATTGTTACTTTCTTGGTTCTCACTACTTGGGTATGTACTTGAGCAGTTTAATCTCGTGCGTGAGCCAGATGGCGAGTGTGAGCAGCGCCAGCGAGCCGGACTGGTGGCTCGCTGCGAGTGGCGTGGGCACGTAGTGTAGCAGGGTCATTATACCGAGACCCACCTGGAATTGAGACAAATAATGAACAATATTCAAATTTCATTCATTTTAATTTAATGCTATTTCTGCCGCCAAGCAGTAATGCTCGCATTGCTGTGTTGGGGCTCAAAGGGTATGGTTTCCGGTGAAATTACAAACACATGAAACTTACCATCTAAGGTCAGGGTGGTAACACGCAAGTGATATCTATGATGTTGCATGCGTACATAGGCTACGGTAACCGCTGACCATCAAGTGGGCCGTACGCTTGGTTACCACTTTAGTAGTATAAAAAATATTGGTTATTTTTGTTTTTAGTTGTTCTGATTATCTGCGATCAGTTGGTGGACTATAAGCAGATGAGCTAAATAAATAAATAATAAATAATGCTGGACAATCCACACAGCATCATCTAGCCCCAAGGTAAGCTGCTGTTAAACAGAGCTGTGTTATGGGTACTAGATGACTGATATATATTTAATACAATACAATAAATAGATAGATATTTTTTTTTATTATACATAGAAAACACCCAGAACACCCGGAACAAATATTTGCAGATTCTACAAACATTTGTCCCAAGGCGGGAATCGAACCCGCAACCTCTGCGTCGCAGGCGGACCTTCGCCCACCGCGCCACATTGGTCGTCTGAGAGTTGGATATTTCTCTGGCGTCTGGGATCCGGGCTCAATAGTCCTCCTTCCCTCATTATTGGAGGTTGTCCAGGATGTGGCTTCTTTTCAAGCAGTATGTTTTTATAGTGTTAACCATCACACTGAGGGAATACTAAAGATTGCTTGAGGCAAAATCATTTTTTGGATATTATAATTTTTAATAATAATATTATAGCAGATATTTTTACACGGCGGCATCTATATATATTTTTTTTTTATACAACTGAAGTGGCAACCAAGCGTACGGCCCACAAGATGGTAAGCGGTTACCGCAGCCTATGAACGCTTGCAATACCAGAGGTATCACTTGCGAGTTGCCACCTTGAGGCTAAGATCGAAAGCCTCATGTGCCAGTAATTTCACCGGAAACCATACCCTTCACACCGGAACACAGCAATGCGAGCATTACTGCTTTGCGGCAGAAATAGGTATGGTATCTAGTTCCAAAATGCCTCAAACTTAGCAAGCTTGTATAGAAACAGCTATTGAAACTATAAAGGACAAACTGACCAGCCTGGTTTCACCCGATCAACTTGGTTATTTTTCCATATTTTCCATTGTACTCGCAGAAATATTAGCCAAATCGGTCCAGCTGTTGTGAGTTTTAGCGGGACTAACGAACAGCAATTTAATTTAATATGTATATAGGGTCTTTGATTATTAGTGCGCAATTTTTTAAGGAATATGTTCCACACATCAAAAAAGAAACAGCTACCGCTACACGCGCAGGTCATTGACGCGCGGGTCATTGACATGCGCCACGCGCTCCCCTTTCGATTTCCAACAATAATAAATAATAATTGACCAAAAAAACGTAAGTAATCGATTCACTCGAGATTTTTCAGACAAAATGTTATAAAAAAAATAAGTACATGTATTTTGTTTGTGTGTGGAAAATATTCCTTGAATATTGAAGACCATGTATAATAGAAGAAGAAAATAACTGTTCTATTCTATAACATTTTTATTTTTAATCCTTTGTAATGTAACATTTTTAGCGGTGATCTTTGAGTGTGAGATAGTACCTGCACCCAAGCCATGGCCCCCACAGCATTGAGGACCCGCCTCGCCACCGGCGACAGCGGGGCCCTCCTCGCCGTCAGCCACAGCGCCGTCGCCAGCGCCAGCGTGCTGCTCCCCAGGACCCGGTGGTCGAACTGCACCGTGCTCGGGTTCTCCGTGAAGTTCCTGGGAGTGGGGCTGAACGCGAGGATGTCCTCGGGGATCCAGTTGTCTCCCATCTTGGGGAACGAGTTGTACACTAATCCCGCGTCGAGACCGGCTACGAAGGCGCCTGGAATCAAAAATCAAAAATCGTTTAAGATCACTTTGTCTTCTTACAAGCCAGGAAAATTTATGCTAGACCAACGCACCCATGTTTGTGCTGCATATTAATGATATGCTGTCCATTGACAGCATTCATTGCTATGCGGACGACAGTACTGTAGACACTTTTTACACGGGCCGTGCCAACATCCCTCGTCACGTTGTTGAGGAAAGTCGAGGACATCTTGTATCTTTCATTGAGGGTACATTAACCAGAGTTTCCGATTGGGAAAGGCAAAACCTGGTTCAGTTTAACCCAATGAAGACGCAAGCTTGTGCGTTCACCGCTAAAAAAACCTCATTTGCTGTGGCTCCGCAATTCCAGGACACACCCCTTACCATCTCTAAGAGTATTGGGATTCTGGGTATGGACATCTCTAGCGACGTTCAGTTCCGCAGTCATTTAGAAGATAAGGTCAAGCTGGCATCCAAGAAGCTCGGTGTGCTCAACAGGGCGAAGCTGTACTTCAGCGCGGGGCAAAGACTGCTTCTTTACAAGTCGCAAGTCCGGCCTCACATGGAGTACTGCTGTCACCTCTGGGCTGGAGCACCTGGATACCAGCTAGGACCTCTTGATTCGGTTCAAAGAATTGTCGACAATCCCAAACTCACAAGCGGTATTGAGCCCTTAAGTCTGAGGAGAGACTTTGCCTCCTTGTGTGTGTTCTACCGCTTGTATAATGGGCAGTGTTCTGAAGAATTGTTTGACTTGATGCCAACAGCCTCTTTCTACCATCGCACCGCTCGCCATCGGCAGGGGATTCATCCACACACTCTAGAGCCAGGTTGGTCGCGCACCGTAAGGTTTCAGAGGAACTTCCTCCCGCGAACACTTAGGCTGTGGAATGATCTCCCTGCTGAGGTTTTCCCTGGAGACTACAGCATGAGGTTCTTCAAAAAGGGCGTTTTAAAATTTTTAAAGGGTCGGCAAAGCGCGAGTGATGCCTCTGGTATTGCAAGCGTTCATAGGCTACGGTAACCGCTTAACATCAGGTGGGCCGTATGCTTGTTTGCCATCTTGGTGGTATAAAAAAAAAAAAACCCCATGCCATAAAAGAACTGGCAACAACACCAGCTGGGTTCGTCCCAAGCTTTTTTATCAAACTTTCTGTTTGAAATAAAAATATTTGTATGATTATCCCTCACCAGAAACAGCTGTGAAGAAAGCGAGCGCTTTCACAGAATGCGCCAGCGCAGTGACACTCTTCAGCGCGTTGAGCTTGAGTCTCGGTCCGGGGGGGAAGGGTCGCAGCACTCGCAGCGCACCCCCCAGCAAGCCCGCGTACAGGACGAACGCGAGGCTCAAGTGCGCCGCGAGACGGTACTGCGAGACCCGAGGCACGTCCATGGGACCTTGGAAGCGGTCCTCCAGACCTGACTTCACCATGTACCAGCCCATCAGACCCTGGGAATAAAACAAGCTCAGAATCCATGTTTTGGTTAAAGAACAGAACGGATAACTACGTACAGGATGGGCACTCCCTACCTCCCACCGGTTATACTTACCTCACCCGGTCGCAAGTTTTACCGGCACTGAAGCTAAGGGCTGAGGTTTAAGATTTATTTTGATTTTGTGTAGGACCAAGCTTTGTAAAATATGTAGCAATAAGGTTCAAATTATGCAATTTTGTTTAGTGCCACTAATCAGAGAACCCAGATGCTCTGATTGGTGTTCAACCTGATATAGCGACCAGCAGTCCTTCCCAGCTTCGCGTGGGTGCAATGAAACCGCACCCGTGCAAAGCCGGGGCGAGTCGCTAGTAATAAATATAGCCTATGTTACTCAGGGATAATGTAGCATTCTAATGGTGAAAGAATTTTTGAAATCGGACCAGTAGTTGTTGAGTTTATTCGTAATAAACAACAATACAAAAATAAAAAAAATTCCTCTTTATAATATTAGTATAGATTATGAAAGAAACAGTTCGGAGTGTTCTCACCTGAGCAGCCACCAGCGCGCAGTAGAGCGCGACTCGCACCTTCATCCCGCGCTCCAGCCGGCCCCGAGCCCAGAACACACCGGCCGGCACCAACACCGCTACGCCGATGCAGCGTCCCCACGTGCGGTGCAAGTACTCCATCCACCAGATGCGCTTGAACTCTGATACTGTCATGTTCTGGTTCTTGCTGTAAACAAAACAAAAAAAAAAATTAACACACTCGTTCGTATGAGTCAGTGGCCAACTCTGGTGACAGAGTTTCCAGGCCGCCCGAAGGCCTATGTCATGGCTTAACAAGTTTGAAAAAGCCGGGACCGACTGCTTAACGTGCCCTCCGAAGCGCGGGAGCGGTCAGTTGAAATTGCCACTGGCGGTCACCCATCCAAATGATGACCCCGCGGAACAGTGCTTAACTTCGTTGATCTGTTAAGAACAACTTAGCCAGCTACGTCACGAGCGCTCCACTTACTAAGTTCGTATGAGTCAGTGGCCAACTCTGGTGACAGAGTTACTAGGCGGTTTATTCCCATCTGTCACCTAGTTTTGTCCCCTTAAGATGACAGATCGCACAATGCGATCAGTCTCCCTTTTGCCGCCAAGGCCTCTGTCATAAGTTAGTCCCTGAGGGCCCCGATCCCGACAAATTTCGATCAATTTTATGAGGCGTTCTTTTAGCCTCTGTCATGGCATTTACACACTATATCACATCATCATGACAGCCTTTTTAATGTTCCACTGACACTGACCTGAGTGAGAGTGATTGGGTCTTAATTACCACGCGGACCCAATGCGGATTGGTAGATGGCACATGTCTTTCGAATTCTTAGTTCTTGAACATGCAGGTTTCCTCACGATGTTTTCCTTCACCGTACGAAAGCACTGGCATTGCGCACATAGATTTTTCGAACAGAAAAATCCATTGATGCCCGACCGGATTCGAACGCACGACCTTATGATCGGCTACCACTACACCACCAGTGCTTTTATCACATCACACTAATATAGTTGTTGCCCGCGACATCGTTCGCATGGAACTCGGGAACTCGTACTTTTTTCAGGAAAAGTAGTAACTATTCCCGATTATCTATCTATTTTTTAAATTTCAGGCAAATCGGTTCAGGAGCCGTCGAGTTATAGAGAAATAAACATCCGAACTTTCGGATCCATAATATTAGTGTGTGATTAATGTGTTAACTTAGTTTAGCCATTAGTGTTAACTTAGTTTAGCCATTAATGTGTTAACTTAGTTTAGCCATTAATGTGTTAACTTAGTTTAGCCATTAATGTGTTAACTTAGTTTAGCCATTAGTGTTAACTTAGTTTAGCCATTAGTTAGATAGTTCAAGCTCACTATTTGAACTCAGGATACTGCTGGTAGGCTTGGAACTCTTGCTGCCACTCCTCCTCGCTGGCAGGCAGTCTCTCGCCCAGCAGCTTCCACGTCACCATGGAGAGCCCTGACTCCGTCAGTCGGGTCACTCCTCCTACACAAACAAACGGTGTCTCAAATATATATGGATGATTCAGCCTATGAAGTTCTTAGAGATATCTAAGTAAATCAGTCATATTCATATGTCACGTTTCTGTAGACAAACATTTGTTAGCAGTCTAAGTCAGTATTGTTTTTTTAAATGTCAAGCCAGCCACAATCCTTGCGATCTACTGGCCTAAGTCTAGAAACTTGCGCAAATAGGGCAAACAGGTACCTCTATACTAGCGCAATTATCTTCTCACACACGCTACTGTATACTTGCGCCAGTATATCTCAAGGTGTGTGGCTGGCATAAGTATAGTTCGCACAGCGGATCTAGGCTTCCGTGAAGTTAGCCGTTTGTGATGCGCAAAGACAATTTAGTTTGAAAAAGCTCCATTGCGCATCGAAACGGCTAATTTCACGACGGCCGAGATCCGTTGTGAGAACTATACCTAATCTCTTTTGTCTATAGAGATATATCACTTAACAGATGTTCAACAAAAGGCATGTAACATAACATAAACTGGAGTTGATGACATCTGTTACCTAATAATTTTTTGTAACATCTGTTTCAGAATAAATGAAACAAAACATAACATTTAATAACATTTATTGAGTAAGAAGTTCAAAAATACTGAGTAACATCAAATTAGATATACATTTAATATAGAGAAAATATATTAACACTAGAATGACAATAGGTACTATGACCTATTTCTACATAAAAAGACCTACAAAATAAAAAATCATTCACATTTAATAATCATCAATATTTCAATCAATCTTTCACTCCATTTTATATCCTGACAAATGTGTGGGAAAGATTATAATTTGTAGATAACTAGACAAGACACTAATATAGATATCAAAGATTTCAATAGTTCAAAGTCCATCTTACAAAAAGAGGTACCTACTCTTATGTAAATTCAACCTTCATATAACGAAACTCGCAAGTGTTAGTACTACTATGGAGCTGACATAGTTAAAAGTAGTAAGCTTGGACTAAAGGTATTAGTGCTACTTAGTCCCATTACTAGTCTTAAGCATCACATTAATGATATAATACACAGAGTAGAGAAGCACAATGTACCCAGAGACCATACCTAGCACTACTGCCGTGAAGACCATGCCACTGCAGCCTAGCAGCCAGTAGCCGACCGACTTGGGTGTCTTGGGCTTTGGCGCAGAGGAACAGAATCTGACAATGAGGCCATTTGACTTCAGTATGTTGCTTAACTGTGGAAGATTTGTTGTGGATTAGATAACGGAACTGGCAGCAATAGGGATCAATGATAGAATAACACCAAAATGAATGTTAAATTCTGACACACTTCGTATAGTGAAATGGTTAAAACTTATAACTATAAAATATTAACTTATATGATTTCAAACCACTATAGTTAAAACTAGAGTGGTTAGAAATCATATTAAATTATTAATGGCTATTTACCACTTAAATTTGTCATTTATGCTGACGTTTTGATTCAAGTGGTAAATAGCCATTAATAATTTAATATGGTTAAAACTTTGTAATGCAACAGTAATGTTACAGTTATTGCATTATTAGCATTGGGTCAGGTCATACATATTATTTAGATATCATGGGATTATTAGTTTAGTATGTACTTGCGTGCTCAATGTTACATACCCTAGAATTATTGCTATAGCTATACTTAGTGGATGTAACCAGCTGTCGGGATACTGTGTTGCTAATACTTAAACCATTCTTTGTAGTAGATACAACTAGCTTGCTCCTGGCTACTCGCAGTGATGCTGTGCATCGGCACAGATGCGACACACTCCACATGGCAAGAAATCACTGTTAACAATATTAAATAATAAAGTTTTAGTAACTTAGAATAATTCCTTTTTAGTAACATCTAAGTCACACTAATAATATTATAAATGCGAAAGTTTGGCTGTTCAGATGTTTGTATGTTTGTTCCTCTATAACTCGACAGCCACAGAACTGATTTGGCTGAAATTTAAAACATAGATAGATAATGACCGGGAATAGGAATAGGCTACTTATTTATAACAGAAAAAGACAGTTCCCGATTTACACGCGAACGAAGTGGCGGGTGACAACTAGTAAATTTTATAAATTAAAAGAGGTTGATTTTCGGTAACGGTAATTTATTAAGTATGATGTACCGCATAGGTTAGCAAAAATAATGCAATAATAAATAATGCAACTTTTTTATTATAAATGTAAAGAAAATGCCCAGAACACCCGGAACAAATATTGGTAAATCGTACAAACATTTGACCCGCGCAGGCGGACCTACGCCCGCTGCGCCACATCGGTCGTCTAATGCAATGTTAACTTAATTTTAGTCCCTCTATTAGCTAAGAATATGTAATATTTTCTTTGCGAAAACATGAATGCCCATTGGCTAACAAAATGCTTTGCAGACATAAAAATAAGTACTTACCAATGAAATTGTAAAGAAAACTTACATGCCAAATAATTAGGTACTTTATTTCTTCTCAAGTTTCATTTAAATGATCAAGAGAAAACAAATAACACCAGAAAAACTATTTATTTACTGCAGGTCAGTCTCTCTTGACTCTTGAAATTATTATTTTTTTGCTACAAACAGCTGACTGGTGCGGCAAGTAGAAAGGAAAATAATAGATGGCAAACTTGTCAAAGTCAAGTAATCTTTTTAACGATGGGACATCAAAACTAAAAAAACCAATAAATTATACATCGGTTTTGCTGAACGTTGTACCTAGGGATACAATAAACGATCCCACGGCACTTCATTTTACAGGCGTGGACGCAACGTGCTGATAAAATATGTTGAGGCTTGAAGTTATAACTAAATAAAAGATAAAAAATATTGAAAACTGTAACTTTAATCAGTAGGTACCTATAATAAAATTATATGCATCGAGTAAAAACGAACAAATTAGAATAGAATAGAAAAATATTTATTAGAAATTCACATCAAAATCTGACAAAAAATAATCTAAACTTATGAAAAATATTCAGTAGCTTGCTTGCACTCAGCAGTGACAATGGTTTTATAAATACGTAAACTAAGTTTCCATTTCTTTATAGTCATTATATAAAGATTTTATGTTAATTATAGCATTTTTGAACTCTCCTTCTTCTAGTCCTTCTCCTACAAAATGATGGACAAACGCACGCTTGGCGTACATGTACGAAAACTTCTTGCAAAGACGCTCCCACGCTTCACGCACTGCCGAGTTATTAGACACCATAACTACAGCCCTTTGCAGAGCTGCTAAATCTCCCCCAGGCACTGTTGTGGGAGGTTGATAATTCACACCAATCTGAAATTTAACCCTGAATTTCACGCCAATTCGAAACTTGCCAAAACCCGCAAGAGTGAACGCTGCGCGCTCTTAACTTCATTAGAAACATTTAGGTATTTAATTACCTTGAACCCTGTGGGAGACCACGACACGAATCTGATTGATCTTGTGTTTTTTATTTGATTGATTGATGTATTAATGTCGTTAGGATTCACATCTCCTCTGAATAGCAGGCAGCAGGACATGTAATATCCTTTCCTAGGATCACATTTCACCATCTGGTTTGAAGGTTCAAAGCAAGACATCATGAGTTGCTGAGTAGAGTTAGTGTCATGGTAAGCTCTAGTTGCAGAAATGAAGGGTGCAAATGTGACCAAAGGGAAATGTATTCTAGGATATGGAATCAAGTTTGTTCGAAACTCTACCAGTTCAACGTTCAAGGCTCCTTGGAACCTCATTGCTGCAGTCATACATGATACGACCTAAAATAAAAAGTTTGTTAAGTACCTACATAAATTGGTCGCAGACGATTCAGAACAGTTTTCTACCAGTCTTAGATGACTTAAATCAAATCAAATGAAATTTATTTATTTGCCAAAAGAAAATCATAGCAGGTGTATTTTATAGATACCTACAATGGTTTACTGGAGGTCCCCGCACTGGGGCTAGCCTGTATCGCGGGAGACCGGTTTACACAAAAAAAGGTTACCACTAACTGTTGCATAATCAACTGCAAACCAAGTTCACCTGTGCGATGAGTCTATTCAAATTGCTATAAGTTGGCCGGGGTACTTCAAGCAGTCTTGCAAGAATATCATACAATGCCTCGTTGTCGAATATAAAGCAGACGTCTTCTGTATCCATGCATGCGTGGGATGTAAGCACTGCGTTGTACGGCTCTACAATGATGGGAGATATTCTTGGCGATGGATAAATTGCATATTCAATCTTCGTTAGTTTTCCATATTCTTTTGACAGAGCTTCGAGTAGTAATGCTGTGAATCCAGAGCCAGTACCTCCACCAAAAGCGCGAAAAATTATGAACCCCTGAAGACAGCTGCAGTCTTCAGCCATCTGTCGAATTCGGTTAAGAGCCAGATCAATCATTTCTCGGCCAACACCAAAGTAACCTCGAGCAAAATTACTCGCAGCATCTTCTTTACCCGTTATAAGAGCAGTAGGGTGGAATAGTTGTCGGTATGCACCTTTTCTTATTTCATCTAAAAAACAGGCAGTGTTTAGCAGAGGTACCTACTTCAATTCTTTATCTATATAGGTACTTCAATCATTAAGTTTTTTTTATTTTAATATTTTATCTCCATACCAATTGGAGTAGGCTCTAGATCCACCATCACCACTCTTGGCACGACTTTTCCAGCACCAGTCTGACTAAAGAAAGGTCCACAATTACTAGTTTCATTGTCTGTAAATGTCAGGATGCCATCTGGTCTTATCCCATGTTCTAGACAATAAAGCTCCCAACATGCGTTAGCTACTTGGACACCTGCTTGACCTATGTGAATGTGGATCACCTCTTTCTGAAAAGATGATAGCCAGTAAAATAGGTGTATCTAACTTAATCTAGGTAAAAAGTCAGTTAACTCTTATCTGCGATTAAATTATGGTAGTCAGAAAATACTTAGACTCACTACACCCATTACAAAAAATTTGAATACAGCAAATTTTGAATAAACCTAAAATTAACATTTAATATTTTACATCTTTGTTTGCATATTTTTATTTACACATGAGGTGTCAAAATACAGCAGCGCTTGCTTGTATAAAAATTAACGCAAAATCTATGGAGTTTTTAATGAATAAAAAAAATAATAATAATAATAACCACAGAGATAATAATGTAAGAATAATCGGTAAACATAAATAGCTTTTGAATCGGTTTATTATTTGGCTTTCTTCTTCTTCTTCTTTTAATTTGTGGCGTCTGTTTGGCTTTCAAGCACTAGTACGTACGTTAGTGACATGACCTCTCAAAATGACATGACCATGACAGACGATTCTGTCTTTTTGACATATCTATCGCAAAACATACAGCTATTTTGATTGGTCACCAACAATGGATTGCCGTCCTATTGGCTAGTGCTAATTGTTTTGTGTTCTGTGCTATTGGCGAAAAGAAGATAGCAAAAATCCCAATCCCAAAGTCTTATCTTATCAATACAAACATTTGAACTTTATTCATAATGTTTTTTTATGCTATTTTGATTACATTTACATAAGTTAATTACGTATCGTCGCTGATAAAGATTGCTGGATTCGTATTCTGTTGGAGGTCCTAGTTACATAACTTGTCAGCTTATTGTGAACTGTAAAAACGATGAATTTCGCCGGTAAAGTTGTGATCGTAACCGGTGCTAGCTCAGGCATTGGCGCTGCTACTGCGATTTTCCTGTCAAAATTAGGAGCTCGCTTGGCATTAACCGGTAGAAACGCCGACAACTTGAAGAAAGTGAGCCGGGACTGCGAGATATCTACACCCACCTTCGTAGTCTCCGCCGACCTAACCAAAGAAGCTGACATCGAAAAAATCGTGAAAAACACCATAGACCACTATGGACAACTAGATGTCTTAGTAAATAACGCTGGTATTATCGAGACAGGTACTATAGAAACCACTACTTTGGCTCAGTATGATCGACTTATGAACACCAATGTCCGTTCAATCTACTATCTAACCATGCTCGCTACTCCACATTTGATCAAGTCTAAAGGAAACATTGTCAATGTATCCAGTGTAAACGGTATAAGATCGTTCCCGGGTGTTCTAGCTTACAATGTGTCAAAGGCATCGGTAGATCAGTTCACCAGGTGTGTAGCTTTGGAATTGGCACCGAAAGGTGTTAGGGTCAACTGTGTGAACCCTGGAGTTATTCTTACGGAATTGCAGAAACGTGGGGGCTTGAATGATGAACAGTACAAAGCTTTTCTGGAGAGGAGTAAAGAGACCCATGCACTGGGAAGGCCGGGTAACCCAGATGAGGTAGCGGCTACCATTGCTTTCTTAGCTAGCAACTTGGCTACCAATATAACTGGTGCTAGCGTGCCTGTCGATGGTGGCCGTCATGCTATGTGCCCACGCTAATGTTTTCTCTGTTGATGTCAGAGATTGGGAAATCAAGTGCCCTATATTTTAATATGTTGTAAGCACAAATGTTTTTTTATTATAAATCTTTTAATAAACATTTTCGAAGATTTTTTACTTAGCACTTTGTTATACTTATAACTATGCAAAGTTATATTTTAATAAACAAAACTGTTACAATTTCTCTTATTTTATTATTTAAATAAATTAAACCTAATATCAACATTCACCTTAGCTCATACTTATTCAATTATCACAAATAAACTAAACCTAACTTGCCTACAAACAAATTATCAAATTGGACATAGACACAGTCTTGTACCATTTAGAATTTTTAACATTAGAGCAAAATGGTGGAAAGTCTCAACAGAGATGTGAAATGGAAATACATCAGTGCTTGGGCCGTACTAACATAATATGAACTAACAAGCTTATTATCAAAGGCATACAACAAGATACAACAAATCTTGTATTAAAATAAAAAGTTTTCTTCATATAAGTACAAATTCATTTACATTTACAATACGGTACCATAGTATTATAATACTCCTGTCTGATTTCTAAAAGGTTAGCGAGTTTAGTGTAACAACAGTCTTTCAGAAATCAGACAGCAGAGTAATGTGGACAGAGTAATGTGGAAGGATTATATCTGCAGACACTAATGCAACAGAAGAACCATTACTACAGGACAATTGTAATCTAAAAAGTTTTGATTACGATTTCAATGTCCAGTAGAAAACTATGTTGCATTGCTGGATCAAATGCATATTATAATCAAATAAAAATTAGCCTTGCGTGAAGCCTTTGTTCGAAAGAAAGTTAATTGGCCCCTAGAAAAGAACCTATAATGTAATAAGTATTATAAATTACTACAATGTTGTATGAATCAAGGAAGTAGCAACTCGCTGGCCGGCACAGCAGCAAAGAGTTTCTCGGCTTCTAAGACACAGGCTCTGATGATTTGTTCGAAGGCAACGGGCGCAATGTCCCGTATCACAGGCTCCCAGTTCTTGTTGATCACCGTATGGATTGTCTCGCCTAAAATACAAATAAGTTTTTACATACGCTTAATTTGATTTGTTTTATCTTTAAAAAGTATTACTGGATACCGCAAGGGTCTCTTTTGGGTTCACTGTTATTCAATAATCATTAGTATGATAGGAGTTTTTAGCAGATTAACAGTTTAATGAGTGTATTAATGAGTTACTTGTTATTTAGTTATTTGTAGAGTTTTTGTAGGTAATAGTTAGTGTATGGTAGGTAGTTGTTAGCATATTATAGGCACAGAACGATATTAGTAATACGGTAAGTGTAGGATTCACCAATCACGAAGCGAGGGCATGCGGAATGCTGTAAGTAAATGACATGCAAGCTTGATTATTATCGCAGATGATGAAGAATTCAGGATCCGACCATTCACGACAGCAGGAGTTCATTTGCCGGGATAGCACTGAAGAACTGCTGGACTTTGTTCACGCAGCTCTGGATAATCTGCTTGATGGCACCCGGCGCGATTTCAGACATTATGATCGGCCAGTTCTCGTTGGTGAACTTTTCCGTTGTGGACGCTGTAATGGTAGAGTAGGTTATTGTGAGCTCTGGACGAGCTAGTGGTTTTGAGCTGTTGTGGGTAGAGTAGGACACTGATGTGATGTCATCTTTAGACGAGCTATGAGCTATGAACTGTTGTAGTTAAGTAGGTACCTACTTATATTCAACCTTTTCGTTGTGGATGATGTGATGGTAGAGTAGGTTATTGTGAGTTCTGGACGAGCTAGTTTGTTAGTGGTTTTGAGCTGTTGTATTCTGTAAATCCCCGCCGAAATGTGTTTGCAATTGTATTTTTCAAATCGGAATATATTTTCAATCTATTTAGGTAGGTATGTAGGTACTTAGGTAAAAAAACAGTCAGTACCTATTATATTTTGGTAGATATACCTACCTACTGTCAGGGTTAGCGGTGTGGTGACTAGCGACTGAATTATGTATGGTGGTAGTACGGTAGGCACCTAGGTACTACTTCGACCAGCTCATCGCATTTAGCTTCTTTAAAAAAGTACTGCAGTCAGTCAGAATTAGAAGGGTTTTAGAAGAAAAGGGTCCGGTGATGAAACCTTAATTATTAAAAAAAGCTTTTATGTAGCCAGTGTGTCGAAAGCTCGTGATTGCATACTCTTATTTTATCCAGCTTTCGTCACCGCTTCAAGTTACGCACTACATTGATGGCCAATGCTCTTATCGTATAGTGTAATCGCATTTGGGGTCAAGGCTATCTGTTGAAAGATTCGTAAATGTTATCAGTCATCATTGTCGAAATCGAGTAAATATGCAAACACCTACTTATACTGGAGATAGGTACATTTTGACTTATATTAATAAAGGTAGGTAGATAGTACCTACCTAGGTACTGATTGAAAGTGCTAACACAAAGCAATTATTACCTACCAGTGAATGTAACATAATTATTATACATTTATTACAGTAGTTATGTAGGTATTTTGTATTGTTTCCAGTTTGGTAGGATTGTTCAGTAAGGCACTACTCTGGTATTAGGTTGGTAGGTAGACCGTACTATTTTATCCGGAACTGCTGCCTATTTATATGTCCAGGTAGATAATGAATGGTAGCTTACCTAACTGTTTGTTGCCGTTGAACAGGTTTTGGAATTTAAACTGTGCCCGGTCCATCTTATAGTGGTCCTTGTACCCTGTGATCTTCCAGTGGCCTTCCTTCGTCTCGAAGTCGTACTTAACCACGATGTTCAGGTTTGCTGTTGGTTGAACAGTTTGTTAAGTTTGTGCCTTGTATTTTGTGGGTACAGTCGCTAGGAAGTACGGGTAATAAGTTGCCTCATTCTTCCTGGCCCTCGCATCTACGTAATTACCTCTTTTCCTTTGGTATTGCTTATCGCTGCAATCGCCTTACTAAGGCAAAAATTACGGTCGTCCGCTACCTAGTAGGTAATGGTTGATCTATAAAAACAGTTTCCTACAAAATAGTTGCAGGTACCTACTATGATTGAGTTGTTCTTAGAAAGTATAGGCAATTTTACAACTTGACTTTTAGAATGTTGTATTTTTTTATTTTTTTTAGTTTAGTTCATGTCCATAAAACTACCATATCTAAAAATATTGAAGAAGGCTTCTGGCAAGGAAAGAGCAAATTACTCTAATAATAAATGAATATCCATTTCAATAATATTTAGTTACTTATGTACCTACTTATTTCGAGAAGTCCCCAATTAAAAAAGAAAGTAGGTAATATAACATTGTAGATTATAAAAAAGTGTTTCCGATATGCATCTTTGTTATGCAAAAGTATAAAGACATCTTGAGAATACTTAACTGTATTAGTTATTTTACTTGGGCAAATAAAAAATAAATAACTCTGATTCTGATTCGGATAACTACTCACTGATCTTGATCTTGGCCTGTCCGTTCCCGCGGATGGGCAGGATAAGCACCTGTCCGTCCATGTCATAGTGAGCCTTCAGCGTAACGTTCGCAATGAAGTCCAGAGACGCCTTGCCCTTTTCCGGATTTAGTCTGGGAAACAGAGTTCAACAGTTACCATTGATAGTAAAGACATTGAGAATATGCTCGAAGATTCATAGAATAAAGGGTTTCAAGATAAAGTCATCAATGGAAAAGGCTACTGAAATGAAAAAAAACTCAGTTTAGGTATCGAATCGAAAAGAGTATCTAAATCTTTCTTATAACTTTTCTCAAAGGAAGTCTGTAAATGTGACTGGATTTGGAGCCCTATCCTTAGTAGAAAGTATCCGAAGTAGGAACCTATAAGTACCTAAATGTTTTTTCACAGGAACAGAGCTAAGGAATTTATTATGAAATTAAAATCGAATCGAATTTATTCCTTATGCATTAGCTATGTAACTTTTTATAGCTTACTTTGGGGCTAGATGATGCTGTGTGGATTGTCCAGCTTTATTTATTTATTTATTTTCCATGTTGGGGTAATAAATATTTATTTATTTAAGGAAAGGAGTGACCGATGATTGCAAATAAAACATTGACGACCGATGTGGCGCAGCGGGCGCAGGTCCGCCTGCGACGCGGAGGTTGCGGATTCGATTTACGCCTCGGGCGGGTCAAATGTTTGTGCGATCTACAAACATTTGTTCCGGGTGTTTTGGGTATTTTCTATATATAATAAAAATAAAAAATATCTATGTATTGTATTGTATTAAGTACCTATATATCAGTCATCTAGTACCCATAATACAGCTCTGTTTAACAGCAGCTTACCTTGGGCTAGATGATGCTGTGTGGATTGTCCAGCATTATTTATTTATTATTTATTACTAAGCCCTCAGTAGGCTTGTGGGTAGTTACTCACTTGAAATGATTCACTTTGAACCCTCTGAGTCCAGACACAACGGTATCCGTAAAAACGATCTTAAGCGCCGGGTTGTCCACATTAACCGTGCCCAGCTCCACCGGGTCCAGCGGTGCGATGCCCAGCTCTGGGATGCCGTCTGCGAAGAGTGGGCCCGCGACAGCGATCACCTTTTCCACGCACTGGTTTAGGTTAGGGTCGGAGGCGGAGCATGGGTTGATGAACGATGCTGAAACAATAACATAAAGTTGGTCATAAGTTCAGGAGCTCATAACATCCGTTTGAGCACCGTTCCGCCAGGACATTCCTAAGTCTGTAGCTGGCATCCACCTGTTGTTGCGTCTAGCCGTCTTTTTCACACCTACAGTGCGTACCTTTCGTGCGTAAGGGACGGCCTGATGCGACAGACAGACGTCAGCGACAGGCTTACATATTAACCTACCCGGTCGACAATTTCGTAGCTCTAAAAGCAGGTAGTAGTAGAGTTCTCTGTGATAGAGCTCGTCCGGGGAAGGACTACCACCATACCTATTTCTGCCGCCAAGCAGTAATGCTCGCATTGCTGTGTTCCGGTGTGAAGGGTATGGTTTCCGGTGAAATTACTGGCACATGAGGCTTTCGATCTTAGCCTCAAGGTGGCAACCCGCAAGTGATACTTCTGGTATTGCAAGCGTCCATAGGCTGCGGTAACCGCTTACCATCTTGTGGGCCGTACGCTTGGTTGCCACATCAGTTGTATAAAAAAAAAAAAAAAAAAAAAGGTAAAGTTTTGTATGAAGTTCTGTAAAGTAATGTACGCCCAAGTACTTATGTCGGAACTAAGGAGTAGGTATTATGTACCTAATATTAACTCGATTATCCAGTTAATTACGTAGCTGGTATATTAAGTAAACAAACATTCTCCAGCAAAAGTCAAGTTAGCTACGTTGTTTAACTTTGCACTTCCGGTTATAACAAGATAACAATGGCTTATATATTTGAATTGTTTTTTAATGAATTCCCGTTTTGATGGTGGGAAATTAATGTTGTTTGCATCACGCCAGTAAATTTCTATTAGTGGCGATTGGTTAGGTTTCACACAAAGGTGTCCTCTAGACATCATCAGGAATCTGTGTACTTAATTATACTTTCATGTGTTGTAATTTTAGTTGTTTCAAATTTAGGTTAAGTTTTTCATAATTCATGTGTCATTTTTAGATGTTGGACACGTATTTATTAGGTATTTATTTTATACTAGTATTTAATTTAATTTTATTGTAACGTGTTTTGAATTTTCTTTATTGTGTTAGGTATTATTTCTAAATTGTATTAAATGTTTCTCAAATTGTATCAATAATAATGTAATTTATATCATTATTATAGTAAAGTAGCTTCTTAGAATAGTAATTTAAATTTTGCATGTCGTTTCCGACGAAGTGTGTGACACAGAAAACCTACCCTATTATCTTGTACCGCTTTACCACACTTCAAGCAAATAAATATATTTCATATTTCATTTCATTGTATGGATCTAAGTTGTCTGAAATAAATAATTTATTATTTTTATTATTATTTACTCTATATTGTATTGTATACTACCTACTAGAGGTCTCAGGTTTGGATATAACGATCGTCAGCCCATTTTAAGTCATCATATCAGCAAAAAACCACACATCGAGCTTATCAATATAACCAATAGCGACCACGTCTCAGTGCCTTAAGTCATTAAGGGCAACACGCACTGATTGACTTTTGTCTTGAGGCTCTTGTACAAGGCTATCTTTGTAACGTGTAATTTAAGTAGTAATAATACGAGCTATTGCTCAAGAATCTTACAAATATTTTACAGCGAAAGTACTAAACGAATCTCTATAAATTTTGGCACCGGCATATTTATAGTGTAATATAATAATATACTACTTTGTATCCCGGAAAAAATCTTCGCTTCTCGTGGGATAAATAACGTGTAACACCGCGGGGCGCAGCTAGTAATCCAAACAGCTGCCTAGGTCAATGTTACACAAGTAGTGTGGTCAAGCGGAGCTGCAGACCGGTCGATACGATCAGAGCCGGCGATTGCGAGATCTCGTCAACAACCTCTTATGAAACCAACACTCACGAGGCTTTTGACCTCTACTGCAGTGTTATTTCATTATCTAGAAAAAGCCGATAGATAATCTCTAGAACTCTATAGTTTCTTAGGTTTCTGTGAAAAGTATAGAATGAAGATTTTTTTTAAATTTTTTTATCATACTTTTTTTACCTTTGCTTGGCCACGATCTCGCCTGGTGGTAAGCGATGTTGTGGCCGATGGTGGAGCGCGAAGGTCTAGACACCTGTTCACTCTAACCTTGAAGAGGCCCGGATTCCCCGGATTGTAGTTTTCAGGAAAAACAGAAGACGGCAGAGTATTCCACACCTTGGCAGTTCGCATAATAAATGTTGAGCTGTAGCGCTTTGTGCAAATGAAGAAATCTATTAAAATATTACCATAATGGCGCGGTAGGCGATTGTCCGGCTAACTGAAACACGAAAGGGGATTCTCTTGCCAATTTTTTTTTTATTGAACATCCAACGTACTGCAGGTACCAAGCAACGTACTGAGGTACTGTAGGCACATTATTAATTACTAAGTACCGATTGTAATCATTCGGTAACATTTTTATGCGATTCGGTTATGTTACGAGGGCAATAAGGATAACGAACAATTGCATCATTACGAAACTGCACGCTTCCTTCCTCTTAGCTTGGTTTTGTGTTTGAGATTCCGCTACGCTACTATACTTGTCTCGGGTGTCTAAACTGTTTGACTAGGTACTTTTCTTTATCTAGGTGTACCAGGTGAGTTTTTTCAAGGCTGCTGAGGGAAAATCTGAAGGGGAAACCTACGCACGGTTTCCCCTTTCAGATTTTCCTGAGAGCTATCAAAAAATTCGATTTTGGTTTAAACTAACATAGTAAATAGTAAATACTGTAAATAGGTACAGTTTCTGTGAAAAAGAGAGTTTTTTTTTGCATTTTCGGCTTCTTTAATTATTAACAAATAAATATTAATATATAATGGTTATAATTAAAAATTGAAATTTTTAAAAATCAATTCTTATTTGCTGTCATTTTGAATCCTTTTTGTCTTTTTTGTATGAAAAAAACTGTACCTTCGTCCGTCATTGGATTGAAACTTTTGAATGAATGTATGAATAAATAAATTTGACTTTGAGAGTCATGTGTCTGTAAGTTTGTACTGCTTGTGTATTTCACATACGTTTCACCTTGCTCGGTCATAAATAGAGAACTTATTTGCATGCGCTTCGTGTGAAGACAACGAACTATTTATGTGACAATTATAGCAATTATCATACTTGATAATAAGTAGGTAGCTAAAGTTAGAATAATAAATTGAGCTGCATTAAAGTTTGACGCGTCCAGCACGGCCGTGAACGATTAGCACATTGTATTTGGACATATCCACATTTTGAAAAGTGAAATTGATCAAGACCGCCAAGTTGATTTCATAAAATAAATAAAAACAATTATATTCTCGTTACGAAAGAGCACTCGACTGCTAGTACTATGCGCTAGTACTAGCCTCTCGGTCGCTTTTTTTTAAATCAATGGACGCAATACAGAGTAGTATGTTGTATGTGAGACACTGTGAATGTAACCTCAGAGAATAAAGCAGAAATAATTAATTTCTTTGCAATGTCCTTGGCCTGCACAATATGAATGAAATGTGCAATGAAAAAAATCACATAGATTTTTAGTTACATTTTTTAAACTCATGTTCAGCTTACTTTTGTTTGTATTGAGTAATTTTATCAAACAACTAGCTGTTGCACGCGACTTTTTTTAGCGTGGAAGCCGGGAACCGTACTTTTTTGATACAGAATTTTGACATGTTCTTTTTTTTTTGTGAGCATTACTGCTTGGCGGCAGGAATACATGTTTAAATATGTTTTTTTAGTGTAAGTGTAAGTGGTCTAAAAACCGTTCTAATTAAATAAATAAATAATAAATAATTTCCAGGATCAAAAATAGCCTACACAATGTCCTATTCCCTGTCTTTATCTGATCTATCTGTTATAAATTTCAGTCAAATCGGTTCAGTAGTTATCGAGTTATTACGTTAACGTGTCTTTGTTAACTTTAACTTTACGTATTCGGTATTCTATAAATAAAACTAATTATCGTAAAAAAATATCATCCATTTTATAAACGGAAGTTTTCACGTTACAGTTTTAAAACTGATTTTACCGATATGCATATCTCGATGCGGATAAGGAAGTGCGTCAGTCACTCACCCTGATGAGGACTCTCAGAATTCGAAACAGTGCCGGTGCCCTTTCACTGATAAACCGGTACCTAGTACGTGAAACTTCCGTTTTTTAAATCAGGGTAATAACAAAAGTCAATGCACTATACTTTCATATACCTACTGTACGTATACCTAGTACCTACTATGTAAAGTAAAAGTAAAGTAAAATATATATTTATTCAATAATATCACAATGATCATTTTGAAACGTCTCAAAGCTAGGTGTAATTTACGCCAGTTCCACGCGCCCCATAGCCTAGAAGAATCTGGCAACAAACTCGGTTGGGTTCCTAGCTTATTTTGATGATCCCTCTTCATTATAAAGCTTCAGTGTGGTGCCAATCAAACTATAGGTGAGGCTCATGCCAAGTATTTATGTAGGTATGTAAAAAAAAACCATGCAACTACTAAGACCTATAGCAGTGTCTGTACCTGTAGGTAACCAAAATATTTTTTTATTTTTATATTTTGGTTCAAGCAGTGAAACAGTTATTGGTTCTTGGAGATGCGCGGCCGGTTTCCTCGTGTTGATGTTTGACCGTTGGTGCGGTGCGTAGTGCCGGTTGAGAAACGGAAGGTCGAGGGTCCGGTTTCCGCTGCGGAACAAAAGAGATGTCTGGCCCCTCTATTCTCCATTCCAGGTGCCTCACTCTTGAATCCAATGACGATTCCGATCCAATCCCAATTTCTATTTACTGCTATCAAATTTTTGTACTCTTGGAAGCAAGGTTGAATTTGGCGCTAGGTGTGCTGTCAAAAGTACGAAATGTCATATTCCAATACTTGTACAATACCGATCGCGTTCTAGAGTAAGGCCCCTGGTCTGGCTGTTGTGGTAATAGTAATCGTAGTATCATAAGATATCCACGACACAGGGAATCATATTGTGGGAACAAGCTTATAGTCCTAGTGGTAGGACTCGTCAGCAAGACTGTCTCAGTGGGCACCACCGCAGTGCCAGATATTCTACCTCCAAGCTGAAGTGCAAGCTGCATTGTGTTTAGGTTTGAAGGGCACATTACTGTCTGTCTCGGCTTGGGGTAATAAGCGCAGTTTAAAAACTTTAAGCATTGGATGACTGCATCTGTTATAGTCAGGTATCTTGAACGTCATATCACTCGTTGACATAAAAAAGTCCTCACTGACACCACAATGTATGTGACTGATAAGTCCGGTAGGTACCTATGTTTCCTTTTGGTACTTATCGTTTGAGAGCACAGCATTGCCCAATATATTTCAAAATGAAGGCCAGATCTACAGCTTCACGATTCAAAGGCAAAACCCACCACGAACGCTTAGCAAAGTCACAAAAACAACTATTATTAATTAATTATCAAATAGACAATAAGATGCCTTCATTACTATTGTCTTCCGCAAAGCCTTGAGATATATTATTGCTGTTTCTTCATCTACCAATCTAATTACTGCTACAAAACCACCGTTATTTGCAAGTTGCGTTGCCATAATATAAGCAGTCCGAGTTCGCAACAAATTGCATTTCTTTATTTACATAAATGACTAAGAATGGTAATATTTGCAAAGGCCATTCCAAAAGAGATAGTTATGCTTATGATATTACTAAAGTTGTTATTTAAAAACTTATGAGGAGCGCTAGGTACCTATTGGTCTCCTTGTCCACAATCATGTTCTAATCCAAACCTCAGTCTAAGTCTAAATCAAGGTAATTTCAAAAATCTAAAATCACATCTTCACACATCTAAAATCTCATCTTCAAATATCTAAAATCTCATCGTAGCGCTGCGCGCAGCGCGCTCGTAAGAACCTAGACTGGGAGTCACACCGAATCACTTGTATGTACTTCGTCTATAGGTTCGTCTATTATGCATGCTGATCATTCACAATCTCACCTCGACTAGGTTTTATCTCAGCAGGGTCAAGTAGTCAACATTGACTTATTTCCTAACATTTGTATTCATCTGGGAATTCTTATTTTTCTTATTCTTATTCTCCTTGTTAGGCCGTGAGCCGCTTTTCTCATCCTTTTAAATTTTCTGTCAAATGTTGACGTACCCAAGTAAATACACACGTAAAAGTTCGATTTGCACCACACTAAGGATAGTTATGTTCCTTGACCACACTGGAGCTATAAGATGAAGAGGGATCATGAAAAAAAGCTAGGAACCCAGCCGAGTTTGTTGCCAGATTCTTCTAGGCTGGGGCTATGTGGGTCGGGGCTCGTGGAACTACGTAAATTGACGTGATCTTTGTAATTCTATTGAATAAAACTTTGAGTTTTAATTTGAGAGCTAGTGTCAAACTTAGATACTTCGGGAGTACATTCGACGACTTCTTCAAACTGCAGTAAAACTGTGATGAAGTTATGAGTAATTGATAGTGTTTGGTGTTCGTATAATGGGACAGTCAGTGGGCCAACAGGTAAACTAATGACTTGGCCTACGTGACATTCTTTGCTCGATGGTATGAAGGTCTGCGTGTTGGATGTACTTGATAGTCTGTCAAGGTAATAGTTATCTACCGGTCAGTATTAGCCAGTTTTTACGAATTAGTGGGTAGGTATATTATGCAAACGCCATAACTAGAATGTCATAGTTTATTAAATCTTTTATGCTTTGTCGCAATAAAACTCAGTAGGTAAAGTTTAACTTCAAGCTTGTAGCACTACTTTTTTAGTAAAATAAGTTCCTATAATATGTAATATAAATTGGTCTATAGTAAATATATAAAATATGTACATAATTACATTACATTACAAAATACATATGTAATATAATGTATTTTGAGCATTCAGTTAAATGCAACTTGCAATTTTTCTCTAATACTTTTGCATACAATCTCAAATAATGTATATAATTTTTTCTACATAACTTTCTAACTAAATTATAAATTCGCAATTTTGGATATTTGTTACGTTTGTGGTTTGATCACGCCGTGATTGCTGGACGTATTTGAATTAAACTTGGAAAAGAAATAGTTCTGGACCTGGAATAGCACAGTAGTAGTAGGCTAATACAGTGAAAAGGCTTGTTAAAACTAACCTACATTCTAATATATAATAAAATGGCTACACCTAAGCTGTATTCATATTATTATCATCATTGTCAGTTAATAACAACTTAATAAATGCATTATTTATTTTAGGGCTAAATAGCGCAATGTAAAAAATAATTAAAAATTATAAAGGTGTCCGTCCACTGATCATAGCTAAGATAAGATAAGATAAGATTTTTAGATTTAAGATTATTATTATTATTTATAGTGTAAGTCCAGTCCACTTTTGAAAGCGACAAATGATAATTGTAGCAAATATCAGCTCTAAAGTAAATAAGTTCTTACGAGTCAGTGGCCAACTCTGGTGACAGAGTTTCTAGACCGCCCTCATCCATCCTCTAGTTTATCATCATGTTAGGCCTCTGTCTCAGTCCTAACAACTTAGAAAAAAAAACTCTGAAGCACGGGAGCGCTCAGTTGAAATTGCCACTGGCGGTCACCCATCCAAATGATGACTCCGCGGAACAGTGCTTAACTTCGTTGATCTGTTAAGAACAGCTTAGCCAGCTACGTCTCGATCGCTCGAATCAGCTCTACTTATGACGGTGGCAACTAAGTTCAGAGCATTCCAGGACACAAGCTGAACCACAAAATATGTCACGACATATTGCTTTTGTCCGCAGGGTCCCATAGGCCCCGTGCGTTTATATAACTACTAGTGGAAGCCTCACGACTTTGTCCGCGTTGAGTTTTGGTACAACTTCATCTTTCCGCTTTGTCCTCCAGGAGCTGTTTTCCGGGAATTCATTTCATATTCCTTACACCATAAGAGTAATGTAACTTTTCAAATTTCATGTTTCTAGGACATGTCTAGGCTGTGCGTTGATCTGTCGGTCAGTCACGAAACCTTTTTATATAGATATTATTCTGATTATTGTACTTACGAAGATTAGCAGCAGCCGCGCCGGCCGCCCAGCACACAGCTGCAAAAACACATAATTTCACTTGCATTTTTACTCGTAACTTTTATTTTAGGCTGGTGCTCACAAACACGGTTATCAACGAACTGTGCCTGTGTTTGGGTAATATAGCCTTTTATAGGTTGCGCAAGCGGAGCCGCGCCGCGAGCTAGTCCGAAACAAACCAATATTCTTTGGTCTGTTGTAACTTGTACACTTCCCGTCTAACGGATGTAACAATTGCTGAGGAGAGGGGGGTGAAAGGTCAGGTTATACTAGGGATTACCGGCTTGTAATGTTATTATTTTATTTTATTCAATTGTGTTATAAGAATTACCTAATTAACAATACAAGACTAAGCTGTGCAGGTGGCTAGATATAAAATGTTTAAATTTAATAATTTTTAATAATGTTTAATCATTTTTTTATAAGATTTAGGCCATAGATATTCTTCCCGCGAAAGTTCGCCCAAGATAAAAAAATGATTTCGTCCCACATTGTAAGCCGTTTACGGCCCACAATATATTTTATTATAGTAGTACTTACCTACTTGTATAGTTTTTTGAAATTTATTACATGGATTTTTAACAAGGAATTAGCACCTAACCTATTAGGTATATAATATATAAATGCTGTAAATAAATAATGTCATTTCAATTAATATTCTTATGTACTAGAGATTTGTTAATAGATAAAATCACAGACGGGACAGGACACTTTTTCAATGTTCGTAGTATCTAATGTTTGCTAATTTGATCACAATAATATTGTTCAATGTAACTAGTGCATGTCTAACCTACGAGTACAACTACTTCCATTGGGTCACGTAGGCTTGTGCTGCAGGTAGGTAGGTACTTATAATCAATAATCATTAATCATAAACAGTTAATGACCGGGTCATTATTACTAAAATGAATCGCCTTGTTGTTGATGGGTTTTATGATAGTAATAATGAGCCATCTATTTTAGAATTTGTACAATTATTATTACCGACATGCATAATCAATAAAATCTGTTTTTAAATAATTTAAATTAGTTGTACCTGGTGGCAGGACTCTTCAGCAGAGTCCTACTTGGTGGGTTGCACCGCAGTGCCAGATATTTTGCCTCCAAGCAGTAAGTACAGTTTTTTTTTAACACGGAAGTTTGGTGCTTGGGTTTGAAGGGCATGTAGCAATAGTGAAATTACTGGGCGACTTAATCAAAATAAAAAATTTAAAAAGGTTTATTAGGAACACAAACACATTACAAGAATATTTAAGTACGATAACTGCAGTAGTCTACTTAATAGAGCTTTTTCAAGCTAAATTGTCTTTGCGCATCATAAACGGCTAACTTCACGGAAGCCTAGATCCGCTGTGCGAACTATACATGCAGAAACTGTTACAAAGATAGGGTGATATCTTATGATCCCCACACTAGGAATAGTAGAGTTCTTTGTCCGGGGAAGGACTACCACCACACCTATTTCTGCCGCCAAGTAGTAATGCTCGCATTGCTGTGTTCCGGTTTGAAGGGTATGGTTTCCGGTGAAATTACGGGCAAATGAGGCTTTCGATCTGTGCCTCAAGGTGGCAACCCGCCAGCGATACCTCTGGTATTGCAAGCGTCCATAGGCTGCGGTAACCGCTTGCCATCTTGTGGGCCGTACGCTTGGTTGCCACTTCAGTTGTATAAAAAAAAATAGGCTAAGCCTGAATCGTGGGAGCCTAATATTATGTAATGTTCCCACTGTTGGGACACTAGCCTATAGGATGATGGCTTTTAGATTAATATACCTACTCGTAAATAACTTGATTATTCCTCACGCGCCACTGTAAGTAAGTATGTACAGTAATATAAAACAATGCATTTATATAAGTTAGTGGCTACGTTGTGTGTAATTTGTATTGTAAATGGCCGTGCTTATTGCCAACAAACAATAAATATTGCTTATTAACTATAAACGTTATGGTAAATGTTTTATGCAAATAAAGGATACAGAGAACTCCCAAGGAAATATTGTCTTGGGTTACTATTTTTTTTATTAATCGGATTGTAGTAATATAAGTGATCTTCTTTACTTACTAAAATTATAAAGAGACTAGATTTGTATTTTCATACAAAAAACTACAGGTCCAATTTAAAAAAAAAAGACTATATTTATTACTAGCGAGCCCCCCCGGCTTTGTGCACGTTTTCATTGCACCCGTGCGAAGGTGAGGCAGATCGGCTAGTATTAAATAAATCGAATGTTATTATTAAAAAAAAAAAGTTTCAGATCGAAGGTATGATTTCTGGTGATAATTAAACGCATAATTACACTCACTATCCATAATTAATTTAACTTACTTACTTAGGTCCGACAACTCCACAAAACAATTTTTTATTCCATGCCTAATTATTTATAACTTGTATGTATTATATTTATTACAGAAGAAGAATAGTTTTATTAATTCAACAATAATAATATATGAAAAACATGATACGAACCATTTTACATAATATTCCCATACAAAAGACTTCAACGCGATCCTGCTGCTACGAAAGGGCTCAATGTGGTAACCTTTTGTTCAAAATGTACCTGTTCACTGCGTTTTGTACGACCTATAATATACCTTTGTATCCATATGAATAAACGTATTATCTTTCTTTCTTGAAATCTTTGATTAATTAAATTAAGAAGAAATAATCTTTGATTTCACTGCAGTTTTTTATCTGTATATTTATTTTATCAAACAGGTAAGTGCTTATATTATGCAACTAACATTATTTGTACGAATACCTACCATCTAGCTACTCTAAATTAATCATTAGGATTATTATTTTTGCTTGTATTTATACCTAAGTACTACATTGTTAACAAACGTTTGGTACAAATAAAATATTCTAATCTTTTGTATTCTATTCTATTATGTTAACTAGCTGCGCCTCGCGGAGTTACTCGCTGTTAATCAAATATTTATCCCACGGGAACCGAACATTTTTTTTTAGATAAAATGTACAGTATTATTCCAGACTATCTATGCTTGTGCCAAATTCCATATAGAACCGTTTAGCCGTTCAGGGGGCACTTATAGCAATATTAACTTTGGCACTTTAAACTTTGGCTGGCACTGCATCTGTAATAGTCAGCGCCTTGATTGTCTTAGCACTTCCTGACATAAAAAAAAGTATTACACTGTTTTTTTGTATGCCAATATGTCATTCTAACATTGCCATTGTTTCAATATCGATTTTGAGCTTGTGGTTACCCAGGGGTACGCCAGAGCGTGGTCCCACAAACATACACAATGATGTTTGTAAAATAAATAAACTTTACTGACGCATAAATCCAATAAAGAATCAAAATATAATAGAATAGAAAAATAATTATTTTGCGCCCCACAATAAACAATTGGTAGTAATTTAGATCAGTTGAGCTATCTATAGGTCGTTTGTAACGGTCTTTAGATGGCTCAACTGTTTCATATGTATTTTGTATATTTTGTAATGTAATGTAATTATGTAGGTACATTTTTTTTTTGTTTAATAAACAATACACTTAGTAAGTATAATAATTAGTTCGTGGATCACTGTCTACGTCAATGTACGAAGGCTTATTACATACTTACCAGTTACCACTTTCAGTTTGTCGAATCTTTATAAATAATATTATAATCTACCTATACACGCAGTAACGGTCATACGTTTCCAAATAGGGAAAAAGGAAGTCCGCAAAAAAAATACATTCAAGTACCTAAGTACAAAAATATTAATTTTAACAAAAGACCTTCATGAGCTGGCCAGATTCTTAGCTTTGTAAGCAGGTATTGAGTTTATATCCTTACTGACTAACAGTCGCTCGCGACTTGGACCGCGCATACTGGGTACCTTACCTACCTTATAAATTATAGATATCGTATCATTGATACGGGGTGTACTTTAGATAGACCTCTAAAAAGTAACCCTTGATTAATTCTCGGATCTCGGTCAGTCAGCTGTCACACACGACGTAATTGAGTAACAAACATCTAGACATCCACATTTTTTGTTTATAATGTATTATTCTTGTGTGATTACAAAGACTTTAAGAGAAGTGTGATTAGTATGATTAATCATTTTCTTATAGCGAGACTGACATCCTGGTTCATATAAATAGGTAAGGACTAAAAAGGTCACGTAGCAAAACTACCTACTTAGATAAGTTTTTATAAACAACATTCTTGCAAAATAAAAAACAGACGAAAAATCTCTAGTACTATTCCGCCTAACCTTTTAACTGATGAGGTCACACAGCCACCACAGTCAACCTCAAAAGAAAAACATCGACACGTGTTTCATCCCTCCACGGGACATCCTCAGGACCATCGACTTGTTCTCCGGCAGACGTGTTGCTACGTCGAGCGCTGGAGCCAAAGACTTTGACTTCGGATTCCGGTGTGTAATGGATTTCCGCAAAGTAACGCCTGAATCTATCAATTAACATTCTTGCAACTTGTCTTGATTGTCTTGTCACTTGCTGGAATAAAAAAAAACGTATGAGTGTTTTTATTAGTTTATTATTTGATACAAGACGTACAAAATACAAAGAGATATAAAAGTAAAATATGATCTCTAGTAGAGCCATCTCCGATACAAAATTGGAACTAAAACACAGACATTGTTATGGTTCTAACTGGTGATTTACCTACGAATGCAAGCAAGAATCCACTTAGTGCTCTGTCTGTTGGGTAGATGTCACTATAATAAAATAATTACAAATACGCATTTTATTTCATAAATTAGTAGGTACACGTACTTAAAGTTGTGTTAGGTAGGTACTCTACTAATAGCAAAGACCGTTTGCTTAGATGATAATATATTATGCATTTATCCGTGGTTATATATTTATGGTAGTCATCTGAGTCATACTTAATTAGGAATTTATCCGGACACGAGTAATGTAGCTACAGTCAAAAGGGTCAAAAACCTTATTAGTTGATTAAGTCTAAAAGATAGCCTAATGACTTATTAATTATTTCATTCTACAAACTAGCGTGTTTACTAAATAGAGCTCTAGAGATTTACGTCGCCAACCTACTACAATTTTTCGAGGCATTCGAGCAATAAGCCCTATTAAGCCCTATAGGGGATATATATGTAGAGTTATAGCCTATAACCTTGTTTGTTCGAAGCCTATAACTCTACATCTACATGTCTTATAATTATGTCCCTTAAATGTCCCTCTGTACGCTTAGATCTGTGAACCTGGTTTAAGAGCTTTATTTCCCATAAGAATTTACAATTAACTTAAATGAGAACTTAGATAAGAACTAATACTTACGTAAAATACTAATTTGCATACGCGAGCGTGACAAAATAACAAATCACCCTACGTAAGTCTACGGTTTTTATCGGAACATGTAACGGATTTTTGTATCGGATATCGGAGTGATTCAAGAGGAAGGTTTGTGTATAGTTTAATATTTAATTTCAACGCAAACGAAGTCGCAGGCATCAGCTATTCTATTCTGTAATAAGGTTGGTCACACCATCAAATCCCTCCAACTCAGGGTGACAAAGAGAACACTGGGTGAACGAACGGAAGGTTCCGGTGCGTGGCTAGCCACTACACTGTTATGATGACGCAAACATTAATTTTCTATACGATTAGGGCATCTCGATATCAAACCACATCCTGACTGTTTTTAAACGATAGATCCTAAATAATAATTCTTCTGCGTTTGTCACGTACTGGTACTGCCGACGTCATAAGACTCATTTGAGTAATTTGCTCAATAGGATGAGGCTTTCATTTGCTGTCAAGAACGAGCTATGTGTAAATATTTTTCATTACTCATACTCTGAAAGTAGGTCTGTAGTTGCCTGAGGAGCGGGATGAAAGTAATACTTTTCATCCCTAAGGAGAATCGCTTTCAACTGACAGCTGTCTAATTATATAAAAAAAAGTAGTTCTATTTTCACATTTCTATTGAACCATGATCCAACTTTCTATACAGCCACGATGTAAAATTGAAATAACTTAAAGTTAAGTAAATTAAAGAATATATATATTTTTTTTTATTAGGTATAGTTTAGTTTCAACAATTTCTTTAAAATAACATAGATTTGGGCAAAACATTTACCATTTTTTCAATGATGAAAATGAAAAATAATGGCTGAATAGCTGGCGGGCCACAGAAAAAAAAACAAAATAGGCGGGAAAGCGGCAATCCGATCATCATTTGTTTTTTCCAGTTGTAGAGTTTAGTTTATACTTCCGTATAGCAGAGATTTGTATAAAATGAGTTTTGGAAATATTAGAAATGAGTCTCTAGGACCTAGAATAAAAACATGATTTACCTAGAGTCTAGGTAAATCATGTTTTTATTTTTACTTTCCTTGTATTTGTAATGAAAAGCACAGTATTTACCTCGGGTTAAAGACTTATTTAGTCCCTTGAACTATTGGAGCCCGAACGAAAATAAGTTACTTTCACTTCTAGGGTACAATGTACTATTATTGTCGGCTTGATTGGAATTTTTGCTTCATATACAATACAACTAATGTGATCATTCTAAAGAAGATGGATTCTGATATAAATTCCTAATCCTATAAACTTCCTGCACCACTCTCATCGTTGCATGTTTTACAGAAGTGGCACTTTGAACGATCCCTGTGAAACACAGCATTTACAGTTGCCTTTTATCATTGAAACGAGTACTCTGGGTACGATGTCAAAGCAGGCCTAGGTCAGCCTTGAACTTGATCTTGAAAGCCTTTGGACGACCGGCCTTGTGTAACGTAGTGGGAGTTCAAATTTAAGCCCTAGTTCTCGAGAGTTCTGGTGACAGAGTTTCACATAGGAAACTTAATACTAAAGCCATTCCTTACACTTATATTACTAGCTGACCCGCGCGGTTTCTTTCGCGTTATTTTTTCCCCAACTTTTCGATATTTTCTCCCCGTTCCCTGGATTCCTACAAATATTTCAAGACCAAAATCAGCCAATTTATTTCTTAATCCAACCTTAATTGATTATTGTTCAAAGACAAACTTATTTTTATATTAAATATCATTTTTTTTCTTTTTATATGTCTGTATAATTCAAATAATTTTCAAATGTGTCTGTATTGTGTGCTAATGTGCTAAATAAATGAATAGCTATGTCTATGTCTATGGCCAAATCGGTCTCGCCATTCTCGAGTTTTAGCGAGACTAACGCACAGCAATTCATTTTTATATTTAGGAAAAAGATTATCACAAGAACCACAGCTTTAGACCAGTTGACATTTGCCTGCATAACAGGAAAGGACTGGAAACTAGATTACTTGCTTACAAAAGTAACAATACTACACCTACAGGTATCAAAACAGCGCGACCAAGAAAAAACAGCTACATCTAAGTAAATAGATAAGTAATATAGATACATAATTATAATACTATGTAGATTATGTAACAATTTTGCTTCGGACAATACTAGAAGTCAATTACTTCACTTGTGATTAGCGAAAAATTTTTAAAATACGAATGGAAAAAATGTTAAAGCATGTATAGGTTCTCTCGGCGGATCTAGGCTTCCGTGAAGTTAGCCGTTTGTAATGCGCAAAGACAATTTAGTTAGAAAAAGCTCCATTGCGCATCGAAAGTGCTAACTTCACGGAAGCCTAGATCCGCCGAGAGAACTATAACACTAGCAAAAAAACTTTCAAAGTATTGGATGGGTTTTCACTGCTCCATCACCTCCTTCCTTTGTCTAGTAAGTAATTTCTTGCTACAGTGCACAACAAACACAGTAAGTAAGTAAGTTCTTGTAAGTCAGTGGTTAACTCTGGTGACATAATTTCTAGGCCGCCTGAAAGCCTCTGTCATGGCCTAACAACTTTAAAAGCCGGACCGACTGCTTAACGTGCCCTCCAAAGCACGGGAATGCTGAGTTGAAATTGCCACTGGCGGTCACCCATCCAAATTATGACTACGCGGAACAGTCAAAGTCAAAAATGATTTATTTCAATAAATTCACAAGCATCATTTTGAAACGTCTTAAAGCTAGGTGAATTTACGCCAGTTCCACGCGCCCCAGCCTAGAAGAATCTGGCAACAAACTCGGCTGGGTTCCTAGCTTTTTTTTTCAGTGCTTCATTGATCTGTTAAAAACAACTTAGCCAGCTACGTCACGAGCGCTCCACAAAAACGGAGGTAGAATATCTGGTACTGCATCAACGCACGACGGAGTTTGCTAAAGAGATGTAAAAAGATCACTATTATAAAGATCGTATTAGCTGCTAATAACAATTACCTGGGGTTAACTAAAGTAAGTATAACCTCTGTCTTGTCTTCGAAAAATAAAGGCACATATAAACGTAAAGTTCAAAAGACAAAGTGCATCAACCTGAGCTTCTTTTGCGTCAATGAAGGTCAGTTTTTGCTTCCTATTTTCGCTTTGTTCAAGCACCTATTAACTGTATTGTATGCTGAGGTGCAAATTTCTCAGAAGTATTGACGCGGAAGCTTTCTTTTCATGACTTTACTTAGTATAACAATTCACAAAGTCATCATCATCATGACAGCATTCTATTGTTCCCACTGTACACACTGGCCTATTCTCTTGCGAGAGTGATCGGGTCTTAAACCACCACGAGGACCTAATGCGGTTTGGTGGATGTTACCATGTCTTTCGAATTTACGGTTCTTAGACACGGGTTTTCTCACAACGTTTTCCTTTACAGTATGAGACCGGCATATTGCGCACATAATAATTTCGAATAAAAAAATCTATTGGAGCATGACCGGGTCCCACGAGTAGTCTGGAAAAATTTGTAAAATTTAAAAATTACAAATTAAAAATAGTTTATTCAATAAAATCACAAGGATCATTTTGAAACGTCTTACAAGCTAGAAAAAATTACGCCAGTTCCAACGCGCTCATGCCGTATATGCACTGGCAATACCACCGGCTGGGTTCCTATCCTTTTGGAATAACTATTCCGCGGAATAAAAAATGTCAAATACGAGTAAGCTGTCAGTTTACTTGCGAATAACTACGATTTACTCGGAGAATAGCTCCAATTCGAGTTTGGTCGAATCCAACCTTGATTTGGCTGAAATTAAAAATGGATAATGACCGGTATTGATATTATGACATGGGCTATTTATTAACCCGAAAAAAGTAGGGTTCCCGAGTTCCACGCGATCGAAGTCGCGGGCGACAGCTTGTAATGTTATAAACGCGGGTGTGTGATGTGGTCTTTACCGATTGACATGAAATTTTAAATGTAGACACATAGGCTATTTTTTATCGTAGGAAAATATTTACATTACATCGAAAGTAGCCCTTTTAGCTTTTAGCCCTCCAAATCTTACATCATATTACTTGAAACTAAATTATATGGTAAGGTTTTTTTTAATAATAGCAATAAGGTGCATTATTGTTTGTCAACTTTGAGGTTGAACGGTCAGCAAAACGTGGTCGTTACTAGGTATATAATCAAAATGCATCGTTGCATCTGCACCACTGATGAATTGAATTTATAAAAGTAAGGTCATCCGAACCAAGAAGAGTTTAATATAAATTAAAAAGTTTTTAAATTAAAATGAAAGTGCTATATTTAGTGGTCATCTGTGTTAGTTTGTATGCAAACGCGGATGGTGATTCTGGTAAGTTTTTTTTATTTAGTAAATGTCATAAGTATTTAAGTTTAACGTGTCACTGCACTGCACTCGTCACCCGGAGTTGTACAGGTACCTGAGCAACGTTCAGATTTTGATGGGTGACCGCTATTGTCTTATTGGGCGCGTTAAGTTTGCTACAACGACAACATGGTGACTTGGTAACTTTGAGCAGTTAAGTAAGTAGTATGTTCTTTCTATATAAAAATGAATTGCTGTAGGTTAGTCTCTCTTTTTGACTTTCCAAGAGTCTCTTATTATTATTATTAAACCTTTTATTTCCAAACTTAATAACTCTTTACAATAAAAAATAAAAAAAAAACAGTGTTTTTTTTTTCATAAATATTGTGTATTTTCCATTATTAAATATTAATTTGGGTTTTGTTTGGCCACCCAAAAGTGGGTGAAGGCCTCCTCCATGCAGTTCCACTTTTTGCGGTCTTGAGCGAGCCGGGTCCAGGGTTTTCCTGCATCCTCTATCACGTCGTCGCTCCACCTTCTCCGTGGTCTTCCTCGTCCTCGTGGCACGTCTCGTGAGAGAGTCTCTTAGAAAGTTAAAAATGAAGGCTTAAACGGTTAGAAAATATAGAAAAATAACGCGAGTGAAACCGCGCGGTTCAGCTAGTAGGTAATACATAGTTCGTACGAGCTTAGTACTCTTTGATGATGGCTGCATGCTAAAATGTGTTGAGTTCGATGCTCGGGTCGTTTGACGGTTGCCTACGTTTATTAACAGCTTACTAGCTTTTGTCCACGGCTTCGCTTGTACTTAAATAAATATAAATATTATTAAAAAATATATCCTTTGATAAAATTGATTAAAAATATTTTAAATTTTAATTTGAATTATTTTTAGTAGGTAACATTTAGGTTGTAGCTAATATACATTATCGTTCTGTGCCCAAACTAAGCAAAACTTGTACTAACTAAAAGAACCTATAAAAGCAACGCTTAGTTATGGCTAGACAGTGCTGTGTCGCTTGTCTAGCATTACTTATTTATTTACATTACCTACATAAAGATCAGTTAAGAATATCACGTTTTGGCTAATGTTAAATCTGGGTCAAGGCATAGGTAATGCTGGAAGTCATCGTGAAACATGTGTGAGCATTTTAAAATTACAAAATCTAATTTCAGTTTGTAGTACTTTTGTTGGCAGTTACTAGATACAAATAGTTTTTTAAATACACGTCTCTTTTTTTATAGATTTTTTGATAAAATAGCTCAATCAATGGACAAATCAATGAAAATTAAGTACGTTTTCAAGGCGTATCATAATTCGACCAATGTTTTTAGAAAACATAACCTCTATAAAAACTTATTTTTTCCAAGCTCCATTCATCACACCATGCCGCGCCACCGACTCCGCCTGCCTCAAGAGCTCTGCGCAGAAGGCGGTATCATTCCTCGCGGCTGGAGTGCCTTCCCTCGGCATCCACCCCCTGGATCCCATGCGGGTGGACCGCGTGGCCGCCAGCCAGGCGGGCCTGCAGATGAACTTCAGGAACACGGATGTGAAAGGCCTGAGACACTGTTTAGTGCAAAACCTGGCGTAAGTTTTTACTAGCTGTTGCTGACTTCATTCGCTTGGAAATCGGGATCGATACTTTTTTCGGGATAGGGACACCCATTCAAATAGTGACTATGCCGAACAGTGCTTAACTTCTTTAATTTGTTAAGAATAACTTAGCCAGCTACATCACGAGCGCTCCTTTTTAACAGCAAATTTTTATCCCGATCCTATTCCCGATCAGTATCTATTTTAAATTTTAGCCAAATCAGTTTAGTGGTTGTCGAGTTATAGAGGAACAGACCTCGCGGAACCGATAACCGCTGAGGAATAAAGGTTCTCGAATGGCGACCACGAACAGAAAAACGAAGTGAAAGACGGCCTCCCACATCCAATGGCATCAAGATTTCCATGTGAATTACTTCGAGCATATAAAAAACTCAATGTCTTTGGTAAATTTAAAGCCGTGGCAATTATATAAGGTCATTTATTATCAACCTGACAAACTTAAGAGATAGGTTCCACACATAAAAAAAAATTACTTGTACTTTTTTATTTCTAGACATTTTTTTTTAATTACGTAATTCTGCTTAATAATTAGTTATCCTTGCTAGAAATCGAAAAGGCAGCACTCGGCACGAGTCAGTAACCCGCGCGTCAATGAACCGCAGGTCGATAACCCGCGCGTCCTTCATCTGCGCGTGTCAATGACCCGTTACGGGGCACGCACACTCGAATATTACATTATTACGCCTCTTAACTCGATTCCCAACAATGATAAATAATAATTGAGCAGAAGAACGTAATCGATTTTTTTTTGTTTACTTGGGATTTTCGAGACAAAATATACATAAAAAAAAAATTATAAGTACATATATATTTTTTTTAATGTGTGGAACCTATCCCTTAAGTTTGTCAGATTGATAATGAATGACCCTGTATAAAATGTGTTCCAGACGCAAGGGTAAGCAAACGTTCCTGGATCTGAAATGCTCAGTCACCATGACGGGAGACTACACGCTGGGAGGCAAGCTGCTGATCTTCCCCATCGAAGGTCAAGGCAAATACAAGATCGACATCCGTAAGTCTTTCCGTTTCTCCTATTCGGATCTGGGCTATCGTGAAGTTAGCCATTTGTCATGCGCAAAATTGTTAAAAAAGCTCCATTGCGCAACGAAACGGCTAACTTCACAACGGCTGAGATCCGTGTCAGTACTGCACCATTACCGACGTGGCCAAAGCTATACCTAAGGCTAAATTCAGGGATATATTTGGATGTCGTAAGTGCAAGTGATCATCGTCATGACATCCGACGGTACAAGAGGATGAATATTCTCGAACGATCATTATATACGAAGAAAAAAGGTCTCTATAACGCTAACTGCTCGTAGATCATTTTTATTATGAGACTTAGACAAAAACCACAACGTTTATCACCTCATTTACGGAGATTGGGTACCTAATAGGTTTGATAATAGCATCAGCCTCAATAAGTAACTGTTTATACAAAGAGTCGGAAAGTTTCGCTTCTGATGCGTTTCTGATGTGATTTTATATACAAAATGATTGATCTCCGAACAGTTGCATTAGTAAATACAACACTCGTGGTCATGAACTCCTGATAGTGGGGACCACAGGTGGGGACTATAGGTCTGTGTCGTGGTCATTAGAACTACTGTAGGTACCCAGTGCAGCACCACAATACCAAGACCAGCAACAAGTTATTTGCTGATCATGCAAACATCTGCCCCGGAGCGGATATCGAATTTACAACCGATCGTTTCTCACCACGCCGCCGACTTCGCTTGAAAGTTGTTTGTCCCTCCCATATAAATCAACGATAAGTTAACTTTTACTATTGTCAAAGCATTATTTTGGATACAGCCTCCGGATGGAGCTGTATTTTTCAACCAGATTGGTTGAAAAATGCGACCTGTAGGCGAGAACAGAAAGTGACTGGACAAAGTGAGACGCTTCGCTCGCTTCGCTAGCTCGGTCAATAATTAAAAATAATAATTATAATTAAACAAAAAACTGTCATGGTGATGCGTTTATTATTTGATATTTCCAGGTGATATCATAGTGAAGATCGCGTTCCAAGTTGAAGACCACGTAGTAAACGGCGTCAAGTACTGGAAGGTGCCCAGCTGGAAGCACTCCGCCGAGGTGCTGACCGGCGTGCACTACCAGTTCGATAACCTCTTCAAAGGCGACAAACGCTTGTGTGAGTTTCTTTTTATTTTTTTGTTTATGGCGTCTGTCAATTTTTACAATCATTGCAAATGTCAAGTAATCGTCACACACACAAGTTCTTTCTAAAAAAATATTAGTAAATTTTGTTTATTTATTTATATAAACAAAATCAACCTTATCTTATCCTTTATGTGCGCATTGACATAAAAACCTTCTCAGTTTTTCGTTGGTTAAAAAACATAATTGAACGATCATGAACCAATACATTATTACTCTGTGCCAATACAGTAACCAACTAAAATTATATTGTATCCCTGGCTTTTTTTATAGTTGCATGCAGGTATCAATTTTTAAACAATTAAATTTTCGAAAATCGAAATTATTTTTTTGTTTGATTCAACCTCATTCGCTCGCACTGTTTTGTCTGATTTTTTTAACTAAATTGGTGCGGTTTAGAATATAAGTCTAAGGCGGCAAATATATAACTTTGGCCATGCAGGCCTATTGCGTTCGCCGCTTGCGTTGTCGCCCCTATTGGGCACTTGCACTGATTGGTGTTCAACCTATTACGGCAGTGTTAATGATTTTATTTCCAGCGGACACGATCCACGAGTACGCGAACACCAGCTGGAAGGAGATCTTCAAGGAGGTGGCGCCTCCGATCGTGAAAGCCATCGTCTCCACCATCGTGCAGGAGATACAGAAGCTCTTTGACAAAGTGCCTGTTAGCGAACTAGCGCTCTCTTAGACTCTATAAACTATAACTATAAAACTATAGCTCTGTCATAAAAAAATAAATAATAATAAAACAAGACATTATATTTTCTTATTTCCGGCGCAAAATTCGTAGTTAAGGTTTCGTAGACATTTAATATGGACAATTAGTAATGTGCTTATCAATCAAAGTAGGTAGGTATACTATTTATTGCATGAAAAAGTGTACAAATCCTATTTGTTTTAGGTTGGCTGCGTTAGTGTTGTACTCATAACTGTACTACTCGTATTGTTCATCAGTCACAGTCAGTTACATACCGGTTATTGAAGTTGACTGATGCAATTGTTTTTAGATTGCTCCTCTTTAAGGGTGAAAGGGAAAAAAATGTGGGGGTCAGCGGGAATAACCCGTATTTCTTTCTTTCTTTCTCACGGAGTTTTTAGAATGTTTAAATTTTGAATATTATGTAGATACCTAAGTACTTACTAACATATAAAAATATGATAAATGTCTACAATAAAAACTATTTTAATTGGCTATGCACATGTAGGTAAAATGACAAATATGGCAAAAACATTCCCGGAAAACCCATTAATATTAAAGGTAGGTAATCCATTGTTATTGACAAGTCACAAGTCGTGGGTTCAAGGTCAGACAGAGGCGTTGATTCAGAAGATAGGTACCCACCTATAACCACAAATAACACTTTTGTTTTGACTGACGGAACCACAGATAACTATTAAGCAGAGGTTGTATTGCGAGTATATCGAGCCAGCTCGCTATCGACAATCGAGCAGACTCACTGTTTTTTTCAGTTGCAATCGGTTTCACTGCATTGACGTAAGTATTTAAGAATGTATAAATGTATAGGACGACCAATGTGGCGCGGTGGGCGAAGGTCCGCCTGCGACGCGGAGTTGGCGGGTTCGATTCCCGCCTTGGGACAAATGTTTGTAGGATCTGCAAATATTTGTTCCGGGTGTTCTGGGTGTTTTCTATGTATAATAAAAAATATCTATCTATGTATTGTATTGTAATAAATATATATCAGTCATCTAGTACCCATAATACAGCTCTGTTTAACAGCAGCTTACCTTGGGCTAGCTAGATGATGCTGTGTGGATTGTCCAGCATTATCCAGCATTATTTATAGGTACTATTATAGCTTATTGGCTTTTTGGCAAGTTGCTGATTGAAATTGGATTGCAACTGAGTTGCGTACCACAAACTTTATGCAGGATGATCAAGAAAAAACCAGTGACACGACAAGCAAGCAAGCATTATGACATTAAAGTTAGAGATTCATGGTAATTTTGCAATTTTAAAATTAACCTGTCATTGTTATGAAAAAGTTGAAAACACAATTTGTAGCACACAGATTATAAATATCCGGCCATAGAAATATAGAAATAGAAATAATTAGAAATACAAACTAGCACAATTATTTATGAATTTGTTATTTTCAAAATGTTAAATATAGGTTCGAGAAGTGACACGAAAAAAAAAAAAACTTAATAAAATGTAAATTCCTCTAGCTTAGCTGATACAAACAGTAGGTACTTAGTAGGTACACTTAAGTACACAAAAATAAAAACACAATGCTAAATATTTTAATATTTACTTACAAAATATTACGGTCATAAATGATGCTGTATCTAAGTACATCCTAAATTGTTACCCGGTCAAAGATTGCTCTTGGAAAATAAAATTGCTATTAAATAAACGAAGCTAAATAGATATAAGTAGCTAGACGTCAAGAACTTTTCTGAGAATTAGCCTAGTACAAGTATCTATCTACTATCTACCTACGTAGGTGACAAAACACAGTACGCAAAGCGCAAGTTAGCTGTAAGGGCTTTTCCTCACTAGGACACCATAGCGCTACTGCGGGTACCGGGTCGCGGCCACCAACCAAATGTTTACAACTGTACGTGTAGGTACAGTAGTAGTAGTGTAGTGGAGCGCTCGTGACGTAGCTGGCTAAGTTGTTCTTAACAGATCAACAAAGTTAAGCACTGTTCCGCGGGGTCATCATTTGGATGGGTGACCGCCAGTGGCAATTTCAACTGAGCGCTCTCGTGCTTCGGAGGGCACGTTAAGCAGTCGGTCCCGGGTTTTTCAAAGTTGTTAGGCCATGACAGAGGCCTTCGGGCGGCCTAGAAACTCTGTCACCAGAGTTGGCCACTGACTCATACGAACGAACGAACGAAGTAGTAGTGAAGTGTCCGCTTGATTGCGCAACCAATTTGTAACGGTGCGACCGAATCACTCGCTGGTGGCACCACAAAATTGTGTCCTAGTGAGGTAAAGCCCTTATTGTATTAAGGTAGATACATCAGAATGACGTCATTTCATGCCACTTCCGGGACACAGTAAATATTGACGGAAACAAATTGAGTAAATAATGATAGACTTCTAAAATCTTCCTTTGATGGTCTCTATAACTCGAAGTTCGTGAGTCAGTCGCCAACTCTAAGTACAAAGTAAGAATCGTTGACTTGACACAATCATCACCATTATCCAGTTCTCATAGTACAAGCTTTGCTTAGTTTGGCGCTAGATGGCGCCGTGAAAAAATGTCTGCCAACATAAAAGAGATTTTGACACTAAAATTCTCAAAATCCCATTAAAAGGGGCTTTCCAAAGGGGATTTTGACACTAACCCTTTATTTTATTTATTCACAAGCTAAACCAGCGCGGTTTCACTCGCGCTATTTTTTTAAATCGCAATTTTCAATTAATTTTCACCGTTTAAACCTTCCCTGGACACCTACAACATTTTAAGACCAAAATTCGCCAAATCAGTCCAGTCGTTGCCGTGTTTTAGCGAGCCTAACGCACAGCAATTCATTTTTATATATCAGAAGAAGAAGATGAGAAGATTAATCTAATCAGCATAACATCACATTCCATTAGTGCGAGCTGTAATTGCTTATTATAACTCGCAGAACCGATAACCGCTGGAGACAAAGGTTCTCGAATGGCGACCGCGAACTGAATAACGAACTGTAGACGACGTGGCTGGAAGTCGGTGAATGGTGGAGGATCAAGGTCGGTCCGGACTCTTTGGGAGAGGCCTATGTCCAGCGTCGACGGCTATTGGCGGATTATTCCCATCTGTCACCTAATTTTGTCCCCTCAAGGTGACAGATCGCACTCATCGTATTGTAAATGACATTTAATTCAAATTTTGGTAATTCATTTATTGTAACTTAATATTTATGTGTAATTTTTTTTTAAATTAATTAATAACTTCAATATAATGTGTAAGTACTTAATAATTATGATGTTCACGTGCCTGTACTCGGGCGAGATATGCAGCACTAAAATTTATATTTTCCACCTAATGTAAAAATGTACCATGTCTTTTGTGAATAAACCTACTGAATACTGAATACTGAATACAAAAAAGTGCAATTTTATTTTATTTTATTTGTTTAGGTTTGCCAACAGTTATTACACAATGCGTAGTCTAACTTAATCTATAGGTCTTATTCTATGTGCATAACGTTTTACAGGTTAACACCACATGCATAATCTGCCAATCTTTTTTCAAATATTAAAATAGAAGCCTGTTATAAGTTAGTGCCTATCCAATCATATATTTTTGTTTTTTTCTACCTCACTATCTACCCTATCTACTGTGTTACTTTGTGCTGTCCTAGCGTGTTGTCATAAATAAAAACTTTTTCTTTTTTTGTTTTCTTTTCTTTTCTATCCAATGCTTATTTATTTTGTCTATACAAACCATAAAATGTACCAATGGAATCAGTTACAATACAATACAATACAAAATGTTTATTCATTATCTTAATCTATACATATATAAAATTGCGTTTGGAGACCCCCTTTTAAGTATAATAATACCTGTATTAGGGGATCCCGCTCTTTCTTAACAAGAGTTTAACAGTTACAGATTAAGCTAATAAATAATAATAACTAATAATGCTGGACAATCCACACAGCATCATCTAGCCCAAGGACAGAGCTGTATTATGGGTACTAGATGACTGATATATATTTAATACAATACAATACATAGATAGATATTTTTTATTATACATAGAAACACCCAGAACACCCAGAACATATATTTGCAGATCCTACAAACATTTGTCCCAAGGCGGGAATCGAACCCGCAACCTCTGCTAAAACAAAAATAAAGTTAGACAAAACCAAAATAAATTGTGGTGCGGGTTTGTGTGTTTAAAATCATTGCCCGATTCAAAATATTCATTATGTCAACTGATCCCGCTTGATAAGTTCGAGCGGGATGAGTTGACTAAAGAGCCTTGATTTTCATGTCAAAGTTGAAGTGCAAGTTCAAGACAAGGAAAATCAAATTACTAGCGTAACTAGATTGCATTACTGTTGACCATGTAGAGCACAGCGTGGGGTCATGCTGCGCAGACTTGACACTGACTTCTTGTTTGTTCGTAAACCTAGTTTGATAAAAACGGTGACCATCAAAATATGGTCGTAGCATATCGACGGTTTAAAAGTTATCGCAGACGTATTTATATCGTCTCGGTAACAAAAGCATTAACTCTACCAGAGCTCTTCCTGAAAAAAATCTGGCTTGAGTTAAATTCGAATTTATATTTGATATTGTTATTATATTTTTATTTTTATTTTATTTATTTATTTATTTAGACACACCAACGACAGTTACATAGAACATTATTAAATAGGTACATTAGAGAGTATTAGATTATAAGTAACCAGCACTTAGGTGTATACAGCTTTCTCGACTTATAAGTAAAGTTAGATCTAAACTACATATAAATTAAATTTTTTGGATAATATTCCTGTATTTCCTTTAAATTATCTGCCTTTGCATACTGGGTGCGAAATTCTGCTCGCGATTTTTTAGATGGTCGCGTCGCGTATATCGATTCCGTTTCAAAATTTTCGCGCATGCGACTGTGACTCGCGTACTAGTCAATAGGGGAATTACATGTGACTGATGTACCTAAGAGTCTACTAGGTATATAACACCTAGGTATATACAGGAGTCTATGTAAACACTTGGAATCTAAGCGCTTTATAGCTGCGCTAATTATGGTAGAACTATGTATATGAACGCACGCGAGTTTGCTCCCATTATCATCACATGAACAACAGTTGTCCACCGCTGGACAAAAGCTACTGAAGAATGCTATCACAATAGTTGGACCACCTCATCAAGGTCTGAATGAACCAAGTCACTACTACTTAGATTAGAAGACACAGTAGAAGATAGAGAGACATAACAGTGTCCAAGTTTAAAAAAAAAAAAAATACACATTACATGAATGTATGTACCTTTTTTTTTAAAATAAACGTTTATTTTACGAGCGAATACCGTATACCCACGCGGCTTCACCCGCGTTTTTGCAGTTTTTATGCTACAGAAACAGTAAATTTTTTGCAGTTTTTATGCTACCAGAAACAGTCCATTTTATGCAGTTTTTATGCTACAGAAACAGTCTATTTTATGCAGTTTTTATGCTACAGAAACAGTCCATTTTATGCAGTTTTTATGCTACAGAAACAGTCCATTTTATGCAGTTTTTATGCTACAGAAACAGTCTATTTTATGCAGTTTTTATGCTACAGAAACAGTCCATTTTATGCAGTTTTTATGCTACAGAAACAGTCCATTTTTTGCAGTTTTTATGCTACAGAAACAGTCCATTTTTCCGGGATAAAAAGTAGCCCACATATTATTCCCGGACTTCAGAAAAAAAGACAAATAAGTTTAACCTCCTAATAATTATTTATAGATATCATTAGATTAGATGGACCGATACACAAAGTAATATTTTCGGAGGTGTTTTCGTTGCTAACAGGAAATTAGAATTTCCGTATACAATGTAAGTTTTTAAATAATTGATTATGAATTAATTTAGATCGACAGCCAAAGTCGAAGTCAAAGTAAAAATCAGAATCTCTTTATTCAATAACTAGCGACCTGCCCTGGCTGCGCACGGGTGCATTGAAAACTTAAGCACCCGTGCGAAGCCGGGCGGGTCGCTAGTCATAATTAGAATTGCTAGTCATAATTAGAATTTGATGACTTTAAGCTACGAGAACATTATTTCTACTTGATTTTGGGTACGAGAGAATTCGTTGATACTCAGTCAGACCGTAGCTACACTGTCGTATACTTATAATTAAATTATTGTTTATAATGATTATATAAATCACACCAATTAACCTTTTGACCTTGAATAAAAATAAAGTGGATTCTGTGGAACTGGGCTATTGAATGAAACCTCGTAACTATGACCTCATTATGTAAGAAGGATCCTCAACAGAAAAAATACAAAAAGATTTTACAGAATATGTTAATACCTACGATTTTTGGGTATTATGGTATTTGTTGATGGTATTTAGGGATTTTTTTTAATGTCAAAATCCCCTTTAGACTGAGCTTGAAGCTCCAAAGGGGATTTAGACATTAAAATGCTCTCCGAAGCACGGAACATTAACTTTGTTGCAACTTAGGTCACAAGCGCTTCAATCTTTAACGTCCGAAAAAATTTAATGAAATTTGGATGAGAGTTTTGGACCTGCACATTGTTATTACCACGTGAGCGAAGCCGAGGGAAGAAGCTAGTATCTATAATACGTTAATCGGTCCAGAACTATTTATTATAACAAGTTTTATCCAAATTGGTTCTGCCATTACGGCATAAGCATGAAGCTATAAAAGTTTTTTGTATCTCACGAAAAACTTTTTGATCGACTACATCGAGTTTTACATAGACCAACTTAGAATGAAAAAATTGCGAGTAGTCTTGCATAATTATGGCTTCAAAACAGTCAGGTAAGTTGATACCTTGTTATAAAAAACATAAGTATTATCTCATAATAATTTAACAAGATTATATCGCACAGCAACAATAAAAAGTTGTAACAAAGCGAGCATAAAAACTAACTTCCTCCTAATGCCAATATCTGCGAGATGTCATGCTTTATTACATTTACACCATAAAATAATTGCATACAAGCATTGCAAAAACGAATTTGATAAGGCAATTCTTGTATGCAATATTGGTGTAAATGGGCCTTCTTCTTCTTCAATTATGTAGTTTTATTAGATTGGAAATCTAATACGAAAAGAGTTTACCTATCAATTCGAATTCAAAACGCCCGTTAGAACGAAAATAAGCTCAATTGCATTTAACTTAATTCGTTCCCAAATCGAACCTCAGAGAAAACCTTAGGAAATACCCCTTGATGGACTTGCTGATGACAGCTCATAACAAATTGTTGCGCAGTAGGTACAACATGTGAAATTTTTGTATCAAACCGCGCAGTTCCTGTCAAAAATGAAGGCGAAGCCCACCATGGGCTTCCTTACGCAATAAGGCTGCTGATACTTAAGATGGTCGGTTTAACAGAGGGAGACCATAATTTTGTAACAAGGTGAGTAAATGGGCCTATAAGGTTGACCTTGCCTTGTGTCAAATATGACAGTTTCATTGACTTTCCCGGTAATTGTGGCAAATAAGCCACAGAGTCCATAAAGGAAGAAGAAGAAGACTTTAGAAGGCAATTTCACTAATATAGATTGCAATGCGTAGCTGAACAGCTTTTCATTTGTTTCTGGGTGTTTTCGTATGATCCACTGTTATACAACGATCCAGCTGCAGTTTTTCAGCTAAAACCAACGATTATCGAGTGTTTTGTATACAATATAAATTGGCCTTTAATTCTGTGCCTTCAGGTAGTACTAATATCTGTTTTGTGCCTTCAGTTGAATATGTAGATAAAATAATTGAAGTGATAATGGGCAGGTACTAAAGGTTGCAGAACCGATAACCGCACTGGAATCTTTATTCTCTGGAAAACGAAGTGTAGAACAGCCCCCCACTTGATGGACCGAAGATAGTGAAGGCTCAAAATCGGTTGTCATGGCGCTCTGTTGGGGAGGTCTAATGTCCAGGCGTGGACGTCTTGCTATAAAAAAGTAAAAATATAAATCATTTATTTCGGACACAGGCTATGATGATGATGAGTTTTATAGAATAGCTTTTTGGATTGGATTGGTTGTCTTAAGGTGGCAACGCGCAAGTGATATCACTGAGCAAGCGTTCATAGGCTACAGTAACCGCTTACCATCAAGTAGACCGTACGCTTTCTGTTTGTATGACAGCCTTCTAATGTTCCCACTGCTGGGACACTGGCCTACTCTCAGGCGAGAGTGATTGGGTCTTAATCCACCACGCGGACCCAATGCGGATTGGTGGATGGCACATGTCTTTCGAATTTTTAGTTCTTGGACATGCCGGTTTCCTCACGATGTTTTCCTTCACCGTATGAGAGCACTGGCATTGCGCACATAAATTTTTCGAACAGAAAAATCCATTGGTGCACGACCGGGTTTGAACCCACGCTTGGTTTAGTGGTATAAAAAGATTTGGATTTTGGAATAAAAGCCACATCACGAAAATGCCGGCACTGCGTACACTATTGCTCAATTAGCGATCGGACGACGACAAATAGGGTAAACCAGCATGGCGATTAAACAACTCGGTTGCAATAATTGTAATCGTATTTCAATCAGCAAACTTTCAATAACATACATGAGTAGTGAATTAAGTTAATGTTAAATAACATAAGGTAAGTTGGTATAACTCAAGAAAATAAATACATTTATACAGAAAATACCATTTAAACAGAAATATGTTCATTATAAAATACGTCAGTTTTTGATTGAAACCAATAGAATTTTTGAAACCAGTGAAAACGTTTTTTTTTATAAGTCCCACTTATGTGGCAAAAGCGTCTACGGCCACCTTGATGGTAAGCGGTCACCGTAGTATGCACGTTTGCAACCGAATTACTTAATCGCCCCCAGATATATATTCTAGATGTAGACGATGGTGTTTACTAGTTAATCTATGGTGATCTGACTAAGCAGGTAGAGCGACGTCACCATGGCAGAGCATATAAGCGCGTCTGCGACCTCGACCGTCATTACTGAAGTGAACTCCGACATGTTGAGGATTCTAAGCTTCTTGGCTGTGGTTTTTAGCACACAGTCGGCTTTGGGTATGTTTTTAAGTTTATTGATTTCAAATGACACCTTAAATTTTAGCCTGTATACTATAATAATTTGTATTTTTGTATGTTACGAATAAACTCAAAAACTACTGAACTGATTTCAATAATTCTTTCACCATTAGAATGCTACATTATCCTTGAGTAACATAGGCTATATTTATTACTAGCAACCCGCCCCGGCTCCGCACGGGTGCTTAAGTTTTCATTGCACCCGTGCGGAGCTGGGGCAGATTAGCTAGTAGATAATAATACTATCGTGAATTATGATTTTGTCATTCATTTTCAAACTGATGTTTTCCGGTAGGTATATTTGAGAAGAGGCACCGACACTGTTGCGACTCAATTTCGAGAGTTTTCATCAGGGTATATACCGGGAATATACTGGAAAACACCCGTTTTTAAAATGAATGATTAAAAGTTATTGAAGACTTATTTATAGCGAGCTACGAGGTCCCTAGACCCTGATTCAGTATAACTTTATGCAAACACTGTGTCTTAATTTTTTTTAAAACGCTGGTATTTTATTTCAAAGTAGGTTTTAATCAATTTGCAATTAATTTGCTTGTTCGTATATTAATATATTGACAATTACTTGACACTGGCAAAATTGTCTTTGATAGTATGCCTTTTATAGAGTCTATTAATAAGAGTTCAGTGACCCTAATTCAGTGTAGTGTAACAGGCTTAATAGACCTTAAAATAATAAACTCAATACTGTAAAACATAGGTGAATAGGTGAATCCTACTAATATTATAAATGCAAAAGTCTGTGTGTGTGTGTATGTTTGTTACCACGTATCTCCGGGACGGCCTGATTAGTATGATATTTGGAATGTGTCCTGGACTAACACATAGGTTAAATTTTATCCTGGAAAATTTACTGTTCCTGTAGGAGCATAAAAACAGCAAAAACGCGGGTGAAGCCGCGCGGGTCAGCTCGTTAAAGATAAACTTATAGAATATCCAATTTATCTGAAGGTTTTAGATTGATTATGGCAATTTGCATAGCTGTTATGTATACAATTTATCCTAAGTCATGTCACTACAACAAACACAAATAATATCTAATAGAAAAATATATATTTATTACCCATTAGGTACTAGTTTATTTTGATATAGTTTTAGAATTATCATGGCTATTAACATAATTTTCACTAAAAACGGGATATTTACCACCAGTTGTGAGTTCTTTTCATTTCGTTTAAAAAAAAACCTTTTTTAATTTTAAATCCAGCGCCATTTATAAAGCCATGCAAGCTCAGTGACAACGCATGCGCACTGCAGTCCGCGCAAATAGCGGTGCCGGTGATAGCGCCCGGCGTGCCCGAGCTGGGCATCAAACCCCTGGACCCTCTGCACCTGGAGCTCGTGAAGGGAGACACAGCGGGGCTCCAGCTCACCCTGATAGACACCCTGGTCACGGGGATGAAGGGGTGCAAAGTTGAAGCTATCAAGTAAGTTCTAGCTTAGATAGAGCTTACACACCTTAAACACTAATTATGTGAGGTTCTGCTAATACCCTACAGGATATCTCGATAACTCATAACTCGGAATCAATAACAATAGCAAGGGTCATGCCAAGAAAGCGATAGGAACCCAGCCAGTGTTGTCTAAGTACTTACACGTAATTTGTTTGTATTTGTCACCTGCATATTCGTTATCATAATAATTAAGTGAAGAATGTGTCGTTAAAGAAAATTGTTTGAAAATTAGCGCATTAATTGAATGAATGAAATCTAATCGCATGGATAGATTTTGTTCTCACGCAAGCTAGATATTATTGTAACTGTAGGTATTATCTTTATAATTACATCCTGAACGATCCTAAACAAAAGGATTGTACAGATAACAGTAATTTTTTGCTAAAGTTTTTCTCAGAATGCCTGTAAAAGAAAATTCTTACTAACAGCTTTTTTTAATACTACTAAAGTAGCAAACAGCAACGTCCCACAGATACCAACTTTTAATAATAATTTTTAAGAAAAAAAAAACAAGTGTAATTTGTAGGCAATTTCAGGACTTTTATCTTGAAAACTCAGATTTGTGAATTTACACACTTTCTTTTGCACTCCACTTAGGTGCATACTTGCCCTTAGCACACCATTAGACAGGTCGTTCACCTTTTTAAACGCCCAAAAAAAACCTATACTCAAAAGCATATGATATTTAAATGCTGTAATTTAGACTAAATATAGAAATTGATTTTTCATTATAGATAAGAAAAGGTGTTATCTCTCGGGAAATCTATAATTTGCAACAAACATAACAACATTGAAACGTCCAAATTATATTTAGGTACCTACATACATTTGACCACTGGCACCTCTTTGTACTATCCTGTGTACTATACTATCCTTTTTCATAACCATACCTTAAACCTCTGTTAGCTAATGGTGTCTTTCAAATCTGTCATTCATAGTCGCTAATAGACAAAAGAATGAACAGAGAATAAGAAAAGAGAGAGAATGTGATGAATGAATGATGAGAAAAAGAGAAAAAGAATGCAAGCCGCTAATATTTCAGTTTCTTCTATGAATTAGGGGTGAATATTTATAGAATCACTAGCTGCTACTGCACTACACTAGCACTGCACTAGCACTAGGTCACAGAACAGATATTAGTAAGTAAGTTTTTATTAATAACTTGTGCATATTACAGATAACAGAAAAAAAAACAAAAAAAACAGTTAGTACTACGTCTATCTAGGTCTCAATCTTATTTAGATACCAAATTTCATAGATGGCTCAGCTGTTACGATGTAATTGAATGACTAACATCCAATCATCCAAACTTTCGCTATCCCAGGTGCGGAATCATAGTACTTTATTGATTACTGGTTACGTTACACGCCATTACTGTTATCTGTTAAAGATTATAATATCCCAAAAAATATTTTGCCTCAAGCGGGATTTGAACCCGCAACCACCGCTTGATACGCGGGCGCTCTACCAATTGAGCTATCGAGACATATCTCGCTTGGACGAAATAATCATTGGGATGTCTTCGGCTCGAAGCGCCGTTCAAATCCCGCTTGAGGTAAAATAATCTTTAGTATTCCCCTAGTGTGATGGTTAACACTATAAAAACAAAAATAGCCAATTGTTATCTGTTAAGTTTAAATAAGGACATACAAGTTAAAAAGTTAAAAACTCGTGGTGCAAACTGTTGGAAAAATCTGTTGGACCACGGGTCGGTACGGTAGCGAAATTTCACTACAATGACGGTCGGTATTAATTAGATTAATAATTTTTAATTAATTAATCAAACTCTGTTAACCAGTGCAGCTTTGTATCACACTCTTACTTAACTTAGGAGTAGTAGAATTCTCTGTGATAGAGCTCGTCCGGGGAAGGACTACCACCATACCTATTTCTGCCGCAAAGCAGTAATGCTCGCATTGCTGTGTTCCGGTGTGAAGGGTATGGTTTCCGGTGAAATTACTGGCACATGAGGCTGGAGTGAGAGACTCGTGTCGCAGCTAATTGCTGCTACTACTACTCGTAGGCTACACTGAAAACCAGCGCTGCAGACACATTATGTCTGCAGCACATGCTGAGTGGCTGCCTTTTTTTCGTCACAATAGTTAAGTTTTAATTTTTATTGTTATTTTTATTTTTATGTTAATTGTGTGGCGTTAAATAAATATTTTTCTATTCTATTCTATTCTATTCTTTCGATCTTAGCCTCAAGGTGGCAACCCGCGAGTGATACCTCTGGTATTGCAAGCGTCCATAGGCTGCGGTAACCGCTTACCATCTTGTGGGCCGTACACTTGGTTGCCACTTCAGTAGTAAAGAAAAAAAAAACACTGTGTATATGTCGCAGCTTAAACTGAGACAGAGCCTCTTTAACTCACACACAGCACATAACTAATTGGCACAGTAGGGCACAGTCCACCTGTCATAGGTCATCATCATCATCATCATCATGACAGCCTTCTAATTTTCCCACTGCTGGGATACTGGCCTACTCTCAAGCGAGAATGATTGGGTCGTAATCCACCTCGCGGACCCAATGCGGATTGGTGGATGTCAGTCAGTAGGTAATCTTGCTTATAAAAATATCATGTTGTTTATCCTATCCTACTTACTTACCTATTTTTTTTTTTTTGATTTATTACCTACTTAAGTATCTTGTTTTATATTTTTTGTTTTCTTTCTGTCATCATCATCATGACAGCTTTCTAATGTTCCCACTGCTGGGACACTGGCCTACTCTCAAGCGAGAGTGATTGGGTCTTAATCCACCACGCGGACCCAATGCGGATTGGTGGATGGCACATCGTCTTTCGAATTTTTTTTTTAGTTCTTGGACATGCCTGTTTCCTCACGATGTTTTCCTTCACCGTATGAGCACTGGCATTGCGCACATACATTTTTCGTAGCGAAAAATCCATTGGTGCATGACCGGATTCGAACCCACGACCTTAGGATCGGAAGGCGGGGTCACTACCACTAGACCACCAGTGCTCAGTTTCTTTCTGTGTGTTTGTCAAATAAACGAATTTCATTTAAATTTCAAACTCACACCTTAGCCAGCGCGTCAGTCGTTTACAAGCATGGAGTACCTATTCGATAAATAAGTCCATGTCAAGTGCAGTCCTAGACCACAAAAGGTATTATCTCCTTGAAACAGGTTCCTATATTAGGAATACCGACTCCGGACAAAGTGAAACTTGCTCTTGGCTCTTTATCTGTTATTTACCTACCTTACTTTACCTGCTTAATTTATTTACTTACTCCTTATTCTTAAAAAAAAACGTTTAATCAAGTGGTGGCTACGTATTTCCTTTCCTTGTCATTCATATGTCATTGAACAAAGACGATGATAGACTCAAATTCAAATAATTCATCATGATCATCGTGATCATCATGACAGCCTTCTAATCCCACTGCTGGGACACTGGCCTGCTCTTAAACGAGAGTGATTGGGTCATTCACCACGCGGAATCTCTCTTTTTCTAATTTATATCATTAATAGCATAATATTATGTTGTTCTGTACATATAAATTTTTTTAATGTATATTTTGTCTTAAAAATCCCAAGTAAACAAAAAAAATCGATTACGTTTTTCTGCTCAATTATTATTTATCATTGTTGGGAATCGAGATAATAATGAAATATTCAAGTGTGCGCGCCCCGTAGCGGGTCATGGACACGCGCAGGTCAAGGACGCGCGGGTTATGGACCCGCGGTTCATTGACGCGCGGGTCACTAACACGTGCCGAGCGCTGCCCTTTAAATTTCTAACAAGGATAACTAATTTTTAAGCAGAATTACGGAACTTCTTTTTTTAAATAAAAAAAATAATAATTTAAGAAAAAAAATAGTAGGTGCATGTATTTTTTTTATGTCCCTTAAGTTTGGCAGGTTGATAATGAATGACCCTGTATACTTACATAAATCAACATACAAACATAATAAGATCATGATAATTAGGATAAGATTTAGTTATAAACTCAATAAAGTTGTCTTTTTTTCTTTCAAAAACGTTTATGAATAAAGCCCTTACAGGAGATAGGTACCTATTTACGGTTAAGTGTCATTTACATTGGGTCAGTGATTGACTCCAAAACGAAGACAGTGCTGACTTTGAGAACTGACTTTCTCTGTTTACAAAGGGTAACGGTAGGTACTGACAGTACTGACTCGACAGTGTTTTATTTGTTTGTAGGTTTAGGTACATTATGTCAGTATTCCGTATCATTTATTGCATCATAATTATGAGGTGAATCATATACCTAATACACGAGGGTCGATCACATTCAGCACTGTCTTTGCTCGAATTTGGAGTAAGCATTGCACTGACTTTGCTACTGACTCAATGTATCTAAATCATACTAAAGGTTCGCTTCATAGACCTTGGATATCTCGTCTCCGCTTTCCGCATAATTAACTTAAATCAGTATCCAGTCTGTTTGTTTGTCATTAAACATGGCTCGTTTCCTTTGAACAAGTGACACTGGCCAGCTGGCAATCTAAGGAAAAAAAGGGCCTTATTCATAAACTTTTCTTTTTTAATAGTAATACGAGTAGTAATATTAATCTTCTTCTTTAAACTATATTAAAATGAATCGATGTGCGTTAGGCTCGCTAAAACTCAACAACGGCTGGACCAATTTGGCTAATTTTGGGCTTGAAATGTTAGTAGAAGTTCAGAAGTTTAAAATTTAAACGGTGAGAATTATAAAAAATTGCGAAAAAAATAATGCGAGTGAAACCGCGCCAGGGTTACTAGTAATAATATAGCAAAAAGATTTCGTGACTGACTGACAGATCAACGCACAGCCTAAACCACAAGCCCTCGAAACATGTAGGGTACATAGCTCTAATGATGTAACCAAAGACATAGTGAATAATTTGCTCTGAGGGTGTAATTATGAAAATAATTCCTGAAAATCAACTCCGCTCCCGCACCGCCGCCCCGCCGCCCCGCGCTGCCCGCAAGATTCGAGGCGAGAGGCCGGGACCAAGCCGGGACGTAGCGGGAAAATGAAGCATGCATAAAAATCTCAACACGGACAAAGCCACTGGCTGTTCCACTATTTGAGTGGGTGCTTATTTTGTTTCAAGACCTACTCTACTGCTACTCTCCCTCCAACAATACCTACTGCAGTACTCCAACAATACCTATAGCCTCACTAAAACCTAAGTTAAGTTTGTTGCCAGATTCTTCTAGGCTGGGGCGCGCGCGTGGAACTGCAGTAAATTCACCTAGCTATAAGACGTTTCAAAATGATCCTTGTGATATTATTGAATAAATATATTTATTACTTATTTTACTTTACTTTACCTAGGGTAGGTACACAATTTTTTTTACTAAACTTATAATGAGGTTATGGGCCCAGTAATACTGCATGCTCGTCTCATAATCTCATTAAAACATTTAATTAAGCAGTACTTAGGTACACCATCTACGCTTGTTGCAGAAACGACCTGACCAAGAAGAAGCAGTCCTTGGCAATAAGATGCACGGTCCAGCTGAAAGGCGACTACAAGCTGGACGGCCAAGTCGTAGTGTTGCCAGTCAAGGGTGAAGGGAAATACGTCATTGATATACGTGAGTAATAAGTAAGATAACATCCACGTATGAGTAGTTTCATTTTTATGATTGACTTACTGTTACCCGTAGCTTCATTCGCATGATATAGGTTTGTATAGTAAACCTTTCTCTTGAATCACTCATGTGAAACTATTTTCTTATTTTTTTAGTTTTCTAGTTCTAGGTTTTAAGTTTTCTATCGTTGAGTTATTTAAAAGATTTAAGTGGACAAAGAGACAGACGGCGATGGGAAGCGAATTTTGTTGTAATAATAAACTTAAATTGAACATAGCCCCAGAATAAAATATAGTCTATACTCAAAGTCAAAAGAGTTTTGTTCAATAAAATCACAAGCTAGGATCACTTTGCAACAACTAACGGAAAGATTCCTATCGCTTTTAGGCACGATTAGCAAGGTATTGTTAAGGGTGCCGAGTAGAGTTGGAGCAAGCTTTCTAAATAAAAAAATGTTTTATTTTACAGGTGATATTGTGATCAAGGCAGCTACAGAGCTAGATTTCGTGCAGGGTGCGGATGGCAAAGAGCACTGGCACATCAAAAGCTGGAAACACAATTACCAGACCAAGGGTGGAGCTCACTTCACTTTCCACAACCTCTTCAATGGAAATAAAGCTTTGGGTAAGACCTTTTTCACATGAGACAAATCTGAAATAAGTACGTCATACCTAGGTAGGTATGACGTACCTACCTAGGTAGGTATGACGTACCTACCTAGGTATGACGTACGTATTTATTTATTTAAATTATACCTAGGTACATAAGTGTCTATTTATTTATTTTGGTTTATGTTACAAAGAAATTGTATTAACTCTTAGACAAATCTTAATTTCAACTATAGTTACTAACGCGTACGTATGTAAAATAGTGTTACCTACTGAACGTATTTTTTATTATTTTCAGCCGGTCCAGTATCAGACTTCTTAAACAACAACTGGGTTGAAGTGATGAAGGAGATTGCCCCGCCAATCGTCTACGCTATCGTGGAAGCCGTGGTTAACGACGTCGAGGCTCTGTACAAGGCTGTTCCAGCTGAGGAACTCAAAATAAGCTAGTTTACACCTGCAGACCTAAGAACTTAAATTGTGATATTTTGAGGATAGTTTTGTTAATAAACGTTCCGTTTGTCGGAGGTTTCTAGTTTTCAACAACTTTTTTATTAGTAGATAGCTTTCTAAACTCCACATGAGTTTTGTTAAGGTTTTTTTATACATTAAAATGATTATAGAAAGCTATCCGTACAATATAATGTCATCGCTGACTTTTTTGTAGTAATATTATAGAGGAACAATTCCGTCCTACACTATTTTGTTGTACCTATTTCAAAACGATGACAGACTTATTTTTTATGTTGTTTTATGATGACTTATTTTTTTCCGACATCTTGAACAATTAGGTATCGTCATATTTCATCAAACTAACACCTAGCAGTAAACCTTCCTCTTGAATCACTCTATTTATTTAAAAAAAAAACCAATCAAAGTCCGTTCCGTAGTTATAAAGATCAAAGCATACATAGGGACAGACAGACATACAGCAGGAAGCGACAAATTATTTATGAAGCGTTTTATACTGTAATGATACCTACTACGTAAATGGCCAACTCCACCTCTACAACATAAATTCTAGCGACTTTATTAGCGACTAGCGAGCTGGCAGCACTGGCTGGCCATGACGACCTGTCAAAACGTAACTGACTGAACTGACTCATGCATTTTTTGGCAGACGTCAGACAGACAGGGACAGGCTCTATTAAAATAAGCTGTCATACTTGCTTTTTAGGTTAAGTTGGTTTGGGTTGGTTAGTTTAGTTTGTTTACTGTTTGGTTTGGCTATATTTAGTTCTGGAATAAATTTTGATAAACTTTTTTAATTCCGCAGTGAATTTCCGAAAACAAGGATTGACAACTGTCCACAATGATATGCCCTGAAATATCTAATTTTCCTCCTCCAAAAACAATGGGCACTAACAAGAGAAATGTGAACTTGGACTTCGTAAACAAAACTATTAGTATGAACTGCTTCTACAACAGTTTAGTAATAACGTGTCCTGATGAAATTCAAACTCCTGGTGCTATAGAGGATATTCTGACAGAAGATAGCGATTACTATAAAATATTAGGCTGCTCTCTCATAGAATTCGTCGAACCAACATTCATAGAAAACTTTGTCAAAAAAGGTAGATTTTACTGTTTATCTGCAGATAGAGATTGTATGGTACAAAACAGCGTTTCTATTACCCCAGATGGATATCTGACACTCCATGTTTTAGAGTTTATTTACCAAACATTAGGTCTCCAAGGCACGAAAAGACCACACAACTACTATGAAGTTAAAATTGACCTGACAACTTTGAAAAAACACAGCAAAGTAAAGCAGGGTCTGAGTAAGTTGGAACTCTTTGATCTCTGCATAACCTGGGAGCCTCATGAAGAAACGGTATGTCCTTCTTCTATCGCCAAGTATTTCTCTGATAGAAATCTCAAAGTATCAGTACATGCTATGGAATTCAAGAAAATAACACCTGATATAACTGAAATACCATCAGTAAAAGATGTAGAGACTGAAGAGATGGTCGAGTGGATCGGCATGTTAGCTCTCGAAGCAAACTTATCTGAACCTGAATACATTAGCTCTTACTCTGAACCTGAGAGTGAGTTTGCACTAAAGTCTACTAGGATATCTCTCCTCATAGTCAAAGGTTTCATTACCTCATCTCTAGTAAGAAAAGTGTGCAACAATTTGTCACTTTATGCAAAATCCCGAGAACTAAACAACTACTGGACAGCTATAAGTGCTCAAAGCCAGGACAGCTTATGGCAATGGAATTTGAGCAGTCCAAAGATGTTCCAAGCACATGATTCATCTTACAATGCTTTTTTCACTCAGGATGGTGCAATGGTGTATTCTATAGGACAATTAAAATATACATGAAAAATAACGCATTTTATTTGCCTATTTTTTTAATCTTCTCTTATAGACTTCTTATAGTAGAAGGATTCTAATGACCTAGCTAGGGCATGAAGTGTTGACTAATTTGTAGAAATCAATTTAGAATCAAAGATAAAAATTTATTTAGGTTTTTATTGAAACAGAACAAAATGCAGTCAGTGTACATAAGAACCTGCACCAACCAAGAAACCAACTAAAAATAAAAGATTCCATTTATAATTTTTGTTCAACTAGTTATTAGTGAATACATACATCTACTAGGTAAAATCTTAGACTATTCAAATTTTCTTTGATTTTCTAATTCAGTTCTTTGAATGACAGCAAATTTATATACTTATATAAAACTTTGCTATTTTTCAAAGAACAGAAAACTGGCCCAAACATACATCAACCAACTAGGGAGATGAACCAACATAAGTATTTCAACAGTTTATAATCTAACAAGATAGTAACATAGCATTGTCATTTTAAACTTTTAGAACCACAATCCCATTCCAAACATAAATTAAAATGCTATAGCAAAAATAGCTAAATTTGGAGACATACATACAAACATGACAGAAATACAGCTAGCTCATTGTGAGGTGCTATTACCAGAACAAGCTACGTGTAGGATATGTTATTAGATCTTAGCGATGCCGATAACACCGCAGGCGATGCGGGCTCCAGCGTTGCCAGTGCTCTTGCTGAGCTCATGACCTCCAAGACCCAGGTCATCAGGGTCAGCGTGGACAACCAGAGTGCGCCCTACCACGCTGTTCGGTCCTAGCAGGGAGATCTTCGAATCTTGGATGCACACCTAAAACGTGGTAAAAAGAACTTATATGTATAATAGAGTAGCTGTTGCCCGTGAGTTCGTTCGCATGGAGCTCAGGAACCATACTTTTTTTTGGTATATAAAAGTTGTTGTGTTATAGAAGTAAGTTCGTATGAGTCAGTGGCCAACTCTGGTGACAGACAGTTTCTCGCCCGAAGACCTCTGTCATGGCCTAACAACTTTGAAAAAGAGTTATAGAGAAACAAACATACATCCGAGCTTTCGCATTTATAATATTAGTAAGGACAAGCGATCATCAGCAATAGACTTACATTATAAGGCTACCATACTATGTAGGTTATACATTATAGCTTGTGGTAGATTGATAGGTATTTATTCAAGAGTCCTGAGGACAGTTTGTCTTGGATAATAAATAAAAAATAAAATAAATAAATAATGCTGGACCATCCACACATCATCTATCCCCAAGGTGTTATGGGTACCTACTAGATGACTGATATATACTTAAATACCCAGAACAAATATTTGTAGGTCATACAAACATTTGACCCGAGGCGGGAATCAAACCCGCAACCTCCGCGTCGCAGGCGGACCTGCGCCCGCTGCGCCAAATCGGTCGTCCATTGTAACCTTGTAAGTCAATAATGTACCTTGGTAACTCCTCCACCAGACTCAATGTTGCCGAGATCTCCAACATGGCGGATATCTGAGTCCGGTGATCCATGCTCCAGCTTCTGAGGGTTGAAGTGGGCACCGGCTGAAGTACACCCATTTGTGTTGTCCCCGAACTCATGGATGTGGAAGCCATGCTTGCCCTGGAGTTAATACAAACATTGCATTACTTATTAAAAAGTTATAGTTAAGTACATAACTATTGGCGGGCATAAATATAGACGCTATCTAACCAAAACTTGTAAAACTTCAATAACTTTTTTTCGTTTTTTTTGTTAATACCTACGCAATTACAATAAAATTACTTATAATACTTACTAGAAACACCCAGACCCAGAAAAATATTTGCAGATAATGCAAACTTTTGTCCCGTAGCGGGATCGAACCCGCATTCTCTAGCTTCCCAACCCGGCTCTCGGCCACTACGGCACCAAAGTCGTTATTTTAAATCATTTCAGAATAGTGACTTTGCATGATTTATAAACGTAATAATGTAGGCAAGTGAATCATACAAAACATAAACTCACCTTTACTGTACGTAATCTACAGGACAGTGATGTAATGGAATTTTAATCAATACCACAACAAGGTCAATGCAACAGTGCCTACAATAACATCAGGTTAGCTTAATTTTATTGTTTGTTTCTTTACTGCTATGAATGATAATTTGTTAATGTTAAAAACAAGTATCTAGGGGTAAATGAATGAGTTATTGGCTGGCAGTAGTTATTGGCTACTTCATACTCAAACACTTCCTATAAGCTACTGATGCTAAGTACATTATCTCCCTTCATTCTAGAGAATAGTTTACATATTTAGCTTTAATATTTGTGCCGATTTGTACCACCTTTCGAATAATTTCGAATAAAAAAAATCATCATTGATTGACAATCGGCAATCCGGCTACTATGGTGGGATTTTGTTGTGAAAACGGTAAGGATTGCGTTTGACTACAATTCGAATGAAACTTGTCTCATACCTCATATCTTTGTAGTTGATCCATATTTCGTTACTGTTTAAGTTATTTTATCTTAATTTAAATGTATTTTATTATTTTTTTACTTTAAAACATAAAATTATGATATAGCCAATAACAGAAACGAAAAAAACTAAGTTTTAAATTACTGACCATACATGTACATCACCGCCAGTCACCTACGAATTCAATTTATAATTTGTCAAATTTGGCGAAAATGGCCTTCTTCCGCCAATCTGACGTTTGCTGAAGAGCACAGCATAGATAACCACCGCATGCAGAGATCAGTTCAAGATCCGATGGCCTAAAATAAACTTGTGCCGAAACCGATACTAATTCATTTTGTCTGGTGAACTTTACACTGTAATTATTTATATAAGGGCTTCGAAAAGTTCGTTTATACCAGAGCTAAGAACTCGATAATTATGTTCCTTGTATTTCTTAAAAAAAATGACTATAAACTGCTGTGTTTCGTAAAAAATGCTACAGCCAATAACTGAAACCAAACATGCCAGTAACTAATTCTGGGGTGCCAGTAACACAATTTTTATTTGAATGAATATAAAAACTTTATAAACAATGTTAATTATTTTTATTGTTATTAAAATGATATTGGTACTTTTTCCGTCTCCACTAACACCATAAAAACATCATTTGGATGACGCCTAAAGAAACTATAGCAATTTAAATTGACCAAGGTGCTTAGGTAGCCAATAACTGGTGCTTTTACCCTAGTATGTAGGTTTTAATAAAAAACTTATTACCATACCTCTTTCATTACCTATCAATTTCACCATTCAAAGAGTAGGGGTATGTTAGTAATGTGTAACAAATATTTCCCTTTACTATGTTGGTTTCACACAATTTTGTATTGTAAAAAAAAAAACTTCATGAGGAGTTCACAAATAATATAATAAACAAAGTTTAAGTGTGGAACACCACATACTGATTTTATACCGAGTGATTAGCTTTAAACTGAATTCAAGTGCTGTCAAACTGTAAGAAAACTGAGAGTTTGAACTTAGCCCTAAGTTTATTTTATTTTGTTGTAATAATAGACAAGCAGCTTTCGTTGATGTGTCTATGTCACAGTGTTGAAAAGACAAGTTCACTTATAAGCGCTGATTCTATTAAACTTGATTGTTTTTAATTGTTAACAGTTTATTAGTTCGCCACCAGGCATCAAGTTTATTCTTGAATGCATTTATCGAGGTGGCAGTAACTACTACTTCTAAGTTTTAAGTTTAACAATTAGAATGGTGAAATCAACTCCTAAAGTCTTACCAAGATGGTATTTGGCCATCTTATTAACTGTTTTAATATGTACTTAGAGATATTTAAAGCTACAAAAACTATAAAAAAATTTCATAAATTATTATTTAATTAGTACAATATAGGCATATCAATGAACTAGCTGCGCCCTGCAGTGTTACCTGCCGTTAAACAGCTCTTATCCCACGGGAATCAGGAATAAAAAGTAGCCTATCTATTTCAGACCATAATCAATGCCTGTGCCAAATTTTATATCAATCCCTTTAGATGTTTGGGAGGTTTCATATTATATTTGAATTGTTTGCATGATGCTCCCACAAACATACAAACATCCTTTTCCATTTATAATATTACTAGCGGACCTGGCTTTGCCTAGGGCCTATAAACCTTCCTCTTGAATCAATCCATCTATTAAAAGAACACATCAAAATCCATTGCACAGTTTTAAAGAACTAAATAGAAACAGATCGCGGGAAGCAACATTGTTTTATATTTATACTATGTAGTGATTAAGATAGTATTTACCTTGGTCAGTCCACTGACTTCTCCCGACAGTACTACTGGTGATTTCTCATCCTGAAACCATAAACAAAATTATTTTATAAGATAAAACTATATTATCAAAAGTCACTGGTTTGATAGTTTGACCTTTAAACTCTAAGCACATCAATTTGATTGAGTTGTTAATATGTAGTCACTATCTAAGTGTGTGTGTGTGTGTGTGTGTACTGTGTACTATTATATTAACTTGCCTTGATTATATGGCTTCTGTGGCTTTTAACTGTTGTATTAAAATTTAAAGAGGTGTAACACATGCTAAAAGGACTTTAGCATTAGTAGGCGAGAGGAGAATTAGCATTAATTAGTGCTTTAGGTCTTTTTTAAAGTAACTAACTATGCAGATACTACAACCTGTTTGACTTCGCTTGAATGCTTATTATTTGATATATGAAAAATAAAATAAAACACTAAATTACTATTATTTTATTTTTCATTAATTGAAAAGACCAACAGCTTACAATGATAGTAACAAAATTACTTAGTTGTTATTTTATCTAGCCAATTACAGGTCTCTCTCGATAGTTCACATAAAAAATCACAATTTAGAAAAATAAATAATTGCATGGGTTGTATAGTTCGCACAGCGGATCTAGGCTTCCGTGAAGTTAGCCGTTTGTAATGCGCAAAGACAATATAGTTTGAAAAAGCTCCATTGCGCATCGAAAGGGCTAATTTCACGACGGCCGAGATCCGTTGTGAGAACTATACCTACCTACATACATAACAACTTGATTCTGTTGATTCACATTATAGTTGCAATTCATGTTTTTTTTTTAATTTTCAATTCATTAAAAAAACACAGGTTTACAGACAAGTGTCCAAAGCACTCTACCTTTAAAAATATGTCAATGCTATGCTGTTAAGTAGTCACAGTAGGTAAGTAGCTACTTAATCAAACTTTTAATTAAAGCATTGATAAGAGTAAAAATACCTACTTACAATCAAACCTACAATCTTTATTAAATCTTTTATTGAGTTAGTCTACAAATGATTTTATCTACTTTACCTACATGGTAGATATTTACCTACTTGGTAGACGTACTATCAAGGTCAAGTGAATAATTCTATATAAAAACTTGAATATGTACAGGAAAATAATATTAGAAAATCAATGTAATTGTAGTAATACATACCTTCTGGTCGAAGAATACAGTGCCGCTGACATCACCCTTCAGTACGCAAACTGCTTTCACCGGCATTTTAGGATTATAAATAGGTACTTGGTTTACAGGCTGATGAAGATGTTGATAAAAAATTTACAGGCACACTTGTATCCTCCACAAGAAAGAATGACAATAATTTATGAAGTTCAAGGAAACGAGAAGGTACGAAAACCACTGTAGAAAAGTAAAACAATTTTTACTGAAACGACGACCACAGACTACTAGGATACTAACGCATGAAACGACTGACAGATTTGTCTGGCAACCTGTCTTGACAGACAGCTAAGCTAGGGTTGCCAGACAAATGCTAGGCCAAGTCGCCCAGATCTGTTCAAAGTAGTCTAATATTACCCAATTTAAAACTAATCTAGCCCAAAAAGAGGCATATTTATTTAATGAAATCAGCAAGTCTGACAAAAATAAATCCCAAGAATCTTTTTTTTCTGTCAACAATACAAACAGACAAACACTGATTGCATAAACTACTCGACCGCACAAAATGGTATAAGTTGTCCAAATTAAAGAATTTAAATTATTATTGCTATTATTTATCCAAACCGTGCAAAATGAACAGAAAATACTATTTGGAACGACGCCGATGGATCGAAATGTCGTTTTCTGAACCGGTAATTTGAAAAGTGCGTGACATGCGTTGGTAATCATATTTTTTAATCTACTAGGGGTTTTTCGCCTCAATTATAAAAAAAGCTGCTTATTTAGATGGCGGTAGCACATCTGGCGAGAATGTAAGAGAATGTAAGCACTACGTTTGGCGAGCTATGGTGAATGTGTAGGGAATTCAACATTGGTTGCTCATGCTGTCACTGTCTGTCATACCTCTGGCTGGTGTCAAAGTCAAAGTACGTACTACGTAGTACATTAACATTGGTCGTACTGGAGTTAAATTATTTTGCATAAAGCAGGACATAAACCCACAACTTTCCGCTTGACACGAGACGAAACAAAAACGGAGTTACCAATTTTTTTCTTGTTTTGATAACCTTTCCCAGTATGGCAGTATGGTAGATAGCGCTATCTGTCAAAGTAATCGGAACTACTTTTTTTTTTAAATCTCGAATCGAAAACCACTCATTGTAAAATATTAATACCTTATTGAGCTATATTGAGCTGATTAGTTTACAGTGATTTGGATCAGTTGAGCTATCTATAGGTTGTTTGTAACGGTCTTTAGATGGCTCAACTGTTTCATATTTATTTTGTATATTTTGTAATGTAATGTAATTAGGTATCTTATTTTGTTAATAAATTTTATTGAAGTGTTTACAGTTCATTTACTGATCTAATCTGTAACAGCACTGTCGGAGTGAAGTTTAATAAGTGTTTGACATTTCAAATTAACAAAAAGTTTTTCTAATTATTGGTCAGACTAGAATATGGTGTATGGATTGGCCTGCATTATTAAAAAAAAATCTATCGCATTTTTTGGCCACCTTTTACTAAATTATATCCATAATAAAATGGCTATAATTCGCCTAATCTGGAAACACCGGACATGCGTAGAAAGATCGAGTGAGCATGACGCATGGCGTTATTTCGCAGTCACAGAACAGATTATCTAAACTAAGCAGAGTGACAGTCGTCCCAGACGTCAGATGAATGAGTGACGCGAATGACATGACTTTGACTGTGCTGATTGATACAAATGTTTGATTGTCTTTGGCTATCTTGTCAAAACGACATGGGTCTTCCCATATTAATTATTTTTCTCGTGTTATTTTAAGTTTTATTGCGTAAATTTGGTGGCAGTTTATCCAATTTAACTTGTTTACTTATCACAAGTGTAAGTAATTGAAATGGAGGGGTAATGTTGGTTGGCAATTTAGTCAAAGACTTTCCAGGAGAATTTTGAAAGAAAAGTCATCGTTTCTTTCCAAATTTCGTTTGTTTACGTTGCTAAGCGACAATCAAACTAATACACTTGACACTGGCAAAATTGTGGCAAACTAGCCACAGAGGCCATAAAACAAAAGAAGAAGAAGATACAAATGTTTTTTACGGCAACGCATTGTAGTGCATTCTACCTCAAAGTAGAACTGACTATACATCATTATATCCAAACCCAGAGTTGGGCGTGCGCCATGTCATTGTGGGTGGAAGGAATTCCACCAAGTCATCGATTTCTCGTTGCTCGTTTGTAGGTGCAGGAAACTGGGAAACCCTCTAGCTAAATTATACCTACCTTAGAATTTATTATCAAGATTCAAGATATTTATTTGCTTTTATGTAACTGTTAAAAGAGTAGGTCTTCTAGGTATCTATCTTTAGGGCACTTAGAACGTATATGCCCTTTTCAGGCACTGCAAATTATGTAGGCTACTAAGCTATATCAAAATGAGATCTTGAGAACTTGAGAACATCTAATGAGACTTCCTAAGTTCCCACAGCTGGGATACCGGCCTACTTGAACCCAGTGTGAATGAGTGGATGGCACATGTCATGTCTTTCGAATTTTGAACGATGTTTCCTTCCCTGTTTATGAGTAGGTAGGTATTACTGCCATGGCTACATCATTTTTTTAAAAGAAAAACCCTGTTACCTAGGTACTTAGGTATGTTTCGATCCCACGACTTTTTTTAAGACATTTTTTTTAAATGCTGTAATAACATTATTTTGCTGAAAATGATTAGGTACCCTACATTATTACCTACATTATTGTAATAATGTAGGGTACCTACATTATTTTGACACGAGTTGAGGGTTATACATAATTTTGGAGCTCTTGTAGCTTTTTACATTTTTATGAAACCTTGTAGGAGGTACATATTTTGGAAAATTAGGTAGGTACAATTTGTATACATGCTGCTGACCTTAGAATAATAACATGATTCTAAGCTGCTGACTGTACCTACTTACAGTGATTTTTTCTATGAGCAATCATGACTTTGGCTTCAAGGGTCGAATGTTATTTTTCTAATCGCCTGAACTGTTGAAAGTATAAAACACTCTCGTTTTAAGTTTTAAATAATGATACATAAACTTAGATTATAAAATAATATCGTTTTGCCGTGTTACCTTTACGCAAAGACATTAATGAAATGAAATTCGGTTTATTTGACAAACACACAGAAAGAAAACACAAAAAAATATAAAACAAGAGACTTAAGTAATAAAAAGAAAAGAAAAAAAGGGAGGTAAGTAGGTACATAGGTCAACATGACATTCTTTAATTAAGAATACTTAATCTTAAAAATTGTTTATATTTCTCGAAGCCTTTACGTAGATATGTAACTCAAAATTCATAATATCGTTTTGCTTTTATTTGTAAGTAAGTAGGTAGGTTCCTAAGTACACAACGGTCATGAATATCGGAACCAAAGACATTGAGAATCAATTAAACTCTGATCGGAACAATGCAATAGTGAAACATGCAGTAGATAAGGAAGCCATGTCAACGAAGGCAGGGCTAAGGTAGGCTGGTCCAAGGAGTTTGAACTTGACTTTCCCCTGATGCGTCCACTAGATGCCGGGCTACATAAGACGTTTATTCATAACGTGTTCGCAAACGTTAGCACTACATAATGCTTCTGTGGCGCAGTGGCTGCCTGGTTGAGCACGAGATGTTGCGGGTTCGATTCTCGCTGCAAGATAAATATTAGGTATGCTTGTTGGTAGCACTAAGTATTTCAGGCATGCGTCAAGGAAACAGAGAGCTCTGCCTTTTCCTCTGAAGTCGTAAGACGCAGAGTGAACTAAAGTAAGTTCATATGAGTCAGTGACCAACTCTGGTGACAGAGTATTTGGAGAGAAAGACTAAGTAATAAACGCAAGAGTCCGAGTAAGTAAGTACGTGTGAGTTAGTAGCCAACTCTGCTAAGAGTTACTAGGCCTCCCGGGCCTCCGTCATGGCCTAAAAACCTTGAAAAAGCTGGGAACGTGCCCTCCGAAGCCCGGAAGCGCTCAGCTGAGATTGCCATATTGTTAACTATGCTCCGCCTTTTCTAAGGTTGGATTCGACCAAACTCGAATAGGCGCTATTCTCCGAGTAAATCGTAGTTAATCGCGAGTAAACTGACCTTGTTTCCTTGTACCTATTTGAAATTTTTTATTGCTCGGAAAAGTTGGTCGAATCTACCCAAGTATGTTAAAAATATACGCGAACGTGATTATAGTCACGTCCGCGTCCCATCTACGCTCTAACTATGTTGCGTCCTTGTTCTACACCTTGGGGGTTGCCCCTTAGTTAATTAGCAACAAGCAAGACCTCTTGAAAGGAGGCGACTGCTTCTAAAACTTCCCACTCGCCCCTTCGGGGACGCGCGCTGCTGAAAAACTGCTGACCCCGATAGGGGTGATCTAGAAAAAAATTCCCGCTGCAGCGCTGGTCCAGTGGCGAGACATGGTCATCGGGAATAACCCTATTTTTGGTAGAGTTTGCAAGAAGAAGAGAAGTAGTAGAGTTCTTTGTGATAGAGCTCGTCCGGGGAAGGACTACCACCATACCTATTTCTGCCGCCAAGCAGTAATGCTCGCGTTGCTGTGCTCCGGTGTGAAGGGTATGGTTTCCGGTGAAATTTCTGGCACATGAGGTTTTCGATCTTATTGTATTGCAAGCGTCCATAGGCTGCGGTAACCGTTTACCATATTGTGGGTCGTACGCTTGGTTGCCACTTCAGTTGTATAAAAAAAAAACACCCAGTGAATAGGTAGTTTAAAAGGCAAAGATTCGACGCAGCAAGCCCGCGTGTAAGGTAGCCGACTTCGGTTCCCTTGCGAGCTTATAAATAGTATCTGCACGCGCATCTCACTTTCATTGCTCTCGTTGATTCACTGCGCTGCTGGCGGGATGCTGTGATCCGGATTACAGTAACTAGTGTGTTAAGGTAAGTTAAACTTAGAGCATAGATTCATCTCGAAAAACACTCGCGTGAGCGAAACAAAACTTATCCACAATTATTGAGGAGCATTGAAAGAAAGAAAGAAAGAAAATACATTTATTGACTCATACATCAAAATACATTGGTGGATAAGCCCCAAATACTCTCGCTTATGAGTAGGCCAGTGTCGCAGTGGGAACATAAGAAGGCTGTCATGATGACTGTCACAGGAAAAAATGAAGGACGAAGACCAGAGGACGCAACAAATGGAAAAACATACCAAGAGCAAAAAGAGAGATCATGCTGAGAGATCGTGACCGTTGAGGGGGAACGAACGAAACGGCACAGAGAGAAATTGAGTCCGTGTGATTCTGGATAGCTCTTTGCTTTCCGATTCTAAGGTCATGGGTTCAAACCTTGGTGTACAATAAATGTTTCTGTTGAATATATGCAAGTGTTTTCAAACGGCGAAAGGAAACATTTAACATACCGACATGAGTCTTAGTAAATATTTGAAAACTTACGGGAATTGAACCTCATTCTCTGGTATCTCATTTCATAGTGCCACAGAGGTCACCACTAAACAAAGTATTAATAATAATTTTATATAATACAAAGTATCTACTAATTGTCGTATTGCGGTTGCAGATGAAGCAGCTGCTTGCGGCTTGTGTGTTTGCTGCGGTGGTTTACGGTGGCGGTGGAGTTACTAAAACATCCGGTAAGTAGTACAATTTTATTAACGTTCCCCTAATAAAAGCTTACTTAGTTTGGACTAGATGGCCTAATAATAGTACTAATATTAAGACCACCAATAGTAACATAAAATTATGACTGGTTTTTTTCATCCGTGGTCAACTATTACACAAAGTAGGTAGGTACTTAGTTATCTTTTAGCTAAAAGTAGACTAACACTTTTATGGGATTAAAACTCAATGATTCCTCATCAGCATGCGAGATGGACATCTCGACCAGCGATCAGAAATCTGGCCCACATAAAATATCCTGGACCGTACTGTGGCCGTAATCCCGCATACCTACTGAATCTATGCAAGATTTTTGACATTAAAATGTATCTTTAAGTACGGCTCTAAAGGCTAACGGAGCGAGACCAAACATTACATAATATAACGATCTCAAATATTTAAATTGCGCGTTTACCTAATAAGTCATCTGACAGTTCTGTTATACTTAGGATCAAAAGATATTTGTATAATTTCTCGACATATCAACATCGAAAGCGGACTTGTTTACACTTTCGCATGCAAATGTAACTGCAAACTTTAAGCTCGTAACTGTTTAATTATTTTCTAATTGCGGTTTCTCTTTACATACAGACCAGTGCAGTGCGGAAAACAAAAGTGATTAAGATTTTAATATCGCATACCTAAATGTTGCATAACGCATTGCGTGTTATAAATCAATAAAATAAAGATTACCTTACCAGGGTGAAATGTGGAATGGTTTGTCGTAAACTCGTAACGTAGTTTGTCAAGTTATACAGACACTCAAATTTTATTTTTAAGGCAGTTTTTGGGAGAGGCCTATGTCCAGCAGTATAAGACTGCTGATGATGTTGTTAATTAGCTATACCTAAATAGTTGTCTTCGGATTAAAGGCTTTTGGTGGCCTCCTTGGCCGTTGGCGCATGTCTTAAATAGAAGAAGTTGATAGATTAGTTACATTACATAAAAATCTTAGAAAATAAATACAAAAAAACTGGTGTGGGTACCAATACTACATTAAATACCTAACTCCAGTTATATATTACTTAACTGGATACTAATTTGCATAACAGGCTGGGAAGGAAAGTTTGTTTATAGCCAAGAGCCTTAGAATTTTCTCCAACAATTTATTATTGACTATGTAACTACATTTTTCACAGATTTTTCCAGTCTTTTCTAATTGATATTGTTTTGAAATTCCATTGGTTTGATTGGTTATTTACAGTGCTAGTAAATAAAAGTTGACCAAATAAGATAGGATTGAAGTTGTCAAAGATGATAATAAGTATGAGTATATTATTGATAGGAGTAAAAAAAGAGGATAATAAATAGGTACCGCTACAGAAGAAAATGAAAGTATGAAAGCTCTTGTCTCAACCCCACTTGCTTTGGGATGGTGGTAGGAAGTTAATGATGATGTCTGTTTGGTTATATTTCAGGAATTGAACAATTCTGGACTGACGACTACAAGATCTTCGAACAGGTGTACGGGAAAACTTCCGACAAGGACTTCTACGCGACTGTACCTCCATCCGCATTACTTGGCTCCGACAACAACAATCCGCAGGCATCGGAGAAAAAGGAACGATACTTGCAAAACTACCAAAAAGATTCCGACGATTATGATTCTTACAGCTTTGGAGATAAGTTCAATTTGCTACTCACGCACGAAGCTCTAAAGCCAAAGAAAGAAAAGCCATCCTACAACTTCATAGGCTACAATGACTTCAAACCGATCAGCCAAAACAGCGACCCTGAAACATACAATTATCTCAAGCGTTTGGAGGAGAATGAAAAGGACAAAATGTCCAAGTACCCTGTAGGTTTTGGAGGGTTCAAGCCTTACCTGATCGCTCAAAACCCCGAAGAAACTGATGCTTATAAGAGTATCCAGGATATATTAGACGCACATGAAGCTAACAAAGGAAACGAAGATGACGATGATTCAAAGTATCTGACGTACAGAGAAAAAGGCAAGAAGAGGATACCAGCAAGGAACAATGATTACAAGCCAGCTAGGAAGAAGTCGAAGCCAAGGTGTCTTCCAGGGCGATGCAGAAAGCGTTCCTCCACATCGTACAGAGTCAGATCGACCAGACCTTATGTGAGGCGTATCAAGCAGAGAATCGTTTATTGAGCAACGCGACGTCCTTATTGCCCTATTTTTGTAAGTGTTTTTCATTTATTTATTATTAGGTAAGTGCATAATTTATTATTTATGGCGTAGGACCAAGCGCAAGCTTGTTAATCTAATTACTAAATGATTATTAGGAAAAACTTAAAACGTAAGGCATACATAGTAGAAAAAATATTGTAGTATCCAAAAAGGGAATAATGACTACACAATTTTGTTGATAAATAAAAATAAACTGTAAAATGTAACCTTTTATTTATAACATTTTAAAATCTTTTTCAAACATGTTTTCTATTAACAAAACGTGTGAAAAGATATTTTCCTGCATTTTCACTTATAAATAAAATTAAAAACAAATTACTTACTTACATAACATGCATATCAAAGTAAAATTGTCTCGTAAATAGAAGCAAAATTGCGTCCTCTTGCGATTACCTAGAAGACAATTTTAGAGAGAAAGTAGGAAATTGAAACTTCTGATATCGATCTATCATTTCACCGAGCTGTGGGGTAATTACGTAAGCTCGCCGCATTTCTTTCGATCGCATATTCGGTATAACTGTCAAAACTATGACGGTTGTATCGAATAAAAAAAAATGCGTTTTGTATACTAGTGGCATACGTATTCACCCTGCTGGTCGGCAACGGCATCAGGTATTTTTTAATTTTTCCCTGGCAGATATGAACATGCAAAATCATACCATTTGATTTGACTTCCAACTTCATAATGAACCATACCTGGGTACCGAACTGGTTTGAAAACATAACTGTTACAGTGTCACCCTAAGCTTTAGGTTTTAAAGTTCAGCTCGTCACTGCAACCCGAGACAGGTATAGTTCGCACAGCAGATCTAGGCTTCCGTGAAGTTAGCCGTTTGTGATGCGCAAAGACAATGTGGTTTGAAAAAGCTCCATTGCGCATCGAAACGGCTAATTTCACGACGGCCGAGATCCGTTGTGAGAACTATACTAGGCTCATCGTCTGTTAATTTCATAATGCCTTTCAAATCTATAGGTACACACAACACAGTAATACTTGCACATTGCCGATTAGAGGCAGAATATCTGGCACTGCACTGTGTTACCAGTGTCTTTGGGTGTTACCCACCAAGACGAACAATGACTGTACACTGCGTTCACTTCCTGGCGATTTACTTAGAGCTCATAAAACTTTGGTCACAAGTAGGATCAATACGAATTTAGAGCCTTATGGATACGTGCTTTAAATGTCTGTTTGCTAATGTGTCTTTAAAATTTTACGTCTTTGTTCATTGACATAAGCATGACAAGGAAAGACAATCCTTAACAAGCCGCTGTTTTTTTTTATGAACATCAATAGATGAAATAAGGATTCGTTTCATTCTGCCTTCCATTGACAGCATGAGAGTTAATTGGCGGCTGGCTCGGCCCTTCTGCTATTAATGAATGAGGATATTTAATAGATAAAGTTGGGATTCGTTTCATTCTGCCTTCCATTTATATTAGCATGAGGGTTGATAGGCTGGCTGGCGCGGCTCTTTCTCTTGTTTTCCTCGATGGCTTGCAGCAGGAAGGGTGGTGCGCTGGTCTGCCGCTGCTGACGTGCGTCCAGCTCGCGGGAAAGCTCCTCTACTAGCCCACCCGTCTGCCTGGAAAATACACGTGTTATTTGTGTCAGAGAAAGGTCAAAGTTCCCTGAACATAACCATATAAAAATGAATCAAAGTTATATACAGGATCGAAAGAAAATTTGTTGTTACAAGGGTCATAAAAACAAACTTCCTTTTTAAACATTGTTCATTGATTTGACTTTAGAAAGCCGCTAAAATTAGATTGTCCTTATAGATAAGGGTAATAGAATATGGTATAGATACATTATGAGACATTTAAATAAATGGCGACTGTTGTTTTTAACAACGAAATAAATGGCAATTTTGTGTAGAATTATTTACAAGAGAGATACGAAAAATCTAACCTTCTAGACAAGCTACTTTTGTACGCTTGTTGCGTATAATGCGAGAACTTTTTTTACAAATACAGTTTCAGACCTGTTATGTTTTCTTTCACCGTTTGAGAGCACTGACAATGTGCACTTATTGTCGAATAGAAAAAAGTATTGGTGGTCGACTCTGAACTCACAATCTTAGGATCGAAAGGCTGAGTCATACCCACTAAACATACTTTTTACACTACTTTTCACATACTTTTTAGGCAACCACAGAAAACCAGCGCTGCGGCATGAGTTGTTCTACCGTAGCATATGCTGAGTGGTGGCCATTTTTGTTACCAACTGTAATATTATTAACTACTATTGTTAAAAATTTTTATGTAACAGAATAAACGTTTATATTATTATTATTATTATTATAAACCATCAGTGTTATGCAGATTGTTGGATAATCATTAGGATTAGGTGATATAAGGTTAACTTTCCCTAGGGTCTTTGGTCTACGAAAAAGTCAATTAAATAGTCAGTGATTTCCAAAGGTTATGCAAAGTTTCTTTAGAAACCTGTTATTTTTTCCATTGATTTACGATGCGTAAAACTTTTTACTTGTGTATTTTCTTAGTGGAAGCCTTCGTCTTTGTCCGCGCTGACTATATTCAAGTAAACTTATTCTTTTCGCTACGCCACCTGGGTGAACCACGGGAAAATAAATGTGCCCGTGGTACACCTAAGTGAACTAACAAGGTAGACCACCGGCAAGGACCGCCTAGGAGGTGAATTTCGGGAATTTCATTCTTATTGCACAACTACACAATCTTGTAGTCTCTGGGTAGGGTAAAGGTTAAAAAAGGTAAGTCCTTTTTCACTGTGCGTTGATTGTCAGTCGGTCAGTAACGGAACAGTTTTGTATTAGATATATTTCGGTTGTGCATATAAATAATTTGACGACCAATGTGGCGCGGTGGGCGAAGGTCCGCCTGCGACGCGGAGGTTGCGGGTTCGATTTCCGCCTTGGGAAAATTTTTTGTAGGATCTGCAAATATTTGTTCCGAGTGTTCTGGGTGTTTTCTATGTATAATAAAAAATATCTATCTATGTATTGTAATAAATATATATCAGTCATCTAGAGTACCCATAATACAGCTCTGTTTAACAGCAGCTTACCTTGGGCTAGATGATGCTGTGTGGATTGTCCAGCATTATTTATTTATTGATTTATTATAATTATCCCCAATCGATCCCCGCGCTCTGTACCTACAACTCGCAAGGTGTCTGAGTATAAGCAAAATACAAATATCGAACAATGTTAGAATCACCAGTGTTAGGTACTCATCAATATCATTATCATTCTGAAGATTAGGTATCGAGCTATCAAACTATTGTTGTGTTATCAAAAACAATGATGCATCGCATCGGTGATTGTGTTCAAGTAATAGAATAATCTTATCGGTATATCAGTAAATCAGTTTGTTAGCTGGAATAAAACCCAATTAGTGGAAATCTAATTTATGCTAACTGTGTTTGTAATCTAATTTCCAAACGGACTTACAAAAGGTAAATAAAGAACGCAATGAAAGACAATCTAGTGAGATGTGGAAGACTATACGATGACGTAGCTTTTCTCTGCAGTTCGCGGTGTGAACCAAAGTATGAGGAAGTGAAACGACCGGCTCGCCCGTATCACTCGCTCGCTTGCTTGCTAGCGGTGTTTGCATTGAAGGGTCTACAACACGTACCGGTCAGAATGTTGTCCGCTCTCGACGTCTGCGTCCGGCGTGTACATGGAGTAGCCGCGGCGAGACAGCTCCTCATCAGGCGCCAGGCCGGGGTTGTGGAAAGCGTGGTTCTTATCATTGTTTATTTTTAGCTTTCTGGAACAGAGAGATCGTCCATCACACATGCTTTAGTTTTTACTTAGTGTTAGTCTTGTCTCCTGCCAGAAATTTGGCTTCCCCATAATGCGCCATGCGGACCAATTTCTGTCAATAATTATTTATATTGAGCGGGAATTTATACAATCTATAAAGATATCCACCACTACTGCAATGCCAGATATTCCGCCTCCAAGCAGTGTAGTGTGCAAGCATTACTGTGTTTAGGTTTGAAGGGCACATTACTGAGCCTACGTCTCGGAGTAACGAGCGCAGTACTCTCTAAATTTTTTGGGTACACTACAACTGTTAAGTGTGATTTACATTAAGTCAGTAGCAATGCCAGTACTGACTCCAAATTCGAACACAACCAGTGCTGACCCGCTACTGACCTAATGTAAGCGCTGTCGAGTCATTAGTGACTTCAAATTCTCGAGTACTGACCCTTTGTAAACAGAGAAAGTCAGTTCACAAAATCAGCACTGAGTTCATTTGGAGTCAATCACTGACTTAATGTAAATCGCACTTTATGGTCAGAAGCGAACGACTTGACTGGACTGTCTCGTCTTTTGCTGACAAAAAAAAGAGTCGCATACAATTTGACCGCTGTGTTTTTAAAACTATTTTGAACTTGAAAGTGGGTACTCACTGCACCCGGATCCGGTTGGTAGCTTGCATTTCCAGCACGGTGCGGCGCAGGCTGCTGACGCGGCAGCACAGCGCCAGCGCGATCACGAGCACCACCAGCCACGCCGCCCCGAAAGCACTTACTATTATTATTGTCTCCGTCTCCTGGAAACACATTCTTTTTTCTTAATGTCAACCGGGTCGATGATCGTTGAGATTATGATTCTGCCTTTGTGGCGCTAAGTATTCTATGTGCCTACTAGTGAACGACCCGTGACTTTGTCCGCGTTAAGTTTTTTATAAAAACTTCATCTTCCCGCTGTCTCTTCTAGGAGTTCAGTTTCGGGAATTCCTTTTTTAATGCACTCCTACATCTTAAGAACAATGTACTCTTCAAAATCTTGAAATTTCATGTTTGAGGATTGTTTTTTTGGCTGTCTGTGCGTCTAATAGATTTTTTTTTGAAAAATTTTAAAGATCTAAGCGTTTAGAGATAAGATAAGTCCATAAAAACAGAGAAACAGACAGCTGGGATCAACATTGTTGTATACTTACTATGTAAATAAGTTTTTCAATATAAAAAAAACTTTAATCAATATAATCACAAGGATCACTTTGAAACGTTACAAGTAAATTTACGTCAGTTCCAACGCGCTCATCCCGTAAAAGAACTGGCAACAACACCGGCTGGGTTCCTATCGCTTTTTTGGCATGACCCTTGATTATAGAAGCAATTATTGTTGTTATAGGATAGTTCGTTTTATCAGGAGTTCTCCGACTACTAGTAGGTAGACTAGTAGCTAGGAAACAAAGCTTGGAAACTCACCATTTTTACACAGATACCAGTACGGAAACAACGAAGGCATTTGAACTATTTCATAGAATTTAAAACACTACTTCTGTATTTACTTACAACAAATGCACAAACACTTTTTTTGTTATTTGAAACTGTTTTTTTGTTTGTGGGGGTACACTTGCATGTATTTTGACTCACTATGATAATGAATCGCAATATACTCACAAATTGCTCATAATTTAAATGCTCACAATTGTCAATGCAAGGAGTTTTACAATGTAGGTAGGTAATGAGTACTCGAGAGCAATGAATCCGGGTCACTCAAAGAATCCAAAAAATCGATCAAATTCGAAAATCGAATTGGTCGAAAGTTATGTTCTCCGACGAATCAAAATTTATGCTCTACAAGCACGATGGAAGACACAGAGTGTATAGAAGACCAGGGGAAAGATTCAAGCAAGCATGCATCGAAGAAAAAGTAGCCTACGGTGGTGGGTCTGTACTTGTGTGGGCCGGAATTTCCTCTGAAAGTCGCACAGAGCTGGTGATCATAGAAAACGGCTCTTTAACTAGCGTAAGATATGTAGAAGAAATCCTCAACGAACACGTTGGTCCATTTATGGTCAATTTGGGTGAGGATGCTATATTTATGCATGACAATGCCCGACCTCATACAGGTAGGATTGTGAATGACTACCTTCAAGAGATGAACATTACTTGTATGGAGTGGCCAGCGCGCAGCCCGGATATCAACCCGATCGAGCATGCTTGGGACGAGCTAGGGAGATGCGTAAAACAACGAAACCCTCCCCCAATCACGCTTCCTGAGCTCAAAATTGCTCTCACAGAGGAATGGGAGAATATTCCCCAAAATCGTATCGAGGAACTTGGTGTACAGCATGCCAAACCGCGTAAACGCAGTAATGGAAGCACGAGGAGGTAATACGAAGTATTGAAATTCAAGAAAATCGTCATAAAGTTCAAAAATTTCATGTTTCCTATTTTTGTTTTAAGGAGAGATCAGAAGTTTTTTTTCTTTATGTAATTTTGTGTAAATAAAATGTATGGTGACTCATATTTTTTTAACTTTCATTTAAGGAGTATTAAATTGTCTATTAAATACAATTTATTGCATTAACCTAGCATTCTTACTTTCCGAGATTTTTTGGATTCTTTGAGTGACCCGGATTCATTGCTCTCGAGTGTATTTCCCTATTGTTCCTTGAAACATGGTCGAGTAGGTACATGGTCTCGTAAGGCTTGTATTTATATTTTAAATTACTAATTTGATATCAACGCTTGGATCAAGGTATAAAAGTTTTTGTAAGTATTCTACACGTTTTTTTGCATTTTTCATTGTTGTCTATGTACGTATTTGAACTGTTGAAATTGATAATACAGTATCCGAATGGCTTTGTGTGGTGAATTGTGTTCAACACCGACCACTACGTTTATCGCAGGAAATATACATCAAATCTAAAGTACCTACTAGATTACTAGATATGTACAATATATGTTCTATATTTTTTATTTATATTTTTAATAGAATTGAAACTGCGAACCAAACCACAAACCAAACGAATTTAGCTTTTAGCTTAGCTCGTAGTTACATACTTACGAACGACACATATTTTTTACACTAGACAATTTGAACATCACAGATTTTACGAGCTGACCCGCGGAACTTATCGGCGTTTTTGCAGTTTTTATGATATATTTTTTTAGAAGTAGCCTATGTGTTATTCCAGGACTTAAGTCATCTACACTACAAATGTCATGTTAATCGGTTAGGTCGTTACGGAGATACGTGGTAACAAACATACACACACACAGACTTCTGCATTTTTAATATTAGTAGGATAGGATTGCGCTTTGAAAGCCTATCAAATTTGGAAATAGAGAGGAAAGATTTTGCCCTACAGTGGGACAATGTAGGCTGAAAATAATATAAATAAAAAATAATAATTTGAGACTATTGTAGTGCCAATGTGCAGGAGTAAACAAATATGAATATGGGAAGGATAAAACTTCAATACAGAACCATGCAGTCTTATATCACTTACCATTTTCAAGTTTTTGGTCGCATGATGATACCTCCTCGCCCCAAGTCACAACACCGACTGGCGTTATCACGCTTATCAGCTGAGATATTGTTGATAACAGAATGTATATCTGAGATAGCGCAGACTCTTAAGCGCCTTGCTATTTTATCTTAGTACGCGGACTAGATAGTGTAGCTATTTGATAAATCAAGGACCTGTTTATCGATACAAACTTTTGTAGCTGCATCATTATTATTGAAAGCATATCGGTCGAAACATCACTTACCCAAATAAACAACACTTTACAAAGTAATCTACCTACTTATCAAACTATTATTATTGTTTATCGACAAAGTTATTTGTTAGCCTCAATAATTTCGTAACCAATAACTGAAAAGGTGAGATAAGTGTATTAGAATGTTAGTTATCAAGTTACAAGCCGTGCTTATTGATATAGCTACGATCCATGATAACAGATGACCACGACATACATCTGGTATGTACACATACATAATCCAAGTACTTACCTATAGAAAGCGTATTTTCTGGTAACTATCATACTCAAAATATCATACATACCGGTGTACCGGTGAAATTACTGGCACATGAGGCTTTCGATCTTAGCCTCAAGGTGTATGGTGTAAACTTCACTACTATTTCAGGACTTTGTAGAAAGAAGAACAGCATGATGTTTCAGGTACAGAAATACTTTTTCTTTATTCGACCAACGTAGGTACTTTTCACAATGTTACTTGTTCGACGATCCAAGCCAGAATGAATCTCCGACCTTTTCGTTCGTTCCTTATTTTTCTATCTCAAAAAAAACGGGCTTTCGATTGATTCCTTCTTGAACGTTAGCCAATCACAAAACGAGTCCTCAATCGCAACGATTTGCGGGCAGATACTACTCTGTGATTGGCCAACCTCATCGATCCACCTTTTTTCATTTGACAGATAAAGAACCAGCGACAACGTCAAAGTTACAAAACAGTTGCTAGCATTAAATAATATCGAGTATATCCATAGATATCGAGATTTGAGTAATTTATCCAAAAACGAAATACATTTATTTTCAACAAATAAACAACCCTAACAATCGTCCATTCTGACAACGTGTGCGTCCCTGCACACGACCCCAGGTGGAACCCTAACAATCGGATATTTTTATACAAGCCAACATTATCGAAAAAATATTATATGAATCTAGCGTTACTCTTAAGATAGTTTCTAAATACATTAGCTCAGTTACTTAAATGCCATGGCCACAATTATACCATCTTATACATAATATTCATGTACTTATAAAACATATCTAAATAAGAACATATATTATCAACTTTAGTATTATTTAGTCCTGATCACTAAATTGCTAGTAGGTACATACTTTATCAATAAAAACAATTCAGGCCAGTGGACTACAAGACGGTCGATTTCCTGTGTGTATGATAGCGCTGATAACAAACTCAGACCGATCGACTCGGTTCCCCGTGGTCGCTAAAAAACTTAGTAAGAAACAATCGAATTCGTCAAGTTGATACAAACAGGATGATCGACTACCTGTGGTAGCACTGTAAAATAAATAACACAGACCGATCAATTCGGTTCCGTATTGAAAACTTAAGTAAAAGACGTCAAGTTAACGCTCACAGAAAGATCGATTCCCTGTGGACGTAACAAACGACGTAGAATAACATAAAAAAACTGTTTGATTCAGTTTGCACGTTTACTATCGAATCATCATATCAAAAAACGCTCAATTCGTCAAGTAGACACACACAGGACGATCGATCACCTGTGGTGATCCCTTCATCAATCGATCGATTCCCTGTGGGGAAGCTGTAGAATAACAAACACAGATCGACTTATTCTGTTCTGTGACAGTTAAGTAACGAATTAAGTCAAAATACTATCGATTCATCAAGTCGTCGCTCGCCGGATTAACAGTGGCGGCTTCTTTCATCTGATGCTCACAAGACGATCGATTACGGAGGGTTCTTCTCAGCATGGGCAAATCAAAACACGAACCGATCGATTCTCGTGTTTGATCTGAAACAACGAAATAACTTATCTGTAGTTAAACATGCTCAGTAACACAGTAACATTAAAGTTTAACAGTCGCTAGTTGAAATCAATCAAACAAAATCAAAAAACCTATTACTCTAAGGTTTTCTTATCTACTTTGTTCAGAGTAAAATCCACTTCTGCATTCGTGACGGAACTGAATAACGATTCGAAGGAGTTTCGTTTTTTTTTTTTTTTTTAACAACATTAAACACAGAGCATTGCCGTCAGTGAGCAAAACTATTTAAAATAACGTTTGAGCAGCTAACCATGACCTTTTATCGAATCGGTGTCCAGTTTGGTTTTTGCTACCCTATTGTACTCACATCACTAGAATTGGCCTATCTTCAACAACTCTCGAAACATCTCGAAACTACTGTATCAGACATTCGATTCAAGCAATAGAAGCAGTCTTTAACAAGTTTTACAACTTAACGCATAACAAACTGATTTGCAAATTTCATCTACTTCTCGAAGATGACTGGTGGATCTGCTATAGCTATAGCGTCTAAAAACAGCAAGCCAAAAACTGGGCCTCAACATCAATTGAAGAAAGTCCAAGAACATAATTGTTACTTTGGATCAAACGCCACAACACGACATGTGTATGCTTGTACTATTCTAAGAGCGTAGAGTTAAAAACTTATTTTCGCGATATTGTTGGCCAATAGAGTAACGATCGTTAGCAATGAATGTTAACGGAGAAAAAGACGAATACTTTTCAACGACTTTCTAACATGACGGGACATCGAATACAGTGTACTCTTTCTTAAACACAAAAAGAGATCATAATATATTACGAAGTAATGCGAATTCTAAATCTTTGACTTCCTCGACTTTATCGACTCCCTCGGCTCCCACGGCTCTCTCGACTATTGATTTCCTCGATTTTCTCTTCTCTTTGACTTCCTACCTCGACTTCCTCGACTCGCTCGACTCGCGACGGCTCCCTTGGCTTTCTCGACTTCCTCTTCTCCTCGACTTCCTCGATTTACTTGGCATTCACGGCTTCTTTAGCTTCCTCGGCTCTCTCGGCTTCCACGGCTTCCACGTTTTCCACGGCTCCCATGTTTTCCACGGCTTTCATGTTTTTCACGGCTTTCACGTTTTCCTCTGCTTCTACGTTTTCATCGGCTTCCACGTTTTCCTTGGCTTCCTTGTTTTTCTCGGCTTTCTTGGCTTCCACGTATTCCTCAGCATTTTTTGACTTCTACGAATTCTGTGACTATTACGACTTCTGCGACTTCTGCAACTTCTGCGACTTCTGTGACTTCTAAGACACCTACGACTTCTATGACTTCCGTAGCTTCTGCGACGACTTCTTCGATTTCTGCGACTTTTGAGACTTCTATGACTGCAAAAACTTCTACGACTTCAAAGACTTCTAAAACTTCTGCGACGACTTCTTCGATTTCTATGACCTCTTCGACCCGTGACTTCTGCGACTTTTGAGACTTCTATGACTACTAAGACTTCTACAACTTCAACGACTTCTAAAACTTCTGCGACGACTTCTTCGATTTCTATGACCTCTTCGACCCGTGACTTCTGCGACTTTTGAGTCTTCTACGACTGCTACGACTTTTACGACTGCTACGACTTCTAAGACCTACGACTTTCTAACCTCTTCGACCTCTTTGACCTCTTCTTTCGACTGATTTGCTGATTCGCCTGACTCGGCTTATTCGACTGATTCGGCTTATTCGGCGTATTAAACTGATTCGGCGTATTTAACTGATTTGGCGTATTCGGTTTATTCAACTTATTCGATTTAAGACTATAACTTATCTGTTTGATCCGACTTATCTGACTTATCCAACTGATCCGGCTGTACCGACCGATTTGGTTTATTCGGCGTATGATCAACTGATTCGGCATATTCAACTGAATCGGCGTATTCGGTGTATTCGATTTATTCGATTTATGACTATATAACTTCTGATTAATCCAACTTTTCCAGCTGATCCGGCAGATCCGACTTGTTTTATTCCTTCTCTGACTTATTCGACTCCGACTTGACTTTGACATTGACTTCGACTTTGACTGGACCTCGACTTCGACTTTGACTTTGACTTTGATTTGACTTTGAACTTGACTTTACTTTGGACTTGACTTGACTTCGACTTTGACATGACTTTGTCTTTGATTTGACCTTGATTTCGACTTGACTTTGACTTTTACTTGACTTCGACTTTGACTTTGACTTGACTTATAATTGACTTGACTTTTCGGCTTGACTTGATTTGACTTCGTCTTACTTCGACTTTGACTTCGACTTACTTCGACTAAGACTTACTTCGACCTTAACTAACTTCGACTTCGACTTACTCGACCTCGACTTACTTTGACTTTGACTTACTTCGACTTCGACTTACTTAGACTTCGACTTACTTAAGCTTCCGACTTACTTCGACATCGACTTATTAAACTTTCGTCTTAGTAACCTTCGGCTTATTAAACTAAGACTTATTAAACTTCGACTTATAAAACTTGGTCATTATATAAACTTCGACATTATGAACTTCAACTAATTAAACTTCGATTTATTCAAGTTTGATATATTCAACTTCGATTTGTTCAACTCCGATTTATTCAACTTCTATTTATTTATTTTCGATTTATTTAACTTCGATTTATTCAACTTCGTTTTATTCAACTTCGATTTATTCAACTTCGTTTTATTCAACTTCGATTTATTCAACTTCGATTTATTCAACTTCGATTTATTCAACTTCGATTTATTCAACTTTGATTTATTCAACTTACTTCGATTTATTCAACTTTGATTTATTCAACTTACTTCGATTTATTCAACTTCGATTTATTCAACTTTGATTTATTCAACTTCGATTTATTCAACTTCGATTTATTCAACTTTGATTTATTCAACTTACTTCGATTTATTCAACTTTGATTTATTCAACTTTGATTTATTCAACTTCGATTTATTCAACTTCGATTTATTCAACTTCAATTTATTCAACTTTGATTTATTCAACTTCAATTTATTCAATTTCGATTTATTTAACTTCGATTTATTCAACTTTGATTTATTCAACTTAGTCTTATTTAACTTTTTTTTTTTTTTTCAACTTCGATTTATTTAACTTTAATTTATTCAACTCGCGACTTAAGTAATTTCGAATTATTCAATTTCGAATTATTCAACTTCGAATTATTCAACTTCGACTTATTCAACTTCGACTTATTCAACTTCGACTTATTCAACTTCGACTTATTCAACTTCGACTTATTCAACTTCGACTTATTCAACTTCGACTTATTCAACTTCGACTTATTCAACTTCGACTTATTCAACTTCGATATGTTCAACTTTGACTTATTCAACTTCGATCTGTTCAACTGCGACTTACTCAACTGCGAATAATTCAACTGCGACTTATTCAACTGCGAATTATTTAACTGAGACTTAAAACTGCGACTTATTCAACTGCGACTTAGTCAACTGCGACTTATTCAACTGCGACTTATTCAACTGCGACTTATTCAACTGCGACTCAACTGCAAATTATTCAACTGCGACTTATTCAATTGAGACTTATTCAACTGAGACTTATTCAACTGAGACTTATTCAACTGCAAATTATTCAACTGCAAATTATTCAACTGCAACTTATTCAACTGAGACTTATTCAACTGAGACGTATTCAACCTTCGACTTATTCAACTGCGACCTTGACCACGACCTCTACCTATATCGTGACCTCGGCCCTGATCGTGACCTCAACCTTAAGCTCGACATTGACCTCGACCTCGACCAAAGTAAGACCATCTGGTAGGTACATCGATAATACTGCAGTTCTTCGTTTTGTAATATAACATAATGGTATACTTAAGAAATACCTGATAGACAGACACTCACGATTTGACATAACGATATCGATAGAAAATATGAAATCACTCCATGCAACAATATAAACTAACAGAGCACGCGAGCAAGACACACTTCCAATCTGAGCAACGCCGCGTAAAAGCTTCAAACGTCTATACTATAAACACAATGACTTCGATGGAAGATTACGATCGAGGAAACATTCGATGTTCCGCGCACTAAAGCATTAAGAGTATTGGGATGGGTGATCGCTAGCAGCGGGAAAGCTAAACAGTCGGTCCCAGACATTCCTAAGTTGCTAGGCTATAACGGAGGCCTTCGGGCGGCATCGGCCGTCACCAGAGTTAGCCACTGACTTATAAAATTTATTTACTTTATGCATACAGTAGTGTCTCATCGTCCTATTAAACAACACTCGCTTGCCTTCCCAAATTCAAACATTATCAGCCTTGAAAAATCAAACTCTATTTTCGATTCGAAACCGTACATAAATAAGGAAAGACTACGTGACCTTTGCTTTTCCGCGTCGATACGCGGCTCAGAATTGTGGCGTCGCTGCCTGCCCTGACGAAACTCGCCGTCCATGGCTGGTGGCGCACGGCGATGCCGCTCCGATGCACGAAGTCGCCGGCGCAGTCAGCCCTTCCAGCAGCTCGACCAGCTCCTGACTCCGCACCCACTCTTGGTCCCGCTCAGCGCCACCGACGCCGGGGCCGCAGACCCGAACACGGCATCGACCTCGAGAAAGCACACGGCGATCCCGACGATTCGGCAGCTGCGTTTCAAATCGACCCTGTGATCTGATTCGTTCATCGTCTGAAAAGGATTGCGTGGCATTGCAATCCCAGAAAAAAACACGTTTTAGAATAAAACATTTTGAGGGTAGTTCTAAAATAAAATATATTTTAGAAAATCATTCTACGAAAAACAATATTAGCTAGGTACAGGATAGAATCTAGATAAATTAGCCTTATCTAGGCATCTTACGAATAATAATTTTATGAAAATCGATCATGATAGTAAACCAAACTTACGGTTACCGGTAAAGGTTACTCGAGAAAAATACGAATCTAAATCTATCAGCACAGACTACTAACAAAATTGGTGACTGTTTCAACATCAAAAATTTAAAATCCGAAAAGCTAAACATTTTTTAGTCTTTGCAACGAAATGGGCGTGTACTTACTATTTATTTAAGTTAGTCTCGATCCCGGCTTCTGAAATGTAAACTTCACTACTATTTCAGGACTTTGTAGAAAGAAGAACAGCATGATGTTTCAGGTACAGAAATACTTTTTCTTTATTCGACCAACGTAGGTACTTTTCACAATGTTACTTGTTCGACGATCCAAGCCAGAATGAATCTCCGACCTTTTCGTTCGTTCCTTATTTTTCTATCTCAAAAAAAACGGGCTTTCGATTGATTCCTTCTTGAACGTTAGCCAATCACAAAACGAGTCCTCAATCGCAACGATTTGCGGGCAGATACTACTCTGTGATTGGCCAACCTCATCGATCCACCTTTTTTCATTTGACAGATAAAGAACCAGCGACAACGTCAAAGTTACAAAACAGTTGCTAGCATTAAATAATATCGAGTATATCCATAGATATCGAGATTTGAGTAATTTATCCAAAAACGAAATACATTTATTTTCAACAAATAAACAACCCTAACAATGGCAACCCGCAAGTGATACCTCTGGTATTGCAAGCGTCCATAGGCTGCGGTAACCGCTTACCATCTTGTGGGCCGTAGGCTTGGTTGCCACTTCAGTAGTACATAAAAAAAAAAAAAAACGTAATTTTTAAAAATATATACTCCTTCGTTTTTAACAAAACCTATTTATCCATAAATTAATAAGATAAAATCTTACACAAAAACACATGTTTTTGTGCAATGCACGTTGTTATCAACACAAAAATATAAACGACAGTGTCTGTGAAAAATATTTAATCCGGGTTTAGTGCAAGATTTACACGTCTAATCAACAAGATAGCAAAATATACATACGTCTGAAAATAAATACTACTCTGATGAATTACTTCACCATCTTGGTCATAATCACCGCAAGATCGCGCGAAGTGAACTATTCGTTAAATAATATGATTTTTATAGTACTAGTAGACCCAGCGTGGTTTCAATTCACGTTCACGTTATTTTTTCGCAATTTTTTCATAATTTCTCACCGTTAACCTTTCTTGAACTACAAACATTTCAAGATCAAAATAACCAAATCGGTCCAGCCGTTCTCGAGTTTTAGCGAGCCTAACACACAGCAATTCATTTTTATATATAAGAAGAAAACCAGCCCTGGACTCGTACAAACATTTTAGGACGTCTGTTGAGAAGAAAATTCCCAGTAGTTCAACTGGTAAGACTACTGGGAATAGCCCACTTATTAGACTTTTTATACCTTTGATGCGTCCAATAATCGTGCACAAGCACAACATAACATAACCGCGCGTCAGTGACACAGAATAGAATATCAGTACTTTCAGTGACTAATCCTGACTTTACAGTGTAATTGACAAGGAATATAGGGCTAGAGCACTGGTGGTCTAGTGGTAGTGACCCCGTCTTTCGATCCTTAGGTCGTGTGATCGAATCCGGTCGTGCATCATTGTGTTTTTCTATTTGAAAAAATCACGTGCGCAATGCCAGTGCTTTCATACGGTGAAGGAAAACGTCGTGAGGAAACCGGCATGGTCTAAGAACTAAAAATTCGAAAGACATATGCCATCTACCAATCCGCATTAGTTTGTAGTAATGTTTTTTTTTTTCAGTTAAGTTTTTAAAAAATTACTCCCCACTAGGCTGGTGATGGCGATTGTGATTAAATAGCGGGTAATCCTTGCAAACTAAAATGATCGTTCTTTTCCATTACTGTAACGGTAATGGTCAGCTCAAACTGTCGACACAGGAACAGCAACTACTATTACACTACTATCACAGAACAGTTATTAGTACAACGTACAGAACGGCCACTCCTTACCTCCCACCGATTTTACTTACCCCACCCCGAGAGCTAGTTTGCCGGCACCACACGGCACCTTTCGCCGGCACTGAAGCTAAGGGCTAAGGCACGCGTTTATTTTGATTTTGTGTAGGGACAAACGCGCGCATGCCAGCGCGAGCGGATATGTGCTATCTTGCTCTTGCTATAACTGGGTGGGGCCAACCATGACACTCACACATACAACGGCACCGTTTACGTACACAAACCATGCATGTGGTGATTGCGACGAGTTTGCTTCATACATTTTATTGAGTGTCCGGGGTGTGCTACTACATGATTTTTTTTCCTAAACGGCTAAACAGGGAAAAAAAAAGTTTTACAGTTATACCAGTGACGTGACGACCGATATGGCGCGGCGGGCGCGTGTCCACTTGCGACGCGCGCGTCGTTTGATCATTGTTTATACATTTTTTATATTATTTATCTGTAATGAAATGAAATGAAATTCGATTTATTTGACAAACACACAGAAAGAAAACAAAAAAAATATAAAACAAGAGACTTACGTAATAAAAAGAAAAGAAAATAGGTAGGTAAGTAGGTACATAGAATAAACAACATTACATTTTTTTAAGCAAGATTACCTACTAACTGGTGGACTGTGCCCTACAGTGCCAATTAGTTTTCTGCTGTGTGTGGCTCAAAGAGTAACACACAGCTCACAGTGTCTCAGTTTAAGCTGAATGAATTGCGATATCTAATAATAAAGCACCCATTATAAAAGCTATATCTTTCATTGGTATACAATCAATGAATTATCATCATAAATATTTAACTTAACAGCATAAAACTTGGTCGTGAATTATTACAGATTTGATGACGCCCACGTTATTTTTACCAAGGTGATCGAGGTAATACTTACGAAAATGATGGTTATACGGATTTTTATAGATTACATTCATTTTGCAAATTTTATAAGAATTAGTAAGTTGAAGTGGCAATGGGCAGGCCATATAGCTCGCAGAACCGATAACCGTTGGGGAATAAAGGTTCTTGAGTGGCGACCACGAACTGGAAAACGAACTGTAAGACGGCCCCACACTCGATGGACCGATGACATTAAAGCGGTCGCAGGAAGTCGGTGGATGGTGAAGGCCCAAAACCGGTCGTCATGGCGCTCTTTGGGGGAGGCCTATGTCCAGCAGTGGACGTCTATCGGCTGATATGATGATTATGATTCATTTTGCAAATTTTTGGGAAACGGCCGGCGTCATTCCCAATAACTAACTTGGTGTGGCTTTTACGTATTTATTATATCACTAGGAATCCGCCCCGGCTTCGTACGTGTGCTTAAACTATACATAATAAACCTTTTTCTTGAATCACTCTATTGATAAAAACGCATTAAATCCGCTGCGTACATACAAGTAAGTTTCGTATGAGTCAGTAGCCAACCCTTGTGGCAGAGTTCCTAGGCCGCCCAAAGGCCTCTGTCATAGCCTAACAACTTTGAAAAAGCCGGGACCGACTGCTTAGCGTGCCCTCCGAAGCACGGGAGCACTCAGTTGAAATTGCCACTGGCGGACGCCCATCCAAAAACTTCGTTGATGTGTTAAGAACAACTTAGCCGGCTACGTCACGAGCTCTCCGTTTTGTTTAAAGTATGTTATTAAGATTAATGTGGGTGTGGTTCAGTGAATAGTAATACTGTTGACTATAAATAGTAAATATCGGAGTTTGATTAGTTTTTAGTGAATCACAATGAATGCGATGACTGTGGACGAATTCTATACAGGTCACTTGATTTGCTGGATACGCTTCCGTGTTCTGTGTGTTTTATGACTTATATGCGCATACGCAGGTTTTTTGCAAGCCGCCTCGCTGTCGTTCGATACACGGGTGTTTTTCAAATCATAACATAGAACGGTTTGGTAGTAGAGTACAGTTGTCCATGTCTTTGGGATGTTCTTGGACAGTCAAATATCTCTAAAATAAAACAAAGTAGCTTTTCTTCCTCTTTTTTTTATACAACTGAAGTGGCAACCAGGCGTACGGGCCTCAAGATGGTAAGCGGTTACCGCAGCCTATGGATGCTTGCAATACCAGAGGTATCACTCGCGGGTTGCCACCTTGAGGCATAGATCGAAAGTCTCATGTGCCTGTAATTTCACCGGAAACCTACCCTTCGAACCGGAACACAGCAATGCGAGCATTACTGCTTGGCGGCAGAAATAGGTATGGTGGTAGTTCTTCCCCGGATGAGCTCTATCACAAAGAACTCTACTACTCTTAACTAACTCGATCAAAATCAAAATCAAAATAAAAAATTATTAATTTCAATAGAATCACAAGGATCACTTTGAAACGTCTTACAAGCTTGGAAAATTAACACCAGTTCCAACGCGCCCATGCCGTAAAAGAACTGGCAACAACACCGGCTGGGTTCCTATCGCTTTTTTGGCATGACCCTTTATTATATTTTTGGCTATTGTTATGGATGCCGAGTAGAGTTGGAGCACATTCGTCCCAAGCTTTTTTATCATCTAGGTAATCGGTTATTTTATAGTAAGCTTTTTGAGACAGTCGCGATTCGTTAGGAACATTAATTCTGATGAATATAATAGTCCAATGATTTTGAAGAAGGTATTGAAGGTTCCATTAATAAAGGAACACCTTGGCTTGTAACAAATGCGTGACTTCGTTCAAGAGTCCATTTTCACGATGCACGCATGACGTGTACGTAAGTATTATATCTCGATATAGAAATACTACATAGCTGCCAGGAATCAGTAACAGTGTTGCCAGATAAAAAAATATATATATAGACAGATTCTCAAGAAATAAGGATTTATAATTAATAACATAACATAAGTACTTCTTAAATTAGTATTAACGACTTCGGTGGCGTGTTGGAGAGAGCCCAGTTAAAAAGCTAGAGGTTGCGGGTTTGATCCTCGCCGACAAATGTTTGCTCGATGAGCATACTTGAGCTTGTGAGTGAATGCGACTAATAAAGTAATCACATCTCAGTGTCAAAAGTCATCAATGGCAACACGCATTGTAACTGCCCTAGTGTACTGATCCATTAATAAAAAAAAATAGAAAATGAAACAGACAAGTGTGAGTGAGATCTTATTGAACAACAGACAGATCCGTGACGTAGCTGGCTAAGTTGTTCTTAACAGATCAACGAAGTTAAGCACAGTTCCGCGGGGTCATCATTTGGATGGGTGACCGCCAGTGGCAATTTCAACTGAGCGCTCCCGTGCTTCGGAGGGCACGTTAAGCAGTCGGTCCCGGCTTTTTCAAAGTTGTTAGGCCATGACAGAGGCCTTTGGGCGGCCTAGAAACTCTGTCACCAGAGTTGGCCACTGACTCATACGAACAAACGAACGAACAGACAGATCGCACTTTTTTTTGCGATCTTTCACCTTAAGGGGACAAAACTAGGTGACAAATGGGAATAATCCAGAAAGCTCCCTGAAAGCACGACTAACCTTGATTTCTTGATCGCTGAATGTCTCCAATAATCTTAATTATTGGCTAGATCTGGCTAAAAGTTGTCGAGGCTGCCAGAAGTTATACCACTCGATCATTACCGCCGACCTCTGACTGGCGATCACCTCAGCGTGATGAGGAGACAATGGGAGCAATTTATATGTGATTAAATGGAACGCCATGCGACTTCGCCCGTCTTCTTATAAAACTGCCATAAAATCGATACTCGAGTCTTAATTCTGTAATATGAACTAAGGGGTTGAACTTTAAGGATGCATTTCTTAGTGCACGCGAACACAATAAGTTTTTTTAAATTAGATTTAGAGGTTTAGAGCGAAATTTTTATCCGTAACGAATTTTCGCCCTTCTATCTTCAGTCTCAAAAATGTAAGCGTTGATTGTCAGTCAGTCAAATAACGCAACGATCTGATATATTTCTATTTCTATCTTCACGATTCTGTGATTCATAAATACCTCAACATACAAAGGAATCCATTTTGAGAGCACCTTATTGAATAAGTAGTACACAAGATGGTGGAGCACGACACGAGCGATCAGTGTATGTGTGATCAGTGATCCTTGTGATTGTATTGAATTTAACTATATTGACTTTGATTTGTAAATTTAGATCAGTATAGCGATTGCGCAAGCTGCTTGCATTAAACGTATTGCTCTATTGCAAATTTGTAATTTTTTATACAATTTCAACTAATCAATATAATAATTTCAATTAATTAATTGATTGCCACTACACTGAAGCTTTATGATGAAGAGGGATCATAAAAAAAAACTAGGAACCCAGCCGAACTTGTTGCCAGATTCTTCTAGGCTGGGGCGCGTGGAACTGCCGTAAATTAACCTACCTGATCCTTGTGATATTATTGAATAAATATATTTTTACTTCCTTACTTAGTTGCTTCGAAATCAATTGTGAATTTTTAAGATATCATTTAATAAGATATGAATCTGGTGTTTTATATAAAACCCATTTGTAATTTTTAATAGAAATCTCAAATATGTACAAAGTATTGCAACGATAAACAGCCTCCCTCATTACCAAACTCTTTGGGCGGGGAAGTCCACGATAGCTATCGAAACCAGTTCATCCAAATACCAAGTACGCCCTCTGGCAACCCTGTGATTGACTACTGAGATATTGACTTAAAAATCAACTTGACAGGTCTTTGTGTGATAGTCGAAAATCAGGGATCACAATTGTAATTTGTAATTGCACACCCTGGACACTCAATAAAATGTATAAAGCAAATGCGTCGAAATCACCGCATGTTTGTGTACGTCTGTACGTAAACGGTGCCGTTGTATGTGTGAGTGTCAAGGTTGGCCCCACCCAATTAAAGCAAGAGCGAGAAAGCAGAATTTCGCTCGCGCTGCGGCATGCGCATATGCGCGAGCTTGGACCTACACAAAATCAAAATAAACACGTGCCTTAGTGCCTTAGCCCTTAGCTTCAGTGCTGGCGAAAGGTGCCTGCAAACTCGCGACCGGGGTGGGGTAAGTAATACCGGTGGGAGGTAGGGAGTGGCCATTCTGTACGTAGTACTAATATCTGTCTGGTGCTAATTGTTACCATAAATAGATATTGGCATTACCTACTTTGATAAATTATGGCCTATGGTTATAGTGATATATATAAACCTGTCTGGGTAAACAAACCTTGCTTCAGAGGTTTGTTTACCCAGACAGGTGGCCTATGGCTCCAAAACGCGATTTGGAACGTGGCCTAATACTTCTGTCCAAAATGCTCTCGAAATTGAGTCGGAACATTGCGCCGGTGCCTGCACTGACAGTTTTTCTATGATGAAAGCACAGTTTTACAGACGTAAAATAAGGAACCTCATAATTATAAGTAGGTAAACTAATAGAGCTAGGGGACGATCATACCGAAGATGGGAAGAGATGACTTCAAAGCAACAGTAGGCTTTTAGTATTTTTTTATTATTTTGCCTGAAATACAGGTTTTCTTAGTTCAGGCATATCAAAATTGTTATTAGCTCTTTATATAAATATTAATTAGCTATAAGATGTATTAGCACTAAGAAAAAATGAATAAATAAAGTTAAAGTTAAAAGGTTAAGTAGGCATTTTCTTCATGGAAAAAAAAGCGTACGATCGTTAACTTTGGAATATACTGGGAAAGGCCTATGTTGAAGAACAAAACCATGAAATTACCGATGTCTGAACTTTATTAAGTACCTGCGTCTATAGATTTTTTAAGAACTTATTTTTAAATTGTAAATTATAGGCTGATGAAATTAAAATTAAAATTTGCCTAATAGATGTAACCCAAAACTCAATATAAATGTTTAAATGTTTGTTTATTTTCTTCTCACAAATAGGTTATGTGTTAGTCCTGAGTATTTGTACTTTAAAATTAATATAAAATTAATATCATTAAACCTGATTTGTGAGAGTCTGGTGCCTGAATTAGGTTGTACGCCTGTATAACAGGTCACCAGTGCTCCACTCCACGGTTATTAGGTACATAGTTGGAACAAGGTGTGTTTAACAATTTCCTTATTGAGAGCAAAACATTGGTAATGTACGACAGAAAGAATAAAATAATAATAAGATAATTAAACGAAACTTAAACTTGAACGATGATAAACTTAAAATACAGTAGCAAAAAAAAAAAATAATGAGAATGATTATATAAGTACAGGAAAGAGAGACCTTTTAAAAATAATCTGTGTATGTAGATCATCGAGTGTATTTATATAAAAATGAGAAACTCGTCAATTGATATAAAATTACAATTACCTACTATTGACACTACACTACTATTGACAGGTGCACTGGTGGTCTAGTGGTAGTGACCCCGCCTTCCGATCCTAAGGTCGTGGGTTCAAACCCGGTCGTGCACCAATGGATTTTTCTGTTCGAAAAATTTATGTGCGCAATGCCAGTGCTCTCATACGGTGAAGGAAAACATCGTGAGGAAACCGGCATGTCCAAGAGCTAAAAATTCGAAAGACATGTGCCATCTACCAATCCGCATTGGGTCCGCGTGGTGGATTATAAGACCCAATCACTCTCGCCTGAGAGTAGACCAGTGTCCCAGCAGTGGGAACATTAGAAGGTTGTCATGATGATGATGACTATTGAAAACGAGAAATAAATTGCCTAAAAATATCAATTATAATCAGGTATAGTTTGCACAGCGGATCTAGGCTTTCGTGAAGTTAGCCGTTTGTGATGCGCAAAGACAATTTAGTTTGAAAAAGCACCATTGCGCATCGAAACGGCTAATTTCACGACGGCCGAGATCCGTTGTGAGAACTACCTATACCTACAATGTACACACAGGGTAATGTCATTTACTTGCCTGCAGTAATATTAGTGTTAAGTGCATACCTACTTTTACTGGGTCAAACCAAAACTGAAGGCGCAAGGTCTTTTCAAGGTCTCTGACGACCTCGGTACCGTGGTGGGCGAGTTCTCGGTTGAAAAGCTAGATGCTTGCTTCGATTCCCATCCCACCACGAGGGATACCACCCACAAAGTATTATTTTGTATACCACTAAAGCGTACGGCCTACTGGGTGGTAAGCGGTTACCGTAGCCTATGTATGCATACAACATCTTACATATCACTTGCGTGTTACCACCCTGAGACGTTAGATGGAAAGTCTCATGTGCCTGTAACTTCACCGGATACCATACCCGTCACACCGGAATACAGCAATGCGAGCGTAATGCTTTGCGGCAGAAACAGGTATGGTGGTAGTACTTCTACATCCCAGACGAGCTCTATCACAAAGAACTCTACTACTCATTAGGTTTGCATGATCTGGTAATACTTTTTAAGAGTAGTAGAGTTCTTTGTGAAGAGTAGTAGAGTTCTTTGTGATAGAGCTCGTCCGGGGAAGGACTACGACCATACCTATTTCTGCCGCCAAGCAGTTCGAAGGGTATGGTTTCCGGTGAAATTACAGGCACATGAGACTTTCGATCTACGTCTCAGGGTGGCAACCCGTGAGTGATAACTCTGGTATTGCAAGCGTCCATAGGCTGCGGTAACCGCTAATCATCTTGTACGCTTAATAATTAATCCGTACGCTTGGTTGCCACTTTAGTTGTATAAAAAAAAAAAAAAATTACTTGTTTAGGGTCTCGGTGTTGTGGTAGAGACCTACTCGTACAAGTTCTGATTATTATGTTGTTTTTTCACGGTTGAAAGGTTGAAAATTCAAAACCAAAACTTCCTGTACACTTTTGAATTAAGTATTGCCACAGATACGACCGATGTGGCGCAGCGGGCGCAGGTCCGCCTGCGACGCGGAGGTTGCGGGTTCGATTCCCGCCTCGGGTCAAATGTTTGTACGATCTACAAATATTTGTCCCGGGTGTTCTTGGTATTTTCTTTATATAATAAAAAATATCTATCTATGTATTGTATTATGTATATATCAGTCATCTAGTACCCATAAACACAGCTCTGTTTAACAGCAGCTTACCTTGGGGCTAGATGGTGCTGTGTGGATTGTTCAGTATTTTTTTTTTTCATTACCTAGCAAAAGAATCCGTGATTTTAGACAAGCATTTATTGGCAACACTGCTCTAAGGTATAATTTTCAGAATAACAAAATATCAAAAATACCGTAGTTATTTTACGTAATAAGTGCCATTACAGCGATATTAACCTAAATAGTTACGTAATACTCGTAATACGATTTTAATGAGCATCTTCAAGGAAACGTGGCGATTCGGATAAGGAACTAAGGAAGAGATTGTACTCATAAAATATCCGTAAGGCATTTCTGTAAAAATAGTGGACGTTATATGGCGTCGCTATTATAGCAAAAATATGACTGACGTGTTTGCGCCAGCGGCAACCGCAGAACTAGGCTTTGCTCGCCTGGTAACTAGATAAAAGTAGACTAAGTATTTGTTATTCCAAAACCAGAAGTAAGTAAGTAAGTTTACATAATTAGTTCAACTATTACAGCAAGATTGAACCACAAACATGCTTTCAAATCTTTCAGATTCATAAATTAGTAGGCAAGGAAGTAGAATATTAAATTTAAGAGTAGTAGAGTTCTCTGTGATAGAGCTCGTCCGGGGAAGGACTACCACCATACCTATTTCTGCCGCCAAGCAGTAATGCTCGCATTGCTGTGTTCCGGTGTGAAGGGTATGGTTTCCGGTGAAATTACTGGCACATGAGGCTTTCGATCTTAGCCTCAAGGTGGCAACCCGCGAGTGATACCTCTGGTATTGCAAGCGTCCATAGGCTGCGGTAACCGCTTACCATCTTGTGGGCCGTACGCTTGGTTGCCAATTCAGTTGTATAAAAAAAAAAAAAAAAAATAGGATCAAACTTGTAGGATCAAAATGTTAGTGACCCGAATATGATTTAAACAAAGATAATTGAATCGCCTTTACGACGTAACACAATGACAGCAAGAATTTAATCTGTTGAAAGTTTAAAAAATGTACTGAGTGCTTAGCACGAACAACTCGTTTGACAATCGTAAATGTAAACGTATCGTCCAGCTGTCAATTTGTATAGAATTTTTAACAGCGCCTCTTTAGTGCGTTAAATGAACTACCAAAATTCCATACAAATTGACAGCTGGACGATACGTTTACGTTTACGATTGTCAAATGAGTTTTTCGTGCTAAGCACTCTGTAGTTTTGCTAATGCAACTGCATTTTTGCTATCATTATTTTACCTGGAACATTGCCACCCAGGTATTATGACAGTAATATAACTGACTCCGTTTCTTAGGGAATAAAGGCTTTGATATTAATATTAGTATTATTTTTACAAAACCAAAGGAATCTTTAATTTAATAAGAGCGGGAACCCCTAATATAGGTATTTTTGTACTTAAAAGGGGGTCTCCAAACGCAATTTTATATATGTATAGATTAAGATAATGAATAAACATTTTGTATTGTATTTGTATTGTATTTAATTAAATATTTTTTTTAGCTTCAATACATTTTTCAAGTTTTATAAATCGTCGAATCCGAAAGTGGACAAGCGGTGGGTTAAAACTCACTCTCGCTCGAGAGTAGGCCAGTGTCCCAGCTGAAAATATTAGAAGGCGCCATGATGTCTTCTTATAAATCGTGAAGATTATAATTAACGAAGCTTATAACTCTTTTGATTATATAAATACCACTTAATTAAACCATAAAAACTATATAGTAGGAAGAATTTTTATGGCACGATAACGCATAACCTTCTTCCAAGGTCGGCTAAGCCTATAGAATAAACTGCAATTTATACATATCAAAAAATGTGGGCTTGTCTGTCAATCACGAGATGCTTTATTGAATGTCAATGTTTTGTGAAATCAATATTTTGGTGCGACTATGATACCGTTGGACTTGGAACATTTTAGGATAATAATAATAATAATAATAATGCTGGACAATCCACACAACATCATGTAGCCCCAAGGTAAGCTGCTGTTAAACAGAGCTGTATTATGGGTACTAGATGACTGATATATACTTAATACATACTTACAATACAATACATAAATAGATATTTTTTTTATTATATATAGAAAATACCCAGAACTGCCGGAACAAATATTTGTAGATCGTACAAACATTTGACCCGAGGCGGGAATCAAACCCGCAACCTCCGCGTCGCAGCGGACCTGCACCCGCTGCGCCACATCGGTCGTCAATGTCAAATTTTAGGATGAACCAAACTGTGGCAGATTTTTTAAGTTAAACAGCAGACTTTTAGTTTTACCTTTTGACCGATGTGGCGCGGCGGACGAAGCTCCGCCTGCGACGCAGGAGGTTGCGGGTTCAATTCCTGCCTTGGGACATGTTTGTACGATCTGCATATATTTGTTCCGGGTGTTCTGGATATTTTCTATGTACAGTAAAAAATATCTATCTAAGCATACAAGTATTGTATTGTATTAAGTATACAGTCATCTAGTACCCATAACACAAGCTCTGATTAGCTTGGGGCTAGATGTTGTAGTGTGGATTGTACAGCTAAACTTTTACCTAAATAATTTCATTGGTTACAATCATAATTATTTACATGCTTATAGCAATGTCTTTCCTTGTCCGAACAAAGCGATGATAGATTTGACAAAAACAGTTGGCTAACAGAAGTTTAAAGTACGTTTATGGATAAGAACCATCGAATGTTCTAATTCTTAATCTAATTTTAAAAAGTTACTTAGCGACTGCTTAGGTCAAAACACCCTACTTTTAAATTGTCTTAACTTGCTTCAGAATATTGATATTTTATTTGTTCTGTGTTCAAACTCACAGTGGTATACCGGTAACAATTATATAAACAAAGTATTTTACGACTCACGCCAAAATATTTATTTAACATCACAATAAAGTTTTTAAAGTTGCTTCCAGAAAATTTAAGTAATTAGCTACACTACAACACGGAAAATAGTATCTATTTTATTTTACAAAATATTATAATTGTCTAAATAAAGAGAACTAAAAATATAAAACGGATAAGTAATAAAAAAATCGGCTATTTGTCACATAGGTACTTACTAACAGTATTTTTTGTAGAATGTAAATAAAAACTAAAAACTGAATCTGGTCCGTGTAATTCCAGAAAAAATCTGTAAAAAAATAATTAAATATTGTTATTTCATTGAATTACTTACTTACTTTCATGAATTGCTTTTTTGTTCCGTGTTTTGGTTTCATGGTTCAAAAACACTTTTAGAAATAACATAAATATTTGAGAGCATCCTGTACAAGATTGCTTCGCAATCCTCCTACCCAACCTATAATATTGAGGATCTAATAAAGTTTCTTGTACAAATATAATAATGCATTACTTAGGTTATAATTAAAATGATTAATGCATTACCGCACGGAAAAAAAAAAATATATATATTTACTTAACCCAAAAATACCGATATTCTCAAAAATATTCTTTAGATGTGAGACAATATTGTCTGAAATTAAAACATTATTATAAATCAAAGAAACTGTGAATTCTTAATGTAAGAATAATTTATTCTCATAATATTTACTAAGATTAAGACATAAATGCTTGATTCAATACTTTAAGGTCTTAGTTCAAGAAATGGCCGAAGTATTCATCCAAGAAACGTATTAGTTTCTTAGGGAGAATATATTTTTTTCTTTTAAAATTTTTTTTTTCTTGATATAAATTGAATACCTTTTCATTGATCGGAGACAATATTATTCTTATTAATAAAGTTATTTATAAGGATATACTTACTTTAAGAATAATATTCTTGAAGTAAACTATGATCCAAACAATTATTCAATGAAGTAAATGTTTTTGCGTTGAAGAATACACATATACTCACTTTAAGAATAACATTCTTGAAATGTGTATATGTGTATACTTTTTAAGAATAATACTATTTTACACTATGAATTTATGATTTTTTACATAAATTGGATAACTATTTATTAGTCGAAAACAATATTTATCTTACTGATACAGCAATTGATGAGAAAATACTTGCTTTAAGAATAATATTGTAAAAAGTGGGTGAGAATAACTCGTAGATTAGTCGAAGACAATATTATTCTTATTAATATAATAAAAACTGATAAGGAAATTCTTACTCTAAGAATAATATTCTTACAGTGGATTATGATGCATTTTATTCTTTTATCAAGCATATGTTTCTTCGTTAAATAATGTACAGATACTCACCTTAAGCATATCATTCTTGAAATAAAAGTATGGGTATACTCTCCTTAAAAATATATATCTTTCCACTAAGAGTTTTGGATTTTTGACATACATTGTATAACTTGTTTATTGATCGAAGACAATATTATTCTTATTAATATAATAAAAACTGATAAGGAAATTCTTACTCTAAGAATAATATTCTTACAGTGGCTTATGATGCATTTTATTCTTCTATCAAGCATATGTTTCTTCGTTAAAGAATGTTCAGATACCTACCTTAAGCATGTCATTCTTGAAATAAAAGTATGGGTATACTCTCCTTAAAAATATATATCTTTCCACTAAGAGTTTTGGATTTTTGACATACAATGTATAACTTGTTTATTGATCGAAGACAATATTATTCTTATTAATATAATAAAAACTGATAAGGAAATTCTTGCTCTAAGAATAATATTCTTACAGTGGATTATGATGCTTTTTATTCTTATATCAAGCATATGTTTCTTCGTTAAAGAATGTACAGATACTCACCTTAAGCATAATACTCTTGAAATAAAAGTATGGGTATACTCTCCTTAAAAATATATATCTTTCCACTGAGAGTTTTGGATTTTTGACATAAATTGTATATTTAGTTTATTGGTCGAAAACAATATTATTCTTATTAATATAATAAAAACTGATAAGGAAATTCTTACTCTAAGAATAATATTATTCTTACAGTGGATTATGATGCATTTTATTCTTCTATCAAGCATATGTTTCTTCGTTAAAGAATGTATAGATACTCACCTCAAGCGTATCATTCTTGAAATAAAAGTATGGGTATACTCTCCTTAAAAGTATATATCTTTCCACTAAGAGTTTTGGGTTTTTGACATAATATGTATAACTTGTTTATAGGTCGAAGACAATATTATTCTTATTAATATAATAAAAGCTGATAAGGAAATTCTTACTCTAAGAATAATATTCTTACAGTGGATTATGATGCATTTTATTCTTCTATCAAGCATATGTTTCTTCGTTAAAGAATGTACAGATACTCACCTTAAGCATATCATTCTTGAAATAAAAGTATGGGTATACTCTCCTTAAAAATATATATCTTTTCACTAAGAGTTTTGGATTTTTGACATACATTGTATAACTTGTTTATTGATCGAAGACAATATTATTCTTATTAATATAATAAAAACTGATAAGGAAATTCTTACTCTAAGAATAATATTCTTACAGTGGATAATGATGCATTTTATTCTTCTATCAAGCATATATTTCTTCGTTAAAGAATGTACAGATACTCACCTTAAGCATAACATTCTTGAAATAAAAGTATGGGTATACTCTCCTTAAAAATATATATCTTTCCACTAAGAGTTTTGGATTTTTGACATACATTGTATAACTTGTTTATTGATCGAAGACAATATTATTCTTATTAATATAATAAAAACTGATAAGGAAATTCTTGCTCTAAGAATAATATTCTTACAGTGGATTATGATGCTTTTTATTCTTCTATCAAGCATATGTTTCTTCGTTAAAGAATGTACAGATACTCACCTTGAGCATAATATTCTTGAAATAAAAGTATGGGTATACTCTCCTTAAAAATATATATCTTTCCACTGAGAGTTTTGGATTTTTGACATAAATTGTATATTTTGTTTATTGGTCGAAAACAATATTATTCTTATTAATATAATTAAAACTGATAAGGAAATTCTCATAACTTTTTACTGTAGTAGAATGTGTTGCGAGACTTGGTTTTTTTTACAAGCTATGCTTTTGATGTTATAGAAAGTAGGTACAGATACCTACTCACTTTAAGCATAACATCCTTGAAATAAAAGTATGGGTCGGTACCTACTCTTTATGAAAATATATTTATTTATATTATGAGTTTTGGATTTGTCAAAAATTGTATTAACTTGTTTATTGGTCGAAGACAATATTTTTCGTATAAATATAAAATTAACTGTTAAGGAAATTCATACTATAAGAATAATATTCTTAGACTGGAATAAGATGCAATTGATTCTTCTATCAAGCAAATGTTTCTTCGCTAGAGAAAGCACAGATACTCACCTTAATCATACCATTCTTGATTTTTTTATCTATACTAATATCATAAAAAGAGAGAATATTGGTATGTTTGTATTTTTGTTTGTTACGAATAAACTCAAAAACTACTGGTTCGATTTCAAAAAATATTTCACCATTAGAATGCTACATTATCCTTGAGTAACATAGGCTATATTTTATTTTAGAAAATAATAGGAATCCCTAATAAAACTTCAATAATGTAAAAAAGTGCCATAAAATGTCTTTCATCGCATGCGCTGCGGAAACTATTGATGATAGAACAAAAAAATGTTTCACAATATTAAAGAACATATTGATATCTACAAAAAAGTCAGTAATACTATATGTCCAACTATTGTACTTATGTAACTATAACTACTTTTTTACAATTTAAAAGTTGATAGAAATGCCGATCAAAATCAGACCATGTATTCCATACTTTTATATTAATCCTTATTCAAATAAATCATTTCATATTCAAAACTGTTTCAATACCTGTAGATGACTGTTTTAATTATTGAAATCAGACATTCCATTCAAAAGTTATGACAAATTATAAAAATGTCAGTCTAAACAAATTACTATGCAAGCCCGCGCGCGCGCCGTGGCCAGAGAGGGGCGTGCACGTGAACTATGAAATAGGTAGCCGCGCGGCTAAAACGTGCGGTCGGCTCCTACCTTATGAATGACTAGCGACCCGCCCCGGCATAGCACGGGTGCTTTAGTTAGTTTTTATTGCACCCGTGCTAAGCCGGGACGAGCCGCTAGTATTGTATATTTTGTTTATTGGTCGAAGACAATATTTTTCTACAACAACAAACCAAACAAAACAGCCAAACCAAAGTCAAGATGCGTCACGTGATCATTGCTAATAACTGTCATGGCGGATCTTTAGTGTTCCCGTTTTCCCGAAATTGGTCATATGAGGAGATGTTATTTGTCAATGAAATAATGAATCGAAAAAATATTTTTTTGACGATTACGTTTTGGGCAAAGATGTTTTCGCGTAGATACGCTACGCTACGCTACGCTACGCTAATGCGGCAGCCTATTTTACGCCGAGGCAACATCGTGTATAACTACTTGATTGATCGAGGGAAAAACAGGCGAAATTAATAATAAGTTCTTGAATTTCTACAATTTAATGTTTTCTTTAATTTAGGTCATTATTTTGTTAACCTAAAATATATCTTATAAACATAATTTAATGTTCTCACAGATTTTATTTAGATTTTTTGATTTTTCGATTCAGATTTATCGTATTGTTTTTTGTGTTGAATTGAATTGAATGTGGCAACACTGTTTCTAGCGCTAAACTTGTGCAGAAATAAAATTCAGAAACGAGACTAATTCATTTTGTTTGGTGGTTTTAAACCTTAATTATTTATACAAGGGCATCGAAAAGTTCGTTTAAACCAGAGCTAGGAACTCGATAATTATGCTCCTTGTAATTTTTTTTTTTAAATTACTAATCTGCCGTGTTTTGCTATGGCCAATAACTGTAACCAAACATGCCAGTAACTAGTTCTGGGGTGCCAGTAATGAATATAAAAACTTTATAAACAATGTTAATTATTTTTCTTGTTATCAAAGTGATAAGTATTTGAACTTTTCCCGTCTCCATTAGCACCATAAAAACATCATTTGAATGACACATAAAGAAACTATAGCTATATAAATTGGCCAAGGTGCTTAATAACTGGTGCTTTTACCCTTTAAATTAACAAAACCTTGTCTTGGGTTAGGACTTTTTCCAGTGACTGCCGGCAACACTGAAGGCAGTTCTTTCAACGTAGTGCTTAGATTCTCTGTGGTTCTTTCTTTCTGTGAAGTGCGACGTCGAGAGTGGTCAGATAATTTTGTAAAAATGTAGTTTTGAAGCATTTTATTATCAACTTAGGTTATTAATACATAGTTACGTACAACAAAAGTAATTGGTACATAATGAACATGGATTTACTAGAATTACTAGTCAGGTGGGAGATGCCTGCAGACGTTTTAAAGAATTTAAAAGGTATGTGTGTAAATTATTTCGTGTTCCTATCATTAATCCTTTTTAAACATACTTCTTCGACAATAAACTTGCTAAGTATACCATTTTCGGGGTAAATTAAAAGCAGTAGAGGTTGAAGGTGTACCTACACAAGTACCTACCGTACCTACTTGCAAGCGAAGACCCATATTCTTGGTTCAAAAATATCATAGTCTTTACATAAGATATGATTTCCCTGTTTCAGAAAACACTATAACACCAGATATTCTTCGAGATATTGTCGAAGATGTTCTAAAAGAGCTATGCCTCGTAATAGGCACACGAGTTAAACTTCAATAGTTAGTTGGGAGATGCCTGCAGACGTTCTAGAGAATTTTAAAGGTATGTGTGTAAATTATTTCGTGTTCCTATCATTAATCCTCTTTAAACATACTTCTTTGACAATAAACTCGCTAAGTATACCATTTTCGGGGTTAATTAAATGCAGTAGAGGTTGAGGATGTACCTACGCAAGTACCTACCGTACCTACTTGCAAGCGAAGACTCATATTCTTGGTTCAAAAATATCATAGTCTTTACATAAGATATGATTTCCCTGTTTCAGAAAACGCTATAACACCAGCTATTTTTCGAGATATTATCGAAGGAGATGTTCTAAAAGAGCTATGCCCCGTAATAGGCACACGAATAAAACTTCAAAAAAACATAAAAGAGTACCTCACTTCGACGGTATGTACCTATACATTTTTTACTATTTACCATGACGGAGCCTTCGGGTGGCCTGTTAACTCCGTAACCAGAGTTGGCCACTGACTCACACGAACTTTGTCTGGTGAGATTCAAATACATATTCATCCCAAGAATACCCAAATATACTTATTAAACTGTAAACAGCAAAAACCGAACACCAATCAGAACTGAATTATCAGTTGGAAGTGTGTGAGTAGGTACCTAGTATGTTTACTGTTGTGCGAGTACATTTAGTAGAATCGAGGCTCAGGTCTTTGCGAGCCACTCGATAGTGCATTAATGCAGGGTGTTTTTAAGAAATGTAAGATTCACCCTTTATATTTATTAAATTACGTTTTAAATTTCAGATCAATATTGATTACGATAAAAAGTTCCCTACATTTACATACACACATTTTTTTTTTAAAGTGGAACGACTTTTTTAACAGAGTTGCAAATATAAAAGCTGTCTCTTGTAAAGACGAATGCATAATTAAAGAATTAGAGGAAATAAAACACGAAGATGAAGGTATGGCTATACTTTACTTTAAGAGATCCACAATAATCTATAAGCTACAATAATTGCAGTGCAGTGCCACGTAAAACATTAAACATTAAAATTTTGGGTGACACTTTGCTTTGCAAGAAATTGTATGTAATTGTGCCATTTTGTCATTTTGCTTCCCGGTATTGATTGATACTGAGCAGGATTAGCACATCTGAATGACAATATAATTTAATGTTTCAGACAAAAAGGCAAAGGCGATCAAACAAGTAATGCTGCTTTGCCAGTTGATACCGCCGAAGGGAAGATTAAATAGAGGAGTAAAATTTGCAACTGTTGAATGCATTGAGGGCATTGTCGTGAACGTTCAAGTAAGTTTTAAATTGTTATATAAACTTAATTTTATTCAAATTACTACTTGCACGATTTTTTTTATAAAACAAGGGTAAAATCCTGACGATGAGATGAGATGACGACCCGCTACCGAGGCCGTTGGGCGGGTTGAGAAGCGATAGGTTGCAGGTTTGATCCCCGCAGCGGGGCAAATGTTTGCACGGTCTACAAATATTTCTTCTGGATCTGAATGTTTCTGTGAATTATAAGTCCTACCTATGTATCTTTTTAAAAAAAAACTTATGTAGTTATTCTATCTGTTATCTGATGCCCCCTTAGTACAAGATTTGTTTAGTTTGGAGCTAGACAGCGCGGAGTAAAAATGTCTGCCATTATTTATTTATTTAGTATTAAACATTATGATTTTTTTTTTCAGAATCTGGAGATATACATCAAACTATAGATAAAATTATCAAGCTAGCCAAAGTTAATAAAACTACAGTCCAGTCTTACATCGTGGCATGTGAAACAGAAACAGCTGCAGCATATTATCTGGTGATTGACACGATAAAATATAATTTCGCGTCCGCAACCAAAGCACTTGATACACTATTTAAGTGTTATCACACTCTGAATGCCTCTTATCCCAAGGCTTCTGATCACATTTATTTAGTGATTCAAAGATGTGTGTATGGTATAAAAACCAAATATGATAATGTGGTACCATATATCACAGATGTATTAGCACTTAACTGAATTTCTATTGTACAGTAAATCCATGCTTGCTGGCCAGTATGTACTAATTTTGTAGGTAAGCAGGTATTTCTTATCTTTAGTTTTAAAATGCGGTTGTTCAAAACTTTATTAAGGCGTTGGAACTCTGTTCCGAAATAACATTTAAATTTTGTATGCCAATATTTTGACTGAATATTAATATTTAATTAGATAAGCCTTATTGTAACAAGAACTCTTATATAGCGATTCAAATGAAGACCTAAACTAAATTGTCAAAAAATTTTATTGTCAATTTAGTATTAATTATTAATTAACTAATTGATATCATGGTAAATTTTTTTTTTAACAATTTAGTTTAGGTCTTCATTTGAATCGCTATAAGAGTTCATGGCTGGTACCGCAATAGGTTAAAATTAAGGCGTTGGAACTCGGTTCCAAAATAACCGATTCTGACAAGCTAAAAACCTGTTTTTTTATTATTTCGATTCCTTAAGCGTTTTAAAAATAAATACTAATAAAATTGATCTAATGTTTTTATCTCTTTGGTTCCCACACATAACCTGTCAAATGAGATTGTAATTTCTTATATAATTTTATTGTTGTTATTTGTTATGTTTGAAAAAGTATGAATTTAGTAGGTAATTGTATAATTTTGGGAATTCTAATTAAACTATTTTTAATTTAAGATATTGTGCGTATTATGAAACGTGTACTATTAGTTAAATTACTTCGAGGTTGTGCATTATCAGCTTGAGAATATAATTTAATGTGTGTAGCACGTAGTGTCTTCGTGTTGCAAATTCGCTGTCATATTTGAATAGTATTAAATGCTTGATCTAAAATTAACTATTCTTAATTTAAGATATTGTGCGTTTTACTTTAAAACATGTATTAGGTTAAATTTGAAAATATAGTTTCTTGAATTTAAAACAAATGTAGGTATTTTTTTTTTGATTGAGCAATAAGTATTTCTAGTGTAGAAGTTAGACTGAAATTTAGTCTACATTTCTAGCTTAGGGGACTAGAAATGAAGCCAAAACAAAATAATCAAATGCTCAATTGAAAAATCACATACTTATTTATTGTTTTCAACTGTAACTGTCTTAAGTTCTTAAGTTGAAAATAATAAGTAAGTATGTATTTTTTCAATTGAGCATTTGTTTATTTTGTTTTGGCTTCATTTCTAGTCCCCTAAACTAGAAATGTAGACTAGATTTCAGTCTAACTTCTACACTAGAAATACTTAAATGGTCAATCAAAAAAAAATCTACATTTGTTTTCAATTCAAGAAATTATATTTTCAATTTAACCTAATACATGTTTTATAGTAAAACGCACAATATCTTACATTAAGAATAGTTAATTTTAGATCAAGCATTTAATGCTATTCAAATAAGACAGTCATTTTGTTAGACGAAGACAATAAGTGCTTCACACAAGAAATTATATTCTCAAAGCTAATTATGCACATTCTCGAATTAAGACGCACAATATCTTACATTGAGAATAATTTATTTTAGATCAAGCATTTCATGCTCTTCAAATAAAACAGCAATTTTATTAGACGAAGACATTATGTACTTCACACAAGAAATTATATTCTCAAAGCTAATAATACACAATCTAGAAGTAAGACGCACAATATCTTACATTAAGAATAGTTCATTTTAGATCAAGCATTTAATGCTATTCAAATAAGACAGTCATATTGTTAGATGAAAACACTACGTGCTTCACACAAGAAATTATATTCTCAAAGCTAATAATGCACAATCTCGAAGTAAGACGCACAATATCTTACATTGATAATAATTTATATTAGATCAAACATTTCATGCTCTTCAAATAAAACAGCAATTTTATTACACAAAGACACTACGTGCTTCACACAAGAAATTATATTCTTAAAGCTAATAATGCACAATCTCAAAGCAGGTAGTTTTTTTATTTCTTCCAAGAATATAATATACTTAAAATAAAACTAAGGTTTCTTCAATCAAAACACAGTAATTCTTTGGATAAGAAATTTATTTCTCAAGTAAATTTAAACAAAACGTTATTATTCTTAGGTTGAAAATATATATTTTTTAATGAAAACTACAATTTCTTTGGACAAGAAATTTTATCATCACTTGGAAATTAAACATTACATGAAGACAAAACTATCATTCAAATGAATACACAATTATCTTATTTCAAGAATATCATATGCTTAATTGATTGAGAATGAAGATACCATGTTTCTTGTATACGGAGAATATAGATATTCTTGGGAGAAGACACAAAATATGTTTAAAGCTAGTTTTTATGATAAGAAAATATTATTCTGGAACGAAGAATAATATTCTCTAGTTAAAACAGTAAATTTGAAACAATATTATTCTAAAGTGAAGTATACTTATTGTTAGCCATATATAAATCATTATTATTCTTGACCAAGAGGATTATTCTTGCTTTAAGAATAGTTTTTTTTCTGTGCGTGATCTTCTTGTCTGTCTGTACGCACATGTGTGGCTAATTGAAGCAATTTACATACACGATTGTGTCAGGGATAAAGGTTTAGTTTTTGTGATCATACCTGTCACTTTATTGTTTTAGGCAAGTGAGCGAGGCAAGAGATGCAGGTTCGATTCCTGCTAAATTAAATGTAACACGTTTTTATGGAATAAAAAAAAACGTCTGAAATTTTTATTGTTTTTGTAAGGATTGTTCTTGTCCAGGATAGTAATTCTTGGAGTATGTCTCTAGAGACCTAAAAAATTCTGTCTGTTTTTTTATGTTTAAATAAGTGCATTAAATAAGGAATTTTCGAAAATCGGTTCATAAAGGTTGCAAGATGAAATTTGAAAGATGCAATTTGTTTGAAAAAATGTCAGTACAGACAAAGTCGCAGGGCGTTCCTCTATATTATTATGTACTATTTATTTATAGCGGCAGGAAAAACTGACAAAACCATAAGCAAACAAACATGCGTAGATCATGTAAATGCAGTCAATTATGCAAGTATGCTGAGGATGTCATGGAAGAAACTTTATCACGCTTCTTGTATTACAGCTGTTTATTATAAGCTATTATTTTAATTATTTTAAGCTAATTGCTTGTATATACTGGGCATAGTGAACGCGCGTAAGCGTACGCGGATGGACACACTGTTAGAACTTAGGAGATCTTGTTTTACATACAGACAGCACACAAACATTTTATCACCCTAGTTTACTTACTTACTTTTAGTTTTCTTACTTTTAGTTAAATTTTTAACATTATATAGCTACTTATGAGCGGTATCTCTTAACACAAGCAATGTTTTCTCCAATCCAAGAGTGTAAAACTGTAGGTACCTGCTTCGTGTTATAAATGAATAAATGAAATGAATGAATGAATGAACCTCTCTGTTAGCTAATGTGTCTTACAAATCTATGATTCGCGATGCTCTAACTCCAACTGGCCCGGAACGGCATTGACCCCGTGTCAGTAAAAGCGTTTCGTTTTGCGCAGGTAGGTAGGTAGGTGAATTTACGCCAGTTCCACGCGCCCCAGCCTAGAAGAATCTGGCAACAAATCGGCTAGGTTCCTAGCCTTTTTTTTGATATTCACCTCATTTACGAGTGACCCTTGTGATTTAATTGTTTATAACTATTCCGAATTTAAATTTGAGTAATAATTATTATTCGGACCGAATCTCTTCGAAACACAGCAATGTAATCATCACGACTAAATACTACTTCATCGGACGAGCTCTACCACAAAGAACTCAACTATACTATAAAATAAAAATAATCCTAAGACTAGGTTCACCACGTTTTTAGGTCCCTTGGTTTGATGTTGACGATTTGAACAATAACATTTATCAGACGTAATCACAGTTTCCCACGCGGCAATCTTGATACAGAAATTCACACCTTCACAAATCAACAGATAAACGCGTAAAAAGATTTTTAACAATCAGCTGATATCCTTCTAGGAGTTATAAAACTTATTTTTATACTTTAATTCATTGTTCGTTTGTGTTCACTGGGTTTTAATGCTAGTGTTATTCGTGTTGCTAATTTTATCTGCATGAAATTAGAGGTTAGGATTTGGAGGTTTTTGTGAGATCTGAATCTAGTTGTGGAATGCATCACAATAACAGGTGAGGCAGTGCGGCCAAGCCTATGAATGTCGAATTTTGAAGAACTCCAGTTTTTTTTAAATAAATAAGTTTGTACATATGTCAGTGGCTCTATTAATGGAGTAACGATTACGATTACGATTAGCCTGTTGTGTCCCACTGCTGGGCAAAGGCCTCCCCTTGATCTCTTCAGTCATCTCGGTTTTGTGCCAGTTGGTGATGGAGTTAATCAAGTATAATTGCTAAACGCGTAAACACAAGCCACGTAAACGTTACAAAAGTCTTTGTGAGCGTGGGAGCGGTTACGAGAGCCGGGACCAAAGGTGAGGAAAGAATGTATCACGATGAATGGCGGCGAGTACTGCACTGTCACACCATTGACATTTGTGTGGCGAATTCGCTATATAATGACATATCTGCTGTGCAATCTGGGACACATACGAGTAGACCACAATCAGTCTAAATATGATTTATTTTTGAGAGCAAAACTCCTAAAGCCAAATGGATTTGAAGCTGGGTGTCATAAACAAGGATGTTACTTACCTCTGACGCTGTCTGTACATTGAAGGGGTAGCACGGCTTAATATAACATAACACACCATAAGTTATAGATAGAGCTAGGCCCCTTTAAACGGTTCAATAACTGATGTATGCTAAAATTGCCTTGATAAATCGATTTCAGAACAAAATGTTTGAAATTAATTTGAAAAAGCAATTGATAGATTCAGGCGTTACTTTGCGGAAATCCATTACAAGATAATAAACAGACGAAAAATCTCTAGTACTATTCCGCTTAACCTTTCAACTAATGAGGTCACACAGTTACCACAGTTAACCTCAAAACTTTGGCTCCAGCGCTCGACGGAGCAACACGTCGGGCGGAGAACAAGTCGATGGTCCTGAAGATGTCCCGTGGAGGGATGAATAACGTGTCGATATTTATCTTTTGAGGTTAACTATGGTAACTGTGTGACCTCATTAGTTAAAAGGTTAAGCGGAATAGTACTAGAGATTTTTTGTCTGTTTTTTATCTTGACAAAGCAACTTTTGCATGCAATTTTTAACGTATAAATGGGCATTTACTCTACGTCGTTTTTAAACTATCATACAAGTCTCATAAAATGCTTCGTCATTGCTATTAGCAACCTTGAAAATATATTAGTTTTGGATTAGATTATTGGAGCGTTCCGCGACTTTGTCCGCGCTGACATTTTTTTTATTTAAATTTCTTCCTCCTGCTGCGCTCATTGTAGTTGAATTTCGGGATTTCTTTTCCTAGTGCGCATCTACACCTTAAAAGGAACACCGTAAAAATATCAGGTCTCTAAGGCATATTTGATTTTCAGTCAGTCAGACAGTCAGTATGCAACGATTTATTCATTAGTTTGTAATTATTTTAATTTTTTTCTCAAAGGGAATGGATGACATTTGGCTCGAAAAGGTTCTGCAGTGGCCTACAAAGCGTAATGTTTTAACAATTAAAGTTTGTTCACCTTGAAAATATTGATTAAGATGAGGTGCTCAATCAATTTTGTGATTCTATTCAGTTCCCATAAACCTCGATGAAATTGAAAACATAACAAAAACTAAATAAATATTCGCGCATGGTCACGTTGTGAAATGCTCATTACAATCTTTCAATTACTGTAATGGTAATTGAGATCATCTAACGATTGGGTATCAGTTAAATTGCAGTTTTTGTTCAATCGGAAATAATCATGTGGCATTGGCATTGGGAGATTGTTATTGCAATGTATGTTTTTGTGATGGATCAAATTGTAGAGTCGTAATTGGATAAAGTTGCAGCTTGGCATGCAAGTCATTTGTATTTTTTTTTTAATCAACTGAAGTGGCAACCAAGCGTACGGCCCACAAGATGGTTAGCGGTTACCGCAGCCTATGAACGCTTGCAATACCAGAGGTATCACTCGCGGGTTGCCACCCTGAGACGTAGATGGTAAGTCTCATGTGCCTGTAATTTCACCGGAAACCATACCCTTCGGACCGGAACACAGCAATGCAAACATTACTGCTTTGCGGCAGAAATAGGTATGGTGGTAGTCCTTCCCCGGACGAGCTCTATCACTAAGAACTCTACTACTCTTACAGATTCTCATTCTACAGATTCTCATTACTACAGTGCCAAATAATAGTGTACCAGGGAGTAATTATGGCACTGTGATAGACATTGGGTATGTAGTACTGTAGCTAGTCAAATTACTGGACGAAATGTATCGGCGTGGCGAGAGCAGTGCATTGCAGAACTTTGAACCTTAAAACTTTAGGTGGCACTGCATGCGTAACGAAAGTCTCGTAATTGCTAAGATTGAAATCAAATAAGCCATTTTGTTACGAAGAGGCTATCTTCAAAGTAACACCAGATACAAGGTACTATCTGGATGATGTTTTAGTCTTCATGAGTTACATTTATACTGCTCAGCACCACATAACCTAATACTAGTGACTGCACCAATAAATTGCATTATGTCAGCTCGTAAACCCCATTTATCACAATAAGCAATCTGTAGTGCTCTTTACTTCAAAAATACCTTGACCGGGAATCGAATTTGCATTGTTCACGCAACATTATATGAAATCTCAAAGGCGTGAAAACACAGAATGTATTTTTGAGCGCTTCAATTTGTCTAAGTTAATAATTAAGCATTGCTATCAATACTTAGTAAGTACTCTAGATTTTTGGCTTTGTATAGAGGAAAAGAGGCTGAATAAAAATCCATACACAACCATTGTCATTGGTTGTCATTTTTATGTCAATAAACACAGAGCTTGACAGATTTGAAAGACACTTTAACAGAGTAAACACAGAGCTTGACAGATTTGAAAGACACTTTAACAGAGATATTATCTAGTATGATTGTAAATATGGCCCTAATCATCTAGATTCGTAATTAAGTTGATTGTCTCATCTTCACGGATATATCGTTGAACCGTTATGGATGAAATTTGGCACAAAGACAGTTTAAAACCTGAAGAAAAATCATTGTTTATTTTCGAACGCAGTCGCGGGCAGCAGCTGTTTGTTTGTTTGTTTTTAAATGTTCTATATTTGTCATTAAAAATACAAGTATTATAATCTAAACACAGTTTAGTATAACACAACATTAATATAAATTATAACTTTGCAGGCTGCAGCGCCTATATAAGTTTTTTAATAAAATTATTATTTATGCTAGGTTAAACTTTGTAAATCTTATTATACTTACAGCTAAACATAGTTACTACCTATTATAGCATTATGATTATAAAATAGTATGTGCACTTTGTGTAGCGCGCATTTTTAAAGTTTCGGGCAGCAGCTGGTTTTTATATATCTTAAGACGCTCTATAATTACAATAATTAGAATCATCACTTAGACTTTAGAATATCAAAAAGGTCAGTTCACATTGTTTTCTTAACCTCATTAAGCAGGAATCCGAGAAGTAGGTCAATCAGACTCCGCTATACCTTGTATTGTAAGCTAACAACAGTAGGATGCGATTTGTCCGAGACGCCACTTGTCTCGGTTCAAGGTTATGTCACTGAAGACTTGGTGACCAAGCTTCAAAACCGCTTAGGATAAACAAATAAGCACATTATGGTATCAGGCAAAATTACAGGCACATAAGACTTTCGAACTACGCCTCAGGGTGGCCAGCCGTGCGTGAGTGATTGCCTCTGGTATTGCGAGCTTTCATCAGCTACTGTTACCACTTACCATGTAGTAGGCCGTAAGCTTGGTTGCGTCTTGAGTTGTAAAATAAACATTCAGTTCTTATGCTGGCGGTGGACTAGCAACGAATTTTTTGTTATAATTTTTAGTTGGCACTGGCGTATAATTTCACCTAGCTAAGATGTTTCAAAGTCCTAATTCATGTGACTCTTTTGACTTTGACATCAGTGGCTTTTACATTGGATTTCTACAAAAACATTGATATATCTAGAACTAAATAAAATAATTGATACTAAATGAGGTTATTGTGACTTACGAACGTTTGTATTGTCTCTTAACAGAGAACAGATCAAAAGTATTCGAAACTATCATGTGCCTGTTCCATCAAAAACTCTCTGAACAGCAACATATTATAGCAATGCGAGCATTACTGCTTTATGCGACCGAAATAGGTAACGTGCGTAAAAATCCGTGTTCTCTCAAAAGTTCTTTAAAAGCTGGGCTATCTGGTCACTTCTCTGTTATTGTCAGAGAGTTGCGCAATCGTTTAATTGTTCCATTCTGCCTCAGCGCGGCCTCAGATTCGGTGCGGATGTGTTGCAACTGCAACATTAGATGGCGATACACTTCATACACTCTGGTAGACGGACCGTTCAGGGGCCTCGCCGTAATGTGTAGGTTTTTTGTCTAAGATGCAATGGCACGGCTAATTGACGAAGTCGATTGAGTTTTTTTTTTCTTAATGTTAGCAAGTGACAAGACAATCTAGGCGCCCACCTGATCTTAAGCACCACGCCTGACTATTACAGATGCAGTGCCACCCAAAGCTTAAAGTTTTTAAGTGTTTGCATGGCACTGCACTGCTCTTATCATCCCGAGAAATTGTTGTTAAGTCTCTTTCGCCCAGTAATTTCACATGCTACAGTGCCCTGCAAACCTAAATACAGTGCAGCTTGCACACTGCTGCTTGGAGGTAGAATATCTGACACTGCGGTGGTATCCAGTACCCACCAAGACGGATTCTTGCTGAACAGTCCTACCACCAGGTATATCGTATCTGTTGGCTACTGCCAACTTCTGCATAATCTGCATTCAGTAGAATCACATGAAGGTCAAATAAAGGTCAAAGAAGGAATTAGAGAAGCAACTGCACTGGTGGTGGTGGCCCCACCTTCTGGTCCTAAGGTCGTGGGTTCGAATCCGGTCATGCACCAATAGATTTTTCGCAACGAAAAAATTATGTGCGCAATGCCATCTTATGCGGTGAAAGAAAACATCGTGAGGAAACCGGCATGTCCAAGAACTAAACAATTCAAAAGACATGTGCCATCCACCAATCCGCATTGGGTCCACGTGATGGATTAAGACTCAATCACTCGAAAGTAGGTCATGTTTAGATGGTCAAACCACCTAAGGGTAAGATTTCTTACTCACATAAGGAACGTAAATGTTTATCTCGGTTTAGCGAGTTGGCTAAAAGGTGAGAGGTGCGGGTTCTATTCCCGCGGTAAAGCCAATTTCTGCAATTCTGCGCCTGAGTGTTGTTGTTAGTAACTAAAATACAATGGTCAGAATAATTGTTTCAAGACGTGAGCTCCATAATTTGCACACAAAGCGTGTGAATAGTTTTATGGAAGCAAAAAACATGTAAAATGGTCTGGTGGAGTAGTAACCAAATGTTTAGGAGACTTGTTTTTTTCTATTAAAATGGTAACTTAGATATAAAACTAGGACGAGATCATTTAATGTTGCTAAATTTCCAAGAACTACATTTAAGTGTATATATTTTATTTATATTAGCTGCAGTGCCTGCAGTCAGTATAATTTCGTGAGTAGCTCAAACTGCAAACGTTTATGTCGGGTAAAAAGTAGGTTTTCATTTTACGCTCATTTTACATTTGAAGAATAAAAAATCGAACTATTTTACTACAATACGAACGATTTGTAGCTCGGTGTTCGGTCTGTGTCGTGAGTTTTTGTATTCGAAATTTGAATTTGGTTTAGAAAAAAAAATCTAAAACAAAATCTCCGTATATTATACCATAGATGAAACAAGTTTTTTTTTTTCTAAATTAGAACTTTTCTAAAGCAATTTTGAATTTCGAATAAAAAACTCTAGGTTCATTTAACCTTTAGGTCAAAACAAACAGAGCACTTGAAAGTCATGTGAAAACCGCATTAAAACCAGTTCTAACATTGATCCTTATCTCAACCAGCTAAATATCACTTACACAATACTAAACGCCATCACTTTGTATGGCCAGTGACACCCCAGGCAGTGATGGTATAGCAAGATAATGTCAGCCAGTTACACGGTGTTGAAATGTTGATTGAGATGTTAGTATATAATTTAGATAGGTGATTTAATTATGTGGTACTCATTTACATTTTATCAGCCAATAGATGCTAGACCTAGGCCTCCTGTAGAGTGCCAGATTAACCGATCCTGAGCTTTTAAAATCTACTGATTTCCTGCGACCACTGCAATGTTATCAAGCTAGCGAGTAGAGAGTCTTCTTACACTTCGTTTTCCAGGTCGTGGTCGTAATTTGAGAATAGTAGTAGAGTTCTTAGTGATAGAGCTCGTCCGGGGAGGACTACCACCATACCTATGTCTGCCGTTAAGCAGTAATGTTTGCATTGCTGTGTTCCGGTCCGAAAGGTATGGTTTCCGGTGAAATTACAGGCACATGATACTTTCGATCTACGTCTCAGGGTGGTAACCTGTACCTCTGGTATTGCAAGCGCTCATAGGCTGCGGTAACTTTGTGGGCCGAACGCTTGGTTGCCACGTTAGTCGTATAAAAAAAAAATACCTTTATTCTAGCGGTTATTGCATGGTTCTGCGAGCTATATGGCCTGCCCACTGCCACTTTATCTTGCTAACTCTAAGAGTTAGATATGTCAGTAACTTTGGTTCACCGGATTTCTTCATTTCGGCTCCAATTGTGTGCATAGTGAAACTTCTAGCATATAAATCTTTATAGCCCGTTGTGCGACTTTGATCTTGTAAATGAGACCAATTAGTAAGCGACCACAATTTCTCTATAATGCTGGCAACACAGTCATACTTCACTTACTAACTTTAAAAAGAAAACCAAGAAACCACCTCACTTACTTCTATTTCTCAAGACTATAAAGCTGGTTCTTTACCGGAAAGATATGCCAGACATGTCTGTCTGTCTGTCCGATTTGCAACAATGCATTGCGCTACAATTGGTTGGTTCATTCAAAGCGGCGCTTGCGAAAATGTACCGATTCATTTACGTTTGTTTGTTGTTTGTTTAAAATATTTGGAAAATTCGGAAACATGCTTATAACTTTACCATAGACACAATTTACTCTAGCTAGAGCATAGGTATTCCCTCTTTATATCAAGAAACTTATTAGTACCTACCTAGATACGATTAAGCCCAGCCGAGTTTGTTGCCAGATTCTTCTAGGCTGGGGCGCGTGGAGCTGACGTAAATTCACCTAGCTCTAAGACGTTTCAGAATGATCCTTGTGATATTATTGAATAAATATATTTTTTACTTTAATTTAGGAAAAGGTCCATAAGTTTAAAAAACAAAAATAGGTGGTAAAAGTATTCAAAGAAAATGAGACATCTAGAAACAGTTTTTGAAAACATCGAAATTGTGAAGTTATGTGAGACAAATAAGGTCGGCGCCACACTGCGTTGGTGGATTAGTCAATGTGACAGTCCCATTTAAGGATATCTATATTTTGGCTGAGCATGAGTGGTCTGGTCACGCTTTTATTAGCAGCTCTTAAAATTGTACATTAAAAAAACAAAACAGTAAATACCTTCAACAAAATGTTTGCAATTATAAGTTGCATAATTGCAATGAATTTGTGTTTCTCGGTTTTATACACACAATATCATGGACTTTTCGCCATTTCCATAACGACCGATGTGGCACAGCGGGCGCAGATCCGCCTGCGACACGGAGGTTGCGGGTTCGACTCCCGCCTCGGGTCAAATGTTTGTACGATCTAAAAATATTTGTTCCAGGTGTTCTGGGTATTTTCTATATATAATAAAAAATATCTATCTATGTATTGTAATATTGTATTTAGTATATTATATCAGTCATCTAGTACCCATAAAACAGCTCTGTTTAACAGCAGCTTACCTTGGGGCTAGATGATGCTGTGTGGATTGTCCAGCATTATTTATTTATTTATTTATTATTTCTGACTGACTTCTTTCGTAAAAAGAACTATGCTTATACGATTTTTGGTTTCTAGGGTTCCGTGACTTGAAAATGCGCATCTAAAGTACGGCTGGGAATACTCTCGAGCAAGAGTAATAAAGTCATAATTCTCTAAGATGACCGATTGAGAATTAGAAACATGGAAACTCTATGGTTTGATGAAGTACCCATCATGCATGAGTCATCAACAAACTTTGATTTATAGAAAATATCATGGACAATTAAGAAGGTAATTTAAATATTCTTTACACCTAATGAGAGCTGAGATGAACGTTTCATCGTTAATGACTTCGAACAATAATTGGTAATTAATGAGTTTAACGTTGCTCAATGCTAAGTGATCTATCAATCATGTTACTGGTCGTGCCTGACTAGACTGAAGTGCTTGATCAAATCAATGAGGTAGATTACATTTAAAGTTGAAATCAGAATGCTTTTTGATGTAGCACTCATGACAGCTTTGCGCAGTCCATGCAGTTTGTGTAAACGTAAACTCAAATTCCGTTACGTTAACGTCAGAGGAGACAGGCCGTATCGTCCTGTCAATTTGTATGGGATTATTGTAGTTCACATGCACTAGAGGCGCTGTACGTTTATGATTACCAAAACATTATTAATATTATTCGATAAAAAAATGTTATTAAAAAAAATCATAACGCTTATAACATGAACCATTTGTAGAATTATGTTAGATGACAAACAATTCGTAGGCGCCATTACAATCAGTGAAGTATGAAGGACATGCTCAAGAGTCCTCAGCAGCCTTCTCCGAGAGCCTATCAGCTCGCAGTGGGTCAATTTAACCCCTTCATGATGACCTATGACCTGTGGCGTGGGTGGAACTGTTGCAATAGCTGTAGGGTTTTTAGTGCAACACTTATCATTGTTAGTCAATAATGCGAACTAATACTTAGACCTCTTAACGGTCATGAGAGAATGAGAACTTGAGTAGGTGAAAACGTATACGTTGTCCTAGTGTTGGATTTCGACTGGCGTGAAGTTAGCCGTTTCGATGCGCAATGGTCCAATCCAATTTAAAACTTGTGTGAGTCTATACTTACATGTATAGGATGGCATTACCGTAGTCCGTGAAGTCATTCACTGTAGGTTTTTTGGCTGAAAGTCAGCGCTAGGTGGAACTTACCTAGCACATGCTGAACCAAACCCCTTTTCGGAACAAGGCAAAAATAAATGTATATAAATGTAGGTACCTACTTGTATGGTTTGGACCAATGCAAAAGTTTTCTTTAATTATATTTTTTATTTAATTATTATATTTTTATTAGTTTTACTTGTTATAATCTTCTTGTAGCTTGTGTCGAATAAATGTTTTTCTATTCTATTCTATTTAATGGAGCTTTTTTGAAGTACTTAAATTGACTTTGCGATTTACAAACGGCTAACTTTACGTCGACTGAAATCCGCCACTTAGAACTATGGATATCGTTTATCGTATAGATAAAGGAATAAAAAATGTACCTAAATATACAAATTGAAATTTGTTCCTATTATTTCATCAAATTGGTAAAACCGAAAACACTCATGCCTTCTTAATTTCACAAAAAAATATTTAAACCGCAAAATCTGACAATCTGTTTTAAGAAAACTTAGCATCATCATGTTACTTTATGAATAAGTTTTCTTTGTATGTGTCACGGTTCATGACTAAATAGAGTTTACATATTTTACGAATGACTCAAACTGTATTCGGCTTGTTTCAAACATTTAAAACTATTAAATCTTTTCGATAAATGAAAGCTTTAAATTTCAATCAGTCACAGAGTGTGTAAATGGCAGTATAGCTATCTATACTTACTATAAGCTATAATATTAGGCATAATATACATTATTTTTCAATCAAATTAAGACATTATGAACGCGGCCGTAGAAAGAACAGTCCATTCGGTAACTCTATCGTGAGCACAGGCTTTTTGATTTAAAATGACACAATCTAACGAAAAGTTAAATAACAGGTTCCTCAGGATAATAACTATAGCTGGCAGGTTACATGGTAAGAATTACCATTTAACCATAAATAATAGACTTCTGAACTACTGCCTAACGTACCTACCGAACCACGAAGTTTTGTTTTAAACCAGTTGATTTTATAATCTGTAGAAAACATAACTATCGTCTGTCCCTGTTTCGCACGGGTGGACATCAAATGTGGCCTATGTTACTAAGGGATATGGTAGCATTAATATTCATTATTTCATTATTCATTATCAACCTGATATGAGCACCGGTGGTCTAGTGGTAGTGACCCCGCCTTCCAATCCTAAGGTCGTGGGTTCAAACCCGGTTGTGCACCAATGGATTTTTCTGTTCGAAAAATTTATGTGCGCAATGCCAGTGCTCTCATACGGTGAAGGAAAACATCGTGAGGAAACCGGCATGTCCAAGAACTAAAAATTCGAAAGACATGTGCCATCCACCAATCCGCATTGGGTCCGCGTGGTGGATTAAGACCCAATCACTCTCGCCTGAGAGTAGGCCTGTGTCCCAGCAGTGGGAACATTAGAAGGCTGTCATGATATCAACCTGACAAACTTAAGGGGTAGGTTCCACACATAAAAAAAAAAATACTTGTTTTTTTTTTATAAATATAAGTACATATATTTTTTTTAGGTGTGGAACCTATCCCTTAAGTTTGTCAGGTTGATAATGAATGACCCTGTATATAGTGAAATAATTTTTGAAATCGGACCCGTAGTTTTTGAGTTTAAAAAACAAATTAAATACAAAAATACAAATCTTTTATTTTTATGTTTTATTAATACTTCCTACGAAGATTTCAATTATGTTGATTATTCTGACCATTACACATAGTATAATGTAATAGGCGTCATTTGAAAGCATTTATTTTGCTAAAAATAAAAACAGGTTGTGTGTGTTGGACTTATGTGCATATAATTATAATTATTATGTAAATAGTTTTACAAGTTTGCTTGTTATGTACATAGATACATGATATTTGGTCAGACAAGGAGGCCTAACAATGTCAACAATATGTACATATAGGTACACATACATATTTAGATAGGTAGGTAGGTACAAGTAAAGTAAGTTATTATTATTTACTAAGTTGTAAATTGAACTATATGCATTGGATGGATTTGGCTAAAAGTCTACAGCGGCTGGACAGCCGTTGTAGAGTTTTAGCGAGATATCGCACAGCAATTCATTTTAATATAAAAAAATCCCAGACTTTCTGTTATGTTTTGGTTATTACCATCACACTGAGGGAATACTGGAAACCAAGGTAATTTCCCAAAAACCATTCGAACTCATCATCGGTATCCAAAGATCACTCTTGCTTGAGAGTAGACCAGTTTCCCAGCAGTTAGAAGGCAGATCCACAGTGTCTTATCAAGTGGAGGGGCAACCCTTCACGGTTTAAATTTCTTTTTCAGATAAAACATAGTACCAATACAAACACAGCACTATTAGCCTACTATGCATATGCATATTCTTGGCTTAGGTATAGAGTGATGTTGTGGGGAAATAGTGTTAATGTAACTGATTTATTCATAACACAAAATAAATGTGTAAGAATCTTAGCCCACATTGATAACACGCAAAGCTGTAATCCTTATTTAAAAAAAAATAATCTTTTAACTCTACCATCAATTTATATATTAGACATATGTATATTTGTTTTTAAAAATAAAAATCACTCCATTAAAGTAAACGAAACACATAACAGAAACACTCGCCACAAAGACCGACAATACCTACCATACTCAAGAATTAAAATGTTAAATGAAAGCCCATATTACATGTCAGTAAAAATATTTAATAATTTGCCTAAAGAAATAAAAAACGAAACAAAAAATTCATTATTCACAAGTAAACTAAAACTTTATCTAATTCAAAACTGCTTCTATTCAATTGAAGAATACTTTGAAAAACATAAATATTACACCAATACTAAGTAACTTGAGCGGAGGTTGCGGGTTCGATTCCCGCCTCGGATCAAATGTTTGTACGATCTACAAATATTTGTTCCGGGTGTTCTGGGTATTTTCTATATATAATAAAAAAAAAAACTATCTATGTATTGTATTGTATAAAGTATATATCAGTCATCTAGTACCATAACACAGCTCTGTTTAACAGCAGCTTATCTTGGGGCTAGATGATGCTGTGTGGATTGTCCAGCATTATTTATTTTAACTACCTATATAATACCTTTTAGTTATTCTTTGAATTTATGTAATGTTAACCCGTCCGAATGTTAGGTAATAAGTTAAGCATAGATAGCCTACATATAATTTGCAATGCCTGAAAAGGGCAAGTAAGTTCTATGTGCCATATTACTTTTAAGACCTTTCGTAACACTTATTTGTGCAAATAAATATCTTGAAATCTCCTAAGTTAAAATTTTTTTTGAGATAATTTTATTTTTTTATTTTTCGGATTTCTGAATTTGAATGAATATTATTCAATTTTTTTTAGATTCTTGTAGTTATTTGTATTCTATTTTACACCTACTGTATGTTCAAGGTCACTACTAAAATCAATAAACGTTAGACCAAACAATTTAAATTCATTGGACCAAAGAACTTCAATACATTCGATTAGTCATCGACGCAACGACTTCTTATCGATTACGCTATACTACTCGCATATCGATCCAACGATAAGCCATTTGGTTCGATAGCGATCTCATATCGATTACTATGTCATCTTGAGATATCGACCGCTTGTCTTGTCGATTGAATGATCACTTTGTTTGCAATGTCATAACCCGTTCTGTCTTATTGTTTAAAGTGTGAGAAATTATGTCACCACCTTTGCATGTAAAGCTGGTCGCTAATAATAAGCGGTGGGCGTGTGCGTCGCAAATTTCTTTATAAAAAGGGCACTTTCTTGAGCGTTTCAACGTCTTTTCGGGGGCCATTTTACCCATTATTTCATTATACATAACAATATCAATGTTTTTAACTATGACGTATATATAGTTTGGCACCGAAGGGTTGAGGATCGAAACTATTTTGGGTGACCGGCATCTGAGTATGAATCAAGAAATCAGTCACGATTATCGCAAGTTTGCAAGAATAGACCCTCTGAGGATAATTTCTTGTGTGTTATTAATTTATTTCTATGTTATTATGAGGTTATAAGGCTGTCATGCCGTAGATTAAAGCATCTACTAATAAGTTTTCAATCAAAGTAGGTACTAATGCTATTATTTTATCCTTGACACCGCCTCGATCTCGCTGTAATGAGGTTTTGTTTGAATTGCTGCAGGCTTTTTGTATTCTAAATTGAGTACATAATATTAAGTGATCAGTAAAGTTGAAAAGGGCAAGACTTATGTATATGTCAAATGTATCAGCTAAACTCTGAATCCTTGGTTTTTTTAGGGTTCCGTACCCCAAGATAAAAAAGAAAGCCTAAAACGATCACTTTGTTGTCTCAGTCTGTCTGTCCATCCGTCTGTCAAGACCACAGAAATCGGAAGTGCCTTATTCCGATTTGTTTTGATGATTGATACCGTAAATTATAATCTAAGAACATAAAGATGTCTTAAAAATATCAAAATCCTAACCCTAAGGCATTAAAAAGATATGACAATAAATGTGAAAAATATTGAGAAGAGATCATCTGGTGACTGGTTACGTGATCGACCCGAATCGCGGATTTTTTTTCAAATTTTTCCTAATATTTATTCAGAAAGAGCGTGATAGCTAGCGCTGGGTCATAGGATCGTCTTTAGTTATTAGGTCATGTATCTACCTTAAATAGACATAATATGTCACATAATGTATATAATGCTAGCTCCCACCTGCATGTGTTTATATGGAAATGGATTATTAACAGAAAATGTTAGTGAAGGTCAGAGTAATATTGTTTAATTATTGTAAAAAATCTTGCTGTGTTTTTTAATTGAAGCAATTTGTTGCAGATATGGAATGGACTGGTTCTATTAGTTTTTATGATTCTAGTTAAAAAGCATGTAGGTTTTTACCTAAATATCACGTTCAATTTTTTTTTAAATTATGACTAGACTCAGTCATTCGCCTGGCACAACGCCTGACCGTGGTCAGTTGCAGTGTCACTACGAGCTTAATAGCACTGCACTGCGCTCATATAATCAATATCAGACATTATTATTAAGTCTTATTCACCCAGTAATCGAATCTAATTTATTCTGTGACAGCAATGCAAGCATTACTGGTTGGCGGTTGGCGGTAGAAATAGGCATGGTGGGTATAGTTCTCTCGGCGGATCTAGGCTTCCGTGAAGTTAGGCGTTTGTGATGCGCAAAGACAATTAGTTAGTTAGTTAGAAAAAGCTCCATTGCGCATCGAAACGGCTAACTTCACGGAAGCCTAGATCCGTCGAGAGAACTATACTTGCCGGACGAAATCTATCACCTTCTACTTTCAAACTCCGATTCAAATTATAATATTTATTTGTCAGAAAGTAAGTATTACAATGATAATAAACTAAAATGCAAGTTAAATTCAAATTCAATTATTCAATAAGTCACAAGGATCATTTTGTGCTATATTTACCTTGAGCTAAGTACAACCACGTATTTATGTGGCTTTGTAAGTGTCACATAGAGTCTACGGAACGCAACTGTCAGAATGACAGTTGGAGTTTTCCCGCCGGGATCGGCGATCTAACCTCAACACACTCCACGCATTGAAGCAGTCGATAAATTACAGAGTTACAACAAACTATTGTGTTTAGAACATTTACGTACTTAATAAACTATTAATCGTTACGCATTCTTTATTAAATACATAACAGTAAAAATTGTTCTGTGCATGGAACTAATTCTTTGGTTCTGTGTCATCATACGTCATGCCTAACTACATGCACAGCTGTTAGCTGTTAGCGGCAATATTTTACCGCCCGTCTTACTTACCTTTGCATTGTATTTTGAACGAGCTATCTACAAAATATGGATTCAATAAATAAATAAATAAATAATGCTGGACAATCCACATAGCATCATCTAGCCCAAGGTAAGCTGCTGTTAAACAGAGCTGTATTATGGGTACTAGATGACTGATATATATTTAATACAATACAATACATAGATAGATATTTTTTATTATACATAGAAAACACCCAGAACACCCGGAACAAATATTTGCAGATCCTACAAACACTTGTCCCAAGGCGGGAATCGAACCCGCAACCTCTGCGTCGCAGGCGGACCTTCGCCCACCGCGCCACATTGGTCGTCAATTTGGTTTATGTACGGCTTATTTAACTTCTTACCTATATTATACAATTAAGAAAACTGTGAATCCTAGATTAAGATAAATAAAATAAAAAAATTAAATAAAAATATTACAAAACGTATAAAGACTTAGATGAAAAGTCGATCAACATTAAATTATGTCGTATAAGGAGCTAGCATAATATTAAAAATTAAATATCCCTCACCTTCCACAAAGCAAATATCGACAATAAATTGCGAAATTAATGATGAAACAACATAACAAAGAACCGATTAAATTTATTTTATTTCATTGACGAAATCGCTCTAGATTCGTAAATAAATAAGCGAGAAGTGAGAAGAGCTAGCGGGTCTATTCTTGCAACCGACAAACAATAATCATGACAAATATCGGAGTCCAACTTATGTCGGTAACAATTAAGTTCAAAACATTCACGGACCTAAGCGATCAACGATAGTATCTACATTTTTAGGAAAAACAAAAACCGACTGGAATGTAGTTATTGACACGTTTTTTTATGAATTAAGTATTTAAATAGTTCTAAACCAATTTTTATAAAAAAATTAAGGGACCACCTTTCAAAGGTACCTTAAAATTAATAATTCATATGAAACGTGTCAATAACTACATCCCTTCGTATCATCACAACCATCGAACTTTTTTTAGTCGGTTTTTGTTTTTTTCTAAAAATGTATTATCGTGGTTCATTTTGATTAAATTATATTTATCAAAATCAATTCATAATTGGCAGAAAACTCGCGTGCAAACATAAAAAAAAACTGAAAAAACGTCACGATATATCGCTTTTGTCCGCAAGAGTAGACCTCCAGCTAACTTGACTTGTACGTTCTGAATGCCAAATAGCTTGTAAAGCTCATTTACTGATAGATGTCGATTGTTGCAGGCAAAGTTTTAGTCCAAGCCACATTAAAATATAACTGGGAACAGCATAATAGGAAAATGGCTAGTTGCATGTAAATAAAAATGAGAACGAGCGAGAAGTTTATTTTTCATTGGTACTCAGTGAGGACGAGACGTGGGGGTGAACGGGAATGTTTTAGTAGTTTTATGCTAGTGTCATACAGTAATTATATTTTTTCTGGGATAAAAGTAGCCTTATTGTTTCTAGAGAGGCTATTATTTAACTCAGTTGCAATCGATTTCACTAGATCTCAATAAAAAACTGACGTGATTTTGTATGAAAATGACTTTATTTTGCTATACTTTAAATTATCCTAGTTGTAATCGTTGCAACCAAATTGCGAAAAGCCACAATTAAAGTATTTTAAGTTTTATCCAAATCAGTTCAGCCGTTTTGGAGTTCAGTGGAAACCAACACATCCTAAATATCACATAACTCAGACTCCATCCTCGCCAGAAAATCACAAGGAGACCCCATGTAATTTTCTGGTGAGGATAACGTGGGGATCGATCTGTTCCTCACGCAACACCCGCGATCATTCCGTGTTTGAACCCCGCAACACTTTCAATCTCGTAAGGAGACGCCTGAGTTATTTAATTTGCCTAAAAACTTACCCTTACCTTAACTATTTAGGATGATCTAGGCGGCGTTTAGAGGCAAGTTGCTCACGTTGGCCACACTGGAATGTCCTGCCCGGCACTACATCATCCTCTCAGCTTAGCCAGCCTAATCCGCAGGAAAAACATAGTCAACTGACGACCAATGTGGCGCGGCGGGTGAAGGATGTTTGTACGATCTCCAAATATTTGTTCCGGGTGTTCTGGGTATTTTCTATGTATAATTAAAATATCTATAAGAATAATAAAAACAAGAATAAGCTTATCTTGGCGTTAGATAATGCTGTGTGGATTGTCAAAAAAAGATTATATAGCTACGAGCTTGTAACTAACCCGCGGGTTTATCACTATGTTTTCCTTCACCCTTTTATGCACGTGTTATAATATGATGCGCGTGGCATACTTTTTTATAATAGAAAAAATCATTGGACGAGGTTGTATATTTTTTTCTAGACCACGGCAAATAAAATAAACTACTATAAAATAAATAACAGCGAAACAAATTAAATTAAATTAAATTTTGCTTTCGATTTGTTAGATGACGTTTCGAAACAAAAAAGAGTGAATGTTAGAATATTTCAAGTTTTCATCTATACAAGTTCCGTGCTACGTCTGCGATTCTAATTCCAGTCAAGAATAACCTGTTATGTATAGTAATTCTTAAGCTTTTAGGCAAACTTAGAATACTTGGATTCAAAACTTCGACTATCACTACTGTTAAACTTATTAAAAGCAGCACTATCAAGGACGAGCCTGCGAAGTAGGGGCGCATCGTTCGCCTGGCGCGCGCCGGCCGGCTAAATGCCAGTCTCGCGGAAATTGTATCGAACGCCGCGCGTTTCGAACTACGAACTAATTAAATATCGAATGAATAATCAAACCTCCTTACGAAATTTTCCTTTTTCTCAAGTGACAGCTGACAATTTTGTTTTTAGATTTGTCATTCGACTCTTTTGTTTTTATGAACAGTGAAGTGAAGTTCTACGATTGTATCGATAATAATGAGAAAATGTTTTTCAATTGTTTGTTGATTAATTAATTTCTAGAAGTAATTAGTAACAATCGCCCCTATCAATCATTTTGCTAGCTGTATTGTTTGAAATTAGCATTAGGCATTGAAATGCGATTCTGATTATCTTCGAAGTGTGGGTGTCAACTGAGTGTAAACATGAGTACACAAATTTTATCGGTGTGTGCGACGGTTTTACTGTTTCATTTGTATGCTGTAGCACAGGTAAGATATCTATCTATGTAAATGTTTAAAGATCAGCTGCTAGAAATAATAAGTTATTATACCTACAGACCAATAAAATCTGAGATTACCTATTCATTCTAATTCTAATTCCAATTTTAAGTGAGGGAATAAGATCTGTGCTGACGTCCCACGTTGGGGTGTATTGAACATTGTTCTCCTGCTAACCTGACCCTAGCTAGCCCAACTCCTTGAAACAACGAGAAGGACTTTAGGTTGATGGCAGCACTGTTCCAGTATCTTCGATGGTGTTGTGGATGATGGCAAGCAAGTCCCTATTAGTTCCTGCAGTCCTGCAGTACCTATTCATTATAATGAGTAGGTATATCTATCTTTTAAAAAATAATGCTGGATAATAAACAAATAATGCTGGACAATCCACACAGCATCATCTAGCCCCAAGGTAAGCTGCTGTTAAACAGAGCTGTATTATGGGTACTAGATGACTGATATATATTTAATACAATACAATACATAGATAGATATTTTTATTATATATAGAAAATACCCAGAACACCCGAAACAAATATTTGTAGATCGTACAAACATTTGTTACGAGGCGGGAATCGAACCCGCAACCTCTGCGTCGCAGGCGGCCCTGCGCCCGCTGCGCCACATCGGTCGTCAAAAAAATGACAACAGAATTAAAATTAAATCACATTATAAAAAAAAAGTTCAGATCTTTAATTTAAATGTTGAACTCCACCATAAAAAAGACTTAAACGCGTGATTATAGACTTATAAACCAAAACTTTGACTTTGTTGTAGCTGATGATTTGGTTTAAAATAATTGTAAATATAAGTGTTTTTAAATGATAAATTCCCAGAGATTACAAAAAACTGCGTTAGAAAAATAATAAACCTTTGGTAAGTTTTTGAACTTAATAATAAATATATCAATTAACCGGTTCCCATAATAGTACAAGCTTTGCTTACTTTGGAACTAGATGGTTCTGCGTGAAAATGTCTACCGATATTTACAAATAAATATTTACATCCTTCTACCTGTATCTAAAAGTTCAATCTACTACATTATGCGGTGTCACGTACACATTTGAATTCATAGGTCACTAGTTGATAAGTAAAAGTTAAGGGTCAGAGTTCACCATGTGAGTACTGATTCGTCTATTTTACGATGTCTGTCACAATGTTTAAAAAAACAATGAGTTATCAATAGTAATGAGAAACAGAACAGAAGTCAGAAACTACGTTTGGGTTGAATGAGGAAAATATTTATTTTTTGTGGTAAGCAACAAGAGAATTTAATAAAGTTGTGGTAGGTAATGATGTGCTGATATGAAACAAGGACATCACCAAACCAGATAGATAATCTAGACGAACTGAAACAAAATTTATGCCATTTTCTTCGAAATGAATTTGAAACGTTTTGGTTCTAGTTAAAAGGTTTTGATGAATTTTTAGGGATAAATAATATTTATTATTCATTCATTCTGGTCTTTATGCTAATTAGGTTGGTATTATACATTTATATTATTAAATAATATGTTAAAAAAGATATATTAAAAATAATAAAACTTATATTGCGTTGCAAAAGAGATAATTGCTTTAGTTTGTGTTCATAATTGTTAATTACGAGAACCAAGTTCAAATTGTTAATAACATGTTTACATCTAGATTCTCAGAGTTATCACTCCCTTGCTCACACGAACTTATCTGTACTTATCATTGAACTTATTGTTTTGACGTAACCTCGCTCTATTTACATACCGTGTACTTATTTATCACTTAGTTATGTACTTACCTACTTAGTACAAACTATTAACTTTTTTTTTTTTTATACAACTGAAGTGGCAACCAAGTGTACGGCCCACAAGACGGTAAGCGGTTACCGCAGCCTATGGACGCTTATTATGGCTAGCAAAAAGTCAGATGTTAGAGCCTAGTAAAATACTATTTAACTATTAACAACGCAATAAAATATCGACCAATTATTAAAAAAACATCGGTTTTTCACCCACACTCATTCAAATTACTGTTGACCTGAACTTAACATTCACAAAACTTTAATTATTTTTTCACAACAAAACATTACATTTTTTTTTTTTATACAACTGAAGTGGCAACCAAGCGTACGGCCCACAAGATGGTAAGCGGTTACCGCAGCCTATGGACGCTTATTATGGCTAGCAAAAAGTCAGATGTTAGAGCCTAGTAAAATACTATTTTTCATAACAATGCAATAAAATATCGACCAATTATTAAAAAAACATCGTTTTTTCACCCACACTCATTCAAATTACTGTTGACCTGAACTTAACATTCACAAAACTTTAATTACTTTTTCACAACAAAACGTTACATTATCCTAAGGACAAGCCTCACGAGTTTAATAGCCTAGTAATTGCACGTTACAATGTGCAAACAGACGAACAAATCAATTTGTCAATGACATAACAAGCATAGCAACAAATATCTAAACCTTCGCAAATCGTATAGGTACCCACAATAGAGATTTATCTAGTGTGGGAACCATTGCTAACTGGACCTATATCCTTCAGTAAAAAATTATTAGTAAGTGCTTTTTTTTTTTCAAATGTATCTACACTATTATTTTTACTGTAATTATTCTGTTTACCTTTTTCTTTCCAGTTATATCTCTAACATCATTATCAAGCAGTTCAGATCTCCACTGCTCTAGACAGGCCTCACCCATTGAGTACCAGAACAAAATATCTTGAGCCTTCACCATCCAACAACTTCCTGCGACCCCAAGATATGCCTCTGGCATTTCTGTAGATACCGTAATTTTGACTAAATAACTTTTTCGTTATCAACAAGCGCTACAATACGGTCACAATTAGACTTACATCGTTCAAGAGTAAAGCTCCTGTTTTAGGTAATTATATAGAGAAATTGTATGGCTTGCCTTTTTGCACTTTAAAATGTACCTACGTGTATTTTGAAGATATAAATAAATGTTTTATCTATCTATCTATATATCTGCATGGCCGCAGTGACCAAATAGCTGTAAAAAAAACAATTAAAAACACTAAAGTAGATATAAGTTTTCAACGTACGATGTATTGACATAAATATAAAAACATACCATCTATGAATTTAATTTAGGCGCATCACGTTTTTCTTTAGTTACAACTTACAAAGCATTTACATCTTCACTGACCTAGTGTATATCTAAGCAAAAAGCTCAGTATTATTAATAAGGCAAGCATAGGTCATATTTTGTTTAGAGAAGGTTCATTCACTTCAAAAACGTGAGGCTTAAAGCCATATTGTACTATACGATTAGCTTACATTATCGATTTTTCAAGTAAGTATATCTTTTACGTATTATATGCTAGTGCTCTCGTACGGTGAAGGAAAACATCGTGAGGAAACCGGCGTGTCCAAGAACAAAAAATTAGAAAGACATGTGCCATCCATCAATCCGCATTGGGTCCGCGTGGTGGATTAAGACCCAATCACTCTCGCCTGAAAGTAGGCCAGTGTCCCAACAGTGGGAACATTAGAAGGCTGTCATGAAGATGATTATATCGAAAATGACAAATCTAAAATTTAAAATTAAAACAAATGCATCTAAAAATGTTATTACTACTTTGTATCACTGCCATGACATTTTACATATAAGCAAATAAAAGTTTTTTATTATATGAATTTTTTTGAAGATTATTCTTCTAGTAAGCATAGGTCTTTTTTGTAATATTTTATGGTGCTAATAATCTTATGACTAAGCAATGCTAAATGTATTATCATTTTATATGTAACCGTGTGATGCGCCTACATACTTCATTTTTTATTACGCTTATCCCGTATGATTAATGTTATAAAAAAACATATGAAGCTAGCTGTAATGATCGTATGACATTGAAGTTTCTCATTCGCTATGTCACAAAAAGTTAAAAACATATAATTTTACATTTTTGGTGGTTCGTTGGTTTCAAACGACACATGTCAAAGAGTTTCAAAATAAGAGCACGATGATCTTCCATTGTTCGTATTTTTGGGACAGCGATCGAACATAATTGCCTCGTTGGGCAAACGTTAGGAAACATAGACTTTTGTCTCTGGCAGAGCTTACCTAAGATGATCTAGATATGAATTCTAGGTTCGGTATAATACGAAAACAAAAGGATTATCTAACTTTTGTAATGCAAAGAATCCAAACGGTTTTTTAGAAATACCTAATACCTCGTAAGTCGTAACACGACGTGTGAATATTATTCAAAGTTCAAAGATCAAGTCAAAGTGTAAGACAAGTGTGTATCACCAATCATTTACGAGAATCTAGTCTATGGAGTCTTCTTCGTAGTGTAAAGTATTTGATAAGAAAATAATACTGAAAACTAAAAACCTTTATTCATTAAAATCGCGTGTTATTTTAACGACCAAGTTCATGATCTGTGATTATAAAATGTAAGCGTGGTGAGTGGACACTAACAATGCAACTGCGCTTAATCACCGACTTCCATGACTGGTAATTACCCATCATGTACAAAGAAGATTTATGAAATTCTTTGTACCTCCAAATAATTTCCCAACAATGATTGCAATTATTTTGTCACATCAATAATTATCCAAATAATAAATGCATAGAATATAAATATTATGACAGCTAACTTGAGATCTACCACAGATAACATAATAGTGCTACAAACAGGCTTTTGCGGAATTTATCATTGTGAATTCTTTATGTGTAGTACGTCTCCTTGCGGATTTACAGGTGCGATGCATGTAGCGTTCATAAAGTAGGCCATACACACTCACGTGCTTCGGAGGGCACGTTAAGCAGTCGGTCCCGCCTTTTCAAAGTTGTTAAGCCGTGACAGAGGCTTTCAGGTGGTCTAAAAACTCTGTCAAAAGAGTTTTTTTTTATACAACTGAAGTGGCAACCAAGCGTCTCACACTCCATCTTTCTCTTTGCAGGGGATCTCTCTAAAGGGATTAGTATACCAAGATGTATGGCCTACTTAAAACGCGCAGAAAGTCTCTAGCATTACTAAAATATTATTAGAGTCAGAAGTATTATTTGTTTTGCTAATAGTTTTTGCGTAAACAACTTCATATCGTCAAGTGGAAGCTACTGACGATTTAGCGATATTGTAAAATCACGCGGCTCACTTATTACAAGTAGTTCGTTTGAAAAAACATTTCATTCAAAACTTGAAAGTCATCCCACATCAAAAGTCGAAAGGTCACGATATTTCTGCATCACTTTCGTGATTCTTTATGTTTGTTTGAAATTAACTTCTATTGCGAAAAGTTTGTTATGAAATTTTACGAAAAGCTTCAAAGATTCAGCAATCTGGAACATAGTTATAAGGTTTTAAGTCTTGTTAGATAATATCTGAGCCTCTCGAATTCTTTGCCTAGTTTTATTTCTTTGGTTCGATCATCAGTAACTAAACTTTTGTGACCAGCTATGAAAAAAGTTAAGAGGCGAATTCACAGAGAAACGTCTGTTATCAGATTATAATAACATATACATACATAGACATAGGCATATTTTTATTTGCTATTAACACACACATACAGTACATACAAAAAAAAAAGAAAAAATCAGCAATACTCGTAACAGCAACAATTGACAATGTTTTCAAACATTAACTGTCGCCTTAGATAAAGATTATTAGATAGGTGGCATAGAATCAATCTGGTGGTTATAAATTTGACCATCAAAGTGAATCAACCTTATTACGCAGCCTCGGTCAGTGACCGTCAGATTACAAAGGGTTATCTAACGAACCTCTGTGTACAACACCTACTTGCCTAGTATACATGAGAAAGGATTTCAGATGATTGTGATGATGTAACGTTGCGTTGACCATTGATTTGTAATTAATGTTTATTCTTTATTAAAGGTTAGTAATGCTTGCATTACCAGGTTTAATATTCTTGCGATGCCTCACAATGAATGATTATAATGGTGTCGATAGACTGCACTGCCAAATCAGGTAGGCAACGCTTCTGTAACACCTAACATAGTGTTGCAGATGTCTATAGGCGACGATGACCGCTTTCCATCAGGCGGCTCGTCTGCTTGTTTGTCACCTTATGACATAAAAAAAAATCGTTTGTCTCATGTTAACAGATCACTGGCCACAGCAGAATTTGAAAACTTAATATCACAAAAAGTTTTAAGATTAAAAATTCTGCGTAGCACTGCTGCACTGTGCACTGCACTGCGAACTTAAACCCCAAGACGCACCTAGTTTTTTGCTCAGTGCTTTTACTTGCTTCAAGCCTTAACACAGTAATGCTCGCTCACTTTTTAGAGCAGATATTATTAAAGCTTGCAAGCTTGCTTCTGTAAGTCAAAAACAGATGCGTTTAGCTGAATGGCGAATTTCAACACCACTCGATATTCTGTAATATCATGTCGTGAGTTGAAAAAGACGTGACCGATACTACAACAAAGCCGGAAGAAGAATATTTCAATGAATTGTCTTCCAATTATGTATTGAAAGGAGAAACCTAAAATAAATGAATGAATGAATGAAAAATACTTTATTGTACACCATAACAGTAATATAAACATTAAAAACAAAACACATTTTACAATTTTAGTACAATAAGCGGTCTTATTGCTTAGAAGCGATTTCTTCCAGACAACCTTTGGATGGAGAGAAAATAAAATAAATAAAAAAATGCTTGGGGGGTGTAATTATGACCACAAATAAATTGTGCAACTTGTTTCATATACACTATGTATGAATACAAATGAAGTGAAACAAACATTAAAAACAGCCAGCTTTCCCATCTACGTGACATAGCTGACAGGGCATTATGAACATGACCGAATACCGTTATAAGACCAATTACCGTTCGTTGTGTTGTTTCTATGGCGAGTGATTTAATTCAGACCATGCTACGCTACACAAGTAGGTGCAGCTGGAAAATGAAAATGAAACCAGTGGCTACCGATATAAAGTGGGTATTCCTGTAGCGGTTGAGATGCGATACCGGCTCGTGTCTCTTAGATAGGCTCGAATAACCTTTTTTCTTTGTGTATCTTATCATCATGAAACTGCATATAAATTCGTAATTTACTGATTGACTGACCAGTTGATAGCTGAGTGGCTTACAGGCATCGAGTATGTACCCAAATACCATTGGATACATACTTGATGCTTAAAGGCGACGTACAGTCTAACTAAACAGAAAAATAAAAATGTTAGATTTATAAACTGAATTCCTCATGAAGTTAGGACCTAAACAAATGTTATAAAAAAAGCTCTTCAAATAAACAAAGACGCGGGTGTATTACTAGTCGACTTTAGCATCGAGTCGTAAAATAAGCAACGTCTCAAAACCTATTTTTCGATCGACATCCGCCACTCGAAATTATACGAGTAATGAAACGTGACTGAGAAATCGATCGGCAAAATCGATTTTGTAATCGATTCGGGTCATCTCGGATGTATATGCAGTTGATAAATAAAAGTGATCTTTCGGGACATACATAATACTTATTTTTATGTAGCTAAAAGCTTTGTTGTTGCGCGTTGTGTGTTGTTTTTTTTTGTTTTTATACCTGTTTAAGTAGATAATGAACACTGGTGGTCTGATACGATTAGCTTTTGATTGAATGTAAGTGAAATCGATTGCAGCCGAATTATATAATAGTCCCCCTGGTTCCTCTAAGCAAGCTTTGCTTAGTTGATGGCTAGATAGCGCTCAGTAAAAAAAATCTGACAATATTTATTTATATGCAAATTTTTCTAAGGGCACACACCATAAGAGCCATGTACCCTCCAAACTAGAGCACTTGTGGTCTAGTGGTAGTGACCTCACCTTCCGATCATAAGGTCGTGGGTTTGAATCCGGTCGTGCACCAATGGATTTTTCACTACGAAAAGTTTATGTGCGCAATGCCATCACTCATACGGTTGTACCGAACCCTACCTCAAGCGAGGAAAACTACCTCACCGTAAAAGCTAATAATGTATCAAAGTAATACAATAAAATAGTTGTAGAAATATCGTAGAAATATCGTTGAAATGGCCACGTGATCGTCTAGTAGTAAAGGGTAGGACCTAACTTGTGTTCCGTATTAGTAACCTAAATTCTTTTTAAAAGTGATCAAGTCATGTCTACTGCGATACTTATTTTATAATTGTCTACTTCGATACTTATTTTATAATTGTCTACTGCGTTACCTACCTCGTCTAATATTGTACCTAAATACAGGAATGTCTACTGTGTTACCTATATTTATTTATTGTCTACTGTGTTACTTGATTCGTATAAATATCAAGTTAAAATCTAATACTGAAAGTACGTCGAGATAACATACTTCAGGCTATCGTACCTCGGGCTATCATACATCGGGCTAACATACCTTTTATATTATCAAAATGAACGAGGATGATGATTATAAATAGAAACGGCTATAAGGATCATAACATAATCCTTATAGGATCAGAGCACCGCCCCGCTCAGATCAATGGGCTCGTCTCCAAACTGGACACCCTCTTCCGTATCATGAAATATTATCATGGAAATTATCATGGACATCCTAGTGACTTGGATGCCCATCGATAATTCTGGGAAACAGAAACTATATCTGTAAAACTCTACGTATTTCAACTTCAAGTCTGTCATGTATGTCTACAAGGGACAAGAGGGCTTTATCTTTTAGCAAGTCCAAGTCGAAGGTCCGTCAGTCTTTATTGCCTCTCCAGTAATCCTGCATCTAGAAATGCAACTTGGCACTTGGAGAGGTCCGTTCTAACTACCCTACCTACTTACCTGCCTGCCTACCTACCTACCTACCTACCTACCTATCTACCTATCTATCTATATAGGCTTTTTAGAAAGTTTTGGAAGAATAATTTAGTTTAGAACTTTCCAGAATAGCTTAGTTTTCTGACAGTGAAAATATCATAAAATCGGCGTTACTTAACCTTTGCAGAATGAACCAAATTCAGATATATAATTTGTATTGTTAATGTCGTGGTAACTCCGGTCAGGACTTCGAAGAGGTAGCTCACCATCCGTGAACAGGTCTGGGTATTGCTGGTGGGACTTATACTGCCCAAAAGTCCGACGTAAGATATACCAAGCGAACTTAACGTAGCTCACCAGTTGCACATAGACTGGATTATGGTTACACCGGTCGAGACTTTAGTAAGGTAGCTCACCATCCGTGAACAGGTCTGGATATTGCTGGGTGGGACTTATTCTGCCCAAGTCTGACGTAGGATAAACCAAGTGAACTTACCTCGTTCACCAGCTGTACAGTCTGGGTATCGCCACTAGGACTAAATACGTCCAAAGCCAAAGAAGAATATAATATTAGTAGAATTCAGCTCACTGTCTGCATTGGTCTAAAACAACACAATTTAATATAATAAATTCAACATCAAGATCAAACCCAACCATTCCTTCAATTTAGGTAAATATTCACAACATTATAAAAATAGCCCTTAGTAATTACTGGTTATTTTAAATGTACAAATAAATAGTATTGAGATCAAATATTTTGAGATTTTTTAGCCGATAATATTCAATTTGTTATTTTTCACGACCTGACAGCCTGCCTACCAGAATTCCTGTAATCTTTTCTGACATCTACCAACTTGTACTCGTTCTCTACAGCTGTCTAGTAATGAGTTTTGAATATAATGACAAATAAGATTTTAATGTTTGTTTGAAAGCACTACTGATGTGTTTTGGAAATCTTAAACGCCCCAATAATAAATGTTAAAAGGCCTCCTAAACTATGTTTGTGAATAGAACGAAACTAGGCATAGGCTGTTTCGTTACAATGTGAAGGAAAACATCGTGAGAAAACCGGCATGTCCAAGAACTAAAATTCGAAGGACAAATGTCATCCACCAATCCGCGTTGGGTCCGCGTGGTGGATAAAGACCCAATCACTCGCGCTCGAGAGTAGGCCAGTGTTCCAGCAGCGGGAACATTAGAAGGCTGTCGTGATAATGATGACCTTCCAAAAAGCCTTTATTATTCTGGTTTGTTATAAAAAAATATCTAATTTGTAAAATTCTCAAAGTGCTACGTGCAAACATTCTGATAGAAGTGGATGTAGGGGAAACTAGTTTGCGTTGAGATTGTAGAGTACTTCTAGCTCTACAAGTAATGTTACAAGTGGTTTATGTAATCTAAGATGAAGAGGCTGTAATAACTACGATATGAAATGAATTATTATCAAGATTAAAAGTAGGGAAGTATTCAGTATTCAGTAGGTTTATTCACAAAAGTAATTCAAGTGGTACGAAAACGGTTATGGAGAAATTAAATAACTCTCGTTTCATAGTTTTTCAGCGGAGTGGGGTAAGAAGCTGAGGATAAAGGTTTTCGAATGGCGACAATAAACTGGAAAACAAAGTATAGGACGGCCCCCACTCGATGGACCGATGTCTGACCTGATTCTCAATACAAAAATATACTATAGATACGATGAATGCATACCCATTTAATTACTAGACTAATTGGAATTTAATAAATTGGAGCGTTTGTGACATAGCTGGCTTAGTTCAGATCAACGAAGTTAAGCACTATTCCGCGTAATCATCATTTGGATGAGTGACCGCCAGTGGCAATTTCAATTGAGCGCTCCTGTGCTTCGGAGGGCACGTTAAGCAGTCGGTCCCGGCTTTTTCAAAGTTGTTAGGCCATGACAGAGGCCTTCGGGTAACCTAGAAACTCTGTCACCAGAGTTGGCTACTGACTCATACGAACTTACTTTTTACTAGACCAATAAGCATAATATGTGTCAAGCAACCAAAAAAAATAGCCATAACAATGCAAACCACAGAACTATATTTGATTAGAATGAGTGTATGTACCTCGCGTGCCGAAAAAACGGGCTAAGTAAGGGCTGAGAACCTCTTTACTCGCCGCGAAACTCAGTCTGCTCCCGACCGGGGGCGGTGTGGTGGTGTGCCAGTGCCTAGAATCGGTATGCCGCGTGCTTATCGATGCTTTTAAATCATTTATTTTCGGGCGGCTTATGTTTCCCATCACTATACATTTGTGTATAAAATACAAATACGCGAATGTCACACGCTCGGTTTCCATACATTTCGACGAACTCTTTCATTCTACTTAAATATAGTTCTGTGATGCAAACTATTGTTATAAAATAAAACAAACAACAATTTAAGTACATCTATTTATTATCCATATACATACACCACTATATTCTGCGGTACAACCCAATTACAATGCGATTATAAATAAATCTTAAGCAAGTGTGTCAAATGCTGTTATTATAATTGTAGATGGTATCGCTTCTCGCTTGCTGTGGCGTGCGAGCTTTGTCTCGACCTTTGCGTTCAGTCGATAGCAGATAGCAGACAGATGATATTAGAAGTCACATACTTAGCCGTCGTTGTTTGCATTGCATACCAATCGTAAACCATCGCTTGTTCTTACGACACAAGTTTAAAAATACTGTAAATTTATCGACGACCGATGTATCACGGCGGGCGAAGATCCGCCTTAGAACAAATGTTTGTATATACGATCTGCAAATATTTGTTCTGAGGTTTTCTATGCATAATAAAAATATCTATGTATTGTATTGTAATAAGTATCAAATCAAATCAATCAATCAAAGCTTGGGGGCTAGATGATGCTGTGTGGTTTATTTAGTATTTATTTATATTATAGTATTTTTGCCATTGCTCTCATACGGTGAAGGAAAACATCGTGAGGAAACCGGCATGTCCAAGAACTAAAAATTCGAAAGACATGTGCCATCCACCAATCCGCATTGGGTCCGCGTGGTGGATTAAGACCCAATCACTCTCGCCTGAGAGTAGGCCAGTGTCCCAGCAGTGGGGAACATTAGGAGGCTGTCATGATGATGATGATAGTATTTTTATTATTATCATTGATTCTAAAAGTAAAGTTCTTTGTGATCGAGCACGTCTTGGCAGCACTATCTTTTATAACGATATCGAGAGACTTTAGAATCTTCTTTATATAACCATATAATGTTCCCACAGTTGGGACACTGCCCAATATATTATTTTATCTCAGCAAATGATGTCACATCTAGTTAGTGTCGTTCGCCTGATGTTAATTAATAATTTTTAATTTATTTATTCTTATAAGCCTGACATAAAGCAAGCTGCAGTTATACCCAAAAATATTGGTTTTAAAGTTCTGCACTGCACTGCGCTCGTCAGTAATTTCATTTGCTACAGTGCCCTTCAAACCTTAACAAAGTATTTTTTTTATGTCAGCAAGTGACAAGACAATCAAGGCGCCTACCTGATGTTAAGCACCACGCCTGACTATTACAGATGTAGTGCCACCCAAAGCTTAAAGTTTTTAAGTGTTTGCGTGGCACTACACTGCGCTTATCACTTCGAGACATTGTTGTTAAGTCTCTTTCGCCCAGTAATTTCACTTGCTACAGTGCCCTTCAAACCTAAACACAGTAATGCTTGCACACTATACTGCTTGGAGGTAGAATATCTGACACTGCGGTGGTACCCACTAAGACGGACTCTTGCTGAAGAGTCCTAACACCACTTCATGGGCGTGCTAGTTTTCAAATTCAAATTCACATTAAATTTATTCAGTAAAATCACAAAGATCACTTTGAAACATCAATTTACGTCATTGCTCACGCGCACGAGAGCACTAGCATTTTTCAAATTAAAAAAATCCATTGATGCACGATCGGTGTCGAACCTACGACCTTGATCGTGTGATACGAAAAAGCTGCTTAATATTATTACTTCTTATTCGAGAATTTAATAAAATTATAGGTACATACGATTAACAATGACCTCGGTGCCACAGCAGGTGAATGCCCGATTGAGAATCGAAAGGTTGCAGGTTTGATCTCGCTGCTAGACAAAATTAAATGTTGACATCACAGAACTATATTTAAGTAGAATGAAAGAGTTCGTCGATTTGTATGGAAACCGAGTGTGTAATATTTTGCGTTTTTGTAATTTACACACAAATGTATTTTAGTGATGGAAAACATAAGCCGCGCGAAAATAAATGATTTAAAAGCATCGATAAGCACGCGGCAAACCGATTCTACACACCACACCACCACACCGCCCCCGGTTGGGAGCAGACTGAGTTTCGCGGCGAGTAAAGAGGTTATCAGCCCTTAATTAGCCCGTTTTTTTGGCACGCGAGGTACATACACTCACTCATTCTACTCAAATATAGTTCTGTGGTTGACATGCTGTAAATATTTGTTTCTGTATTTACAAAAACAAATTATAGTGTGTATCAGCTATCTGGTTCCCATAGTACAACGCTATTTAAAAATATACGTCAGTATTAATTATTTTATTTATAAGTGAAATGTTTCAAAGCATACAATGCCGCAAGATTATGAACTAACAATTTAAAAAACTACAGATCCGCATTTTGTCTGCGTGGCGGATTGAGATCTTATCACTCTCGCTCAAGAGTCAGTGTTGCAGCAGTGGGGAACATTAGTAGGCTGTATTGATAATATGATGAGTTTCGTTCGACTCGTCAAACATAACACCCTCTCACAGGCAAAGAAAATACAAGTTATCAAAACCTACACAGACAGTCTCCAAGGCCGTGTTCAGTCACTGGTTATAAATAAAACACGCGTCTAAAATATAAAATTTATTGTTTTATAATCAGTTTATTCATTTTTGTATAACATTAAAATCTAACACGATCATGATTTTTTTATCGGCGGGAGTACCAACACCATCCTTATGAACATAGTGAATAAATGGGACAGTCCTTTTCTCGTGCATTGTGTTCGAGTGATGGTGGCATGAATAGATGGTATGACATCGTGACTATTTTACTTAAATTTAAGTTTATAACTAACATAGCACCTAAGCCTTACTAACAAAATATGGATGTACTATCTGATATAAATGAATTTATTATTATTATTATTATCGGATTTCTATACAATACACGTAAAATTTAAGCGTTTTCAATTGTAGTGTTTTGTATCGGCAGCATATTATGGTAGTTATGATATGCGCGAGAAGATATATCCAGGCTGTAAAAAAAATTTAATACTTAATTAATTAATAAAATGTCTCTAATCTAGAGGCCAAAGAACTCAGTAACCATAGCTTTCCTGATGGTTAGCGCCACGACTGACCTTAGCAGTTACAGTTGCTGAGCCACCCAAAGATTTAAGTTGTCCACTAACAGGTCAAGCATGGTTGGTACAAATGACTATCATTACCATGACAGCCTTCTAATGTTCCCAGTGCTGGAAAACTGGCCTATTCTCGAACGAAAGTATATATTTTTTTTATACAACTAATGTGGCAACCAAGCGTACGGCCCACAAGATGGTAAGCTGTTACCGCCTATAGACGCTTGCTATACTAGAGGTATCACTCGCGGGTTGCCACCTTGAGGCTAAGATCGAAAGCCTCATGTGCCAGTAATTTCACCGGAAACCATACCCTTCACACCGGAATACAGCAAAGCGAGCATTACTGCTTTGCGGCAGAAATTGGTATGGTATTCCTTCCCCGGCCGAGCTCTATCACAGAGAACTCTACTACTCTTGAAAGTACGACCAATGCGAATTGATGATTGGCATTTACGTAATATTTTTTTTGAATTCTTGATTATGTGGATTTCCTTACAATGTTTCGAAAACTGGCATTGCGCGCAAAACTTTTTAAATAGAAATTTTAATGGTGCACGACCGGTTTTGAACCCACCACCTTAGAATCGGAAGCCAATACCAATGCTATTGGGTAAGGTAAAGGTTACGAAGTATGCGTACCTAAACAATCTCTAACAAGTAAGTGAGTAAATTAATCATGACCAATTTTTTTTTTTTTTTTTATTATATTGGTGCGGCTACTATATCATGACCATAGAAATAGGATTATTTTTGCATGCAATCTCTTTGGTCATCGGTCATGGTTAGATTTTAGTCGGCACGGGATTTCGTCTCGGATTTCGTGGTGGTTATTGACCGTGTGACTTGCTTACCACCTACATCTACATCATAGCACAGTCAATTAAATAGTCAAGAAAATAAAATTATTATTTATTTTATTTTATTTTATTTTCTTTATTTTATTTTCTCTGATTATTTGGACATGTGTATTTTAATTTTTCTTTATAATATTTTATTAATTTCTTTTGTGTAAAAAAATTTAGAATAATGTAGTATATTTAATTTTAGTTTTAGTTATAATTTTAATTAATTTCAAATACGATTTTATTAATTGTTATTGAATAAATGAAATGAAACTAAAAAAAATGAGTCGGTGATTGCCGCGAAGTAAATTACATTCGGGACGGCTATCAACGGACAGAAAAATAGTTACCGATAAACTTACTATACCATCAGTAGATATTGTAGAATACTCTACAATCTACAACACTCCTTTTATATAATAGTTAAGTTTTAATTTGTATTGTTATTTTTATTTTTATGTTAATTGTGTGGCGTTAAATAAATATTTTTCTATTCTATTCTATTCTATTCTATTTGTTCTGAAGTCAGATTATGCGCTTGCAATGTTGTTTTTATTTGTTTTTTATTTATACCACTAATGTGGCAACCAAGAGCACGGCTTTTGATGGTACACAATCACTGTTGCCTATATACGATTGCAACATCAGAGATTCCGATATCACTTGCGCGTTGCTACCCTGAGACGTAAATCTAAAGCCTAATGTGCCTGTAATTTCCTGGCAACCATCCTTTAGAACCGAAACACAGCAATGCTATACTGCTTGGCGGTAGAAGTTATGGTGGTAGTACTTCTCCGGACGAGCTCTATCACAAAGTAAAAGTCAAAGTCAAAGTAAAAAATGATTTATTTCAATAAAATCACAAGGATCATTTTGAAACGTCTTAAAGCTAGGTGAATTTACGCCAGTTCCACGTGCCCCAGCTTAGAAGAATCTGGCAACAAACACGGCTGGGTTCCTAGCTTTTTTTTTGATGATCCCTCTTCATCATAAAGCTTCAGAGTGGTGCCAATCGAACTAGGTGAGGCTCATGCCAAGAATATAAGTAGGTAAGAAAGAGCAACGTTACTTTTTAGAGGTAATTACAGACATCTGATTCTAGTCTAGCTTACATTACTTCACCCCGGGGTGGCGAGTTTGCCGGCACGGAAGCTAAAGGCTAATTAACGTTTATTTTGATTTTGTGTAGGTCCAAGTGCGCGCATGTCAGTGCGAGCGAAAGTGTGCTATATATCTATGAATATTTATTGATGAACCAAATAATTTAGACGTTTCTCTGCAAATACAGCTGCAAGGGGCGTCAAACGCACATGTTTTTACCTAGGTGACCCATCTCTAACTCATTTAAATGTACGTAACCAACAAACTATGCTGTAGCAATCCTAGACCCGTAGTGTATTTATTTTTTATTTCGTAACTCGTTTCATGTAGACAGACTACCAAAACTCCACTTATCATGAATCATAGTGGGTAGTTTACCTATATGGTACGACAATATGAGTCACAAGTTCACAACAGTGCTTGTTAAATTGAGTAAATACCTATAATTTGACGTTTTTGCAATTTCTGCGCATTCGCACGCTCGTATGAGGTACTCGTGTAATGGTAGATTGCACACCTCATTTTGGGTAATGCAATACATTTGATATTTGTCGAAATAGAGACGAATTGTTGAATAAAGCTTTGAATTTAAACAAACAGGTAGCTAACTAACTGTGAATAATATTAAACAAAATATATCTATTAGGCAAGCAAGGCTATCGTCGTATATCGGACAAATCTTTGGTTGGCTCAAGATAACTAAACTATATAAAGTATCTCTGCTTCAGGTCTTGCAAAATTTACTCTTCAGCTAATTTTGCTCTGCTTGTCTGTCAGTTTGTTAGTACTTGTCTACAGGGGCCTAACCATGAACTCTTAGAGCGATTCAAATGAAGACCTAAACTAAATTTTTAAAAAAAAATTTGTCCCATGCAATCAATTAGACAATCATGTCATGGTATTTTGGCATGGTTGGGCCCCTGGTCGCATTTTACAACCAATCTATCTGGATGAAACTTGGTACACAGTTTTACGACCTTAGATATTATATATAGATTTTTTTGTCATCGGGGATTTTTGACTGATGAGGATCTTCGGCGTGATGATCAGAATACCTCCTCAATATGCAGTAAATGGTTCACTTTTCGAAGGTTGTGCTCGCAAAATCTGTTCGCAGGACTACTAGTAGATATCCAATCTGCATAAATATATTCTTATGAGTAAGCTAACCTACCCAGCTGGGCATTATTCTTTGTGTCCATAGATAGCTGGCAAGTACGAGGCTTCCGTCGATTGGGACCGGTAGGTATAGGGACCGCGGTCCCTTTCGCCGGATTGCTTTAATTTTATTATTTTTCTTCCGGCGAAAGGGACCGCTCTCGAAATGATCGAAAAAATCTATTGTCCAAGGCAGAAAAGTACAGTCAAAGGAAAAAGTAGATAGCAAGTAATATTATAGAACAAAACTCTTTGATTGTAGACATTATTTATTTCAAAAAAGAACAAATTATCAACAACTACAAATATATATTCCTATTCCTAGTTAAAATTTCAGCTTTACAGATACAGCCTGGAGACAGACAGACAGACAGACAGACAAACAGACAGCGTAGGCTTATTTATTAATAAACACAAATATTTTAAATTGAATAGATACTTACTCAGTAGACTGAGTCCAGTTTATTTAGATCCAAATAAAAGTTGTCCAATTCAGAAGCAGTAACAAAGTCCGTAATTTCATGCCAAGTCAGTCGTGTGAAGTAAGGTTCAAAATCCAGATAAACAAGCGAGGGTCAACAGTATCAAACTCATAGCACAAAACACAAGGTAGGAAAAACGAACGACTGCACTCTACAAACGAAAGTAAGAAAGTGAAGTAAAATTGTATATTATATTATTCATTAGTCGCATGAAGTGTCTCGTAATTCAAGCTCACTTTATTAGTATTTTTTTAAACGCCGACAAAACTAGCTAATAGAATAACAAAGGAAGCGGTTAGGCATATCAAAGGTCCAGCCGCATTTCTATTGTTTGTGCTTAGTCCTTACACTCTTTTCTGGCTTTGGCTATTGTTTCAGATTTAAGTAGAATTATACAATGCTTTTTTTCCCCAAAACATCATCTCAGAATTTTGCACGTGCAATATGGGAGCTAAATAAGTTCAATGTCTTTTTCTAATAATAAAATAACACTAACTTACGAATTATGTTATGAACTAGATACTACTTACATAAACATTGTCGTATTTATTTCGGATCTGTATCTTCGACGACTGTACAATTTACGTTGCATGGTTTGCGGTCCCTTTCGCCGGAAGAAAAATAATAAAATTAAAGCAATCCGGCGAAAGGGACCGCGGTCCCTATACCTACCGGTCCCAATCGACGGAAGCCTCCAAGTACTCGTAATACGAAAACAATGCTATGACGTGTTCTACGAGTTGAGTAATTTGTCTTGTTGTCGCTGTTAAACACAATTGCCCAGACTTCATGCATGCTGATACCATAAAATGAGTAACATTTACCCATAGTTTGAATGAGTTACGTGTAGGTTATAATGACTGTTTTATACTACGAGCTATATAGACTTCCAATCAGAGATGTAGGTACAATCAGCCTTTCCGGGTCCATTCGTATTCTGTGACCCGTAAACTCGCATTCAATCCTGGCTCCACATAAGTACCAGTGTAAGATAAACCTAACTAGTACAAGTACAGAACAATGGACGTCTCAATCTAAAGACCCTGATCGATCAGCAAAAAAACCGTGGTTTTACGGCTCCATGGCACAAAGTTCATGCTGGTCAAACTGCATCGATATCGATTCAAAACCGCGTCACTAAATACGCAATCAAGAGTGATTGTGTTTTTTTTTTTATACAACTGAAGTGGCAACCAAGCGTACGGCCCACAAGATGGTAAGCGGTTACCGCAGTCTATGGACGCTTGCAATACCAGAGGTATCACTCGCGGGTTGCCACCTTGAGGCTAAGATCGAAAGCCTCATGTGCCAGTAATTTCACCGGAAACATACCCTTCACACCGGAACACAGTAATGAGAGCATTAGCATTGCTTGGCGGTGATGTGAATCGACTTCTAGCATAATAAAATTGATATTTAGTTTAACAAGCCATGCAAAACTTTAGCAAAATTTAGTAAGTCAAATAAATAAAATAAACAACGCTGGACAATCCACACAGTCAAATAGACAGTTTTTGTTTGCTGGCTACGCTGCGTAGCGATTGGCCGAGTGTGCCATTGATAATTATGTCCAAACGGGCAAGTCTGATGTAAACGTCACCCTTGACTATAACTGTGTAGGCAGTATTACCCATCAATGTTTGTTTTGCATGGCAATAAGTACACTGTGCTCGTCGCCCTGACAAGTTTTGCCTAGTAATTTCACTTGCTACTTGCTACAGGGCTCTTGAAACCTTAACACAGTCACACCCCGGACACTCTCAATAAAATGTATGAAGCAAACACGTCGCAATCATGCATGTGTTGTTAATGTAAACGGTGCCGTTGTTTGTGTAAGTTGGTGTCCTTGGTGTCCCCACCAAATTATAGCAAGAGCGAGATAGTGCACTTTTGCTTGCGCTGGCATGCGCGCGCTTGGATTTACACAAAATCAAAATAAACGCATGCCTTAGCCCTTAGCTTCAATACCGGCGAAAGGTGCCGTGTGGTGCCGGCAAACTCGCTCTCGGGGTGGGGTAAGTAAAACCGGTGGGAGGTAGAGTGGCCATTCTGTACGTAGTACCCGTAGTATCTGTTACACAGTAATGCTTGCACGTTACTGCTTGGAGGCAGAATATCTGGCACTGCGATTATGCTACCAAGACGGACTCTTGCAGAAGAGTGCTACTATCAGGTAGACAAATGGTACCGCTACTTATATTGTTTGATTTGCGAGTCGAACGGAACCAATGACGGCATGTAAACCGTTGGTATTTCCACTGTGGTCTTACGACTCCTTATAAGTAGTCGATTCAAGCACTTACGCACGGCACAATTTTACTACTCTTCTCCATTCCATTGTTTACATTTCAACACTAAAATACGCGAGTAAGGAAACACTAGAATTTAATGTCTAACGTTAGGTAATTTGCTATTCAAGCCTATGGTTCTTTCAGTCCTAGCTGCAACGCCTAAAACTACATGAATTTCAACCTTATGTCAAAGATTTAGGTATATGTAGGTATTTACAAAGACCAAAATACGACGGTAAAGGCTACGTAAAGTAGACACAACTTGAGTGCAAGCCGCCTCACTTATTGCCAACAATGCTTACTTATATCGAAATTTGGGTAGGCCCCGGATTGGTATAAGAAACGTGGGAAAGATAACAAATTGCAGCAAAAACGCCTAGGTATATTGCTAGGTAACCCTAGGTGTCCTAAAACCATTTTATTCATCATCATCATCATGACAGCCTTCTAATGTTCCCACTGCTGGGACACTGGCCTACTCTCAGGCGAGAGTGATTGGGTCTTAATCCACCACGCGGACCCAATGCGGATTGGTGGATGGCACATGTCTTTCGAATTTTTAGTTCTTGGACATGCCGGTTTCCTCACGATGTTTTCCTTCACCGTATGAGAGCACTGGCATTGTGCACATAAATTTTTCGAACAGAAAAATCCATTGGTGCACGACCGGGTTTGAACCCACGACCTTAGGATTGGAAGGCGGGGTCACTACCACTAGACCACCGGTGCTCTCATTTACCACTTTATTAGCTGGCGTTTAATCCAACACGATTAAAACACGACCAATCAGTGTCATTAATTTTCATTAAAGATTCTGACCCCGCTCGTTACACTGCGTCAGTCATAATCAGTTATTTAAATACAATAGAAATAAGGAATAAGTAGTTAGTTGCGGGGTGAAAGGAGTAATTAATCAAAAGTTTTGGTCGAATGGAGAAAATACCTATTGGGATGAAAATTCTTGGGATGAAGTAGCACTCTTTTTATGTCACACATTGGTGTGGAAGTCACATATGTGCTTATTAGCTTTATGTGAAGCACTCTTATTATGAATCATTACTTTAAATACAAAAAACTTTAAGAGCATATATTATACTTGGTTTTGTTTTCCAGATGTCATAGTTTACTTAGATGTTTTGTCTGCTTATTCAGATAAATTACAAAACAGCAAAATGCTGAATGGGTCGGGTCCACTGCGATAATCCTAAAGATCTTCTGTTACACGTGTCTGTCTGCTTAGCGCGTTTTAACGCTTCGTAATTTCACATGCTCTCATTATTCAAGCTTTGTGCAATCTTTTTGACCTTCTTTATCACTTTTTTAGTACCTATTAAGTATAGTTACTTAATAGTTACGATGATAATGTTTGGCTTTTGAAAACCTAAACACATCCTTTGAAAAAACCTATAATTTTTTCCTTAAAATATTTTTATTCAATAAAACCACAAGGATCAATTTGAAACTTTTTAAGCTAATTGAATTTTGGGCAGAAATTTTTTGGGTCGAACGGGTAAGCACTCAATTTTTCACAACAGAAATCTTCTCTAATTTGGTACACTTCTGCAACGTATAAATAAATTATCATAATATGTAGTTCGTCTTGTAACAGATATTACCCGAAAATCGGTACAATTTTATTCATAACTCCACTGGACTACATAATAGTCGCTAAAGTTACGTGCTGCTCCTCGCTTCCTTGTTATGTAACGGATATTCACTTAGTTATTAGGGTTGCCACTTGTTACACAGAACCTATTGAACTTGTGTTCTTAATTATTTCCTTTTTCCATGCTTATTTTCTTAGCATAAGCCTCTCTGATTGGCACCACACTGAAGCTTTATGATGAAGAGAGATCATAAAAAAAATGTTTTATAACCCAATCGAGATTTTCAAAATGATCCTTGTAATGCATGTGTTTTTTTTTTGACTTGCTGTCGATTTGACACCATTCTAGTCTATTAGTCAAGGGACATTATTTTATTTTGAAAAAATACACACCATAGAACTTGACTATTTAAAACGATGTGGTAAATATATTGAGAACTGTGTATAAATGCTTACACTAAATTATTATGGATTTGCTGTATTCAGTTTTGCATAACAATAACATTTAGGTATTATTATTTGTCAACCCTAATAAATATAAATAATATAAAATAAAATAAGTGGATAAATATTAGCAAAAAAAATATATAGATAATACTTTACAACCTGCGTGTGGCAGCCCTAAATCAAGTAAACTTGTAGTATCAAACTAGGTGTAAGTTTGCTGTAACTCAGTGATTGCATTGCCTTTATAACTTATCTCGGATCTCCTTTGTACGCGCTCAGAGTACCGTAGTACCTATCTACTTCCCCGTCTTTGTAAGTCTGAAACGTGCGCAAAAAAACCACGTATTTTGGTGTAATGGAAGTTAAGTATTGCTTTTGTTTCGTGTCTTTGTTTTAAATTTTTGAATTAATTATGACTGCGCATGCAAATGTTAATCAGTTCGAATTAAAATATTCAAACAGCAGTTTGCCGTTCTAACAAAATTTACAAAGGGTTCAAAGTCATAGGAACAGGGGCTTATAATATTTTTAACTCGTTAATTTTGTTTGGACGTGCACACTTAAGAACTTTTTTATGTGAAATACCTCATCTAAGTGAGAAATAAGTACTTACACAACCACGAAAATAAACACACTAGTAGAAAAAACCATATTTTCATTTACACATATCACGTTGTTAAAAATATTACCAAAAAAAAACCACACTTGATGTCAAACCTAACCAATATTTTTTTACTGGCAATATTTTAAATGTCGATTCTACATTGCTTTTTTGACAAATACCTATGATATCTAACATTTTAGTTATATTGGAACAAGTATAATTTAGTCCAAGCTCTTGTAAACGTAGTGCTTATAATTCTTTTAGGCTCTAGCATTCTGTATCTGTAGCTCTAGAAAGATTTGTGTAGGCTTTTCCAAGGAGATCACGCAACCAAATAGTCTAATACCTATGTCTTGCGTCGAAACAATAGTTTGTACTGCAATACAATCTGCATCAGACAATGGGCGTTTATCCTAACATCTTTATTAGTTAGTTACACCCATAATAGACTAGGACGGCTACAGCTGATGAATGTGTCAGATAAAGAGTATGAGGACAGTAGGTATAGTTCACACAGCGGATCTAGGCTTTCGTGAAGTTATCCGTTTGTGATGCGCGAAGACAATTTAGTTTGAAAAAGCTCCATTGCGCATCGAAACGGCTAATTTCACGACAGCCGAGATTTTGAGACCTATATATTTGTCATTTTTACTTTTACTTCTTATTTTATTATTCATAAAACAGATTATTATAATCAAGTTAGCTTTAAGAATAAAATAATAATTGATCCAGATTCGTAATCAAATATTTGTAATAATTATAGTGTTGCTAAAAAAGTTATGTAAAAGTCATGCTGAAAAATACATCTCAGACTCAACCGGCCCCCAATTGCGACTAGACCAATCGTTTTTATCACGCTCTCTTTCTCTCTTAGCAAAACGTTCACTAGAGTATGGTCTGTCCTTGTCATTCTATTGGTCACAACTCCACAAGAGATAACTAGAAGTTCTACTCCTAACGTTAGGTACTCCTGTTTTAGCTTAAAAATGTGTATGAGGTTTATAAACCAACTATCTAGGTACCTAGTGCCTTCTCTTTTTAATTTAAGTCTACTACATCCATACGTTACTGGCAGAGATCGCTTAGCAATAAGGCCGCCCATTGTGTTATCTTATTGTTTTGTATTTTCTATGTGGTGATCAATAAAGCGTTATCTATCTATCTATCTATGTATCTATCTATCTATGTATCTATCTATCTATGTATCTATCTACCTACTGAAGATACTAAGGTTTATAAAATGGTTGTGTCAGAGGAGGCAATTTTTATAAATAAAAAACCGGTTTCTTTGCAATGATTTATTGCTACGCATCTTTATTTATCAAAGTTTTATGGTCTATTCAATTAATTAGCACATTGACTTAAAAGTCAACTGCTCAATGTCAACGATTGACTTCAAAAGCTCTCGACAGCCGCAAATTATCCAGCAGTCTATAAATATTATTTTTTATAATTGATTATGCCGACACCATCTGTTATTTTTATTTAAGAAAACACAATTGCAAATATTTAATATGCCTGGGTATTTTTAGCCCCGCTTGCGTTTCACTACTATCTTTAAAGACTGTGAAATTCAATGATATTTAAATGTATTTTAAACCTACATCGAGCTCTTAGAAATGACTCTCTGGGGACAAAGCACGAAAAACTCGTTTGAAAACTGTAAACGATAAATAGTGCTCCCACACTGATGTTAAAAAATGTGCACAAAATTTTTCTAACACTATGAGTAAATTTTTGTATAAAAATGTTTACTAACATCATCTAACATGAAAACATTTCCTAACATTGTGATCAAATGTTTTGTTGAAAATGTTTATTAATGTTTGTAAACATTTTTAACAGCAGTGGGTGGGAGCGCATCAATATCGTACAGCTGTAATTTTTATAGGGTTTTCACAACGCCTTTTTCGTGCGTAAAATGAACTACCAAAACTCTTATAAATTGACAAATGGACAATGCGTTAACGTTTACGATTGTCAGACGAGTTTTTGTATTCGCTCATAACGAACGTACTATCTATTTCAATCGCATGCCAAGCATCGTTGTATTCCGGCTCCGATTGTTCAACTAAAATAAAAAAATACTCAAATTGTGTATTGTAATTTACTTTTTATTGTTACAGATCGATGTCCCGGGAACCAAACCCCCTCGCACGAGGTTCACCTGCACCGGCCGGCCATCAGGCTACTACGCTGACATGGACACTGGATGTCAGGTAAGATAAGAACAAGGGCCTAAAGGGCGTATAGTAGGGACAGCATGGCAAGGGATTTAAATTTTTATCAACGGACATTAGCTCTATCTTTATAGAAATACGATCTAAAGTCAAAGTCAAAGTCAAAGTAAAAAATTAAATCCCTTGCCATGCCGTCCCATTCTGCGCTGGCCATTATTCGCTTTGACCAAACGCGGGCTCGTTGCGATATCTGCGTGGAATAGTCGTCAACGAGCCACGTTTTGAGCTCGTCTGATTGTTTTTTCAAGGGCAACCTATAGCGAAACTATCGCTATTGAAACAACACTGATGCAGAATACCATTTTACATTATGCACACCATGGAGCGTGTGGAACACGTTGTGACGTCACACCACACGTGCCATGTTCCTATGTTAATTTAAAGTTAAACTAATTTGTAGTCAGTATAATAAGACTTAATTTATCTGATAAAAAAATATATAATAGTAGCGAACTTTTTTGTTGTGTGGTGTCTTAAATGCATCATTATTATTAGGTATTTATTAACCCGTTTTATAAACTATTTATGTTTTTGTGCATAAATATCAATTGCAGTCAAATCATTTAGTGTTTGTGATCACGTTTAACCAAATCCTTAATTGACCAAGCGAGCGAAGCGTCTCAGTTTTGAGATTGGCAAAAAATGCTTTTGGTTGTCAGTCAGTTTGTGTTCTCGCCTACGGGTCGCATTTTTCAACCAATCTGGTTGAAACTTGGTATACAGGTTCTATGACTTTATAGAAGTTGATTATCGTCGGGGATTTTTGATAGGGGGCGTAGTTTCTCTAAAAAAGGGTATAAAGGGGCTACTGGATATCTCCGTCTAACGTGATTTGATTTCGATGATTTTTATTTTATTTGAAAGGTAAATATTTCTAAGTTTGTCTGATATTGTAAAGTCTTATGAGGATTCAGCGTGATGAGCAAAATAGTTCCCCAAAATGCAGTATGTTGCTCACTTTCAAAGCTCACTTTACAAGTTTGTGCTTGGAGGTTTACTGTTCGGAGAACTGCTAGTAAATAATGACGTCAAATCATTAGATTCACCAGTTGTAAGAAGATTTCGTCAACGGTTACACTCGGTCATAAGTATCCACACGTGTACATATGAAAGTAGCATGAATGATCTTTCGATTTCCAAACACCACTAATCACGACTAGTTGAATCAATCGGACGATTCGCTTGGTTATTGCGACCGTAATTACCTATGGTATTCTTTATAATCTCTCGTGCATTGTTTAGTTTGTGCAATGGGCAATGAGATAACATGTAACAATGTTTAAGTTCAATAACAGTAATTCTTATATTGAACCTATTAGTAATCTTAACTGTTTTAAGTGAAAAAAAATAATGAAATGAATGAAAATTAAAAATGAATGAATGAATGAGGTATCCAGGCAAATTTCAGATAACAGGCAGTGTCACATAGAAACGTAGATTAAAACGTTATTCATTTTTAGTAGCAGTTCACAATAGTAATACTTCGACCGAGCTGAGAATAAACACCCTATATAATGATCTAATAAATCTGAAAGTATGAATATTTGTTTGTTTGTGGCTCAATCGCGCCTGTAAAGTTTTGGACTAGCTCAAACCTAAATACTTAGATGTTGGTACCACGCAAGCGAAGCCGCGGGTGAAAGGTAGCTCTATACGTAGAAGTTCATTTATTCAATCAAATTCAAATTCAAAAATGATTTATTTCAATATTATCACAAGGATCACTTTGAAACGTTTTACAAGCTAGGAAAATTTACGCCAATTCCACGCGCCCATGCCGTAAAAGAACTGGCAACAACACTCGGCTGGGTTTCTATCGCTTTTTTGGCATGAACCTTGCTATTGATAAGAATGCCGAGTAGAGTTGGAGCATAATCAAGCTTTTTTATCATCTAAGTATTTAAAATTTTGTGTCGCTTGGGATTTTGTTAAAAAAGCGTAGGTACACAATCAGCAGCAAGTAGGTACACATAAACGCGGCAGAATTTCACATTCCTATAGTACAATCCTTCATCAATTACCGTTGGTATGTTCATTTAAAAAATATTATTGGTGTTGCCATCATTAAAATAAAAAGAAAACACCGACAAATGACGAATTACGCGCCAGATGCGCCCACCTCCCAAGGTGAGCTACCCTGGCCATGTATGGTGCTACCACGGTCAGGGTACCACGAGTCTTGTGGGATAAAGTTACGCAATATTGAGTCAGTGTGCCATTAAGAATGGATTATTCCCATCTATCACCTAGTTTTGTCCCCTTAAGGTGACAGATCGCACCAAAAAGTGCTATCTGTCACCCCGTCAGTAACGAAAGGAGAGATAAAACTTTTTCAACAAAAGTGGGACAGAAATACATTATTATACATGCTTGTCCTTCAATTAATAAGCGGTATACATTCAGTCTGTTTAGGTAGTACCGTAGTACTAATATTTGTTCTGTGGTAGTACTACAAAGAAGGTTAAGAATGGGGTAAACATCTCATTTATCATCTATCTATATCATCATCATCTAAGCGCAAAAAAGGCTATCGCAAAGTTCAGTTTAGTAAAAAGTTGAGCCTGTGGTTAGAGCTGTGGATAAGTACCTAGGTATATATAGATTTGCAGAAAATGTCTTCATGTTTTTTTATAAGTAATGATTCGTTAACCTTTTGCTCCCGGTGTTGTTGACTTGGCCTTTTTCGGCTATTCTAAGGTATGTACTGGTAGATGGATGGTCTCTGTAATTTCGCTCTTGCATTTATTAACACGCTATCTTTTGCTTGCGGCTTCGCTCGCATAGTACCTAGTTAAACAAATTTTATGTCCACAACTATTTTTATATAAAGTTTTATTCAAATCGGTTCAGCTGTTACAGTGTGATAAACACAAACATACCTTCATAGTATCAGTAGGCTAAATAAGAAACAAAGTCCAATAATAAATAAAATCAATAAATAATGCTGGACAATCCACACAGCATCATCTAGTCCCAGGGTAAGCTGCTGTCAAACAGAGCTGTATTATGGGCACTAGATGACTGATATATACTTAATACAATATAATACATATATAGATATTTTTTATTATATATAGAAAATACCCAGAACACCCGGAACAAATATTTGTGGATCGTACAAACATTTGACCCGAGGCGGGAATCGAACCCGCAACCTCTGCGTCGCAGGCGGACCTTCGCCCGCTGCGCCACATCGGTCGTCATGAGTCTGGATCTTATAAAAATCTTTATAAAATACATTCTTACATGATGATTCAAAGAACCGATAACGTAATTCGACGAGATCTGCTCACTTTTACATAATTTATAGTTCCTTGATCAAATAAAATACGACATATTAGGAGATTGGCAAAGCTCACGAGCAACTTGCGGTTTAACTATAATTTTACCATTAAAATGATGGCGATCGTGACTTCACTTGCGTAGGTCGATGTTCTATCAATGGTATTTAGTAAAATACTGAGTTTAGACTTAGCACGTGCTCAGGAGTTAAATTTATTGAGTGTGCAAAATAGTTACAAGAACGAATCAAAATTTAACTCACCACTGTTTTGATATAAAACTGCTGTTTTAACAACAATCCATGCGCGTTATTTAGATAGATTAAATAGAAAACACTTTATTGTACATCACACAGAAAACAAGAAAATAAAAGCTTGAAAACTAAAAATTGCGGAAGTACAATGGGCAACAAGTATTTATTTACTTTAGAAAATATTTTATTGAGAAAAATCGTTGTATTTCATTTATTACAAGGTCAAAAACAGATTTATTAAATTGATGAAATTGATATCTACACAATTTGAATTCTAACATCCTGTTTTTTTGTCTCGTGATAGGTATTAACATTTTAACGTTATGGTATAATAACTACAGTATTGCCTGAAACTATTTCTTTATCATTTATTACTTAGCACAAACTCACCTTAAAAATACACAATAATACCAAGTTCAGGTCACGTAAAAATGACATAGGGCAGGCATAACTTATGCTCTTCCAAAAAAAGGAAACTCACTAGTGACTTAATTACAAGCTTTACGAGAATGGCAACATTTTTCGTAATAGCAGACATTTTGAAAAATCACCTTAATTATGCAGTCGTTAAGATGCCTTATTATTTAATGATGTTATTGGGCTAAATGTAAAGTTCAGTTTTGACAAGCATCTTGAATGGGCGGATACACTTGTTGTGAAAAATATTAAGTACTAGCTGTGCCCTACGGTTTCCCGCGGTGTAGTTTTATGCTATCCCATGTCAAAAAGAGATTATTCTGACGACGGATGTGGCGCGGAGGACGAAGGTCCGCCTGCGACGCAAGAGGTTGCGGGTTCGATTCCCGCCTAGGAATAAATGTTTGTACGATCTGCAAATATTGGTTTAGGGTTATGTATACTTAATCAAAAATATTAGGTATTGTATTGTATATCAGTCATCCAGTACACATAACACAAGCTCTGCTTAGCTTGGGGCTAGATGATGTTGTGTAGATTGTCCAGCTTTATTAGGTATTAATAATAGCTATAACATTCATAACAGGAGGTACGTAGCTGTTCAAAGCTCGGCCGAATTAAGTTTAAAATATAATTATAACCTTATAATTATGACAAAAAAGTTCCTCAAAACAATAGGGTTCACACGCTGCCGTGCCGTAGATATAGCGCGCCCAGCTGGCAACCCTGACCTATTCCGGCGCATGCGCATTCCAGCCGGTATCACGAGGCTGAGCATCGGGAAAGTGAACGTTTCAAATAAAGTTACAAAACATAGAATTACTTCTTCTTAGTGGTTAAAATCATTGCTCGTTTTTCATCGTATGAGTATCTGTCATTATTATGACATTTCAAAGCGCAAACTTGGTGCAAAGGCATGGCACAAGTAATATGCGCAGTGAAAATATCCAACTCAGTTTATTCCTGTGAAAGTAACGTAGATTTCATGTTTCAATCTTCTTTTTATTTATTTTTATGGCTTGAAATGTCACAATTATGTCACTAGATTATTGAAATGACACTTTACCCTTCTGCTCAAATAACTCTCAACTACTTATGATTCAACATCCGCATGCCACATGCTCAGTGTTTGTTTATGTACCTATTACTTGACTGCTTCGTCAGTTCGTCTAGCTAGTCAAATGTGAAAATGTCAAACTTTTGTAACAGTGACAGCGAACTGTGAAATGTAATTATTCGAACGAATGATTTACGTGTACACCATCACAGTCCGTACTTCTGTGGGTGGTCGTAAGTATAGTTCGCACGGCGGATCTCGGCCGTAGTAAAGTTAGCAGTTTCGATGCGCAATGGAGCTTATTTGAACTATATTGTCTTTGCGCATCACAAACGGCTAACTTCACGGAAGCCTAGATCCGCCGTGCGAACTATATGTGATGTATGTTACCTTAGTTAATATATATTGATAATGTATTTTTACAACGAATGTGGCAAGGAATGGCAACACTTATACGTGCACTGTGAGCATAATTCTTCAGATGATTAGTTTATATATAATTAATTATGATAGAACATCACGAGGTAGGTTCATTTAGTTAGTTTTATGGTATATATAAATATGGGTCTGTCTTAAGTTATGAACTTACTAAGTTGCCTGAAATAAAGATTATATTATTATTATTCAATCTTTCGTACTTTGACTTCGAAGTTTTTGACTTGACATTTCATACCTAAATAAATGAACGGCCTGCGACTTTGTCCGCGTTGAGTTTTTAATGCTAACTACATCTACATCATAAGGGATTACTCCCATCTTTTACCCCACTCTTCCCGCCTAGGGTGACAGATAGAACAAAAAAGTAGGACCGTCACCCTATTGCACAAAGGGTTGAGAGCTCGTACTTAGCAATACTTTTATTTTTTTTTTTGGATAGAAAGAAAGTCGCGCTAACGAGTTCTTTTCAAAAACAATCAAAACGCTACTTGCCTTCACTTACGACGTTGGAAAGCCATCGTGGGAGTTTTTACAGTCACAACTATACCAGCCAGTAGAACTGTGCCCACGGTCTGCTATTGCCCAATCTTTGTGATTTTCCACTTTAGCATGAAACCGATGCAATGCCTTTTTTATCAAATGCAAATTCATTTGCGTGACAAAAATACAGAATGGTGTTGCGGTATTAAAACAAACTTGACGTAGGTAGTAGGTACATATATAAGTAGTGCGAGAGCTCGAATAAATTGAAATTAAATAAATCTTCTGTCATGGCCTAACAACTTTGAAAAAGCCGGGACCAACTGCACGGGAGCGCTCAGTTGAAATTGCCACTGGCGGTCAGCCATCGAAATACTTAGTGACTACGAGGAACCTACGGAACAGTGCTAAACTTCGTTGATCGGCTTAGATCAACTTAGTCAAATACGTCACGAGCGCTCCGTAAAGCGAGCGTCGTAAAGCTGTTACTAACTGGCATTACTATCCGAAATACCACTAGTCATAGCCAGAATTCCATAGTCAGTATTCCTACAGTGCTCGATTGCCATCCTCTTCACAGCGCTGTTCCATTGAACCAGTTTCCTCACCTTGACCTTTGCTTTACGTAACGGTTAAACTACGGCTGTCGGATGCGGGCACGGTGACAGGCGGAGCGGAAACTAAATTACACTCGTTTTTGTATTGGTCCAGCAAATTAAAACTAGCAGTTCTCCGAACAGTAGACCTCGCAATCACAAACTTGTAAAGTAAGCTTTGAAAGTGAGCAATATACTGCATTTTGAGAAACTATTATATATTTTGCTCATCACGCTTATGATCTTCATCAGTTTTTCACCTAGTATCACACAAACTTAAAGTTAATACTTACCTTTCAAATAAAATAAAAATCATCGAAATCAAATTACATTAGACGGAGATATTTGGAGGTCCCCTTTTTGTCCCTTTTTTGAGAAAGTACGCCCCCTATCAAAAATCCCCGACGACAATCAAATTCTATAAAGTCATAGAACCTGTATACCAAGTTTAAACCAGATTGGTTGAAAGATGCAACCTGTAGAGACGAGAACACAAACTGACCGGACAAACTGACAACCAAAAGCATTTTTAGCCAATCTCGAAACTGAGACGCTTCGCTCGCTTCGCTCGCTTCGCCCGCTCGGTCAAAAAATAACTTACCTACTCTTTTTTTGTGATGCTATTTATGTTTTTTTTATTATTTGGATTGCCGTTGTTGATTGCATTCTAGTCCTTGCAACAAATCCTATTTGAGAGCCGTCTTGTTATCAGTGCGGTTGCTTACCTACTAAAATAAAACCAATTCTTTAGGACTGATTCAGTGAGTCATCAAAATACATCTCGTACTTTGGAAATTAACATAGTTAATATTTATAATCATAGCAACTCAGTAGTGATACTAAAATAGTTCGTTCGTTCGTTCGTATGAGTCAGTGGCCAACTGTGGTGACAGAGTTTCTAGGCCACCCGAAGGCCTCTGTCATGGCTTAACAACTTTGAAAAAGCCGGGACCGACTGCTTAACGTGCTCTCCGAAGCACGGGAGCGCTGAGTTGAAATTGCCACTGGCGGTCACCCATCCAAATGATGACCCCCGCAGAACAGTGCTTAACTTCGTTGATCTGTTAAGAACAACTTAGCCAGCTACGTCACGAGCGCTCCTAAAATAGTAAAAATATCACACATTAATTTGCTAATTTCTAGCCAACCACAAATCCGCTCCGCCTACGAATGTCTTCCAACAACACCGAAAGCAAAAGTTAACTTGCACTTTCTTGATTCTTATTTATTTTTGTGTGAAGGATGACTCGGCCGTGATTTACTAAATTGATCTTACATTGCCAGGTACAATCAAAGTGCAATCAGGTTTATAATGGTAATAAAAAACTTGATCATGTAATTTTTTAGTGGTTTTTTTTTTTTTTTTTTTTCATACAACTGAGGTGGCAACCAAGCGTACGGCCCACAAGATGGTAAGCGGTTACCGCAGCCTATGGACGCTTGCAATACCAGAGGTATCACTCGCGGGTTGCCCTGAGGCTAAGATCGAAAGCCTCATGTGCCAGTAATTTCACCGGAAACCATACCCTTCACACCGGAACACAGCAATGCGAGCATTACTGCTTTGCGGCAGAAATAGGTTCGGTGGTAGTCCTTCCCCGGACGAGCTCTATCACAAAGAACTCTACTACTCTTTCAAGTTTCTTGCAACTTTTTTTAATTTGTCAGCTATTTTTGTTTATTTTTAGTTTTTAAATAGCCTCATGTATAACTTGCAGCTTAGCAAGACTTCAAAATTGCTTTATATTGTACCTTTAGTATACAAGACCCATCATAAAACCGTTTTATGAATATTCAACTAGGTATTTTCATAACCAGAATTTAACGTAAAAGAAGCCGTGGTGCATGTGTATCTAATTTTTGAGAGCTGACTGTTTTTTACCCTGTTTAGTCCAATAAGTTTACCATTTTTAAGTTATTAAAGCAAGTACCTTAGATATTAAAATCGAAACTTCAATAGCATTTACCCTGTGTCTTTACCATTATTTAGTTATTTAGGCAAGTGCAATATTTATATAATAAATCGAAATGTATATAAACAATCATTAACATCACAATAGGCGACCTTATCGATAATAGAATCTCTAACGCGGGTGTCTCAACATCTATTAACAATATTGATGTCTAACTATTCGATAAGTCATGACGGAGGCCTTCGGGCGGCCTATTAACCGTCACCTTAGTTACCCACTGCTTCATATACTTACTTACGTTCTATTGGCACTTTTTCCTTTTTTCCTTTTTACTTTTTACAGCTCTGTTTAACAGCAGCTTACCTTGGGGCTAGATGATGCTGTGTGGATTGTCCAGCATTATTTATTTATTATTTATTTATTTATTTGGGTCTTTTCATAACCAGGGGCGCGTCGGACAGCGTAAATTCACTGTTTAGGACATTTTAAAGTGGTCCTGTGATTTTATTGATACTAACTACTATAACTAACTAACTATTTTGAAATTGAATTAATAATTAAATAAATAATGCTGGACAATCCACACAGTATCATCAAGCTAAGCAGAGCTTGTGTTATGGGTACTAAATGACTGATAGGTACTTAATACAATATATTTTTTATTATATAACTTACATAGAAAATACCCAGAACACCCGGAACAAATATTTGCAGATCGTAGAAAATGTTTTGTTCCAAGGCGGGAATCGAACCGCAACGTCCTGCGTCGCAGGCGGACCTTTGTCCGCCGCGCCACATCAGTCTCACATGAATGATGAGTTAATCCGCATCTTCTGGGTTCCGTGACTTGGTATCATCTGTGATATGTAGCCGTTTTTTTTTATTAACGAGGAGTAATCTGCAAACAGACATCCTTTCGCATGAGGGTGCGAACAGGGGTGTGTAAGGTTGTCCGACTAAAAAACGTCAGACGACTCACTAAACCTCCTCGGTTGCCAGCCTCGTTTGGGTCAAAGGGATCCCCGAACTCCTAGGATCTCTGGGGTTCCCCTCTCACAAATTGCTGCGGCCGCAGCTCATCCTGGGAGTGGCAAGCCACTCCGGCACATCCTCGGATGCGACGGCAGGAACACGAAACTATGTTACTGCCCCCCTCCCTGGGTTTGTATGTAAACGAGTGACCTGGAGATGGATATGTAGCCCTATGCTAGCCCATTATTCCTAAAAAGCTCGCACTGTAATACTTAAAAAGCTTCATTAATATCTTTGAAAAATATGAGTACTTTGTTCGATTGTGGCATCCGCATTCAGATGTATCAAAATGTATTGTCAATTTAAACTCCGCAATAGGCATTCTTATACCAACATTTATATTGAACTCGTGGAATATCTTCGTTCAAACGTTGTTTTTTAAAACCCTTAGAAAATATAATTTTTATTGTAATAATTGTCGTTTATATTGTTAGATACGTAGCTGGATCCAAAATGCGGAGCTAGTCCATAAAAACGTATCGCCGTTCGTTAGTCTCGCTAAAACTCAAGAACGGCTGGACCACCCGCCACCAATCGTTATATCTTCAAACATGAAAAACTAAAACAACGAAACAAGAATTCCTAAAATAATATCGTGATTCGTGACTGTGTTAGACGCATCGTGCATTCGAATTCAGATTGTAACGAATTGATTAGATACGTTGATTTTTGTATAAGTGGCGCGCTTTTGTTTTTACTGATCATCAATAGAAAAAATGTCTTGCCATTTTTGTTGTCAGTATTTTTTTCCTTGACAGCTAAGGCAGGTGTCTCACCGCGGGCGACTGGCGATGAGCGAGTTGTCGCCAGTAAACAAATACACGTAAGCAAAAGATAATTGGCGAGTGATTTTGCGAATAGTTTATCGCCCAGGCGACAGGCGTCGCCCGCGGTGAGACAACTGCCTTAGCTGTCAAGGAAAAAAATTCTGACAACTAAAATGGCAAGACATTTTTTCAAGTCCCGAAAATGAATTGCTAAGCGTTAGTCTTGCTAAAACTCGGACTGATTTGGCTAATTTTGGTCTTGAAATATATAAACGAGTCCAGGAAAGGTTTAAAAGGTTAAACAATATGGAAAAATTGACCATTTATGATGTACAATTCAAATGCATCAGATAAGTTCAATCGGGTATCACTTGGTATTCATTATCTGCCGATCGAGACGCATAATGAGCTGCGCGCACGCATGCGAGCATTTTAAGTGCTACACGATTATTTAATCTATTATTTAACCTTTGTGTGTAGAATTTATAGCTTGTAAATTTGTATGCTTTGCTGGTGACAAAGTTTGCCAAACGTTCGATTTTATTCATTCCTGGAAGTTACAAAACAGATGAAAAATCTTTGGTACCTACAATTCTGTTTAACTTTACTAATGAACTCACACAGCTAACACAGTTAACCTCAAACGAAAAACATCGACACGTGTTCATCGCTTTACGGGACATCATCAGGAACATCGACTTGTTCTTTGGCAGACGTGCTGCTTCGTCGAGCGCTGGAGCCAAACTGAGAGTTCCTCACTGGAGATTTTTCATCTGTTTTGTATCTTATATTGGATATTCACAAAGTAACGCCTGAATCTATCAATTATTTCTGGAAGTAGCATTGTTTTTTTTATTACTTAGATGACAAAAAGCATACGGCTAAACTACGGTTATGGCGAATGTTGAATTCTTGGATATGCTGATAATCTTCACCATGTTTTCCTTCACCGTTTAAAACACTGGCATCGCGCACATACATTTTTTTTTGATAGTTTGTTTTTCGTTTTTTTTTTTTATTTGATTACGGACTGGTTTTGAACCCACGACCTTAGGAATGGAAGGCGCGGTACTACTAGGTACTAGACCGCCAGCACAAAATAGATATCCACCAGTGTCCGTTTGGAATATAAAGTTCTCTGTAATGATGGCAACTGAAACCGCGGGACGCAAATAGTAACAAATACGTAAGTAATTCTGGTAGGAACGACATGTGAAGGCCCCTTCCTAGCTCTTTGTGATAAAGTAGAGATAATTGCGTTCGTAGCAAGTGGAATCTAAAGGTGCGGATAGAGGTCGTTGATTTTTCATTCAGCGTAATGATAAATGAAAAATAAATGATTAATCGATCATTCGTTTTTCATATCATAATGAAATATCTCTCTCTAGTAGTCAATATTTGATTAAAACTCAATTAGTTAGTAACGTTTTCAAATGCGCTAGTAAAAGTGAGTAGGTACTTATATGCTGTGTGGATTGTTCAGCATTACTCCTAAGTAACTTTGAATTCGAGATATTCCTTTTCATTTCATAATGAAATATTTTAGGTCTCTAGTAGTCAATATTTGATTAAAACTCAATTAGTTAGCATTCTGAATTTCAGAGTTGTGAGTAATGCTGGACAATCCACACAGCATATAAGTACCTACTCACTTTTACTAGCGCATTTGAAAACGTTACTAAAGACCCTAGTGACAAAATCCAACGAAAAAGTAATAAATTAGGATTTTAGTCAATAAAACTTTTTTGTTATAGTTTTATTTCAACTAATTAACTTAAACACAAACTGTTTACGTGACTAGATACAAAATAAGGTGAGTAATGTATTAATTTAGTGTTCTTAAAAAATTTTGAGTTAAACTATTTTACGTTTTATGTCTTCATAAAAATGTTCATTGATGGCCTTCGACAATCACGGAATTATTTAACAAATCAACGCAAAACGGTTCCTGGGCATAAATAACTGAATAAATCTAAGAACTGGTTGAACAAGGTTTAGCCCACGCAGTCAAGAACTCGAGCACAGACCATAAATGCGCGGGCCCACCGCGGTGCACGGAGCGGCTACGCACGTAGTCGTGGGTCATATTCGTGTACTCCAGTGGAAACGTAAACCCACGTTGTCAAACAAATTAATACACGCAGCTAAAATACGCCGCGTGCCCGTGCTCAGCATGCATTAAAGTACAACAAAGAAAGACGCAACTGCGAACTTGCGTCTTTAGCTATAGGTACATAAAGCTCATCTAAACAGGTAAAGCCATGGTCATAAGCCCTTATTCTTAAAAAAACTGTCGTTTCAGCAGCTTCCTAAATATTTTTTTTCCTTGTAATTTTTTTATCAGGTATCTTGGCTTTATAAAGTTTTGTTTCCTTTGTCTGATTCAGTTTATCCCTCACATTCTTATGTCAATGAACAAAGATGATAATAGATTTGAAAGACGGATAGCTAACATAGATTTAAAGTTAAGTTTATAGTTTACGTTAGTGCTTAGAGCTTCAGTCTAAACGGGTCTTTAAAGCCTCGTCTGATAATAGAGTGGTAGGACTCTACAGCAAGAGCTCATCTTGGTGGGTACCACCGCAGTGCCATCTGCACATCTACTTGGAGGCAGAATATCTATTCTGCCTTCTAGTAGATGTGCAAGCATTACTTTACCCATACACAGTAGATAATGCTTTCCAACAATGCCTTTGTCAATATTTAAATTATGGCCCTCTTGATGGTAAGCAATTGCCGGACGCTTGCAATAACAGAGGTATGACTCGCGCATTGCCACTATAAAACGTAGATCAAATATCTACCTCAAGATTTCAAGATTTCAAGATATTTATTTGCACAACTACGTGTTACAAAAGGTCTTAAAAGTAATATGGCACTTAGAACTTATTTGCCCCAACTACGTGTTACAAACGGTCTTAAAAGTAATATGGCACTTAGAACTTATTTGCCCTTTTCAGGCATTGCAAATTATATGTAGGCTATGCTGGGCGCTAAGCTGCTTACATAAGAGTACCTAACTTATTATAATACCTAACATTCGGACGGGTTAACATTACTTAAATTCAAAGAATAACTAAAAGGTATTAAATAGGTAGTTACTTAGTATTGGGGTAATACAAAGATTTCTATGGGTAATATTCATGTTTTTCGAAGTATTCTTCAATTGAATAGAAGCAGTTTTGAATTAGATAAAGTTTTAGTTTACTTGTGAATAATGTATTTTTTGTTTCGTTTTTTATTTCTTTAGGCAAATTATTAAATATTTAACCTCATGACTAGCCCGTAATTTAACCGGCATAGGTACCATACCCTTTAAAACACAGCTATGCAAGCATTACTACTTGGCGGCAGAAATAGGTACTAAGCATATTTCATTCGGATGAGTCCTATCACAAAGAACTCTACTGATATATTTATTATATATTTTATACTCACTACGAAAATAAACAAACCTTTAAAATCTAAAAAAACTGTAATTAAAAAAAATTAAATTCCGTGTGTTACTAATTACTGGTACGTACCTTCCTTGTAGGAAGTGCGATAAAGATGATCGAGTTTATTTATTTAATAATGGCTTTGGCAAGAAATTAAATTATTTTGACTACCACGTCATCGGTTCAGGCCAGTGGGACCCGTAAGCACACCGTAAGTAAGTAAGTTCGTATGAGTCAGTGGCCAACTCCGGTGACAGAGTTTCTAGGCTGCCCGAAGGCCTCTGTCAAGGCCTAACAACTTTGAAAAAGCCGGGACCGACTGCTTAATGGGACCCGTAGAAAACAGAGAATATTAAAATATAACAAACCATCTGACTGGCTAATTTAAATAAGTCCAAATTTTGGTAGTGCCACTATTCAATGATAAAACATTTAACAGCTAGGTACTTGAATAGTCCAATCCCTTACTAAAAGTTACTTACCCCCCACGGGGGTGTCAGAAACTACGAGGAACAAGTGAAATTACTGGGCGAAAGAGACATAACAACAATGTCTCGGGGTGATAAGCGCAGTGCAGTGCCACGCAAACACTTAAAAACTTTAAGCTTTGGGTGGCACTGCATCTGTTATAGTCAGGCGTGGTGCTTAACATCAAGCGGGCGTCTTGATTGTCTTGTCACTTGCTGACGTAAAAAAAGAACAAGTTCTCATACACATTTGATCCTCGGAAACAACTGATCCTGCACTTTTGCAAGGCTGTCAGGCAGTCACCCATCAAGCCACCGAATTGTACTGACAAAATGAATATTCTTAATCCATATCTTTCTAATATTCGTACAAAACCAGTGCCATTGACCCTCAATGTTTCCCGTTTCCAGGTTTACCACATGTGCGATGGCCTCGGGCGGCAGTTCAGCTACTCCTGCCCCAACACGACGCTGTTCCAGCAGAGGATGCTGATCTGCGACCACTGGTACATGGTGAACTGTTCCATGTCGGAGAGGTCGTATGATGCTAACCTCCTTATTGGTAAGTTTCATGTTCTAGCTAGAGAACTTTGGCAAACTTGCAGCTTTTCTGCCAGTCTGACAAAACTCTGTTTATGTCAGAGAGGTCATACTGATGCTAACCTCCATTAGTGACTTCTAAGTTGGAACTTTGGCTAACGATACAGCTTTGCTGGCAGTCTGACAACAATCTGGTGTGTGTTTTCTCTGTTAGATGCTTCATCATAACAGCCTAATCTTCTCACTACAAGGAAACTTTACACTACCCACCAACACCTCATCCAACATGCGGATCCATCTCGGATAGGTGAATCGCATACAATAATTTAAAAAATGTCTTGATAAACTTGTCTTATTATTACCAATCAGTAGGTATTTTATTTGCAGGATAATTAGCCCAAGCCCATCAACAGATGTACCAAACCACCTTGGTTTCATTTATCATAATTCAAATTCCCTTCTCGCTTTAGAATACATCCAATGCATGCTCACGCGCCGCCTACGTCACTACTACTAACCGACTACGTCAGTGCTGTTTTGTAATTGGTTATTTTAAAACACATAATCCTTACCTTCAGAGGCGAAGGCATTCTTCAGCGCCTGACTGAGAAGAGAGTGGTTGCATGATGTGATGATCGGCAAATATTTGTTTATTATGACGCACTAATTGTTGTAGTTTTTTAAGCTGAGAATCAAGACTAAATATTAAAAAAGCAGAGTGGGTTATTTTTTTTATACAAGACTCGCCGCTAGCTACGCAAGTAAGTAGGTAGGTACTAAATAGGAACTAATCATAAGACAGCTCTAATCAATTATTTCAGGTCAACGCGACAAGCCATTTGTCTCCGACGAGGAGATGAGCCAGCGGACACCACGGCCAGACATCCTCTCCGTCCCTCCAAACAACAATTACTACGACGGGCTGAGGGAGGCTGAGTCCAAGGTAACAACCCTTGCCAAAATTGCTCTTATAACCTAGTAACAACTGTTGTTGATGTTACTAGGTTTTATGAGCGTGCACGTAATGTCCAGACGTATTTTACAGACGTAACACTGCTGGGACACTGGCCTAAGCGAGAGTGGTAATCCACCACGCGGACCGAATGCGGATTGGTGGATAGCACATGTTCTTTTTTTTATTTTTTAGTTCTTGAACATGCTGGTTTGTCCTCACAATGTTTTCTTTCACCGTATGAGAGCACTGACATTGCGCGCATAAACTTTTCGAATAGAAAAATCCGTTGGTGCATGACCGGGTTCAAACCCGCGACGCAGGATCGGAAGGCGAGGTCACAACCACTCGAAATACTAGTGCTCAGTTTAATATCTTACTTATTTTTTCCTTTTAGTTCCCGATCCATCCTGGCAACAGCATCGTCGGCGTCGCTGACTCTATCAAGACTGATAAAAATGGCTTGGACAGTGGCAAGCAGAACTACCGCCCGCCCACCGGTTGGTCCACGAAACGACCCAGCCCAACCTTTAGGCCTAACGTGGATAATCTAGAGGCAGCTGCGTCGCAACGGCCAACGCCAACCATCCAACCTCAGAACACAAGACCAACAGAAGTCACAACCGACACTGGAGCTCCAAACGTAACCCCGCCATCTCGAGAGCTGGTACCACCTTTCGCTCCTCCCACAACCGAAGCTAGCTCTGAAGAATTTGAAATCGATGCTCGCATGAAAGCACCTGAAGATCCAGTGTTCAACTTCATCAAACGCTTCGATCCGAATTCCCCTGTTACACCAAAAACCCGCGAGACAGCCATGACCAAAACAGAAATAATAGAACTGAACAAACATTTACCTGAAGGACAAGTTAGTTCAGAAGAAGATAGAACCCCAAGAAAGAACAAGGACTTTTCAAATCGAAACAACCAAGTCCAAGGTAATGACAAGAGTTTCACAGAAGGTAAGTTCGACTCCGTCAACGCCAAAGGTGCATCTGCAGCTGTAGACGGTGTTCCCGTTCCAGACAGAGATCTCGTCCCACCAAAGTCTGAGTTCTCGAATGTTCCAACCACGACCGTCGGACCACCGATTTACTACGAGTGGAAATGGGCTGTCCCAGCTTTCGATTTAGAACTACCAAAACAAGAAAACGAAACAAACACAACGGCTGTCACTTCTCAGCCTAGATCATCACAAGGAAGAAGTCCTTTCAGAGACGTTACGAGACCAACTCCAAAAGATGAAGACTCTACCCCCTTACCAAAGAACGTAGATTATAACATCAGCTCTTATTTTGTCCCTGATTACGTGTTTCCACTTGACAAGCCTCATCCAGGGTATGACAGCGACGACGCTCAGACATCATTCCAAGTCCACGTAGCCAGAGAAGGTAGATCGAGTTTCGGAGAGAACCCAGCTTGCCCTCAGTGCCATCCGGCGTACTTGAAGCCAGGGTCTTGCGAACCGTGTATTGTGAAGCGGTAACGCTTTGAGGGTAGTTTGGAATATAAGTTTTGTAAAAAATTACGTAGGTATTGTGCTGCGAAAGAAATGATTTATGAAATCTCATGATGCTATGGCCCATTTACACTACACAATAATTGCATTCAAGAATTGCTTTTTGGAACAAAAATGTTTGAAAATGTAGATGTAGTAGATGGGCCATAACTCTTTCTTTATTACACGAGTTGTTATTAGTTAGGTAGGTATATTTTATTTTTATTCTTTTGTATTTTTTAAGTAGTTCTAATAATACAACTATTTTGTTTGGGCTCTTTTTGTAGCGCTAGTTTTGAGTCAGTTTTGATGCAATAAAGCTCGTGGTAGAGCCCTGTCTTTTAAAGTAATGAGAGGTTTTCGATTCGAGATTTAAAAAAAAGTAGTTCCGATTGCTTTGACAAATGGCGCTATTTGCCCTACTGCCATACTGGGAAAGGTTATCAAAACAAGAAAAAAGTTGGTAACTCCGTTTTGATTCGTCTCGTGTCAAGCGGAAAGTTGTGGGTTCATGTCCTGCTTGAGGCAAAATAATTTAATTCCAGTACGACCAAAGTTAATGTACTACGTAGTACGTACTATGACTTTGACACCAGCCAGAGGTATGACAGACAGTGACAGCAGGAGCAACCAATATTACGCCACAAATTAAAAGAAGAAGAAGAATTCCCTACACATTCACCATAGCTTGCCAAACGTAGTGCTTACATTCTCTTGGGCTCGTAGTTGAGCTCATCATCATGACAGCCTTCTAATGTTCGCACTGCTGGGACACTGGCCTACTCTCAAGAGAGAGTGAGTTGAGCTACCGCCATCTAAATAGATTTTTTTTTTTTAATAATTGAGACGAAAACCCTCATTGAAGCACCAAGCACAGAGCATACCTAATTATAGGCTAGGCTCCTATTAGTGTCTTAGGCATCTAAGCAGCAAGTAATCAAACTAATATCGATGCGTAGGTTTATGTAATTAAATTATGTAAATAGATTGTACTTAGGTAGGTACCTAAGTTTATCAGACTTTAGCAGCATAATATCTAGAAACTTATACCTACGATATGTTTAAATTTATTAAATTAATGAAGCCATATATTTTAACTGTACCATAATAACCTCCGTTTTTTTATTTATACTAGTACTTAGGTACTTTAGTACCTGTAGCTACTACCAAATTTGTTTTGTTATTTTTTTAACATGAATAGGTTTTCATAGAAGCTAATTTTATACCTAGTAATAGACAATTTATTACCATATCAGGAAGTCCGTTTGCCCATGTTTTATTTCGACGACCTCAGTAGCGCGTTGGGTGAGTGCCCGGTGCCCGGTTGAGAAGCTAGAGGTCGCGGGCTTGATCCCCGCTGCGGAAAAAAACAGGCACCGGCGCCAGCGTGTTCACCTATTTTTTTTTTTATTGCTTAGCTATAATTTTTCGTGAAATTTAGTAAAATAATAATGTACATTACCTATATTGTGACATTTACTTAGTTAATGACGTAATGTTGATACTGTAGAGCTGTCGAGGTTTGCTTTATGTAGTACCTAACTACCAATTTTCTTATTTATATGTAAGTACCTACCTACATAAGAAATAAATAATGATCTAATCTATTTAAGTACCTACATATAACTAGAATCCATCAAGAGAGGAATTATTATTTAGTTTTCTAGTTTGGGATAATAATCATGGTAGGGTGTAATGTTTATAATAAAAACGAAAACGGAAAAAATGTTCTTTCCGTTTTAAACCGTCAAAAGTCAAGTCAAAGTAAAAAATGATTTATTTCAATAAAATCACAAGGATCATTTTGAAACGTCTTAGAGCTAGGTGAATTTAAGCCAGTTCCACGCGCCCCAGCCTAGAAGAATCTGGCAACAAACTCGGCTGGGTTCCTAGCTTTTTTTTGATGATCCCTATAAAAAAGATCCCTCGTCGCAAAGCTCGTTCAAGCGTGTAGGTCAGAGAGGCCAACCTTTGGTTTTAAAATACTTCGAATAAATAGTAGTAGTAACAATTTTTTTCTGTAATTACCTTAAAAGTCTTTGTTAAATACCTACCTACCTATTACCGCTATACACATTATTTATAGGTACCAGTATCTACATACTTCTAAATTAATATTAATTAACAGTATTTAGTACCTACGCATGTACAGTCAGCAAAAAAAGTGGTCTATCACTTTTGTTTTGACAAAAGTTTAGGGTGGTCGACCACATTTTTGCTGACTGCACCAACCTATCTACACCAATGTTAATAAAAATGCTTATTTATTTGTGAACATTGGCAATTAGTTTAGCAATAAAATATATTTTTCAGACCAACCCATTTTACTATTTTTAATTATTACTTTCAATCATTTCTTTTGAAACTTTTGCATGATCAAACACCTACCTATATAGCTATAAAATATAATAGACAGGTACCTTACAGTTTACTTACTTATCTACCCAATATTTAGCCTACCAAAATGTGTGCATGACTACATAATATAATGTTGTAACATCTATAGTAGGTATGCTTACTTTATTGAATAAAATATTTAATACTAAAATAAAACATGTTTTTTTGTTAAACTATTGTAAAAATACTTATTTTAGTACCTACCTAGTATAAATATTTACAGATCATGCAAATATTTGACCCGCTACGGGATCGAACCTGCAACCTCTGGCTTCTCAACTAGGCTCTCGCCCACAGGGGTCGGTCGTCCATAATTAACTAAACCCTATCGCATAATCGCAGAGATAGTTGATGAAATAGGGAGTTATGAGACAAGATAAACTAGAAAAACTTAGAATCGGGAGTCTGCTCAATTAATGGGATGCTTTCGTGCTAATAATGAGCATGTGTGTCAGTACCTTTATTACTTGAAATGTGCTGTGCCTATAGGTACTTGAAAACATCAGTTGAAAACCTCACTTCACTGTAAAACAAGAAGTATTAGTCTCAGACAGTACTAGTAAGATACTTCCAAGGATTTGGCCATCCACAGACGCCACAAATTAAAAGAAGAAGAAGAAGAAATATTTGGCCATGACGTTTGATATTTTGATTGACTCTTTTCATAGCATGAAGCAAGCAATTCAAGCGATCAAGCCAGACTACAGAAAAAACCCAACATGATAAACGCTGGCTTTACTTGCTTGCTTGGAGGTGGAGGGAAGGGAGAAGCGTGCGTGAGGCTTGCTGGGTTGGAATTCATACTACAGTAGTAGTATTTGTACTACAATTTCATGCTTCGTACTACGTACTACCCATACTTAAGGGTAGTACGCTAAAATACTACAGTTCCATCACGCGTAGAAATGACCAAAATAATGTTACATTATCTGCCAATCCAACTTAATTAAATAAAAGTTGGTTGGTAAGGTTTGCTACTTTTTCTGTCTAAATAAACTTTGTCATTTGTCAATGTCATTGTCAACTACAATAAAAGTCTAAGAATAATCGTAAATATTCATTTTATAAAAAAAGAAGAAGAGAAAATATTGGCTAATCTAGTGTTGGTTTTAATGATTTTAGGTACGTTTTAGAATTTTAGATCAATTTATAAACTGTACTACAGTTTTCTTAGAAATACTACTATTTCATGATTTTGTACTACAGTTTTCATCGTACCTACTTAAATCCAACCCTGGCTGCTTGCTTTGCTTGTTTGTTTGACTGCAAATCAATCAATCAAACATTGTTTGTTGGATGGATCAAGTTGGATGGAATTTCATAAATTTTTTCTTTGCGTTGCGTTGCGTTTGTAAAATATTTTTCATTTACACTTCCATTCTATTGAAACCAAGGAATTCTAGATAATTTGCTGTAAAGTAAAAGTTTGTGCGAAATAAATCTTCATGTAGTATCAAACTAATCTTACAATGAGCAAGACAAACGCCAACGCACTCGCCGGATTAATCGGCAGCTACGGAGATTCTGGCGATGAATCCGACGATGGGGGGAAGAGTTCTGTGTCAATAGTCCCCGCTGCACCAGTTTTTCCAACAGGCATGCCTCCGCCGGGCATGATTCCCACCGTGCTAGCTAAGTCGGGGATGCATAGCCAGCCGCTGCCGACGCATCAGGGGTACACAGTCACGGGACAGGGTCCGCCGATGCCACTGACAGTACCGAGTCAGGAAGCCCCCGGACCTACTATTCACCCTGCACCTATAACGCATTGCCGTGAGTTGCGTTTCTATACATATTAGCCATTAATGCCGTTTAATTGTGATCGCCAGTGGCTATTTCAACAGAGCACTTGTGCTTCGGAGGGCACGTAAAGCATTCGGTTCCAGATTTTTTTTGGGAGGCCTTTGGGTGCCATATAATCTTCATCGCCAGAGTTGGCCACTGACTCATTCAAACAAAATGGCACTATGACATTTCAATTATAACTTGTGTTTGTACAATATTTGTGTCATTGTTGAAACAATTATTTGTAGTATATACAATCACTTTTTGACTAGATTTAGAAAACAATATAATTTAATGTAAACAAGTAAAGTTAAATTTAACCTGCCCAATTGGTATAAAAAGTGGCTGTTAATTCATGCAATAAACCTATTAGATTAAAATATTTTAAATTAGATTTAAAAATTGGTGTATTTTGTTAAAATATGTTTATATAAAAGACTTTTAAAGGCGCTACAGCCTGCTAATTACTTAGATCTTGAGTTGTAATGTGCTAGACAGTGTTTAGCTATGTTATATACTGTGTTTATGTTAAATAAAGAACTTTTAAAAACAAAAATGTATATTTTCAGCTTGGTCAGCATGCTATGACGAGGGTAGCGGCTTCACCTACTACTGGAACCAGACAACCAACGCTGTCACCTGGGAGGCACCGCCCGAGTACCTCCTAGCACTCAAGTTGGCTCAACAACAACTAAGCACTTCAGGTAACCTGCTAACTGGTCTTATTCATAAAAGAAACTGTTAATTTAGCGCCTTGCTAAATAGTGTTCCATGTAATTCATAAATCCATGAACAAAGATGACGATAGATTTAAAAGACACATTTTAGTGTGGTTATAGTATTACCTTTGGATGCTTAATTGCGCTGCAATGAAAAATAAGGAAAGAAATGAAAATTAAGACATTTTTACCCACTTGCATTTAGTTTCTGTCTCTTTATGGCAATTTATGACAATACTGTTTTTAAAAAATATTCTGTCAGCTGTTACTTTTATTTTTAAACATTTAATCTATGTTCTTGTGGATTAGCCATGTTTATTATTATGTCTAAGTCAATACTTTTTGTAAATTCACAATAATATTTCCTCAAACTACAACAATTTTAAGTACAGTACACAATCTTTCCAGGTACTACAGAAGTATCAGCTGCCGAATGGCAGTTATACCAGCAAGCGCTTATTGAGAAGCAGAATGCCGCTAAGATCCCCACGAAGCCAGCACCGCCCAAGCCGAAGAAGGAAAAGCCTGTTAAAGACAAGAATGGCAAGGTTAACAACCGGAAACGGTCTTATAGTGATGATGAGAATGAGTAAGTAACAATAATGATAATAATAAAATAATAATAAAAATGCTCACACAGGAGGCTGTGTACAGGATGAGAGTGGCACAGAGAGCCATGGAGCGTGCCATGCTTGGCATCAAGCTTATAGACCGTATTCCCAATGTCGAGATTCGAAGACGAACAAAGGTCAAAGACGTTGGGAACCGTATAACGGAACTAAAATGGAGTTGGGCAGAACACCTGGCAAGGCGAGGCGAGACAACAGGTGGAGGTGGAGGTCCGAGAAGTGGTTATAGGAACATTGGTCGTCCAGTAGCGCAATGGGCAAACAATATAACAAAAATCGCGGGCCGAACCTGGATGAGACTAGCACAGGACCGAGAGGTGTGGCACATACAAAGGGAGGCCTATACCCAGCAGTGGGTGAAATCGGGCTGTGGATGAATAATAAAAAATGTATTTGTTTTCTTAAAGGTTACACCAATTTTGTAAAACTCAAATAAATAGGTACAAGTATTCCCGCCTTGGAACAAATGTTTGTACGATCTGCAAATGTGAAAAGTGTTCTTATATCAGTCATTTAGTACCCATAATACAAGCTATGCTAGATGATGCAGGTCTCGCATATTTGTTCTGGGTCTTGTTACCATAGTACTCAACTCACTCTAATACTCACAATACAGGGAATTCTAGTCATACAATTTTTGAAAAGTACTTTTAGTGGCTGATCATAACATACCTGTATTCATATTACAATTTTGTATACCGAATAATTTATTTAATTTCAGAAAAATAGAATTAATAACTTCATACCACAATTCTGACTCTGAATCAGACCCTGAGCCAGAGAGCCCAGTAAAGGCACCGGAGATCAAACCACCCCCACTACCACCTATCAAAACCCCCAAGGTGCCTCACAAGAAAGCTAAGACCAAACCTATGGAGTATGGACCAGCATTGCCTCCTACTCTTAACTACACCATGCCGATCGGACCGGAAATGCCACCAGAGTTGTTAACTAGTCCTACAGTTAAAGAAGATAAGGTTGAAAATGGCGATAAAACTGAGGTAAGATTTTAGAAATCTCAACTAGGGGGATTATAAACATACTTTGCATTATGTTTTACTATGATGGGTTGTATTCTGTGTAAATAAATGAGCTTAGCATGATTATCATGCACTCGTCATCATTATATCAAGATAAAAACAGACGAAATATCTCTAGTACTATTCCGCTTAACCTTAAACTAATGAGGTCACACAGTTACCACAGTTAACCTCAAAAGAAAAATATCGACACGTGTTTCATCCCTCCACGGTACATCATCAGGACCATCGACTTGTTCTCCAGCAGACGTGTTGCTCCGTCGAGCGCTGGAGCCAAAGCTTTAGCTACTAGAGATTTTTCGTCTGTTTTTTATCTTGTAATGGATTTCCACAAAGTAACGCCTGAATCTATGAATTAGTATTATATCAGCCGATAGACGTCCACTGCTGGACATAGGCCTCCCCCAAAAAGCGCCATGACGACCGATTTTGAGCCTTCACCATCTACCAACTTCCTGCGACCCCTTTAATAGATAGATAGATACAGAAATTATACAAAGCAAATTAAGAGGTAATACAATTGGAGGCCTTATCGCTGAAAGCGATCTCTGCCAGGCTATAATGTCAATTAGCATGACTTTATTCAATGCTATGTTCTTGTTAGCTACTGATTCATTAAACTTACCTACTTGCTTCTAGTCATCTTTCCAAAATTTTGATTTTAGCAATAAAGATTGTACTGCACTGCACCGATGATGATCAAATAAAACTGAATACTGCGCAATATTAGCTGTTTGATAGCGTTGGGAATCTGTAAGCATAACTACAACAAACTATTCAGTTTGTAGAAACTATTCAGTTTGTTGTAGTTATGTGCTGAATCATTTGAAATTATATCTCAGAATATTGTTTCACATGGTTGTAAGTCTTTCTTTAACTTGTACCGTTATTTATTTAAAAGGGCTTATGTGCTTTTACATAGGTGATGGTATTATGTTGGGTTAGGCTGAGAGATTCTCAACTCTATTGTAATGGTTATAAAGCTACATGATGGTCAAAGTTTTCAATCTGAGGTGACAAATTACATCTTCATTGCATCTATCTACAAAGCTTTCAACTCTGTTAATTGTAACCAAGAATGAGCCAGTGTGATATTAAAATTCAAGGTCCTCTAAAACTCTACGAAGTTGATTTAATCTTTCAGGATATTCCAACTACAATTGAAACAGAAGACAGTCAAGACGAAAACTCCCTTCTACAAAGACTAAAAGACAAAGCGAAACTCCTTGAAAAGCTCGGTGGGGAATTACCAACTGGATTAGAAAAGATCATAAAAGAAACCAATTCTGGTACTTCAACACCCATCAGGACTATCGACGACATAAAATCTTCCGATATAGACAGTCTTCTTGAGGAAATTGAGAAGAAGGAACTACCGAAATCCAAAGCAAAGAAAATCGACATGTTTGATGAGAACTCCCATGGAAGCAATGATAGTTACAAGAGTTCTAACAAAAGTGGTACAAGCACTCCAGTAACACCAAAACCTCTATTCCCGAGTAGCAAAAACATTGAAGACACACCCACACTGTTCCCAAGTGCAGCGAAAATTGAAGAAGAAGACAAAAATCTAGAAAAAGACAGCAAGACTGAAGCACAACCAGTAGTCGCAGAAAAGAAAGGGACAAATCTATATCTGTCTGACCCCTCTGAACCCATCGAAAGGACCCGAAAGAAACTTCGAATCTCGAACTCTGTACTACCCGAGCGCAAGAAAAGCGAAATGCCGTTGTACACTACGAAATATTCGCAGCACATTGAAGGTTTTTCAAGCGAACGGGTTGGGCTCGGCTTCAGCCAAGACAGCGATAGAGTGGATAAGGTTGAAAGTCCCAAAACTAAAACTATAAGTTACGGGAATGGGCTGAAGTTTACTAAAGGGGAGGTTCTGAACGAGAAGGACGAGGAATTGGAGGATCTGACGGACCTGGTGGAAGCGAAGTTGAAGCATTTGAATGAGTTGCAGCCGGGGGTCGTGACTCCGGTGCAAGAGATGCTGATTCAAATGCAGGTGAGCTCTTGAGAAAACTTATAAAATTTTTTCAGATATTCAACTTTGATCCTTACCTTGTACCTAAATAGTAAACGGAAACGAAGTTTGAGATGAATTTAATAGTATTGTAGCTGTCACTTCGTGCAGACACTAAGGGCCTCAATCATAAAAAAATCTGTCATTGCAGTGACTCGCTAAGGCCCGTATTCAAGAACCATAATTATGAGTAAATTGTGACTCAAGCATTGATATTAGACCGTTCTTCATAGAGAAATTATGTCAAATCGATCCTTGAGTCACGATTAACTCAAGTAATACGGGCCTACGTGTTGCCTTTTCTAATGAAGCTGTTCCGACTCATTTTGTCTTTTCATCGGCCAGCCTTCCTTTCACCTACGGATTTCACTATTGACTATTGACTATCGAAACAGGCAATACTGCGTTTTCCTAACCCTGGAACCGGTTTTTTTATGCTGGACAATCTACACAGCATCATCTAGTCCCAAGCTAAGCAGTGCTTGTGTTATGGGTACTAGATGACTGATATATTTAATACAATACATAGACATATATTATTTATTATACATATAAAATACCTAGGTCAGCCAGACAAATATTTGTTTAAAGGCGGGAATCGAACCCACAACCTCCGTGTCGCAGGTGGACCTCCACCAGTACAGTGCAGTAGTTATAAAGTGTATTGTAGGTATATTGCATATTGTATAGTATATTGTACTAGGTACCTATGCATAAAATAGCATTACCGTATTCCGTGTAATCATTTACTGTAGGTTTTTAGGCTGAAAATCAGCGCTAGGTGGAACCCACCCAGCACGTGCTGAGCCAAACTTCTTTTCGGCACAATGCAAAAAATAAATGTATAGTTCGCACGGCGGATCTCGGTCGTAGTGAAGTTAGCCGTTTCGATGTGCAATGGAGCTTATTCGAACTAAATTGTCTTTGCGCATCACAAACGGCTAACTTCACGGAAGCCTAGATCCGCCGTACGAACTATGCCTAGGTATAGTTCGCACAGCGGATCTAGGCTTCCGTGAAGTAAGCCGTTTGTGTTGCGCGCGGATCTAGGCTTCCGTGAAGTTAGCCGTTTGTGATGCGCAAAGATAATTTAGTTTGAAAAAGCTCCCTACGGCCGAGATCCGTTGTGAGACCTATACCTACTTGTATTAGGACCAATGCAAATGTTGTTTCTTTAATTGGTTTTATTTGTTTTAATATTTTTGTAGCTTGTGTCGAATACATTTTTTTCTATTAGTTACCTGCGATACAGTTTTAACTTCTGTAGGTAGCATCATTTTTGCACTTTATTGTACAATAGTTTAAGTTTGTAATAAAGATAGATGTTATGTTATTGTGTTGTGTACAGACGCTGTCAGCGGCGTACCGTCACGGCGCGCTGTGCCCGGTGTACTGGGCGGCGCGGGCGCGGGGCGCGGGGGACGCGCTCGCGGCGCACGAGGCACGCGCCGCGCCGCCCGGCTGGACCTGCCGCTTCCAGAGGTACACTCGCTTTACTCTGTCCAGCCAGCCGCCACCGTGCCCGTGCCCGTGTCCCGTGCGGTCTTACTTGACTCTCTTACTTGACTCTACTCTATTATACAGAGGTGTGTTCCGAATGTCGCTCAATACCCCGTGCGGTGTTACTTGAATTTCGCGTGTTACGGTCTGTTACTTGAATTGGTTGACTTATCTAACGTGCAATATACTGTCCCGTGCGGCGTTACTTGACTGCATCTGTGCGGTACGATGTTAGATACGACGCGGTTTTGACTTGACTCTATACTGTATTATTTATACAGGGATATGTTTCAAAGGTAGCTTGATACAATCTCTACAGACTCCCGTGCCGTGTTACTAACTAAACTCTGATCGCCTTTATGCCGTGTTTCGATATCATTTAAGTTACTACAACTTACATGACATGGTACCGTTCGGTGTTACTTGACTCCAACTAACTTGCGATACATAGTACCGTGCGGTAGTAATTGACTCCAACTAACTTACGATACATGGTACCGTGCGGTGTTACTTGACTCCAACTAACTTACTATACATGGTACCGTGCGCTGTTACTTAATTACAACTAACTTGCGATACATGGTATCGTGCGCTGTTACTTGACTCTAACTAACTTGTGATATGTGGTACCGTGCGCTGTTACTTGACTCTAACTAACTTGAGATACATGGTACCTTGCGATGTTACTTAACTCTAACTACCTTGTGATACGGTGGTACCGTGCGGTGTTACTTGACGCCAACTAACTTCCGATACATGGTACCGTGTGGTGTTACTTTACTCCAACTAACTTACGATACATGGTACGCTGCGCTGTTACTTGACTCTAACTAACTTGAGATACATGGTACCGTGCGGTGTTACTTGACTCCAACTAACTTGTGATACGTGGTACCGTGCGCTGTTACTCGACTGTTACTAACTTCCGTGCGGTGTTATTTAATACTATAACTTTGTAGGAACATGTTTTAATGTCTTGCGTTCTGCGATTTTTGTAATTATTCATCAAACTGCTGTAGTTATTGCGGTGTTACTTGGCTCGTTATGTACGAACGAGATTTGATATCCATTGCGTACTACGGTTTTTGTGCAATATAATTGTTTCTCTATATCGGTCTGTTACTCAAGATAAGTCCGTAACCATTGAAACCATAATTATTGTTGAATTAGTTAGATACGATTTGTATTTATGCGCACTTGACGACCCATCGCGGCGTATTTATACAATTTCAATTATTAAGTACAATTCTACAATGATCCGTTCAATGATCATAAAACCTTCTCAGTTGTCAAGTGCGTAGATAAAGGTAAACGAAAGAAACATGCAACGGTGCCGTCAACTGGGCATAAATCAACTAAAACGTAAGTAAAAGTTATATTATCTCATACTTGCATACAAATTGTATAACCAAGCATCGGCAATTGTGAAATCTAGTTCTGTACGTACAAAACAACATTTATATAAATAATTTAATAATAAATTATTCTTGTGATACCCTTACTATTTAAAAAATAAATGTTTATTAATTACTTTGAAGTTTTTTTAACTAATTCCAATTGAAAACAAGTTATTTTGTATATTACCTGTGAAGTACAGGACTAGAATCATTAAGCTCTAAAAAAATATTCAAACCAACGAAGAACGAACGGAATGAACTATTGAACGAACAGAACGTACTACTGAACGAAAAGAACGAACTCTCAAGAATCCAAGATGGCTGCCGCACGCAAGTCGAAGAAACGAAAGAATCCTTCGCGCCGGGGAGTTGGTAAGACTCAATGATATTTATCAATACTTTTAACTATTCGAGGTAATATACTCTGGTCTTTTTCAGAAGGATTCTCGCCCAAGTAGTTGCTAGAGTGCTAATTACTTGGGTGAGTGTGAGGGCTCGGCGGTAGTTTACTTGAAGTAGACACGAAGGGTTTAAGTATAAACTGAACAGTTTTGACTATTAGATTTGTAAGGGCCTTGCGTGAATGTTGGGAGGTGAACTTGAGATGACTTAACTATTATACAAATTTAGATTTTACACAAAAATAGCATCAACTTCATCATTATAAATTATTAAGGGTAAGTGTTAGTGGATGTTAGGTATTGGTACACTATGTCTGGGCTCCTATACTACTAATACAATAACATCAAAATGGCAGTTATATATTAAATGAGTCAAAATTTTAATGGGACTTACCGATATTTTATAATAACGGTACTCGGAAAATCCCGGAAAATATTACTTATTCTATCGAGCCGCGTAGCGGGCGCTTCTAAACCTTACATTACGATACTGACAGTCAATAGTGTAGTAATAGTCTGAATAGTATAGTCCAAAGTTGATGTGATGAAAGACATTTATTTCTTAAAAGACCGAGGTCACTTTTTTTTTGGCTACAGACAAGTGTTTGACCACCACCTTAACCTGTTTTGAAGTCTTGAAGTCTTTTAAAAGCTCCAAATCTCAAGAGCACCGACCTGTATACAAGCGGGCGCACCCGGCTCTGCCCGCACCTGCTTGTACAGTCCCCTCTGTGGCAGGTCCGCGGGGCGCTACCGCTACCGGCGCGCGGACGGCTTCGAGCAGTGGGAGTACCCCGCCGTGCCCGACACTGACATGGACATCTGCACCACGCCGCCCCATCCCGGCATCGAGGTGAGACACACACACCCACACACCCACACACCCACACACCCACCCACTCACACACCCACCCACACCCACACACACACACCCACACACACACACACACACACACCCACACACACACACCCACACCCACCCACACACACACACAGACAACTGATATTACTCGAGATGAGACTGCCCCAGACAGATATTTTTATTTATTTTATTAAACCAATATACTTAATTTTAATGCATTTTATGGTGTAAGTACAGATAAATATATTTATATTTAAGTTTCTATTTATTTATTTAAAAAATATATCATTAATTTATCATTATAAACGTCACCGCCCCTTAACGTACTCGTTGTCTCTGCCCATCCTAAGGTTGTCTGGAAGAGATCGCTTTCATTGGTAAGGCCGCCCATTGTCCTTCCGCAATTTTATGTTTTCAAGCTTTTGTTTTCTTGTTTTCTGTGTGGTGTATAAAGTGTTTTCGATTTATCTATCTTAATTGTGACAATGTTTTCATATTATTAACTTTTTACTTTTATAATAAAATATTTAATTAATAAATATTTTTTTTTTAGCATTTCAAACTTATTAATCTGGGTATTTACGCTACATGTAGAATAAATTAAAATAAGCTTTAGAACAGACAGATATTATTAGAGATTAACGTCGTGGAGGAGCGTGCAGTTTTAGACTTGATGATCTCTCTTATGTACTGCCTAACGGATCTGGATCTTCGTAAAGTTACTAGACATGGTCACTCCTATGTCAGCAAATGACTATACCAGTGTTTTCAACCTTACTTACGCGCAACACACACAGCGGGCGGGCGCGGGTGTTTTTTTATTTTAATTAGTGTGGACGACAAGGATGGCAACACACTGAACGCGGGAGCGGCTGCCGCGCCTCACCCGACCCGCGCCGGCGTTCAGTGTGTTGTCATCCTTGACGTCAGTACAAATACAACAAAAAACACCCGCGGCAGATCCGCCGCGGGCCCGCTCCCGCGTTCTGTGTGTTGCGCTTTAGCCGTCAGTCCACTACTTATTAAGTAAATAAAATTAAACAATGGTGTCGATTCTGCTGTAACATTTTTTAAACTAAACTAGCTAAAAATGTTGCCGTCCTTTTCTAATTAAAAAAAATTACAACGGACCGCCACGGCGGTGGACGGAGGTCAGCCGACGAATCCAACTCGGATGGGCAGCGTTCGGGAAGCTACGGCATATTTTCTCGTCACAGATACCGCAGAGCCTCAAGACAAAAGCCTATAATCAGTGCGTGTTGCCAGTGATGACTTCTGGCACCGAGACGTGGTAGCTAACTATAGGTCTAGTTCAAAAGCTCAAAGTCGCCCAACGAGCTATGGAATGAGCTATGCTGGGAGTTTCACTACGCGATCGAATCCGCAATGAAGAAATCCGTATAAGAACCAAAGTCACCGACATAGCTCTTAGAATTAGTAAGTTGAAGTGGCAATGGGCAGGCCATATAGCTCGCAGAACCGATAACCGCTGGGGAATAAAAGTTCTCGAGTGGCGACCACGGACTGGAAAACAAAGTGTAGGACGGCCCCCCACTTAATGGACCGATGACATTAAAGCGGTCGCAGGAAGTCGGTGGATGGTGAAGGCTCAAAATCGGTCGTCATGGCGCTCTTTAGGGGAGGCCTATGTCAAGCAGTGGACGTCTATCGGCTGATATGATGATGATGATGATGACAACGGACCGCGATATTTTAGTTAGGTAGTAACATAGAACAGATATTAGTACAGAATGGCAACTCTCTACTTCCCAACGGTTTTACTTACCTCACCCGGTCGCAAGTTTGCCAGCACTGAAGCTAAGGGCTAAGGTTTAAAGTTTATTTTGATTTTGTGTAGGTCCAAGCGCGCGCATGCCAGAGCGAGCGAAAGTGTACTTCTCGCTCTTGCTATAATTGGGTGGGGACAACCATGACACTCACACATACAACAGCACCGTTTACGTACACAAATTATGCGTGTAGTGATTGCGACGTGTTTGCTTCATACATTTTATTGAGTGTCCGGGTTGTGGTAGTACTTAAAGTAACGTTTTCTCGCAGGAGGAGGTAGTAGTTCAGCCGGCGGGCGCGCTGGCGGCTCCGCCCCCTCCCCCTCCCCCTCCCCCGCAGGCTCCCCCCTCCCCCCCTCCCCCGCCGGCGTCCCCCCCCGCCACGCCCCCGCGGCGCGTGGCCACGCCGCCCCCGCCCGCGTGGCACGACCCCCCGCCGCCTGGCTGCGACGACCTGCCGCCGCTGCCGCCGCCTGTAAGTGAACGAGCGTGGTATGGCGCATACGCTTATTTCTGCCGCTTAACACACATGCATATACACTTTGGCGTTTTATTATTTGTGCGCAATATTCAGGGAATATGTTCCACACACAAAAAAAAATACAAGTACAAAATACCTTTTTTTTTTAACATTTTGTCTGAAAAATCTCGAGTAAACCGATTACGTTTTTTTGGTCATTATTATTGTTGGAAATGGTGCAATAATTAAATATTCGAGCACTCGCGCCCCGTAGCGGTTATCCCCTATATGGTTATTGACACGCACAGGTCATTGACGCGCGGTTCATTGACGCGCGGGTCATTGACATGCGCCACGCGCTCCCCTTTCGATTACCAACAAGGATAATTAATAATGACCAAAAAAACGTAATCGGTTTACTCGAGATTAGAAAAAAAAGTACATGTACTTTTTTTCGTGTGTGAAACATATTCATTGAATATTGCACACTAATAATCGAATACCCAATATACTAATATTATAAAGAGGACTGATTTTTATTTGTGTATTTTTATTTGTAACGAATAAACTCGATAACTACTGGTCCTTCAAAATGTTTTCCACCATTGCATTGATACATTATCCCAGACCTGAGTAACATAGACTATACTTATTACTACTGACCCGTCCCGGCTTCGCACGGGTCCAGCTTAGATTTCATAGATTTATTGATTGCCAATATGTAGGTACATTATTACAGCTTAGGTCTACTAATCGATTACATGACAGCCTTCTAATGTTCCCACTGCTGGGACACGGCCTACTCTCAGGCGAGAGTGATTGGGTCTTAATCCACCACGCGGACCCAATGCGGATTGGTGGATGGCACATGTCTTTCGAATTTTTAGTTCTTGGACATGCCGGTTTCCTCACGATGTTTTCCTTCACCGTATGAGAGCACTGGCATTGCGCACATAAATTTTTTTTTACTAATCGATTATCGATTAGTAATCTAGTTACTAATCTACATCCATTATTTAACAGGAACCCAAAAAGGAAAATAAATCAAAACAGAAGCAAGAGATCGGCGACGAGCTAATGTCCTTCTACAACGATATAGCGGAACTGGAGAAACATGTGCCGGCCAGCGAGCCAGGCTCGCCCGAGCCAGTGCCCGTGCCAGTGCCAGTGCCAGCGCTAGTGCCTCTGCACAGAGCTGAATACAGCCAGAAGGTAGAGAAGAAGAGCGAAGAGAGGGAGATCACACCTAAGCTAGACAAGGACAAGCATAAGAAGAAGAGCAAGGTTTGTTACAGGATTTTATTTTATGCTACCACATCACACTTTACACTATCACATCACACTATCACATAAACGAGCTGACCCGCGCGGCTTCACCCGCGTTTTTGCAGTTTTTATGCTATCCTAGTCATTTTTTCCGGGATATTAAATAGACTATGTGTTATTCCAGGACTTAAGCTATCTGCATTCCAAATTTCATGCTAATCGGTTAAGTCGTCAAGGAGATACGTGGTAACAAACATACACACACACACACACACCCACACAGACTTTCGCATTTGTTATATTAAAACTGCTGTTACACAGAGCAGTGTTATGGTACTAGATGACTGATATATACTTAATACAATGCAATACATAGATATTTTTTATTATATATAGAAAATACCCAGAACACCCGGAACAAATATTTGTAGATCGTACAAACATTTGACCCGAGGCGGGAATCGAACCCGCAACCTCCGCGTCGCAGGCGGACCTGCGCCCGCTGCGTTACATCGGTCGTCAAATTATTATGATTTGTCTATATGTTATGTTAACTAAATAATAGTTAAAACTAAGTAAAACTGCAATGTTATTATGAACAGTCATACATTAGTTATTTGTACCTAGTTATTTAAGTAGTTAGTTAAGAGTAGTAGAGTTCTCTGTGATAGAGCTCGTCCGGGGAAGGACTACCACCATACCTATTTCTGCCGCAAAGCAGTAATGCTCGCATTGCTGTGTTCCGGTTATGGGGTATGGTTTCCGGTGAAATTACTGGCACATGAGGCTTTCGATCTTAGCCTCAAGGTGGCAGCCCGCGAGTGATACCTCTGGTATTGCAAGCGTCCATAGGCTGCGGTAACCGCTTACCATCTTGTGGGCCGTACGCTTGGTTGACACTTCAATTGTACAAAAAAAAAAAAGTTTTACAAAATTTGTGTAGGCTTTTTTGGAAATAAATACATTTTATATTTTTATTATTATAACTAATTTGTGATTTGTTGATTTTTCAGTTAAAAATATCCACATCCATGGGAATTAAACACAAAACAGTATCCAACATGGTGGCGAAATGGCAACAAGTTGCTGACGAAATCCACTCGGATTGACCAAAGATATGTTTACCTTATTATACTTTGTTTACACTATTTTATACTAATATTAAACTAGATGTTGCCTGCGACTTCGTTCGCATAGAATTCGGTTTAAGAGTAGTACAGTTCTTTCACCATACCTATTTCTGCCGCCAAGCAGTAATGCTCGCATTGCGTTCGAAGGGTATGGTTTCCGGTGAAATTACAGGCACATGAGACTTTCCATCTAACGTCTCAGGGTGGTAACACGCAAGTGATATCTATGATGTTGCATGCGTACATAGGCTACGGTAACCGCTGACCATCAAGTGGGCCGTACGCTTGGCACAATAACTGTACTTTTTACCAGGACAAAAAGTAGGCTGTGACCTGTTCCCGGTCATTATCTATCTATGATATAAAGAACCAATTTCATAGTGGCCTAGGTCTTAGTAACACCATAGAGAAATTGGAAAAAAATATAAAACTAATTTTATAATACAATTTTGTTTTTATGTAGACAAACAAAGTTTTATATGAAAAATGTTTGTTGTGTTGAGTTTCCTAAAACGGGAACACTGGAGGTCCGCCATGACAGCTATTAGCCAATGATCGTGACGCATCTTGACTTTGACAGTACCTAATAACCCAGTTGTTCGTTAAACACGCCATGTTGTTTTGCATTGTGTTGCACTCCTTCACAAAGATAAACTTACATAAGATTGTGAAAGAAGCTAAAATAAATTAAATAAACAGCTTAAAATGGTTTCTTTATTGAAAATCTAAATATCTAGACCCCTACAAAGGACCTAGGCCCGGCTCCATACATCGAGAAACAACTCCTTTCAGCCAGATAGGATTAGTGGTTGTCGAGTAGAGAACATTCAAATAATAAATAAATAATAAATAATGCTGGACAATCCACACAGCATCATCTAGCCCCAAAGTAAGCTGCTGTTAAACAGAGCTGTATTATGGGTACTAGATGACTGATATATATTTAATACAATACAATACATAGATAGATATTTTTTTATTATACATAGAAAATACCCAGAACACCCGGAACAAATATTTGTAGATCGTACAAACATTTGTTCCGAGGCGGGAATCGAACCCGCAACCTCTGCGTCGCAGGCGGACCTGCGCCCGCTGCGCCACATCGGTCGTCAAACATCCAAAAATGCGCATTTTTAATATTAGTGTGATTTTAGTGTGATGTTAAAGTATAGATGTTTGAATAGATCTTTGTTCTTTGCGAACTCGATAACCACTGAAACGATTTGGTTAAAATTTAAAACTGGATAGATGATGACCGAGAATAGGACATAGGCTAATTTTTATCCTGGAAAAAAGTACGGTTCCCGAGTTCCACGCGAACGAAGTAGCAGGCAACAGCTACTTTACAATACAGACAAGATAATATTATAAAGTAACTCCCCCCGCTGAACCGATTTTGATGAAATTCGGCTAGCAGATTATTTATAGTCTTGAGAAGGACATAGGCTACGCACAGTCTAAGCTCGACCCCAAAAGGTCTAGGACTTAGGAAATTATTTTTATTATTCAATGAGTGGAATACTGGTGTACAATGTCGTTGAACAGTCGACTGAAAATCGAGACGATATCGCGTGTGTATGCGGTATTTCGCTCAGAGAGCGAATCACGAAAAACTCTTTTATTTTTTTAATCATCTCTTCTCTCATCTTATCATCATAATACAGCTCTGTTTAACAGCAGCTTACCTTGGGGCTAGATGATGCTGTGTGGATTGTCCAGCATTATTTATTTATTTATTTAATTTATTTTCAGTTAGGTTAACAATGTCATTTGGTATTTAATTGTAAAACTTAACGCCTTGACCAGTAAACGACCTAGTTTTTCGTGCTAAGCACTTTGGACGTAACGTTTACGACTGTCAAACAAGTTTTTCGCGATTCGCTCTCAGATCTGAACAATACTTTTATGTTTAAAATACAGTCAACTTTGATTAAAATATTGACATTATGGTTTTTTTCCTTTGCATTATTTATATTTAAAAAATACTTTATTTTATAAATCGACTGTCATTCAATTAATTTGAATTTGATGCCAGCCGATTTTATACTTTTAGGTTACTGACACTAACGCTCACAGTCATAAATTACACTGTAATCTTAGCGGCTTCCTAAGTATTGTTTTTCCTTGTCACTCTTATGTCAATGAACAGGTGCCTTACTCTTGGATCCAATGACAATTTCGATCCAATCCCAATTTCCATTTTCTGCTGTCAAATGTTTTGTACCCTTGAAAACAAGATTCAATTTGGCGCTTGGTTTGCTGTCAAAAGTACGAAATGTCATATTCCAATAATTGTCCAATACCGATCGCGTTCAAGAGTAAGACCCCCAGAGACAATGAAAGATTTGAAAGACATTTAGCTAACATAGGTTTATAGTATGATTATGAATAATCTTATGATAATAGATACCCTGTAATCAATTGTACTTAAGTGTTATGATAGGATTCGTATTCGTACGTTTTCATCGATGTTATATCGCATTATGGCGATTCTTGATTTTTTGTATTTTTTGTACGAATATAAAAACAGTATAAATAAATTTGACAGGATACTGACTGTATCCACTGACTGTTTCCTGTCTTTGACATTGACAGTGGCGTGTGAAAAAACTCAGAATCGCCCCTCAAGAGGCGCTAGTGTGAGCTTTGCCGTAGTCCGATTAGAATGGAATTTAAAAATGTAATAATCGTATTGTTTCGTTCGTTTATTTTTCTTTGTCTGCGACGCAGGAGGTTGCGGGTTCGATTACCGCCTTGGAACAAATGTTTGTACGATCTGCAAATATTTGTTCCGGGTGTTCTGGGTATTTTCTATGTATAATAAAAAAATATCTATCTATCTATTGTATTTGTATTAAGTATATCATCTAGTACCCATAACACAAGCTCTGCTTAGCTTGGGGCTAGATGATGCTGTGTGGATTGTCCAGCGTTATCTATTTATTTGTTTATAGCGTCTGTGGCTTATTTGTCACAATTATGGCAGTGTCAACCATGCTAGTTGAATCTCGATTCAGCTTCGCTTTTGTGAAGCTTGCACTAGGCTTCTACTATTGGAGGATAAAATGAAATACATTTGTAAAAACTGCGATTTACACATTTGAGTATAAATTGGTATCCAAATATATTTATTTTGGTAATTTCATTTGTAAGCCTTTGTAAATATTCAACATTTTTATAAATAAGCGAATAAATTGTAATTAAGTTATAAAACATTATGTTTTTATTTAACTGACCGTTAGTCTATTATTGGCAGGTTTAGATTTAAAACAAGCAAAGGAAATTCTAATTCTAAAGTCTATTTATGCAACAAAATAATTTGAAAAAGAGAGCCCTGTTGGTCTATTAGAGTAGTGACCGTGCTTTCTGATCCTAAGGTCATAGATTTGAAAGTTTTGAAACGGGTATATTAATTTGTACCAATAGGTTTTTCAATCTTTAGGTATATACCTAAAGATTGAAAAAGCTCATATGAGCTCGTATAAGTATTTAACGCAATGCCAGTGCTCTCAAACGGTGAAGGGAAACATCGTGAGGAAACCAGCATGACCAAATCTAACACCGAAAACGCTTTCGATTCTCCAATCTGCATTGAAACAGTGTGGTTGATTTACAGCCAATCGCTCGCTCGAGAGTAGCTAGTGTCCCAACTGTGGAAATAGAAGCACAACCGATATTGTACTACGTACCGAATAGCTTCCTACCTCCTACCAGTTTTACTTACCACACCCCGGTCGCGAGTTTGACGGCACCTTTCGCTGGCACTAAAGCTAAGGGCTAGCACGTGTTTATTTTGATTAGTGTAGGTGCGCGCGCATGCCAGCGCGAGCGAAAGTACTCTCTCGCTCTTGCTATAATTGGGTGGGGCCAACCATGACACACAACAACGGCACCGTTTACGTACACAAACCATGCATGTGGTGATTGCGCCGCGTTTTCATACATTTTGAGAGTGTCCAGGGTGTGACAGAAGTCTTATCATAACAACATTTGCAGATGTAGCCCTGATTTAGCCACGTAATTAATCGGTGGTTAATCCACCACGCGTCCAATCCAGTTCACGCGTGTGATCAGACAGGTCGATAACTTGCTCTAAATATTCGCTCATCCAATTCATTCGAGTGACGAAGTTAAATTCTGGTTTATGTGATTCGGGCAGTTACTACGCGTAGGTTTATGGACCTCATATAAAATGACCGATAAACCCAGATTTAGCAATGTTTATTGGAAATAGTAGATTCAATTTGCAATATTTATAGGGTGTAGAATTGGTTACCTATAGTCACCTAGCTTTAAGATGTTTCAAAATGATCCTTGTGATATGATTGATTACCTATATTTTTTTACTTTACTACTATACTATAAGTAATTTAGTAGGTTAAAATTTAGATACTAAATTTTCAGACTGGCATGATTCGAACCTGCGCCTCAGCTTTAGACTTCTAATAACAGTTCTCACACAGTAGTTAGGTATAACTAATTAAAAAAGAAAAATAGGCCTAGTATCAGTAGTCCGAGTCAGTAGTTAGTAGTGTCAAAAAGTCTCAGTAGTACTACTGTATTACTGTACTGTACTGAAGTAGTTCTACTACTGAGACTTTGTCAAAAAGTATTACTGAGACGATAAAGTCTCATCAGTCCGATCAGATGAGAACTTTTTATATGAAGATGCAACCAAAATCCGATCATATGATCAGTTTTTTTTTATGTCAGCAAGTGACAAAACAATCAAGGCGCCCACCTGATGTTAAGCACCACGCCTGACTATTACAGATGCAGTGCCACCCAAAGCTTAAAGTTTTAAGTGTTTGCGTGGCACTGCCCTGCGCTTATCAGTCTCTTTCGCCCAGTAATTTCACTTGCTACAGTGCCCTTCAAACCTAAACACAGTAATGCTTACAGTGGTAGAATATCTGGCACTGCGGTGGTACCTTCGACCAAACAAAGCAGGTGGTAGGTACCCATCAAGACGGACTCTTGCTGAAGAGTCCTACCACCAGGTAATCACTCGATGGGAATCAGTCAGATGGGAATAACCCGGACAAACTAACCGGACTGCTGATACTAGGTTGAAAAATAGCTATATCTAAGTTTACTTACACCCATGCCTAATTTTCCTATACCTATAGCATTTTCTACGAGCGATCGCATATCGTAGCGTGCGTCGTTTCAAACGCAATGAATTCGTTACTACGAGCTACGATATACTGATATGTAATACCTAACTCTTGCATGTTACAAATAATGACGGATGTAGAATCTATCGAGCAATCACCTTTTTCTTCTTCTAATCACTTTTTTTTTCTACTTTGTCTCTTATTAGGTTGCCTTGGAAGCTCTATTCAGTGCGAAAAGGATGGAACTCGTTCCTTACAGCTATTCTCATTAGATAAAACAGGACAGAGGATTTTTTGCCAAGTGACGGCAAAATTCAAAATCCAGGTACCGGTGGTGTTTCTTTTTTTTTTCACGGCGGGTACTTTTGTGCCGGTGAGGTTTTTAGCGGCTATGAGCACTGGTGGTCTAGTGGTATGGTTGTGACCCCGCCTCCGATAAGGTCGTGGGTTCGTACCCGGTCGTGCAACAATGGATTTTTCAACAATGGATGTTCAAGAAATAAAATTCGGAAGATAGGTACCCATCCACCAATCCGCATTGGGTCCGCGTGGTGGATTAAGACCCGATCACTCGCTTGAGAGTAAAATCAGTGTCCCAGCTGTGGCAACATTAGAAGGCTGTAATGATGATGAATTCCTTGTGTCAACGGTAGGTATTATCTTCAGGTGTTAGATGAAGCTCTTATTATTTTTTCTTTACCCTGTATTATCCCACTGCTGAGCAAAGGTCTCCCCCATATCCTTCCACATTTCACGGTCATTCGCCATTTCCCGCAGAAACAGACTGGCATGTAGGTACATCACAATACACTTAACATAACTATGCAAAATAATAAAAAATACCTAAATATAAATGTACCTACCCCTATAATTAGGGAGAGAGGTAGATGGGTGCCAACCTACCCAATATCAGGTGTCAACCAGTCCGACCCCGTACCAAAATGAGTGCGTCGAACAGGTCCTGACTCAGCTTATTGCTATACATGGTAACCATGATAATTAGCACAGATTTTTAGGCAGGGCCATTTTTTGAGAAAAATAGGACAGCTGTTAACTTGTAGGTAAATACTCAAGTTCCTAAATGGGGTGAGTCGATGGCAAGCTCGTTTGCGATAAACTCAGAACCCCGTTAACATTTCCCGTGATTTCATTTCACGGGTTCTCGGATATCCAGTCGCAGTTGAAAAATCACTTCATTGAACATTAGAACCTTTGCCTAGGCTACACGATGTTATGTAGTATAACATTTACGTTAAATAGGTGCTAGTTTTTGGGATGGACACACCTTATCTAAGTCCTAGATTTTCTTTTCAAGATATTTTTCAAGGGGTGCAAAAAAGGAATGGCCGAAGGAAAGATCAAGATGAAGATTTATTTTGGGTTCAACCCAATATAAATCTTCATCATTTTGCTTTCAAGCGTGAGTGTCGCAGATTCAAATATGCGGATTGGTAGATCACCATATTTTTATTCCCTAAGATTTTATTCTAAATGATAAATGATATTTATTTACACGAAGTTCATTTATGTCCTACCAAAATCTTTGGCATGCAAATATTATATTAAATGTAATGCAATGTAATGTTAAAATTATTTCACAAAATTAAAAATGTCAAAAAAATAATAATAAACAACAAAAAAAAAAATATTATTATTAGTATACAATGTCCCTATAATTTAAAAAATCATTTATTGAATAGAAACATTTGTCTATCAGCCATTTCTTCAATGTTATATGAAATAGGTTTCCCTTCAAATCTTTTAATTCAGCTGGTAATCTATTATATATCCTGAAACACATATAATAAGCTTGACGTTGGGTGTGACTTAATTTATATTTAGGTAAGTGCAATTTGTTATTGGACGTGTTCCTTAGTACTCTAGTGCGGAAGTAGTTCTTATACGTACTAGCCCTGTTCGCTTATATATCTTTTAAATCTATCATCGTCTTTGTTCATTTACTTACATAATATCATAAGTAGTAAAGACAATTCTTTGCAAGCCGCTGAAAAGACAGTTTTTTTATGAATGTGGGCAATTTGTTTTGCATCTTTCCACCGATTCGGTCGACATATTTCGATCAGTAATTTTATTAAGTTTCATACAAATCTACTTAAATGAATTATTTATGAGTCTCGAGATTATGTGATAAACGACCTAGAAGCGTCAGGTCCGTCGCTTCGTCGAAAGTAATCGATTTTCTTTTATAATGATAATGAACTTTATCACACTCTCTAAAGAAGGTAACCGTCAGTGCCAGATTAAGCCAGCGCGGGGCCCGTAGCAAATGTCCGCGCGGAGCCCCTAGCCAAGGGCAGATTTAGCCTTATTCAGGGCATAGGCGCTCTAAATAAACTTAATTTATGAGAGCTTTTAAACTTAATTTACTTCAGGTGCATTTTTTTAATTATATCTTATATTTTATGAGCTTTTCAACTGAAATTACTAAAGTTGATTGTAATAGTTAGTTCAACGGCGAGCGAAGCGAGCCAAAGCAAAAAAATCTAGATAGATATTGTAAACTTCGATGATGATCTTTTCAACTCAATTTACTGGTATTGTCTAAATTCTTATGTAGTATTTGATAAATATTCAGATAAACGGCGAGCGTAGCGAGCCACTAAAAATTCCAGATGTTGAACTTGTTTAACCGCGAAATGAGCAAAAATGTTTGAAAATGTTGGCTCGGGCAGATATTACTAATTAGGTAATATAATATATATTATTATAATCGATATCGATTAAGTTGTAGCGATAAGTGATAGGTAGGTATATCTTATTTTAATTTAAAGAATAATACCTAACCTACCTAACTTAATAAAAACAATTCTTACGCTCAGGCAGGCGCGTGTTTACGGGGCCCCTCAATACGCGGGCTCGTAGCATTTGCTACTCTTGCTACGTGGCTAATCCGGTACTTGTAGCAATTGATATTGTCTTCTGGCAATAAGTCGCAGGCGGACCTTCGCCCACCGCGCCACATTTGGACGACCAATGTGGCGCGGTGGGCGAAGGTCCGCCTGCGACGCGGAGGTTGCGGGTTCGATTCCCGCCTTGGGACAAATGTTTGTAGGATCTGCAAATATTTGTTCCGGGTGTTCTGGGTGTTTTCTATGTATAATAAAAAGTATCTATCTATGTATTGTATTGTAATAAATATATATCAGTCATCTAGTACCCATAATACAGCTCTGTTTAACAGCAGCTTACCTTGGGCTAGCTAGATGATGCTGTGTGGATTGTCCAGCATTATTAAAAAAAAAAAAAAAAGAATACCTACCTCTGCGCAGATATAATATCTGCTCTGTGGCGGGATGCGGCGAGCAAGGGCCTCTCATGGACGTAATTTGAACGTAAGCGATCGGTATTGGACAAGATATGTAATGCTTAGCAAGCCCTTAAAATGTCAGTTGATTTATGAAAGAGCCAACAAACCCCGTATAAAAATCTAATAAGTACCTACATACAAACATTGAATCAGGTAAAAAAAATAAGAGTGCTAAGAAGAGAACCCACTTAACTACTTAAAAGCCTTATTTATCCCCGACTTTATCTTATCTACCTACTTACACATTTATTATTCACTTGACCTAAAACTACTGTCGCTAGTTAGTCAAGACAACTATAATATTAAGTAAGGTTCACGAGAGTTTGCCGTTTATTCCATCCAGTCCTACCAGTAGTTCGATAGTCGAACTGTTTGGATGTTTTTTTTCCAAATTGTTCTACTGACGGATCGAACTATTTGGAAACATGAATTTTATTCCAAATACTAACCTCTGAAGTACAGTCAGTACAGTCTTGATTGAAACAAATACTAAATTTCTGGCGCTTCGGCGGCCGCTGCTGCGGCACGCTCGCTACGCTTGCTCGCCTCGCGCGTAGTTTTTCACTAACCTAACATAACCTAAACAGTTGATTTCGATCTAATGAATAAGTGACATCCGCTTTGTTCCGTATTTGTTTCAATCAAGACTGTACTGACTGTACTTCGAAGGTTAGTAGTTCTATTTGGAATAAAATTCATGTTTCCAAATAGTTCGATCTGTCAGTATAACAATTTGGAAAAAAAACATCCAAACAGTTCGACTATCGAACTACTGGTAGGACTGGATGGAATAAAGCGAGTTTGCGAGCAATCTTGCAAATAAATAAATTCACAATAATCACATTGTCACATAACATTAAGTAAGTTCGTATGAGTCAGTGGCTAACTCTGGTGACAGAGTTTCTAGGCCGCCCGAAGGCCTCTGTCATGGCCTTGAAAAAGCTGGGACCAACTGCTTAACGTGCCCTCCGAAACACGGGAGCGCTCAGTTGAAACCATCCAAATGATGACTACGCGGAACAGCGCTTAACTTCGTCGATCCGCTCCCGTGCTTCGGAGGGCACGTTAAGCAGTCGGTCCTGGCTTTTTAAAAGTTGTTAAGCCATGACAGAGGCCTTCGGGCGGCCTAGAAACTCTGTCACCAGAGTTGGCCACTAACTCATACGAACGAACGAACGTGTGATGAAGGTCAATGGAGACACTTGTCTAGAAATAATGTTAGAGAACTCAGTCATTTTTAATTATCCACATTGTTATGAGCAGTCTTAGGTATTCGCTAAGGTAATAAATAAACATTTTCTTGTAATTAATTGCCTTTTGAGCTGAAATTAATCTGAGTTGAAGCGAATTATTATTTCAAGCGAAATATCAGAATTCATTAATAATTAGTCAAAATCAATTGCTTATCACTATAACAACCAGCTAAAAGTTTGAATGACTAGATGAGATTTGGAGATGTGTAAATAATCTTAATCACACGAATAATATTCTAAAGGACAAAGTTTAGATGTTTGTATGTTTGTGGGAGTATAACGCCAGAACGGCTTAATTTTTATGAAATTTGTCCCAGGCACAGATTTTGGTCTGGAATAGCTTATAGGCTATTTTTTATTTTGATCCCGGGTTCCCGTGGGGTAAATAACTGTATAATCGCGGGTAACACCGCGGGGCGCAGCTACTACATAAATAATTTTAATAAATTTTGATTGCTATCAATTGCAATAGGTAAAGTTGCATTTTGTGTGATAGAGAACCACATTACACTTACCTTTGATAGAAAAGGTATTTCAAGAAGATATTATTCTACATGTACGACATAATGAGGAAATCGAAATACAGGATGGCCCCTTACTCGATGGACCGATGACATTAAAGCGGTTGCAGGAAGTCGGTGGATGGTGAAGGCTCAGAATCGGTCGTCACGGCGCTTTTTGGGGAGAACTATTATTATCAGTAGACGTCTATTGGCTGATAATGATAATGTTGATGACATTATTATATAACTACGTATAAAATAATGCATAGTTACTAACGTCTTTTATTAGTTGAATAATAAATTAATCTAACAAATTCACTATCTACGTCGTAGCAGTCGAACAGCTACGCGCTCCGTAGCACTCGTAGTAGCTCTACGCGGTCCGATCGGTACGGTCGTCTGTACGCACGGCTTGCTCGTTCACTCCGAAATGGAACTCAAAAACTATTGGAATAAAACTCAAAATTGAACTTCGTGCTTTACGGGTAGTACTGTATTTTTTTTAGCGAAGTGTTTTGAGATGTTAAGTTTGTTTGGACAAGTGTGTTAGGTAGCTGTTTGTTTATTTGTGAACTTTCAATCGATTGATTACAAGACAAAACGGGAGTTTAATCGCTGTAAGTACTATAAACATTATAATATACTTTCAGAGTACTTTTTATTATGTTGACCGGCAGCGAATTAGAAGGAATTTGTAACAAAATTCAAAGGTTAAAAAAATATTGAATGATTTAGTTATTGAGTGTTTTAAATTATTTTTACAAGGCCAACAATAATATTACTTGCGTAATATATGATTTGTTAAGTATTCTTTAAGACGTGGCTTAAATTATATATATTTTCCATAAAATTACATGTATTATCATATACTCGTAACTTATCAAACCCATGGAAAGCCGCATCGGGTCGATAGCAATTTTTAATACTAAAAACTATGAAATAACATTTTATATGTGGTGTGAAAATAAATAATTAATCGGAAGTCTTTTTATTTATCTATTTATTTTATTTTTGGAAAACCAACAGCTTTATTATAGTTCATTACACATCCTTTAGCAACAGAGAGCCAATTAGAGGTTCTCACGAATAATGGTTTATAAGAATAAGAATAATTTTATTTTGCCAAAAAATAAACTTGTGAAACAATAGGTACTTAGGTATACGCTTATAATAAGTACGATAGTATTATAGTACAAAGGTACCTAAGCAAAAACAATTGACGGTAGGTATATACAGTTTAAACAAAAAATCTTACCTCCCGCGCTAGTTAAAACTGTATAATATGAATACGATGAGGTATTCATACATATAATACACTATACCTATTTCTGCCGCAAAGCAGTAATGCTCGCATTGCTGTGTTCCGGTGTAAAGGGTATGGTTTCCGGTGAAATTACTGGCACATGAGGCTTTCGATCTTAGCCTCAAGGTGGCAACCCGCGAGTGATACCTCTGGTATTGCAAGCGTCCATAGGCTGCGGTAACCGCTTACCATCTTGTGGGCCGTACGCTTGGTTGCCACTTCAGTTGTATAAATATATATATATATGCATATATATAATATAATAGCTGTAAAACGGTTAAAAAATAAGAACAAAAGTAGTGTAGATAAGATGGATTTAGTACACGGTGAACAAGCTAAATTGGAAATAACCAAGGTCGTCAGTATTCAGTATTCAGTATTCAGTAGGTTTATTCACAAAAGACATGGTACATTTTTACATTAGGTGGAAAATATAAATTTTAGAGCTGCATATCTCGCCCGAGTACAGGCACGTGAACATCATAATTATTAAGTGCTTACACATTATATTGAAGTTATTAATTAATTAAAAAAAATTAAAAATTTACACATAAATATTAAGTTACAATAAATAAATTACCAAAATCTGAATTAAATGTCATTTACAATACCTACCTATTTGAAATTTGATGTCACTTGATTCATACATTTGTCAACTAATTTAGATTGCTAAGTATAGATGCACAGATTACTTTTATTAGAGACGTCAATCATTAGTCACGAAAAATTCTCTGCTAAGTCGCGATCCGAGACGGCACTGGTGCAGAAGAGGTCCAGGTCCATAATTTCAGCTCGGTTATCGATGGATCCGCTAGGTGGCATTTCTATTTAAGTGCTTTCGTGCTTTTGGAGGCAAGATTACTTGGCGATAATTGACTATAATAATAGCCAAACTATTCCTTATATCCATATAATTTTTTAAAAAAGATACGTGTTAATCAATTGCTATACTTTGGTGACGGAATTTATAGGTCGCCCTTACCATGACCTAACTGTTATCTTCATGACAGCCTTCTAATGTTCCCACTGTTGGGACATTGGCCTGCTCTCGATTTTCTCTCGACTCAGATTTTCATGGTGGCAGACACCTATCCAAATATTATCGTGAGAAACGTTTCATTACTTAGAATATGACTTTGAATTACTCTATTTATTAGCCAAAAACCGCGTTAAAATCCGAAGCTTGATCAAAGCGTACATACAGAAAAACTTACGGTTGAAGCGATTTCGTTTTATACTATAGATAAAGGTTGTCATTGATCTGTATGCCTACGTCCTCGAAGCAGCGGAGCGGGAGAGGCGCCATACTAACGAGCCTACATAACCTGGCGTCATACACTCATACCTGACGTTAGATAAGCACATCGACGCTTGCCCTTTTTTTTATGTATACCTTAGCTTTGTTGAATCAAAGTTTAAATTTAAATGCGCTTTATCGTGGCACTTATATATAATAATTAAAATAATATAAAATAGAAAAGATACAGTAGAAGTACTCTGTTTTTAATAAAGTTGAACCTTCAATCGAGAAACGAATAGTAACTAATAATAATAACAAATTCAATTCAATTCAATTCGTTTATTTCTCATTAGGCACAATTACAATGCACTTAGAAATGTCAAATCAGTAATTTTATAAACGATACATTTAAATTTAAAACTTAACAGCTACATGAATATTCTCTAATTACCTATGCCCCTAATAAACATAAAAAAAATATTAATATAAGAAATTAAACTAAACACAATAATCATAATAACTATGTAGATATCTATTCTACATTAAGTATCATTGGTCACTCACTGCTTACAATATTATTCCAAGTATCCTTATCTAAGAGAAATTCGTCAATTGTATAGTATGCTTTTTCTTGCAGTGTATTTTTGTATCAAAGTAAACATAATTTATAATGTAATAACATATTGGTTTCTGAGATTCAAATAAAAATGTACGCCAAAATAAAATACATCACATTAAATAAAAAAATAAAAATACCAAAAAAAAAATTCTAAGCATTTGACTCGTACCGGGAGTATCTACTGAGTGTAAATCGGTTTTTGTAAATAAATTTGTAGTGCACGTTCAGTGAATTATATTCGGTGGTATTTTGACTCCAACAAACTCTTTATTTTATCGCCCACTCATTGCTACTGCGTCGTCGAGGACACAGCTTTAGCCAATGCCAAAGGATATTCAAACAGAATTTCCCTGTTCCATAAATAGCTGAGCTGAATATAGCTGCTGAAATTCAACGTAAGATTCAACTTGAGCTTATGATGTAAATTCACCTTTATGGTAATCTCTACATTTTTATGGCAGGATGACATGAACGTTCCGGTCTGTCAAAACATTGTGGTGCAAAATAGTACCTGCTACTGGTGAGCCCCTGACGACATAGAGTTTCTGATACTTGGAGGTAAGTAGAGTTCTTTGTGATAAAGCTCGTCTGGGAAAAAAACTACCACCATACCTATTTTTGCCGCCAAACAGCATAGCTCGCATTGCTGAGTTCCGGTCCGTAGGGAATAGTTTCCGGTGAAATGGCACATAAGACTGAATGTCTCGGATGGCAACACGCAAGCATATCTCTGATGTTGCAAGCGTGCTGCTACAGTAACCGCTTATCATCAAGTGGGTCGTATGGATGATTGCCACTTTAGTGTTATAAAAGAAAAAGCAAAGGAATATAAATAAATGTGTAATATTTTGTGTCATGTAAATATTAGGATCAAAAATAACTATGAAGCAACGCTTGTGGCGTAACCTAAATCAACTAACTTTGCAATGCTAATATTCAAAGAATAATAGAAATGGAGGAACTTGTATTTCAGTAAGGAATTTTATTTATAACTCTGTTAGCTACCTATCTTCTTCTTCTTCTTCTTTTATGGACTCTGTGGCATATTTGACACAATTTTGCCAGTGTCAATTGAATTATTTTGATTGTCGCTTAGCAACGTAAACAAACGAAAGAACCAATTTCATAGTGGCCTAGGTCTTAGTAACACCATAGAGAAATTGGAAAAAAATATAAAACTAACATTATAATACAATTTTATTTTTATGTAGACAAACAAAGTTCTATATGAAAAATGTTTGTTGTGTTGAGTTTCATAAAATGGGAACACTGGAGGTCCGCCATGACAGCTATTAGCCAATAATCGTGACGCATCTTGACTTTGACAGTACCTAATAACCTAGTTGTTCGTTAAACCCGCCATGTTGTTTTGCATTGTGTTGCACTCCTTCACAAAGTTAAACTTACATAAGATTGTGAAAGAAGCTAAAATATATTAAATAAACAGCTTAAAATGGTTTCTTTATTGAATATCTAAATATCTAGACCCCTACAAAGGACCTAGGCCCGGCTCCATACATCGAGAAACAACTCCTTTGGGAAGAAATGGTGAGTTTTCTTTCAAAATTCCCTTGGCTGTTTTTGACTGAATTACCAACATTACTCCTTCATTTCATATAAGTACTTGTTTACACTTGTGCTAAGTAAACAAGTTAAATTGGATAAACTTAAAATAACACGAGAAAAATAATTAAAATGGGAGGACCCATGTCGTTTTGACAAGATAGCCAAACGATTTAATAATCTACCCATCATAATCGATCTCCATCTCAAACTGTCTACTATGACAGTGGAGCTATGGTCAAACTCATACAAACTCTTTATTTGTTATGCACAAGCACAAGTCTGTAGGGAGGCTGGCTGACGAAGTGCCCACTGCTCAAAGATAGGATATCTAGCTAGCGTAGGTAGTATCTAAGATTTTTTTGTTGGCTTTTTGTCAGCTATTATGTCACTGCGGCCATGTAGGCCTATTATTTATGATCGCCACTTTTTAAAATTAGAAAAGACAGTTATCCTAAAGACAGTTTGAAATGGAGATCACTATAGGTTAGTCGCTAACAGAGATGGTGATCAACCCGCAATAGTTATGGTCAGTCGGGGCACTGAACTTCAAAAGAATGACTTGACCGTCTTGTCATGCTGATATAAAAACTGCACAATTGATTACTTGTGTTGTGATTATTTTTAATTTTGCTTTCCTACTGGTTTTCTACGAAACACGTCTTTGGACTGTATTAACCATTAAAGTTTGGAATTGTGTGTTCTGGCAAAAAAGACACGTATCTTTTGTCAATAATATAAACTTAATTATTGTTCTAAGACCTTTAATTTTCCATAATGAAGAAATAATTGCACTTAAACATTTCCTTGTATATATTACTTAGATGCCAGGCTGTAAAATGAACAAAACCTTGAATAATTGATTGGTAAACGAACCACCTGGCAGCAACATTGCGTTTCCCTTCTTGGCATTTTAATTTAAAAGTTACTGACTTATAATTCCAATGCGACGATCTAGCTTTGTTCAGGTGGGACCAACTCTTCTACAACTGGTTGTAGAAAATAGTACAAATGTTGGGTATGTCTTATAAAATAACTCCATTGTGGGCTTCAAACTCATCCAGATAGAAGTACGAGTAACTGGAAGTTTTCTAAGCTCTCTTTAAAACTTACTGACTTAATACTCCAACCTTTAGATAGCAACGATGATCTAGTTTTGTTCAGCAACAACGTTCTACAACTGTTACTGTTTTCATTAGGGCATGTGTTGAGGTGCGGGGTATGGAGGAAAGAAGTAACTGTACTACGTCTATGCGCGATTAGATCAAAATGTAGACTTCATTAGGGCATGTGTTGAGGTGCGGGGTATGGAGGAAAGAAGTAACTGTACTACGTCTATGCGCGATTAGATCAAAATGTAGACTTCATTAGGGCATGTGTTGAGGTGCGGGGTATGGAGGAAAAAAGTAACTGTACTACGTCTATGCGCGATTAGATCAAAATGCAGACTACTTATAAAACAATAATTTTGGGGAAATGCCTGCCTCCCCCCGCTCCCGCGTCTCACGCCAGCCCACGCGCACTAACCAATCAAGCGCACGGGAGACAGGCAATTCCTTATTTGGTAATACATTTTCAAACAGTGCTACCTACTTAACGGCATGTCTTATAAAACAATTCCATTGTGGGTTTCAAACTCATCCAGATATAAATAACTGGAAGTTCGCTAAGCTCCGCTACAGAAACAAGTGCCCTTCAGTCGAAAGACGTCAATATCAATTGTTTCCGAATCTTTTAACCATTTCTCCTTTGGGTCTCTCAACAATTGGTAGATCTGTCAACTTGCTTGTTCAATTTGTCAGTACCCTTTCGATTGCAGGTAGCTGTTGTAGGAGCCTAGAAACGAATTCTCTTTGAGAGCGACTCTAACGATCTTTCAGACGGTGGGATGTGTTTATTTATTCACTAATGACAACTGCGCAAATTTGTTTTCGTGGAGTTATTTTTAACGAGCTTGATCTCTGTTGCATTTAAGAGTTGTATTTAAATAATTAACACGTACCTACAGTCACCCAACCGTCACGTTGACACTACCCTGGGATTACCCGGGATATCAGAAAGTACAGGTACAGTCAGCAAAGAAAATGGTCTATTATTTTTGACAAAAAAAACCTGTGATATCTATGACGTTCAAACAAATCTTAACCTTATGGTGGTAGACCATATTTTTTGCTGACTGTACCACAATACCCAGTAAAAAAACAGACGAAAAATCTCTAGTACGTCTGTTTTTTTATTTTGTAATGGATTTCCGCAAAGTAACGCCTGAATCTATCAATTACAATACTCAGATCAAAAATTTTTTCATGGACTTTGTTATTGATTTTATCAAGTAGATACTATACACGATACACGAATAATTCGGCTTCAAAATACGGTCTCAGCGGGTTTTTTACGCAAAACTGATCTATAAGTAATTGCATACATAAACATAGCCAGTGTTTAAATCAAATATTATAAGTAAAGAACGTAGGAAACGGTTTTTCCATCACACTAACTCATACCACATATCCTATAAATACAAAACTGAAGAGACAAATACCAAACCATCAAAAGTAAAAAAAAAAAGAGTAGTAGAGTTCTCTGTGATAGAGCTCGTCCGGGGAAGGACTACCACCATACCTATTTCTGCCGCAAAGCAGTAATGCTCGCATTGCTGTGTTCCGGTGTGAAGGGTATGGTTTCCGGTGAAATTACTGGCACATGAGGCTTTCGATCTTAGCCTCAAGGTGGCAACCCGCGAGTGATACCTCTGGTATTGCAAGCGTCCATAGGCTGCGGTAACCGCTTACCATCTTGTGGGCCGTACGCTTGGTTGCCACTTCAGTTGTATAAAAAAAAAAAAAAAAAAAGTATATACTATTTTTATTAAATGTACATAATGACCCCATTTTCGACCAATGTGGCGCGGTGGACGAAGGTCCGGCTGCGACGCAGAGGTTGCGGGTTCGATTCCCGCTTTGGGACAAATGTTTGTAGGATCTGCAAATATTTGTTCCGGGTGTTCTGGGTGTTTTCTATGTATAATAAAAAATATCTATCTATGTATTGTATTGTATTAAATATATATCAGTCATCTAGTACCCATAAAACAGCTCTGTTTAACAGCAGCTTACCTTGGGCTAGATGATGCTGTGTGGATTGTCCAGCATTATTTATTTATTTATTTATTTTATTTTCGGAGTTATGTACCTTATACATATTATAGGATAGGACACGTTGTAAATCAGTGTAGCGTCTAAAAGCAACTTGAAGTGTGTGCCTACGTCGTGGGTGGATCTACTTACGCCAGATTGAGGAGTGTATCGAATTGAGGGCAGGTTGCATTATTTGGAGCGTCCACAATGAAATAGGCACGTATTCTTGACCCCGTTTTACCTAACTTACCTACCAAGTCCAGATAAACATCTGGGACTAGTTAAGTTTCTATTCTATGAAAGTTTATTCCTGTTAACTTTTGAATACTCTATTATCAAGAGATTTGGTTAAGTTAGTTATCTAACTATAATTACATAAAGAAAATTAACGTTTACTTTGAACTGATTTCATTTTTTTTTATACAACTGAAGTGGCAACCAAGCGTACGGCCCACAAGATGGTAAGCGGTTACCGCAGCCTATGGACGCTTGCAATACCAGAGGTATCACTCGCGGGTTGCCACCTTGAGGCTAAGATCGAAAGCCTCACGTGCCAGTAATTTCACCGGAAACCATACCCTTCACACCGGAACACAGCAATGCGAGCATTACTGCTTGGCGGCAGAAATAGGTATGGTGGTAGTCCTTCCCCGGACGAGCTCTATCACAAAGAACTCTACTACTCTTAAAACTCTACTACTCTCTTCTTTCATTACGCATCATCGCTATTGTACTATGACAGAGGCCTTTGGGCGGCCTAGAAACTCTGTCATCAGAGTTGGCCACTGACTCATATGAACTTACTTACTTTTTATCACTATTGTAACCTCTTGGTTGATGCCACTTGAGTTGTATACAATTTTTTTAAACAATGTTTATTAGGTGATAATAATTAGGTCTTATGTGACACCTGGTGGTCTAGTGGTAGTGACCCCGCCTTCCGATCCTGAGGTCGTGGGTTTGAATCCGGTCGTGCACCAATGGATTTTACGCTACGAAAAATTTATGTGCGCAATGCCAGTGCTCTCATACGGAAGGAAAACATCGTAAGGAAACCGGCATATCCAAGAACTAAAAACTCGAAAGACATGTGCCATCCACCAATCCGCATTGGGTCCGCGTGGTGGATTAAAATCCAATTACTCCCGCTTGAGAGGAGGCCAGTGTCCCAGCAGTGGGAACATTAGAAGGCTAACATGATGATGTGACACCTGTATAACTCACAGCATTTTGAGTTGTTTTTATACCCTGTATAGTTTAGTATAGCAGTATCAAGCCAACGACATCATAACCATTTGTAATAAAACCCGTTTGTTACGCCATACAGTACAGCTACAACCTTATGAGGCAGGAAGTAGCGATAATAAAATCACGAGACACTCCCGACGTAACCTTTTATACTTGAAAAGGGCAATGAATGAGAAATGAAGGGCAGATCATTTCAAATGTCACACGTATTTTTAAACAGTTAGGTATTATAATGTTTAGTCTCTGTAGTAATGTACAGCTCAAGTTGATATGAGCGTCAAGAGTAGGTACCTACGAGTATATATTGAAAATTATCTGAAAAACATAAAAGCAATTTGTTATACGCAGTTCAAATCATCATATTGTTGCAAGCACCCAAGGTGTTCTAAATAACGGAACTAGCAGAAAGGATCATTTTATGATATACGGCCCACCTGACATGTAAATAGAAAGTCTCATGTGCTAGTAGTTTCACTGGAAACCATACCCTTCACACCGAAACAAAGCAATGCAAGCATTACTGCTTGGCGGAAGAAATACGTACCCGTAATTCTTCCCTAGACGAGCCCTTCTATCACAAAGAACTTTACTTTTATTTTGTAGTTTTTAGGATTTTGTCCCAATGTTACAGGCAGAAAATACATTTATTTACATATTTCTACTTACGATGGGAATCCAATTTTAAGAAATGGGCCTACTGTGGCTTCCCCTGAACAAATACCTACATGAATGCAAATATTGTGCTCTCTGGCCTCATTCCTTTGCCAACTCCGTTTGGAATATTACGTAGGTACACTCGCGTTCCTAACTGCATTCATAACTCTTAGAGTTAAAATTGCTTGTAGCAATAAGTATTGCAAAACTTTCATACATTTTTTGCATCTAATTATCAGTAATAATAATCAACAAAGTCAAAGTCAAAATAGTTTTATACAATAAAATCACTAAATTTTATTTTGTCGTCGAAAAAAAGCTAAGTGAATTTACGCCAGTTTACGCGCCCAACCTAAGAATCAGGCAACAAACTCGGCTGGGTTCTCAGCTTTTAATAAGATGTTTTTTCTTATTTTGGTTTGGAGCAAACGTTTGTCCCAAAGCTGGAATTATACTCATACTTCTCGCAAAGCCCGCCTCGCCCCCGCTGCTCTAATACCTCAACCGTTTACTTACCTACCTCTAATGCTCTTTATTACTCTACTTAACGATGTCCTGAAAATAAAAGCTGTTCACTATACAAGCGTTTGGCTAGATATCATCATCATATTAGCTGATAGTAGTTCACTGCTGGACATAGGCCTCCCCCAAAGATCGCTGTGTATTCTTTAACTTTAAAATGAATTTGTTTTGTAACTGCATAGGTACGAGTAAGTAAGCATAACAAACCTACATAATACTTATGTTGCATACACGATGGTACACATTACCTTCTTTCTTAGTGTGCGTCTTTCGAGTTCGTACTCGAAGAAGATATAACTTAGTTACATAAAAGTTGTACAGTCTGTTTTGAAACTCAACTGAGTTTTTGATAGCACAGAACGGTAGTTCTTGAATATAGGCCATCTCACTAGCGGGCGAAGTCTATTATTTCAGCGTCGAACGATCTCCAATAATATCCTCAGATAATCCACCTGAATAAACACAATACGACTACATAATAAACAAACTATTTCCCTATCTGTTAACATAAGACGGTAGCCATTGGTAATCACTATCGAAGGGTCAGCCAACTGGGTCGCGTCGTCTCGTGCCGTGGATAACGTACTTATAATGTTTGGAAACCTGAATTTCACGCGAGGGAAATTTGCAGCTCAATCGAATTTGTTGCATGCATAAAACATTAGAAAGAGCTGACGGACGTCGGTCCCGGCTTTTCGAAAATTGCAAAGCTATGAAAGAGGCCTTCTCGTGGTTTATTGTGTCACCAGAGTTGGCCACTGAGCATACAAACTCTCTTTGTTACAGAACAAGTTTATAGCGGTCATTACGATCAATCAGTCGTCATTCATTGTTGGAAATCCATCAATCTTGACTATTGGAATTAAATATAAATAAAATATCAATAACTATCATAACCATTTCAATCTCCACCTATCACGTCAGGGTTATCCGTCAGTTATACATGGGTCAAGCTGCAAATCAGTGTGTCTATAATAATACAATATTTTACAAAAGCACATATTATACAGCTATAAAAATCTATAATCACTTACCAACAGAACTAAAACAAATGAATGAAAACATATTTAAAAATACATTAAGAAAGTGGCTTATTAATAAGGTATTTTATGACTTGAATGAATATCTATTACTCAAAATAAATAAATAGGTATTACTGAATAAAGTAGATATTATTAACAATATTAAGATATTATTAATAATGTTAAAGGTACTTTTAACATTGTAGTACATAACCTAGTTAATATTGTACGTCCAAAATGGATAAGCTGAGCTTACCTACCAGTGCCATACCTAGTATTAAGATCTTTTTGTGCCTTCATCAGCTAAACAATAAATATTTTCTTTTCTTATTCTTATTCGAACGTAGGTAATAATTTTATTATAGGTATACAGTGTTACATATTAGTCACGACGTGACAGACAACATATAAGAGTAGGTAAGACATTCTAATTAAAAGTCTGTAATGTAAATACAACATGAAAGTGTGTTTTTGGATGGATTGATTGATAGTTTAGTTTTAATTTGTATTGTAATTTTATGTTTATTGTGTGGCGAAAACTAAATATATTTCTATAAATTCTAATAAATTATTCTAGTTATGGACCATGATGGACGCTGAGTAGGTGTAACTAGGGTAAGAAAAGTAATCAAATCATTTCCAAACTGAATTAGTGAGAAAGAGAGAGTAGATCGATTATCGTATACTCTCTTCTACAGTACGATATTTTTATAAAATTAATAATTACCTCTGCCGAAACAGAAGCGTTCGAAACTCAAGTTAGACTTCCCCTTTAGTAAATGGCGAAAGATGAAACAATTATCAGAGTAACGTAATAATATTTAAAACACCGGCGACAGTCATTCAACACAGTGTGTTTTCGTCAGCGCGATCTAGGATCCGGACATATTTACTAGCGCCATCTAGTTAAAAATTTAGAAGTTTTTTTTATCTATATGTTACAAGTTATAATGAAAGTAGTTAGGTACAATATTCGTAGCGCCCTAAATTGTAAATTTCATAACGTAACATTGTAAATTTCATCACAACCGGTTAAGTCGTCACGGAGATACGTTTTATCAAACATTCACATACACATTTGATAATTGGTTGTTGGATTACGACATCTCAAAGTTGTTCAGCTATTTCTGACTATGACTACTGTACCTACTCAAAGATACTTATGTATTCCAGTACCAATGGTAGCTATTAGGTATCTATAGAAAACTCTGGACTTTTTATTTAGTTCCACGGCCTGCAAATACTGAAAAGAGTAGGTTTTATTTTATTTGGTTACAGTTTGCAGATATCCGTAACCAAGTCAGGTTTTTCTTTCAATCTCCAGTTATGTACACAATAATTATTTAACTAGTAGTTACCGCGACTTTGTTCGCGATCGCTTTTATTTGCCCATTTTGCTACTGCGTCTTGCGGTATAACAGTTATGAATCCCACAGGGTAGTAATTTTAAGTTTTTTTATGAATGAAAGTGTTAATGCTAATCTGGGCATAAGTCAAATTTCATCCAAATTCATCCAACCGTTTTTTGCATTTGTTATCTAACACCTTTTCGCACAACTTTTGCATTTATAATTGAGTAATAGCATTAAATAAATAAAAATAAATAAATAATGCTGGACAATCCACACAACATCATCTAGCCCAAGGTAAGCTGCTGTTAAACAGAGCTGTATTATGGGTACTAGATGACTGATATATATTTAATACAATACAATACATAGATAGATATTTTTTATTATACATAGAAAACACCCAGAACACCCGGAACAAATATTTGCAGATCCTACAAACATTTGTCCCAAGGCGGTAATCGAACCCGCAACCTCTGCGTCGCAGGCGGACCTTCGCCCACCGCGCCACATCGGTCGTCATTAATGATCTATCTGCGCTTCAAGTCTTGACTCGGTAGCTCAATCTGTAGAGTCCACATCCGTGTATCAAGCAAAAGGTTACGGGTTCAAGTCCCGCTTGAGTTGTAAAAAATTGAGATAGTATAAAAACATTAGCATTTTCTTTAAAACACTAATAAAAACCAATACCCAATTCTTTTTTACAATTATTTTTATTTTACACAATTTGCAATGTCTGAAAAGGGCAAATAAGTTCTTAGTACCATATTACTTTATGTGGCAAAAAATTTATGTGCGCAATGCCAGTGCTCTCATACGGTGAAGGAAAACATCGTGAGGAAACCGGCATGTCCAAGAACTAAAAATTCGAAAGACATGTGCCATCCACCAATCCGCATTGCGTCCGCGTGGTGGATTAAGACCCAATCACTCTCGCCTGAGAGTAGGCCAGTGTCCCAGCAGTGGGAACATTAGAAGGCTGTCATGATGACCATATTACTTTCACGACAACTTGTAACACTTATTTAAGTTTGCAATTAAATATCTTGAATCTTGAATCTTTACACAAAACCCTGTAAGTAATCACATTCTTTGAACACTTTCTTTTGCAAACATTAAAGGTTTTCAAATTACGGATAATCTAAACCCCTTTTAAATGCGGTAACAGTGTTTGACCTTTGTTCGTTCTCTGAAACCAGCTTTCGTAATAAGTCACCCGTGTTGAGCCGCTCGCATGAACCTGGGGCAATTCTACCACACAGGGGCAACTGTATTGCAAAAACCACAATGACAGGTGATGTAAATAATGGGGAATAAGAATGGAATAATGATTCGCAGTATTTATTTATAGTATACCTGGTGGTAGGACTCATCAAGAGTCCGTCTTGATGGCTACCACCGCAGTGCCAGATATTCTACCTCCAAGCAGTAGTGTGCAAGTATTACTGTGTTTAGGTTTGAAGGGCACTGTAGCAAGTGAAATTACCGGGCGAAAGAGACTTAACAATAATGTCTAGGGGTGATGAGTTCAGTGCAGTGCCACGCAGAACTTAAAAACTTTAAGCTTTGGGTGGCACAGAATCTGCTATGGTCAGGCGTGGTGCTTAACATCAGGCAGGCGACTTGATCGTATTGTCACTTGCTGACATAAAAAAAACATCCTCCATCCATTTCACAACACAGCTGTTATTACGAGTACCAAAAGAAAACCACAGCTGCAGATAATTTAGAGTCTTATTTATAAACGTATTTTAATTCTTTGTTTTTAAATCTATCGTCGTCTTTTACTTTAATTGTATGAGAAAGAAAAACAATACTTGCAAGCCGCTGAAATTGCATTGTTTTTGTTTGTGCAAAGTTAAAGTCAAAAGTTACTAAATTGAATTTTTATATCTCTAAAACTGACATTCCATAGACCAAAGTCTACCATAGTGATAGAGACATAATTATAGTGTCTTTTCATTAACCGGTCTTCATAAATAACCGTCAAAGTCAAAGTCAAAAGAGTTTTAATAAAATCATATGACTTTTTTTTTTGATTTTTTTTATGTCAGCAAATGACAAGACAATAAAGGCGCCCACCTGATGTTAAGCACCACGCCTGACTATAACAGATGCAGTGCCACCCAAAGCTTAAAGTTTTTAAGTGTTTGCATGGCACTGCACTGCGCTTATCACCCCGAGACATTGTTGTTAAGTCTCTTTCGCCCAGTAATTTCACTTGCTACAGTGCCCTTCAAACCTAAACACATGAATGCTTGCACACTACTGCTTGGAGGTAGAATATCTGACACTGCGATGTTACCCACTAAAGAGGGACTCTTGCTGAAGAGTCCTACCACCAGGTATCAGAATCACTAAGCTAGGTAAATTTACGCCAGTTTTAACGCATCTATGCCGTAAAAGAACTGGCAACAAATATAGCGGCTGGTGTGTATTCGTAAATGTCACCCGTGTGAGCCGCACTCAGCCAGCTGTTCGCGTCGATACCATTCTCCACCTGACAGGGACCCAACTGGAGACAATGTTTAAGGCTGAAAGGATCTGTTTACAAAAACTGAGCTAAAAACACGAGATAAATCTTCTATTTTGTTAGAAAAGGTATTAAAAAAGGTTAGGCAGTCTACACAGTCTAGTACAATGGCTTATGTAGTTCAAAACTTGTGTCTGTTAAGCTTTTGGGTAAATGAATGTCCTGTTTGTATTTGTACAGACCCATGGGTGTACCTACACAAATACAATGTGTCATGATACAGAGTAAGTATACAAAGTAGGAGTAGATATTAACTATGGTCATAAGGTCATAAGGTCATAAGCATTTATTGATAAAGATATTTACAGGTCTATACACACTTTAGAATATTATATTATTATTTTATACCTTAATATAAAACACAATAGTTAATGGACATAAATTACAATGAAAGTAAAATAATCAAATTAAAGTCAAAAAATAAATTAAATAATTATTATAAATTCTCAATGTCAATACAAAAATAAAATAAACAAGTCATGTAGGTATTTCTTACCTAGAGATCAAAGTAAATAAATTATTACAATTAAAATTTAAGTCTTACCTAGTGCTACAAATTCGTCAAAGCTGTAGAATGTCTGCTCTACTATGTTAATAGTATTAACTATGCTTCCCAATACACAAAGTACATGAGTGAAGGAATAGAGTTAACGATAAATACTGTTTTAAGAAAACTTTATTCTCTCTTGATTTGATGCCCGATGTGGCGCAGCGAGCGTAGGTCTGCCTGCGACGCAGAGGTGGCCGGTTCGATTCCCGCCTCGGGACAAAATGTTTGTACGATCTACAAATATTTGTTCCGGGTGTTCTGGGTATATTCTATATATAATAAAAAAATATCTATCTATGTATTCTATTGTATTAAATATATCAGTCATCTAGTAGCCATAATACAGCTCTGTTTAACAGCAGCTTACATTGGGGCTAGATGATGCTGTGTGGATCGTCCAGCATTATTTATTTATTTATTTATTTATTAGTGCTATGACTTAAGAGTAGAGCATATGCAATGCAATGCTTGTCTGATGTTGTTCAAGGTAGAGGTGAGTGATAAATAACGTCACGATGAAAAAGTCACTGTGATTTACCTACTTTGAGTATCGCCGTGACTGGAAACCAAGTAACAACGTTCCAATATCACCTATATTGTTATCTCCGTTCAGCGTTACTCCTTAGATATCACTTCGAGCTTTTACCTCTTTCTATTGAACGAAGCTGCAATCGCAGTGACATCCTCCTAGGAACAATAATAGTTATTGTTCCTAGGTGACATCGTACCATACGAGTCCGCGTTCGTGTATTAATCGTGTATCCTCGGCTTGAGTGTGAGTGGGAGAGAATGAGTTTATCCCTATTTCTGGCCTGTTCTTTCGCGATCTATTACACAGAGCGTATAATTACTAGAAGTGGCGGAAGAAAACTTCACAATATTATTAATTTATACAGGGTCATTCATTATCAACCTGACAAACTTAAGGGATAGGTTCCACACCTAAAAAAAAAAATATATGTACCTATAATTTTTTTTTTTTTTATGTATGTTTTGTCTTAAAAATCACAAGTAAACAAAAAAAAATCGATTACGTTTTTCCGCTCAATTATTATTTATCATTGTTGGGAATCGAGTTAAGCGACGTAATAATGAAATATTAGAGTGTGCGCGCCCCGTAGCGGGTCAAGGACACGCGCAGGTCAAGGACGCGCGGGTTAGTGACCCGCAGTTCATTGACGCGCGGGTCACTAACACGTGCCGAGCGCTGCCTTTTCGATTTCTAACAAGGATAACTAATTATGAAGCAGAATTACGTAATTATTTTTTTAAAATTTTATAAAAAAAAACGTTAAGAAAAAAAAAAAAAAAGTACAAGTATTTTTTTTTTTATGTGTGGAACCTACCCCTTAAGTTTGTCAGGTTGATAATGAATGACCTTATATATTAAATTAAAAATTAAAATTAAAATTTCTTTATTTCAGACTACCATGATCCATAATTTGTTAGTAATGATCTTATAATAAATGTTAGTAATTCTTACTTACTAAAATTAGATTAAAAAGATATGTATATACATAAGCTTTTAGTTATTACTTGTATCGGCCTACTGTATTATGCTTCTGTACATATTTTATGTAACTACTAGAACGTTTTTTTTTTAAATTAGCTCCTTAAATAAATAATCATGAGAGTGATAGACGTGACTGACGTGACAAAGTCACGGTTATTAATCACTGTTACTTATATGGAACTGGAACGACAGTCACGGTGATAAGAAAATAACGCTTTTTACCACCTCTAGTTCAAAGCAATAAGCTTATATCTGTGTTTCAATAAATAAACCACAACATAGGCTGGATTAGACAAACTTTTCCGCGGAATAAGAAAATAAATTTAAAAGCCGTGTGTTTTCGTCAGCGCGATCTAGGATTGATAACATTTTACTAGCGTCATCTAGTTATTTACTGTGAACAGAGCTAATGTCCAAGCGTTAGTAACTCGTCTGCGGTGAACCATTTTTTTTTTTTTTTTTATACAACTGAAGTGGCAACCAAGCGTACGGCCCACAAGATGGTAAGCGGTTACCGCAGCCTATGGACGCTTGCAATGCCAGTATCACTCGCGGGTTGCCACCTTGAGGCTAAGATCGAAAGCCTCATGTGCCAGTAATTTCACCTTATACGAGTATGACAGAAAATCCCTCTCGTCTATTATAATCCCGTGAATTACGTAATAATTTTATAAACCTGTAACTTTTTTAATTAGTGATTCAGACACGAGCCTCGTTTAAGAGTTTTTGCTGAAAGTTTTGAACAACTTTTCAATAACCTCAGAACTGTACTTTGCTCAAGGTAATTGATTATTGTAAGACTATTGAAACCCCGCGACTTTGTTAGCATTATTAATTATTATTTTAAGAGTAGAAGAGTTCTATGTGATAGAACTCGTTCGGGGAAGAACTACTACTATACATATTTCTGTAAGAGATAATAAGATCGTTTACGTTGTTGAGTCTCACAAAGTTACCTGCGACTTTTGTCTAACAGTTAGGGTGAGTCGCACCATCTAACGTTATCGGCAAATTGTTCGACGACGATTGAACTATTTGACGTCAAATTGTTTCTTAGACATCAATGAAATCGTTCGTTCGTTCGTATAAGTCAGTGGCCAACTCTGGTGACAGAGTTTCTAGGCCGCCCGAAGGCCTCTTTCATGGCCTAACAACTTTGAAAAAGCCGGGACCGACTTCTCAACGTGCCCTCCGAAGCACGGAAATTAAACTAAATTAAACGTCTTGTATACTTTTATAGCGCTCTTGGCGTATCTGACTTATGCCGGGTTACTATAATGTACGATAGTCCGTTAGTAGAATTCGTCATAGATTTCTCATTAAAAAAAAATGAACCAGTTTCCATTATCGTAGAAAAATTAACTGACTACTGACACGGATTTTCGTATGTAACAAGATTCCTAACAGATCAATGAATAATATCGTAAATTACAAGTTGGTTACTAACTCAGACGAACTTACGGTAGGTAGGTAATCATTGGCTTATGTTAGTGAACTTCAGACTCAGTTTAGCAAATAGCCAATGGAATCCATGTCGAATCGTGTCCAAACAATTATCGTCACAAAAAATAAAACGCATTCCAATAACCAATTTTTGAAAACCATTAAAGTTTAAGGGTGAGTTGCACCATCTAACGTTAACGTCAAACTGTTCGATGACGATTGAACAATTTGACGTAAACGTTAGATGGTGCAACTCACCCTTACAATTTTATATTCTGCGAAAACAAAAAATCGAGTGAGTATCGCTTCAATCATCTAAAATATCAATTTCGCTATAAACTTTGGACGAAACCAAAAACTCGTTCAGAAAAATTAATTAAACTGTGGTGCCTACTCATACGTGGTAAAGGAAATATTATGATTAAACTTTTCGATGTCATTATATAATTTTAAATATAGACAGATCATTCGTAAACAGTAAAAGTTATCAGAGTTTTCACAAATCTAATCAATTCTTCATTTGCGCAACTTGGTTTTCGTTACCAAGTCAAAAATGACTGGAAAATAATCTACTCACCACCAAAAAAATACTGTAAAAGAATAAAAAAACAATCTTTGGGGATTTTTTAACTTGAAATCTTATCGTCACGTTGATTACTGACTGATAAATGCAAATCAATGCAAAGCCCCAGCTGTTGGTCCTAGTGAATTTAGTAAAGGTACAAGGTGGTAGCCGACTGCAGGCAGCAGTTGCAGGCGACTGACTACGTATATCTACCGCGGCGATACGTAGTCGGTGTATGAACACAGGTACGAAGCTATGACGTAACGCGGTGACACGTCCGTGCCGCCGCTTGCAGCTGCTGCCTGCGGTCGGATACCAACTTATACCTTTAGAAATTCTCAAATTCAACTCATATTACGTTTATAAAACAGACAAAGTCGTGGGATGTTCCACTAGTATTAAATAAAACAGACGCACAAAAGAAGAATGAAATCAATAATTGGACGCGCCGGGTGCGTTTACTAAATTGTTATAAATGGTTTTCGGTTCAGTGAATATATTTTCAGTGGTTTCGGGACTTAATATATTTTGCATATTTGCGAATGCACCAGTGATACATTGCATTTTGGTGATAAGCAAACTCAGACATCTTCTGAGTTCTTTATACGATTTTTTGCCTCGTACCCTGACATCTACCCTCCTGATCAGAAGGTCTAAGTAGCTAAATGTCCCGAAACAAATATCTGCAAATATGATAATGCAGGAATTGCACCTGCTATTTCTCGCTTCTCCACCGGGTACTCGCCCAGTGCGCCACCGAGGTTGTCATTAGAAACAGCTCTAGTTTTATACATTGGAAGATTAGGTCAATACTTATTTTTGTCGGCTTCGCGTGAACATAAATATAGTCTTTGTTACCAAGGGATAATGTAGCTTTCTTATGATGTTTTTTTTTTAAATCAATCTAGTAGTTTTTGTGTTTATCCGTTACTAACATACAAAACAACAAATCTTTCCTCTTTATTTTTTAGTATAGATTAAATTTAAATAATAAAGAAGTCGAGCACTGGTGGTCTAGTGGTAGTGACCCCGCCCTAATCGCTGATCCTAAGGTCGTGGGTTCAAACCCGGACGTGCACCAATGGATTTTTCTGTTCGAAAAATTTATGTGCGCAATGTCAGTGCTCTCATACGGTGAAGGAAAACATCGTGAGGAAACCGGCATGTCCAAGAGCTAAAAATTCGAAAGACATGTGCCATCCACCAATCCGCATTGGGTCCGCGTGGTGGATTAAGACCCAATCACTCTCGCCTGAGAGTAGGCCAGTGTCCCAGCAGTGGGAACATTAGAAAGGCTGTCATGAATAAAGAAGTTAGGCAAAAAATATTTTCATTAGATACCTATTCCTTTGACCAAAAAGCACGACTTTTTCCAATTACCATTCATCTTCTTCAGCCAGTGAAGCTGTAAGAAGTAATTTCCGGGCATGCCACTTATCAATTCTGTTATCAATCACTGAAAAAGGCACATTAATTATGGCTCGTCCTGTTGCTGCTAGCTACTCTCCTCGGTTGGGTATCGTTGAGAGCTGGCAGTAGTTGGAACCTCATATTGTAATCTGGAAAACTTTATATTACGATTTCTGAGCTCAAACAAACAGTTAGTAAGGTTTTATATATGACTTATAATTTAAATCTTCATAATTTTTTTTATTTAGTTTTTAAATTTAGTTTTTTAAGTTGATTATATTCTGTTTTGAGTGCTAAATAAATGAATTAAATTTAGATTTTTCACAAACTAACATTCTAGAAATAGACATAAAGATTATAATATCCCAGAATTGATTTTGCCTCAAGCGGGAATAATTTTTGGGATATTAGGTATAATCTATAAGTAAGTAAGTGAGTAAAAATTTATTGCGAGAAATACATGTAGGTAGTTACAAAGTTTTTTTTGTTTGCATAAATTTGGAAACAATGTATTTTGCCATGTTATGGCATGCAATATTTGTCTATTATGTGTTACATTAATCTTATATAATTATTATCATAAAATTATTTAAAATGTCAGCCTAGAAAAAATATAACCTATACTTATATACCTAGATAATCAAAATAATAATAATAAAAATTAGTATTTAATATTACATATGAGATTAATTTGTCAAATTAAATAATTTTTTTGTCACTTAGATATTCATCTACTGAATAATAGCATTTGCTTTCCAAAATGGTCTTTAACTTTCTCTGAAACAGTGTTCGCGGTAACTCTCTTAATATTTTCGGAAGTTTATTATATAAAGAAGGAGCCATGCAGAAGACACTGTCATGCATCAAGGTAGTTTTTGAGCTTTGTATGCAGAGTTTACTTTGGTCTCGTCTATTACGAACTACGACGTCAGAAGGTCGACAAAATCGTTCAGGGTTATTCTTAATAAACATCGCCGTTTCGAAAATATACAATGAAGGAACTGTTAAAATTTTGTGCTCTACGAAGTAAGGCTTACATGAGTCAGCCATTTTACGGCGAAACATGGCTCTAATACAGCGTTTCTGATGTTTAAAGACCTTGTCGTCGTCAGTTGAATTACCCCAAAATATTATTCCATATCTTATAATTGATGCTATCAGTCCGTGGTAAGTCATTAGAAGAGTTTCTATATTAACGATTGAAGAGATATAGTATTTCCTTAGTGTGATGGTTATCACTATAAAAACAAAAATAACCAATAGAAATAGGCATTTTTTTTTGTCACTAGCCTTAACACTAGCACAGTGTGAACTTAGCTTTACGCCTGATTGGGCGGTGCTATCGACATCTGGGCATTTTTAATCTTGAAGGAAATCAGTTTTTTGTGCTCGGCCATCATTTCACTTTGTGTTGTTAATTGGGATATTCTAAGTTTGTTGGAGAGACTTCTTAACTTTGAAGTTTATCGTAAAATCAAAGATAATAATCAAGTTATGCAGCTTTCTTTTATATTGTGGGATTGGAGCTTAAGATATTTATATAAAATATTGTTTGTTTAGTGGAACATGTTGGAAACATAAAGTATTTTAACTTATCATCATCATCATCATGACAGCCTTCTAATGTTCCCACTGCTGGGACACTGGCCTACTCTCAGGCGAGAGTGATTGGGTCTTAATCCACCACGCGGACCCAATGCGAATTGGTGGATGGCACATGTCTTTCGAATTTTTAGTTCTTGGACATGCCGGTTTCCTCACGATGTTTTCCTTCACCGTATGAGAGCTCTGGCATTGCGCACATACATTTTTCGAACAGAAAAATCCATTGGTGCACGACCGGATTCGAACCCACGACCTTAGGATCGGAAGGCGGGGTCACTACCACTAGACCACCAGTGCTCAGTCATTTTAACTTAACTTTAACTTTATTCATTTGTTGTTGGCCACTGACTCATACGAACTTACTTACTTACTTTAGGACCTAAGTATTTCCTTCATCATGGATATCTACTACTCTCAAGAAATCTTATTCCAAAAATAAAATCTTAAATAGCATCTTATACATCAAACTAAGCTATTTTTAAAGAAAAAATAATATAATATATTTAGGACAGCCTATCTAGACCTTCAAGAAACAAATAAAACAAGAAAATCTGGCAAATGAGACATTTTGTTGTAAGTACAAACTCCTTTCTAAAGATTTTGCCGTAGATAACATAATATAGAATCCCTAATTTGTATGCGGGCGACCAACCTACCAGCATAATTGCGAAATTATACCCAAGAGCCTCCAAACCGAGTTGATAATACTAAGCAATTATTGGGTAAGTACTGTGGTGTTTATTGAGGGGAATTCGTTCAAAAAAGTTGTATTTTTCTAATGCAATTTAAAAAAGTATTTAAGTAAACGGAACAGAAGTGACGGAGGTGAAGCATTTACGAAATTGTTATTTACATGCTTAGCAAGCCGATAAAACAACAGTTTTTTATGAATAAGGGCACAAGTTTGACTTGAATAAGTTCGCAGGAGTCAGTGATCGGTTAACTCTGGTGACTAAATAATTCTAATTAGTGGACTGTTAGTCTCAATTAAAATATTATTATGCAAGGCTTCAGTTGTAAGTAAAATAGGTATTTTGTATCAGGTATTTTAATAATAGAATTGATATCTTTTATCATTGGAAATTGGATATGAAATATGGAGTTCAAGTATCGTACTAATGAGTTTACCGACTGGCTGTGAAGCCATTCAATAATGTCATTAGCCTTTTGGGAGGGCAACGAATGCAAATTAAATTAACCTTCAATATTTTTACATAAACCAAATGTGCCATTATTCAAATTTCAGTTAGTAGATAAAGAAGTAAAACTTTGGTTTCAATCAGATTCCCTATTCATATCATCATGACAGCCTTCTAATGTTCCCACTACTGGGACACTGGCCTACACTCAGGCGAGAGTGATTGGGTCTTAATGCACCACGCAGACCCAATGCGGATTGGTGGATGGCACATGTCTTTCGAATTATCCCTATTCATAAAACAATTAAAATTCCTCCTTCTTAAAAAATGTTATTACGGCTTAAATTATTTTTGACTGATAAAATGTGTGAATTCAAGAATAATAATAATAAAAATATAATTTCAAAATAATATAAAATAAAGTTGTTTCATAAAATACCTACTTACCTTACCTACCTCTCATACGCACTCGTTACTGTCTTGCCTTTCTATGTACCTACTTATTAATAAACCTCTGTCTGCCTTCACCTATTGTTATGCTCTAATGTGTGCACATTGTGATCCACGATTTGTATTTTCACTCCATGTACCTACCAATGTTATGACAATAAAAATATTGAGTATTGAGTTTTGCTCAGTGACTTACAACTAGGTATGTCTTGGTGTGACGAGCACAGTGCAGTGCTATGCATAACTTAAACCTTTAGGCGACATTGCAACTGCTATGGTTAGACGTGGCGCTTAACATTACTTTGGATAGTATGACAAAATAGGCCAATAACAATATTTTCTAAAAAACAAAAATCACTGTTTTTGAAAAGGACTGAAATTCAAGTTTAAAAATGCTGCTTGTGAAAAGATTCGGGTTCTATCTCCGGGACAAAATGTTTGCATGATTTGCAAATATTTGCTAAGGGCTGGATCTATAGATTTTAAGTATGTGTTTACAAAAAAAAGAGTTGTGTATTTTATTCTATCCGTTACCTGGTTCCCATAATTACAATGTTTGCTTAGCTTGGGGTTAGTATGACGCTGTGTAAAATCCACCTGTATTTATTTATTTATTGATGTTACCTCACATGCGTAGATCCTTTGTGTACCACTTAGGTTTTAGTGTTTATAAATATTTCAATAACCAAGCTAAAATTGATATTTACTATAACAAATGCTCGGCATAAGATACCTTCTGTGTTTCGTTAATGAATAAATGATGACTCAGAATAGGGTCAAGTGTTGTAGCTGGGGTCACACTCACCCTGTACCCAGTATAATAAAAGTAGGTTCGTATGAGTCAGTGGCCAATTGGCGACGGAATAAATAGGCCGCCTAAAGGGCTCCGTCAAGGCCTAACTTTGAAAAAGTAATCTACTTCTACTGTAAATACTGCAAGATTGCGTGACGCTTAAGTAATGCTTGTGTGTGAGTTGCTGCATATCAACTGCATATAAGCATCTTAGATTTAGTACAATTGGGGCCCAGAAAACCAATTCTAATAACAAACGATTCAACCAATTGCAGACGAATCGTAGCTAAACGGTTGCTTTTGATCTGTTTTCGAGTGCTTTCGTATTCTACTATTGAAAAACGATCCAGCTGCAGTTAAGTTTCAGCTAAAAGATAACTAAATAAATAAACATTTCTCAATAAAATCTAGCCCCAAAGTAAACAAAGATGGATCAAATGATGACAATAATGTCATAATGTATTAAATTTTATTATTTTTTAATTTGATATTTAATTTCTTGGTTCTTTATAATATATATAATGGAATTCATTACAATTTAATTTTAAATTTAATTATTACCTGTATTGTTTTTGTATGTGAAATGTTTATACGCCATGAAAGCAGGAACTAGTGATCGTATTTTTAAGTTACAACACCAAAATGTGCCTAGGTTCCACAAGCAATAAATATCTTTTATCTTTTTATTATCTTATCTTTCAATGTTTTGTATAGTTTGCCCATCAATTTTATAGAATAGCTCATAACGTGATAACAACTGAGGATGAATCACATAACTCTGTTAGCGACCAATATCCATTCCACTGTCTTATTAGACAGTAAGCAAGACACGATCAATAGTGATTGAAGATTTGTCAATGGAGATCAATGAAGACTGTCTAAGACAGTTTGACCAATAGCTCTACTGTCTTATTAGACAGTTTGAGAAGGAGATCAATGGAGACTGTCCAAGACAGTTTGATCAATAGCTCTACTGTCTTATTAGACAGTTTGAGATGGAGATCAATAGTGATTGAAGATTTGTCATTGGAGATCAATGGAGACTGTCTAAGACAGTTTGACCGATAGCTCTACTGTCTTATTAGACAGTTTGAGATGGAGATCAATAGTGATTGAAGATTTGTCAATGGTGATCAATGGAGACTGTCTAATAAGACAGTTTGACCATAGCTCTGTCTTACTCGACAGTTTGTGATGGAGATCAATAGAGATCACGCTAGCAGAGTTATGTGATCAACCCGCTAAATTAAAGTTGGAACTGAATATGATCGTCAAACTTTATCATAGAATCGGCCTCCTGGACTTACAATCACGCGACTAATAAATCAAGAAAGCAACGCATAAACTCTATTCCCCAAGCCGGTAGCACCACTATCGTCCAAACTCCCCAATAAATCGAGTAAGTAAGTAACGGCCGATTCTCACGTTTACATTGTGGAATTAGGTAGAGTGCCTTTATCGAGAAATGTGTCTGCTGAAGAAATAAACGCTCTTGCTTCAGATAAACAAACATTAAACGTAATTTTGCTTTGTTATGGTTAAATTAGACGAAGAGGAAATCCTACTAATATTTAGTTGTTTAATTTATAGTTTTACTAGCTGAGAGCACTGGTGGTCTGGTGGTAGTGACCCCGCCTTCCGATCCTAAGGTCGTGGGTTCAAATCCGGTCGTGCACCAATGGATTTTTCGCTACGAAAAATGTATGTGCGCAATATCAGTGCTCTCATACGGTGAAGGAAAACATCGTGAGGAAACCGGCATGTCCAAGAACTAATAATTCGAAAGACATGTGCCATCCACCAATCCGCATTGGGTACGCGTGGTTGATTAAGACCCGCTCACTTTTGTTGGAGAGTAGGCCAGTGTCCCAGCAGTGGGAACATAAGAAGGCTGTCATGATGATGATGTATAGTTTTTTTCCGAATAAAATGAAATACAAAATAAAAAATCTAATTGTAAAAGTCTGGGTGTGTGTGAATGTTTGGTTTGTTACCACTTACCTTCGTGACGACTTAACCGATTATGATGGAATTTGGAAAGTAGATAATATAAGTTCTGAAATACCAACAATGATAAATAATAGGTGGACCATGGAAAAAAAAACCCCCTTGGAACACCCAGTTTTTTTGAGGTGGGTTTTGAATAAAATGCCCCTGGTACAACCAGGTGTACAGTAGGTGGACCACGGGCAGGGACCGATAATAACTGACCAAAAAAATTAGATTCGATTTACTTGAGATTTTTCAGACAAAATGTTATAAAAAGTAAAAATATATACATGTATTGTTTTTTCGTCTGTGGAACATATTCCTTGAATATTACGTACTAATAATTAAATAATTATAAAGATATAAATATATTTATTTTCAAAATTGTAGGTACAATTTCTTTGTAACATACACTAAAGCTACATAGATCCTAGATAGACTTAATACTACGACCTTGAATATTGCTCGCGAAGTAGGTACATAATATAGCTTAACTTAACTTATACAGGGTCATTCATTATCAACCTGACAAACTTAAGGGATAGGTTCCACACACACAAAAAAATATATAGTTATGTACCTATAATTTTTTTTTATGTATATTTTGTCTTAAAAATCCCAAGCAAATAAAAAAAAATCGATTACGTTTTTCCGCTCAATTATTATTTATCATTGTTGGGAATCGAGTTTAGCGACGTAATAATGAAATATTCGAGTGTGCGCGCCCCGTAGCGGGTCAAGGACACGCGCAGGTCAAGGCCGCGCGGGTTGTTGACCCGCGGGTCACTGACACGTGCCGAGCGCTGCCTTTTCGATTTCTAACAAGGATAACTAATTTTTAAGCAGAATTACGTAATTTTTGTTTATAAATATAAAAATAAACGTTTAGAAAAATAAGTACAAGTATTTTTTTTTAAGTGTGGAACCTACCCTTAAGTTTGTCAGGTTGATAATGAATGACCTTATATATTATAGTTCTGTGTTCAAAACTGTGTGAAAATGTCGGAAAAGTTACTACAAGTTTTTATTCTCAGTTGCTCAGTTTGGAGGTTTGGCTAACTTCCAATAGGTGGGGGATTGGGTCTAATAGAATCAGAAGTCGTTGAATACTTTTCCGGAAACTTGAAGTTTTTGCAGTTTAGTAAAGTAGTTATCTACGAATTCTATTACTAGCTGTTGCCTACGACTTCGTTCGCAAGGAACGTGACCTGCGTCCTATTCCCAGTCATTGATGGTGTCGATTCACAATTTAACATTTTCTAAACTAATCTGACTATAAAGATGTTATGAAGTAATCTTACAAAATATAATCAATCAAGATTTAGTTACAGGTAAAGCATGCATCGATATAGCGAGGGAAGAAATCGATCGGTAGGTGTGTTTAGGAGTGCCGAAGACCTTGTTAACCTACTTGAGGGTTTTTTTATGTCAGCAAAAGACGAGAAGCAATTCGAGTATGTTTACTAGCTCCGATTCCTCCAAATAATAAGTTTGGTGATTGCCAAACACAGTTCGTCTAACAGTGCGTAATATAATCCTATTTACTCGCAAAGATAATAACTTCGTTATAATAATGTATTTTCTATCTATTGTCGTTTTTGCTAATTGCTATTAGAAATACGGACAAATTGGTTTAGGACCTTTTAAAATACAGACCTCAAACACAGACCATTACGACTCACTAATTGGTGTATCATAATATTCATATTCATTATAATTATTCGAACTTTTGAATCACATTTATAGGAGTTTTTTGTTCATTACGACACAAATTGGTGTATCATAATATTTTATATTCATTAATTATTCAATCTTTTAGACTTTGACTATAAGTAAATAAACGTATTGCTTTTGGATCACATGCAAAATATTCGATAAGTAAAATAACACAACTAATTAAATAACCTCCTTCTTTTTAAAAGTCGGTAAAAAATTTGACTTTGTCAAATTTTGAAAAAAAAAATTATCATGATCAAACAATGTATGAATTAAGCGGCTATTTTATCGTAATATTATAACAGTTCTAGACGAGTAGATAACAAATTCTGAAGGCAGTTGAAGTAGGTACTGTAAGTTTTTTCAAATACCTAACTACCGAGAGACCTAAAAACTCTAAGCCTTTTCTAGGCCTTTCTACTCCTTTTTCATTAATTACGAGCTGTCCCGCGCGGCTTCATCCGCGTTTTTGCAGTTTTTAAGCTATCCCACAGGAACAATACATTTTTCCGTGATAAAAAGTATTATGTGTTATTCCAGGATTTAGGCCATCTATATTCTAAATTTCATCACAATCGGTTAAGTCGTCACGAAGTCATATCTGTTACCACATATAAGGTCATTCATTATCAACCTGACAAACTTAAGGGGTAGGTTCCACACATGAAAAAAAATATGACCCTGTATAAGTCTGTGTGTATATACAATACACTCAGACTTTCGCATTTATAATATAAGTATATGTATAATATTAGTAGGTATATAATATTAATGATGATGATGTCCTGGCCGATTACGGCTACAGCGACTGTGTGACTGAATAGGCATAATTAACTCTAACTTAACTTAAACTAAATTTTATTTACAGTAGTTAAGATGTATATAAACCTCTATTAGCAAATGTCTTTCAAATCTATCATCGTCTTGTTCAATGACAAAGAAAGACAACTTCTTCTTCTTCTTTTGTTTTATGGCCTCTGTGGCTAGTTTGCCACAATTTCGCCAGTGTCAAGTGTATTAGTTTGATTGTTGCTTAGCAACGTAAACAAACGAAATTTGGAAAGAAACGATGACTTTTCTTTCAAAATTCTCCTGGAAAGTCTTTGACTAAATTACCAACCAACATTACCCCTCCATTTCAATTACTAACACTTGTGCTAAGTAAAAAAGTTAAATTGGATAAACTACCACCAAATTTACGCAATAAAACTTAAAATAACACGAGAAAAATAATTAAAATGGGAAGACCCATGTCGTTTTGACAAGATAGCCAAAGACAATCAAGAAAGACAACAAGCAAGCTTCTAAAATGACAGTATCTTTTATGAATAAGGCCATTAATCTTCTGTATTATTCGTACCGGAACAGTCGCTAAGTTGACTTGGAGTTCGTAGGTCGAAAACAATTCCCTGAGGGTCTTGGTATTTGAAATATAATCTGAAGCACTAACTTGAGATTGTGGAGTGTGCCAGGGGACGGATCGAGATAGCCTAAGGCTACTGACACACATGCTTATAACTAGCACGAAAGCCATTGGCATGTGTGTCAAAGCATTAGTAATGAGCACGCTTTTTGTTTTATACAACTAAAGTGGCAACCAAGCTTATGGCCCACAAGATGGTAAGCGCTTACCGCAGCCTATAAACTCTTGCAATACCAGAGGTATCGCGGGTTGCCACCTTGAAGCATAGATCGAAAGTCTCATGAGTTAGTAATTTCACCGGAAACCAAACCCTTCACCCCGGAACACAGCAATGCGAGCATTACTGCTTTGCGGCAGAAATTGGTATGGTGGTAGTACTTTCCTGGACCTGTTCTATCACAAAGAGCTCTACTACTTTTCTGTCAACTGTCGTTTGATTTTCGAGCATGCTACCATCAGAATTACTTTCCACACGTGCAGGTTGGAATGAACTTCCTTCTAATGTTTTATCCGCTGTCGTACAATATAAACGGCTTCAAAAATATATAAAAAGGTCCTGCAAGGCAGGCAACGTTTCAGCAGTACCTCTGGTGTTTCTGAGGTCAATAGGCGACGGTAACTGCTTAGCACAAGGCAGGCCGTCTTCTTGCCCGTGAAAAAATTTGGATGGAAAACCCCGTTTACCGTAAAAGCTTTGCTAATAACGCAGATTACTATGGCAGAAGGTTATTTTAACACATTGACAGTCAAATTACATCAGGAAATCCAATATACCTATGTCCTACTGAGAAAGGCCACAATTGAATATCCTTTGGCCCCAACACCCACTGCGAATTTAAATGGATGTCAAACGACTGAATCCACACAAACGTCGGAGCTTTGTGACTTTGACTGAATGTGAATGTGTCCAGGGTTGGAGCAAGGACTTGTAAAAAAATGATTTAGCAATGCACTTACTAATAAACTTTTCAAATCAAATCAAATCATTTTTTTATTATAATATAACTATTCGCGGAAATTTTAAAACACGCTATATAGCTCCAAACAACTGTCATTATTTGACAGTTGTGTTGAGAAAAAGTCAGAAAACTTTCTCAGCTTCCATATTAGTCCCATAATCTCATACTAAAAACCTGTGTTAGCTAACATGGCGATAAAATCTGTCGTCATCTCTGATATTGATAAGAATGTGAAGGAAGGCAATAGCGTGTCTGTAAAAGGAATGTGCAAGCCTCCTAGGTTGCAATAGCAATTGCAATAGTTGCAAATTTAAACTTTGATTACAGAATATGTAAAGTTTTCCCTACAGCCAACTCTGTGATGGAAATAATCTCTGGAGTCGAAGCGGTCGTGAAAGATGACAAAGATCGTTCACAAGTCGATAGGAAACGGTTCCATGACGTCTGTGTGAGTAAATAACCTATCATACTCTTACATGAGCACTGGTGGTCTAGAGGCAGTGACCCCGCCTTCCGATCCTAAGATCGTGGGTTCGAATCCGGTCGTGCACCAATGGATTTTTCACTACGGAAAATTTATGTGCGCAATGCCAGTGCTCTCATATGGTGTAGGAAAACATCGTGAGGAAACCGACATGTCCAAGAACAAAAATTCGAAAGACATGTGCCATCCACCAATCTGCATTGGGTTCGCGTGTTGGATTAAGACCCAATCACTCTCGCTTGAGAGTCCAGTGTCCCAGCAGTGAAGAAAGAGCTGTCATGATGACTCTTACTTACATGAGCGCTTGTTCCGGCACCGGGTTTGCGCCGGGCTAGTTTGAAACTGGATACCTAAAAGGGTAATCCATACCCAGGTTCAGTGAGTACAGTGAATTACAGTTAGATCACTGGTGGTCTAGTTATAATAGTAGCTCTGCTTTCCGATTTTAACGTTGCTCTAAATCAATGATAAATCTAACAAAAAATGATATGCGCATTCCCTTGTGGAGAACAAAACCACACCAATATTTGCTACTTAAAATGTGGTTTCAACTATAATTAGAATTATGTAAACTTTTGCATAGGGAATAAAATGTTTTATGGTAATTTTTTTCAAAATGTTGCTCATTTTTAAATTATTAAAAAATAACAGTGCTTTCGAATAGTAAAAAAAACATAATAAGGTGACAGAACGCCAGTACTTTAGAATTTAGAATGTTTTTGAATTAGAAAAAGTAATTGCTTAGTAATATTATTTATTATAGAGATTTATGTACCTAAATATACTTTGTAAAAGTTTGTAAAAAAAAAAAAATATATATTATTAAGTTTGCCAATTTTACTATTATTTGTTTGTTTCTTTTTTCTTTTTTAAATGTGTATTATGCTGAGTGTTGTATTTTGTATTTTTATTGTGTGTAATTATTAATTAAGATGAATGTAATGCCTTACATATTTTTTCTGTAATGTTACATTTTTATAGACGCCACGTAAATCATCTGTAATAGATGTAAAGGCCAGTGATGATGATGACATTTTTATAATAAACTTGAAACTTGAAACTTGAAACTTGAGTACTCTTTACATCCCTATTTGCATAATAAGGTAAGAACAATAACTTGTAAACTTTGTTAAAAAATATTTTTAAAACCTTTTTTTTTTTAATTTAACAATATTTATTTATTTGGTATTAACATAAAATCACCTCTACGTCAAATCATGCGTGTTCTACGAAAGTATAATTGCGAGGCTCACATCAAACTTCAAAGGACATTTCCGTCGAAATAACTCCATACAATTCTTTTGTAACATAAAAATAATAATGCCTCAACATTTCGAGTTCTCGCTCAAAAGGATCACGTACACACAATGATACGTTCCTTGTCAGATTTGTTCCGGGAAGAGAGATGATGCGATGTTGTGGTCAGAACATTGATGACTAAATTATGTTTAAGACTAAGGCTGGATTGCACCAAATCTTCTCTTATCGTAACTGTCATAGTAAACTTTAACAATAACCAACACCACTAACAGTTACATTTTCCAAAATGGGTTGCACCATCAATTATTTTGTCAACGTTACAGTTACCAGGGTCACCAGTGCAATGAGCTACAGTTGTCCCCAAAATCAAGTAGGGAAACTTTTTATCCTATGGTAATACTTCATTGAAACTGTCATTAGCCAATTAATAGATTCAGGCGTTACTTTGCGGAAATCCATTACAAGACAAAAAACAGACGAAAAATCTCTAGAACTATTCAAGTCCAAAAAAAACTTAGGCCAAAGACTTTGGCTCCAGCGCTCGACGGAGCAACACGTCTGGCGGAGAACAAGTCGATAGTCCTGAAGATGTCCCGTGGAGGGATGAAACACGTGTCGATATTTTTCTTTTGAGGTTAACTGTGGTAACTGTGTGACCGTATTAGTTTAAAGGTTAGGCGGAATAGTACTAGAGATTTTTCGTCTGTTTTTTGTCTGTCATTAGCTGTCAATTCAACAATCAATGTGCTTTGTCAAATGTTCGTTATTTGTTTAGAAGAAGAATGATATTTTTCGTTTGTGCTTTTTGCTTTACGAGAACGTAATTCGTTTTAAATGGTCAACTAAAAAATAGATACCTAATAGAAGTCTATGACTTCAGCGCAAAGTAAGACGTAAAGTAGACATTTTCCATTCAAGATCATATAAAATAGAGCATTCGCGTGGTTTGTGTACCTACCGGGATGCCATTTGCTTACAAAATAATCTGCAATGTATTTGTGTTTTAAAAAAAAACTTGCCTACACAGCGCTCAATAGAGATTCAAGATTCAAGAATTTTATTTGCACAAATAAGTGTTACAAAAGGTCTTAAAAGTAATATGTGAAATGTAAAATAATATGTCTTAAAAGTAAGACGAGTGGAAGGAAGATAGAGATGCATTTGCCCTGCAGTGGGACAGCACAGGCTGATAATAATAATAATAATTTGTGTTTCAGACAATGAAATATTAATTTCAACAAAAAATGAAGTGGATCGACTCGTTGGCAAATACAAGCATATTTTTCTTTATTAGTCATCAAAGGCGAGGCTGAAAAACAGCGTGGCTGAGTCCTCGACCTATTCACATTTTTGTTTACTCTCCTAATAGATATACATTTTATTCCCTAAAATATTTTTTTGACAATAAGGACTAATTTCTTACTAATTCACTTTTTGACATTATTTTCATTTCTCAGTAATCATCTTATTCAATTTTATTCTTAATAAATATTAATTTTTTACTGTTTTTACTCAGCCGTTACGGGACTGCGATTTGAATAACAAGTCATCGAGGCTCTTATAACATTCAAACAGCACACGACAACCCGCTGTATGATGGAATTATATTCACCCCAGCTCACAGACGCAATCCGACATCTGCCTTCAATTTCCATCTCAATTTGTGGATGTCCATGTCCGCGGTCTGTTGGGATTAGACATCCGAAACTAAAAGCTCCGGCTTCGTACAAGCGGCCACAGTTCAATTACTGACGTAACAACTCAACTGCACTACTTCTGACCTTATCGCTGCAGTTTTTAGAGACAAAATAACGAAAAACCTTTTTTTTTTATAAATAAATAATGCTGGACAATCCACACAGCATCATCTAGAGCTGTATTATGGGTACTAGATGACTGATATATATTTAATACAATACAATACATAGATAGATATTTTTTATTATATATAGAAAATACCCAGAACACCCGGAACAAATATTTGTAGATCGTACAAACATTTGTCCCAAGGCGGGAATCGAACCCGCAACCTCTGCGTCGCAGGCGGACCTGCGCCCGCTGCGCCACATCGGTCGTCTTGCATTTTTTATTTCAAAACACAAAGTTTCTATCCAAAGTAAATACAAAATTGGGTAGGTGTTTAATAAAAGAAAGAATATTTATTAATTATTAAACGCATCAACGCAGAAACCTACTGGTCAATTAATTAGTAGTAAAGAGTAGTAGAGTTCTCTGTGATAGAGCTCGTCCGGGGAAGGACTACCACCATACCTATTTCTGCCGCAAAGCAGAGTAATGCTCGCATTCCTGTGTTCCGGTGTGAAGGGTATGGTTTCCGGTGAAATTACTGGCACATGAGGCTTTCGATCTTAGCCTCAACCCGCAAGTGATACCTCTGGTATTGCAAGCGTCCATAGGCTGCGGTAACCGCTTACCATCTTGTGGGCCGTACGCTTGGTTGCCACTTCAGTTGTATAAAAAAAAAAAAAAAAAATTAATATCAACAAACTTTTAATACGAAAAAATTACGCAACGCAATAACATGTTCATAAAACAGTGATGGAAAGCATCGTGATAAAACCTCGATATAGTTAGCTCCACGTATTGACCATGTCTTTCCTGCGGATTAGGCTGGCTAAGCTGAGAGGATGGTGTAGGTAAGTACATCTGGGCAAGCCTACGTTATTTTTAAACCTGTCTACAGGCACACAGCATCTTATGAGTCAGTGGCCAACTCTGGTGACAGAGTTTCTACGCCGCCCGAAGGCCTCTCTCATGACCTAACAACTTTGAAAAAGCCGGGACCAACTGCTTAACGTGCCCTCCGAAGCACGGGAGCGCTCAGTTGAAATTGCCGTTTACTCCCACCTGTTCTGTTGACAGAACTACTGGTATATTTTTTTTTTGCCACTGGCCCATACAAAAGATGACCCCGCGGATCAGTGCTTAACTTCGTTGATCTGTTAAGAACAATTTAGCCAGCTACGTCACGAGCGCTCCCATGAACACAAAAAAATGGTATATTGATTTTAGATTCATCACACCATCTAAAACCGGTGTTTAGCTTTGTGAATAAATGATAACACCGACTATGACAATAAAAATGATCCTTATTTTGTACGAAATTAGATTTTATTTTTACTAGCAGGTTACTAATAGCTATAACCTGTTTTCAAACGTTTTTATGGCTTGGTCTAATAATCCCCTTAAATATTCCCCTGCGAAGGGGATTCTTAGACTTTTTGTCTACAAATCCCCTTACAATCGGATTTAGCTAAGGCAGGGGATTATTAGACAAAAAGTATAGAAATCCCCTTTATAATGCATGAAAAATACGGAAAATAAGAAAAAAAAAATATTTTTTTAACACACAGACGTAACAGAGCTAATTATGATAAAAAAAAATATACCTACTTGAAAACTTAGAAACTGTAATCATAAAACGACGTTAATTGTCACCACATGCATAGTTTATGTCGGTGCCTTTGCATGCGAGTGTCATGGTTGGCAGCAATTACCACAAGAGCGAGATAGCATGATTTCGCTTGCTCTGTCCGTTTCCTAATGAAGTGACCTACAAAAAAAAAATCACTTGCGAATAGCCCTTAGCTTCAACGCTCGCGAAAGTGACCTAGAACTTGCATTAGGGGTGAGGTCAGTTAAACCAGTGGAAGATGGGGATTTTCAGGGGGATGGGGGTTTTTTAAAAAATCACACACACGACGGCGACGGAAGGACGGACGGTGGCGAGCGCGACGCGCTGATACGGTGCTCGCATTGCTGTGTTCCGGCGTGAAGGGTATGGTTTCCGGTGAAATTACTGGCACATGAAGCTTTCGAAAAAAACGTAGTACTAATATAGTACTGCAGTTCATAGGCTAAGTCACAAAAAACCAACTTGTTTTGATAATCGTAAACATAACGTTAACGAATACAACCCATACAATGACCGATGTGGCGCGGCGGGTGAAGGTCTGACTGCGACGCAGGAGGTTGCGAGTTTGATTCCTGCCTTGGAACAAATCATTGTACGATCTGCAATTATTAGTTCCAGGTATTCTGGGTATTTTCTACGTATAATAAAAATAATCTATCTATGTATTGAATTGAGTAAGTATTTCAGTTATTTAGTACCCATACACGAGCTCTGCTAAGCTTGGGGCTAAATGATGCTGTGTGGATTATCCAGCATTATTTTTTTATTTATTACTAGTAGACCCGGCGCGGTTTCACTTGCGTTATTTTTTTTCAGCAAATTATACAACCTGTCTATTTTCTCACCGTTTAAACTTTTCCTGAACTTTTACAAACATTTCAAGACCAAAATTTTTAGCGAGACTAACGCACATCAATTAATTTGTTATATTATAAGATATATTTATTAAATTGACAGCTGGGTGATGCGTTTGTATTTCCGTTTGTTAAACGATTTTCTCATGATTCGCCCTCAGCGTAATCCGGTAAAAACCCTGTTTAAATATAAACGTTGAAAGAGTGATATTTATACCCGTTCGATAGCTCTATTCAAGGCTTTACCCTTTCTAAAGCCATACTTCAGTAACCTGAGCCAACGAGATACATTACAGAAAGGTAACAATCACTTTGCAGCAATGGCGGTGCGTGTATCTTATTTACTTGAGCCATTTTTTTATTTAATACTACTAAAGTGGCAACCAAACGTACGACCCACTTGATGGTCAGCGGTTACCGTAGCCTATGTACGCATGCAACATCATAGATATCACTTGCGTGTTACCACCCTGAGACGTTAGATGGAAAGTCTCATGTGCCTGTAATTTCACCGGAAACCATACCCTTCGAACCGGAACACAGCAATGCAAGCATTGCTGCTCGCTTGCTTGCTTGGTTTTTCAACATTCATGATTATACAAACAGGAACAGTCAATTTTTCTTAGATAAATAGTAGCCTATGTGTTATTCTAAAACTTAGGCCATCCACATTCCAAATTTCATGCTAATCGGTTAAGTCGTCAAGGAGATATGTGGTAACAAACATACACACACACCCACACACTTATAATACTATACTTTAAAGACTTTCGCATTTAGGATAGCTACCAGTAAAGTAAGTGCACATTACTAAAATAACCTAATTACTAGACGTAATACGGCGTATTATTTGGGATTTTGGGATAGATATTCTCAAAACTAGTCTACGCCGTAGCTGTAGTATGCTACGGCGTAGCTGGTGGCATTTATGAAAACACTTTTTCATTAGCAGTGTTTGCGGTAAAAAAAAATCTTGCTATAAAAAGAGATTAAATTTGAGAAATATGACTGAAAGTATTATGAATTTTTATTAAAGAAACACTACTTTTTGAAAATATATCTTATTTTATTTACTTTATCATTGGCAAACCAACAGCTTCACAAAAACTAAATACATAATAAACCGCTACTGAATCGATTCGACGCGATCGATTGATATAAATAAATAAATAAATAATGCTGGACAATCCACACAGCATCATCTAGCCCCAAAGTAAGCTGCTGTTAAACAGAGCTGTATTATGGGTACTAGATGACTGATATATATTTAATACAATACAATACATAGATAGATATTTTTTATTATATATAGAAAATACCCAGAACACCAGAATATATGTTTTATAAAATTACTTTTTCACTTTGTTTTAATTATTAATTGTTGATTGATGTATTTTTAGCCATATTGTATGTTCTACTTGTAGATGTCAACAACATTGAAGCTATGGAAACCTAGATAATCTTATTTTAAATTTTTTAAATTATCCACAAATTTAATTACCTTGAATTCATTTACGTTGCAGACACCAGAATTTTCTGAGACTGACTGACATCTGACTGTCGTCGTTACAAAATATATATCTTGTTAGTATAATGTAAATCCGTTATTGGATATCTGTTTTGTATTTAAGTTGTTATTTAGTTTATTCCTAAGAGCTGTGGATTTTGTAATAAATAAAATAAATAAATAGAACATGAAGATTTAAAAACTGCAACTTATTATCTCTCATTCAGGGATTTACCCCTTTTTTATGCTAAAATGACTGGGGTATTAAAACAACAAGAAATGAAAGACTATAAAAGTAAATTGAAGATGTATCGTAAAGAATACAGGTGTGTTACAACACAATGTAGACGACAATTTCATTTCAATTTACTCCTACGTTTTTATTGGATCGCTTTAGCTAACTGTAATAAAAGGTTTCGCTTGCTCAAAAAATGGAGATGGTTAGCTCTCACAACCATAGGATACTTCGGTAAGTAAGTAAGATTGTATGAGTCAGTGTCTTACTCTGGCTACGGAGTTAATAGGCTGCCCGAAGGCCTCCATCATGGCCTTACAATTTTAAAAAAGCTAAGACCATTGCCTAACGTGCTTTCTAGATCACTGTTTAATTATAATTATAGTAATTTGTTAGCCTTATTCGTAAATGCCAAGTGACTAAACCTTGCCTACTTAATAAGCCTTATTAATTTGTTTATCAGTGGTAAAAGGTAATAATATTTTAACTACTGATCAACAGGCTAGCGACAAAACAGAAATGACAAAAGTGGAAATTTTAACTCATTGTTTCAGTCCATATTCATATATGTCATTTTATTGGATTAAAAACTGGACTTAAAAGTATTTACAGAAGTAACGTATCTCCCTTCTTGTTAATTCCAAGTCTGTAGTCGGATGAAGTCTCGAATTTGCAATTTCAATTACGCGGAAAGCGGGCGCAACGACGTGAGTCTACTATTTAAATTGTATCTGTGTTTTTCTTTCTTTAGGTAACTCATATTCTACACATTGACTATGCACAAATCAGAACATAGAAAATTTGTTTTTCTACTGACATAGCAATTTTAAAACTTGTCATACCTTAAACATGGCAACATATTTTTCCTTTTTCCTCTTCGTCAAGCAAGCTTTACCGCGGTATTACATTATTGGTTTTTATCATCATCAACCACAGCCTGACTTCACCCACTGCTGGGTATAGGCCTCCCTTTGTTAATGCTTCGCAACATTGGTTTTAATAAACCTTCTAAATTATCAAACTTTATTTCGCCTTGTTAACAGACAGACCGACTGACTGACTCACTAGTTAGACTGACAAACTGACCGACTAACTATTTTTAAAAATATGAACCATTTACCACTGGTTTCTTGACCAAAACAAGTGCTAAATAATTAGGATTTTTTATAGTTTTACTCAATAAAATCGCTAGGATCACTTTGACTGTTTCATGAAGTTTACCTTAAGGTTTATTTAGTGTAATTTGTTGATAATTTTTATGGCATGGGTGCGTTTAAACTGCCAATTTCACGACTTGTAAGACATTATTTTCAAAGTGGTTCTTGTAATTTTACTGAAACTATTTTTGAATTTGAATATGAATTATTCTTAGCGATACGATACCAATTAACAAAAACACGTTGAAACCGCTTAAATAATTTGAAAGCTTCTATAAATAGGCTAACGTAAACACATCAGTCGACGTCAGTACAAGCTATTGTTAGCTGTTTGTCCTCGAGAGACTTGGGACTTACAGACAATATGTAAATATTTATTGTTATTATAGATAATGAGTCGACGGACTGTACTATTGTGTTATAGGTCTGTTTGTGAGTTGAAATAATGTCTAATTTGTCGCAATGAACCATAATATTTTTTGTGTGATAGAGCTCGTCCGGGGAAGAAATATTACCATACTTATTTCTATCGCCAAGCAGTAATATTAGCATTGCTGTATTCCTAAAGTCGTGGGTTCAAACCCGGTAGTGCACCAACGGATTTTTCTATTCGAAAAATGTATGTGCGCAATGCCAGTGCTCTCATACGGTGAAGGAAAACATCGTGAGGAAACCGGCATGTTCAAGAACTAAAAACTCGAAAGGCATGTGCCATCCACCAATCCGCATTGGGTCCGCGTGGTGGATTAAGACCCATCACTCTCGCCTGAGAGTAGGTCAGTGTCCCAGCAGTGGGAACATTAGAAGGCTGTCATGATGATGATGATGTATTCCGGTTCAAAGGGTATGGTTTCCGTTAAAATTACAGGCACATGATACTTTAGATCTACGTTTCAGGTGGCAACGCGCAAGTGATACTCGTATCTCTGATGTTGCAGCTAGGCTACGGTGACTGCTTACCATCAATTCGGCCGTACGCTTGGTTGCCACCTAAGTAGTGTTAAAAATAATATTAATGTTATTATATAGAGACTCTTTTGTGTGAGTTTGTGTTTTGTATTGTCTCTATAAGATATTGCGCGTTTAGAATATATTATATACACACATCAACCAACATTGTCTAGGGATATCCAACATTTTGTTGATTTTTACAAAAACTGAAAATAATATCTTTAGAAAACTAGGTATGGCAAGAATCTTTATTTTGTGTTGTTTATTAATATTAATAATAAAAAAAATAAAAAAAAAAAATTAAAAGAAATTATTTTCCGTTTTTGTAAAAATCAACAAAATGTTGAATATCCCTAGACAATGTTGATGTTTGTATATGTTATGGTGGCTTATACTCGAATTATATTAGTAAATGAAAAAACAGGGATCGACTGCCTAACGTGCCTTTAAAATCACGCGGTGAGTACGCGGTACAGTGCTAAACTTTGTTGATCTTTTATGAATAACTTAGCCAGATACGTCAGTGGCGCTTTCGTTAAACTATTTAAGTTGTGCAGATAAAAAAGATAAAATTTGCTAAAATGTGGTTTATTCCTTAATTTTTTAATGACCCACAGAAGCGCAACAAAGTCCTTTTGTTTGTTGCTAAAGTTAATTATGACAAAACATTCGTCTAATTAAAACTTTTGACCTTTTGCGCACCCTTCAGTGTTCATTTCATACTTTTATTTTTAATCTCATTAGCGAGATGGCAGCTATACAATCTGTGTTGTATAGGTAGGCTTCGTGTTTTAAAGACGCGACTTTTACCAGCGACAGTCGCGATCGAATCATGTGTTATAACCTAAAAACTCAACAGAAGCAAACTCTGCTAAAATGTGTAGTATTGTAAACAATAATTTATAATTAGCACGTTATCAAATCATACAAACACGTCAGATTTAATCAGAATTAGCAATAATATATTTGCGCAATGCCAGTGTTCTCATACCGTGAAGGAAAACATCAGGACACCGGTATGTCCAAGAACTAAGAATTCGAAAGACATGTGCCATCCACCAATACGCATTGGGTCTGCGTGGTGGATTAAGACCTAAATAAAGCTTGAGAGTAGCCAGTATCATAGTAGCGGGAAAATTAGAAAGGTGGCATGATGAATAGGTCTATACCAGTTTTCATTAAATTAATAGTTCCCGCTGGTTGCGATGTCGCGACAACAAGTCACGTCTGACAGCAAAAAAGCCCATGTTATTGTGTTCCATTTGGTTGGTTTACCAACTGTCCCCGACTCTAAGCTAGCCTGATGAAATGCGGATTCACTTTATTACAACACGAACTTAATGCGAAGGATTATGTTGTTTGAAAAACATTTTCTGTTGATAAAATAAAACTGCCAAGGACCGGGATGAATGGAAGACTTTGGGGGAGACCTTTGCTCAGCAGTGGGACAAGATAGGTTGAAAAAAAAAATAAATAATAATAATATTTGTATTTTTTTGTGAAAATTCATTTCAAAGACAACTCCCGGTTTTTTTGCTAAAGCTGAAGTTTTTAAAGCTATTTAGTATTCGCATATTCGTTTACTCATTTAACTTGGTTGAATCAGTGCTTTGAAGAAGAGCTTTTAAATCTCTCTAAGCTTCGAAAAGTCAGCATATAAATATCAAAGTTCAGTGGTAAATACCAATTCATACTTACTTGTGGTTACATTAGATAAATGATCATATTATTCTGTTAAAAGAATATCCAGGACTAAATTTAAGTCATAAAATAATAATTGTGGTATATTGTGACCTTTAGTTGGGTGTTTTCAATAAAACACAAGCCAACTTTAAACAAAACGGCTCGTTTTACCAAACACAGTAATACGAGAATCAGGCTAAAATGAACAATAGGAAAGTTTTCATTACGAAAAACAAATGAAAACAAACAGTTTTGAAAGATTTCTCTTTCAGTACAATTAACCTTAGTTTATACCTGAGCACTGGTGGTCTAGTACTCCGCCTTCCGATCCTAAGGTCGTGAGTTCAAACCCGGTCGTGCACCAATGGATTTTTTTGTTCGAAAAATTTATGTGCGCAATGCCAGTGCTCTCATACGGTGAAGGAAAACATCGTGAGGAAACCGGCATGTTCAAGAACTAAAAAAAATTCGAAAGACATGTGCCATCCACCAATCCGCATTGGGTCCGCGTGGTGGATTAAGACCCAATCACTCTCGCCTGAGAGTAGGCCAGTGTCCCAGCAGTGGGAACATTAGAAGGCTGTCATGATGATGATGAACCTTCGTTTATATAACAAAAGTTGAACAAAAGCCATTGATAAGATAAATATGACATTCACCTTACCCAATTGTAGTTGTACTTGCGTATTCTGTGATTAAAGTAATCAATGGACCAATGACATTAAAGCGGTAGCAGGATGTTAGTGGATGTTGAAGGCTGCAGATCGGTCGTCATGGCACACTTTGAGGGAGGTTTTTTTTTTTTTTTTTTTTTATACCACTAAAGTGGCAACCAAGCGTACGGCCCACTTGATGGTCAGCGGTTACCGTAGCCTATGTACGCATGCAACATCATAGATATCACTTGCGTGTTACCACCCTGAGACGTTAGATGGAAAGTCTCATGTGCCTGTAATTTCACCGGAAACCATACCCTTCGAACCGGAACACAGCAATGCAAGCATTGCTGCTTGGCGGCAGAAATAGGTATGGTGGTAGTCCTTCCCCGGACGAGCTCTATCACAAAGAACTCTACTACTCTTAAAGGTCTAATCAATGTCAAGCTGTGGACTACTATTGACTGATATAATGATTAAAATAAACGATTATTTTAACAAATACGATTTTGCATGCAAATTTTGCGCGAGAAACTGCTGCTAAAGGTACTGTTAAAATCAAAAGTTCCAGGAAACAAGCATAATTTTCTAATATTACAAAAGTTTAATATGAATTTCTTGTCAGGCGTTGCTCTCTCAAATATCACACGTCAAGCAATTAAGGTAGCTTAGCGTAGCAATCTGTTATGTAGCAACTGCGACGGTTTGCAGCAATACTGGCACTATAGTGGAGTTTCACTCTCATTGAAATATATTAACCCAGTGCGTACGTCACGGAGCGCTCGCGACGTAGCTGGCTAAGTTGTTCCTAACAGATCAACGAAGTTAAGCACAGTTTCGCGTAGTCACCATTTAGATGACCGCCAGTGGCAATTTCAACTGAGCGCTACCGTGCTTCGGAGGGCACGTTAAGTTTTTAGGCCATGACAGAGGCATTCGGGCGGCCTAAAAACTCTGTCAGAGTTGGCCACTGACTCATACGAACTTAATTACTTTACCTAGTGCGTAGTAAGCACTGGCAGTGCAGTGGTAGTGGTTGAATTCCTCGCTTGAACTGCAGTGGAATGGTTTATTACACAAGTGTATTTATCAACTCGCAATACCCAAACGGCATTGCTTTAAACTTAAAAAAAAACTCGTTTTTTTTTTAATACTACTAAAATATAATTACGAGGTACGGCCCACTTGATGGTCAGCGGTTACCGTAGCCTATGTACGCATGCAACATCATAGATATCACTTGTGTGTTACCCTGAGACGTTAGATGGAAAGTCTCATGTGCCTGTAATTTCACCGGAAACCATACCCTTCGAACCGGAACACAGCAATGTGAGCATTACTGCTTGGCGGCAGAAATAGGTATGGTGGTAGTCCTTCCCCGGACGAGCTCTATCACAAAGAACTCTGCTACTTTTCTTATGAGTAACATATTTTTAGTGTTTTATAAATTGTTATATTGTTTGTTGCAATGTGAAAAATCTCAAAAAACAATTGGTATTTTCTTCACGTCCATTAAAAAAATCGGAAGGTGGCAGTTTATCACATTTTTCTTCCACTTTCCTCCACACTTCCTCAATCATTTTCCAATCGCCTAAACTCAAAGTGACAGAGGAATCAATTTCCTGTGAATATCCGAGGACTCTACCCATAAAGAGCTCTTAAAATGCTTATAATGTTGTGTCTGTGTAGTAATAAATAAAAGTAAGTAAGTTCGTATGAATCAGTGGCCAACTCTGGTGACTGTTTTTAGGCCGCCCGAAGGCCTCTGTGCTTTACAACTTTGAAAAAGCCAGGACCGAATGCTTAACGTGCTCTCCGAAGCACGGGAGCGCTCAGTTGAAATTGCCACTGGCGGTCACCCATCCAATGATGACTACGGCTGGGTTCCTAGCTTTTTTTTGTAGGTCAAAAGTCTCATATACCCTTCGAACTGGAACACGACGGCGAACATTACTGCTTGTAATTAAAAATAGGTATGGTGGTAGGTAGTACTTCCCCGGACGAGCTCTATCACAAAGAACTATGCTACTCTCTCTCTTATAGTGAAAATGTGTGAAGAATGCAGATGCTTATATGGAAAGTGTCAAGAGTCAAGAGCACCGGTGGTCTAGTGGTAGTGACCCCGCCTTCCGATCCTAAGGTCGTGGGTTCAAACCCGGTCGTGCACCAATGGATTTTTCTGTTCGAAAAATTTATATGCGCAATGCCAGTGCTCTCATACGGTGAAGGAAAACATCGTGAGGAAACCGGCATGTCCAAGAACAAAAAATTCGAAAGACATGTGCCATCCACCAATCATTGGGTCCGCGTGGTGGATTAAGACCCAATCACTCTCGCCTGAGAGTAGGCCAGTGTCCCAGCAGTGGGATATAAGAAGGCTGTCATGATGATGATGATGATGATATGGATAAGTTTGGATGAAGTAGCAAGGCTACTTTATCTGAGCACCTAAGTACACAATCCTTGTAAAAGATTATACTAATAAATATAATCACAAGGGCACTAAAGGGTGTATGTGTAAGGGAGCGTGGGGTGATAATTTTAATATATTGCGAGTGTCTACGTAAGTAGAGTATGTACTCGCCTGGGCGAGGCTAAAGAATGTAATGAGAGCGCCGTGTTTTGTTGATATACCTCAATTTTATGCGTAGCCTAGCAACTTTCCTCGACTTTGGGTGTTATTTTGTACCGCCTTCCTAATTCCTACTGTGATGATTATTTATTCATATTTACTCCGTGAAAAATAAATTAGTGAACGAAGAAAACAAAAACCAAAATGTTTTGGCTATTTTTCGATTCGGTTTTACAACAAATTAGTTTTTTTCCAATAAATTCACGTTGACAAAGTGATCGATGTTGATTCGCAAAGGTTGACGCAGATGTATCGCACCCGCAGTAGACCAACCTCGTCTCAACACTAACGGTTCAGTATTTATTGTACGAAACACCTTGAAAGCACAGGAGTTGTTTAACCTAGGCAAGCGTCACACACCTGTGAACGTTTAGCGGTGAGTGATCAAGTCACTGACACCACGCCTACTTGCAGTGTTTATCGCGCTTATTTTCAGCTTCCGTGGTCTCTGCGCATGGCGTAGTGAAAAAAACATTAACCAGCCATCGACACGCGTTCCCTCAGCAGTAACACTCTGAGAGCTAACCACGAAAACAAGGTTATCCTGATTTTCTCGTTATTTTTGCCCTCTGATCCGGTGACGTCCTTGCGTCGCGTTGACGGCAACTGGAACGAGGCGAAGCTGATTTAGAGCCGTGGCCAATCGTTTGCGTCAACCTTGAAGCACCTATTTCTGCGCCCTAGACTAGAATTTGACAAAAAACACGGCTGGGCAATCAAGGTGAGCCAGATATTTGTTCAATGGAAAAAGTTATGGCCAAAACGTGACGTCACTGCTTTGGTGTTGTTCTTGCGTTGAAGGTCACTGTCTGGTGCTATGTCAAGATAGAGCATGTCTCAAGTATTTTGTGAAGGACTTCTGTTGACTGAAATGGCCGGATCAGTTGCGAAAAACTCGTTTGACCAACGCAAGACGGTGGCTTCCACAGAACAAAAAAAACCTGTTCTGAATTTACTTCCAAACCAATACAATCAAGAAGGCCATATTATGTATTGGTGGTAATTCTATTATTTGATTTATTGTTGCTATGATCGTAAGGTGTCACTGCAGCCATGCAATCATATTATAATCGCCACTTGTCTTGTATAGTTCAATAATAAGTTTCAAATGTCAAAATATAGTTTGATTTGAGGTATTCCTGCGAACTGCACAGTTTTCTAGTGCACACTTTTTAGTTTACCTTGGATTTTACCTACTGAATTGTACAATAAAATTGCACAATAAAGTAATTCAGCTGACTCAGAGTGAGCAGTATAACCAATTCAATTGTAACTTCCGAAAGTATCGGCCATTAGTCAAATGTTTGAAGAAACTTCGGGAAAAGTCGATAAATTACGGCTCGCAAATCACCTAAGCTTTGTAGCACTCGTAGCATGGCTAGCTAAGTTATTGTTATGTACAGGTTAACAACAACTTAATTACAGTTCCACGGAGTCTCTATTCGGATAGGTGACCACCAATGGTAATTACAACTGAGTGTTTCCGTGACGAGGCGGTCAAGTCATTCACCAGCTCTACGCTAGTTGCAGTGTCACAACGGCACTGCTACAAAGTGTAAGTTTACTTTATCAACTAATAGACGTTTACTGGAAATACGCCTCCAAAGAGTGCAATGACGACTAATTTTCAGCCTTCCGCAACTGCTGTTTTTCTCTGACCGCTTGAATGCTATCGGTCCATTGAGTGGTCCTATACATTGTTATTTTGATTTGAGAACCTTTATTCCCTAATTTCCCCAGCGGTTATCGGTTCCGGTAAATACTGGATTGCTTTAGCAAAAGAAGGAGATATCTACTAGGTACCGTCATAAAAGAAATAGTGATCTCTTACGTGCGTGCACAGTTAAATGTGTTCCTTGGGACTGTTTGTACCTATCAGCACAGCTCTTAGCACCAGTCACGTTTTTGTGTTGAGTAGCGTCAATCATACCTATTTCTGCCGCAAAGCAGTAATGCTCGCATCGCTGTGTTCCGGTGTGAAGAGTGTGGTTTCCGGGGATTTTTTTGGCACATGAGGCTTTCGATCTACGCCTCAAGGTGGCAACCCGTGAGTGATACCTTTGGTATTGCAAGCGTTCATAGACTGCGGTAGCCGCTTACTATTTTCTACTATTTTATCTGTTGCCGAGCCGAAACGTCTATGTTAACTTTTGTTTAACTTTTGTCTTAGCAAAGCTATCTCCCAAAGTCTCTACTATACTTGGTCTTATGTAAATAATATATACTAGTGCTCAATCCCTAGTCCCCTTATAAAAACGTGAATCCCATATCATTTATCTAATCTTTTGTCCCGCCGTGACCGGACTATTTTACGCAAAATTTGTCGACTAAAGGAAGTAACTAACTTTCGGGACAACTTCGGAAAGTTGACAAAGTTATTTAGTTAACTTAGCACGTAGGTGTATGAGCTTTCTTTATGCTCTGACAAAACGGTGAATTGTTTTCTATCTTAGGGTTTTACTAAGGAAGGTTTTCTCAGGAATTGATTTTGTGTAAGTCACTAAATTATATTTTAACAGTATTACTTTAATAGATCACGAGCATGTTTGAACTGTTTGATAATATTATCGAAAAGCTTAGTTCCACTAGGGACCTAATTTTTATTATAGCGAAGGTCTCTCCCTTTGAGAAAACAACATTTACCAACCACAAGGTGACCTTTGAATCGGCTTCCACTCGTATTGACAGCCATATTGCATTTAAATCAAACGTCAACTTCGAACGACCGTCCCAATCAACACCCATACCTATTTCTGCCGCCAAGCAGTAATGCTCGCATTGCCGTGTTCCCGTGTGAAGGGTATGGTTTCCGGTGAAATTACTATGAAAGCACATGAGGCTTTCGATCTTAGTCTCAAGGTGGCAACCCGCGAGTGATACCTCTGGTATTGTAAGCGTCCACAGGCTGCGGTAACCGCTTACCATCTTGTGGGTTGTACGCTTGGTTGCCACTTCAGATGTATTAAAAAAAAAACACCCGTCATATTTTTGTTCTACTCTCCATTTCGGGCGAGCTAGGGGATACATACGTACACGCTGATCCCACAGTTAGGCTCAATAAAGTCAGTAAATCTTTTAAAGGGCAATGTGTACGCTTCTTTAACAAAATCCCAAGCGACATACAAAATTTATCAATTTGCAAATTTAATAATTTTAATAAACAAAAACTGTCTCAAAATGCTTACTATAAAATAACCGATTACTTAAATGACAAAAAAGCTTGGGAAATGTGCTCACACTCTACTCGGCATCCATAACAATAGCAAGGGTCATGCAAAAAAAGCGATAGGAACCTAGCCGGTTTTGTTGCCAGTTCTTTTACGGCATGGGCGCGTTGGAACTGGCGTAAATTTTTCTAGCTTGTAAGACGTTTTAAAGTGATCCTTGTGATTTTATTGAATAAAGCATTTTTGATTTGATTTGATTTGTAAGATCACAAGGGAGGAAGACATTTTCTGATACTTTGGTACATACCACACCATTTAGAGGTGTTGCCTGCGCTTAGTTGGCGACCCTGCGTCACCGAGGGCGTTGAAAAGGATTATTCCCATCTGTCACCTAGTATTGTTCCCATAAGGTGACTTTTTGCAATAAGGTGACAGAAAGTACTTTTGTTTTTTCAAAAGTTGCGATCTGTCACTCCACCAGTTCCAAGAAGAATTGTTGACGCAGATTTTGTTACACCTTTTGACTGTAGAGTCACCATCACGTGTGGAAAGCCCAAATGTGCGTGTATGTAAATTGGTGATGGAATTGAACGGTGACAATTATTTAAATTCAAATTGTGGTGGTTGTTTGAAACCAACCACATACGGACATTACAAGAGTAGTAGAGTTCTGTGTGATAATACCGTCCGGGGAAGGTACTACCACTATTTTTTATTTTTTATTTTTATTACTAGTAGACCAAAACTAAGATAGAGGGATGAGCTAGACAATTTCCTAATAGACTGGCGCAATTTAGCCCAGGATCTAGAAGTCTGGAGAGAATGGGGGGTGGCCTTTGCACAGCAGTGGGGCACGAATGACTGATATAATAATAATAATAAACTAGTGGACCCGGCGCGGTTTCACTCGCGTTATTTTTTCGCAATTATCCATAATTAATAAATAAATAAATAAATAATCAGTCTAGCCGTTGTCGAGTTTTAGCGAGCCTAACGCACAGCAATTCATTTTTATTTAGGAAAAGATTAATTACCTAACAAAATCCACAGCTCTTTATAAAATATTTAACAAGTCGTAAAGCAAAATTGTTAAAAACCTTTAAATTATTACATATATTTTATTGCCTTCAAGCAGTAATGCTCGTATTGCTGTGTTCCGGTTCGATGAGTATTCGATGAGTAAGTTGGCACATACTACTTTTGATCTAGGACGTTGCAAAGTGATCTTTGTGATGTTATTAAATAAAAATAATTTGAATTTGAATTTGAATTTCACGTCTCAGGATGGCATACAGGATTGCAAGCGTTCATAGACTATGGTAACCGCTCTCATCAGGTGGCCCCTAAGGTTGTTTTACATTTATGTGGCAATATTCTGCTAGTATGAAATTATAGTTACCGCAGTGGCACATTCAGCTGAACGTTTTCGTGCTACGGAGGGCACGATAAGTTGTTGGCCACGGCTATTACCAGACGTTACTTGATTAAAAACTTATTTTACAATGACTTTGAAACGGAATTGAAAGCAAAATTGCAGATGGAAGTCAGAAACAACCTACTGTTCCTGAAGGATAGCATAAAAACTACAAAAAAACGCGGGTGAAACCGCATGGGTCAGCTCGTACATAAATTATTACATACGTGTTGCCGAAAAATGGCTACCACTCAGTATTCGCTCCAGAAACACAAAGGCTTGCTAGAAAATAACTTAATATTTTACCCTCAGTCACCTGAAACGATCTAAGATGTTCTGGCAATCAGACGGGACGCATTCAGCCTATAAATCATCTAGCTAGAATTCACGTAGCTTTTGTAGAAGCTCACATAAATCTTCAAGATGTTAAACCTTCGCAACCAAAAGCATAAAAAAATATAGGTATGATTATTTATAGCATTGTTTGGTAATTTCTAGCCTGGTTATCATTAATGTTAAGTAGATTTTATCTTTACCTATGATTTGTGATCTGAAATAAATGATTAATAATAATTTACATAGTCACACTATCATACTATCACACTAATCACATCACACTAATATTATGAATGCGAAAGTTTGGATGTTTGTTCCTTTATAACTCGACAACCACTAAACCGATTTGACTGAAATTTAAAACATAGCTAAATATTGACCGGGAATAGGACATAGGGTACTTTTTATCCCGGAAAAAAGTACGGTTCCCGAGTTCCACGCGAACGAAGTCGCGGGTAATAGCTAGCATAAAATGAAGTCGCTTCCTGTCGTCTATCCCTATTTACGCTTATATATAAGCTTTATTTACCATAACACATTTTTTCTTAACTATTTATTACAGAGATGACATCTACTTAATATTTACCTTAATTCTAAATATATTTAACTAATTGTTTGCAGTGTTAGGTTCGCTATTAGCGGTGAAAGCCTCCTCCAGTCGCTTCCATCTCTCCTTATCTCTCGCTGCTCTGCTCCATGTCTTGCCTACTATCTTAGTGATGTCCGCTTAGATCTTTGCAACTAAGCTGCGGTTTTCATGAATAGATAGAGTATTCAAAAGGAAAGTTTATAGGACTCAAGCGATCCGGGGCGGGACCGCTAGTGTCTTATAAAAAACTACAAGAACCTTTTTTTTGAATAGTGCAAAAATTAAGTAGAGCGGAAACAGTTTTAAAATAGTTTGAGGCTAGTTTGTGGCAGTCTGTTTGCTTAAGTTAGTGCCCACTTTATTCTAAAGAACCAAAGACGATGACAGTTGAAACATACATTGCTAACAAAATAAAATACGTACATAATTACATTACATTACAAAATACATATGAAACAGTTGTGCCATCTAAAGACCGTTACAAACGACCTATAGATAGCTAACAGAGGACTATGATTATGAATAAGGCCCCTAGTAGATAGTATCAAAAGCTGGTCGCATATCGTCTAAATTTATGAAGAAGATAATGATCATAAATATTTTATCATACTTTTATTTATCAAAGATTAGATAAGCATCGTAAAAAAAATTGTGTTGATACAATCAATTCGTGTAGCTACTAGGTAGGTAGTTTTATCTCTAACTTCAGTTTGTAGAATTTGTAAAAGTACCTACCTATCTTTGTTGACACTTTACTAATGCTGTGTTGGCTCGCGAATTTATCCCGCGAGATTGTTGACTTCAAATCGGGCAATTGATCACATTGATTGACATTGTGTAGTGTTTTAGAAATAATTCAGCTTAGTAGTCGGCGTCACAATAATAACATAAAATAATGAAAATATGGTTGCAATAAAAAATATGTGAGTAGTGCGTTTATATGGACATTCACCTTCCACAGGCCTCTTATACGAACACTGTACAAGGCAGAGTGTGTTAAACTGAAAACACAAAAAAAAAACTAAAATATCCTTTTATTAAGGGCATTTTTTTTTTTTTTATACAACTGAAGTGGCAAGCGTACGGCCCACAAGATGGTAAACGGTTACCGCAGCCTATGGACGCTTGCAATACCAGAGGTATCTCACTCGCGGGTTGCCACCTTGAGGCTAAGATCGAAAGCCTCATGTGCCAATAATTTCACCGGAAACGATACCCTTCACACCGGAACTCAGCAATGCGTGCATAACTGCTTTGCGGCAGAAATAGGGCATACAGAGAGTCTAGTAGAAAAACTAGATTTTTAAGGATTCTTGTAAATTTTCAGTTCAGCAAAGCCACCAAAATAACTTCCTTTTCTTCACTATCAACATCTGAGTAGTAGAGTTTTTTGTGATAGAGCTCGTCTGGGGTAGTACTACCACCATACCTATTTCTGCCGCCAAGCAGTAATGCTTGCATTGCTGTGTTCCGATTTGAATGGTATGGTTTCCGGTGAAATTACAGGCACATGAGACTTTCGATGGTATAAAAAAAACTTATGAGCCAGACTAATACGTGTCATTGAGCCCAGGTTCAGTTCGTCATTTATCACCATCATCATCATTTATCAGCCGATAGACATCTGCTGCTGCTAGATACACATAGTCCCAAAGAGTGACATGACGACTGATTTTCAGCCATTCGACTTCCTGGGACCGCTTCATCGATCCATCGAGTGGGGAAGGCGTCCTATCCGTCCGTCGTCATTCATAGCTACACTATGTCCCTACTACACTTTACACTACACCACACTTATTATGAAGCTATCTTCCTGCTTTCTAAGTTATCTGCCTCCTCCATCGTGTCGGGTAGCTTGGCGTTCAGCGTCTCCGGCATGACGAGGATCAGAAACCCAGAGACCAGCGCAAAGCAGCCAAACAGCACAAACGGCATCTCTTCAAATATTGCAGAACCCTGGAACATCATGGAACTCTAAATTTTATTTCACACAGACATAATATCAAACACATCCATTTAAATAAATAACACAAAAGAAGTAAAGTTCAAGGGTTCGTAGAAAACAGATTTTGATCTGACCATCTATAAACTTTTTGTCTGTCTCAACGTTTGCTTCAAATCAAATCAAAAAATCAAAAAACTTTATTTAGTAAAAGGGTCTTCATCATCATCATATCAGCTGATAGACGTCCACTGCTGGACATAGGCCTCCCCCAAAGAGCGCCATGACGACCGATTTTGGGCCTTCACCATCCACCGACTTCCTGCGACCGCTTTAATGTCATCGGACCATCGAGTGGGGGGCCGTCCTACACTTCGAAAGGGACTTATACAACATTATTTTAAATGATATTTACAAATATTGTGTTTCTTGTAAGTAAAAAATGCTGTGTGAAAAGACCTTTGTGCCAGTTGTTGCATTGAGTTCCTCGCTCTAACTAAGTAGAGACCTGTACGTAGATGCGAGATTGCTTGAGACTGTAATGTTCATCAAAATCACATGGATAATTTTAAATTCACTGACGCTTTTTTCATCTGAAACTTACCATAGCAGGCGTGAGAGGCGCAGTGATGGATCCAATACGGCCCATCATGGAACAGAAGGCGAAAAGGTTATGCCGGTACTTTGTGGGAAAGACTTCGGTGGTGTATATGTAAATCGCTGTCACCACAGTAGCAATGCTGGACTTGCCAATTAAATATACCGCAAGGGACAGGCCGAAGTTACCTTAAATCATTGTTTTCAAATCACACTCAATAGCACAAGATAGCCTAAGAATGAAATGATAGAGTAGAGGCTTTAATCAACGGTAAGTGTTACCAGCTGGTTAAATAGATATTATTATTCTCTAACACAAATAACAGTTTACAGTCAGCATAGTTAACAAAAATATAGTACAAATTAATAGCAATTCAGATAAAAGTTGTAAAACCTTACCATCGGGCATAAATACGTAAGCCGCTTGGCATACAGCGCACATCCAGAAACCTGCCACAAGAACTGGCTTCCTTCCAATCCTGCTCAACAGGAACACCGACAACCAGAACCCAGGAATCTCCACCAAAACCACCGAAGCATAGTTTATGTACTTGTTGCCAGTAATGTTCACGGAATTGATGGAAAGACCGTAGTAGACCAGGGTTGTTGTGATCCAGCACACAGGTAGAACCATGCATCTGAACAAAATCTTCTTATGCCTGAATACCTGAACTGGAAGCCATGGTTCGTGAGCTTTTTCAGCTTCCTCAGCAGCTTTCTTCTTTTTTTCTTCTTCGGACGATGCTCGTAACAATTGCAGAGACTTTTCCGAGAGCTGCGTCCTGTTAATTCGAGCAATTTTTTTTAAGAGAGTTTCTGATTCTTCGTAGCGGCTTTTGCTCAAGTACCAACGAACTGACTCGGGTGTTATCCAAAAGTAGCTAAACGTTATTAGTTGAGGGATGTAAATGGCAAGTGTGAAAGGTTTCCAGTCGGGAATGGCCCAAGCTACAAGTGCCAAACAGGCCTGTCCTAGAGCAAAGCATGATGTCAAGAACCCTCCAGCTATGACGCGATACTTAGGACCCACTATCTCCAGCACTGAAACAGATTATTTAACAGACTACTGTTTAAACATCTTAATATTATGTAACGTCACATCAGGATTTTAAAAACTTACCCAATATATAACCACTTGTGAAACTGCCAGCACTGAACGCAGTTTCACAAAACTCCAGAGCTACAAAAGTAGGGTAGTTGTGCGCCCAATGCCGGGCCAACCCAATCCAAGCAGAGTTGAATGTGTTCAGAGCGAAAGCGGTACTGCGACCCCATCGGTCAGACAAGTACCCGGTCATAGGCTGTGTGAAGAATGTTCCGAGGGTTTTACTGAAGCCGATGAAACTACGCCGCCACTCGTTGCAAGCCAGGTCAAACTGAAATCAATCAGTATTTGTATTCGTAATATTTCAGTGCAAATAAAAAAAACATTGCAATTCTACGATGTTCACAAGAATGATTTAATGAATGAAGAAAACAAATAAAAGTAACTTACATCGTACACCACAGTCTCTGTATTTTCATACACATGTTCTTCACAGGGCAGGATCACATAGGAGTCGAATAGTTCAGCGGGGCAGGAGTCATTATATGATACGCTCTGAGTTATATTATCGGCGAAGCGTCTGCAGCTATCGAAAGAACCACCGCTGGAAGGCAACGCGTCGGCAAGCCAGGGTTGAATAAATTCAGTGTTGGATGCATTTTCACATTGCGGAACTAAACACCTGTGAAATAGTTGGAACTTTATGGTGGTCAAACACTATTCAAACGCAGCGATTTAAAAGTTTAAATTGGTTTAGCGCATTTTTAATATTCATTAAAACGACACTCATTTATTTATAAGACTCTAGGTCAACTTGAAATGCACCTACGCCTTACGGATAGATTGTAATAATATTGAATACATTATTTTAAAATGTATACCTAAAAAAAAAATACACACGCCCTCGTATCTCCAAAATCCATCAGCACATTTTTTAGTTTGAAGTCGGTTTTGTTTTTCTCCAGCTGTTGTATTTTTGATAAAGCAATCTTAGTTTACCTTGTGTTGATTCTGGCTGCTGTGAAATTATATTCTGAATTGGATGCAGTAAATACCGCGGCAATAGCAGCAAGAGCAAGCGTCCACAGTTGAAACCATCCGAACTGTCCCACTTCATTGATCAGAATCGAATCCAAATCTACTTTAACCTTTTCTTCTATCACTTCATCTTTGACCTTTCTCATTCTCGCTTCATCCATAATCACTGATTCCTCTGACACTTTATCAATTATTTTAATTCTACATTCACTTTATCCACATTCGTATCCAAAGTCGTACTGTACCATAAATTAGTTGTTTATCACGACATGCTCAGAGTACGCTCAATAAACTTCAGAATACTGATAATATTTTAAATATCGCTGTAAAAGTGCAATTTGCATTTGTTGAGATAGCGGCTTTAGTTTATCTTGAGAAAACTAGCAAAGTGCGAGTCGGACTAATGCTTTATAAATTCCGCAACATTATTAGCTATCTTTTTATTTTATAAAGTTGGCACAAATTGTGTAAGGAACCCTAAAATGATAACAAAGTCACAAGACAAAGCAGAGCTCTCGAATAACTTATGTAAGTGAATAGATAACAGTAACAAATTTCACGGATCGGTTATTCAACCGTTTACGGAGATAGATTAATATTATGTTGCTACTATAAAATTTTTATTGTTTTAATAATTATGTACAGTCAGCAAAAAATGTGGTCTACCACCCTACGGTTGAGGTTCATTTGAACGACATAAAACAACAGGGTTGATAATAACCTTAGCGATAGTTAGATTTTACAGAAACTTTTGACAAAACTGGTATACCACTTTCTTGGCTGACTGTACCTACATTAGAATGCTCAGAGCCAAAATAAATCCTGCTGCCCATTCGCCGCGCAATCCTCGCTTTAGTATCTCGGCCCCGCGCCTTCGCCTAAGTTTATTTTTTTTAGTTTGCCTAATCAATTGCAAACTGGAAAACAAATTATAGGATGTCCCCCACTCGGGTGATCGATGACATTGGGTCGACATTCGACATTGATCGGTTGTCATCACACTTTGGGGAGGCCTAGTCTAGCAGTGGAGGTCTTTCGGTTGATATAATAATGAGATTGCAAACATACTACTACATATATTGATTTTACGATTAGCAAGTAAATTAATATGTCTTTTTTAAACTTTTCGCGATCCAAACTCATACTTTTTATAATATTTGCGGGTTTTTTTTTATAAAAAACTGACGAAAAATCTCTAGTACTATTCCGCTTAACCTTTTAACTGATGAGGTCACACAGTTACCACAGTTAACCTCAAAAGAAAAATATCGACACGTGTTTCATCCCTCCACGGGACATCCTCAGGACCATCAAATTGTTCTCCGGCAGACGTGTTGCTCCGTCGAGCGCTGGAGCCAAAGTCGACGCTCGACGGAGCAACACGTCTGTTTCTCCTGACGTTAGTCTGCCCGCGACCACGGTTATTGCAACACAACTGAAACGTCGGGAGAAACTATAAGTAAGATAAGGATAAGAATCTGTTTCCTATCTATTAAATATGAATAATAAGTCTTGATAATAAGTCTTGACCAGCGTTGGGTAGATAGTCAAACCTATCTATTCGGCACACTGCTGAGTTGAGTCCTTTGTCGAGGGCTCTGTAACACTATAGAACATACCTTTTTTTTTCAAGTTAAAAACTTTGTTATTTAATTATTAGTGTATTAGTTTCTATTTTGTATGCTATTCTATTTATGTTCTCGACAAATAAAATCATTTTATTTCTTTCTTTCTTTCTGATATGTTGTCACAAGTAGACAAATAATTTTGTATAACATCACACAATGATTTCTTACAAATATAAAAGTAAGAATGGATTGTTGTACGAGTAAGTTTAAAAGTATTTAGAGCTTTTCGAATTTCGATGGAATTCGTTATTATATCTAATTTATTACATAAATTATAACTTTATATTATAACATATCTTTGTACGCAAGCAAAGCTGAGGCCAGAAGCATGTTTAACAAATTTTGTAAGAATCAGTATGAAGTAGTTCCATACGCTCCGTAAGGGGTCTTTTCATCGCATTGGGAATTTCCGACTGGAGTACAAAATGTACTTTACACCGAAATTCTTCGCCTGTGCTTTTACTTTGGAAATTTTCCGCTATTCCGATTTTCAAAGCTTTCATGAACGTAAATTGAAGTGGCAGTCTCAGAATACGTGTGCCACGTGTGATAAAACTACCTTATAAGAGATGGTTTCTCTTCACATAATAAATAGTAATTTATTTGCTAGATGACACAAACTATGGAGGCAGTAGACCCAGCAGTGGTTGAAGTCAGGTTGTGGATGATGATGAAACGTAATTTAATTTTTTTACACAATTACTATCAAACTGCTATTTAACACTTGAATTTGTTATTTATGCTGACGTTTCTAAGCTATTTAGAAGCTCTTCTTCATGAGCACCGCCTTCGACCGCGTTCGACGGTTACTCGGCGAATACATGAAGAGGAGCTTCTAAATAGCTTCAAAACGTCAGCATAAAAGACAAATTCAAGTGGTAAATAGCCGTTAATAATATAATATGATTTCTAACCACTACAGTATTAACTCTTTACTATCAAACAGGTTTCAGAGTTTAATTTTGGCTACTGACTTATACGAACTTACTCACTTTATAGTTTAATTTCAGCAAATTATAAAAAGCCATCTAAATAAGGCTAGTCATATAACAACTTTGCATAACTAGTTTATCCATTCTATTTACAAAATTGTTTCACTAGGATTCTCCGTGTCTTAGGTATTAAAACGTCGAGTATCATGTTGCGCACCACAAATCTAAATTTAATTTAATTTTACTCTAACACAATGAACACTTTATTGCTTGGAAGCAGAATATCTAGCTGGCACTGCGGTGATACCAACCAAGACGGACTCTTGCTGTAACGTCTTACTTACCTACTTAGACATTAAAATCAATTGTTTTTCTATCTATAATTAGATTGGTACCTATACATACCTAGTGATCTTTGTTATTATTATTTTTTCTGTCTCTTGTTTTTTTTTTTATACTTAGTTAAGTTTTGTTTGTGTTATGCCATCTGCCAGTCTGTTTCTGCCGTGTAGTCTTTTTTTGGTTGCGCTGTCGAATAAATACTTTTTTTTTAATGCTTTATTGTACACCTTAACAGTATTAAAAACATAAAAACAAAACACATTTTATAGTATGAGTACAATGGGCGGTCTTATCGCTTCGAAGCGATTTCTTCCAGACAACCTTTGGATGGAGAGAAAATAAAATAAATAAAAGAATGGGGGTGTACTTATATAGGATCACAAATAAATTGTGCAACTTGCTACATATGAATAAATGAATACAAATGAATAATACTAATATTTAAACATAAAATACCTACATAAATAATAACAATAAAATACATATGAATACATAGACATACTTAGATATAATAAATATAATAATGATAGACTAATACATATTAATATATGCTTTTTTCTTCTTCTTTCTTTCTTTCCACCAATTAGCCGAGTTTGTGTAAAACAAGTCGGCGCCGTTTCGATAGATACTTGCTCTAAACCTATTTTCAAATGCATTGTGGTAATGGATTTCTGGCACTGAAACCTGTGAAGAAAAGTTCAGAATATCTTCTTGTAGGTATAAAAGCGTTGTTCTGTTTGATCAGCAGAATTAATGAATGAGTTCTCGAGATACCTACTATTTGTCGCGGTTGTCGGGAGTTGTAGTTGGAAACGAGCAAAGTTTCCGAACACTGTACAACTAACAGTACAGCGATTGAAGTTATGCGCCTCGGCTGTGTCTGAAAAGTAAGAATATGCAACAAATATCCAGTGCCAGTGTATATTCTACCCTAAGAGGCATGCAATATAATATGATTTATATTGCATGCCTCTTAGGGTAGAATACATTGGTACACGATCTAAATAATTAACATCTAAGTTCAACATGACATGTATTTCAAGCAATAAAAATACTTTGACTTTGACTTTGACGCGTCTCGTCCATCACTCGTGAGTCCTTTTTACTTTACTTTAGGGCGCTATTATAACAGCAAATAAACTTATATTATGTTATAACGTTTGTTGTGATTTTCAATAAATTACATTTCATTTCAAATTTCATTTCATTTCAAACTAAATACACATATTCCAAATTTTTGTTCCATATTTACAAACTGTATAGATTATGTTTTTTTTTTCATACTACTAAAATGGTAACCAAGCGTACGGTCCACTTGATGGTCAGCGGTTACCGTAGCCTATGTACGCATGCAACATCATGGATATCACTTGCGTGTTACCACCCTGAGACGTTAGATGGAAAGTCTCATGAGCCTGTAATTTCACCGGAAACCATACCCTTCGTACCGGAAAACAGCAATGCGAGCATTGCTGCTTGGCGGCAGAAATAGGTGGTGGTAGTCCTTCCCCGGACGAGCTCTATCACAAAGAACTCTACTACTCTTGTAACCAATATCCAGCCGTCAAAATCCACCAATCCGCATTGATTTTGTGGGAACAATCATGATGGCTGTCATGATGATCCAACAGTGCTTCGTCTAACTAAATTGTTAGATACTGAAGTCAATACAGAGTAGTCACAGGACAGCTTTTGGTATCATATTGCTATTGACCTGAGGCGGGAATCGAACCCACAACCATCGTGTCGCAGGTGGACCTGCACCCGCTGCGCCAACATCGGTCGTCGAAATTTGGAAACACGAAAACGTCCAAGTCGCATAACATTAATTTGTTGTACAGACTGTAAGGTTGATTGTACTTCTTGTGAAGTTGGTAGGTATTTAGACTATTGTTCATCAAGAAACTAACTGACGTCGGTTTCCACTAGTTCTATCAGTCACTTCTTAGATGGTGACTAGCTTACGTACTCTAACAATTTAATTTTTTATGTCAGCAAGTGACAAGACAATCAAGGCGCCCGCCTGATGTTAAGCACCACGCCCGACTATTACAGATGCAGTGGCACCCAAAGCTTAAAGTTTTTAAGTGTTTGCGTGGCACTGCACTGCGCTTATCACCCCGAGACATTGTTGTTAAGTCTCTTTCGCCCAGTAATTTCACTTGCTACAGTGCCCTTCAAACCTAAACACAGTGCAGCTTGCACACTACTGCTTGGAGGTAGAATATCTGATACTGCGGTGCTACCCACCAAGATGAACTCTTGCTGAAGAGTCCTACCACCAGGTGAATCTCGACATCTATAACAAAGCAAGGGCCATGCCTGTCATGCCAAACAAGGTTCATGCCAGCACCTTGTTTGACACTTATAGTATGTTTTGAAATGAAATTAAATAAAATATTTATTGTTTGTGGAACTAGGTGAATTTGACATTTCTGTCAATAGTTTCACTAGATCCTACCAAATAATAATAATAGCAATAATAATGCTGGACAATCCACACAGCATCATCTAGCCCAAGGTAAGCTGCTGTTAAACAGAGCTGTATTATGGGTACTAGATGACTGATATATATTTAATACAATACAATACATATATAGATATTTTTTATTATATATAGAAAATACCCAGAACACCCGGAACAAATATTTGTAGATCGTACAAACATTTGTCCCGAGGCGGGAATCGAACCCGCAACCTCCGCGTCGCAGGCGGACCTGCACCCGCTGCGCCACATCAGTTGTCAAAATCGTACAAACATTATGTCTAATGGTAGCTTTTATCACATATACTAATAAAATTATACAAAAAAAAACAAAAAAATTACATTAATTAAAAGTTTGGGCATGCAAAAATATAATTAGAATGTCACTTATCTATGTCATGTCATGTTGCTAGATGCTTCTAGGCTTGGGCGCGTGGAATTGGCGTAAATTTACCTAGCTTTAAGACGTTTCAAAGTGACCCATTTGATATGATTGAATAAATAGATTTTGACTTTGAATTTGAGTTTTGACAATGAAAATAAAAAACAGACGAAAAATCTCTAGTACTATTCCGCTTAACCTTTTAACTGATGAGGTCACACAGTTACCACAGTTAACCTCAAAAGAAAAATCAAAGTATTTGGCTCCAGCGCTCGACGGAGCAACACGTCTGCCGGAGAACAAGTCGATGGTCCTGAGGATGTCCCGTGGAGGGATGAAACACGTGTCGATATTTTTCTTTTGAGGTTAAATGTGGTAACTGTGTGACCTCATCAGTTAAAAGGTTAAGCGGAATAGTACTAGAGATTTTTCGTCTTTTTTTTATTTTGTAATGGATTTCCGCAAAGTAACGCCTGAATCTATCAATTATTTTGACAATGACCAAAAAACGATAGGAACCCAGCTGGGTGTACTGTTTTCCACGCGCGAGCGGTTAAACTCTTTTGACTTTGATTTTGACTTTGTATCAGCCGTTTTTTCATGGACCTACTATTTTCTCCTATTAGTAGGACCACGAGGGAGACCTATTTCTGTCTTTCCTATTATATACTATAAATAGAAACAACCAATAATTTATACACCCTGTATATATTATTGTGTAATTACATCCTGTATATAAAAGTATGTGGTTACCAAAAGAAACAATGATAATAAAAGTATCAACTTCATATTATTTAGCTCGTGGTCCAAGGATTTTGTCCCATTAATGGGACCACAAGGGAGAACTGTTTCTCGTAGTCCCATTCCTATTATCTGGTCGTTTGAGCGATGCTCAAACCCCATTATTTTTCAACATTTGCATTTTGCGTCGATTATTATTTTATGAAACCATTTGGTCATATACTGAGCTATTTATTACCAAGAATTTACCCTTAGACTAATTAGTTTAACCTAGATGTTTAAACTATGTCGAATACCAGCAATGTTTCTTGTGAACAGCTAAGCCTCCGCTAGTCACGTGTAACATGGGTGTGCATTATGAGCTTAGTAAGTGCCTCTGGCGAGCCGCTAAGGGAAATAATGAAGCTGAAAGTTCAACTAATTACTGAAAACTTGACTCATACGAACTTAAAGTTCTCACACGATTCAATAATTGCAAGAATTGCGTTGTTAAATCAATTTCAGAACTAATATTTGACATTTTGCTACGAAATAAAGGAGTTGTTTCTCGATGTATGGAGCCGGGCCTAGGTCCTTTGTAGGGGTCTAGATATTTAGAAATTCAATAAAGAAACCATTTAAAGCTGTTTATTTAATTTATTTTAGCTTCTTTCACAATCTTATGTAAGTTTATCTTTGTGAAGGAGTGCAACACAATGCAAAACAACATGGCGGGTTTAACGAACAACTGGGTTATTAGGTACTGTCAAAGTCAAGATGCGTCACGATCATTGGCTAATAGCTGTCATGGCGGACCTCTAGTGTTCCCGTTTCAGGAAACACAACACAACAAACATTTTTCATATAGAACTTTGTCTACATAAAAATAAAATTGTATCATAATGTTAGTTTTATATTTTTTTCCAATTTCTCTATGGTGTTACTAAGACCTAGGCCACTATGAAATTGGTTCTTTGACAAAGCAATTCTTGCATGCAATTGAACCAAGGGCTTTACTTATGCTTACTTTTACCTACAAAAATGATAACTCTTTGTTACCTGTAGGTTCATGAATCACTTTAATAAAGTACCAAAATAATGATACCTTGAAAGGGGAATAGTTCTATGCAGCTAAGCAGGTATTTCATTGAAAAATTTCACATAATTATGATTTCTCCTTCAAAGGTGATTTCGGTTTTTTTTGTAAATTTGGACACTAAAATCCCAGAATCCTTTTTATAAAGAATTTCCAAAGGGGATTTTCACACGCTATTTGTGTGGTACAACGGCAAATAAGCCTCGACTCAGCATTATGCTTTACCACTGAGAGGTAACCGTCTCTCGGCTTAACCGGGCGAGTACGTGAGTGAAAAGCGAGAGAATTCAGGTTCAATTCCCACTGGACAAGTGTTCGTAGTTCTGCAAACATTAGTTCTAGGTCTGGTTGTTGTCATAGTAAGTATTCGTAGTTTCTGATATGTACGACAAATACAATCCTAGTATTAATCTAATAATGTTGCCAGCTAAAGCATGAGACATTTGGGTGTGTTGAAACGATGACTGTAAGGATATTCTACGCACATTTTCCTACCCCAAAGTCCCATTAAATCAATCTCGGAACCATTTCTTACATTTCAATTAGCACATGCGATTACATACCGACCCATTTCTAATGTCTTGTAACATTGGCCCATGTCTAATGTCTTCCAACAATGGGCCATTTTGTCCCATTCCATTAAGTTACCTTTCGGAGAATTGCACTATTAACGCTTTGTTAGATGGAAAAAGGGAAGATGTGTAATCAAGACAGTCCTATGACCAAGCGCGAGCAAGGTTGATTGGGTCTTAATCCACCACGGTCTTTGGATGGTAGGGTTACTATCATTTTCACAACCAGTGCTGGAATTGAATAGTATCATCATCATCATGATCTACTTTGATACTACTCCCACAATTAACTCTAATAGACACTTTTTTTATTTGACCTATAAGTTAGTTCATTTGAGTCAGTGACCAACTCTAGTGACAGAGTTTTTAGGCCGCCTGATGGCCTCTGTGGTGGCTTAACAACTTTGAAAAAGCCAAATGTACCATAAATTTACCCATCCAAAATGGTGACTACGCGGAACAGTGCTTGACTTTGTTGATCTATTGAGAACCACTAGCCAGCAATGTCACAATTTCAGTTATTAGAATATTATTTTATTTATACAAGTCGGTGGCCGCCATTATGATTCTTCTACGCAAGTTAACGTAAGCAAGGTAGTTTTTTTAAACAAGTACAAACAAGTTGGAACGCTTTATATGACTTCTGTTTCTAGCTTCCGGTTCGTTCGTTCGTATGAGTCAGTGGCCAACTCTGGTGACAGAGTTTCTAGGCCGCCTGAAGGCCTCTGTCATGGCCTAACAACTTTGAAAAAGCCGGGACCGACTGCTTAACGTGCCCTCCGATGCACGGGAGCACTCAGTTGAAATTGCCACTGGCGGTAAGCCATCCAAATGATGAACCCGCGGAACAGTGCTTAACTTCCTTGATTTGTAAGAACAACTTAGCCAGCTACGTCACGAGCGCTTCCGGTAAAGTGCATTGATAATTTTTAATATACAGCTAACAAAAATAATTGCAAACGTTTATTTCAGGCTACAATTTTATTATATAGACTAATACAGATTTTATTTACGTATTCTACGGTCTAAAGAAATATTACTTACTATGTTATTATTCAAAGATAAGTACTTACCTTAAAAACTAACCTAAGTACCTACATAAAAATTTAAAACTGTTTTTTTTTTTTTTTTTTTTTTTATACAACTGAATTGGCAACCAAGCGTACGGCCCACAAGATGGTAAGCGGTTACCGCAGCCTATGGACGCTTGCAATACCAGAGGTATCACTCGCGGGTTGCCAACTTGAGGCTAAGATCGAAAGCCTCATGTGCCAGTAATTTCACCGGAAACCATACCCTTCACACCGGAACACAGCAATGCGAGCATTACTGCTTGGCGGCAGAAATAGGTATGGTGGTAGTCCTTCCCCGGACGAGCTCTATCACAGAGAACTCTACTACTCTTAAATCTTAATTGATTTTTGCATTATTTCACACGGATTGTCTGCGCCGTGGTAATACTATATTGCAGACTTTTACATTTATAATATTGGTAAGATAGTAATTAAGGACCTTATTCATAAACGTTCTTTCAATCTCTATTAGCTAATGTGTTTTTAATATCTATCATCGTCTCTGTATAATGAGATAAAAATGACAAAAAAAGACAATATTTAGCAAGCCGCTAAAATTACGGTTTTTTATGAAAAAAGGCATAAAAGTTTGTTGGTGATATAAAACACAGATTAAACCAAAAGATATGCAGAACAAAAACTTAGTGATGTATCGAAAAAGTTAAATAGTGAATCTCGCTTAAAAGGTGTTAACAGAGTTTTTTGTAACACCTAGTACGTTTCAAAGATAAAGTTAAAACAGAAAAAATATGATAAAACATACCAGAGTGGATATAACTTTGCGAAGTTTTGACATAATCTGATTAGAAAAATCTACTTTACTTTGACCCACCTTAATATTCTTCTTCATATTCTTAATACTTAGAACCATTGTGTTATACTGACTGGCTGAATGACGATGACTTGCACGATGACATGTACTTTTTTTTTTCTAAACATTTTTAATTTTAATTATGTTAAAAAAAAATACGCAATTCTGTTTAATAATTAGTTATCCTTGACGACCAATGTGGCGCGGTGGACGAAGGTCTGCCTGCGACGCGGAGGTTGCGGGTTCGATTCCCGCCTTGGGACAAATGTTTGTAGGATCTGCAAATATTTGTTCCGGGTGTTCTGGGTGTTTTTTATGTATAATAAAAAAATATCTATCTATGTATTGTATTGTATTAAATTTATATCAGTCATCTTGTTGAAGGAAGGAACTGTTTAAGTCTTCTTTATTTCAAGCTTCAGTAGGTATTGACGGTCCGACGGCTTGAGTGCGAATGAATTGTACCCGGGTCGTCGGCCGTATTTATAGCAAAACGCAGGCATGCGTCCACAGTTGTTTACAACAAGACAAAATTACTTGTGAATGCCTGAGTCCTGCTTTTAACAATCAAATTAGTTAACTTATGATCTGAATAGTTAAATTAACCACTAGATTACTAACTGATGGTTTGAATAGTTTAAATTAACTACTAGATTACTTAATCAGCTAATCAATTCATGATTTACAAGTTGTTTTAAGCCGGTTTTCTACAATGTGTTTTTAGATACAGGATGTGATGACGTCATTGCTCCGATATATACATAAAAAAACATAGGGTCATTATTTTTTTTATTGATGTTTGAAACCTGTTCCTTGAATATCGCGCACTAATAATCAAAGACCCTGTATACGTCTCAAAATGGCAACGCGCGAGTGATACCGGGGAAGGACTACTACCATACCTATTTCTGCCGCCAAGCAGTAATGCTCGCATTACTGTGTTCCGGTTCAAAGGGTATGGCTTCCGGTGAAATTACAGGCACATGAGACTTTCCATCTAACGTCTCAGGGTGGTTACACGCAATTGATATCTATAATGTTGCATGCGTACATAGGCTACGGTAACCGCTTATCATTGAGTGTGCCGTACGCTTGGTTGCCACTTTATAGGTATCTAAAAACACAGAACTGTAAAGTTTAATGTTTTAGGTGACACTTTTACTGTCAGGTGATTTTTGCATAAAAAGTAAGCGCAGACAAAATCGCAGGAAGGTCCATTGGTTATTCATTATAATTAATTCTGAGAAAAAGTCTGAGATTGTGTTAAGAGGATAATTTTCATTTTAATTGGTAAGCCGAGTCTGAAGGCTGGTAGATGCACAGTATTTTACCTCCTTAAAATGAGTAGTTGAAACTACTCATTTTAAGGAGGTAAAATACTGTGAAGAGTCCTACCACCAGGTGAACCTGGTGGTAGGACTCTTCAGCATCCATCTTGGTGGGATATTCTACCTCCAAGTAGAAGTGTGCAAGCATTACAGTGTTTAGGTTTGAAGGGCACTGTAGTGTGCAGTGCTACGCAGAACTTAAATACTTTAAGCTTTGGGTGGCACTGCATTTGTTATGGTTAGGCGTGGTGCTTAACAGACATATTGTTTGTCTTGTCAATTGCTGACATAAAAAAAAAAGAGTAACCGGTAGAACAGAATGTTGCAGATGTTTAAAGGCGATGATCGCTTTCCATCTGGCGGTTCGTCTGCTGCTTTGTCACCTTATAAAGCCAACAAGTAATTTAAATCGATAGGAACCCAGCCGGTGTTCTTGCCAGTTTTTTTACGGTCACGTTGGAACTAGCGTAACAATACACCCAGTAGTGACCCTTGTGATTTTATTAAATAAAACTCTCATGGCCTTGACTTTATAACTTAAACTAAATAAAAAAATATCTAGTTTCCAAGTAATCAGTCAGTTGTTAGTCAAGTTCATAAAGTTTTCTGTAATAACCTTTTACTCGAGTGGGCGAAATGAATCGAAGATGACTAAAAAAAATATTAAAGGAAATTGACAAACCTACGCAAAAGGTATGCCTACTAAAACGAAGCCACGACATTTTATTAGTGCGACTTACATTGGGCCAATGACCGGCTCCAAATGAAGTCAGTGCTGACTTTGAGAACTGACTTTCTCTGTTTACAAAGGGTCAGTACGCGAGAATTTAAAGTCAGTACTAACCCGACATCGTTTACATTTAGCGGGTCAGCACTGACTTTGCTTGAATTTGGAGTCAACACTGACTTTGCTACTGACTCAATGTAAATCATACTTAACTGTAGTATTTTACACCACTAGTGGCAACCAAGCGTACGGCCATTTAATGGTAAGCGATTACCGTCAAATCAAATCAATCAAAATATGTTTAATTAGGTCACAGCCGTAGCCTATACGTTTGCAACATCGAGGGGCGATTATGTAATTCGGTTGCAGTCGATTTCACTTGGTTTCAATCAAAAACTTGACGTATTTAAAGTCAAAGTCAAAGTAAAAAATGATTTATTTCAATAAAATCACAAGAATCAATTTGAAACGTCTTAAAGGTGAATTTACGTTCCACGCGTCCCAGCCTAGAATAATCAGGCAACAAACTCGGCAATTTTGTATAATTACAGCTTATTGACAGTTCGCTGATTGAAATCGGATTGCAACCGAGTTGAGTAATCACCCAGCTAATATTACTTGCGCTTTGCCACCCACCCTGAGACGCAATTCTAAAGTCTCATGTGCTTGTTATTTCACCGGAAACCACACCCTTCAAACTGGAACACTGCTTGGTAAAATTACTGGCATATGAAATTTTTACATACGTCTCAATATGGCAACGCGTAAGTGATATCTCAAGTAATATAAGCATTCATAGATAACGGTATCGGTTGTCCCAAGGCGGGAATCGAATCCGCAACCTCGAGCTAAGTACAATCGAGAAGTTTCTCTACAAAATGTTTGACTATGGCGCGGGGTTATGTCACGGAACCAATCATAATGTTTGACTTTCAACTCTTGTCGGGAAACAAACTTAACTCTTAACTTAACTCTTGGGCTTGAGTTACTAAACAGAATAATTAATAAAGCAGCTGTGTTATTAAATTAAAACAACTTCACAGTCATATAAGTTATTTCGAGTACTTTTAATCAAAAAGCTAAGTACTCACGGTGTGTAGATAATGCAAAATGCTTCTAAAGAACTGCTACTATAACCTTCAAGAATTTTTCAACGACCCTTTAAAATAACTTGATCAGTTTCTCAGTGACTCAAATAACGAATGATAGGTTTTATTGCTACCCCAAATAATGATTTTATTATTATCACAAACTAGAGTACCTATCCATTAATACTAAAATCGGTCCGCTCCTACTCAATTTTTATAGTGAAACACCCTTACTGGGTACATAGCTATGTGTTGGCTGCTCTGATATTATATAATATTACATAAGACCTGTGACATGTATAACCCTCATAATTATGATGCAATAAATGATACTGAATACTGAATACTGAATATCCAGAAGTGAATTTAAATTACTTAAATTAAATTACGTGACTTACAAAATACAATTTATAATATATTAGTTTAAATATATATATCTTTATAATTTTTATAATATTTAAATCTAAAAATATCGGTCCGCCTCTACTGTTGCTGTACCCTAAATAGGGCTAATTATGTTCCTAAACTAACACTCTCCAAACAGTTGCCGTACCCAAAATAGGGTTAATTATGTTCCTAAACTAACACTCTCCAAACTGTTGCTGTACCCTAAATAGGGTTAATTATGTTCCTAAACTAACACTCTCCAAACTGTTGCTGTACCCTAAATAGGGTTCATTATGTTCCTAAACTAACACTCTCCAAACTGTTGCTGTACCCTAAATAGGGTTCATTATGTTCCTAAACTAAAACCTAACCATGTAACATAATGACTGCAATAAATAAATGAATACTGAATACTGAAATAACACAAAAAACATTATGAGTTGGCTATTTTTAGTTTTTATAGTGTTAACCATCATAAAGGGAATACTTATTATAATATCTAAAAAAATATTTCGCCTGAAGCGAGATTTGAACCCGCAACCACCGCTTGATACGCGGGTGCTCTACCAATTGAGTTATCGAGACATTCTCGCTTGAACGAAATAATCATTGGAATGTCTTCGGCTCGAAGCGCCGATAGCTCCACCTACAGGGGAAACGTTGCAGTTACCCGTATCATTCTTTTAAGATCTTTAACTACATAATAATTAATTAAATATGTCTATAAAATAAATAAACTATTTAAAATAATGCTAACAATGTCGTTTGCGTGGAACTTGAAAACGGTTTTTTTTTCTCGGTAAAAAGTAACCTATTTTTTTTTTATACAACTGAAGTGGCAACCAAGCGTACGACCCACAAGATGATAAGCGGTTACCGAAGCCTATGAACGCTTGCAATACAAGAAGTATCACTCGCGGGTTGCCACCTTGAGGCTAAGATCGAAAGCTCTGTTCAAGAGTAGTAGAGTTCTCTGTGATAGAGCTCGTCCGGGGAAGGACTACCACCATACCCATACCTATTTCTCCCGCTAAGCAGTAATGCTCGCATTGCTGTGTTCCGGTGTGAAGGGTATGGTTTCCGGTGAAATTACTGGCACATGAGGCTTTCGATCTTAGCCTCAAGGTGGCAACCCGCGAGTGATACCTCTGGTATTGCAAGCGTCCATAGGCTGCGGTAACCGCTTACCATCGTGTGGGCCGTACGCTTGGTTGCCACTTCAGTAGTATAAAAAAAAAAAAAAAAAAGCCTCATGTGCCAGTAATTTCATCGGAAACCATACCCTTCAGACCGGAACACAGCAATGCGAGCATTACTGCTTGGCGGCAGACATAGGTATGGTGGTAGTCCTTTCCCGGACGAGCTCTATCACAGAGAACTCTATTACCTATGTCTTACTCTCGGTCATTATCTATCTGCCATGATGCCTGTGATGTCCGCATGGGCGCTGCAAGCTTCTTACTATGCGTTGAAGTATACTTAAATAAATAAATAAATATATAATGCTGGACAATCCACACAGCATCATCTAGCCCCAAGGTAAGCTGCTGTTAAACAGAGCTGTATTATGGGTACTAGATGACTGATTTATATTTAATACAATACAATACATAGATAGATATTTTTTATTATACATAGAAAACACATAGAACACCCGGAACAAATATTTGCAGATCCTACAAACATTTGTCCCAAGGCGGGAATCGAACCCACGACCTCTGCGTCGCAGGCGGACTTTCGCCCACCGCGCCACATTGGTCGTCAATATATAAATAAACTATGTATTATGTTTTAAATTTCAGCTAAAACAGTCTAGTAGTTTCAAAGCCTATTCGGTACAAAAAAGTCTTTCATCTTTATAATATTAGTACCTAATAAAAAAATTAATGATTATGTATTTATCTTTGCATGCACAAACAACCTAAAAAAATTGTCTGTGATTTATTGTTCACTTTGAATACTCCTTAAAGTAAAACTTTCGGATGAACTCAGTAATTCGCCATTTTATAAAAGCTCTTTCGAAGTTGTAACGTACCATCTGCGAGCGATTATAACTTTTATCACTAGAGAGATAAAGTTTAAATTGCTGTGGGTAAATGGTTAGGAATCGAAATTTTACTGACAACAATATTTTAATAACTGCTACGATTCAGAGACGAAAACGACATTCGTTTTCGTAATTTATTAGAAATTATTGTTTATATTCGCTAAATATAATTTAAGAAGTAGATTTACCGCAGGAGATGGTATTTAGTAAGCTCAATGTTTATAAATATGGGGTCTAGTTTCAGCAACTTTAAATAAATATTTTAGTTATTTTTTTTTTTTATATAACTGAAGTGGCAACCAAGCGTACGGCCCACAAGATGGTAAGCGGTTACCGCAGCCTATGGACGTTTGCAATACCAGAGGTATCACTTTCAGGCTGCCACCTTGAGGCTAAGATCGAAAGCCTCATGTGCCAGTAATTTCACCGGGAACCCCATCACACCGGAACACAGCAATGCGAGCATTACTACTTTGCGGCAGAAATAGGTATGGTGGTAGTCCTTCCCCGGACGAGCTCTATCACAGAGAACTCTACTCTTCTTACTCTATGTAATGAAAACGGGCTTTTACAAAAAGGTAAGCTGTTATCAAGATGATTTGTGTGCACCAATGGGATTTTTTTTAAATGAATTTGTTTTCATTCCCACGAACGGCACATAATCTGTGTAATGGGAATAAAAAGTGTGCACTAGAAAACTGTGCAGTTCGCGGGAATACCTCCTGTGAAAATAATTCTTGAGGTTTTTTTTTTTTTATTTATTTATCGTAATAAAAAACATACATAACAAAGATACTTATAACTAGCACTAAAAAACCACTGAGGTTTGAGCAAGTGTTAGGGCAGTTTACATCTAGTTTAGGTAAATAAATATATATAATGTAGGCAGGCAACTTAGCATCACATACGATACGATACTTTAAAGTATCGGATCCAAATAGCCAGCAACCTACCACAACAACTTACCTACCTACTTACAGGCAGATACTTTAATATTAGGTATTTTTTATCTAGCGAATTGGAAACATTGTTGCTAGGCTGGGGCGCGTGGAACTGGCTTAAAATTAACCTAGCTTTAAGACGTTACAAAATGATCCTTGTGATATTATTGAATAAATATATGTTTTACTTTACTTACTTTTACTTATAACTAGATGCTTTAGCTGAGTCGACGCCTTTTTGCTGTTGTGGCACACAAGTACATGACAGCGTCAATTGTTGCTGTTACGAGTACTGCTGATTTTCTTCTTTTTTTTTGTATGTACTGTATGTGTGTGTTAATAGCAAATAAAAATATGTCTTTGTCTATGTCATTATACTTGTATGTAGGACAAATCACACAATACAAAGATTACTTGACATACATTTGTTTTTCTAGTCTCCCCAACTATAAATAGCTTGAGAGACAGTGGTGGTAATTTCCGCCGGTTGTCGTCACGAGAGCGCGCACTTCCTTATTGCAAAGTTGTTGATCAAAGAAGATAGACGTTTTATCCTTAACTTTTAACCGACTTCAGAAAAAAAAAAGGAGGTTACTAATTAGACGGTATGTTTTTTTTTATGTTATGCGACTGCTTCGCCTTTATGAATCTTAGAATAACAACACGTAGAATGATAGTTTCATTCAAAATTATTTCCAAAAGTGTGTTCACAAAACAATTGAAGTTTGCGTGAGCAGCCTATGTATTATACGTGATTAATGATTATTTATGTGGTGTTAGAGCAGCCTTTCACCACACAATACACCATATTTAAATTATAACTGTGAGAGACGTGCGCACGATGACTTCACATTGATGAATGGCGAGCCGCTTGACTAAGTGAGACTAACAAGTCTCACTAAAAATGATCACAATTTGCGTGCGCGTACTTCGTTTCTCCGTGTTGTTATCTAAGTTATGAATGATTTTGATGATTATATATTGTTTGATAAGTAGGTACTTCAGAGGTGTTCCCATAAAAATTATATAGAAATTGATTTAGCGCTTTTTGATAATATCATAAAAACTAAATCTTCTCGTATATACAGAACCCATCTAAACATTTATTGAGTTTGTAAATGGATCATGTTGTTAAAGTTGGTTTTTGTTTTTTCTAAAAGTTATATTTTCACAAGTGATATATTTTTCGAATCTAAAAGTAATAAATAATACATAATTGATTATAAAGGTTTGAAGGGTACTGTAGCAAGCGAAATTACTGGGCGAAAGAGAAAACTACTGAAAGGACTACCACCATACCTATTTCTGCCGCCAAGCAGTAATGCTCGCATTGCTGTGTTCCGGTTCGAAGGGTATGGTTTCCGGTGAAATTACAGGCACATGAGACTTACCATCTAACGTCTCAGGGTGTTACATAGGCTACGGTAACTGCTGACCATCAAGTGGGCCGTACGCTTGGTTACCACTTTAGTAGTATAAAAAAAAATTCTCGGGGTGATGACCGCAGTGCAGTACCACGCTTAAAAAAGGTATAAGTGGCAAAGCATCTACATATATGGTCAGGCGTGGTGTTTCATCAGGCGGGCAACGTTTAAAACATACAGTGTGAACAAGATATAAAAATGATCAACACGAAGAAGGAAACAAAAGGATCTCTTTGATATATATTACAATCAAGCTTCTATAATATATAGGTAGTATTAAATTTTTAATATAATATAATATGTAAGTATTAGAATTTAACAAAAATTAGGTAAGTATTATTTTTAAATTTTTAAATTTTTCCTATTATGTGCACATATTATCCGCCACTACTTAATTTTCTACTCTCACTTTCTCCATCCATGGTTGCCTGGAAGAAATCGCTCTTAGTGATAAGGCCGCCCTTTGTACTTTGTTAATGTTTTTTATATTAGTTAATAAGTATTTTTTTGTGAACAATAAAGTGTTCATTCATTCATTCATTCATTCATTCTTCTAGCATATACGAGTACATGTATTTTTTTGTTATACAAATGAAGTGACAACCTACGGCCCATGCTTGCAATACCAAAAGTGTCACTGGCGGGTTGCCACCTTGAGGCTAAGATCGAAAGCCTCATCATCATCATGACAGCCTTCTAATGTTTCCACTACTGGGACACTGGCCTACTCTCAGGCGAGAGTGGTTGGGTCTTAATCCACCATGCGGACCCAATGCGGACCCAATGCGGATTAGTGGATGGCACATGTCTTTAGAATTTTTAGTTCTTGGACATGCCGGTTTCCTCACGATGTTTTCCTTCACCGTATGAGAGCATATAAATTTTTCGAACAGAAAAATCCATTGGTGCACGACCGGATTCGAACCCACGACCTTAGGATCGGAAGGCGGGGTCACTACCACTAGACCACCAGTGCTCTCGAAAGACTCATGTGCCAGTAATTTTACCGGAAACCATACCCTTCACACCGGAACACAGCGATGCGAACATTACTGCTTGGCGGCAGAAATAGGTATGGTGGTATAGTCCTTCCCCGGACGAGCTCTATCACAAAGAACTCTACTACTCTTAATGTACTTACTCTTATGGTAATCTTAGCGTCAACTCAGAATAGACAAAAGATTCAAATAAACATGAATTCATAAAAAAATTACTGCCATTTTAGCGGATTGCTAAGTAATGTTCCTTGTAATTCTCATGTCAATGAACCAAGACAATGATAAATTTGAAGTGCACATTAGTTTACAGAGGTTTATAAATAAAACCTAAATAATTATGAATGATGAAAAATGTAGTGTACTCTACTCGGCATCCATAACTTTAGCAAGGATCATGCCAAAAAAGCGATAGGAACCCAGCCGGTGTTGTTGCCAGTTCTTTTACAGCATGGGCGCGTTGGAACTGGTGTAAATTTTCCTTGCATGTAAGACGTTTTAAAGTGATCCTTGTGATTCTATTGAAATAAATAATTTTTAATTTTGACATCATTCATAATTATTTTGAAAATTATTAAGAAAAATAATTGCAAGCAAATTTGATATTGTAGTCCTGTTTCCAATTTGAGACTATCAAAAACCTCTCAACATTTTAATACCTAAACATAAAAGAGCAATCGTCAAAAACCCCTAACTGCTTCAATTTCATGATTTTATCAACAAAGAAATGACTTTACTCAAGTGCCTCGCTACAGGCTTCCTCGCTAGGCTCGCCAGGATGTAATGAAAACGAGATTGAGAATAAATAGCTGGAACGCTACAGATGAAAGGAGAGATAAATAACGAGGCCTCGAATCAAGAATTCTTAAACGAGCTCAAAACAAAAGGTTCGAATTTAAATTCAATTATCAACACGGTTTTCGCAAGCTTTGTATTAAACTTGGCAGAAACCGTGTCGTGAACAAGCCCTAAAGGTATCGTCATTGTCTCCGCTGCTAAGCCGTAGCTGCTTATAACTAAGAACCAACTCATCATCAAGACAACCTTCTAATATCCCCACTGCTGGGACACTATACTCGAGCGAGAGTGGTCTTAATCCACCACGCGGACCCAATTCGTACCTGTGAGAGATGGCACATGTCTTTTGAGTTTTTGGTTCTTGTACATGCCGATTTTTCCTTCACCGTTTAATAGCTGGCATTGCGCACATAATTTTTTCGAGTAAAAGAAATCCATTGTTTCCCGACCGACTCGTTCAAACCCACCTTATGATTGGAAGGAGGGATCACTACCACTAGACCACCAGTGCTAAATGGCTTTATAATTACTTTGTAAAATCATAAATCTTAACAGTAACTTATTATTTTTCTTAATATTGTAACCTAGAGACAAATAACTCGCTAGCTAATAAAGCATTTGAACTATTGCCAATCCCAGACTCAACTAAATGCAGGATTTGATAAAGATGATACAGATTAGATATGGCTGATGTGTATTACTACGTCTTTTTTTTTATACTACTAAAGTGGCAACCAAGCGTACGGCCCACAAGATGGTAAGCGGTTACCGCAGCCTATGGACTCTTGCAATACCAGAGGTATTGCAAGCGCCCATAGGCTTGCCCTGCTTGCTCACGGTTGCCCTGAGACGTAGATCGAAAGTATCATGTGCCTGTAATTTCACCGGAAACCATACCCTTCGAACCAGAACACAGCAATGCGAGCATTAAAATAGGTATGGTGATAGTCCTTCAAAATCAAAATCAAAATCAAAAATTATTTATTCAGTAGAATCACAAGGATCACTTTGAAACGTCTTACAAACTAGGAAAATTTACACCAGTTCCAACGCGCCCATGCCGTAAAAGAACTGGCAACAACACCGGCTGGGTTCCTATCGCTTTTTTGGCATGACCCTTGCTATTGTTATGGATTCCAAGTAGAGTTGGAGCACATTCGTCCCAAGCTTTTTTAGGTAATCGGTTGTTTTATAGTAAGCTTTTTGAGACAGATTTTGTTTAATTAAGTTTTTAAATTTGACAATTGATAAATTTTGTATGTCGTACACATTGCCCTTTAAAAGATTTACTGACCTTAGTGAGCCTAACTGTGGGAACAGCGAGTTTATTTTTATTTCTGGTATTAACATTATGATTATCACAATTTTTTTTAAACAGATTAATATTTTTGCGAACATACATAAGATTTTCATAAATATATTGACAGGGCACTGTCATAATATTGATTTCTTTGAACTTATCTCTAAGTGATTCTCTGGGACCCATGTTATAAATTGCGCGAACAGCCCTCTTCTGCAACACGAATATGGTGTTAATATCTGCAGCACTCCCCCACAACAAAATACCGTAAGACATAATGCTGTGAAAGTAGCTGAAATAAACTAGTCTGGCTGTATCGACGTCGGTGAAATGACGGATCTTTTTGACTGCGTATGCTGCAGAACTAAGTCTCTTCGACAATTTATCTATGTGTAGGCCCCATTGCAGTTTATTATCTAAAGTTATGCCTAGAAAAACTGTGGTGTCCACAAGGCCTAGCTTTTCATCTTTTATTTTTATATTAGTTTGGTTTTGTTTTACATTAGGTAGTATGAAAAGAAAGCATTTCGTTTTATTTTCGTTTAACAATAAGTTGTTTACATTAAACCACCCTACAATTTTAGAGATTGCATTGTTTACTTTGTCAAAGTTAGTCTCTTGTCGCTTTAATTTAAATAAAAGTGACGTGTCATCGGCAAACAGTACAATCTCATGATCGTTCCTAACAAGCCGGGGTAGATCATTTATATATATTAAAAACAAGAATGGCCCAAGTATTGATCCTTGTGGTACACCAATTGTTACCACTGATCCCGGAGAACGCTTTCCATTTACGTCAACTCTTTGTATTCTATCACTTAGATATGTAGTGAGAAGGTCTAGAGCAACACCCTTAACTCCATAGTGTTGTAATTTTCTAATTAGTGTCTCATGATGTACACAATCAAATGCCTTAGATAAATCACAAAAAATGCCTAAGGCATCTTGCGATTCCTCCCAGGCTTCAAAAATGTGTGATATCAACTCAACACCGGCATCAGTTGTTGAGCGACCTCTATCACAAGAACTTTACTACTCTTAAAGAACTTGTGTTCCTAACTTTTTTATTTATATTATTTGTTACTTATTTTCTAAGCATGAGCCTCGCTTAGTCTTAGGCAACTTTGTGATGAAGATATTTATTGAAAAACTGGGGACCAGCCGTCGAACTAGCATACATTCACGTGTAAAACGATTTAAAGTAATCCATGTGATCTCATTGCATGAAACTCTTTTAAATTTGAAATTAGAATTCGAATCGTGGTCGTGTTATTGATTATTTACATGATCTTCGTATTCAAGCTCTGTAAGCTTGTCTTACCTTTTGAAGTGAAATCGATTGTTGGCCAACTAAATATTTACAAAGGCGTTTGTGAACGTAGATATATTACACAATGACACCTTGAAAATAAATCAAATAAAGGCTCATTCACACTGCTTTTAAACAAGTCAAAGATAAAGGATTGTGAATAATTGTAATTATTACTGCGATATACTCGTATTTTATAAAATATGCATTATAAAATAAAATAAAAAACAGACAAAAAATCTTTCAAGTACTTTTCCATTACAAGTACTATTCCGCTTAACTACTAGAGATTTTTCGTCTGTTTTTTATCTTGTAATGGATTTCCGCAAAGTAACGCCTGAACCTATCAATTAAAATATGCATTGCCAAAACGGTAAGCACTAGAGATCCATTATGTCTACTTAAGTTATTTTGTGTATACATGTAAGTGTGCTAAAACACTAAAAAACTACACTATAATTTTAAAATGAATTGTGTTCGTTAGTCTTGAACTTGAGAACAGCTCAATCGATTTAGACAAACATTTATGTACTTACGGGAGAAAAGAACGCAAGTAAAACCGCGTGAGTCAGCAAGTAATGGAAAAATTATAAGCTATTTACCGCAAATCACGTAGCCTAAAGCGTTAATTCTAGCGGCCGATTAGAATAAACTCATTAATGTTTCCGATCTAGAAAAACACTGAGGAGTTTTAAAATTCAAAAAGGTCATCCGACCACATTCGGAATATAAAGTTTGTGATCAAATAGCACTTAAACGAAGTCGCTGGCGTTCCTCGTGTAAATTACAGTCTAAGTGCTCTTGTAGACACACCTTTATCCACAATCTCGTGAGACTTAGATCCTTTAAATCACTTTAACTCAAAAGATTTAAAGTAATTGCATTAACATTCACGGCCTGTAACAGTAAACAAAGAAGTTGAAGCGTTCTATTCTAGTTGGATTAAGAACTTTACTTTTAAAATCCACGCACAGAATACAGAATTTAAAGGTTGACGAAAAACTTTTATAAAGAACATGGATTTTAAATGCAATATGATCATTTTTACAACATATTTGAAAGGTGACCACTAAAGTCTATACTTAGGTAAATGTTACAAGTTCTCTTTCTTTGTTACAGATTTTGAGCAAAAAAAACAAAAAGAAAACAGAAATGTGAAATCAAAATGATACCTAGAACGGGTTCATCGCGAAGGCGTAGAGCCTCCAGAAGTGCTGCAACTTCCCCTCAAACCAGGTCACCCAGAGCATCAGTCCAACCATCTAGGAGAGCATCTTTAGCTGCAGCCGAAACCGACGAAGAAATGGAACCACCTCCACAAAGAAGCCCACGGGCCAGTCTTGCACCAGATGCAGCGATGGATTTACCAAACTACCACCGAAGTCCAAGACACTCTCTGGCTCCTGAAGCTCGGTCAGCAAGAAACTCCATGACACCGGACGCGGCGATGCAAATGAGGAACAGTCTTGCCCCATCCCGCAATAACCTCAATGTTGAAATGTCCTACGGTTCTCGCCTTTCACTTAACCCTCAAGACTTTAACCGCAGCCCTAGAAACAGCATCACACCAGATATGACCGCTAGAAGTCCACGACGGAGCCTAGTTCCAGAAGGTACTAACTGGCATCAGCCGCGGAACTCCTTGGTACCAGATGTGGGAAGAAGTCCAAGGCACTCTGTTGCTTGTATTCAAATCGACCCTGCTAGATCCCAAAAAGATATGAGGACCAGCCCACGTGGAAGTATAGCTCCTGATGTAATGATAAAGAATAAAGATCATCAAATCCTTGACCGAACGCCTAGAGGCTCACTTATACCTGACTCTCAAAGAAGTCCCAGGGGTAGTATTGCGCCGTCAGAACGGAGTGCTAGAGGGAGCCTGGTGCCGGGGGATTTGGAAGCTGCTAGAGTCAGTCCAAGAGGGAGCTTGACGTTGACATTCCAAGAGCCTTTGGTGTCGAGGGAAAGGAGGGCGAGTGAAGAAAGTCAGCCTGCTGGTAAGTTCTTAACTAACTACTAAGGATTTCTCCTATACAACCGAGCAGCTGTTTATTAACTTTTTGATTATAGGAACCAAAGGCAGGAGTGTGTCTCCGTATAGAGGTTCTGGTGGACGCCAGAGTGGGACGGGGGCTCCATCAGACACTGGGTCCCGGCGAGCTTCTAGTTCTGTTAGCCAGGTCAGTTTATTTTCATACAGGACGTGGCTGTTTATAAGACTCATCTTCCCAAGATGCCTTGATATTAGATAGACTTTAACATTATTGACTCCTTAATGAGTGGACAACATTTTTGAAGTTTTCTCACACAACTAAAGTGCGACCAAGCGTTCAGCCCAACTAATGGTAAGCAATTACAGTAGCCTATGATGGCTTGCAATACCAGAGCTATCACTCGCATTGCCACCCTGAGACGTGAATATAAATTTCATGTGCTTGTAATTTTATCGAAAGCCATACTATTCAAACTAGAACATAGCAATGCAAGCAATGCTGCTTGCATTGATAAGCAGCAATGCTTAATGCTTAGCGAGAGAAAAAAAAATCGTCTGGGTATCACACTAATATTATAAAGGATGTTTGGATGTTTACATGTTTGTTACTCAATAACTCGACAACCATCAAACCGATTAAGCTGAAATTTAAAACATAGATAGATAATGACCGGGAGTAGAAAATTGGATACTTATTTCCCCGGAAAAATGTACAGTTCCCGAGATCCACGTGAACGAAGTCGCGGGCGTTACTAGTTCTGAATATTTGCATGACCAGAATAAATTAAAGGCAAACAAGCTTACGGCCCGCCTGATGGTAAGCGGTTACCGTCGCCTACTGACATCAATAACACCAGAAGTACATTTGATGCGTTGCCTGCCCTAGATGACTTTTTTTATATTTCCTTTAAAGCAGCCCATATTGTAGCTTCACGGAAAGACAGCGGAAGGAAGCTCATTCCTTTTAATATACTAATGTTTTGTGACATCTTGTAGAGTACAAATATTCACCAGGTGTCAGGAGATGAGCAGAGGAGGCTGTGCGGCGAGCAGGCAAAGTACAATGACCGCAGCGGCCTGGGACTCGGCGTAGGCCTCACCACGTACGGATCAGTGGCCTACCAGCTCAAGGACGCCAATATGGAAGCCTCAGGCACTGTGGATTTTGTGTGCCGGGCTGCAAAGATTATGAATAGGACTAGTGAGTAACCGTATTTTTTTTAGATAAATCTTTTTATTTCATATCCTTATGGATTTTATACAAATTAATTCCTATTACAATATTTTATTCATTACAAGCTAATCACGAGTTATAAATGAAATGAAATGAAATTTATTCACATTAAATAAAGTTATAAAATAGGTGTCGATCTTCATTATGAAAAGTTCAATCTATTCAGCCTAACCAGGCATGTCAATTTCAAATATAATAAAACGATTCTAGCATGTAACTTTCTAAATAGCTTGTTTGACGTAGGTACGAACGGATAGATATTGAAGCGCGACAAACAACTAATTTGTGATGCTTGAAAGGGTGAATAACTGTGACAGTTATTTTATCATAAATGTCTCAAGATTCAAGAAACTGTTTTATTTTTCAAATACTGGAACATAAGAAGATGATCAGCATTCTAATGTTCCTGCATCATCACAACTTCCAAGTGGCAACCAAGCGTACGACCTACAAGATGGTAAGCGGTTACCGCAGCCTATGGACGCTTGCAATACCAGAGGTATCACTCGCGGGTGGCCACCTTGAGGCTAAGATCGAAAGCCTCATGTGCCAGTAATTTTACCGGAAACCATACCCTTCACACCGGAACACAGCAATGCGAGCATTACTGCTTGGCGGCAGAAATAAGTATGGTGGTAGTCCTTCCCCGGGCGAGCTCTATCACACAGAACTCTACTACTCTTAAACCTTACATAACCTTACACGCTACACTTATGTGTGTTATAGAACTGTAATATTGTTTTAGTTCTGATGACTGTGTTCCTGGCGTGTCTGTCCACACTACCTGTCATCATGCTTATAATGGGTAAGTCGTTGAACTCTTCCGAATATTAATATTACTTTGTATATTACTACTTCGTAGCAGCTTCTTCAAAATAACGGCCACACTTGAATTTTTTTTTACCGCAACAGAACGTGCGTCGCAACCACGGCATTCAAATCTACATCAGACACAGTGCAATCAAAAATTGAGCGTCGATAAACATACAAACCAATAGAATTACAATGTTTTTTGTTAGCGCAAAGGTAAAAACCTATTTCAAAGCATATAAATGTTATTACAAACAGAAATTGGAACTCACAGCTATAGCAGTTAGTCGAAAACCGTTTTTTACGTGTGCGAATATGGGGCACGTCTTAAATATTTATACAACAACCTCGAAGCTCGAGCCTTTGAACTCGTGCAGGAATTCCCTAAAATAATAAATGGGATTTTGAATACAAACTCACACCTTTGCTCACATCACTTAAATTATTTATAAATCATTTATAAAAACAATATTTTATTAGCTCTTGTGTCCCGTAATTTAACCAGCAGTTTTGCAGGTTATTTAATTATTAGCTATTCGGGGTGAGGAGGACAAATCCAACAAAGCATTTATGAAAATTGGTCCAGCCGTTCTCGAGCCATAAAATGGTGTAAACTGTCTCACTTCTGTCAGTTTTTCACAAAAGTCTTTCAATGATTTTCTATCTGCGCTGAATTTACGTAAATGTCCTAGCTTTTATAAAAAGTTGACGCTAATTTGATAATCTGAGGAAGATGCAAGGCGACAAGAATTACGCGCAACCACAGAATAAAATTAAACTGAAGTACACTTCAGGCTTTTTTTTGTTGCGTTAAACATTGGCGTTATTAGAAAACAATACCGTTTTAGGCGTCAAATATGATAGCTACTTTCTGCCGCCCTGTAATACTAGGTACTAAAATACCTACTTTTAAAAATGGTACGAATTGCAGAACGCAACTTATTTTTATGTTTCTCAAATCACAATATTTGGTACAAGAGGTTTCGGTACAAGTTGTGGAACGACTTTCTAAGTAACGCCTACTTCAAGAACAAATGTGTACCTATTGGCTCTATACAGTCACAAAGATAATATATTATATTTACCTCCATATTGAAAACAAACATCTTTGGCTTTAGCTGAAACGGAATCACAGTTGAACCGTTGTTCAATAGTATAATCAAATACGAATAATATAATATGCAAACACCCAAAAACAAATGACAACCCGCGTTTCAGTTATATTCAGTCAGTTTTTGATTGAAACCAAGCGAAATTGACTGCAACCGAATTTCATAATCGCCCTTCTGTTCTGTGTTGATGTTTAGATACATATCTAAAAGTAAGTAAGTAAGTTTCAGACACAATTGTATAATTGTTATTGAAATAAATGAAATGGAAAAAAAGAGTAACCCTATTTCCTATTTCTACTTAACTCCCGTTTTCGACATGAGATTACAAGTTAAATTAATGTTTGACGTTGTCTGTCGTAATAAAAGTACGACGTGCTTATCACGAAAAACTTGTTTAACAATCGTAAATTTAAACGTATCGTCCAGCTGTCAATTTGTATGGAGTTTTGGTAGTTCATTTAGAGACACACACTAAAGAGGCGCTGTTAATCTTATACAAATTGACAGCTGAACGATACGTTTACATTTACGATTGTCAAACGAGCTAAGCACTCTGTAAGCTCGTTCGCCAATCGTAAACGTATCGTCCAGATATCATTAATTTAGCATTGTATTTTGGTAGCACATTTTACGCTCAAATTGACAGACTGGACTTAACTATTACGATTGTCAAACAAGTTTTTCGTGATTCGCCCTCTGATACGTACTGGTGCGCTGAGATAACAGTGGGATAATAAAAACGGACAAGTCTGATGAAGACTGACGGAAAATAAAGTGAACGGTTACGTGACTCGTGCCGGAGTATAATTGTTTACTTTGTTTAGTGGAATCCGTTTTGCTGTTTCGAATAAAGTTAACAAAATGTAGTAAAAGATATAAAATTAAGAAAAAGCAGATAACTCAGACGTTTCTGATAGTGTCATTAATCGCAGATGATGCGGAGGTTGCGCTGAAACCTCGCTCAGCCTGGTACCTGGTGGTAGGACTCTTCAGCAAGAGTCCGTCTTGGTGGGTACCACCACAGTGTCAGATATTCTACCTCCAAGCAGTAGTGTGCAAGCTGCACTGTGTTTAGGTTTGAAGGGCACTGTAGCAAGTGAAATTACTGGGCGAAAGAGACTTAGCAACCATGTCTCGGGGTGATAAGCGCAGTGCAGTGCCACGCTGAACTTAAAAAATTAAGCTTTGAGTGGCACTGCATCTGTTATGGTCAGGCGTGGTTCTTAACATCAGGCGGGCGACTTGACAGTCGTGTCACTTGCTGGCATTAAAAAAATATTTATAAATGTGCCCGTGGAATACCTAGGTGAACTAACAAGGTGTACCACTGGTAAGGACCGGATTAGGATAGGATGGGGCTGCGTGAAGGGCACACTAACGCAATTTGCATGTATAGCAACACACACAAGCAAAACTCATTATTTCTCGTATTTTGAACGCATAGTATCCAAAGTCTACACTCAATAATATGTTTATCCAGATTCAGTAGACAACCAAAATTGTGTTCAATCGACCTCATCCATAAATATTCAGAGCACGTGTATTGTCGCAACGGGAATTACGGACGTCAGAAGTAGCTGAGCAATGTAGGTAGCAAATATACCTGCACAATCAAAAATATTGAAACTCTTGTGATCTGGAAATTTAATTTAACTACTACCTATAAGTAATGACTGTGTACGTGTTTACAGAATCATTTTATTTTAAACTAGCAGTCCGTTCCAGCTTCGCACGGGTACAATGAAACCACACTCATGCAAAGGATAGATTGCTAGTAATAAATATAGCCTACGTTACTCAGAGATAATGTAGCTTTCTAATGGTGAAAAATGTTTTTAAACCAGACCGTTAGTTTTTGAGTTTATTCGTAACAAACAAAAATACAAATATACAAATTTCTCTCTTTATAATATTAGTATAGATATCATTAACAAAATACTTGTTATGTATAAAAAAAAATAAATTACAGTAGCTATTTAAGCGCCTTCGATTAAATATTGAAACGCTACTACATAGTTCATAATTAATCCTTTTTGACGTTATTCCATATGATTTTTAAAACTCAACGACCTCATAAATAGTTAACACAATTATAGCGTTTGAGTATTCGGGCGACACTTAAGTTGCTCAATTACTTTTGGTGAGTGTACACACTCCAGAGGATTAACTGTACTCTTCGAAATTGGAATGACATTTTTGGTGAAATATCAATTTAGACAAATTACCTCTACGGTCTTCGGGGAAATTTAGACAAAGCAGGAAAATTCGCATTTGTTGTACGTTCTGGCTCGAACTTCATAATATGGCTAACATAGTCTAATGAGAATTAATAGATTCAGTTGTTACTTTGCGGAAATACATTACAAGATTGTTTGGAAATCAAACCCGCAACCTCTTATTTTAATTATGTTTTTGTTAAAATCATTATTATTTGAACATTTTAAAAATTAAGCAGTCATTCCACCTAAGATTAATCTAAATTGAAATATTATTCGAGTTATGTTTTCGCTTGCAAAGCCAAATTGCTTCAACTGTGTGAGAAAATCCTGTTATTGCAAAATTAATGTGAAACTCTGTCTTTCGCTATGATATATGGCTTTCTTGCTGTCATTGCTTCACACTGTAACATTTTACTGTTGAAAACTAGAAACAATATAAATTATTTTACATTAATATTGTGCAAATGTATGAAAGGTGAACCTTACAATAACTTTTGTAAATATTTTTATATATGGTGCTAGATTGTCTGCCTTATTTTGATAAACACTGCCGAATTAGAATTTAAAAAATCTAGCCCAAACTAAGCAAAGCTTGTTTTATGGGAACCAGTAACTTGATAGAATACTCACTATACAGGGTCATTCATTATCAACCTGACAAACTTAAGGAATAGGTTCCACACATTAAAAAAAATATATTTGTACCTATATATTTTTTTTTACCTTATGTATATTTTGTCTTAAAAATTCTAAGTAAATAAAAAAAAAATCAATTACGTTTTTCTGCTCTTTTTTTTCATTGTTGGGAATCGAGTTCTAACAAGAAGGAAGATATTTCTAACAAGGATAACTATTTATTAAGCAGAATAAAGTATTTTTTTTTCATCATGACAGCCTTCTAATGCTCCCACTGCTGGGACACTGGCCTACTCTCAAGCAAGAGTGATTGGGTCTTGATCCACCACGCGGATCCAATGCGGATTGGTGGATGGCACATGTCTTTCGAATTTTTAGTTCTTGGACATGTCGGTTTCCTCACGATGTTTTCCTTCACCGTATAAGAGCACTGGCATTGCGCACATAAATTTTTCGTACCGAAAAATCCATTGGTACACGACCGGGTTTGAACCCACGACCTTAGGATCGGAAGGCGGGGTCACTACCACTACACCACCGGTGCTCTGTATTTTTTTTAAATATAAAAAAAAAGTACAAGTATTTTTTTTTGTGTGGAACCTATCCCTTAAGTTTGTCAGGTTGATAATGAATGACCATATATATATTTTTTTGTGAATACGTAGAATATTATATTATGAACACCCAAACTCAAAACAAATATTTGCAAATTATGCAAACATTTGTCCCGCAGTTATCCCGCTTGCTACTGTTATGGATGCCGAGTATAGTTTGACACATTTGTCCCAAGCTTTTTTGTCATCTAATTACACGGTTATTTTATAATAAGCTTCTTGAGACAGTTTTTGTTTAAGTTTTTAAATAACGGGTAAACACTATCATCAAAGAAGCATTGAAGCGCTATTAGTATTTATACTACCTATTTAGTGCTGGCATAAAATTCCGTTTCCCAGAATCTCGTCAGCGCTCCCGTAAATAAACATTGAGCGCAATTTAACAAGAAATGATGCATAATATTCTAGTGAATACCTAAAGCCAAGGCTTTCTAAAAGCGTCTGTATTTTTTTGCTTTTATACGTCGACTTTTAAAAGGATAAAGCTCTTAACCTAGATAGATATATAGAAGATATACACTTTATATATACACGACACAGAAAACAAGAAAATAAAAGCTTAAAAATTTAAATTTAATGTTCCTGTGGAATAGCATAATAACTGTAAAAGTGCGGGTCATCTCGTTATAAATAATAGTTCAATCAATCAATCAATCAATACATTTATTGCTGTCATATAGTACATTATGAAGTTATTACAGAATAAGTAGTATCACACATGAACCCTGTTATTAGGGTATTGCAACATGAAGAAAGGCCGAGGTTTATGCATTAGGTATTCATATTAAAAAAGTAGATAGATAGGAAAGTATGTCATGAATTGAATGAAAATGTTGGTACCTAATAATTAATAAAATTGTTAGTGACGATTCATAATGATAGCTTATAAAATTAATATTCATGCAAAACTGATCATTTATATTTATTTTTTTGGTTTTGATTAGTGTTAATATGTATCTAGATAATAACAATAATAATAATTGTCATGACATGTCAGAAAATATGAATAATAATACTCATTGGTAAATAAAATCAATTAATAATAGTAGCTAATGTCATTATAATAGTTTGTAATGTTGACCTTAACCAGGTGTCCAGTACATCCGGGATTGCCCAGCGGAACCTCGCATCCCGGTCTACATGGTGGTGGGCGGCGCAGCGGGCGGGTCTGGTATCTGCTGGCTGCTCTGGACGCAGCTGGCTAGCAGGAACTCCAACTCCTCAGCCAGTCTGCTGGAGAGAGTGCTGGCTTACACACTCACTGGGTTCTTGATGGGCTGGTAAGTAAATTAATAATATAAATTACAATAAAAACCAAAAACCCTTTACTAAAACTAGTAAAACTACAGCAATGACACCAAATGACACGAATGAAATGAATTGTTTGATGCTTGATTCGATCTATTCATGTTCATTCATTAGCTCTATCTATAGTCATTTGTTATTTTTTGTGTTGTCATTGTCGTCATTTTTAGAAAAGACACACCCAAGAGAATACAGGCTCGAATACTGATTTTGAGCAAAAATTTAAAAACTATTGTTATTGATGTCCGTAGCATTAATTGGACCGCGTCTGCTACGTCTCGTCTCGTAGATGCACTACGCCGTCACGTAGAGGCTCTATGCCATCACGTAGAGGCTCTACGCCGTCACGTAGAGGTTCTACGCTATTTCGTAAAGGATCTACGTGGAGCCGAGCTTTATTATTTTTTATAAACATTACCTTTTGAGCACAAAATTTAAACAAAATATTCAAAATTTACATAGTGTAATACCAATATTTTTATATTTAAGCCTACCGAGTTGAAAATGAATATCAAAAAGGTTTCTAGGTTGCTATTTTAAAATATGAAAAGATTTTCACGTTATCAAACAAAATAAGTTTTTATATAAAACTGTTTAAAATTGCTTGAATAACTAACGAGGTCTCCAATAATATTCAAATCTAATTTCCAATTAGTACGAAGCGAAAGTAAAAAACGAAAGGTTTTTTTATTCTTAAGAGTCATTATCATTAATTACAGCCATTGCTTTAAATGTTACCATTACAAAATTCTAAATAAAATCATTTTTATTAAATAAAACCACGAGGATCATATAAAAACGTCATTTACGCCAATTCCACGCGACCCAGCCTAGAAAAATCTGGCAACAAACTCGGCTGGGTTAGTAATAAAAGGCTATTAATCTTTGGGTTGACTTCAACTCGAAGCGCCGATAGCTCAACCTACAAATTGAGTAGGTAGTAAGTAGTAGTGATTTTAGCAAGCGTGGCATGTCTAAGTGGCTCAATAGGTAGATAACCCGCGTATCAAGTGAAAGGTTATTCAAGTCCCGCTTGACGCGTTTTTTAAGAAAGAAAGAAAGAAAGAAAGAAAAATCTTTTATTTGTGACAGTAGATAGGTAGGTACATGAAACAAAAGGTTTAAAACTAAATGGTAGAAACACAACACAAACAGAATAATATAGTTAGGTATTTAACTAAATAAAAAGACATGAAGTACAAATATAACAAAAAATAAAAATAATAATAATAATTAAGATATTTTAAACTTTAGTATTACCCAGAAAGTGGACGCGTGTCGGGTCGTGTCCGTCGCGAGCCCGTCGCGGATGTATTTTGATTAATTTGTATGGACGACAAGGATGACACGACACGACCCGAAACGCGCCGCTCCCTGTGTGTTTTGCGCTCTACTGTGGTAGTGAACCACTTAACCAACTAAGCAAATTTACCATTTATGTCGTAAAGGTTCGCGTTTGGTAACCTCTGGACGCTGGGTATAATGTGGCCGGACTACGCGCCGACTCTGTTCGAGCCGAACCAGTGGTGCCACCGCACGCTGTACGTGTTCGCGCTCACGCAGCTCGGCGTGGCGTGGGGGGTCATTGCACTGATGTTGCTGCTACTACTGGCGCTTATCGTCTGCCAGGTGAGGATACTGTCGCATTTTTACATAGGTGATAGATCTCTTGGAGTTTCTAGAGAGAGCACATTTTTACATAGGTGATAGATCTCCTAAAATTTCTAGTAAGAGCACCAGTGGTCTAATGGTAATGACTCCACTTTCCGATCTTAAAGTCGTGAGTTTAAGCCCGGTCGTGCACCAATGGATTTTTCTGTTCAAAAAATGGATATACGTAATGCCAGTGCTCTCATACGGTAAAAGAAAACATCGTGAGGAAACCGGCATGTTCAAGAACTAAAACTTCGATAGACGTGTGGAATAAGACCTCAGAACTAATACTCAAATATAGTTCTGTGATTAAGACCCAATCACTCTCGTCCGAGAGTAGGCCAATGTCCCAACAGTCAGTGGGAACATTAGAAAGCTGTCTGATGATGATAAGAGTACAACACCAGTCCTAGGAACTGGTGTTGTAGAGAACCTTGTGATATTGAGTAGATGGCAAATAAGACTCCAATGTGTTACACTCTGTTTATTCCGACTGATCTCTTGTCGAACTACCGAACTACCCATAACCATATAATTCTATAATATACATAAATAGACACCACAAAACTAAACACAGTAGTTGTAAAAGAATTATTCAGCAAAAGTTCTACCATCTACTGTGTTTAGGTTTAAAGGGCACTGTAGCAAGTTGAATTACTGAGTGAAAGAGACTTGATAACTACGTCTCGGGGTGATGAGCGAAGTGCAGGGCAGTTGTTATAGTCAGGCGTGGCACTCATTATCAGGCGAACGACATCCCCTCCAAAATGTCGACTACGCAGAACTAAGTAATGAAAGCATCTTATAAGCACGAGTAAAGAATGGAACTCGTTGCCAGCATCTGTTTTTCCGGACCACTATAGTTTAGGAGTTTTCAAAACTAGAGTGATTATTATTATTATTATTTTTTATACTACTAAAGTGGTAACCAAGCGTACGGCCCACTTGATGGTCAGCGGTTACCGTAGCCTATGTACGCATGCAACATCATAGATATCACTTGCGTGTTACCACCCTGAGACGTTAGATGGTAAGTCTCATGTGCCTGTAATTTCACCAGAAACCATACCCTTCGAACCGGAACACAGCAATGCGAGCATTACTGCTTGGCGGCAGAAATAGGTATGGTGGTAGTCCTTCCCCGGACGAGCTCTATCACAAAGAACTCTACTACTCTTAAAATATGTTCTTTCTAGACAAGCATGCTCCATCATGGACCACTTATCTATAACCAATAAAAAAAGTAAGCAAGTAAAATAAAGTAAAGAAAAAATATCTTTGTTCAATCATATCATATCACAAATATTATTTTGAAACGCCTAGAAAAATCTGGCAACAAACTCTGGGTTCCTAGCATTTTTTTTGATGATCCCTCTTAATCATAAAGCTTCACTGTGTTGCCAATCGAACTAGGTCAGTAATTACTACTTACTGACTTAAGTCAGTATGACCACTCCAAACATAATATACATAAGTACTAAACTCAGTACACGAGCTCTGTAGATTTCAGCATCGGGTATAAGCTAAACCTATTGAAAAGTCAAGTAAAAACTCTTGACTTCCGATAAAGTTCTGAAAAGGTTCTGCTGGTAAAAAAGTAAAAAAATGTACGAAAGCAAATTTTACAGAATACGTCGAATAATTGTTGACCTTTTATGAACTGAAGTGGGTATCTGGCCCAGTCTCTAATCTCAATGGCTCTTGTCCCTATAATGCTCTTATTCCAAAGCACGTTTTTCGATGTCAAGTTATAAATAAATTATAAGTTTAGTTCATTGTCCGGTTCGTTCAGTTGAGTAGGTCAGCCGAGTACTTGAGCTCTGAGTTGTTTTTAAGTTCCAAGCTTATACAAATCTACATAAAAAGCTCTACCATAATATTTTATATCAATATAGTGTCCCTTGAAATTTTCCAACAATGCCCGGAGCAATATAAATCAATAACTGTATTGAGCAGTGATCGTTCGATCGTAATAGCTGCCTCCCGCTGCTTTGCTCACGAGGTACTAGGTTTTTCTTTTAGAATAGGCTAATGGCCACTATCTCGCCTGATGTCAAGCGACGATGTGGTCTACGGTGGAGCACGCTTGCTTATAAGAAACCTATCCACTCGTGATTTGAAGACACCCAGGTTGTAACTATCAGGAAACACAGACTCCGGCAAAGAGTTTCATTCTTTAGCGGAGCGCACGAGAAACGTAGAAGCGTATGTTTAAAAGTACTCTATGGTCCAACACCTAGACACGGGACGATGGGTGACCGCAACTTTAACTGAGCGCTTCCATGCTTAATAGACTTCAGAGAGCACGTTAAGCAGCTGGTCCCGGTTTTTTCAAAGTTGTTTTAACTCCGTAAACAGAGTTAGCCACAACTAATACGAACTTCCATAAAATTCGAATTTAAATTCACAATAATATTTATTTAATAAAATCTCAAGGATCACTTTGAAATGCCAGTTCCACGCCTCTTCGCCTAGAAGAATCTGACAACAAACTTAGCTGGGTTCCTCGCTTTAATTTCATCAGTCCCTTTTCATGATAGAGCTCTAGTGGCCCAGTGCTCCATAAAAAAGTAATTTCGTGTAAGTCAGTGGCCAACTCTGGTGACAGAGTTTCTAGGCCGCCTGAAGGCCTCTGTCATGGCCTAACAACTTTGAAATAGCCGGTACCGACTGCTTAACGGGCCCTCCGAAGCACAGGAGCGCTCAGTTGAAATTGCCACTGGCGGTCACCCGTCCATATGATGACTACGCGGAACAGTGCTTAACTTCGTTGATCTGTTTAGAACAACTTAGCCAGCTACGTCTCGAGCGCTCTGTGATTTGTGTTACTTTTTGTGGGCAGCTCTTCGGCTGCGGCTGGCTCGGACCGCCTCGGTACAAGTAGCAACGGCGCAGCGTCGTGTTGGAGCTGTGGCACCGCAACATCAACAACACCATGGACGTGGCCGGCGCCCTGCTCCCCTTCACGCAGGTAGTCCGCCCCGAGCTGACCATCCACGTGCAAGAAGTTCTCACCCAAGCGGAACACGCAGACACTCACAAACAGAGAATACCCGAAATCAAAGAACCTGACGACGCTAACCAAAAAAACACCCCCAAAAACAGCCCCAAAATCAGCCCTAAAAACAGCCCCACGAAAACCAGTGCTTTAAAAACTAGAGTGAATACAGAAGTGAGAGTAAAAAATGGTAACCCAGCCTGATGGTTGACTGTGGTGGTGACGACGCGCGACAAAAAACACGTGACTTTCGAGAGTAAAGACGAAATATATTATATTTGAATGGTGGATGTGCTCGGTGTTTGTAAACATATCTAGGTAAGTGAGATTACTAAGAAAGGAAAAATTAGTTCACATGGAATGTTAACATATCTATGTAAGTTAAAATACTGAGAAAGTAAAGGTTAGTTCACATGGAGAGGGATTCTCGCTTTCACAATGAAAATTGATTAACTAAAACAGTGTAAAACACATTGCCGTTCATTGTTTAGGATCGTCGAAGTTTTTAAATTAGATACAAAGATATTAACTTGGCAGCAGTCGTTACTGAAACTTGCGTGCAAGAAACTCATTTCGTGTGAATGTGGATTACGAAAATCAGTATGGCTAACTTAGTTGCAATTCAATTCAGTAACCTGTCAAATTATTATGTCAGTTTCGAAATTGAATGCAACAAAGTTATGTAAATGAAGTTATGTTATTCTAAGGTCTGATCCAGACCTGAACACAATTTTTAAGGTTTTTCATACAAACTGGCGAAAAAATCGATAAATTGAGATCACGGTTGATATATTTGCAAGTATTTAGGTACTCATGTAAATGTTGTTAAACTTTAGCTGGTTTTTAGACAGACAGTTTTTAAAACATTTGTAAGTTATAAATAGGTCAGTTTATAATTTCAAATTTCATAGTTAGCTTTTTATTTATTTAAACTACATATATTTTTGCATATAAAAAAAGTTTACTAATTATGGTGTACTACCATAATAGGTAAATTGGCATTTCAGTACTTAAGTTTTTAAGAAAATTTCATCTTTATTTTAAAAAACTTAATTTCTTACTAACCATCATAATTGTTCATGCTCAAATTTTGAAAGAAATAAAATCACTCAAAGAAAATTTTATTTATTTTAATCGACTAACTAACAGTCTCTATATTATATAATAATTTAAAACACAAATCTACTCTTTTATTTTTAAGATATACAACGAATATTTTAAAACTTATTGATAGTTTTAACGTTTAAACCAGTAAAAAAAATAATATCTTAGTATAAATAGTAACTACAATCGTATCTACTTAGTACTTTGTGTAGTACTAGTAAAAGTTAACTGTAGTATTAGACCAAAAAGTATGATATAATTATCTATTGAATATCAAAAAAAAATTGTGTACTTACAAATAAAATATATCAAAATATCGAAAAAAAAACTGCGTGGAACAGGCTTTAATATAAATATTTTGTGTACTACTTGTATTACATATATTTTTGTAATATAATTTTGTAGTATGTACTAAACTTTGGTGTATTTTAATGCAAATATTTTTATGAACTGAGTTGATAAAAATAATAAATTGAGCCTAAACTGCTATTTTGTAAGGCAACACAATATTATAAATATGTACTCAATCTCGGTTTACGCATAGATATTTTAGAAATATATTAACCGTAGTCCCACTGCGTATTTTTTTTATTGTTATTTAATATAGTCTGTGTACCTAATAATAATGTAAGTTTAATATAAGTCTATATTTTAATATTTATTAACACAATTTATACCATTTAAAATTAGATATCTTGATAGCTAAAGCACTATAACATTTTAATTACAAAATTTTAGATCTATTAATAAAGATATTATAACTACTGCTATAATAATATGTAAAGCCATTTAGAAATGTTTTACTTAGGGGTCCACCGAAACTTAACTGAGAATATTTTGTGAAATCAATTCCTACTAAAAATATATTATCCTAATTTTTTATTACTCCAGCTCAGATGGGATTTTTCTGATTCCTGATATTCCACAAGCATGCCATAACCATGCCTCTTATTGTCTTTTTTGTCATTCATGTCAATAAACAGAGATGATTATTAATTGTCAGATTTGAAATGCAAATAAATTGATAGATTCAGGCGTTACTTTGCGGAAATCTATCATAAGATTTTCACTTGTTTTTTATCTTAATTTCATTTCTGAAACACATTGCACGCGCCACATCGCCATTATCGACGACCAATGTGGCGCGGTGGGCGAAGGTCCGCCTGCGACGCAGAGGTTGCGGGTTCGATTCCCGCCTTGGGACAAATGTTTGTAGGATCTGCAAATATTTGTTCCGGGTGTTCTGGGTGTTTTCTATGTATAATAAAAAATATCTATCTATGTATTGTATTGTATTAATTATATATCAGTCATCTAGTACCCATAACACAGCTCTGTTTAACAGCAGCTTACCTTGGGCTAGATGATGCTGTGTGGATTGTCCAGCATTATTTATTTATTTATTTATTTATTATTGGTCGAATTTCTCCGGTATTTCAATTCAATTTTATCAATCTGGTGGCGTGGTGCACGAATTCAACTAGCTAATTATCTATCTCTGTTGAAATCCTATTTCAATCAGTAACCTGTCAGTAAGCCGCCATATTCAAACGGAATTATGTCAGTCTTAAATTGAAACATAGTGATTGGCTTGTTCGTCAAATTCAAAATTCGAACTTCATTCGTTTGTTTTTGTATACGACAATTTACTTGATACTTGCAAATTGTCTAAACAGACAGACTGCCATTAAGTTAAGTTAAAATGCATGAGGTTAGATAAATACAGGTTTGATTCTCGTTGTTGGACATATTTTTTTTGACGTTTGTATTTTTTTTTTTTTTTTTTTACTGTACTGCGCTCGTCACTCCAAAACGTTATTAGGTCTCTTTTGCCCAGTAATTCACTTGCTTCAGAGAGTCTTTTAAACCTAAACTCAGTAATGCTCGAAGACCGAATATCTGGCACTGCGGTGGTACCCACCAAGAAGAATTTACTGAAGAGTTCTTCTACTGAGAGACCACAGAACTATGCGTGTTTGCTATGGTTTTATTAATGATTGGTTGCTTTCACACAGTATCTTCACTCTGCTTTGGTGGACACTCACCCTCATACCTAGTAGACGTCCCTCTAATAAATCGTCCTTGTAGACCAATTTTGGAGCTTTCTTATCAATATAAAAGCACCAACACATGTATATTAAGAAAATAAATTACTTTTACCTACTGATATAATATAGCAATGCGTATTGAATTGATCCAGATATTAACTTAGAATTACTGTATAGTTAACTGCAACTATAAATATACATTTTGTCAATACTAAGTCATAATTAAATATTGGGAACCAATTAGATTCTATGTCTAGTACCAAGTTTGGGGCACGGGTTTTTTTTGTTTTTTTTTTTTCAGTATTCAGTATCATTTATTGCATCATAATTATGAGGGTAATACATGTCACAGCTCTTATGTAATATTAAATAATATCAGAGCAGCCAACACATAGCCCAGTATATGTGCCCAGTAAAGTAATTTTGTATTTACTATGTAAATCACAGGACACTACCCTGGGTTGTTTTAAGTTTTAGAAGGATTTTAGAAAGGATGTATTCGTTCACGGACTATATCTGACTTTGTATATTTATAGTTTATGCTTACTATTTTAAATGAATAAATATGTACTTTATTAACTGTATATTACATAAAATGTATAGCTTAACAATATTAGGGACTAGTTGTTAGAAAATAAATCTAAGAATACAATTGAAACATAGCTAAAAGTAGTTAAAAATTAACTTGTCAATAGAAAAAACCAATAAAGGTCCGAGATGGGCTGCCGACTGTGACACAGAGGCTAGCAGCAATTATGGCTGATTGAGTCTGTGTTGCCGCACTTGGAATCAATTTCATAGACTCATAGAAACCAGTAGTATCGCTTGTAATTTGCGGTTGCAGTATGCAGTCTGCGGTCCGTCTCGGACTTGTACCTTAAAACTCTGAAGTCTGCCTGTAATTTCAGTGGTGTGGTATGTAAGCTGCGCTATGATTTATGAGCCCAGTATCTTTGTAAAACTTGCAGAGACTTCCGAGTTATTTGGTTTGCGTATGAAACTAAATACGGGTTTATTTTTCTTATTTTATTTCATAGCAAATAATGTCATAATATTGATCTGAGTTTATCACAAATAAAATTATGTTCCGACAAAATGCTATTGAATATTTTTATGAGAATGTTTATGTTTTGTGTTTTATATCCTTACATTATCGGGTTAATAGCCTAAAGCGCTCGAATATTTATGAAGGCGTATCTCTGCCGTATCTCAATAATTTCTTTAATGCAGAGTATAAAACGTATTACTTTGTTTTAGGAAATCCTTATTGCGCAAGCATTATATAAGGAATATAAATAAAACGATCGATTTATATAAGTCGTTTTTGTACAGTCGGCATTAACCCCCCCATACCATGAAATCTTAGAGCGATTCAATAATTATTCAGTTTTGGTCCTAATTTGAATCGGGGGGGTTTATGTTGGTGATGCCGTCAAGTCAATCTCAAGTCAGCACCACCTGACTATAACAGTTAAAAATGTCCTAAAATAAAATGAAAAATGTTTTAAAGTTCGGTGGGCACTGCACTGCGCTCGCTATTTCGAGATTAGTCATTAATTCTCATGCGCCCAATAAAACATACTACAGCGCCGTTTTCACCATTCAATAATTACATGCAATGAAGTCTTACTCATAAAACTATCGTGAACTATATCATACACTCAATATAATACTACTTCGACTCAATTTCGAGAGTCTTCATCAGGGTTGAGTGACACGGCGAGCGTGTTCCTCCGCGTCGCGATATGCACTAGTGCATATACCTCTTCACCGATAAACCGGTACGTGAAAACACCCGTTTGTAAAATGTATGCAATGAAGTCATTTATGTGATAAAGAAAGTGAATTTAAATCTAAATCAATGAACAAAGCCAGTAAGCTACCGAAACCAATTTCTTTTGTGTAATTTTGCAAATGCACTTTATATAAAGCCAGTGGTAAAATAAGTTTGTTTGCATACGATTTATATACGAGGCTTACCAAAAGTATCTCCTCAGATTGTGATAGAAAGTGTTACAATGAGAGTGAGTTTTTATAACAAAATCCCGAGTAAATAAAAACCAATGGAACAATTTAACAAATAAAAATGCAATAAAATTTAACAAATAAAAATGTAAGAAGCATGTTTGACAATGGTTTTTACTTTATTATAAAGTTTTAACCAAGAAATGTATAAAAACAGTATTTTTTACAAGATTGTACATTTATATAAACAATAATAAAAATTGTTATTGGTTTTTTATGATGTTTGTTTTTTGTTTATTTTGTTGTTATTAACATTATTAAAATTAATTCTCACTTATCATTTGTTGTAAATTTAATAATAACGTTTTAAATTATTTTATGTTCATGATACTATTTAATTTTAAAGTAATATTAAAAGTACAACGCTACGTGTATTAATCTAATCTATATAAATTATATAATATCAAATTATAATCTAAGTATATAACTATGTAATCTCTTTTAATGTATTTATATGAAAAAAGTATCTCTGATCTTTAAATATTTGCATGTTAGATCTAGTACTGTGTTGTATAATAATATGCACCATAATAATTGAATTAAATAAAAAGAAATAAATATTTAGTGGTTTCTAAATATTTGCTTTGCAGGCAAACTATTGTTTACCATACACGCAATTATTTAATGGTGTGAACGGTGCTTATCGACCGCTGGAAATGTTATCAAAGAACCAATTTTCTTTTGAAAAAGATTTTGACTTGAAAATTCTTATGAAATTAGATAATTTGGTTATCGGGAACATATAATACCGTAGAAGACTCGTTTGATACCAAAATACTTGTAGGAATAGCCACTGCTTGTGGAAAAGGTAACCATTTTTACCTGACTGCGATATACCAACAGAGGGATACGCTATTTAAATAATTTACTTAGCTAAACTACAATTGAAAGTTTTTCTTGTATAAGATTTGTATACAATTTTAGATCAAACTTAAAACAAAAACCTTCTTATCAGAGAAGAAAAAACACGGCATGTTTTAAAAAAAATCCTACTTAGGTATAGTTCGCACAGCGGATCTAGGCTTCTGCGAAGTTAGCCGTTTGTGATGCGCAAAGACAATTTAGTTTGAAAAAGCTCCATTGCGCATCGAAACGGCTAATTTCACTACGGCCGAGATCCGTTGTGAGACCTATACGTCATTTTAATCAAAAAACTGCAACAATAAAAATAAATACGAGTGTTTTTTTTTTCATGTTTTAAAAAATATTTTGAATATTATTATATTGTAAGGATTTAGTAGAAAACTTGCTAAAATATTAACTTTGTAGATAAAGTAGATAAGGTATTAAATTTGGAATTCCATTACATTTTAGTGCAAAAACAATTTTCATAATATATTATAAGCTTCATAATACTCACTAGTTTAGTAGATAACGTAATATCCCTTAGATTAAATCAACATACCTAAAGACTATTATAAATATCAAATTTTAGGCTCGAAGCATAATAAATTGATAAATTCATATGTAAAATATTTATTGCGTGTCTTAAATTGTAATGAAATGAGTATTAAATGTGTTTGCATTTATAAAATATTGTTTTCTTGGTGTGCCTCTTTTCTAAGTCAAAGATTAACCTAATTTATATTAAACAACTGTCTTATCCAATTTCGGTAATGAATTACTTTGTGACAAGACGGTCCTTTCGTTCACGCAGAGTCACGCACTGCACTGCGCTCGTCATTTTGTAACGTAGCTCTTGCAGTGCTTTTTAGCTCTAAACTCTACAATTATTGCCGTTGAGAGGAAAAATATCTGGCACCGCGGTTTTAAAATTGGAATGCGTTTCTTCGAAATTAAAAAAAAAAAATTGTGATATTTTTTGTCAATTATATAAACAGTTTTGCAAAAAAATTATATATATTAATATATATTAATAGGCGTGGCATCTTCCGCTCACTTAGGCCTCGTTCACACGAGCGTATTTTCACCGCACGTTAAAAATTCGCTCACCTCGCGGTACCCAGCGGTTGATGGACTCTCGATGTGATAGTGTTAAAACTCTCCCAACTCCCAACGCTGAAAATAAAACTCTGCTCGGTATAAATAAGTCGCAACTAAAAAAGTTACGTGCGTACAGCTACTTGGAAATACATTTGCTCTATATAAAATACGCACGTGCGAACGATGCCTTAGCGTCTGTCAATAAATGTCATGTTTTTACTACCTACATCTTTCATTATAATAGTACTAGCTTTCGCCTGTGACTTCGTTCGCCTGAAACTTGGGAACCATACTTTTTTCCGGGATAAAAATGAGCCTTTGTCCTATTAGTAGACCTATTACTAGACGAACAATAGGACAATGTGGCGCGGTGGGCGAAGGTCCGCCTGCGACGCGGAGGTTGCGGGTTCGATTCCCGCCTTGGGACAAATGTTTGTAGGATCTGCAAATATTTGTTCCGGGTGTTCTGGGTGTTTTCTATGTATAATAAAAAAAATATCTATCTATGTATTGTATTGTATTAAATATATATCAGTCATCTAGTACCCATAAAACAGCTCTGTTTAACAGCTGCTTAGCTTAGGGCTAGATGATGCTGTGTGGATTGTCCAGCATTATTTATTTATTTATTAGTTATTTGTTATATATGTTCCCGGCTATTATCTCATCGACGTTCATATCGCCTTTCATACCCCAAAATAAGGGTAAATAAACACAAAAACTGGTAACACCGCAACAATAAGCGTCGGAAACACAAACACGGCCCCAAACTCTGTTGGCAACTCAAATGGGTGATCATTACTGCTAACTGGCGTAAACTTGTTTCATCTTTCCTATTACGTAAACTTTGCAAAAGTCTGCTATAGACATCTTGGGGTTATGAACGAGTTTACCAAGTGACGTGACTCGATAAAGGATTGTTCGGACTATCTACTTCAAATCAATAGTTGTATGTTCTTTTTTATATTTTATCAAACAATTTGATTGTTTTACAATATAATATTGTATTATAATCACACTAATAAATTATAATTGACGACCGATTTGGCGCAGCGGGCGCAGGTCCGCCGGCTACGCAGAGGTTGCGGGTTCGATTCCCGCCTCGGAACAAATGTTTGTACGATCTACAAGTATTTGTTCCGGATGTTCTGGGTATTTTCTATATTTTAAATAATAAAAAATATCTATCTATGTATTGTATTGTATTAAATATATATGATTCATCTAGTACCCATAATACAGCTCTGCTAATTGTCCAGCATTATTTATTATTATTATAAATGCGAAAGTTTGGATGTTCAGATGTTTGTTCACTAAACCGATTTGGCTGAAATTTTAAACACAGATAGATAATAATTGGAAATATGTTATACGCTACTTTTTATCTCAGACAAAAGTACGGTTCCCGAGTTCCACGCGAACGAAAGCGCGGGTGAGAGCTAGTCACACTAATATTAAATGCGTCTTTTTTAAAAGTACGAGGACCTTAGTAGCTGCTTTAAATTATTAGCGAATGTTCAGTTTTGATATTTCCAAAATATAATTATTCCAACCCCATTGGTAAACAACGGGGAGGTAAAGGTCACGCCCCTAACTTAATTACTTACCTCTCTTCTTTGGAGATCGGTTAGTATAACTTAATACCTGACATCATTTGAGTAAAAGTTAATAATAAATATTTTCAGACATTTTTACACATTATCAAAATACGACTTGAATACATTTTGTACATTTTATTGAGTAAATGTTATTAAACCTAAATGGTTAAATGACCTATGAGTAGTACCTAGATAGTAAAAATTACTAACCTGAAATAGCCTACTATAGACTACTGTTTATCTAGGTACGTAGAAATACCTACCAATCGAGCGAAACCTTCAAAATCTAGTTTATTTCATAAATATACTGCAAAGTTAGTATTAGAAATAAGAAACATGAATGACCAAAGCTTTAAATTACATGTAAAGCATAATCTCATCCAAAAGAGCTATTATCACATTGGTGAAGCTATGACAGATCCAAATTTTATTAAACATACATAGTTTTATTTAATAATAAAATAATAAAATAAATAATGCTGGACAATCCACACAGCATCATCTAGCCCAAGGTAAGCTGCTGTTAAACAGAGCTGTATTATGGGTACTAGATGACTGATATATATTTAATACAATACAATACATAGAGATAGATATTTTTTATTATACATAGAAAACACCCAGAACACCCGGAACAAATATTTGCAGATCCTACAAACATTTGTCCCAAGGCGGGAATCGAACCTGCAACCTCTGCGTCGCAGGCGGACCTTCGCCCACCGCGCCACATTGGTCGTTAATGTTATTGTTATATCTTGCTGTCCGTATCTGACGATGCCAATTTAGCAGACTTCATGACATTTACAAATTCTGTATGTATCACATACTTATTATTATTATTTTGTTGTATTTTATGTTTTTTTTTTCTTTTTTAGTTAATTAAGTATTGTATGTTTTTTATTTTTATTTTGACAAAATCTTTGTCGAAATTTTATTGACATCGATTATTATAATTCTGTATTTTCTATGTTGGGTAGATGGCAACATCTGCTTATAAACTGTTTGCTAGACAAACAAACATCGTTCATTCCTTTCTTTCTTTTTTTCATTGTTTGTACTGTTTTGTACAGTAAAAATTGTAAATATTTAATTTTTTGTTTTTGATGTTTATTTTAAAATATTTTTGTGACTGTATTGTGACAATTAGATCAATGTTTATTGTAATGTGTTGACGAGTCTAAGTGCATATACTGTGCCAAAAGAGAAATAAATTGAATTGAATTGAATTAAAGTTAGCTCATTCGGAGAACTCGAGTTAAATGCGCAATCTAATTGTTCGTTAGTTTATGATTCGCTTGTATTTTGAAACAGAGGCGTTTACTATTGTTGTTACTATCACACTATATTATTTCAAAATTCTTTCCAGGCGTCTGGTCAAAGCGTGATCCAAAGACTGGTTCATATCTGGCTCAACGTATCAGCATAGCCATTCAACGCAACGCAGCCAGCATGTTGGGAACGCTTTCTGGTAGTGATTTGGATCAGTTGAGTTATTTATAGGTCGTTTGTAACGGTCTTTAAATGGCTCAACTGTTTCATATGTGTTTTGTATATTTTGTAATGTATAATGTAAGTACCTAATGTACATAAGTTTTTTTAGTAAGTGATCACATTTTTAACATTGTACCTACTACTCAGACCTTTATTGCTTTACCTCAACTATAATATTAGCATGCTTGTGAAGCAAAAACATGTTGTACTTCATATTATTATATTAAGACCTATAATGTATACCGTGTTTTAGCAAATAAACTTATTTCATTTCATTTCATATTTTATTATGTTTAAAAAAAAAAAACTATATTATATGCGAAAGTTTAAATGTTTGTTTGTTTGGATGTTTGTTCCTCTATGACTCAACAACCACTGTACCAATTTGACTGAAATTTAAAAAATAAATTGAAAATGAGCGGGAATTGGAAACGGTTCCGAGTTCCACGCAAACGAAGTCGCGGGTTATAAAATAATGAAAAAGTTTGGATGAATAGACGTTTGTTACTCAATCACGACAGAATGACTGAACGAATTTGGATGAAATGTGGCACAATGATAGATTATAATCTGGAATAGGACTGTGTTATTTTTTATCCCGGATTTTTTTTATTCCTGTGGGATAGCATAATAACTGCAAAACTGCGGAACACAGCTACAGTTTTACACTATTTTTGTTCTGTTAATAAAGTCTCTAGTATCTTTTACACTTTGCATTGTTATTGTAACACCCCAACACTGTTGACTTTTGGAAATGAACTTTTCATAAATGAAATCAAAAAATATATTTTCCACTCTACTGTTGTTTTTGTAAATTGACAATTTCGTCTGCAATAAACACCGGTAAAAAAGTCAAAGACATTTTTGTTTAAACTAAGCTTGTTTCTGGGTTCAGTGTTATTAATGTTGACGACCGATGTGGCGCAGCAGGCGCAGGTCCGCCTGCGACGCAGAGGTTGCGGGTACGATTCCCGCCTCGGGACAAATCAAATAAACGCTAAAAATGTCACCCTAAAATAAATCTATATCTTTATAATTTCAGACCTTATTTTTCGACGAAGTCCAGATAACTTTTATCAATCGAATTACAAGGATCACTTTGAAACGTCTTACAAGCTAGATAATATAATCAGCTCCAACGGTACGCACCTATGCCATTTTAGGCATGATCCTTGAGGCTTTCGATCTTAGCCTCAAGGTGGCAACCCGCGAGTGATACCTCTGGTATTGCAAGCGTCCATAGGCTGCGGTAACCGCTTACCATCTTGTGGGCCGTACGCTTGGTTGCCACTTCAGTTGTATAAAAAAAAAAAAAAAAAAAAAAAAACTTGCTGTTGTTGTATGGCAAGTAGATTAGGAACACTTTCAATAATACGTAGCTTAAAGAAGTGGCGTTTGACTGTTTTTTCAGATAACGAGTTAATTATTATCAAATAATAAAATATATAAGCGGAAAATCTCAACATTGCTTTACTAGCCGATAACATAACTTGTATATTGTGCTGAAGATCCGAATCACTGGGTCTATTCACTGTCAACGTATAAATAAGGCATTATTCAAGCTTAATACATGTTTTCAATGCATAAAATATACTCGCTGAATAGAATAGAATAAAATAATAGAGTACCCAATGCGAGCTAGCTTCACGAACGCCAAGTTACCAATGTAAACACACTATATAGTCAAGGAATATGTTCCACACACAAATAAAAAATTCATGTTCTTTTTAACATTTTGTCTGAAAAATCTCTAGTAAATCAATTAAGTTTATCTGGTCAATTATTATATATCCTTATTGGAAATCGCGTAATAATAAAATATTCGAGCACGCGAACCCCGTAGCGGTCATTACAAATGTAATCGATTTACTCGAGATTTTTAAGAGAAATATACAGAAAAAAAACATAGGAACACTATTTTTTTATTGATGTGTGGAACCTGTTCCTTGAATATTGAGCACTAATAATCAAATACCCTGTATAAAACATTGAAATTCCCACAGACTACTAATTGAATTTATAGCTAGAAACAGCCTTATCTAATAAATTGCAGTCAGTAGTCAGAACAAACTTAGTGCGAACTGTTTCAAAAGATAGGTAATTAAAAAAACTTTGTTATTCTAAACTTTGTTAATACCGTTCACTTAGGTTGTTTTAACTCATTTAGTTGTAATTGTTATCTATTACAATTATACTTGAATAATATACCTGAAAAACCTAGACAGGTTTGTCAAGATACTCACATTCATTAGGTACGACCGAAATTAGCTATGGCGGTATTTTTATTTGTTAAACTATAACTTTCTCTCAAGTCGTACATTCATAAAACTTATGGGCTGAACCGACAACATAAGGTGTCTTACGAAGCACGGTAGCGCTTAGTTACAATTGCCAGTGATCCTTGTGATTTTATTGAATAAAACTCTGTGACTGACTTTTATGAATATAATAAACAGATGCTAAATTAATTAGATGGTAAATTAACAAGAAAACCGTAGAAGGACCAAGGTCACCGACAAAGCTCTTAGAATAAGCAAGTTGAAGTGGCTGTGGGTAGGTCATTAGCTCGCAGGACTAATAAAAAATGGAAACTATAATTGTCAGATATGGCAACTGCGAAATGTAAATCTAGGAAAAGGACGGCCTCTAGTCGATGGACCGATGATATTAAAGCGGTCGCAGGAAGTCGGTGGTTGGTGAAGACATCGATCATCGTGGCACTTTACATCTGCCAGTGGCCGTCTATTGCCTGATATGATGATGATGATGAATATAAACGTTTCTACAAGCTGTAATTTGATAATAATAAGAGCTTCATAATTAACCTACTTCCATTTTGCGACTTCAAATACCAGCCTAAAATAACTTATTAGTGAAAAACGAGGGCACACGAGGGTAAGTCTTTACTTTAACTTGTATTTTCTGATTGGTACGAGTACCTACTCCATTTTCATCACGAAGTATGTTAAAGAAAAATAAGATTTTAGAGCCAGTTTTTATAAATTAAATCCCACATTTGCCGCGGATTACGGATTATAATGTTTGCTTAGGACCTCACAGCCTGTGCACACGTTATTGTAGAATGCTGCACGTTTTTCCTTACCAAATAAACAGTGGCTCGTTACAAAAATGTATCACACGAATGTAATTATTGTAAAAAGCCAGTCGTCTAAAATATAAAAAAAAACTCCTGTTAAACGTCACACTAAATAATATTATAATTTGAAAAATACTTTACGAACATTATTTAATTCATCAACAACATTCTGTTTAAAAATAAAATGTACCGACACAAATTGTTTATACAATATGTAGATTAATAGCTTGTGTTTAATAAATAAATATAATAAGAACTAAAAATTCGAAAGACATGTGCCATCCACCAATCCGCATTGGGTCCGCGTGGTGGATTAAGACCCAATCACTCTCGCCTGAGAGTAGGCCAGTGTCCCAGCAGTGGGAACATTAGAAGGCTGTCATGATGATGATGAATAAATAAAAATGTAATTTGTAGATATTTGAGTCACGTTATTTCGTAGGTTTTAAGGGTAACCGAATCATGTAAAAATAACAAAATATTATGAAGTGGTTATCTTGCCAACGAAGTTACAAGTTCCAATCTCAGCATCCACGTACTAAATCTCTGTCACGTTGAGTCGCCGGCGAAGTGGGAACAATTTTCCCAGCAATCAGGCAGAGTGGTCCATTGCGAGATGTAAATTGAATCGTTTAGAATAAGGGAGTTGGTAATTGAGCGGGGGTAATGGAAATCGCTAGGTTTATAACGGGCCTTGACTGAAATAAGGTTTGATTTGAATTACATCGGAAACCTTAATTGTTATAGCAATGTTGTAATTTTGTTATGTACTGTCGCGCTCAAAACTGTTGTATAGTGTACATTAATGTAGTGTACTAATATATAGCAGAAGTTATTAGTAAAAGCTTACTTTTACTGAGTTAGATCACCCTGAATGCATCATCTTCCAAAAAATGATCTAACATCTAAAACAATTTGTTAATTAAACTTTCAGGACAGAAAATTTAGCTTGCATTGTTGTGTTTTGAGATTTATGAGACTTTTGATCTCACGTGAAAAATATGCTCGCAGTTTTTTTTATAAAATTGATTTAAGAACATGACTATTACTTCATAATTTAAGTCTATCCTTCGATCCAGCAAACAAAACCAACTAACCACCACTAAAGTTGATTAATCTAAGGTTAATTAGGTTAAGGTAATTTTAATCCCCAAGATATAGAAAGCGAGACAGCTTGGACTGAGTCATAGGATTGCCTTAAGCATTTTTAGTTTTAAGAGTAGCAGAGTTCTTTGTGATAGAACACGTCCGGGGAAGTACTACCACCATACTTATTTCTGCCGCAAAGCAGTAATGCTCGCATTGCTGTGTTCCGGTGTGAAGGGTATGATTTTCCAAACTATTGGCACATGAGGCTTTAATCTATGCCTCAAGGTGGCAACCCGCGAGTGATACCTCTGGTATTGCAAGCGTCCAAAGGCTGCGGTAGCCGCTTACAATCTTGTGGGCCGTACGCTTGGTTGCCACTTCAGTTGTATAAAAAAAAGAGTTGGTCAGTATTCCTTTAGTCCGCACTTGCATTTGTATATATTTATTTAACCAGATTATAACAAAGTCCGTTATGCAAGGCAAGTCACTTATTACAGTATACAGTATTACAGTATATTTTTTTTTTCAACTTCTGTTAGTATTTATTAAACAAAATAAAATATGTACATAATATATTACAGTATATTGCATATATCACTACTTCATAAAGCAATGGTAGTCTGGTGGTAATGATCCGATCCGATCGTTCAAGTCGTGGGAAACCGGTTGGGCACTAATATTTATTTTCTATTCGAAAAACATCGTGAGGAAACCGACATGTCCAATAACTATAAATTTGAAAGACATGTGCCATGCAGCATTGCGCATTGGGTCCGCATAGTCTTTATCATCATCATTATTGTCATCAGCCTGCGTAAGTCCACTGCTGGACACTAGCCTCTCCATAATATGCACCACTGTTTTTTTCCAAGTACCACCAAGGCGGCAAACAACAGCCCACCTGATGTTAAGAGGCTACCGCAGCCTATGGACGCTTGCAATACCAGAGTAACTACTAGCGTGAGGCTGACCTTTTACAAATTTCAAAACTCCCTTTTTTTGACTTTGAAGTACCCCATACTCCATTTTTCTCGGCTCTTCTCATAAGAAAAAGTTTCCGCCTAAACAGTTTCAATTAAAACTTCAGTATCAATTTATTAAAATGTCTCAATGAAATGATTAGACAGCTGATCATAATGATGATGGTTCATAAGTAGGTACCAATCTATACGTCGCACGGTTCATAACATCCAATCGACTGTAAGGTTCCAATCTATCGATAAATGTGGGCTATTCTCTGCATGACCTTGATCCTTCACGTCACGTCTGAGAAACACCCTCCAGGGCTTTATACAAGGGTCAAGAAAACGAGATAAATATTTTATTTCCTCTTGGGTGACATTTCACGTTTATAATATTTTTTTACTCATCTAAAAGATGATTTCACGCAACACTATAAAACCCTTTTGTTTTTTACGTTATTGATGGACAAGCGACTCTAGGTAAATAAACAGATAGTTAGATAGATGGAAAGATAGATAGGTAGATAAAAGACAGATAGTTTTTCAATCACTTGCGCATTGCCATGCCACCCTGAGACGTAGATCTAAAGTCTCATGTGCCTGTAATTTCACCGAAAACCATACCCTTCAAACCGGAACACAGCAATGCGTTGGCGGCCAAGAGAGGTTGTTCGTCCCTGGAAGTGCTCTATCACTATGAACTCCATCTTTTTCGCAAACCAGACGATGACAGATTCACGGCTCTGAATACCAGTGTAATAAGTGTATTTCTATCGGCCAGTAGAGCAGTAAAACCATCGACTTGAGGGTTGTGAAGCATTGTCCGTGACCTTTTGAACTCGTCCCTTCCCACCCTTCCACCCCATGGGACAGATATTGTGGTTCTAATGTTATTTTCCATTTTCCTATTACGGTTTGTTTTTGTGTGAACATTTACAAAGGTATAAGGTAAGTAAGTTCGTATGAGTCAGTGGCCAACTATGTTGACAGACTAAAGGACTTTTGTATCTTTAGAATAATAATGATCTGTTTTTAATAACATTGTATTATCTTACAAGTGGCGAGCAAAATAGGCATGGGCGCAGTGTTATATTAGCTACACCAATTTAATAATTATAAATACAATTTGTACAAATCGTCTATGCTTCAAGTGCTGGTTAAAATTTGCTTTCGTCTGTCAGTTTGTTGGTATAGGTCTCACAACGGATCTCGGCCGTAGTGAAATTAGCCGTTTCGATGCGCAATGGAGCTTTTTCAAACTAAATTGTCTTTGCGCATCACAAACGGCTAACTTCACGGAAGCCTAGATCCGCTGTGCGAACTATACTCCTCTACAGAGTGCTTAGCACGGAAATAGCTTTTGACAATCGTAAATGTAAACGTAAAGTCCAGCTGTCTAATTGTATAGAATTTTAACAACGCTTCTTAAGTGCGTTAAATGAACTGGCAAAATTCTATACAAATTGACAATTGGACGATAAGTTTACGTTTACGATAGTCAAACGACTTTGTGCTAAGCACACGGGTCGAATTTTATAACTGACCTAAACTTGATTACAGATTTTAACACTTTAAGTTAAAGAGAGAAGTTAAGTTAATGCTCGCATTGTTGTGTTCCGGTTCGAAGGGTATGGTTTCCGGTGAAATTACAGGCACATGAGACTTACACACTACACTTAAAACAAGTGCTGTGCCTTGTTCCGCTGACTACATAATAATGACTACATAATAATGACTACATAATATTAATTTGGAACATTATGTTTAAAAGATTGTACTATTTGATCATGTTTTTATAGTGTCATAACCATCTCAATATGTACTATGAATCTATATTTAGGTTTGCGAATAAATATCTAAGTTTGGTACACTTTGGGTTCAAATTTCGCCAAAGTTCGATTTTTATTACAATCATAAGAACATTGTTATAATCCTAAGACTATGGGTTAATCAAATTAATTACACTACGGAGTACAAGCAGTTTGGCTCTAGATGGCACTGTATAAAGCTGTCAGCCAGTATTTATAAACAACCTAATTTGACTCATACACACCCAGAAAAAAGGGTTAAAAATACAGTACGTCAATTAACTACACGAACCAGACACCCCTCACAAAAAGTTTGTTTCAGCACTCAATTTCATCCCCCATCAATCTCCGAAACAACTTTTAACAACCTTATTTACTGCTTTCGCTAATTAACTGTATAATTAAAACGTATTCGTTTGAAATATATGCAAAATTAATTGTCAGACCACCCTGACCAAGCTTTTAGACATAGCTTAAGCTAAATAGCTGGGGTTCCTATTGATCATAGCCTTTTAATGTTTCCGCTACTCTCAAGCGAGAGTGGTCATAATCCATGCAAACCCAATGCAGATTGATAGTTGACAAATGTCTTTTGAATTTTTAGTTTTTTGACATTCCAGTACCCTCACGATGTTTTCCTTCACAGTTTGGCATTGCGCATGCAAATTTTTCTAGTCAAAAAATCGATATAAAACCACTGATTTCGTTCCTACGACTTAGAATCAGAAGGCGGGGTCACTACCATTAAACCACCAGTGCTATTATTTTAGGCTAACCAAATAACTCTGACCTCTTGTGTGTTTTCATGACGTTTTTGAAGGGTTAAGTACTCGTAACTCCGGCATTTTCTTGCGGTATTTCAAGCCGTAGCTGCATGGAGTAAGTACAAGTAAGTAAGTTCATGTGAGTCAGTGGCTAACTGTGGTCTTTTTTGTTTATATGAGTTTTATACCCAGACCAGAAGCAAAAATTCACTTCTGACATAATTTAGGTTCAATTCATTTTACTTAAAACAGGTTCGTTCGTTCGTTCGTATGAGTCTGTGGCCAACTCTGGTGACAGAGTTTCTAGGCCGCCCGAAGGCCTCTGTCATGGCCTAACAACTTTGAAAAAGCCGGGACCGACTGCTTAACGTGCCCTCCGAAGCACAAAACAGAAAAGAAAAAAACAGGTAAAATCGAATGAGGACTATAGTTCGCACAGCGGATCTAGGCTTCCGTGAAGTTAGCCGTTTGTGATGCGCAAAGACAATTTAGTTTGAAAAAGCTCCATTGCGCATCGAAACGGCTAATTTGTGATCCGTTGTGAGAATTATACATGTCCCTGTTTTAGAGTGAACCTGTTATTTCCAATAGCCTATGGTTGTGGCAGAGTTGCTGAACATGTCAGATATTTGTTATAATTGCGTTTCTTTTGGCAAAACATTTGGAATTTCATTTCACTCAGTAATCACAAACTTTTAAAGCCCTCAAGTTTTTTCCTTTTAGAATTAACAATTCCGTTACAAATATGAATAAATTATAACCTTGGTGGCGCGGTGGGCGAGTGTTTGACTGAAGTGGGTTTGTTTCCCACTGCGGGACAAATGTTAGCATGATTTGCAAATATTATAATATTATATTAATTTTAGAATTAATGACGACGATAAAAAAAATATCTATCTATGTATTGTATATCAGTCATCTAGCACTCATAACACAAGCTTTGCTTAGCTTAGGGCTAGATGACGCTGTGTAGATTGCCCAGCATTATTTATTTATTATTGTTTTGGGAGAACCATGCTGTACTGATAAGATGGCCGACTAAATTTTCAACAGTTTTTGTTAATTTATGAAATTGACGAGGTCCAGCAACTGAAAGTGCCAAAGTTTGATCAAAGAACAATTTTTTTGTTTTGTCATGCACCAGTTGCTATTGTGTAGGGACATTGTTATTAACTGCATCATTTGCACCGTATCGAGGTACCAGTTATCACTTTATCCCGCCTAGAGTCTATATACGTTTAACTTGCCTAGGGCCTGTATAACGTTTAACTTGCCTAGAGCCTATACTAGGCTTAAGTTATATGCTGTGCATCCAATTGCGTAATATTAAAGCTCCAACTAGTTTTAGCTAAGTTCGTAGCAAACTTCGTAGCACTGTGCTACGTGTCTGCTACAAGTTTACTACGATAATGAATTAATGTACTATGTTGTTTTGCAAATTATAACAGTGATTGAGGCATAAACTTTATCTCGTTTTGACTACAATAAAAATAGTAAGTATTTTTTTTTTTATACAACTGAAATGGCAACCAAACGTACGGCCCACAAGATGGTAAGTGGTTACCGCAGTCTATGGACGCTTGCAATACAGCTTAAAGCTAAGATTGAAAGCCTCATGTGCCAGTAATTTCACCGGAAACCATACTTTTCACACCGGAACACAGCAATGCGAGCTTTGCGGCAGAAATAGGTATGGTAGTAGTACTGCCAGCGTGTCTCGGCTGTCGTGAAGTTAGTAATTTGTGATGCGCAAAGACACTGTAAAAGCTCCATTGCGCACCAAAATAGCTAACTTCACGACAGCCAAGACCCGCTTGCAGCAGTATTTTCATCATATCATGACAGCCTTCTAATATTCCCACAGCTAGGACACTGGCCTACTCTCAAGCGAATCTCAATGCGAATTGGTGGATGACCTTCTTTTCTTTCGAGTCTTGGACATGCCGGTTTCCTCACGATGTTTTCCTTCACCGTATGTGAGCCCTGGCATTGCGCACATAAATTTTTCGAATAGAAAAATCCATCGTTGCACGACCGGATTCGAACCCACGACCTTAAGATCAGAAGGCGGAGTCACTACCACTAGACCAACAGTGCTCCAGTATTATGAGTAATTTTGTTAATTTCCCTTTTTTTTCGAGTGAGTGAGTATTTTATAAAATAAATAAAATTCAAGCAAAATATAATTTAATTTCAATATCTTTCCTCGCAACAATAAATTCTTGCTTATTACCGGCCTCAGCCTTATTCACTAAGAAGGTACGCTAAATATACCTGGTGGTAGGACTCTTCAGCAAGAGTCCGTCTTGGTGGGTACCACCGCAGTGTCAGATATTCTACCTCCAAGCAGTAGTGTGCAAGTTGCACTGTGTTTAGGTTTGAAAGGCTCTGTAGCAAGTGAAATTACTGGGCGAAAGAGACTTAACAACAATGTATCGGGGTGATAAACGCAGTGCAGTACCACGCAAACACTTACAAACTTTAACTCTGATGTTAAGCGTGGTGCTTAACATCAGATGGGCGCCTTGATTGTCTTGTCACTTGCTGACATAATAATAATAATAAAATATCATACTAAGATAAGGATCTGCAGTTTGGGGCGTGTGTTGTTTTAAATTATGTTTAGGTACACTAATAAAATTACATTAAGAATAAGAAAGTCATCAAACGTATTTGCGAAGCTTAAGTGGCTGGTCACGTCGCCAGAAAACATGGCTCGTGGTGCAAAACGCTGGCCGAGTGGAGACTCTGGGATGAAAAACGCCCACAGGGGAGGCCGAAAATGCGTTGGTACGATGACATAAAAAGAACAGTTGGAGTGAAATGGATGGAAATCGCACAAGACTGAAAGAAGTGGCATGATATGAAGGAGGCCTACACCCTTAGGGTTGAATGTAGCTAAGAAACAGAAGAAAGAAGAAGAAAATTATACCTAAATCTCAACTGCCTCTAGCAGTTGCACAACACAACGCAACTGAAAGATGTTTATGACTAGTTTTATGATCATTCAAGGTGATAACAGTAATTTAACAAAAAAATTTGATTCGACTTAAAGTCGAAATTTAATAAAAAAAACATCGTCCACATACAATGATGTAGGTACTATTAATTGAAACTCGGGAACCGTACTTTTTCCAAGATAAAAAGTAAAATATGTCTTGTTCCCAGTCAATATCTATCTATGTTTTAAATTTCAGCAAATCAGTTCAGAGGTTGTTGAGTTATAAAGGAACAAACATCCAAACTTTCGCATTTATATTAGTGTGAATACATTTTTGATTAAAGTGCGTGCTAAGTCAATCTTGTTTCTGAATAAGGCTGCTATACATTTTAACTAAGCAATGCGACCCTGCTCGCTTGATTCTCCAATTTTCTTATCGCTCCGGATAATATTCGTGACCAACGAGAACCTAAATACTGCACCATTATCACGTAATTTAGTTGTTTTGATATAAACCCATTTTATGGTCGTACTAATTTAAAAAGCAATAAAATTATACTATTTTGAGAGCTATCAGTGAATAAATAAAAAAAACTGGCCATTTTAACACAGCGCACTTCTAAGCATTTTTTTTTAAATTACACATGAATTATTTAAAAAAAAATGCAGATCATACAAGTAAATAAAAAAAAAAAAATTCTTCTACAAGGTGGTACATGGTGGTCTTAATGCTAGAAATAAGAGCTTTATGTTTAGTCAGTACCAACTTTGCAAGAGTCTGGTGCTTGAGGTGGGTTTCAAAAATAAAACCTGTAAATTATCCAAACATATGTTTTGCAGCGGGACTCGAGTATAAAAATATTATAAGATTTTTTTTTATCATTGCGTTACAGTAGAATTATTATTAAACCTCTAAAGCCTGGCAGCTGGTCGTGGCTTCGCTCACTAGCATATAAATTTAACGGTTACGACTTTCAATTTGACCAGTTTACAACTGCTGTTAACTTTTATTATATGCAAGTAAATTGGTAATTACGCAAATTACGCTATAAAATATAATAGTTATGTAATTTCTTCGGGTTTTAAGAAAAATATAATACAGATTTTAAAAACTGACAACAGACCATTACGTTTTATTAATGCACTAGCTGACTCACGCGGTTTCACTTGCGTTATTTTTCGCACCATTTAAACTTTCCTTAGATTCCTACATATATTTCAAGATCAAAATTAACCGAATCCATCGTTATCGAGTTTTAGCGCGACTAACGCACAGCAATTTATTTTTACTCTTATGAAAATTAAGTGTAATTTGTATCAATACAAATAGCAATGAAAAAATTAAGCCACTACATGGACTATGCTGTTACTAAAGATTGTACAGCTCATAGTATTTTTTTTATACCACTAAAGGTTACCGTAGTCTATGTACGCTTGCAGTTAGAGGCCTTCGGGCGGCCTAGAAACTCTGTCACCAGAGTAGGCCACTGACTCATACGAACGAACGAACGCTTGCAAAATCAGAGATATCACTTGCGTGTGGCCATCCTGAGATGCAGATCTAGGGTCTCATAAACCTGTAATTTCACCGAGAATCCTTCGATGCGGAACACAACAATGCGAGCGTTACTGCTTGGTGGCAGAAATAGGTATGGGATAAATATAGATAGAACAGGGCAATATATTTCTCCCCACTGCGATGGCGGAAGTGGCGTGCGCGTACCGGAAGAGCCACCATCGCGATGGCTGCTTGAAAACCGGTGTTTGTACTACTGAGATAGTACAAGTTTCTAACTTTTTCGTTAAAGTTAGAAAAATATATAAAATGATAATAAAAAAAAAATATTGACACCTTTTACATGAGACCGCGCAGTTTGTTAAAAGTAAAAATATATTATTCAATAATATCACAAGGATCATTTTGAAACGTCTTAAAGCTACGTGAATTTACGCCAGTTCCACGCGCTAGAAAAATCTGGAAACAAACTCAGCTGTGTTCCTACACAGCCGTTATAGGGTTAAAACTCAAATCACTCTCGCTCGATAGTAGGTCCAGCAGTGGGAACATAGGAAGCTGTCATGTTGAAGCGTTATCTTCAAAGTGCTCAAACTAACGTATAACGTAGCAAAATATCGATATTTTGCTACTCTGTCGTGGTTTGGTAATTTACTTGTACCATCGATCAAAGTCGTCTTGGCTTTGCACGTCAGCTCGGACGTCAAACATGTACTTTAAGAGCTATTATAGTAAATAAACAGTTTGGAACAATAACTAGGTTAACTAGTGAAATTACTGGGCGATAGAGACTTATTAACTTGTCACTGGGTGACGAGCACACTGCTGTGACACGCAGAACTAAAAACTAGAGCACAGAACACAGATATTAGTACTACGTACAGGCCACTACCTGCCTCCCACCGGTTTTACTTACCCCACCCCGGTCACGAGTTCGCTGGCACTGAAGCTATGGGCTATTAGCATTTGTGTAGTCGCAGTGCACTCTTTCAGCATGAGCGAGCGAAAGCGTGCTATCTCGCTCTTGCGATAATCGAGGCCAACCATGATATTCACATATAAAATTGCACCGTTTACGTACACAAACTATACCTGTGGTGAGTACAACGCGTTTGTTTCATACATTTTATTGAATGTCCGTGGTGTGACTAGAGTTCTTCGTGACAGAACTCACTCAAGGAAGTACTTACTACTACCACATGTAGTGTAGACGGTATGCAGTAGGTTACGCTTGCATTATTGCTGTGTTCTGGTTCGAAAAGTAGGTTACAGGTGAAATTAATAATTCAACCAGTCGTGCACCAATGGTTTTTTTTGACCTAAAATGTATGTGAGCAATGCCAGTGCTCTCATATTACGTTGAAGGAAACATCGTGAGGAAACCGGCATGTCCAAGAACTAAAAATTCAAAAGACATGTGCCATCCACTAACTCGCATTGGGTCCGCGTGGTGGATTAAGACCCAATCACTCTCGCTCGAGAGTTAGGCCAGTGTCCCAACAGTGGGAACATTAGAAGTCTGTCATGATGAACGTTTTCAATTTTTTTCCGGGTGTCTGGTCGAAGCGACGCGTGTTCCAAGGCTGGTTCAACGTGGCAATGCAGCCAGCATGTTGGGAACCGCTTCCGTCTGGTAGTGATTTGGATCAGTTGAACTATCTATAGGTCGTTTAGATGGGTCAACTGTCTCATAATTTTTTTTTTTTAGATAAATGTGTGTTTTTCTGTCCTAACCTACGGTGCCCAGTCTTGGTCATTGACTGAATCTCTAAAGTCCAAACTTGGCGTTTGCCAAAGAGCGATGGAGCGCAGCATTATGTGTAAAGAGAATCGATAGGATTCGAAACACCTGGCTGCGCTCAAAGACTGGTATCTCTGACGTGGGCAAAAAAGCTGCTAAGCTAAAGTGGGATTGGGCGGGTCTTGCTGCTCGTATGGAAGAGGATAGATGAGCCAAGGTCGCAACTAAGTGGATCCCGAAAGGTGGAAGACGACGCCAAGGCAGACCAAGAAAGCGCTGGCGTGACGACCTAGAAGAACCTGGGTGAAGACACCCAGGTTATAAGTATCGGGAAACACAGACTCTGGCAAAGAATTCCATTCCTTGTTGAATTATGTACACATTTGCTGTTATAAATAAGAACTCCAGTGACGCAGGCAAAAAAGTAATTTTAGTTGAAAAGGGACAGCGGTTAGCTCATTACCATGGACGTTTTTACGAATGCCGCCGAAATCACTTCAGTTTGCCAGGAATGGATTTCGCGGGTGACTTGTTCATTGATTTTTACCCAAATTACTGGAGACCCTTGATACAAGACCGCAGCTCTTGTAAGATCTACAGAAAAACAAGTAATATTATTAAAAACATATTTTTTATATATGTTTTTAACGCGCGAACGTTAAGGCACGCGCTTTAAAAACAAATATTAATAGTTATACGAACCATATCTTACCTACGAGTATGACTACGAGGACGACTATTAAGGTACAAGTTGGCAGCCGATTTCAAGGAGCAGTTGCTGCCAACGTGTCGCAACGTTACAGCTCGTTCACACATAGTCTCCGTTTTACTGTTCCGTTTTTTTTCATAGATGGTGTATGGAGTTGTATGAGCGACTTCACATATGACACAGTATTCAGTATATAGTAAAAAATTTAGATCCGTTAAATTATGACACTCCGTTTTGTCATCGAATACTGGATGAACGGAATATGTATCCGTCATGTATCCGTACAACTTTACTGGATATGAACTGTGCGTGGGTTAAGGGGGTATACTGCGAATTTGCGTGTGAACATCGTATCCAGTAATGACGGATACGTTACGGTGTCTATGTGTGAACGGGCTGTTACGTCGTAGCGACAGTACTATGATTATCGTCTACCGCTTGGTATGGAGCTATGACAACACGCGGCAACATGTCGCCTGCAGCTGCTGCCTGCAGTCGGATACTAACGTGCACCTTTAAGTCTTAGCAGTTCACTTGGTAAACGGTTACCGTAGTCTATACACGCTTTTGACATAGAGATAGAGACATAGATAAAAAGCCTCATGTGCCTGTAATATAATATTTAATATTCTGTCGGAGTACAAAAATCATAGAGTGTACAGTCAAACTAAAATGTGATTTACACAAAGTCGCTTTTCATTCGCAGGTAGGTAAGTAGTTTAGTTAATAAATAATTAGGTTTTAAGCAAGATTGCAATTGACTTGGTACAAAGTAACTATAAATTTCTATCATTACTAAAATAGATGAATTTAAATCTAAAACGCAAGCCTAAACAATCAGATAATAGCGGTTTTTTTTTTTTTATTTAGCAGATTTTTGTTTACAACATCTATCTAAGTAACTGTAGCAAATTCAAGATGGAAAATTCGATAACGGTACCAAATTATTTATGGGCCGGTTCACGATGTAACAACACCCAGCTTACGAGCGAAGTATTTTTTCCGTATCTGTCAAACTCAAAAAAGTTTTATTTATTAGAATACTTTTTCAACACACTTGCTTATAAAGTCGCTCTATGGTCATCGCAATTAGGCACAGAATGATACCCATAATCAAACTATGACTTTTTCATTGCTATAACTCATATTTATAGTTTTTTTTTTTGTTATTTTATTCACAAGTGTGTTAAAAAACGTCGTATAATATACGTGTGTATTGATGATTACCGTCCTCAATAGCGCCTCAGCGGTAATCACCAATGTTACACACTAGTACCATAATAAAGTGTTTTGCAAGCTTGGTGAATTTTGGTAGAGATGAACCATTCTAACACTGCACCACATTGTCATAGATTTTAGTTTGAATACTATAGCAATTTTTGGAGTGAGGCGTGCATTTTTAAACTGGTTTATCTCTACCATATTCAAATTCTATTTTTTTTTAATATATTTAGCCAAATTGCTTCGGTGGTTGTCGAGTTATAGAGGAACAAACATCCATCCAAACTTTTACATTTACACTAATATTATGTGATTAGTATGAAATTCTTATTCTTTGACGACCGATGTGGCGCAGCGGACGCAGCTCCGCCTGCGACGCGGAGGTTGTGGATACGATTCCCGCCTCGGGTCAAATGTTTGTACAATCTACAATTATTTGTGCCGGGTGTTCTTGGTATTTTCAATATATAATAAAAAAAACTATCTATGTATTATATTGTATTAAGTATATTATATCAATCATCTAGTACCCATAACACAGCAATGTTTTACAGCAGTTTACCTTGGGGCTAGATGATGCTGTGTGGATTGTTCAGGATTATTTATTTATTTATTTATTTATTAGTTTGATTATTAATTAGTTATTAAGTGTGATTTGTAGTCATGCCACTCCTTGATGAAGTAGGTATGAAGCAGTGGACGTCTACTTGGCTGATTGACGGTCTTCAATAGTAATAATATTTCCACTGCTGGGACTACAAAAAAACTAAAAAAAAACCTAATATCTTTCTAGTTACAACTTACTTTTTATCTAAAGTGACTTGAAAGTGACACCACTTATTTGGTCGACTGTACCCTAAGTAGGGTCTTTCATGATGTACGGTACCTCACAAAACTCATACTAATTCAGGATGTGACGAGATTCACACTTATCCCTCGCAGGCCCTTAATGACGTCACATGACAGCTATCTGTCACATGGCAGCCCTTCTGTTATCTCTACCCTTGACCTTTGCTAGACTTGGGGAGCAAAGGGCTTTTGTGATAAGATTTTACGCGAAATTGCTTTAAGATTTAGGTAAACAGCGTTTGTAATAGCTAACTAGAGAGTTGCCACCTCTATTTCCGTGGTTGCCACTTATCATAACTACTCACCTCTGTATTACAAATTAATATTACTTATTATTAATTCGTAAGTTGTGTGGTAACTTTGAGATGACCGTCCTGATAAATGTTTTTTTAGTAATAAGAGCACTGTTTGTGTTTTTGTGTGTGTTTGTGTCTGTATGTTTTAAACTGAAAGAAAGAAAGAAAGAACACTTTATTAGGTACATTTTTACATACATTAGGTAGGTACTAATTATACGTATCTACTTATGTCTAACTGGAGTCCTTTCAAATCAAGGTACACCATACTAAAAAATAAAAATAAAAACTGGCAGGTACACATAAAAAGTAGATAGGAAACTGAATAAAAAACAATTAATAAAAAAATTGTTTTTGAAAAAAAAAACGCAGTGTGATAACAGTATTTCGTCATTTCTAAAGCGCAAAACGCGCAAGAGGCGGGTCGGGCGCGGATCCCTTTTTTGTTTAATTAGTAGGTATAAACGACAGTGATGACAAACCATGGAAAGCGTGCGCGGGTTGGGCGCGGGTCGGGTGCGGGTTTTGCGCTTAATCGTGTCAGTATTCCTCTGAACCAAAATACAGTAATGCAAGCATTTCTGTATTACATTATTTTACAAACATTATTTTTGAAATTAGGTAATAATGGTTTTACTTTATTACTTTTCTTACTGCTCCGTGGAAAATTTTGATAAGAACAAAACACGTTTAAAAACACGTTTATTGACCCTCAAAATCATACGTTAACATACATACCTAATACATAAAAAAAAACACCATGAACTAGGTAAGCTTAAGGGTCAAAAGGTCCTTTTTTTTTTTTTTTTTTTTTTTTTGTTAACGGGGAGGAATCTGCATCCAGACATCCCGTCGCATAAGGGTACGACGGGGGTGTGTGAGGTTGTCGGACTCGACGACTCACTAAACCATCCCCGGTGGCCAGCCTCGATGCATGCCAAGGGGCTTCAAAAGGTCCTGTCTCAGCAAAAGCTGCACCGCGTACGCAGGAGGTAGCGGAGCAGCACTGCTATTCTGACATTCTGATAAGATAATAGCAGAGTCATATCACAAAGAACTCTTAGCAACTAGTGTTCTAAGAAAACATTAAATTCAAAGAGCTTTGAAAGGTTTCCCGATGTTTGTTGTTATACCGATCGATAACGATAGGGTTCCATGATGGAGACTTTAGTATCAGGATTCGAAAATTTTATAAACTATATTTGTAAGACTTTTTTTCTATTTTATCTATAAAAGTATAGCGAAAACCACACCCTAACTTTTTTGATTAGCGTTCGTTAATTACTTTTTTTAGCCTAAAAGTTGTACCTACTTCCATTATTATTAACCTCTAAGGTGGCATGTTTTAGTTAGAACAAACCCTGTAAAAATATAAAATTTATAAACTTTTTTAGCGGCAGAAATAGGTATGGTGGTAGTCCTTCCCCGGACGAGCTCTATCACAGAGAGCTCTACTACTCTTAGTTCAAGGAAGGTTTTAAAAGCTATTTCTATTCTTGTGTCTATTCACAATAACGTTTTAGGTAACATAGTGAGTGATGAGCTTTGAAACCCTACACGCCTGTTATCGCCCACACATACTGCGAAAAAAGTTGTTAGCTCACAATAAAAATAGCACAATTACCTGTCTCATTATAAGCCACTAGCGGCTTGTCCTGGCTTTGCATGGACATAAAATATAGCCTATGCTACTCTGGGATAACGTAGCATTCTAATGGTGAAACAATTTTTGAAATCGGATCAGTAGCTTTTGAGTTTAGTCGTAACAAACAAAATAAAATAATACAAATCTTTCCTCTCTATAATATTAGTATAGAAGTATAGATAACACTGAACCTGAACATTGAGGCGATATTGATTTATGCTAACCTGGTGTATGACTTTTGAGCAAGATTCCGTCTTTGTAGGTAACACCGCAGTGTCAGTATTCTGCCTCCAAGCAGTAGTGTGTAAGCATTATTGTGTATAGGTTTCAGGGCACTGTAGCAAATGAAATTACTGAGCAAAAATTACGGAGCGTTCGTGACTTAGCTGGCTAAGTTGTTCTTCAGGTCAACGAAGTTAAGCGCTGTTCCGCGTAAGATACAAAATGAAAAATCTCTAGTACTATTCCGCTTAACCTTTTAACTAATGAGGTCACACAGTTACCACAGTTAACCTCAAAAGAAAAATATCGACACTTGTTTCATCCCTCCACGGGACATCATCTGGACCATCGACTCGTTGTCTAGCAGACGTGTTGCTCCGTCGAGGGCTGGAGCCAAAGCTTTTTCGTTTTTTATCTTGTAATGGATTTCCGCAAAGTAACGCCTGAATCTATCAATTAATTATCTGTTCCGCGTAGTCACTATCTGGACGGGCAATTTGAATTGAGCGCTCTCGTGCTTCGGAGGGCACTTTAAGCATGGTCCCAGCTTTTTCAAAGTTGTTAGGCTATGACAGAGGCCTTCGGGCGGCCTAAAAACTATGTCACCAGAGTTGGCCACTGACTCATACTAACTTGCTTATTAAATTCCATATTTTATGTAATGTTACTTGCCGACATAGTGTGTGAAACTGGCAAGAATTTCCAAAGGAAAATCTGTGAAAATGGAAAAGCGAGACGGTATGGGCGGTTGCAATGGGTAATTCTCAATGCGATTTGCGGTAGATTGGAGCAAGTGCGGTATGGGGAACATTTTGTTCATTTTGCGGAACATTTACCCTCCTAGACTAGTAAATGAGTTTCAACACTAGTTTTGTAAGGTACTAGCGATCTGCCCTGGTTTTGCATGGGTTCTTTAACTATATGTATAGGTAAATCAAATCAAATCAAACCAATCAAATCAAAAGTGCTTTAATTATTTGAATCGCATGGATTACTTTGAAACGTCTTACAAGTAGGAAAATTTACGCCAGTTCCAAAGCGCCCATGCGGTTAAAGAACTGGCAACAACACCGGCATGTAGAAAAAGCAATAGGAACTCATTCCTATTGCTTTTTCTGCATGATTCTAGCTATTGTTTTAGATGCCGAGTAGAGTTGGAGCACATTCGTGCCAAGCTATTATATTATCTTTTTTTAAAATAGGTACTTACTTAAACCCACTTACTGTCTGACTTACCTTGTCTAGTCTTATTTTCCTTTTATGAGTGTGTGTCAATTAAACAAATTCTTATTTTATTTTGATTCCAAATAATCGGTTATTTAAGAATGTCAAACGATTTTTTGTAATAAGGCCACAAACTGGTGCTTTTACCTCCGGTTGGTACGTGCAGCGTTGCTTATGGGTTACTCGATAACAGGGACTGCTGATATTAAATACCCGTTTCATGAGGGAGGAAACCTTTGTTTTTGCTATTCAATGTACTAGAACTTAGCCGTGTTATAGTGTTTTTTTCTATTCGATGTGCTAGGATCGTAACCGTGGTTTTTTGAGCACCTATGCAATAAGCACCAAAGGTATTTTGACGTGGTGCATAAATGGGAACAAAAATATAATTTAATTTCATTCCCAAATGAGCACCTACGGTGCGGCAGCTTCTAGTCATCATCATCATCATCATCATTGGCCTATAAGTATATTTCAGACGGTTTAAACAGTGTCCGTACTAAGATTACACTTTTTCTGGTGGCTATAACTATCGCAGGTGAAGTGACCTCTCCACACTGCCTGGGACGCGATTGAGAAAAACGTAGGTTTGCCCAGCGCCTACGCCACCCACTCGACTCTAGCTGGTACACTTTTATTTTTATATCGAACGCCTTGCAGTCATGTCCGCATTGAGATTTATACAAACTTCATTAACCCGCTTTGTTTTCTAGTTGAGTTTGGAAGTTCTGTACCTGTACACTATAAGAGGAGTAACACTACCCGTACACTATAAGAGACTACTACACACTAACAGTACACTATAAGAGAGTACCTGTACACTATAAGCTCCAGCAATTTGGGCGTGTTCATACGTTTTAAAAGTTGGAACAGTGACCTCTCAAGCAAGAGTGACTCTAGACTTAAGATTATCGTACTTAATAATTATAAATGTGAAAGTCTGGCGTGTGGTGTGTGTGTGTGTGAATGTTTGTTACCACGTATCTCCGTGGTGACTTTACCGATTGTGATGAAATTTGGAATGTAGATGGCTTAAATTCTGGAATAATACAAATACTACTTTTTATCTAGAAAAAATGTACTATTCCTGTAAGATAGGATAAAAATGCTAAAACGCGGGTGATGCGCGGGTTAGCTCGTTTAAAAGAAAATGATGTGATGTAGGACTACTACTACTCGGAATCAAGACGGATTGGATGATTTTGACCTTTTAGTACTTGAATATGCAGGTTTTCTTCCGACGTTTTAATCCACCGTAAACTAATCTTGCACGACTGGTTTAGAACCACGCATAATAAAGTATACCCAACTACTCTTGAAGCGCTAAACTACTGCACCTATAATATTCATAGGTGTCTAACGTAAACGTTATGATATTATTAGGGTTAGTAGCAAATTGCATTAGTAGTTTTTTTATACTACTAAAGTGGTAACCAAGCGTACGGCCCACTTTAGTGGTCAGTGGTTACCGTAGCCTATGTACGCTTGCAACATCATAGATATCGCTTGCGTGTTACCACCCTGATATGTTAGATGGATAGTTTCATGTGCCTGTAATTTCACCGGAAACCATACCCTTCGAACCGGAACAGAGCAATGCGAGCATTACTTGGCGGCAGAAATAGGTGTGGATGATGCAATACTTCGACTTTGAATAACGTGTGAAGGTTCACTAAGACATAAAGAACAAAAATCGCGATAGAAATGGAAAAAAAGGTCAGCATAGACTAGTTTTTGAATCTTGTTTGTCGTTTTCTTTTTCAATGTTCCTTTTTTGTGTAAGCTTCCACGCTGTTCTGTCGGCATGAGTCTGGGACATGTCCTTGCAGCTCAGAAGAGCATTGACTGGATGGTCTTATCATTGTCTTGGTAAAAGGCTGCCTTTTCCTGTCCACTTTTCTCACTACAACAGTTTTTAAGGTCTCTTTGTCCAAAATAATGAATGGATGGATCGAGCAAGACACAAAAGCGATAGGAGTGAAAGGCTTGCGAGAGAAAGCCCAGAACAGGAGGAATATACTCGACCAGGCCAAGGCCCACACTCGGCTGTAGCGCCTAGGATGATGATGATGATGATGATGTCTAAAATAAGTTAAAACTGGTCTTTTTTATTTTGGATAATTTTTGAATAAAACAGCAAAACATCCGTGGGCAAATTACTGCCAGCACGAACGCCAACTGAGATTCACTTTTGAATTTTAAATCGGATTTCAATTGACTTGGCTCCGTTCCTAATGCGTTTCATTCCTGTTAGGGACAGACTATTTCATTATACCCAACTGCATTGAAGCCAAATTATGGTGATGTGACAGTCTAGCCTTTTCATACAATCTGATCTTGATTGTCATATTTCGAATTATAACCTATGAAATTGCCGTTCTTCAGTACTGGTCATTTCAAATAGAAAAAAAGTTTGGAATGGCTTTGTATTCTAAATTCAAATTAATTTTGTTTTAAAAACATTCTAATATATTAGCACTTCACTTGGCATATTTTCATCAAATGTTCATCAATACAAACTAAACCTTATTTAACACATTCACAGAATTGATTTTGTAATACCAACAACGCAAATATTTTGAGCAAATAAACCAAGTGGTGCCAGCATCAGACTGGAATGAATTTTTGATGGTATAATCAGATGGGCGATATTGTTCTGATTTCAGAATAAAAATAATAATGCTGGACAATCCACACAGCATCAACTAGCCCCAAAGTAAGCTGCTGTTAAACAGAGCTGTGTTATGGGTACTAGATGACTGATATATACTTAATACATAAATAGATATTTTTATTATATATAGAAAATACCCAGAACACCCGGAACAAATATTTGTAGACCGTACAAACATTTGACCCGAGGCGGGAATCTCCAACCTCCGCGTCGCAGGCGAACCTGCGCCCGCTGCGCCACATCGGTGGTCACATAGTACTCGTATAGTAATTTGAAATGAATCTACTACTACGTTTATACGAAACGGTAGTATCCGTTATAGGCTAGGAGATTGCTAAGGAACGCATGGTGTGCTCATTTTATGAATGGATGGCATTACTTACAGTTACAAGGTTTAGACGCTCGAGAGAAAGAAGGATTTAGAATCACATTCGTTTAAAGGCCTTCAAGCGGCATATGGCTTACCATTTTACGTTTAAATTCACATTATTTTATAAATTATTATGTGGCTTACCTCTAAAATAAGTAAAGTAAAGTAAAAACTATATTTATTCAATAATATCACAAGGATCATTTTGAAACGTCTTAAAGCTAGGTGAATTTACGCCAGTTCCACGCGCCCCAGCCTAGAAGAATCTGGCAACAAACTCGGCTGGGTTCTTAGCTTTTTTTTGATGAGCTTCAGTGTGTGCTTTACTTTGCGATGTCATGATCGCAGTCGTGGGTTCAAAAGCTGTCGTACGACAAGTGATTTTTCGTCGAAATGTTAATTACCATTCTCGCCTGAGAATTTGTGTCGCAACAAGCTTACCATGACATTATTGCATAGAAACAAACTAAAGTTTATTTTATTGCTATAACTAATAAATTAGTCCTAATGAAGGGAGTATTGTGTGGGAAATACCAGCTGTAATGCCTCTAAATGAAGAGCTATTTCTGGAATAGCACATTGAGATAATATTATTATTATTCTAACATTACTCGCAGAACTCAAAATACATCAGAACGACTTTATTCTAAGCAGTTGTCTCGCGGTGTTAAGCGCAGTGCAGTGTCAGAACTTTAAGACTTAGAGCTTTTGACACCGCAACTGGGTCAGGTGTGACGATCAAATTCAGGCGAGTGACTTATGGACTATTTTGGATTATAAAAACAACTGAATTAAATAGAAAACAATTCCTATACAACAACACAACAAATACACAACAACAATACACAACAACAATATACATACACAACGGGAAATACCCTCTATTATTTTTGCGTTACATCAATAAGTTTTGACAAGTTTCTTTCTGATAATGTATTTAATATGACAAAGGTATACCTCTCCTGGGGTATGTCAGCAAGTGACAAGACAATCAAGACCACGCCTGACTATAACAGATGCAGTGCCACATAAAGCTTATAGTTATTAAGTGTTTGCGTGGCACTGCACTGCGCTTATCACCCCGGGACATTGTTGTTAAGTCTCTTTCGCCCAGTAATTTCACTTGCTACAGTGCCCTTCAAACCTGTTTAAGTTTGAAGGTTACTGTTTAGTAATGCTTGCACACTACAGCTTGGAGGTAAAATATCTGACATTTCGGTGGTACTACTCACCAAACGGACTCTTGCTGAAAAGTCCTACCACCAGGTAAAGGTTAGTGACAAGATATTCAAACATAAACACCTTGACATCTGGTGTAAAAATAAGGATACATTAGGATAGGAATAGGCTATGACAGGCGGCCTTAACTCCGTCACCAAAGTTTTACTTAATTTTTTATTTATTTTTCGTAATTATGTCCCTTGACGTCATTAAGAATACCTTTATGTGATTCAAAAGTTTGAGTATGAATATATACAGGGTCATTTATTATCAACCTGACAAATTTAAGGGATAGGTTCCACCCTTAAAAAAGATATATGTACCTATAATTTTTTTTTGTGTATCGTTTGTCTTAAAAATCCCAAGTGAACAAAAAAAATCGATTACGTTTTCTGCGCAATTATTATTTATCATTGTTGGGAATCGAGTTAAGCGGCGCAATAATGAAATATTCGAGTGTGTGCGCCCCGTAGCGAGTCATTGACGCAGGTCAAGGACGCGCGGGTTATTGACCCGCGGTTCATTGACGCGCGGATCACTGACACGTGCCGAGCGCTGCCTTTTCGATTTCAAACAAGGATAACTAATTATTAAGCAGAATTACGTAATTATTTGTTTTTATAAAAAAAAAATGTTTAGAAAAAAAAGTACATGTATTTTTTTTATGTGTGGAACCTATCCCATAACATAAGTTTGTCAGGTTGTTAATGAATGACCTTATATATCAATAGGAATATGAAAAGTTCGCCACTTACACGAACTTACATACCTATTTAGGCTAGGAATCCTCAAATCTCTACTAAAATAACAATACAAGAGACTTGAAAAAAATCGGACAAAATCGTGCGTCGTTCTAGCTTAATAATAAAACGATGTTAAAAGTACTTTACTAAAATAATAGTCCAATAATAAATCAAGCCAACACATACAATCACAAAAAGACGTTTCTGAAATTCCACTTGACTATCCAGACTAGTCTTTATTTCCACAAACTCCTTTAAAATAGAGATAAATTTTCCGTTATGCTTTAGACCCAAATAGTGGCAGACGTTGATATATAAAAATTTATCGTACGAATAAGAAGGGGCGGTAAAACCATTGTAAAAGAAACAGTAATATTTTTGCATTCAATGATATTATTAGACGTTCCTACATTATAGTTTGGCTTAGATATTCTTAAGCATACAGGATTTGTTTCATAATAAGTTACAGACGGGAACCCATTTAACAAAACCATGAACAAAAAAAAACAATTTAGTCAGAACCGTAACTTACTACATTTAATTCTCATCTCCGGACATCTCCGGTCGGTCGCCCGACGCAGCACGACGCTGCTGATAATCTCTAACAATATTATAATAAAGAGGCATCATTTTTTTATAGTTTTTTATGGGCCCATTAGATCTATATACGATGTTTGTTCCTCTATAATTCGATAACCACTGAACCGATTTGGCTGAACTTAAAAACATAGACAGATAATAAGACAATTGTCTTATTTTGGAAGGACAGTAAAACTATTAACTGAAAAGTTTTGCAAATGGTAACATTTAATGTGTAAAATCTTAGACAAACGGTTTGAGAACACTGAGCTAGGTAAATTAGCAATACTTATCTAAAATAGTTTAGCTATATGCTACATTAATCCCGTAACTCAACTTGTTTAGTTATTTGTTACACTAGTTATGCTGTCACTAATTTTATGTAACTGGTAGACAAAGTTTTGTTTACTTTAAGCGAATCTTTTTTTTCAATGAAAAGGTACTTTTTATCTTGGAAAAAAGATACAGTTCCCGAGTTCCAAGCGAACAAAGTTGCTGGCAACAGCTAGTTTAGAAATATATTGACCTAAGTAAATAGTTCTAGCGCTCTTGACGCAAGAAGATGGCGTAGGTTATTTATTTTAAAAGCGTAGATTTCCCATCTTTAGAGCACGTATCTCGAATCGATCTTGGGTTACTGGTTCGTGGATTTACTATGTCAGAGGCAGTTAAGAGATATTGCCGGCACATAACGATGAAACTGCTGCTATCTCGGCTAATGACGTAACTTATGGAACAACTTATGGTGAAACTGATTGCCCTGTGTATTTATGATAGCTTATTAGCTTGCGTGGCTAGTCATAGTGAAATAACAGCGATAAATATTACACATGCTGGTAATTTAACGTCTGTGTACTGCAAGTAAAATTACTGGGCGAAAGAGAGTAAACAACAATGTCTCGGGGTGATAAGCGCAGTGCAGTGCCACGCAAACACTTAAAAACTTTAAGCTTTGGGTGGCACTGCATCTGTAACAGTCAGGAGTCAGGTGTAGTGCTTAACATCAGGTGGGCGAATTGATTTTGCACAATGGCTTACCATCTTGTGGGCCGTACGCTTGGTTGTCACTTTAGTTGTTTACAAAAAAAAGTAGCTAGTTATGCTACCGGCCAGTAGGATAGTCACAACATTAAACACATGAAAGTGCAACGATGCACTTTTGCACCTGCACGGTCGGCCGCGTTATCTCGACCGCCTACGCGATCTGTGCCTCACGGCTCGTAGTAATAAGATTTGGATAAGCATTCGTTCAGAGAATAAACTTCGTCTCAGACGTTTCAATCAATTTAATTTGTGAATATTATTTTCGTCAATTTAAGTTTAAATCTTAGTTTTTAAAAACCTATGTAACGTTCCCGTTACCTTTACTAGCTTGCAGTTTGTTACTGCATTGTATCTATACGAATGATTTGCCTAACTAAGAAACATCTAGTGACGTGACTCGGCAGCTGACACAAGAATACTAACTTTAAATTAGTAGCTGGTTAGTTGTTTTATCATTTATCGATAACTTTAATAACTTACGAAGCGAGCGGGTTTAGTCACAACCTATTCAGTACAAAGTGTTCATCATCATCATGACAGCCTTTTAATGTTCCCACTGATGGGACACTATATAATTATATATAGTGTCCCTAATATGATAATAATTACAAAGTGTTCAATAAATAAAATTTATAAACTGCTACCTGTTTGTACAAGGCAGACCTTAAACAAACTGTGTTTTGAACGAAAAAACAAAAAAAAGGCTAATATAAAATTAAAGACAAACCTATTTTTTTTTTAAATGTTTGCCGGTTTTTATTTATTTATTTAGGCTTTTATTACTTAAAGAAACCAAATTTTAAAGAACTTTTTGAGGTTTAAAGCAGTTTTACAAGCTGCAACTGAACCAATGACAGTTTACAGACAAGAGTAGTAGAGTTCTTTGTAAGAGTAGTAGAGTTCTTTGTGATAGAGCTCGTCCGGGGAAGGACTACCACCATACCTATTTCTGCCGCCAAGCAGTAATAATACGCCAAGCAGTAATGCTCGCATTGCTGTGTTCCGGTTCGAAGGGTATGGTTTCCGGTAAAATTTCAGGTACATGAGACTTACCATCTAAGGTCTCAGGGTGGTAACACGCAAGTGATATCTATGATGTTGCATGCGTACATAGGCTACGGTAACCGCTGACCATCAAGTAGGCCGTACGCTTGGTTACCACTTTAGTAGTATAAAAAAAAAAAGTTTTATTCTCGTTTCTATGAACCAAGCGTAACTTTTAATAAACCTGAAACCAAGGCCATTCCGTGCATTTATTTAAAAAGCCATAGTTCTGAAAGCCTGAACGCTTCATAGCTGACTGGCTGCATATTACATACATACATACAATGAAGCTACCTGCGCGATATCAAAGAGTGCAGTGAAGCGGCCAGCCGGAACAGCCAATTTCGATTCGCCTTTAGATAGTTATAATAGATTTTTATCATAAACTATCTTTTATACTATACGTAATACATAACTGTACATAAGTTTTGTTTTACGTTAGATAAATAATGAAGAATAAATATATTATTAACGGTAATTTACCACAGGTATTTGTCATTATGAACATGGTCACGGGTGCTAAGGAAAAACGCTTCGAAATAACTTCGAAACGTCAGCATAATGACAAAATGATTTCTAATCACAAAGCTTCAACCTTTGGCTTCAACTATTTTACGATAAATCAATTATTCCGTTGGCATCGTGGGTACATACATTGGCGGAGTTATCTCAACACCTTTGGATATGTTAGGACACTGAAGAAAGTGATGGTTGGAGAGATTTGGTGAAGAGTAGTAGAGTTCTCTGTGATAGAGGTCGTCCGGGGAAGGACTACCACCATACCTATTTCTGCCGCCAAGCAGTAATGCTCGCATTGCTGTGTTCCGGTGTGAAGGTTATGGTTTCCGGTGAAATTACTGGCACATGAGGCTTTTGATCTTAGCCTCAAGGTGGCAACCCGCGAGTGATACCTCTGGTATTGCAAGCGTACATAGGCTGCGGTAACCGCTTACCATCTTGTGGGCCGTAAGCTTGGTTGCCACTACAGTTGTATAAAAAAAAAAGACCTTTTCCCTCACTGGGAAGAAATAGCTTAGTAACAAAAAAATCCAAGACTCTGTACTAAACAAATAAACCTGCAAAAGCGTAAGCACACAGTGACTTTTGAACTTACTGTGACAGTGCCATAGAGTATCTGCAGCGTCTACAACTATTATAATTTTAATCTTCAATATAATGTATAATTGTTATAAATTAGGTATACCATAATAAGTTTAAATTTAAGTTATAGATATTACTATGTACGCCACCGTCCTCATTTGTTCTTTCTTTTCCAATCCATCCTAAGGTTGCCTGGAAGAGATCGCTTTTAGTGATAAGGCCGCCCATTGTTACACTTTTATGAAAATGTTTTTATCATTTCTGTATTTATTTTTTAAGGTGTACAATAAAGAGATATCTATCTATCTATCTATCTATCTAATATATAGTAATCATCCTAACCGGTTTTGGCTACAGGGACTTGGTTTTTTTGACTATATCTATGGGCTTGAGTGTTTAGCTCGCATATGGCTGATATAATATAAAAAAACAACTTTAATAAATCACGTGATCAAACATCAAGTATCTGCAACCTCTTAACTTGAGGCCTATAGATCAGAGAAATAAAACTGGGCTGTCATCAATTATGCTAGCCACAGACAATCGTAAGACGACATTAACTACGCAGTTAAGTGTCCTTTAGACCCTTAAATTCGCCGTCAAGAGCCCTTTAATTTTGTGGGTGTAGCACCTTTGTTTAAGGACCCTGTACTTTATGGAATAATCGAAACATATCGAATATTTACTGCTTTATTGAATATCGATCAATGAGTAGCAGTGAATCCAATAAAATAATACTAGAGTTAGGAATGAGTTGAGTGGTAGCAGGTCAATAAATAGATAAACTTAAGGTGGAATTTCAGTTACATTTATTATTACGACGACTGATGTGGCGCAGCGGGCGCAGGTCCGCCTGCGACGCAGAGGTTGCGGGTTCGATTCCCGCCTCGGGACTAATGTTTGTACGATCTACAAATATTTGTTCCGGGTGTTCTGGGTATTTTCTATATATTATAATAAAAAATATCTATCTATGTATTGTATTGTGCTAAATTATATCAGTCATCTAGTACCCATTTTTTTTTTTTGTTAACGTGGGCAAAAATGCATTTACGCATACCCATCTGCGGGGGAAGCAGACGGGCTATGTCGGACTCTCCGTCGCAGATTGCGACGTCCTACCGACTAAAAAAGCCCACGATGTCAACAACGACTGTTGGATAGAGCTGCGGGACCGTTTGCAAACTCTCCGCGGCTCTGTCCGCCGACGACCGCCTATAGGCGGACCCACCTCCTGACGACGCGTCGGAACATTGACGCGTCGCCCACTCGCAAGGGCTAAATTTCACCTAATGGTGAGGAGTGGCGGGTGTCCCCACATCCACCACTCCAGGCCCTCCAGTTAAAGACGGAGAGCGAGCCCGCCTGGCTCGCCTCCGTCTTTGCTCCCTCCGGATCGGGAGAGAAAGAGGATCTCTCTCCCTGTTTAACAGCAGCTTACCACCTTGGGGCTAGATGATGCTGTGTGGATTGTCCAGCATTATTTATATAATTTATTTATTTATTAGAAATATTCACATTCCTAAAAGGTACAAAAGTAGTATAATATTTTTTACACTGGTAAGTTTAAATACTAAATGACATATTTTCAAACTTTCGCATTTAAATTAAGAAACTAGCGTGGTTTTTTTTATAAAATACTAGTAGACCCCGGCGCGGTTTCACTCGCGCTTTTTTTTAGCAATTTTTTACACCCTGTATATTTTCTCTCCGTTTAAACTTTTCCTGGACTCTAACAAACATTTCAAGGCCAAAATCAGCCAAATCGGTTAAGCCGTTCTCGAGTTTTAGCGAGCCTTCAGCAATTCATTTTTATATTTAAAAAAGATTTATGCATAAAAAATATAAAATATAGATCTTTATTGATGTTCATTATATTAAAAACTGGAAAAGAAACGAAGTAATACTAATAAATTTATGAGATCCACAAAGGTCACCCTTGTTAGACTTCGACTCTTATTATTTGCATAATAGTCCGTACGTACCCTACTCTAACTATTATTTACCCATTCGACGCAATTACAAACTTCGTAGCAATTACGTAGCAACCCGTAGAATCGTAGCATCCATTAGTTATTTTGTAGCGGCTCTACGAATTGTCGTACACTGTTATCTACCTACGACAATTCGTAGAGCCTATTCTCTTTAATTGGATTCCGCCGCATTCGATTATATCGGCACCGTAGAGTGCTAAACCCAGCTGTAGTGTGACAACTCCGTAGTTACGTCAAGTATGCAATTACGTAAGCAAATAAAAAAAAAAAGATTGTTTTGACCCAGCAAGCGAAGCGTCTTAGACCGTCTCTCTTCTCTCTTAGCCGTCAAGATTGGCTAAAAATGCTTTTGTCTCTCAGTCACTCTGTCAGTCAGTCTGTCCGGCTGTTTTCGCCTACAGGTCGCATTTTTCAACCAAAATGATTAAATCTTGGTATTATTATTTATTATTTAGCCATCACTGTCCCACTGCAGGGCAAAGGCCTCCCTCCCTTTCTTCCACTCTTCGCGATCTAACGCCGTGACAGGCCATGAGCTTATATGCGAGTCAAGTTCGTCCCGCCATCTCATCCTGGTATGACTTTAGAGAATTTATTTGTCGTCAGGAATTTTGGAATAAGCATTATACCTATTACATGCAAAATATTTTAAATTATATTTAAAAAAGTGGTATATTTTGTATAATATGTTTATTTAAATGACTTTAAAAGGGGCTAAAGTCTCCTAGTTACTTAGATCTAGAGTTGTAATGTGCTAGACTGTGTTTAGTTATGTTATGTGTTTATCTATACTAATATTATAAAGAGGAAAGATTTGTATTTTTGTATGTTTGTATTTTTGTGTGTTACGAATAAACTCAAAAACTACAGGTTCGATTAAAAAAAATATTTCACCATTAGAAGGCTACATTATTCCCGAGTAACATAGGCTATATTTATTACTAGCGACCCGCCCCGCCCCGCCCGCGCGAAGCTGGAACGGACTGCTAGTGTTGAATAAAGAACTTTTAAAACAAAACTAGTTCGGGAACCTATGGATTCATAAACAAATCTGTATCTATTATTTATTTTATACAACTGTAGTGGCAACCAAGCGTACGGCCCACAAGAAAAAAAAAAAAAACATATTATACATTGGAGCTCTACCTATGTTATTACTACTCCTAACCAGCACATAGTTAATGACGCGTCGGTGCGTGTAGGCACGTTCCAATCAGGAGAGTACTTCTGTTTATTATGGTTATCATCTGATTCTCTCATTCGTAGAACACAGACTCAATACCTTAGGCATGATTATGGATACGGTTTTTGCCTGGTGCTGGACCGTTTAATAATAAATCAAATCAAATGGAAGTAACTATCGTACCTATTTCTGCTACCAAGCAAAGTAGGTAGGACTACTCAACTTAATTATACACTCAAAAGTATATCAGTGAATGAATAAATGAATTAATGAATTATTTCATCATGACAGCCTTCTAATGTTCCCACTGCGAGGACACTGGCCTACTCTCAGGCGAGAGTGATTAGGTCTTAATCCACCACGCGGACCCAATGGGGATTGGTGGATGGCACATGTCTTTCGAATTTTTTTTTAGTTCTTGGACATGCCGGTTTCCTCACGATGTTTTCCTTCACCGTATGAGCACTGGCATTGCGAACATAAATTTTTCGTAGCGAAAAATCCATTGGTGCACGACCGGATTCGAACCCACGACCTTAGAATCGGAAGGCGGGGTCACTACCACTAGACCACCAGTGCTTTAATGAATTATTTATTCTCAGAATAAGGGTGTTTATAATTAAGTTCATAAATTAAAGTATCAGTCCCACATATTCAACTGTATTATTAGCACGCGAAGTATTTTTTTACACGGCAATATTAAACCTACTTGATTTTCAAAAAAAATAATGCAAAGGTTCATTGAAAATGTTAAAGTGAGAATAGAATAGAATAGAATAGAATAGAAAAATATTTATTTAACGCCACACAATTAACATAATAATAAAAATAACAATAAGAATTAAAACTTAACTATTGTGACGAAAAAAAGGCAGCCACTCAGCATGACATGTATTACAATACATGTCAGAGAAAATAACGAATGATGTATAACCTAATTTTCTGAAATTACACCATGAGATCTTTGTCTCATCAGACAACACAAGGAATTCCTCTGGTATTGAAGCGTCCTTAAAATATTATACCCGCTTGCCAACAGGTGCGAGGAATGCTTTTTAACTACACTAAACCAAGTTACATGTAAGCTACATGTTAAGTACAAATAAGTCTATAATTAAGTTTTACTTTTGTTCAAGAAAATAAAACTGAAAATAAATCGTTTGCTTTTATTTTCAACCATTTGTTGCATCTAAATTTAAAACTAGAACTTGTTTACCAAAATAAGTTTTTTTTTTACAAGTCCTCAAAAAAATTAACTTTTATTTTGTGCCAATCTGAATTGCCTTATAAAAATAAAATTGTTCGTTCTTTATGAAATAACGTATCGTGTGAGTCGTATTAAGAGATGTTTTTGTTCTAGCTAAGATTCAAAGACACACCTTGAACATTTCCAATTAAAAACCTATTGTAGTGCAAATGCTAAGCAAATGTTTGGAATCAATTAATTTCTAACTAGGTAAAAGGTTTAAGCATTAGTTTCTTATTATTTTATTAAAGTCCTCACAGTTGTACCATCTAACGTTAACGTCTAATTGTTCGACGACGATTGAACAATCTGACGTTAACGTTAGATTATTAATAGTTAGATATTGGGAGACCCAAGACCACATGGAAAGATTTGTTGCGCAAAGATATGGTGGCATGCAATGTTTCGGACGAAGATGTCGAGGATAGAGCGAAGTGGAAGAAAAATTGTAGGAAGGCTGACCCCACCACCATGTGGGATAAATAGTCAGGAAGAGAGAGAGAGAGAGAGTTAGATGATGCAACTCACCCTTAAACTAAATTTATGACCTGTGTGTGTCAATTTATTCGATTTGTTATGTGATGACCCGTTTAACACTTTTTTTAGTATCGCTAGAAAACTTAAAATTTCACCTCCATTTCAGTTTAAAGTTTTTGCTTTATGCCAACAGTTTCTATTACATCATTGCAATAAACTAGCTATAAGTACGATAGCGTTAAAAACTGGTGTACACAGCGCACAGGTCAAATTGAAGCTACCTTCCAGCATTTGCTTTCATCGATATCATTAGATTGATTGAGGTAGATACCGAGAAATAGGGGATGATCGCTTTAAATAATACTGCCTTGAGTTTTGATTATGGAGATTTATAATCATTTCAGATGTCTCTGTTACTAAAGCAACGTTGGAATTCCTTGCCATCTCTAATATTAATAATAAAATTAAAATGACAAAGACGATGCGAGTGATTCTGATTATAACAAGTCTTAAAAGCATTTCAATAGTTAAAATAATAATGTGGATAAAACTTAATATTTTGGGCTATTCCCAGTAGTCTTACCGAGTTGTCTTACCAGTCGGACTACTGGGAATTTTCTTCCCAACAGATTTACCAGTAAGACTACTAGGAAATTTGTTCCCAGTAGACTTACCAGTAAAACAAAATAATATTTTTAGGTTTCAGGTTTATGAATATTTATTTCTCAATAAGAATAACTTCACTTACATCAGAATTTCTTATAACTAACGCATAACATTTGCTGGGCTTTCGTAGGTATACTAAACAATATTTTTATATATAATATTATTTAATATAAAAATATAAATTTTATATATAACAATATTTTAATACAATCATCATCATCATGTACCTACATTAATGTAACATTTTCGGAATGTCAGTTTTGGTCCGAAATTTCGTAATTTTGTTTGACTGAACCAGCGAAGTGAAGAGTAGTAGAGTTCTTTGTGATAGAGCTCGTCCGGGGAAGGACTACCACCATACCTATTTCTGCCGCCAAGCAGTAATGTTCGCATTGTTGTGTTCCGATGTGAAGGGTTTGACATGAGGCTTTAGATCATAGACTCAAGGTGCCAACCCGCGAGTGATACCTCTGGTATTGCAAGCGTCCATAGGCTACGGTAACCGCTTACCATCTTGTGGGGCCGTACGTTTGGTTGCCACTTCAGTTTTATTAAAAAAAAACCAGCAGGTCTAAAAACTGATGCGCGAATAAAAAGGCCATCTGTAAACGGTATCAAGCAGCAAGCAATTACTGCTAATGGGTGCACTCAACCCCGACCCGTAAACTGCAGAAACTGCTCTAGATTTTATTGGAAATAAAATGTTAAATAAAATGCACATTACTCTGGTTTTTTTATAAATGCGGCTGTATGTCTTTATAGTTTTATTGCATGGCTATGATTTTGTTTATAAATGCGGCTGTATGTCTCAATAATTTTATTGCATGGCTATGATTTTTTTTACAAATGCGGCTGTATGTCTCAATAGTTTTATTGCATGGCTATGATTTTTTTTATAAATGCGGCTGTATGTCTCAATAGTTTTATAAAAGCGATAGAAACCCAGCCAGTGTTGTTGCCAGTTCTTTTACGGCATGGGCGCGTTGGAACTGGTGTTAATTTTCCTAGCTTGTAAGACGTTTCAAAGTGATCATTGTGATTATAATGAAATAAATAATTATTGATTTTGATTTTGATTTTTTGACCACTATATTACTATTGATTATTGACAAGTAGGTAGGTTCTTATGTCTCTAGCTGTTTATTAAAAACTTGTCAGCGATCTTTAGGCGAGCCCGTGTCGTGAAGATCAGTTTATGTTATCACCATCATCATAGCAGCCGATATACGTCCACTGCTGTACATAAGCCTCTCCCAAAGAGCGCGATGACGATTATGAGCCTACCACCAACTTGAGTCAACCAACTTCCTGCGACCACTTTGATGACATCGGTTCACCGAGTGTACTTTGTTTTCCAGTTCGTTTATGCTGTCATGAAAAATCCGTAATCTCCTGCAACAACCTTCATCTAATCCATGATGTGGCTTAACCCCGAGCACTTAGCGCCGTTAAAAGTACCATTCGTAGTCAGGCTATGAAGCTATGAAGGTAGCGTTTTAAATGCCAATAAACTAAGACAGCCAGTACCTATAATATCCACCAATCCATGGTCTGCGTGATGGATTAACCCAATCACTCTCCTTGGATATAGGCCAGTGTAAGTAAGTTCGTATGAGTCAGAGGCCAATTCTGGTGACAGAATTTCTAGGCCGCCCGAAGGCTTCTGTCTTGGCCTAACAATTTTAAAAATTCGGGTCCAACTGCTTAACGTTCCCTCCAAAGCACGGGAACGCTCGCTTGAATTTGCCACTGGCGGTAACCCATTCAAATGATGACTACGCGGAACAGTGCTTAATTTCGTTGATCTGTTAAGAACAAGCCAGCTACGTCACAAGCGCTCCAGTAGTCAGTAGGCCAGTAGGACACTGGCAGTTAGAACATTAGAAAATATAATGATAATTTTATATGTTAATTTTCGTGCTTTACAAAAATTTGTCCCAACTGTGTTGTGGTACCACAGTGCTTTTCTGATACATAGATCTGCATAACATAGGGAATCTTACTGTTGGGTCAAAGTCAAAGTCGAAGTCAAAAGGGCTTTATTCAATGTTAACACAAAGATCAGTAATTTACGCCAGTTCCAACGCGCCCATGCCGTAAAAGAACTGCCAACAACACAGTCTGGGTTCCTATCGCTTCAATCAAAAATTTAAGGATTTGTTTGTGATTTGATTGTACAAATTTAATGATCTATTACCAATCTACATAGGTATGACTATGGTGTAAAATACAGGTTCGTATTTCATAGCTTCAGTAGCGTAGGGAGGATTCACATCAGTGTCAGAATGCAATTACGTGCAGCGGGATATAAAGTGCAGGTTTCTACCCGGCAGTGCTTTTATTTTGACCACTTCTAAGCTCTTTGTCAACTTTGTCATTAAATCAAAGAGTATGTTTGACATCACACTAAAAATCGATATTACACTAAGTTTGTATATTTCTATTTATGATGTTACAATAGCTGAACTTCAGAAAACTAAAATTTTTTTGAGATTCCCGCGAAAATACAGTAAATTTTTATACGGTGTTCAGTGTATAAGTTCGAGAAAACTTTTACCATGAAACTCAAGAGTTGGTTCCGCTATGCTTGATTCCCGCTATGCACGGATTCTGAAATAACTAAATAAAAGTGCCGCTAGACTTTTGGAATGGCGAAATAGAAAGAAAAATATGCAAAAAGGTACACGAATAGGACCATAGTACCTACGAGTAATTCCTGCGGTGTTTTTTTTTATACTACTAAAGTGGTAACCAAGCGTACGGCCCACTTGATGGTCAGCGGTTACCGTAGCCTATGTACGCCTGCAACATCATAGATATCACTGGCGTGTTACCACCCTGAGACTTTAGATGGTAAGTCTCATGTGCCTGTAACTTCACCGGAAACCATACCCTTCGAACCGGAACACAGCAATGCGAGCATTAATTTAAAAGAAATTTTACCATAAAAGTCAACATTCTTGTAAAATCTCATTTGCCTAGTAATTTAACTGTTCAATTGATATGTTAAGCACGAACTACCAGAGTAATAATAATGTTGAATTTGTCAAAACCACCTCATCTACCACCGTATAATTAACATGTATACTTTGTAAGCTTGTTAAAGCTTTAGGTCGTCACGCAACTTCCACAATGTAAACCTAGCTTTATCATCCGTTTTATGGGCTTCGAGCGTAAATATTTATGTTCTTGACACAAACGCAGAATGTGCTTGCTTACTTTGATTTTATAGTTAGACACCTACCGTTTTATTACCGTTATTGAACCAAAAAGTTATTCCAATGTTTGTATGATAATAAACTTGGTTTTCTTATTAAAAGCAACACCGCATTTTTGTTGTTATGCTAAGGTTAAGCCAAGTGAGTTTTTGAATGATGGTTAACGTTTTGGTGAACACTAGTCTCAGAAGTTTTATCTGGTTAAACTTGTTCACCACATAATATCTACCCGTGTGTGTATATTACACTAGCAGTTCCTCCTACCAAGATTCGCACGGGTACAATGAACCCGTGCGAAGCCGGGGCGGGTCGTTGGTAACAAATATAACTCAAATTACTCAGGGCAGGGATAATGTAGCATTCAAAACTTAAATAAAAAAAATATATAATTCAAGGTAGGCAGCTAGGCAGAATTTAACGTAATGACTATAAACAATATTTCAAGACCAAAGTCAGTCAAATAGAATAGAATAGAATAGAATAGAAAAATATTTATTTAACGCCACACAATTAACATAAAAATAAAAACAACAATTTCGAGTTGGACGTAATATCGTGTGCAGCGCTCGCGTACGTGGGACGTACAAGTGGATATATGAAGATGATATATAATACTATTTCATCACGTAAAGCTAATTGGCACCCAGTAGGTAACCTACTTAGCGTCCCCCGCCTTCTCATAATTTTCTACCAGGATCTTTAGCGTAGCGTCGTTTTTGGAAGATGTGACTCAATTAATAAATTAAATTAGTGCCTATACAACTCTGCGATACGGAGGCGCTAAAATGTATGGATTCTGACACGCGGTTCCAAAAACATGTGTCCATAACACGTGTAAAACCTTTACACTTTACATCATCATGACAGGCTTCTAGTGTTGCCATAGCTTGGGCACTGGCCTACTCTAAGTTAATACTGGCCAGTGTTCGATAATCTGTTTTTAAAACGAAGTTATAATTTTTTTGCAAAACATTGTCATTTTATTTTCACACGCAAAGACATTTACCCCATCTTCAGATAAAAAAATATCTCTGAACAATGTGAATGACGGTGTAACCGTTATTTTATGAGGGTACCGCTGAGTAAAACGAGGACACGTCACATTCTTGCTACATCCATTTTCAGAAGATTTAGAAGGAACCGCTACCGGATAGATAAACTTCTAAAGAGATCGTTGACTCAACCTTATTTCAACTTGTAAGTACTGGGTTACTCAGTCTTAAAAATCAAGATTTTACAAGCAAAAACAAAGGTTCTTGAGCTGAAACTCTAAACCTTTCATAAAATTGCCTGTCTGGGGAACAACTTTAATGTTTTCCAGATTATACTTTGAAGGAAGTTTCTGACTCTTACCGGCTTACTTATTTATTAAACACTAGCGACCCGCCCTGGTTTTGCACGGGTACATAGGATACATATAAACCTTCCTCTTGAATCACTAAAAATCTGTTGCGTAGTTTTAAACATACATTAAAACAGACAGACAGCGAAAAGCGACTTTGTTTTATACTATGCAGTGATATCTATTCAAAACTTGAATATTTACAGTGCACATTCGTATTTCAAATAGAAAAACTTACTCTTGAGAATTCACGGCTATGGATATGAAAGGTAAATATTCCTATCTAGAATAAAAAAGTAGTAGGTAGGTACCTAGAGTCATGGGTTCTAATAAAATTACCTACTGGTTTAATTTAGATATTAAAAAAATATATGTGAAATTACTGAGAACAAGGGTTTAAACCTGTTCAAAGTGTACCAACATTGTTATTATTAGGTACCAAGGAAGTCAATACTAATTTTTACCTACCTATTGGAAAGCTATAAAATAATTAAGGTTGAACAAAATGAATGCAACTGCACGTACTTAACAATATTTTATGTGACAGTAAAAAACAAACGCCTAGCATTTTTTAATAGCATTTTCATTCTCGCTCGACGGTATTTGCATCGAGTTCTATATAAGGCACCGTACATTTAATTGCGCGTCTCATTCTGCTTGAGTCGTCTCATTGTGCCAGTAATTTCAGCGACCCTTCGAAGAAGAATACAGCAATGCGAGCATTACTGCTTGGCGGCAGAAAAACGAGTAGATACGGTGTAATTCCCCAGACAGGCTCTATCCTAAGAACTCTTTTTTTTTAAACCAGATGATCCCAGACTTGAATTCAGTCTGTTTTGGACTTTTTGAATTTAAACTTTTCTAGTCCGACCGTCTCGGCGGGCGGCGTAGCTTCGGCTATGTTGACTTTTGAAATGCTAATTCTTCAAGAACTTTCAGCAAAATAAATCCATGTTTCAGTTTGTACCATATTTCATGATGTGGGCTTATTTATGTTGGAACTTGAAAAGTCGGGCATTGGCGTATCTACTTATAGATTAAAATTTGCCTAAGATCCTACTATAGCACTTAGAATAATAACACGTAGCATAGTTAGTACTACCTACTTATATTATTTACATTTTGGCTTATGGTATACGCAACTGATTTTAAAACGGTTTTCATCAACAGATCGACTGATTTAAGAGGAGGGTATTTTAATACTCATAGTTTATGCACCTGTGCAAAGCCGAAGGGAGTTACTATATTAACAAATAGACAAAGTCTCCACTCGTGAGTCTTGCAGCTGACGGATTTATAAATTCAACGATTAAGAGAATTCTTTATTTTTGCATATTCAGGCCAATAAGTTGCCCTCTCAGAGCCTGCCCCGCGCCCCGCGCCCCCGCCGCGGCGACCTGTCGGTCGTTGACATTCCGTATCGGATGCCGGATGTGGGTCAATGGGCTCCTGCCGCCCACTTAACACGGTTTTCAATAACACACCATTAATGTATTTTTATATTTAAACTATTTTTTTTATCATACCACTACTTAGATGTTCGTTAACGTGGATATTTCGAACTGTACTTTTGCCGGGATAAATAGTCTATGTTCTATTCCCGGTCATTATCTATCTATGTTATATAGATTCGTTTGTGAAATTCCTTTCTACTCGAGTCAAGCTCGGTATGTCTAAGCACCCGCCCCTAGACTCACAGGGAATAGGTTGTTAGATAAATTATTATAAAGAATTGTTAAGGATATGTGTAACATAATATTACTAAAACACTATTTAATTATAATTAAAATGCACTTTGGTTTGATGATCTTTCGAGGTAACAATCCATTGATGAAGTGTACTGTCGAGGCAAAGACCTGTCGAGGTAGAAACCCTTCGAAGTAACGATCGTTCGAGGTAACGACCCATCGACGAAAAGTACCGTCGATATAGAAACCTTTTGAAGTAACGATCGTTCGAGGTAACGACCCATCGACAAAACGTACCGTCGAGATAGAAACCTTTTGAAGTAACGATCGTTCGAGGTAACGGCCCATCGACGAAAAGTACCGTCGAGATAGAAACCTTTTGAAGTAACGATCGTTCGAGGTAACGACCCATCGACGAAACGTACCGTCGAGATAGAAACCTTTTGAAGTAACGATCGTTCGAGGTAACGACCCATCGACGAAAAGTACCGTCGAGATAGAACCTTTTGAAGTAACGATCGTTCGAGGTAACGGCCCATCGACGAAACGTACCGTCGAGATAGAAACCTTTTGAAGTAACAATCTTTCGAGGTAACGACCCATCGCAAAACGTACCGTGGAGGTAGAAACCCTTCGAAGTAACGATCTTTCGAGGTAACGACCCATCGACGAAACGTACGTCCAGTAGAGACGTCGAGGTTTTGAACATTGAGGTATCGTTATTTAAACTAGAGTACGATATTCCAGAAATGCGTGTGTAATTACTGGTACCTAAAAGGATTGCTCGCCTGTCACATCAATCAAGCTAGGTCGATGTGGAGCGTCGTCTCTGGATACAGATTATAATATAAGATGAGATATTTTCGAAGTATCTTACCTTACCTGAGGATTTTTAGATGAGATAGGTACTTAGTTTTTCAATTTCGTTCAACTAATTTATTTTCCCCATATGCATTAATACTAACACGTTGAATGCACTACAAGCCGACTAAACTACATAAGAACGCTTAGTCTTTAGCTAAGTACCAATGTTTTGTATTGTTTGTAATTATATCAGTTATCTAGTACCCATAACACAAGCTCTGCTTAGCTTGGGGCTAGATGATGATGTGTGGATTGTCCAGCATTATTGATTTATTATTTATTTATTTAATTGTTGCCAGATTATATTTTAAATCTTGAATTCAAATTTACCAGTCCGAATTAGGTCCGCGCAGTCTAATACTAATATCATTTTTATGGGAAGATTTGTATACACAATTTTTTTATCAACTGAAGTGGCAACCAAGCCCACAAGATGATAAGCGGCTACCGCAGCCTATAACGCTTGCAATACCAGAGGTATCACTCGCGGGTTGCTATCTTGAGGCTAAGATCGAAAGCTTCATGTGCCAGTAATATCACCGGAAACCATACCCTTCACAACGGAATACAGCAATGCGAGCATTACTGCTTTGCGGCAGAAATAGGTATGGTGGTAGTCCTTCCCCGGACGAGCTCTATCACATAGAACTCTACTACTCTCTTTTACTACTTTGTTTGTTACGAATAAACTAAAATACTATTCCGATTTCAAAAAGTTTTTCACCATTACAATGCTACGTTATCCCTGAGTAACATAGGCTACATATGTCTTTGCAAAGCCAGGCCAGCCATTAGTTACGATCTATCTGGATTCCTAACTCTTTGGATGTCGAGAGTAAAATGCGAGTCGAGGGCGTGTTAGGTTCTTTAGTATCGCATTACGCTTTTGCGAGTGGCATATGACCGCTTTTTTCCAATATCGATAACCTCGAGTCACGTAGAACGTAGGTCTTATTGAAAAAATGTTGCGTGTAATGGCAGGGACACCACGCACGCAACGTACGCAACGTGAACTAAGCGCTTGATATTATACTTAAGCCAAAAAAGGAGTACTGGTGCAGGTCTAGTAGTAGTAACGTCGCCTTCCAATCCTAATATCGTGGGGATAAACCTGCTGGTTAAAAAGTAAGTATGTTCGTATGAGTCAGTGGCCAAGTCTGGTGACAGAGTTTCTAGGCCGCCCTCTGTCATGGCCTAACAACTTTGAAACAGCCGGGACCGACTGCTTAACGTGCCCTCCGAAGCACAGGAGCGCTCAGTTGAAATTGCCACTGGCGGTCACCCATCCAAATGATGACTAATGCTAACTTAATTACTCACTCCATCAACCCGCGGGTTGATTACATAACTCTGTTAGCAACCAATCTCCATTGTTCTCCATCTCAAATTGTGTGATACAGTTTGACCATAGCTGTACTGTCAGTTCAGGGAACAATGTTGCCAGTTCTTTTACGGCATGAGCGCGTTGGAACTGGCGTAATTTTCCGAGTTTGTATGACGTTTCAAAGTGATTTTTGTGATTCAAATGAAATAAAGTACGTTTGAGTTTGAGTTTGTCGCTAACAGCCGCCAGTCGTGTACTAATAAATTTTTGTATTTAAAAAATTACGTGCGTTATTCCATTGCTTTCAGCAGGTGTCCGATCGCCCCGGTGAGAAAGCGAATTAGCAGCAATATTCTCGTCTCTTAAGAAACGTACAATTAATAATAAATTCCGTGTAAGCAAAAGAGATACATATCATCGTCATGGCAGCCTTCTAATGTTCCCACTGCTGGGACACTGGCCTACTCTCCAGCGAGAGTGTTTTTTTTTATGTCAGCAAGTGATAAGACAATCAAGGCACCCACCTGATGTTAAGCACCACGCCTGACTATTACAAATTCAGTGACACCCAAAGCTTAAAGTTTTCAAGTGTTTGCGTGGCTCTATATTGCGCTTATCACCCCTAGACTTTGTTGTTAAAACACACCTACATTGCGTAAGTTAAACTAGTTTGTCCTGTGTTTTATTTACCAAGTAATTTCAGAATTGGCAAAAGATTGCAAAAAGTCGCTGTAAATTGAAAAAAGTCTGGCATAATTAAACTGTTTTCAAACAGTCATTAGTTAAGCAGATCATCAGTCATAAGCGAAGCTTTTAACTGAGCACCAATTAGCTTTGAGCGACTTACAGACTGATTCCGTAACTGAAAGAGGCTGACACGCTACGCTGGAGCGCTCGTGACGTAGCTAGCTAAGTTGTTCTTAAACGAAGTTAAGCACTGTTCCGCGTACTCATCATTTGGATGGGTGACCGCCAGTGGCAATTTTAACTGAGCGCTCCCGCGCTTCGGAGAGTACATTAAGCAGTCGGTCCCGGCTTTTTTTTAAGTTGTTAGGCCATGACAGAGGCCTTCGGACGGCCTAGAAACTCTGTCACCAGAGTTGGCCACTGACTCATACGAACTTACCAAATAACTCAGACTTGCTAGCACTCCAGCTTGCTAGTTTTGTACAGGGCAGCCTTACACCCCGCACGGGTTTAAGGCTGCGTTTCCACTAGAGATGTGCGAGGATGATGTGTAACGGGGGATGTGTTTGTTAGGAACTAATAGAATCAATTCAGCCTAAAACTCGAATGCTGCGGGGTTTGCGCAGGGAAACGGGCAGAAGACACGTGCCGCTCCCGCTGTTTCCCCGCGTAACCCCTGCGTTATTAAACAAATCACTACATATAGTAAAACAAGGTCGCTTCCCGCTGTCTGTCCCTATGTAAATGCTTAGATCTTTAAACTTACGCAACGGATTTTGATGCGGATTTTTTTAATAGATAGAGTGATTCAAGAGGAAGGTTTGCAGCACCCGTGCAAGCCAGGACGGGTTCGCTAGTAAATTATATTTTGAATAAACGTGCATATTTAGTACAGCGCCATCTTCTTGTACTATAGGACGCTCCGTCTACAACTGCTCTCTGCGATAACCTGCGAACTTGTACCATAAAAGAGAATGAATGAATGAATGAACACTTTATTGTACACAAAAAATGACTTATTAACTAAAATAAAAACATTGACAAAGTACAAAGGGCGGCTTTATCACTAAGAGCGATTTCTTCCAGGCAACCATGGATGGAGAAAGTGAGAGTAAAAAAGTAGTGGTGAATAAAATGTGCACATAATAAGAAATAATGAATGTTAAAAAGTTTCTAATTTTTGTTAAATTCTAACACCATGTATTATATTTTTTCTAAATTATATATTTAGAAAAAAATAAACTTGTACATAATAGATATAATGCTGACTGACAGATGTTATGAGACAACGAAAGGAAGACGTTTTCATGTAAAAGTAAGCACAAACAAAGTCGCGGGTTGTTTTATCTTATTTGTCTATCAAAAGAGCAACGTAAATAAAACAAACCCCGGTTGTTGTTGGAGACGGTTCATTAGAGAACGGAATTGTTTTCAATTATTTGCAAAACGAACATCATTACGATTCAAGGCTCACCTTTTTTTGAAGCCATTAAAATAGCGGTATTTCTCATTAAGGTGGTCATTTCCAACCAACGGCGGATTTCATATGAATTATTGTTTGAAAAAAGTTAAAAATATTGCTGATTGACAGAACTTTTTACAGTGTAAATGAATTTCTAAATAGAGATAATTTAATTTAATTTGATCGTACAATAAATTTTATCAATAATAATAATAATAAAAATCACAATAGTTTAATTTAGGCACCTAACATAAGTCTTAAGATTTGCATGCCAAAATGTGTTTGGTGAAATATGTGAACCTTAGAAACATACTACAAGACCTTGTAACCATATTTCTCGCAAATAATCATTTCATTTCATTTCACCTTTAATTTTATATACTTTTCAAAATAAAACGGTGTATTTCACTTTCATTCGACGCGTTCATGCAACAGTTTTTAAGTTCTAATTTCATTTGGATGAAAATATTTCAATATTTTCGTACATTCATTTGTTATCATTTATCTTTGAATTCTAACTTTATTTTAATTATTCAAAAGCGGCGACTAGTGTTCCGCAGTTGCCGTTGGCGTCATGGAAGACCAGCGCTAAAGTAGTATGTATGCTTTTTACTCATAAAACTATCGTGAACTATATCATACATTTTTACAAACGGGTGTTTTCACGTACCGGTATATCGGTGAAGAGGTACCGACACCTCTTCACCGATATACCGGTACGTGAAAACACCCGTTTGTAAAAATGTATAGTATGTATGCTGCTTTAGCAAATGCTGAATGGCGGCCATTTTCGAAGACTTATCTACTCTGTAAAATGTAGATGTACTCGTATATATACATTTTTACAAACGGGTGTTTTCACGTACCGGTATATCGGTGAAGAGGTACCGACACTGTTTCGACTCAATTTCGAGAACACTCGTTTGTAAAAATGTATGATATAGTTCACGATAGTTTTATGAGTACTCGTATATGCTTAACTGCTTAGATATAAACTTTTAATATTATTACCACCTACTATGTATCAACTGTCTCGAAATAAACTTTTTTACTTTACTTTAAAATAGTGATTATATTGTATCAGGCAGTACCTCTTTTGATTTGTAACGTAGTAACTATTTGGTATGCAATATAACGAGTTCGGGGGCAAACGACCGTAATTCAAATATTCCATGGTATTCCACATTCAACCGGAACTGTATTTCTATTTCATTCGGCAGCCAAAAATGGATATTTGTATGGTCAAACAAAGAAATTACGATTTAAATTATTTTTTAATTGATATGTTAGTTAAGTACGGTCTTTCTTGTTATTTTTATTGTAGATACTACATTAGATTAGTTTTAAATAAAATTTATTTATTTAAGTAAAATGATACGTTAACTGGTGGTAGGACTCTTCAGCAAGAGTCCGTCTTGGTGGGTACCACCGCAGTGTCATATATTCTATCTCCAAGCAGTAGTGTGCAAACATTACTGTGTTTAAGTTTTAAGGGCACTGCAGCAAGTGTGCGACTGGGCGAAAGAGACTTAACAACAATGTCTCGGGGTTATAAGCGCAGTGCAGTGCCACGCAAACACTTAAAAACTTTAAGCTTTGGGTGGCACTGCATCTGTAACAGTCAGGCGTGGTGCTTAATATCAGGTGGGCGCCTTGATTGTCTTGTCACTTGCTGACATAAAAGCTCAAGTCGCTCAACAACAACAACAGCAGCCCTATATTCAGTTTAATTTATTTATTACTTACTAGCGGACCCGCCCCGGCTTCACACGGGTGCTCATAAATTACTCTATCTTTATATATTGATGAAAGGGAAATAAATGAATCGTACTGTCGGCGAACAGTCCACTGACGAATCGTTCATCGGTTGCGGAATCGATGAAAACCGTAATATATTAGCAATGTTCAAAAGCTTTACGCGTACATACATAGAGAAAGACTTCATTTTATAACCAATTCGTACAATAAAACTACAATTCCGTGGCTCCTAATGCCCGTAGCAACAAGACAAACGATGTTGATGCCGTGGGCGGAAAGCCTTCTTTATAGCGACATGCGAACTCAATTCTAGAGTATTTTTACTGATGGAATCACTTACTGTGAGGTAAAGCTAAGCTTATTACAAAATGGATTGTTACAGATATAACACAGTTTTTTAACTAAAGTTTTACGCAGCATGGAAGCTTTACTATCGACGTCAAATGACAATCATGTGATAGTCAAAGTTAAAAATCTCTTTATTCCATAATATTCTCAAGGATCTTTTGAAACGTATCTTTCAAAGTTATTTTTCTTACAAACTCTTGTTGAAACATGCCTATGTCCTAACAATGTATATTAAAATTACTCAACGGATTTTGATGCGGTTTTTTTTAATAAATAGAGTGATTTAAGATGAAGGTTTATATAGGTAAACTCAACAGCGGTTGAACTAATATGGATAATTTATTTGTGTGAGTCTAAGGAAGCCTAATAAAAATTGCTCGCAAGTGAAAAAAAAATAAAAATTGGCTAACGCTAAGTGATTTAGTAAAATATATTATTTTTACAAAGTACTAGCTGACCCGCGCGTTATTTTTTCATATTCCCTGGACCTTCCCCCTACAAATATTTGGAACCAAAATTTGCCAAAGGTTCAGCAATTCTAGAGTTATAGCAAGACTAAGCAGCAATTCATTTTAATTTAAAAGATATTAAGAAAAATTTATGAAGATAGAGAAAGATTATAATATTCTCATCTCGAAATTGTATCGAAAACACAAATAAAAGCTAGCCTCTAAATCACGCATCCAATAACTCCGTGTGTCCTGGGACAAAGCAGCGCTAGATTATTCTCAGAAACTGATAACGAACTGCCAGACACAATATCAGAAAGCCACTCACGATATTAAAGCTTCTCAATACGAGCAACGAAAATCATATTTTGTTTCAAGATATATTTATTATTTGTAGATTAAATAATAAATAAGTAGCTAGCTCCAGCAGTAGCAGTGAGAGCATTAGAAGTATATCATGATGATGATGATGGAACTAGCAATTACTTTCACTCGAGAGTGGATCAGAGTCCCAGCAGTGGGAACATTAGAAGTATGTCATGATGATAATGAAACTAGTAGTTCTTCGAACAGAAGATCTCGCAAGCAAAAACTTTTAAATAATCAATTTACTTTGTACACGAATAACTCGTTTGACAATCTTAAACGTAAACGTATCGTCCAGCTGTCAATTTGTATGGAATTTCGGTAGTTCATTTAACGCACTAAAGAGGCGCTGTTAAAAATCCTACACAAAATGGCAGCTGGACAATACGTTAAAGCGAAACAAACACAGAACGCGGGCGCTTGTTGTAGTATTTGTAGTAACGTCAAGGATGACAACACACTGAACGCGGACGCGGGTCGGGTGAAGCGCGGCAGCCGCTCCCGCGTTCAGTGTGATGTCATCCTTGTCGTCCATACAAATTAAAACAAAAAACACCCGCGGCGGATCTGACCCGACCCGCGCCCGCGTTCTGTGTGTGTTGCGCGTTACATTCACGATTTTCAAATGAGTTTGATGCGTTGCCTGCCCTAACAATTTTCATGAGTGAATTCACACCTAGTAGAGTTCTCTGTGATAGAGCTCGTCCGGGGAAGGACTACCACCATACCTATTTCTGCCGCCAAGCAGTAATGCTCGCATTGTTGTGTTCCGGTGTGAAGGGTATGGTTTCCGGTGAAATTACTGGCACATGAGGCTTTCGATCTTAGCCTCAAGTTGGCAACCCGCAAGTGATACCTCTGGTATTGCAAGCGTCCATAGGCTGCGGTAACCGCTTACGATCTTGTGGGCCGTACGCTTGGTTACCACTTCAGTTGTATAAAAAAAAAAGAAAACCTCCATTTTGCACACAAATGTTTTGGAACACAATATAAATTATTAACTTTGGGTATCAAAGTTTTCACATTGTAAGTAAACTAGTTAGAATGTGCATAATGAAGCCTAGTGACGTAAATATTTTAAAAGGTTACCACGTTAACTTGGTTACCCATTTGCATGTTTTTAGGGATGTTTCTGATGAAAAATTCGTATGTCATTCCATTTAAAAATATTACTAGCGACCCGTCCTAACTTTGCTTGGGTGCTTAATATATACTTATAATCTTTTCTCTTAAATCTCTTTATTTATTGATAAAAAATGCAAACTCGCAAAAAACTTGCAAAAAAATGCGTTGCGTAATTAAAAAGATCTAAGCGTATACACAAAGGGACAGATAGACGGCAGAAAGCGAATTTTTTTATGTTAAAATTAGGATATTTTATTAGGATAAATTCAACGTTCAAGTGCCTCTAAAATGTTTTTATACATTTTTTTGGCAACCAAGTGGCAGTTAAGTAAAAAGTACAGTAAATTCATTTTATTATAATCATTTTTTAACGGAAATAAAAAGTATGTAAGTTTGTATGAGTCAGTGGCCAACTCTGGTGACAGAGCCGCCTGAAGGCCTAGAAACTCTGAACTTGAAGGCCAAGAGGAGGTGACATCATGTTTTATAAAAGTTCAGCCATGATCAGCTTTACAGCATATTATTTTTGTAAGATTTTCGCACTGAATAATAAAACACAATTTTGATTAAAATTATTTAAGTCAGTTTTATTAGTGGGCCGCGCAGTATCTCTGTCGTCTGTTCATCGCTCTCAGCTCCGGTGTATTCCTGATTAGCTCCTCCATCTCAGGCACTGGAGCGTGCCTGTCAGTAGTCATCAGCCATCTCGTGCTGCCTCTCAGCTTACACTCTGTGAACATTATATACTTAGGAGTAAGCTGCTTGTACGCGTTCACTTCGTAATTGTGATCCCATCCTAAACTCATCGTACTATTCGGCGTCAGAATATAAAACTTAGCAACGTTGTGTCCAGATACTAAGCCGTCCACGACGCGACCACCGTCAGTAATCAACACGGGGTTATCGTCTATATTGTAAGGTAGATTGGGTTCATTATACTTGTTTTTGTACTGTTCAATAATATCTTCTGTAGGCTTTGTAAAGGTCCGGTTGTGGCAGTGATCAAAAGGGACCGATCCACCCATTTGCATGAACTGCATGATCATAAACCAGGTTCCGATGAGATTGTCGTTGGACCAGGCTTCGCTGTTGGATGCTATACATCGCTGGTCTACATCGGAGAGGGCAATGACTGCACCGCACACAGCAAACAACACAACCAGTAGTTGACGGTACATATTGACACTGATGAACACTTTGAAAATGACTTCCTACATATTTATAGTAATGAAGATACTGATAAAAGTCGATAGATCTTTTAGTTACTTATATTATCTTTCAGAAGTAATTAAATAGTAACTTTGATATTAATATGACTGACTGTATGACTACAGTCAGTCATCTAATAGCCTACTGATAAAAGTTCTAAGCTAGTCTAATTAGCTTGTACTAGCTGTTTAGTACTTCGGTTTGATTCGCTTGGATGCAATTTTGTTTCATAGAGGCACGTCCCTATTCCTAATCACTCATCAAAATATGTTTTTCCCCTCCCTACTTCCTTCTCTGAAAAAACACTCACCGTGAAATTACCAATAATCCATGCCCGCCTAGCCGTTTCCTGGTAAGTCCTCTATTTATAACACTAGCTTAGAACAAATAATAGTAGGAACTTATAAATGAACATATAATTATGTAGATTGCAAGCTAGGCTTAGCTTTTTTAGCTTGCAGTTCAGTATTTGGGTACCGATTAGAGTGTGAAATGAAATGAAATGAAATGAAATGAATTTATTTTTGTAACCAGAACATTTTTAGAAATTATTATAAGTAGACTTAGTTGGTAGGTAAAACAATATTAATTGATACAGTGTAAATTTCATAAAAACCATGGATACATGGATTTGGTAGTGCACTATTCTCCACCCTAGGAAAATCCTGTGTTGAGGAGATTAGTACTCTTTCGTAGATGTAGTAAGATGAGTTGACAATGCAGTGTTCTCATTTAGAAAAGGTAGGTACCTAAATTATAATTAAAAAAAGCATGCATAAATCAGCAATAACATTCAAAATTAAGTTTTTAAATTTTTAAATTTTTAAGGTTTATAGGGATCGGTGTATTAGAAGCGAGATATTCAGATGTCTTTAGCGAGAATTTAGCGAGAATTAAGTGCAAGATACCCTAGGTGCTCAGTGGTGTAAATTATTAGATACTAACAGTTGGTAAGTGTAAGGATTCAGGCGGCCTATCAACTCCGCTACCTCTGGCCACTGAGTCATACGATCTCACTTACTTATTAATTTAAAAATTAAAAATGTAGTAAGCAGACTCATGTTGGTGAGATTAGGAGATTTTCAGTGTTGTTGTAGTTGTAGTGTGTTTTCGTAAAGTATCATAATGATATTCTGTCAGTATTTATGTTAGTATACCACTTATTAAAATGCAAATCTATCAGTACTTGTTTATTTATTTTGTTGATGTAAGATTTGCCATCAAAAATTGATGGTCCAATCATTACATTTCTCCAATAATTACATAAAAGCAATGGAGGTTAATAATAAACACTATCAACCAAAGTCGCGGGGAGTAATAACTATTGTTACTTATCTTACAAAATTATAATCTAAAACGATCAAAGAAGATTGCTTTTTTTAATCATTCAGTTGATCTGATTCCTGATAAAAAACGTCTTTTTTTAAATAAAATTAAGTTAGATTGTCTGATTGCCTGACTGAGTGACTAAATTTTTACTACTAGTAGACCTAGCGCGGTTTCACTCGCGTTATTTTTTTTAGCAAATTTTTACAACCTGTATGTACCTGTATGTGTTCATTACCGCGCGTCAATGAACCGCGGGTTAATAACTTGCGCGTCCTTGACCTGCGCGTGTCAATGACCCGTTTAGGGGCGCGCACACTCGAATTTTTCATTATTACGCCGCTTATCTCGGTTCCCAACAATGATAAATAATAATTGAGCGGAAAAACGTAATCGGTTTGTTTTTGTTTACTTGGAATTTTTAAGACAAAATATACATAAAAAAAATAATATAGGTACATATTTTTTTTTTATGTGTGGAACATATCCCTTAAGTTTGTCAGGTTGATAATGATTGACCCTGTTTAGAAGACTGATTTGTGTCAATAGAACCTAAAATTGTTCTGAAGTGCTGGTAAATTTGATTAAAACCTCATTACTCGAAATAAAAAATTGTGCAGTCTTCTTGGTAATTTCTTTTCTTTTTAAAGAAATTTATTTTTGACAAATGACAGATTTTTATATAGGCGCGCTTGTTGTTCGCGAATAGCGCGATATTTATTTGTTTGGTGTAATGAAAAACAATACTCAATTTTTCTTTGCTTTAAATAAATTCCGGCATCATGAAAAGGCTTAGTTACGTGCACAAGAGACAGTGTTTTTTTCTTTTAGCCACTGTTTTAATATTTACATGTATATACATGAAAGAAACCTTTAAATACCCCGACTTTACGAAAACCAATGAGCTTGTAGAGTCGCAGCTCAGCACAGTACTCTCAAGAGACAAAGGAACAGGTTGCAAAATGCCAGATTTGAACCCATTTTCCGAAGAAGCTATGAAGTTCACTAAATACGTATCGGAGATTGTATGCGAAGGTATGGACTGGGTAAATTGCTACAAATCTGAATGTTACGTAACAGAACAGATTCTTAATGAAATGACAAACCTCGAGTGTACTTACAGAGATATAATTTTTGTAAGCGACGATTACTATTATATCGGAGAACCTACCAAAGTTTTTGGACCTGATAAATATGTGCTGAGCAAAAGTGATCATGTCAAAGTATCTTGTACAGGGACAAATGTGAATAAGTTAAGTGTTATACCCCCTCGTTGGTCTGGCAACAGAGCTGGATTTAGACATATACCATCTCCTACTGATATTACTGAAAACAATTTAAATATCCTCATTATCATTTTTGATTCTACTTCAAGAAATGGCTTTATACGACGTATGCCTGAGAGCTACAGGGTATTGACAGAGGATTTAGAAGCATTTGTCTTGAAAAGTTATAACATAGTGGGAGATGGTACTCCAGGTGCCTTGTTTCCTATCCTCACTGGGCACATGGAGTTGGAGCTGGAAGATTCCAGAAAAACAATTGCGAATAATAAATACGTGAACCTACAGCCGTTTCTGTTTCACGAGTTGAAGATGAATGGATACAAAACAGCGTATTTTGAAGAGATGCCATGGATAGGTACCTTCCAAAACCGCTTTAATGGGTTCGAACATCAGCCTACCGATCATTACTTGAGACCGTTTTTTATGGAGGAGTATAATAGACGCTGGTGGAACTCAAGACAGAAGTATTGTGTCGGAGCTCAGCCACAACATCGATACCTCATGAATCTCACGAGACAGTTCTTCGAATTAGATAGCAAGAAATTCTGCTTGACTTTCATAGCTGAAATATCACACGAAGACTTTAATATGATAACCACGGCTGATGATGACTTGGCTACTTTCCTCAAAACCTTCAAAGAAGACGGCCGATTAAATGATACTATGTTAATTGTAATGGGAGATCACGGATCAAGGTTTTCAGTCCTCAGGAACACTTACCAAGGAAAAATTGAAGAACGATTACCTTTAGTTTCCATAGTTCTACCAGAAAGGCTAAAAGAAAAGAGACCTGGGGCTCTCACTAACTTAGAAAACAATGAAAATGTCTTAACTACTCACTACGATATGCACACGACTTTGCTTGACGCTGCAGGTTTGAAGAAGAACAGAAACAGATACAAAGTGCCTGGGTCTGATGTAGAAAGAGGACTGAGTATTTTAGAACCAATTCCAAAAAATCGTTCTTGTGCTGAAGCAGGCATCATGCCTCATTGGTGTGCGTGCGCCAAGTGGTACAACGTATCTGACACTGATGATATTTACGAAAAAGCAGCTGCAGCGTTGGCTGGGTACATCGACAGCATATCTGAAGAAAAACGCTCGAAATGTGCTACACGAAAGCTGACAAAAATAGAATGGGTTCTACGTCAAAGCCCAAGTGCAAGCATGCTTGGGTATAAGAATAGGCATGAGATAGACCGATATATCGGTAAGTATGACGAGTCGATGCGTGTGAGACCGGCAAGCGAGTTCTACCAAGCTAAGATTGTACTGAGTCCTGGAAGATCTACCTATGAAGGCTCGTTGGAGTATTTAGTGAACAAAAACTTCTTCATGATCTCTGAGAGAGATATTTCGAGGATAAATGCGTACGGTGACGAGCCTAAATGCATCAGCTCCACACATCCACACCTCAACAAATACTGCTATTGTGTGGATAGGTTAAAAAGTGAAAAAAATAACCATCTCATTAATTTTTAGAAATATTCTAGAAGACATGAAAATCAGCGCTTTAGACAAGAACTTTTTTTAACCTTTAAAGTATTGATAACGGTTTTATTTTCTTATAACACATATTTCTAAAGCATGTAAATATTATAATAATAAATAATAATAATAAATAATGCTGGACAATTCACACAGCATCATCTAGCCCCAGGTAAGCTGCTGTTAAACAGAGCTGTGTTATGGAGACTAGATGACTGATATATATTTAATACAATACAATACATAGATATATATTTTTTTATTATATATAGAAAACACCCAGAGCACCCGGAACAAATATTTGTAGATCGTACAAACATTTGACCCGAGGCGGGAATCGAACCCGCAACCTCCGCGTCGCAGGCGGACCTGCGCCCGCTGCGCCACATCGGTCGTCAGTATTCAAAATAAAAGAACACGACCTTGCTTATAAAATCTTAATTTGATTCCTTTACTAAGACTATCGATGAACATATTGTAACATAAACATATAACAGTCTTCACCCTACACAAGACTACACCCTACACTCCTTGTGTCGTATTGTTCTAGAAACTACGACTACTATGTTTACAGATCATTCAAAAATTTGTCCTGCAGTGGTAACCGAATCCAAATTACCTCTCTTCTCAAACGATCACTTGCCCCCCGCAACGACTTTGTAGCACTTTCACAATGCCTTTTTTTGATAAAGTTTGTAAATTACAACATAGCTAATCGAAGTCGAGTATAAGTTATGTATGTAAAAAGTACTTATGATATCGCAAGACAATAAATTATTAATAGTCTTAAATCTACTTTGTATGGTAATTACTATGATAACGCACATAATACTTGCGCCAGACGACAACGATTCTTCAATATGGCGAGGCGAGACTCGATGTAGTACTTACTATAACTCGTTAAAGGGTGTATTCGAGTTTTGCACGATAAAGCCAAAAAACAAAATCTTTTCCCGAAATGAGCAACTATTTCCAAAAATGGCACGCGCCTGATTGTTGAAGTGATTTAAATCTAGTATCCCGTTTGGATTAGCTGATAGGCGGTTCGCCCATCTTAACAGCACTAAGTGACGTGACTCGACAACTGACAAATCTATAACCGTTTGTTCAGTCGTCATTCTACACGCTCGCAGATTGCGTCAATAAATGAAAATAAAAGTAACGGGTATAAACCTAAAGTAGTATATTCTTTTTGTTTATGGGTCACGTCACGTCACTTGGTGCTTCTTACATGGGCAAACCGCCTTAAAGAAAGTATAAAGGTGCATGTAAACCGTAATTAGTACGTTTGACAAAAAACCCAACCCACAAAAGGACTATTATATTCAGTAACCAGGGGAACAAACATAATCCTCCAACTATTAAATGGATTCCTAAAATTGTTCGAAATGCCCCAAAACGCAACTCGCGCTATTGTGCCTGTCAAAATAATCCGATAATTACTAAAGTTGACGACATGTTACATTGATAATGGGATATTATTGTACTATGATAATAGGCATCTGTCAATCAACAGATAATCAAGGATAATCGTATCGGTTAATAATAATGATCAATATTGGGGATTGGGCAATGAGTTTTTGGGTTCCTAAAAACGGTTTATTACGTTTATTTGTAGCAATGATGTGTTTCAATGTTGTTGACAGTTGTGACAAAAATAAATGGCAAATAGCCTTACCAATTTTTTTAATGATTTTATTAGTTAATTTTACATAAATATTCACTCTGTTTCACGGTGGATACGCTAGCGTCTCAGTTATCTGGCGAAGGTAATATTCTAGAAAATCTGCTTTCCTTTTGATAGAGATCTGAGATCTAGAATAATTCTAGTTTATTTTTATCTTATTCTTTCAACTCTGTGTATGCTAGTTTCACCACAAAACTGTGTTTCCTTTAATTTATTACATTGTTTTTTGGTAATTGTTAGAGCGCATTTTTGAATTACTTAGCCTTGAAATAATCGTAGTGACACACATTCTTACTATTCAGCCAAAGATTTCTACATCCAGCTTATATTTATTTAAAGATTTTAAAGATTTAAAGATTTATTTATTTAGTTCTTAGAGTAATTTGGTACAACAGTCTCTTAATACTATCAGTTTACAGTAAGTGATCAATGATAATAGTTATGGTACAGTAGTGTTGAATAAGTATAGTTCGCACAGCGGATCTAGGCTTCCGTGAAGTTAGCCATTTGTGATGCGCGAAGACAATTTAGTTTGAAAAAGCTCCATTGCGCATCGAAACGGCTAATTTCACGACGGCCACAAGATGGTAAACGGTTACCGCAGCCTATGGACGCTTGCAATACCAGAGGTATCACTCGCGGGTTGCCACCTTGAGGCTAAGATCGAAAGCCTCATGTGCCAGTAATTTCACCGGAAACCATACCCTTCGCACCGGAACACAGCAATGCGAGCATTACTGCTTGGCGGCAGAAATAGGTATGGTGGTAGTCCTTCCCCGGACGAGCTCTATCACAGAGAACTTTACTACTCTTCAAGTTTTCTCAACTCAACAAAAAATACAAAATGTCACACTAATATTATAAATGCATAAGTTTGGATGTTTGTAGATGAATGAGATATGTTTCTTCCACTATAACTTGATAACCACTGAACTGATTTGGCTGATATACAACATAGATAGATAATGACCGGGAATAGGACATAGGCTACTTTTTATTCCGGAAATAAGTACAGTTCCAGAGTTCCATGCGAACGAAGTCGCGGACGACAGCTAGTACTGTATAAATGAACATTTTAAACGCTCGACATTAATACACAATGAGCCCCAGTTTAAATCTATTTAAATCTTGTTTGCGCAGCAATAACTTACTGTATTATCATTTAATATACAGTAAGATATATTTGATACAATAATCATTTTATAAAATACTTGTAATAACTCAAAGGATATTACAGTTAACAGCGCTGTGCAAACTAAACTTACAATTGAGTTATAAGTTTAAAATATGGAGGTCTTAATTTAGGTGGTTGGCCATAGAATTAGCGATTTAAAAAAGTCTATGCATTTATATAAATAATCGAATAATATTTATTGCCCCAACATGGAAAAAGTCACATAGTTAACATAAAATTTGATATTTTCCCACAAGGTGTTACAAAAGCGTGTTTAAGAGGAAAGTTAAGGGCTTCCTAACAGGTAGGCAACGCTTCTGTAACACCTAACATAGTGTTGCAGATATAGGCGACGATGACCGCTTGTTTGTCACCAAATTATGTCATAAAAAAAAACGTAAACGTATAACTAAAAGTATGACTAATTTGTCTATGATGTAAAGATACGTTTTACTAACGCGGCCCATAACGCATGAAAAGATAAGTTTGTAGTCGACAGCAGGTGGCTTGTATCTTAAAATGTACAGAAACGAGCAGTGAATAGTACATTCAGAAGTCTAAACTTTTTATTGTGTAATATATTTTTAACCCGTTTTACAACTGACTTATTATAATAGGTTTAATCAAAATCGGGGGGCTGATTTGCTATGACATAGAGATTCCTTTCCAATAACGTGTAAATAGTAACGTGTTCTATAAGTGTTATGGTGTGAAATTGTAAAGTGATTTTCCATATCTGTGTTGTTTTAATAGCGATAGTTTTGCTATTGATAGGTTGACTTTGAAAAACAGTCAGACGAGCCCTTAAACGTGGCTCGTCGACAACGATTCCACGCAGATATCGTAACGAGCCCGCGTTTGGTCATAACGAATAGGCTCTTGTTTTGAAATCGCGATTAAAACACTGAAGCGCGATAGTTACCAGCACTTGTAATTGAATATTTCTTTCATAGATACGAAGGTGACTGCAAAAGTTATATACTGTGAAGCAGTCAATAAAATAAGTAAATAATCCAAAAATCTTGCTAACGTTTGAACCGTATTTAAATAAAACCCAGAACAAAATTGTGGCAAACTCAGCCACAGACGCCATAAATAATTAAAAGTAGAAAACCCAGAGTAATTTTAGTTTTTAACTCAAAAAAACGTATGGGCTATCAATTTTTTATCTAGTTACCACGCAATTAAAGTTGCAAATATAAGTTAGACTTTAATACGTCTTGCCTTTATCACTGCTCTGTCTATAAAACCGCTTTTTTCTTTTGTTAATAACCGTACCGTAAAAAACCTATAAAACCGCTAACTTCCTGGCTCTAACTATTAAACTACATACCCATTGGATGCTGTGAGAAGATCAAACAAGATATGAATTGATAGGATCATAAATAGGGACCAGCGGATGTTTGTCTGTCTGTTGTTGCAATTTTTTTCATTAATAGGCGCTTTTAGAGCCCGGATTATGCCCTTTGGCTAAGTTTTTTTAGTTCAACCATGGCTATGCGAAGTCGGATGCGCAAAACACATTTTTATTGTTTGTTTAACTGGTATTTTTACTCTTACGTGCTTCAGAGGGCACGTTAAGCAGTCGGTCCCGGCTTTTCAAAGTTGTTAGGCCATGACAGAGGCTTTCGGGCGGCCTAGAACCTCTGTCACCAGAGTTGGTCACTGACTCATACGATCTTACTTACTTATCTTAGTGCTTTAGTATTTCAGTGGTACGTTAAACAATTTGGCCACAGAGTTGGCCACTGACTTATATGAATTTACTAAGGTTACGTAGGTTACGCAACCTGTATGGTAGGTAACCAAACAAAAGTAGGTGAGTTTGCATGAGACGTGGCCAACTCAAGTCACAGACTTACGTAGGCTTATATTTGTTTTTATAGTGTTAACCATCAAACATTTCGCCTTAAGCGGGATTTGAACCCAATAAGACATTCCAATGAATATTTCGTCCAAGCGAGATATGTCTCGATAGCTCAATTGGTAGAGCACCCGCGTATCAAGCGGTGGTTGAGGGTTCAAATCCCGCTTGAGGCATGAGAACAGCATGTAAGTGGAACTTTCTACCCGCGTCGGTGTTTCCTTCCACTTATAATTTGGGTATCTTCAAAAGTAGAGTCAATCAGCATCTTTTGAGAAAGCGTGACTAATACTAGGCCTTATCTACGCTTACCATCAGGCGAGATGTAGCCAAACGCTGACCCATTTTTTTATTAATTAAAAAAAACTTACGTAGGCTATACCTCATCACAAGATTTCCGCATTTACGAATCAAGATAGTGTTTAATAACTTGTGCTTATTACAGATAACAAAAAACATGATTATATAATGGTTAGAAGTACTACATTCTTTTAGCAGCCGTGCTAGGAAAATTATTAGAAAATCTAGCGATTATTATTTGTATCAAACAAATCCACTTCCACTGCATCGTGGATTATTAACAAAAACAAATAAATTCCATTTTCACCAGCTGTAAAGTTCAAGGCAATATTTCACCGGTCCCCGGCAAAGCAATAACGGTGTAACGAGCTCTGTATCACCTGGGCTTAGTTCAACACTCAATTATGAAAATGACCTCTAAACTGCTTTTAAATTTTCCCCAGACAGTGTAGCTAGTTCGAGTTTCATGTGAGTTTAATTAAACTTTATGACTTATAGTCGCTCTCGGTTTTTTGCGCTCTGCGACATTTTCCACGAATCGTTTTTTATGAAAACTTTATCTTTGGCGTCTTTTAAGTTTTTTTTTAAAAAAAAAAAAAAAGAATTTCAGGAATCACTGAGAAATACCTTTCTTAATGCATCTCTACACCTTATTTGCATCATTCAAAAATCGCAGTATTGGCAGGATTATCAATATATACACGAGCTGATCCGCGCTGTTACACTCGCGGTTTTTCATTCAGTTTTTATGTTATCCCACATGAACAGTCAACTTATCTGGGATAAAAAGTAGCATATGAGTTATTCCAGAACTTATATCATCTACATTTCAAATTTTATCACAATCGCTTAAGTCGTTTATTCCATGTCTATTTTAAATTTCATCACAATCGCTTAAGTCGTCATGGAGATACGTGGTAACAAACATACACACAGATTTTGTATGATGGTCCTTGTTATCGGCGCTCAAGATTCACAATCGTTTATGTTTATTTGACGGCTCTGTATGTAACTAATTTAAAAAGGTTATGAGTACCTAAAACTTCCCTCATGTGCGGTTATCATTAGTCAGTCAGTAAAGCAACCATTTTATATAAAGATCCTTAAAAAATACTACAAAAGAATTAAGTAACGAAGAAATCAAAAAGGTCGAGTTTACTCAGTAGCATTATATCCGCAAGACAAAACTATCAAGCCAAAAAACACAATCGTAAACTGCGCATCCGACCGTGTGTCAACAAAAGTTAACAAAAGCCTACGGTTAGCAAAAAAAGGAGATTCATATCACGTCGGGGAGGGTTCGCAAAAAAAGGCGCAATCCTTTACGTGTGCAATTTGAGAAAAGTACGGTCAACAATAGCTGGTTCTATGAGCGATTTGTTTAGTGGGATTTAGTAGATTTTGAGAGTACAGTGTACAGTGTACAGACTTACTATAATTTTTTGGATATTACAATCTTTAGTATTCCCTTAGTGTGATGGTTAACATTATAAAAACAAAAATAACCAATTGAATAAGATATGCGACACCTCTCGTCAATTAACTAAATTAACTTTAGTCATTGAACAGGCTTGGGTAACTAAAGCGTTTCCCCTGTAGGTGGAGCTATCGGTGCTTCGAGCTGAAGACATCTCAATGATTATTTCGTTTCAAGCGAGATATGTCTCGATAGATCAATTGGTGAAGCACCCTGTATCAAGCGGTGGTTGCGGGTTCAAATCCCGCTTGAGGCAAAGTATTTTTTGTATTGTACTAAGGTTAGTTAGATTGTTATTATTTATGACATATTATATTATTTAATCTAGTTATACTTAGTTTGAGTTGGACTATAATGATGATATTTGTATTAAGAGTAATAAGTTTTTTTATCATAATTTTGGCCCATGAATAATTGACATATTAAGTAGTAATTACTGCAATTTTTACTTGATATTATTAATTTTACATACACATTTATAAAATTCATCATGACAGCCTTCTAATGTTCCCACTGCTGGGACACTGGCCTACTCTCAGGCGAGAGTGATTGGGTCTAAATCCACCACGCGGACCCAATGCGGATTGGTGGATGACACATGTCTTTTCGAATTTGTAGTTCTTGGACATGCCGGTTTCCTCACGATGTTTTCCTTCACCGTATGAGAGCACTGGCATTGCGCACATAAATTTTTCGAACAGAAAAATCCATTGGTGCACGACCGGGTTTGAACCCACGACCTTAGGATTGGAAGGCGGGGTCACTACCACTAGACCACCGGTGCTCTATAAAATTACTCGTGCCTAATTTAAATCAGACTCAAACTGCAGCGCCCTTACAGGGTTCATGTACCTGACAAAAAAAATACTGTATTACTAAGAACTTAAATTGTTACATGATGCAATAAATTGAAATATAAAAAAAAATATGTTATTACTATAAAAACAAACATAACCGACTCACTATAGCTTACGTTACGGTTACGTTTTCGTTTATAAGACAAAGAACGGCTAAACGAATCTGTATGAAATTTGACATAGGCATAGACTATATTCTGAAATAGCATATTATTAATTATGCTACTTATAATTCAGAAAAAGCAGACGATCTCTAGCACAAAGAACTCTGCCAGCTCTACTTAGTAGAGAGTAGTGAAACAAACGCAAATTTAATGGAAAACCATTGGTGTGTTCAATAATTAGGGTATAGTTGGAAACGTAGAACTATTGCTATTCTGTGACCCGGGTTTGTAGATTGGTTGATAATTGCCTGAATTTATTGAAAGCAATCTGGGGCTCACTTTATAATACAAAACTTCTACCCAACTGGCTTATGTGATAGATTAGAAAATTGGACGGTATACGTCAGAATGGACATTTTGCGTATACGTACGTAATTATGCTTATTGGTCAGCCTGTGAATCAGAAGTTTTGCGTATTGTTCATTTGACAATCTGCGTGTTATTACTCAAAGCAGAACACCTAAGGAGATTTATCTGAACAGAGCTTCCGTGCTTCTGAGGTCATGTTAAGTCGGTCCTGGCTATAACAGGCGCTAGGCCACGACGGAAGCTTTTCGGGGAATCCAACTTAATGGGAATCCAACTTAATGGTCGGGATTGAGCTTAGGACAGCCGATAAGTAAGTAAGTTCGTATGAGTCAGTGGCCAACTCTGGTGACAGAGTTTCTAGGCCGCCCGAAGGCCTCTGTCATGGCCTAACAATCCGTCACCAAAGTTTTTTAATTACTTGCTTACTGGATTACTTTTATGTACAATTTCACTGACCGTCAACGCGCAGAACTTATCAAGTACAACTTTATCTAACTTCAAAGTTATTAATCTTGTTCTGGACAGGTTAGTTCGGGCTTTGAGGCAGGTATATATTTGACGGGTCAGAACCTGTTCCTGACGTTATCCAAATCGATAGTGTTTCCGGTAGGGCCTGGATTCACCTAATAATATAAGACGTAAGTAAAGTAGAGATAAAAATATTTTTATTCCATCTCTATTTATCTCATTAGAGGAATACTATGAAGTCCACTTGCTAGAAAAATGTGTACTTCGTGATGTCTTTGGGTTGTATTCATGGTGTTTTTTCCATCAGCTTATTTATTTTGTATTCCTTTCTGAGAATGTGAGAATAGAATCTTATCACATATCATTTTGAAACGTTTTAAAGCTAGGTTACGTTGAGATTTTGTTACATTTTTTAACTGAATTTGGCACTTGTCAAAACAGTGAGTAAGCGATCCCGAGTAAATTGATAAAGTTTAAACGGTCAATTATTGGTTCGCTGTTTTACAACCTCTTGCGCACCGCCTGTTAATCAAGTAGGCGCTGGATATCGTTATGCAATTGCTTTTTCAGTCAGCTTGGTAATGATTATGCAATATTTATAACGAGCTGACCTGCGCGGCTATAACAGCGGCTTTTCATTTTATGCTATCCCACAGGAACAGTATATTTACCGGGATAAAAATCAAATGTTTATTCTAGGACTTAAGTCATCTACATTTCAAAAATCACAATCAGTGATCAGTTTTTTTTTTACTTAAATGTTAGCTTTAGGCATACCCCGGACATAATAATATGTATGAAATAAACGCGCGGCAATTGCCACATGCATGGTTTATGTGTCTAAGTGATGCCGTTGTATGTATAAGTGTCATAGTTGGCACCTCGTTGGCACCATCAATCTTGCAAGAGCAAGATAGCACGCTTTCGATCGCGCATGAAATGCGCTACTGCACCAAACAAAACAACTCCTAACTTCTCTTTCAGACAACTGAAATTTTTAGTTCATCTAAAATGGACGGTGGCATACATCAAATATGTAATCATGACCCGCGTAGTTTTACCCGCGTTTTTGCCGTTTTTATGCTATCCCACAGTATTCAGTAGGTTTTTTCACAAAAGACATGGTACATTTTACATTAGGTGGAAAATATAAATTATAGAGCTGCATATCTCGCCCGAGTACAGGCACGTGAACATCATAATTATTAAGTACACATATTAAAGTTATTCATTCATTTTAAAAAATGTCATCATCATCATGACAGCCTTCTAATGTTCCCACTGCTGGGACACTGGCCTACTCTCAGGCGAGAGTGATTGGGTCTTAATCCACCACGCGGACCCAATGCGGATTGGTGGATGGCACATGTCTTTCGAATTTTTAGTTCTTGGACATGCCGGTTTCCTCACGATGTTTTTAAAAAATTTACACATAAATAAATATATACATAAACAGGAACAGTACATTTTCGCAGAGTAACAAGTAGCATGTGTTATTCCAGGACTTAAGTCATCTACATTCCAAATTTTATCACAATCGGTAAAGTGTCAAGGAGATACGTGGTCACAGAACAGATATTAGTACTAACGTGGTGACAAACATAAACACACACAAACAACATTGCATTTATAATATTAGGATAATACGCCTTATTGCATATTTACTCAGCGCGGACTAATTTGGAAACCCCTAACAACAGGCCTATCTATCATCTTATGCCCCTATTCACTGTAATTTTTTCGGCTTGCTTATTACTGTCTTTCGGTACATAATTGTTGCGTTAATGAACGAGGATGATGACAGGTTTGAAAGACGCAGTAGGTAGGTGTAACTATCAGAGGTTGAAAGTATGTTAGTGAATAAGGATCTACTACTTAAGTATATTATAAATGTGTATTCATTGAGCGCTGTTTGTTGTGTTTGTGTCCAGAATAAATGTATTTTCTTTCTTTCTTTCTTTCATATATTTATTGTATGGAATACGCGAACAAAGTCATAGGAAGTTTCACTCAATGTAGACCCTCTTCCATTTATCAAACAAGCCTGAGCTACTTGAGCGCAGAAAACAAAGGAGGGTGCTAATAATAAAAATATCATCCCTCCGTGCATCTTCCTTTGTTCCGAATGAATAATGAATTATAACTATCTCGTACTAAGGTATTTCAGAGGTATTTTTATGTCGCGTATGTTCTTATTTTATGCGTGGGCTGACAGGATTATGGACTAGTAGTCGTATACGGTTTCAGTCGTATTTAAAGTTTTTTTTTAATGTTAGCAAGTGACAAGACAATCAAGACGCCCGCCTGATGTTAAATCTCTTTCGCCCAGTAATTTCATTTGCTACGGTGCCCTTCAAACCTAAACACAGTGCAGCTTGCACACAGCTGCTTGGAAATAGAATATCTGACACTGCGGTGCTACCCAAGACGGACTCTTGCTGAAGAGTCCTACCACCAGGTGAAAATATATTCAAATAGTTATTGCACAAAATAACAAAGATTTTACAAATAAATAATTAAATAAGTAATGCTGGACAATCCACACAGAATCATCTAATAGCCCTTTGGGGCTACAAACACAGCTGTATTATGGGTACTAGATGACTGATATATACCTAATACAATACAATACAAAGATTGATATTCATTATTATATATAGAAAATACCCAGAAAGCCCGGAACAAATATTTGTAGATCGTACAAACATTTGACCGACTTGTGAAGGACTTCTATACCTTAGCTTAGCTGATGAAAAATAGATGTCTTCATAAAGTTCTTTTTTTATAGTTGGATCACGGGTAATCATCGCTTCAGTGGTACCAATAAAAAGTCTACCTTTAATTGTTTTAAGCAGTCACATCGAAATCTTTTTAGCTGTTAGGAAAATGATAGTTGTATCCGGCATTTATCCTCACAACCCCTCGCAACCTTCACCCCTCCACGCACACCGTAAATTCGAAAGATGTCTGAATTACCTGGTTTATCTTGTAGGTACAAATATCAATTTTTCAGCATTCGTTGTAAAATACGAATATATTTAGAAACCAGTTATTAATATGGATGATCTTGCAAACGCTGTTTGTCTGAAAATGTAAAGTAAGATATTTAAATAAATTCGCCCACAAATCTGTTTCAGATAAAAGTTTCTGTGAATTCGAGACATGAATTTTGTTTTAAAGTGAAACGGATAAACTGTCTGTAAAGTTTGACTACCGTTTTGTTTTAAATATACCGTTTAGTTCGTACTTTTCGCAGTGAAAGTTTAGGTTTCACACTACCTTTAGCCACAAACAGATATTAGTACAAAATACAATACAAAAATATTTATTCTACACTAAAAAACATAACACGGCTTAGTGGTTTCCTTTCTCCTACTTTAGTTTGCACTGTGTTGCAGGGGGTAAGGTCTTTCCCAAAAAAATGTTAATAATGTTGGGATTTTTAAGACAAAACTTACATAAAAAAAAAAATATCATATATTTTTTTTTTATGTGTGGAACCTATCCCTTAAGTTTGTCAAGTTGATAATGAATGACCCTGTATACTAAGTACTACGTACAGCGAGCTTCGAGCCTAACGCATAGCAATTCATTTTCATATTTATAAGATTTTGTCAATAATTAGACATCAAATAATTACCCATAGTAGTGAGACAAGAGGCAAGAGTGACTTTTATCAGATATAGCCTTGGTTCCAGATAAAAAGTGGACCCTAAATTCCATCATAATTTTAATTTAACAAATATTGGCCAGCTATAGCAAAATCAGTAATCCTGGTTAATCCAGTACGACAAAGGTCGATTGTTGGTTTAGCAAAACCAGTACAACCGGCTTAATAAAAATCTATATCGAAATTGTGATATTTTCTGATTGTTTTTACACGTAGCATACTTATAGATTTAAACTGTGTAATGGTCTATATTCTGGTGAAATACCTACCACCTACTACATATAATAACTTCTGTTGGCTTGCAGTATTATTAAGAGTAGTAGAGTAAAGAAATTAAGGAGAAATTAATTTTAAGACAGAGTTCTTTGAGTTTTTTTTTATACCACTAAAGTGGCAACTAAGCATACACTTGATGTTAAGCGGTTAACGTAGCCTATGTACGTATGTACGCAAGCATCATCATAGATATCACTTGCGTGATATCTACCCAAGTGATATCTATGATGTTGCTTGCGTACATAGACTACGTTAACCACCCTGAAACGTTAGATGGAAAGTCTCATGTGCCAGTAATTTCACCGGAAACCATACCCTTCACACCGGAACACAGAAATGCGAGCATTACTGCTTTGCGGCAGAAATAGGTATGGTGGTAGTACTTCCCCGGACGTGTTCTATCACAAAGAACTCTACTACTCTTGTTTTGTATTATACCGAATCTACTTAGGCCATTAACATTTTGGCGCAGTGCATAATTTAGTTTAACGTTCTGAATGCCTAGGTCTATTAAATATTGAATTGAAAACTATTGTTGACGAGTTTGATACAATGTTTTTGGAGTTCTATAAAGTTTCGGCACTGTTACTTCAACAATGCTTTTGTGATTTTAGTCGAGTAACATTTTGTGTTCATATTTAAACATACATAAATACATAAGCACTGGTGGTCTAGTGGTAGTGACCTTCCGCCTTTCGCCTTCCGATCCTAAGGTCGTGGGTTCAAATCCAGTCGTGCACCAATGGATTTTTCGCTACGAAAAATTCATGTGCGCAATGCCAGTGCTCTCATACGGTGAAGGAAAACATCGTGAGGAAACCGGCATGTCTAAGAACTAAAAATTCGAAAAACATGTGCCATCCACCAACCCGCATTGGGTCCGCGTGGTGGATAAAGAACCAATCACTCTCGCCCGAGTGTAGGCCAGTGTCCCAACAGTGGGAACATTAAAAGGCTGTCATGATGAAATACATAAAATCACGTCTGTAGGTAGTCAGAGACCACGGAATAATAACATAATCATGTGTTTATTGTATCTGATAACGATCGATCAAGCAGCATTAGAGTCTACATAGTTAGTGAAATGATAAGAATCTAAAAACTCTCGTTTGTGAGTAGACCAGAGTCTTAGTAATGTTAATATTAGAAAGTTATCAACATGTTTATTATTGAACGCACTTCTTTTAGCTAGGACGGTGTTTAAAAAATTTATTTAAAAAAAACTGTAAACTAATATTTCTTTTTTATAGATTTTAAGGTGACCCAAAGTAGCTAAACTAGCAGAAGATATATTGACATAAGTAACACCTTCAAAATATAAAGGCACGGTTAAAAATCATTACAATTTACAAGTCAAAATAAAAGAACTTCTATTTCTTAATATATTCGCTAAAATTGTATATCATAAAAAAAAAATATGTTTATAAATTTTGATATTACGTGGATATTACAAAGCAATTTACATCCTTTTTAAGTCGCACAGTTTCAGCCGATAAAACAATAATAACTTCATCAATTTTCCAATCATAAATACTTTCGACGCCACCCCCGTCATCTGCAGAGTGTATTTTGCACCCTCTTGTCCTCGAGGGTGGTATTGAAATGTTATGGGTGTGAAAAGTTCAATTTATTATCAAACATAACATTATTTTCTACGCAGCGGGAATAACATCTAAAAAAAATGGGGAAAAAGCTTTAGTTGTGTCTTGTATCTTAAGATGTAAGCTGTAAGCCCTATCCTTGATAATCCTTGAATTTTCTTGTAGCCCGTGAAGTTTCGAACACTATTGTGGCTCGTGTGTTGAAGATATTTTAACGAAAATAAAAACATATAAAAGCTTTATCTCTTAAAATTTAAGCCAACAGAACAAAATATTAATTAACTCAAGACACAACTGATTAAAAAAATAATTAGTAACGCACGTTTCGTAAAATGAGCAATTTCAGTCAACTTTCGATCATGTTTTTTATGAAATAACAAAGTCTAACATATTTCCAAAAATGCAATTATAATAATCACAGTTTTAAAATTTAAGTGTACGGAGAAAAATACAGCATGTTAGTTCAGTATTTTTGAAAAAAGACGGTCTAAAAAACGCGTACTTTTCCCAATTTTACGCTTGTTATTTCTGCTAAAGTAAGAAGCTTACAATAAAAATACACCTACTAAATTAAAGTTTAAGTTTTTATTAAATAAATACAACAAAGAAAATAGTATAATAGCATTGACTTTTTTAATACGATTTTTTTAAAATCACACCTTAGCGCACTTATAATCATATCGATCGTAGCACCGACTTTCAAACCGCGCTGAGCGCTTATTGCGGGAGGATGTATCGCTCCTCGTCGCGCGCACTATTACTTATACTATATAAAGATATATTCAGGCGAACTTCATGAATTATATCGCTAAATCTTGGAAAGGACTCTTAACCTAAAACTGGCCCCTTCATGAAACCGCTTATCTTAGTCTTCTAGCTTCACGCTCAGACTATGTTTGTATCTCTATAACTCGACTTCTAAACTAAAAATGCACAGCTCAAGTCCGAATACAATGGCTGTTAAAATATATAACAAAGTTCCTGAATGTATTAAAAATATAGAAAAGGATAAAATTTTAGAAAATAAATTAAAAGAAATGCTATTAAAAAAAAGCTATTATACACTTGATCAGTTTCTCAGTGACTCAAATAACGAATGACAGGTTTTATTGCTACCCTAAATAATGATTTTATTATTATCACAAACTAGGTACCTATTCTTTAATACTAAAATCGGTCCGCTCCTACTCAATTTTATAGTGCAACACCCTTACTGGGTACATAGCTATGTGTTGGCTGCTCTCATATTATTTAGTATTACATAAGACCTGTGACATGTATTACCCTCATAATTATGATGCAATAAATGATACTGAATACTGAATACTACCACTGAAAAGATTTGAGTGTTTACAATTTAAAATAAATCAGGGATACACAGGCTTCATTTTATCCCGGAAAAAAGCACGATTCCTGAGTTCCACGCAATCAAAGTCTCTTGTATTTGTGAGTACATCTTGCATCTCCACAAAAATGCGCACTCATGTAAAAAATATTCCCATAAACTCCGCTCATAAAAAAAAAATCACTAGAGTCCATTAAAATATCTTCCTAATTCACGCACTCGGGGCGCAAAATTGTCGCTAAAATGACTTGGGCCGGTCCAATAAAGGCCCTCAAATATCCAATAAAAGCAGCAATAAATTACAAACACCGATTTTACCACAAACAAGGCTCCTTTTGACCATAAAATCGACAATAGCTTATCCTTTGTCCATTTCTTGAATGAGAATGTATGAATGAACGTAGAAATGTATGAATGAAACGAGTGTCAGACACTTCGGCGTCGGTTCTTCAACTATTTGAAAGTTATATTTTCTTGGCTACCTGCTGAATTGTTTGATTAGCCGAATAGTCAAAAGTTGTCCCTTTTTTATTTCATCAAAGTTTTTGGCAAACTTTACTTTAGCTCCAGATTAATTTTATTTTTCAATCTCTATTTATATTTCTAAATCTTTTTTACGCCTGGTTCTAACATTTTATTAAGTGAAACTGTAGGTATTTAATTTTAATAAACGGAGACTCAACAAGTTAATGTTAAAAGCAGATTTAAACATTTAATTGTAGTTTAGTTTTTTACAACGACTTAATTATACAAACTACAATAATTCAAACTCAAAGTATTTTTGTTATATAATAATATTGCAAAAATCACTTTGTAACGTCCTACAGCTAAATTAATTTACTCTAGTTCCACGCGCCTAGAGAAGAATCAGGTAACAAACTCGGCTGGGTTCCTAGTTTTTTTTGATGATGCCTCTCTACATCATAAAGCTCCAGTGTGAGTAAATCAAACTAATTGATAGATTCAGGCGTTACTTTGCGGAAATCCATTACAAGATAAAAAACAGACGAAAAATCTCTAGTACTATTCCGCTTAACCTTGTAACTAAACACGTGTCGATATTTTTCTTTTGAGGTTAACTGTGGTAACTGTGTGACCTCATTAGTTAAAAGGTTAAGCGGAATAGTACTAAAGATTTTTCGTCTGTTTTTTAGTTTTAATTTTTTTTAGTTTAAATCAAACTAGGTAAAGATCATGCTAAGAAAATAAGCGAGTGCTTATGTAAAAAAAATAAAAATCTATTCATCAATAACTCGATTCCGAGATAACCAACATTTTTATGTATCCAAGTTTACAATTCTCAATTTTTTCACCACAAGCGTGATACGCGGATGCTCTACAAATTGATATATTCAATGTTCTTTATGTTTGAAGTTTTGTGTCGGACAAGTCACGTCACTAAATTGCTAAATACCAATAGCCAAGTGATGATACAGGTATATGATACGTCGAAAAGATCATGTTTGGACCCACCTAATGGTCATTCTATTCATAGCGCCTAATTTTTTATGCCTATTCTTCACAATTCTCAACAAACAGCGTACAATTTGGTCGCGCCCCGGGGTGTGAAGCTGCCTTGAATATTTATCGAACCTTTTTGAACTGTGCCCACATGTTTGTACACAGTTGTGTACATGTACAATGCTTGTGTACGTGTACCCAATTTCCCGCGAATGTAGACTGATCAAACATAGTTATTACGAATGTGAGTTTATGTTGGTTTTATTGTGTAAAGAGAGGTGGAAAAAAAGTCTTATGCGAGCTTACCCATCTAAGTGACTTGCTCTGACGTAACAATTACCCTAGCCTGACACTTCACTCATCTCTGACGTGACTCTGTCTGCATCAATATGGCATGATATTATAGAATTTATAAAGCTTCGTCTACGAGAAGTATCAAATCAGAAGAAAGAAGCCAACGGTTAGCATCAAAACTTGTCTCGACACGAAAATCTCATTATGACTGACACAGAAATACCTACTTTATATCAATAGCCGTTAGTTCTATTTATAATTGACCAAGCACTTTGCTGTGACAAATCGCCACTCTACACACTCTTTGTGTTTGACGACCAATGTGGCGCGGTGGGCGAAGGTCCGCCTGCGACGCGGAGGTTGCGGGTTCGATTCCCGCCTTGGGACAAATGTTTGTAGGATCTGCAAATATTTGTTCCGGGTGTTCTGGGTGTTTTCTATGTATAATAAAATATATCTATCTATGTATTGTATTGTAATAAATATATATCAGTCATCTAGTACCCATAATACAGCTCTGTTTAACAGCAGCTTACCTTGGGCTAGATGATGCTGTGTGGATTGTCCAGCATTATTTATTTGTACATTTTGCTTCCGAATATGCCGTGTTAGATAACGTGACATACGGTCACACATAACGTGTCATCATGCCACATGCTGTCTTTCTTTTTATGTCAGCAAGTGACACGACGGTCAAGTCGCCCGCCTGATGTTAAGCACCACGCCTGACTATAACAGATGCAGTGCCACTCAAAGCTTAATTTTTTTAAGTTCAGCGTGGCACTGCACTGCAGACATTGTTGTTAGGTCTCTTTCGCCCAGTAATTTCACTTGCTACAGTGCCCTTCAAACCTAAACACAGTGCAGTTTGCACACTGCTGTTTGGAGGAAGAATATCTGCCACTGCGGTGGTACCCATCAAGACGGACTCTTGCTGAAAAGTCCTAACAAGTAAACTCGTGTCTAATTGCCTATGTAGCAAAGGCCATAAAAAAAAAAAAAAAAAAAAACTCGTGTCTCGTTTCGTCATCGTTCGTAGATGGGATAACTTGTGGTTCAAAACCAAAATCTTCTCTCCAATAAACCAGTTATATGACGACCGGCGCTTTCCAGGGAACCTGAGATTTAGCTCCAATTAAAATTTTACAGTTGGCTTTCGCTTGAAACTTATCTGGGACAAACGTTTTAATTTGCATTTTTAAATTGAATTTTAAACGACTGTATTTGTTGATGGTCCTATGTTTTTGTTTTTCTGTTACTTGCTGGTATATCTAAATTTTTTGGACTTGATTTAAACTATCATAGTTATTAACATAATTTTCACTCGTTCGTTCTTTCGTATAGTGGCCAACTCTGGTGAGTTTCTAGGCCGCCCGAAGGCATAATTTTCACTAAAAACGGGATATTTACCATGATTTTAAAACTCACATCATGGTAAATATCCCGTTTTTAGTGAAAATTATTTTTTTTACCTTGTTTAACAGCATTATCGGTCGTCATGGCGCTCTTTGGGGGAGGCCTATGTCTAGGACGTCTATCGGTTTAGATGATGATGATGATGACGTAAATCTATACTAATAAAAGAGGAAAGATTTGTATTTATGTATTTTTGTTTGTTACGAATAAACTCAAAAACTACTGGTCCAATTTCAAAAATTCTTTCACCATCAGAATGCTACGTTAACCCTAAGTAACATAGGCTATATTGATTACTAGCGACTTGCTTTGCACGGGTGCGGTTTCATTGCACCCACGCGAAGCTGGGACGAACTTCTAGTTCCATATAAATCTGCCGTCAAACATACAAGAGTGCAATATGTGTCTCAATAGTCTTAAAATAACATAGCAATTGGGTATGTTAATGTTATTTTGAGACTTTTATTTTTTTATACTACTAAAGTGGTAACCAAGCGTACGGCCCACTTGATGGTCAGCAGTTACCGTAGCCTATGTACGCATGCAACATCATAGATATCACTTGCGTGTTACCACCCTGAGACGTTAGATGGTTAGTCTCATGTGCCTGTAATTTCACCGGAAACCATACCCTTCAAACCGGAACACAGCAATGCGAGCATTACTGCTTGGCGGCAGAAATAGGTATGGTGGTAGTCCTTCCCCGGACGAGCTCTATCACAAAGAACTCTACTACTCTTGAACGCGACTGTCTATGGAGACACATAATATTGCACTCTTTTAAGTCATATACTTATATAATACTTAAACAACATTTAACGACAGTAGTGGCGCGGCGGGCAGAGGTCCGCCTGCGACGCAGGAGGTTGCAGGTTCATTTCTTGCCTCGGGACAAATGTTTGTTCGATTTGAAAATATTTGTTCTGACTGTCCCAGAACATTATGCGTAATAAAACATATGTATTGTATTGTATTAAGTATGTCAGTCATCTAGTACCATAACACAAGCTCTGCTTAGCTTGGGGCTAGATGATGCTGTGTGGATTGTCCAGCATTATATGATCCTACATTATGATTCCCTGTGTAGTGAGTGGTATCACAAAATTTATGTTGATTTAAAATTATCGCACTTTATCGGCAAAATTCAAAGACATAATGCGACCCGTTTTTTTTTTTTTTTTTTTTTTTTATTGGTTATAGGCCAACGTTTGACCACTACCTCACCTGATGGGAAGTGTTGGTGTGGTCGATGATGGAGCACGCTGGTCTAGAAAGAACCTGTGTCTGCTAAGAGTAGTAGAGTTCTTTGTGATGGAGCTCGTCCGGGGAAGGACTACCACCATACCTATTTCTGCCGCCAAGCAGCAATGCTCGCATTGCTGTGTTCCGGTTCGAAGGGTATGGTTTCCGGTGAAATTACAGGCACATGAGACTTTCCATCTAACGTCTCAGGGTGGTAACACGCAAGTGATATCTATAATGTTGCACGCGTACATAGGCTACGGTAACCGCTGACCATCAAGTGGGCCGTACGCTTGGTTGCCCCTTTAGTGGTATAAAAAAAACCCGCGTTTGTACTTACCTATTTAAACGCGACAAAGAAATCTTAACCCATAACAATATACTGCAAAAACTTCAAGTAGGTATACGCAGTTACATCCATTGGACTTTATCCTGCCGAATCGATCAACACGATCATGATCGATTGAGAGATTGCGAGCCGGTAAAGCTTTTTGAAAAACTTCGATTGCAATGCCGATTTCAAAGACGGACGTGAGCTCTTCAAAGGGTAAAGAAGGGTATTTAAGGGGTTAAAATTAGCGACTATTTCTTACCTACTGGTAATATTTACAACTAAGTATTTGCAACATGTATTTAACATATGAAATTTATTTATTTTTTGATTTGATTCTACTAAATTTATATTGTTGACACTATCGCATTTCATTCAATTTAGTTTCTGTCTATCCAAAGGTTGCTTGGAAGAAATCACTCCAAGCGATAAAGCCGCCCATTGTACCTCGCTTTACTAAATTGTGTATCTGTGTAATTTTTTTTAATATTTTCTGTTGTGCAATGAAGAGTTTTCTATTCTATTCTATTCTAAGAGCTATAATTTACTACTTACCATTATTATGTAGATAAACTAGTCTTAAAGATCTCTTTGTCTCTTAATTTATTTAATAGAATATATTAAAATAATAGCTGCTAATGAGCCCTTAATTCATAAGTAGAACAAAAACAAGTGCTAATGAATATGTTTATACAAAACATACCCGGCAACACTGCTGGGAGGAAAAATACAGCAGGCAACACTGGCTGACTGTAACAGCGTGGCGCACGCGTCGATTTATTGTAATTGTTAAATAGATTCATATATTCATATATTTCACCTTGTATGGTTTGGTCCAGAATTAAACGTAAAGCAAATCATTTACGTGGAGTATTTTTTCGACGAGGACCAAATACCCAACAGAATACCTGCTAATGAACCTCATAAGTTTATTAAATTCACAATTTATGACGAACAATGAAAAATTTGTGATATTTTATGTTTGTTTCTTTAGACACGAAATGTAATAAATCACAATCACAGCGCAGGTACAACAGAGAGCAATTATCTGTTACGGTTCATGACAAATTATTCAAATTAGCGTCGAGGTGTGGTGCAAATGTAAGCGGTTAGCGAACTTTGTGTCTGCAAAATTTACATGACTATGAAATAATAAAGATCTAATTTGTGTATTATTAAAGACTGCCACTACCGCATAGGCCTGTTTAGTAATTTTTTTTTTTTTTTTTATACAACTGAAGTGGTAACCAAGCGTACGGCCCACAAGATGGTAAGCGGTTACCGCAGCCTATGGACGCTTGCAATACCAGAGGTATCACTCGCGGGTTGCCACCTTGAGGCTAAGATCGAAAGCCTCATGTGCCAGTAATTTCACCGGAAACCATACCCTTCGCACCGGAACACAGCAATGCGAGCATTACTGCTTGGCGGCAGAAATAGGTATGGTGGTAGTCCTTCCGCGGACGAGCTCTATCACAGAGAACTCTACTACTCTTGTCATGAACAAAAGTGTTCAACCTCTGGATGTTCCTTAACCTGACACCACGTAAATCATCTGTAATAGATGTAAAGCCCAGTGATGATGATGAATTTGTGTATTAGAAGTTACTTCGTTGCTTTCGTTTTGTTACACGCGCGTGCGTTTGTAAGAAATATTCGTAACCAGCTACGTAGAAATAATTTTTATTATTAGTTAGTAACTCAGTTTTTTTTTTTTTTTTTTTTATACTGAGAGCACCGGTGGTCTAGTGGTAGTGACCCCGCCTTCCGATCCGAAGGTCGTGGGTTCAAACCCGGTCGTGCACCAATGGATTTTTCTGTTCGAAAAATTTATGTGCGCAATGCCAGTGCTCTCATACGGTGAAGGAAAACATCGTGAGGAAACCGGCATGTCCAAGAACTAAAAATTCGAAAGACATGTGCCATCCGCCAATCCGCATTGGGTCCGCGTGGTGGATTAAGACCCAATCACTCTCGCCTGAGAGTAGGCCAGTGTCCCAGCAGTGGGAACATTAGAAGGCTGTCATGATGATCATGATGAACTCAGTTTTTTTTTTTTTTTTTTTTATACTACTGAAGTGGCAACCAAGCGTACGGCCCACACGATGGTAAGCGGTTACCGCAGCCTATGGACGCTTGCAAAACCAGAGGTATCACTCGCGGGTTGCCACCTTGAGGCATAGCTCGAAAGCCTCATGTGCCAGTAATTTTACCGGAAACCATACCCTTCACACCGGAACGCAGCAATGCGAGCATTACTCAGTTACAAAGTAAGAATAAAAAATTGTATATCTGCTGATAACCCGGTTTCAAAGTAAGAATAGAAACACAATATTGCATTATTAGTTCGTAACTTCATAAGAAGTGAGAACAGAACACATATTATTAGTTCGTAACCGGGTTACGAATTAATAATACCTTGAGAGCTGTCACGCAAGCGGTGTGCCATGTCTCTTACAGTTTCATACATTGCAACGTACGTACGCGCACGCATACGCTTGTGGTGTGACCAGCCCTTAAGTACCAGTCTTTAATATTGTCCCCCAAAGATTTAAGCACCTATAATTACCTCTAAATAAATGTAGGAACCGGAAGAAGCTCACCGCACCATGCGCTTGTTCTCATAGGACGCTTCCTAATTCATTAAAGCATAAGGTCTAGATACATCCTTTATTAAATAAATAAATAAATAATGCTGGACAATCCACACAGCATCATCTAGCCCCAAGCTAAGCTGCTGTTAAACAGAGCTGTGTTTATGTCGATGGCTTAAGTCCTGTAATAACACATAGGCTACTTTTTATCCAGGAAAAATGCATTGTTCCTGTGGGATAGCCGCTCGGGTCAGCTCGTATTGAATAAAAATATTTTGAGTTTGAAGGAATTAAAAACGCTATCAACTATTTTACACCACACCCCAAAGGAACGTGATCAGTCCCACATTGTGACGGATCCGAATAACGAATCAAACGAATTGTTTATAGACTGATTGTAATTCTATTTTTGTCGTTTCAGGCTTTCGGGTGATTTCGCTCGTTCTACAGTTGCGGCGGGCGTGATGTCATCGAAAGCTAGTATATTCAATTATGTAACGTCACCGATTTTTTAACTAAATGTAGGTAAGTTTAAATATTTTTTTTAAAAAGCTGGGTATTGTTTTTTTTAAACAAGTAAATGTTTATTCTAAATGTTATGCTAATCTATTATATTAAAGCTTTATTATACAAAATAAAATGTACATAATTACATTACATTACAAAATATTCAAAATACATATGAAACAGTTGAGCCATCTAAAGACCGTTACAAACGACCTATAGATAGCTCAGCTGACTTACTACAAGTAGGAAGCGTTCCCAACATGCTGGCTGCATTGCCACGTTGAATGGCAATCCGTCAAGCAATTTTTAAAGTAGATTTTTTAGGACGTTATAAAAAAAGTTCTCTAAGACTGTAAGAATATTAAAACTATCCGCAATAATTCAGCACATTATAACTGTTGAGTACGCAAACAGTCTACAGGGAAATCTAACTTGAAGACAGAATATAATCAGGTCAGAAACTATTAAAGTGCTGCGGTGTTCATAGTGAAAATTAAAAAGCAAATTGAATAACTTACAGAGATCGTGGGAAAAAGAAAGTCTATACATTGTGCTGTACTCAGTAAGTAATCGGTTGGTCGAGAAACTAAATAACTCAGATTATTATCTATTTATGAGTTTCACATATATTGATATTTATGATGATCATAAATTGATATTTATATAGTTTATATTTGGGTTAAAGTTTACAGCTGCTTAGTTTAAGATTTATTTTCTTTTATTGTGTTCTGTTTCAGTGTGTATCGCATTAGCCGCTGCACTCTCACATCATTTTACGGCAACCACAGAAAACCAGCGCTATGGCATGAGTTGTTCTGCCATAGCACATGCTGAGTGGCCATTTTTGTTACTCTATATTTTTAGTAATAGCTGATGTAATGTTTTTAGTTGGTAACGAAATAAACGTTTGTTATTATTATTATTATTATTATTATTATTATAAACTAGCCGAGTTTGTTGCTGGGCTAAACTTAGCTTTTAAATATCAATTTAAAGTAATAAGATCAGCAAGCCGCGGATACCGCAGCAGTTGCGCAGAAGGAAACCGGCGTGCATCCATTACCTACAACAACTAAAATTCTTAAAAGCATGGGCCATCCAATCTGCATTGAGTCCACGTGGTGGGTAATAGTCAATCTCGATAGAGTAAAGTAAAGTAAGTAAGTAAATCAAAAATATATTCATTCAATCATATTACAAGGATCATTTTGAAACGTCTTAGCGGCCGGCGTTGTGTTTTGTTATAGATAGAAATATTAGTCTATTTCTTTATGATTACTCAAATCTGTCACCTAGTTTTGTCCCCTTAAGGTGACAAATTAATCGTCACAATAGTTCAGTTTTAATTTGTGTCGTTATTTTTATGTTGAATTTACGTCAGTTCCACGCGCCCCAGCCTAGAAGAATCAGGCAACAAACTCGGCTGGGTTCCTAGCTTTTTTTTGATGATCCCTCTTCATCAAATTTCAGTGTGGTGCTAATCGAACTAAGTGAGGCTCATGCCAATAATATAAGTAGGTATGTAAAAAAAGGAAAAAAAATAAAAAAATTAGAAGCCAAGTTGTTTAGCAATACACGCTACGCTTGATGAGTACACTTATTAAGTAATTCTATTAGTAGTAGAGTAAGCAAGTAACGGAGCTCTCGTGACGTAGCTGGGCTAAGTTGTTCTAAACAGATCGACGAAGTTAAGCACTGTTCCGCATAGTAATTATTTGGACGGGTGACCGCCAGTGGCAATTTGAACTAAGCGCTCCCGTACTTCGGAGGGCACGTTAAGCAGTCGGTGCCGGCTTTTTCAAAGTTGTTACGCCATGACAGAGGCCTTCGGGCGGCCTAGAAACTCTGTCACCAGAGTTGACCACTGACTCATACGAACTTAGTAACGTAAGCCCAGCAATGAAAAGGCTGTCATGATGATGATTGCTCGCTAAGCTCCAATAAACAAGAGTTCAGAACACCCTTCGTGTCGATAAAGTAGGCCACGACAAAACTTTTTAATCACTCCGAAGTCACGTCCTGAGATCGAGTGTGTGACGTGAATACTGATGTGGCGTTAAGTGTCTGAACTACCAGGCAATTGGGTCAGCGACTTAAATACCATTATCAGCATCAGTTCAAAAAGTCTAGCTTAAAACGCTCGTGAGTCACGAGCTCTCTAGTCTTTAGACAGAACGGTCTCTAGTGAAATGGTTCGTTCGTTCGTACAATACAATACAATACAATACAATAATTTATTAATAAAACCATTTTTACAAGTCATTAACAGTAATCAAAAAAAAATGAGCTAAATTTTTCTAATATAAAAATTAATTATTTAAAAACAAAAACAAATTCTACAGCTCAGGTAACTCGAGGAACTCGTTGACACTGTAGAATGTCATCCTCAATAACCACTTTTTTATTTTTCTTTTAAATATCGCAATGGAAGCGGCATCTCTTTATCATGACAGCCTTCTAATGTTCCCACTGTTGGGACACTGGCCTACTCTCAGGCGAGAGTGATTAGGTCTTAATCCACCACGCGGTCCCAATGCGGATTGGTGGATGGCACATGTCTTTCGAATTTTTTTGACATGCCGGTTTCCTCACGATGTTTTCCTTCACCGTATGAGAGCACTGGCATTGCGCACATAAATTTTTCGAACAGAAAAATCCATAGGTGCACGAGGTTTGAACCCACGACCTTAGGATTGGAAGGCGGGGTCACTACCACTAGACCACTGGTGCTCTCTTATTTCCTGGAAATCTATTATAAACAGATGGGCCCATGACATAAACTGACCTCTCAGACTTGCTCAATCGGTGCGGTGGTGTTAGTAAGCAGTAGTGGTACCTATTGCTACGTAGAGCGCGGTATGAGTCAGTGGCCAACTCTGGTGACAGAGTTTCTAGGCCGCCCGAAGGCCTCTGTCATGGCCAGCTTAGAAGAGCTCGTGACATAACTGGCTAAGTTTTTCATAAAAGATCTGTTAAGCTCTGTTGTGCTCACAATTTGGATGGGTGACCGCCTGGGGCGATTTCAACTAGACGCTTCTGTGCTTTGAGTTGTTAGGCCATGACGGAGGCCTTTGGGCGGCCAAGTTGGACACCGGCTCATACGAACTTAGTCACTTTTATCATCAATTTATTTCTGTTTCACTTTTTTTAACTAAACAGCTCAACTTTAAGATGTTATTTTTATAGGTACTCACCTAATAGTTAGATATTTCTGAATTATTTTCATAAAAACACCTAATATGAAAAAAATTGAGAATGTTTTGGTAATGACGACGACCGATGTGGCGCAGCGGGCGCAGATCCGCCTGCGACGCAAAGGTTGCGGGTTCGATTCCCGCCTCTGGACAAATGTTTGTACGATCTACAAATATTTGTTCCGGGTGTTCTGGGTATTTTCTATATATAATAAAAAATATCTATCTATGTATTATATTGTATTATAGAATAGAATAGAATAGAAAAAATATTTATTTAACGCCACACAATTAACTAGTAAGTATTAAATATATATCAGTCATTTAGTACCCATAATACAGCTCTGTTTAACAGCAGCTTACCTTGGGCTAGATGATGCTGTGTGGATTGTCCAGCAATATTTATTAAAAAAAAAATTATAACAATACTCTACTCTACTCTACGTCTACTCTCGAGCAAGTTGGTATAATACACCACACGAACCGCTAGTCGCTATTACATCTGTACTAATGAAGGGCTTGTTATAAGGCGTGATAGGGGTTGACAACTGGCTTATGGTAAATTTGCTGCTGCCTGCGACTTCGTTCACGTGTAACTCGGGAACCGTACTTTTTTCCGAAATAAAAAGTAGCCTATGTCCTATTCCTGGTCATTATCTATCTATGTTTTAAATTTCAGTCAAATCGGTTCAGTGGTTGTCGAGATATAGAGGAACAAATACCCTCACATCCAAACATCCAAACTTTTGCATATTAGTTTGATATTAGTGTGATTAGAGTAATTAAGAGTAGTAGAGTTCTCTGTGATAGAGCTCGTCGGGGGAAGGACTACCACCATACCTATTTCTGCCGCAAAGCAGTAATGCTCGCATTGCTGTGTTCTGGTGTGAAGGGTATGGTTTCCGGTGAAATTACTGGCACATGAGGCTTTCGATCTTAGCCTCAAGGTGGCAACACGCAAGTGATACCTTTGGTATTGCAAGCGTCCATAGGCTGCGGTAACCGCTTACCATCTTGTGGGCTGTACGCTTGGTTGCCACTTCAGTTGTATAAAAAAAAATTAGCTTTCGTGTTGTAGTTGGCTAAGTTGTTCATAACAGATCAAAAGTAAAGCACTGTTCCGCGTAGTCAGCATTTGGATGGGTAACCGCCAATGGCAATTTCAACTGAGCGCTCCCGTGCTTCGGAGGGCACGTTAAGCAGTCGGTCCCGGCTTTTTCAAAGTTGTTAGGCCACGATAGAGGCCTTTGGGCGGCCTAGAAACTTTGTCACCAGAGTTGGCCACTGACTCATACGAACTTACTTAGTGTAATTAGCAATCCGAAAGAGAGTCCGTGGCGAGTGTTTGTAACCCTGTAATACAGAGTTTAATCATAGTTCAAAATAGCATAGATGCGTTCAAGTTTCTTGATTGTAATATCAAAGATTTGAAGAAATTTTAAGGTTTGTTGTTATAGCCGTTAAATAATAAATAAATAAATAATGCTGGACAATCCACACAGTATCATCTAGCCCCAAGGTAAGCTGCTGTTAAACAGAGCTGTGTTATGGGTACTAGATGACTGATATATACATAATACAATACAATACATAGATAGATATTTTATATTATATATAGAAAATACCCAGAACACCCGGAACAAATATTTGTAAATCGTACAAACATTTGACCCGAGGCGGGAATCGAACCCGCAACCTCCGCGTCGCAGGCGGACCTGCGCCCGCTGCGCCACATCGGTCGTCAAAAAAACGTTAGGTCGTAACGGAAGGCCTTGGGTTTGCTTAGAAACTAACGACACCTGAATGCTACTGTCTCATACATAAGACGAACACTTTAATCATATAGCACTCTTTCAATGTATTAATTTTGTATGTGCTTGAAGTTGCAAATAAATGACTTATCTATCTATCTATCTAATCATAAAATTGAAAATTGCCTGCGTCTTGGGTCGTGTAAAACTCATCTTTTGCGCATGAGTGTGCTCTGTATGGCACCAATCATCTACAATAAAATACCATCGGCAGTATGTGCCAAAGAAACTTTGATGGAGTTTAAGCATGCCCTCAACTTATTGCTTATTGAAAAAGCATATTATTCTACTGACGAATTTTTACATGACATAGATAAGTGACATTCTAATTATATTTTTGCATGCCCAAACTTTTAATTAATGTAATTTTTTTTGTTTTTTTTTTTGTATAATTTTTTTAGTTAAAATTTGTGATAAAAGCTACCATTAAACATAATGTTTGTACGCCATTTGGTAGGATCTAGTGAAACTATTGTCAGAAATCTCAAATTTTACCAACTACCCTTACACCTTGTTCTACAAACAATAAATATTTCATTTCATTTCATTTCAAAATGACTTGTACACACCATGCTTTTGTCAGTCCTATAAGGTAACAAATTATAGATAGATAGATAGAAAACACTTTATTGTACATCACACAGAAAACAAGAAATTAAAAGCTTAAAAACTAATTGCGGAAGTACAATGGGCGGCCTTATCGCTGACAGCGATCTCTTCCAGACCACCATAGGATGGAGAGACAACGAGTACGTTAAGGTGCGGTGACTTTTTAAATTATTAACAAACTCAAAAAATATAAACTGCGTACGTTCGTATGAGTCCGCCCGAAGGCCTCTGTCTGCTTAACCGACCGACTGCTTAACGTACCCTCCGAAGCACGGGAGCGCTCAGTTGTAATTGCCACAATATATAAACTTGAACGTCATTACATTTTTTTCGTGGCAATATAAATCAATTACCATTAGGTTTTAGTTACTTTTCTATCAGATTACTCAAGAAGGCGTAGCCGTCTCCATAGCAACAGGCCCCGCCCATAAAGGGTGACAGATGCGCGTGAGTCGGCAACACTGACGCTTTTGTGTTGAAAGCTTGATGTGTCAAACGATAAAACGTTTTTTTACTGGTAGTGGATGGCACCGGTGGGTAATTATCACCTGCAAGCGTATCAAATGAATTAATCGTTTTTTAAAATTGTATTTTTGACATGACCCTGGTTAATTACCTAAAGGTGAAATTGCTTGCATTATAAGACTTATATTCTACGTTTCAGGGTAGCAACGTATTCATCATCATCTTCATCAGCTCTAGAAACTCTGTCACCAGAGTTGGCCACTGACTCTTAAGAACCTAATTACTTATCAGCTCTGTTATTGCAACCGTTCATAGGCTACGGTAACTGCTTAGTATATGTTGGCCGTATGCCGGTTTGCCATTACTTTGGTGTTCTAGAAAACACACAACGAATGGATCGAAAATACTAACTTTATAACATCAAAGCGAGTTATAACGTCACTAACCCATTGTAAACTAGCCATAACGTGTTTCGACTAGAAATACCCAGCAATAAATGCAACGAAATCTGATTAAAATATTGAATAACCTAAATTGAGGGGATTTCAAAGCGGCAATTTGAAAGCAATTCCGTTCTAAAGTTACATGACCGCCCACTGACGAAATTTACGGCGACAGTGATGGACGAGTACCTGGTTGAAAAGACTGGTTGCGGGTTCGATTCCTATCTACTTCTAAATGTTTGCAATAGCTGCAAATAATTTTGTTCTTTGTGGCAATAGCCGTAGATAAGTTGATGATGAATAATCAGAATAATCATTTTCTTAAATAATTATCGGTCTTGGCGTTATGGAGAATAAAGGTTCTCGAATGGCGACCACGAAAACAAAGCGCAGGACGGCCCCCCACTCGATGGACCGATGACATTAAAGCGGTCGAAGGAAGGCGGTGCATGGTGAAGGCTCAAAACCAGCCGCCTTTGGAGGAGTCTATGTCCAGTGGACGCCTATCGGCTGATATGATGATGATTATAAGACGTTAGTCGTTTTCAAAAGATCGAGACTTCAATAAATTTAAAAGTCTGTAATCAAATCCGACCGATAAAATCTTATCTCGATCGCTAAACGGTAACAAAGTGACGATTAGCGCGCGACACAATGAACTATTAGTAGCTATAAACTACTCTTTGGTAAGCTACTGTTAGCTATACAGAGTGTCGGACTATAGCTTAGGGCTAAAGGCTTAAAACTGTTAGTAAAAAGTGAATTTGTATGAGCCAGTGGCCAATTCTGGTAACGGCGGTGTTAATAAACTGCACAACTGTAAGTATTACCTATACAGGATGTCTAAATAATACTTAATAAAGCTTAGGTGGGTTGCCAAAACTGATCAATGTTTATTTGTTTCACATTGGTCATGAGATCTTCCCACTCACATTGCCACGTTTAAAGTATTTTTAGTGATGCAGCCAGCATGTTGGGAACGCTTCCTACTGGTAGTGATTTGGATCAGTTGAGCTATCTATAGGTCGTTTGTAACGGTCTTTAGATTACTCAACTGTTTCATATGTATTTGGTATATTTTGTAAAGTAATATAATTATGTACATATTTTATTTTGTTTAATAAAATTTTTTAGTGATTGTATGGAAAAAAAACACATTTAACTTTGACTTTGACATCGTCAAAATTTCTTATACTTATTCTATTAATATCTGTATTGTTTTATTTAATATATAATGTTTTTTTTTTATCTTGTAGCGATTTACTCTTATAATTATATTTATTAATCTTTGATATAGTATGTGTTAGTTGAGATGAGTGTTGATACGAATAAATTATTTTCTATTTTTTAATTAAAAAAAAATACCGATACACTATCAAAAAAAAAAAATATGTAGGTATTTACTTAATCAAACAGTTTCCGCTAGACTTTTCAGTTATTTTTTATTAAAATGAGTTGTATCTTTTTAAACACCCTGTATTAAAATAGTACAGCTAGTAACTGCATTTCAATCTGTGACAGCTAGTAATTTGAATCCTATTGAGTGGTGTGAATTATTTGTAACGTGAGATTGTGTTGAATGTTACAATTTAGATTTGTATAGAGTCACTTGAATGGGGAATTTGTAATGCTAGCGTTTTTAATATTTAGCTAGGGTAAATACTAGTAGCTTTAAATGGTAATTTGGCATACTGGATTATTCCCATCTGTCACCTAGTTTTGTCCCATTAAGGTGACAGATCGCACTTTTATTTTTTAAAGTGCGATCTGTACCCTGTCAGTAACGAGAAAGATACAACTGTTTTAACTAATATTCTATCCTGTCACCCCGTCAGTAAAAATGGGACAGATCTACCGTGGATCTACCTATAAAAGTTAAGTAAGTTAAGTAACTTTAATGGGTACAGCATATTTCAGAATTTTGTAGTTACTACTAATAATAATAATAATAATAATTTATTTATTTATTCAATCATCATAGGATCATCTTAATATTAGGCTAGGCACAATTTATTAATTTGCTAACCTAGATTTGACCGTCACTAAATGCACCATACAGCAATGGTTCAAATAGTGACAATCAAACCTAGCAGCAAACATCCTCAGAATGCTGTTGGAGCTGGTCCGAACCCTGCGCACCAGGGATGTGCAGCGCTTACGCATTACTGTGTAGAAGCAGTCTACTCGCGCGTCTGCAAACATCCCTGACGCGCTACAGAACCGGGGCAGCCCCATCAGCACCCTGAAGGCATTATTGTATTGAACGCGCAGAGCGCTGTACTACTAATATTATTATTTTTTACCAAGTTTTCAAGTAGGTACTTAGTACTAAGTAATAGAAAAGGATAAAAAGAACAAAGACAAATTATAATAAAAAGTAAAGAAGAGTTGTGCTAACTCATGGCAGAAGGTAATCGAAAAAAAAAAATTACTTAGTTAAATTATATAACTTGTAATTTTTTTTTATTTCACTGAAGTCACTCAGTCTGCTCCAGACGCGATTTGCAATGTCGAATAAAAATTTACTCATCAGTAAAAAAACTCATTCTTCCAACATTCCACAACCCGGCATTTAAAAAACTCTGCTTTGATATTTTTACGTCTTTAAGAGTTGCGACCTCTAATATCGTTTAGTGTTATTGATAGATTCAGGCGTTACTTTGCGGAAATGCATTACAAGATAAAAAACAGACGAAAAATCTCTAGTACTATTCCGCTTAACCTTTTAACTAATGAGGTCACACAGTTACCACAGTTAACCTCAAAAGAAAAATATCGACACGTGTTTCACCCCTCCACGGGACATCATCAGGACCATCGACTTGTTCTCCGGCAGACGTGTTGCTCCATCGAGCGCCAAAGCCAAAGCGAGCGGGCTGGAGCCAAAGGTTTGGCTCCAGCGCTCGACGGAGCAACACGTCTGCCGGAGAACAAGTCGATGGTCCTGATGATGTCCCGTAACCATCTTAGTGCTAGCTGTATCAGGAATAATTTGAATACCTGTACAAAATAGAGAGGCGCTTTAGAAATACCTACATAAATTGACAAATACTAATTGACAGCTGGACGATACGTTAGCGAAAGCCTTTTTTCGAATACGGCCTCAGAACTAAAACGTTTTTGCGGTGAAGGCTCAAACGTCTTAAAATACTTGTTAAATTGCCCTGGCGTAGTATAGTTGTCTCTGTCTAGACAGACGACAATCTAGAAAGAAATAAACTCAGAAGTCACTAAAAAACTCATTCAATGAATACCTTAATATATATTCCGCTAGAACACTGGTGGTTTAGTGGTAGTGACTCCGCCTACTGATCCTATGGTAGTGGGTTCGAATCCAGTCGAGCACCAATAGATTTTTCTATTTGAAAAATTTATGTGCGCAATTACAGTGTTGTCATACGATGAAGGAAAACATCGTGAGGAAACCGGCATGTCCAAGGACTAAAAATTCGAAAAACATGTGCCATCCACCGCGTTGGGTCCGCGTGGTGGATTAAAACCCAATAACTCTCGCTTGAGAGTAGGCCCATTGTCAATTATTTCATTTACTTTTTGACATTTTAAAATTCGGCTTCGGTTTTTCCTGAAAACTATAATCCGGGCCTCTTCAAGGCTAGAGTGATGTGTCTTATAGACCTTCGTGCCACCGTCGGCCACATCAACGCTTACCACCAGGCGAGATCGTAGCCAAACGATGGTCTATTCACGATAAAAAAAAAACTGCTCGTGAGATGTCAAATAAATGGAAAAATAGTACAATGCTCTTTGTGATAACTTATTTACTTGCTACGTTATTTTTGTTCTCATAATTTTAACAAAGTTCGTAATTCCTGCGAGACCAGCTCGGTTGAAACTGACAAAACTTTTTGCTTCAGGTGCTCAGTGCTAGATCAGCAAATAGCAAGATGTACACAGTCACAGTTGGTATAGATATAAAAAACGATAGCTAATAATAGCGTGTAGAAACGAATATTTTCCTCTATCGTGCCGTGTTATTTTCTTTTAATAAATTAATATTGCTGAACAATCATTATCTAGACATTATACTTATACAACCGATCATTACACGACCGATGTGGCGCAGCGGGCGCAGGTCCGCCTGCGACGCAGAGGTTGCGGGTTCGATTCCCGCCTCGGAACAAATGTTTGTACGATCTACAAATATTTGTTCCGGGTGTTCTGGGTATTTTCTATATATAATAAAAAATATCTATCTATGTATTGTATTGTATTAAATATATATCAGTCATCTAGAACCCATAATACAGCTCTGTTTAACAGCAGCTTACTTTGGGGCTAGATGATGCTGTGTGGATTGTCCAGCATTATTTATTTATTTATTTATTTATTTATTATTTTAATAAAATACAATATTTTCCTCTATCGTGCCGTGTCGAGTTTTTTTATAATAAAAAAATATTGCTGAACAATCATTATCTAGACTTTATACTTAATAAAATACCCAGAACACCCGGAACAAATATTTGCTGATTGTACAAATATTTTGTCCCATGACGAGAATCGAATCGACCTTCGCCCGCCGCGCCACATCCGTCGTCCTATTTTATGATTTACGTGACTCGCTGTCATGAGCTAATTTATCAAATGCTTTCTAGTGATGTGTAAAAGTTAACACAAACAGTAAATAAAAATAACATCTAAATCGTGTACTAGAAACCAGACTGATATACTTTTTTTTTGTAAATATATACATTTAATACATTAAACACTTGTAACCGGAACAAATATTTGCAGATCATGCAAACATTTGTCCCGTAGCAGGGGTTGAACCCACAACCTCTCGTTTCACAACCAGGCACTTGCCCAACGCGACGTTTTTTTTTAAGTAATCTTAAGGTGAGGCAAAGATTTTCAGGAGTTTCACATCTAAAATTATAACCTTCTAAGTAGAGATTCCGTAGAGTCGCGTTGTGTACATTCAACTCGTATTTGCCCTGGAAGTTATCATCCAGATTAAACGGACTCTGAGCTATTGGAACGGCAAAGAAGAGTTTTCTGCAGACAAGTGAACAAACTAAGTGATTGGTCTATCTGTAGGTACAGATTTTGATGGTTTGCAATAATTTTATTGCGGCAGATATTGCTATCAGCATCTATCGTTTTTATTGCGATACATGAGCGCTCGTGACGTAGCTGGCTAATTTGTCGAATTATCAACGAAGTTAAATCAAATCAAATCAAAAATCAAAAAGGTATTTATTTTGGAACAAAAACTTATAGTACAATAACAACACAAGAAGAACGATAATATCCGCGGAAGCTTAACACTGTGTCGCGAACACTAACGCCCACCTCCAAATTCATCAGGATCCAAATAAATAAACAAGAGATAAGTACAATACAAATTTAAAGACGTTAAGCTACAAAATAAGTATGAATGTGTGCTGGTGTTAATGAGTATGTGAGGGTGTGTGGGTGTGTGGGAGGGTGAGTGTGTGAGTGTGTGGGAGTGTGTATGTGGATTTCCTTGTTCCTCCTAGTCTCGTAAGAGTCTAGTTATCACAGCGGGAAATCCAACAGTGTGTATGTGTGTGTGTGTGTGTGTGTGTGTAGGGTATGTGTGAGGGTGTGCGATGTATTTTCGAGTATGTATGTATGTGGACTTCCATGTTCCTCCCAGTCTCTTAAGAGTCTGGTTATCACAGAGGGAAATCCACAGCGTGAGAGAGTGACAGAGATGATAAGTATGTGTAAGAGTATGTGAGTGTGAGAAGAGTGTATGAATGAGGAGGTGTTAAGTCTACCCAAATGAATACATTAATTAAGCTAAAGTCATAAGAAGCCTTTCAGTGTCTTCATAGGACAGAGTAATGAGCCACTGAAGACACTTCTGTTTACAGCTGTAGTGTGGGAGGGGATAGATGTTAATTTCTCTGTTGATTCTGTTGTAGAGCATAGAGCTGATAAAATAAAAGTGGCGACTGGCTAATGTTGTGCGCCGTTGTTCGGTCTTGCAAACTTTATCAGACCTACGTTTGGAGAGTGTAATGTCGGGGTCATATGTTAGTAAAGAATGTTTTCTGGTAATCGTTTTTAATATAAATAGTTGTCGAACAGTCGGAAGTTGAGTGCGTGAATAAAGTTCAGTTGTGGGAAACCAATAGGTTTGTTTATTAAAACCTTAAGTACAACTCTCTGCGCCCGTTCAAGTCTAAGCATCTGAGTTTTAACACAGCCACCCCAAGAGGTGATGCAATATGAAAGGATAGATTGGGCTAGGGCATAATAAATATTTTTAAGGGACTGAAAGCTGATAATAGATCGTAAGGTTTTGAAAACAAAAATTAACTTCCTGACACGCGATACAGTAGAATCAATTTGTGGTTGCCAGCTAAGAGTGTTATCTATCATGATCCCAAGATATTTATAGGCCGAGGTTCGTTCTATAGGCTGGCAGTTGCAGGAAACGGAGAGTGGGAAGGTATCTTTACCAGAACACGTGTGGGCGCAGATAGTAAAAATAGAAGGTGGCTGGGAAGCTAAGGTAGCAGAAAAGGACATAAATTTAGTTTTAGCGATATTCAAAGTAAGGAGATTGGATTTTAGCCAGCACATAACAGATTTAAGAGCACTCTCAGCAAAGTTGCGAGCAGTCTGCCAGGATTGACCGTGAATGAGAAGAGCTGTGTCATCAGCATAGGTAATAATTTTACAGTTGGGGAGAGAGAGGCTACAAAGATCATTTATATAAATTAAGAATAAAGTAGGACCAAGGACACTACCTTGAGGGACACCGATACTAATGGGTTCTTCTTTGCTTTTGTGGCCCTCAATCACTACGTACTGAGATCGATTTGTTAGATAGCTACGGAACATATCATTTACAACCCCCCTGACGCCAATGCGTTCCAGTTTGTTGAGCAAAATAGGGACAGAGACAGTATCAAATGCCTTAGAAAGGTCCAGGAAGATACCAAGATTTTTTTGTTTCTTGTCAATATTTTTAATTATGGTATCGGTTAGCTCAAGAACGGCGTCTTCCGTGGATCTTCCACTTCTAAATCCATATTGGTTTGCAGACAAGATGTCCCTATCTTCCATGAATTTGATTAAACGTTTATTAATGACTTTTTCTAAAATCTTTGAAAAAACTGATAGAACTGAAATAGGCCGATAGTTAGTAATAGCCTCTTTGTCCCCACCTTTGAAGACCGGATGAACTACAGCTACTTTAAACGCACGTGGAAAGATACCAGATGTAATAGATAGGTTAAAGATGTGATTTAAAATAGGGATAAGAATATGTCTGAACCAGAGTTGGCCACTGACTCATATGAACATACTTTTTATTGCGATTAAAATTAAGTTACCTTTTTTTTACTAAGGAGCACTGGTGAACTAATGGTAGTGACCCCGCCTTCAGTCGTGGGTTCAAAACCAGCCATGAACCAATGTTTTTTTCTAATCTAAAGCGAAGGAAAACATCGTGAGGAAACCGGCATACCTTTCTTTTTTTTTTTTATAAGTGATAGTCAAGCGTTTGGCCGCCCACCTGATGTTAAGTGTCGATGCGGCCTAAGATGGATCACGCTTGGCTAAAATATACCTGTTCACTTTTGTTTTGAATATTCCTAAATTGTATTCTTCTGGAAAGACTGACGCCGGCAACGAGTTCCACTCTTTGGCAGTGCGAATGATGAAGGTAGAGTCAAACCGTTTCGTACGAATTGGTGGATCTTTATTCAATCATATAACAAGGATAATTTTGATATGTCTTTAAGCTACGTGAATTTACGCCAGTTCCACGCGCCCTAGCCTAAAAAATTTGGCAATAACTTTGGCTGGGTTTCTAGCTTTTTTTTGATGATCCCTCTTCATCATAAAGCTTCAGTGTGGTGCCAATCGAACTAGGTGAGGCTCATGCCAAGAAACGAAGTAGGTATGTAAAAAAAGCGCCGGTGGTCTAGTGGTAATGACCCCGCCTTCCAATCCTAAGGTCGTGGGTTCAAACCCGGTCGTGCACCAGTGGATTTTTCTGTTAGAAAAATGTATATGCGCAATGCCAGTGCTCTCTTACGGTGAAGGAAAACCGGTATGTCCAAGAACTAAAAATTCAAAAGACATGTGCCATCCACCATTCCGCATTGGGTCCGCGAGGTGGATTAAGACCCAATCACTCTCGCCCGAGAGTAGGCCAGTGTCCCAACAGTGGGAACATTAGAAGGCTGTCATGATGATGTAAAAACGGGAAAAAAAAGGTGTAAGAGCCAAGTTCTCTAGCATGATATTGATTGATGATTGGCTATGTTATTATTGGCTAATGATCATGTTATAGTTCTCACAACGGATCTCGGCCGTCGTGAAATTAGCCGTTTCGATGCGCAATGGAGCTTTTTCAAACTAAATTGTCTTTGCGCATCACAAACGGCTAACTTCACGGAAGCCTAGATCCGCTGTACGAACTATAACTATCAAGCAGTTTATTTTCTCTCTGTTCTAAGTCCTCTGAAGGCTTTCATAATGCCTGCCGCAAGCCGCAAAATAAATGAGTCTAGTCATTTTAGTTTAGTGCAGCGCGCTGCGCACTTGATTGTATTTATTAGTGTCGGCCGCAGGGTCCCGCGGCAATCTAGCCCGACCGTAGACGTATGGTTAGTAGCGATAACGGGTAGCGACAGCACAAACATTATGAAAATAAAGTCAAAGTAAAGGTATCTTTTGTATTAACAATAACAAACAACTAGTTGGGTATAAACACAAGTATTTAATTGTTTAGTTATTTATGTATTTATATGGATCAGTTGAGCTATCTATAGATCATTTGTAACGGTCTTTAGATGGCTCAACTGTTTTATATGTATTTAATAGGTAGTATAAATATGTACTTACATTTTTTTTTTCTTTTTTTTTATACAACTGAAGTGAAGAACCAAGCGTTCGGCTCACAAGATGGTAAGCGGTTACCGCAGCCTATGGTCGCTTGCAATACCAAAGGTATTACTCGCGGGTTGCCACCTTGAGGCATAGATTGAAAGCCTCATGTGCATGTAGTGTCACCGGAAACCCTTCACACCGGAAATCCGCAATGCGAGCATAACTGCTTTGTGGCAGAAATAGGTATGGTGGTAGTACTTCCCCGGACGAGCTCTATCACATATTACTCATAAATATATATATATTTTTTAAAAGTATTTATTTATATTAGGTTTAAATTACAGTAAGCTTTTGTGATGTCTCGAGTGCAATGGCCACTGTGTCTTATAGGTGACGCCACGTTGTGTCCTACTGGTGACGCCACGTTGTCTCCAGTGGTGGTTTGGTTACTTAGTACAATCAAAAAAACGTCTGTAGGTAACGTTCTAAAACTAGATGTCCTACATCATTTACAAGAGTCTGTACCTGCTTGCGTTGCGTCACATTATAATAATCACATTTACTACATCTTTATTCAACTATTCTCAAGAATAATTTTTAGAAACGTCATAAAGTTAGGTGAATTTATGCCAGTTCCACGCGCTCCAACCTAGAAGAATCTGGCAACAAACTCGGCTGGGTTCCTAGCTTTTTCGATGATCCCTCTCCATTATAAAGCGTGTGATGTGGTGCCAATCGAACTAGGTGAGGATGAGCCTCACTGTCACTCACTGTTATAACATAATGATTCACTTTCAGTTGAAACTACTACACTAGATATTTAAAAAAAAATTCAGAGACCCGACCCTAGTTATATTTTGTACGAACAGTACCTACACAATCAGTGTCTCGTCTAATTTGACAGGATACAGTCAGTGTATTGTTCCAAAAAACCTAGAGTCATGTCTCTGGTATCTCGAAAAGAAAATGGAACATATTTGACCCTTGGGATATAAAAACTATTCCTCTCGAGTCAAACCTTTTCTGATCGATGGGTTTCTGTTTTTCGAACATCCTATTTTATTGCGGTGCCAGCTACCGCTATGGAGTGTATGGATATAGGAAGTATGGGTTCTCGAATGTCGACCGCAAACCTAAAAACCAACTGCATTTAATTTCCGTACGTCCATTTAACCGACAAGCTTATTATGTGAGTGTATCTCTGTCGAATTGCTGTTGATCCCTTACACGCGTAAGGTACGCACTGTAGGTGTGAAAGACGGCCTTCTTTCATACCTACAACTACTACCTACTAGCAGTTCTCCGAACAGTAGACCTCGCAAGCATAAACTTGTAAAGTGAACTTTGAAAGTCAGCAACATACTGCATTTTGAGGAACTATTTTGCTCATTACGCTGATGATCCTCATCAGATCTTCACCAAATATCAGACAAACTTAAAGTTAATACTTACCTTTCAAATAATTTAGAAATCATCGAAATCAAATCTTATTAGGCGGAGATTTTCAGCAGCCCCATTTTTGTCCCTTTTTGGAGAGAGTACGCCCCTTATCAAAAATCCTCGACGACAATCAAATTCTATAAAGTTATAGAACATGTATACCAATTTTTAACCAGATTGGTTGAAAAATGCGACCCTGTAGGCGAGAACACAAAATGACCGGACAAACTGACAACCAAAAGTATTTTTGGCCAATCTCAAAACTAAGACGCTTTGCTCGCTTCGCTCGCTCGGTCAACTACTACTACCTAGACACAATAACAAGCGATCAACAGCGATAGACTTACTTAAAAGCTCTAGGGACTCTAGAATGTTCTTGAATGAATTGTTAAAACATTTTATGTGTTACATTATATTAAGTAGGTATATTAGTTATCTACCATAACACAAGCTCTGCTTAACTTGGGGCTAGATGATGTTGTGTGGATTGTCCAGCATTATTATTATTATATTGTGTAAATTATTATGCTGTCGGTACCAGCCACCTAATAACGGGTTTATCTCGTGAAGTGCGTCCATCGTAGATACCGCCTTATTGTATCGTCCCCAGGGTGTTATCACACTTTAGGCAAGACCAATCATCTGATAATGTTGCCAGAGCCTTTACACTGACTTAGTGAATATTCCTTTAAGAATCACCGAACATTTTTTCCCGTTTTCTTTCTACCAAAGGGGCTTTTGAAAAAAGAAAATTGTATGTTCTTAATCTTCTTTTAATAATTGTATGTTCAGAGTGCTTAGCACGAAAGACTCGATTGACAATCATAAGCGTAACCGTATTGTCCAGTTGTCAATTTGTATGAGTTTTTGGTAGTTCCTTTTACGCACTGAAGAGGCGCTGTAAAATCCCAATGCAAATTGACAGCTGGTCGATACGGTTACACTTATGATTGTCAAATGAGTTTTTCGTGCTAAGCCTCAGTTGTAATATTTATCTGTTGGTATACGACTTGGTATGATTAAAATTGGCAATCGTCAGTCAATAGTAATTTGTCAACTGAAACTGTGTCAGATTTGTTGCTTGCCCTGAAATATTTTTTTGTTATTTACGAAGTTACATTTTGCAGAGGTAAACAGTAGAAATATTTTTCTGCCATCTATCACAAACAGGACAAAAAGGATGCGCGCACATAGAAGCAAAAAGCAAAAGAATTTTAGGCTATTGTCACCTTTTTTGGCTGACTCGTGTCTACCACCTGGGTTTGGACGGCGTTCAACAGAATGTCGCCATTAATAAAACTAAATTAACCTTAAACTGCCACGCCCTCTGCAAGTATTTGTGTCAAACACGTGCACTGTGTAAAGCTTATGTATTTTAGAAACGTTTATATATATTTTTTTTTTTTATTCACAATAGAATAGAATTGAAAAATATTTATTTAACGCCACACAATTAACATAAAAATAAAAATAACAATAAAAACCAAAACTTAACTATTGTGACGAAAAAAAGGCAGCCACTCAGCATGTGCTGCAGACATAATGTGTCTGCAGCGCTGGTTTTCAGTGTAGCCTACGAGTAGTAGTAGCAGCAATTAGCTGCGACACGAGTCTCTCACTCACTATCTAACAATTTACTTAGGTACATTTCAATAGGCTTGCGCTTGACCACTATCTCGCCTGATGTTAAGCGATGATGTGGTCTACGGTGGAGCACGCTTGCCTAAGAGCAACCTATTCACTCGTGACTTGAAGACACCCAGGTTATAAGTATCGGGAAACACAGACTCTGGCAAAGAATTCCACTCCTTGGCGGTGCGCAGGAATAGGATATTGTTAGAAAAATGAACTATAACGTGCCTTTAAATGTTTCTCTTACTATGTAATTCTTTGTGATGAGCTTCTGTATTTGTTCAAATTGCTGAAGTTTCAGTTTGAAGGGCCTATGTGTAGATTAACTTGTGATGATGATAGGTCGAAGGTTGTGTGTGAGCCGTAACAATCAACTGTCTTAAATCCACAAGGACCCAATACGGATTGGTAGATAGCTCTTATTTGTATGTTTACTTTTTTTTTATACAACTTAATGTGGCAACCAAGCGGCCTACAAGATGGTAAGCGGTTACCGCAGCCTATGGACGCTTGCAATACTAGAGGTATCACTCGCGGGTTGCCACCTTGAGGCATAGATCGAAAGCCTCATGTGCCAGTAATTTCACCGGAAACCATAACCTTCACACCGGAACACAGCAATGCGAGCATTACTGCTTTGCGGCAGAAATAGGTATGGTGGTAGTCCTTCCCTGGACGAGCTCTATCACAAAGAACTCTACTACTCTTACTTTACTTCTCGGACATGCCATCTGTTCCCACAATATTTTCCTTCACCGCAATTACACATCAGGCATTGCGATGATTTGATAATTTGACGTGATGAAAATAATTCATTGTTGTACGACTGGTTACGAACTTGAGACCTTTGGATTGTAGTCAGAATCACAACCAATAGATTACCAGTGCGCTGTCTCAAGCTCCATGTGATCCTACGAGTATAACATCAATATATCGACAGTTCGCGTGTCGTGTCGTAATAACACCAGCATCTAAGCAGTAGGTGTAGCCAACAATGATAGGCAGACAAATATTGTTAGTTTTTAAACGTTTTTAGACGTAATAGATTTTGAACACGCGAAGAATATATTAAGCTTGCAGAGGATCTAAACTATGGTCTTCCACTTACAGAAATATAACAGAATTCAGCGAGGCAACTCACGTAAACTACTCGCATTGAATGTTTTCGATTGTATTGTTTTGTGACTAGTGATTTTAGGTTTTTCTTTTATTACCAAGTAAGTAGATCATTAAGTTGGTTGCCAGATTTTAAGTGCTACGCTTGACCGTGCAGTGCACAAATTGCTTTAAAGCGTAATAATATCTGGCACTGCGGTGGTACCAAGACGGATACAGAAGAATCCTACCACAGAGTCCTACCACAGGTAATTAAATATTTTAATAGAAAACGCTTATTTATTTTATCAGAAATAATCGATAAGCTGAATAGATTTAATAATAATAAGAATAGATTTTAATAAATTTTATAAGTACGGCTCTTGCAATGCAAATAGGTAAGTTTGATTTCCTTGAGGTAAGTAATATTATTAAAAAATATCTTTAACACGGTATCTAGATATAGACAAAGTAAACATATTATCAGTATTATTAAATAGGTACAATACAATGATGATAAATTAGATAAAACATTACACTAGTCCTAACAAGATAATTTTATCATGCTTGCAAATTTTTTTGAAATATTACCTACAATGAGACAAGCAAGATTTAGGTGATTCAGGTGTGGTAAGGAGAGTACCGATATCAGGTTTTTTTTAATAAATTTAAAGATAAAAATTTTTACTATTATTTTCGTCGTATTAATGCAAAAAATACTAACAAATGTGTACAAAACAAAAGTGTGTAGGGCCTCTAAAGTAATTTAATGAGTTTAAATTACTTTAGAGGCCCTACACACTGTACATTAAGAACGCCTTGCATATGACTTGTATACGAGTACGCAGATAGAAAACAATAAAATCCCCACACCTAATGGCTACTAAAACTGGGCCATCAAATCATGAATACGACTGTGAATTTGGATGTGGTAAATAAGATTTTTCATTTGCTGTGTAAAAATAATATTGATAAAAAAGTAGTTACATAACTATATTATTCGCTTATCAGTCAATCAGCTACGCGGTAAAGTCTTATAATTTAAATTCTGCTGCGAACACAAACTTTATTGTTTGTATGATCCGCAAATATTTGTTCTGGGTATATTATAATAAATGTTTTCTATAAGTTGCTGGTTATGCTTATGATGGGTGGTGACGACTAAGTGACAGATAGGAATCCCATCTGTCACCTAGCTCTGTCCATCTTGGTTGCAGAAAATAACGATTTGTCACCTAATTTTAAAAAGGTTGATAGATCGAATTTTTATTCGTTTTAAAAACGGGTGTTTTCACGTACCGGTATATCGTTGAAGAGGTACCGATACTGCTTACCGTTTGCACTGGTACCGTTTTTAAAATGAGCTAAATAGTTCACGATAGTCTTATTATTAAAATCGAACTTTTATTTTCTGTAAAAGTTTTATCTGTCACACTACCATATCCAAATTACAGCTCAAAATGACTTTCTCGCATGGATGTTTCCCGTAATCTTACCAATACGATGTGAATACGACGCTTGCAGACCGCACTAATCAGACTGGACGAATTGATGGCCTGACTGTACTCAAACTGATTAATAGCTATGGACTTTATTACTAGGGTAATACGGCTGATTCTTAATCTTATTAACAAAGAAAGTAATTTGTTCATATTATTTTTTACTGCTTAGGATATTCAGCTAAAGCTTTGCCTAGGTTATTAACAATAAAAGTGTATTTTTTTGTCAGCAATATGATGAAACCGTAAATTTTTGAGTAGAAGAACCTATTGGTCCACGACTGGTTTCGAACCCACGACCTTAATCCGAAGGCGGGGTTTCTACAACTAGACCACCAGTGCCCGTTTATTTAGGTTTGATGTTTTTAAATCGAACATAGGTCTCATCTAGACGTGTTTGCGATAAAATTGCTCTTGTCCGTCTAACCTTCGTCAAATATTTAATAACTTTCTGACAATGGAATACAGTTTTGATCTTCAGGGTTCTGAATATTTCTAAAACCAACCCAGGGCTTTATAAAGGACTTATTATACCTACAACATGGTTTGGCTGTTGGCGTGTTGAAATGACGGGTTTACAATACGTTTTGCTTCCAACCGGCTAGCGTGACAATTGTTTTTAAGACTGACAACGTGAGGTACTGTAGAGTTTTTAAAGTGCAATTATTTAGGTTAGAAGTTTTATTGTTATATAAGGAATAGGTGTATTCCTTAAAGTACAAGTTGGTAGACAGCAACTGCATACGACGTGCCGTCGCGTTATGATAAAGCTCATGGTGTGGTCGCGTTAGCTCATAGTGTCGTACCGCTCGGTATGAAGCTATGACGTAAGGCGTACATACAAGTGATAGTTGTATGTAAGAGAAGAATTGAATAACTGAATGTAAAATGTTAGACTATTTTTGAAATAAACGGAACCCTTAAAATATTAAAAAAACAGAGCTACAATACTATACAATTGTACTATAATCATTCTTAGCAATAAATTATTGTGACACAATCAACTACTTTTCAACACACAATCTAAATATTGAACCAAAGTGCTAATTATAATAATGACGTCAGCGTATCAAATTGCCAGCCATTGTCACCACTCACACTGAATTCAAATGGAAGAAAGAAAACAAATTAAATGTTTAATTCAAATACCAACTGGTTTTATTCGTCACACTTCTTCAATTAGATTGTTGGTATGACGAATTTGAAAACCCCTGTGTCCCCTATTTCTAAAGCGATAAAGACCAAACTTGAATAGCAAATTACGTCTTTGTAGGACATCAAAATTACATTGCACTTTAGCAATGCGAAAATTGTTGTCTGTGTTCAAACGACTCGTTAGAAATTAGACTTTATTTGTGTATACTCTAAGGTTTTAACTATGAAAGCAAAACTATGAACTAGTCACCCTAAATATAAACATTTTGGATCTCAAATAAGCATAGTTGAAATAATCAATGTGTTTTTTTTCTAATTTGTGCCGTATTGTCAATCTAGTAAAGCTAAAATTTCAATAGTGGTCTGCAGAATCAATGAAACAAAAATCATTGAAACATATGCGCAATACTAAACTTGTCCTTTTAAAAGGACTTTATGTTACACAGGGTGGTTCATTGTCACTAGGGTTTTGAGTGTTTTATAAATTCACTTTGTGGTTGGTTATGTGATTTGTTGTTTCATTATCTTGAGTATCATTCTAGTTAATTGTATTGTAGTTTGAAGTAGGCTTTATAACAAAAATAATGAGCTTTGTTAGGTACTTATTTTTTTGTACACTCTAGAATAGGTACAAGAACATATGTTTAACAGAAATGTAGCAAAAATAATGAGCTTTGTTAAATACTTATTTTTTTGTACACTCTAGAATAGGTACAAGAACATATGTTTAACAGAAATGTAGCAAAAATAATGAGCTTTGTTAAATACTTATTTTTTTGTACACTCTAGAATAGGTACAAGAACATATGTTTAACAGAAATGTAGCAAAAATAATGAGCTTTGTTAAATACTTATTTTTTTGTACACTCTAGAATAGGTACAAGAACTAATGTTTAACAGAAATGTAGCAAAATAGTAAGCTTTGCTAGGTACTTATTTTTTTGTACACTTAGGTACAAGAACTAATGTTTAACAAAAATGTAGCGAACAGAGAATACATTTTTTACCTTACGCCCATGTGAATGTAGCGAAATGACCAAACCACATATTTTACAAAAATATACAAAAAAAATAATTTTTGATTAATATGTCGAGTTTGTGAAGTTAGGGCTTGTAGAGTTAGGACGTGTAGAGTTAGAAGCTTGGCTCTACATGACATGTGATCTGATAACTTTTTGATAGTAAGTAAGTTCGTAAGTAAGTTCGTATGAGTCAGTGGCCAACTCTGGTGACAGAGTTTCAAGGCCGCCCGAAGGCCTCTGTCATGGCCTAACAACTTTGAAACAACCGAGACCGACTACTTATCGTGCCTTCCGAAGCACGGGAGCGTTTTTTAATGGTGCGAGTCATGGTGTCGTCTTGGCAACATTTTACACTAGCAGTTCTCCGAACAGTAGACCTCGCAAGCACAAATTTGTAAAGTGAGCTTAGAAAGTGAGCAACATATTGCATTTTGAGGAGCTATTTTGCTCATCACGCTGAAGATCCTCATCAGATCTTCACCAAATATCAGACAAAGTTAAAGTTCGAAATCAAATCACATTAGACGGAGATATTCAGCAGCCCCCTTTTTGTCCCTATTTGGAGAAAGTACGCCCCTTATCAAAAATCTCCGACGACAATCAAATTCTATAAAGACATATAACCTGTATACCAAGTTTCAACCAGATTGGTCGAAAACTGCGACCCGTAGGCGAGAACACAAAAAGACCGGACAAACTGACATCCAAAAGCATTATTGGCCAATTTTGTAACTGAGACGCTTCGCTCGCTCGGTCAATGAAAATGTTTTCAGTGGGATTTTATATTTTACTTATCTTCTAAATAAGTACCGGAGTAACGTGCGAAGGTTCTTAACTTTGTCGTGTTTAAGGAGTAACAAAAAATCTAAGTAGATAATTAAAGTAAAGTAAAGTAAAGTAAAAATTTATTGCGAGAGATACATGTAGAGCACCGGTGGTCTAGTGGTAGTGACCCCACCTTCCGATCTGAAGGTCGTGGGTTCAAACCCGGTCGTGCACCAATGGATTTTTCTGTTCGAAAAATTTATGTGCGCAATGCCAGTGCTCTCATACGGTGAAGGAAAACATCGTGAGGAAACCGGCATGTCCAAGAACTAAAAATTCGAAAGACATGTGCCATCCGCCAATCCGCATTGGGTCCGCGTGGTGGATTAAGACCCAATCACTCTCGCCTGAGAGTAGGCCAGTGTCCCAGCAGTGGGAACATTAGAAGGCTGTCATGATGATACATGTAGGTAGTTACAAAGTTTTTTTTTGTTTGCATAAATTTGGAAACAATGTATTTTGCCATGTTATGGCATGCAATATTTGTATATTATGTGTTACATTAATCTTATATAATTATTATCATAAAATTATTTAAAATGTCAGCCTAGAAAAAATATAACCTATACTTATATACCTAGATAATCAAAATAATAATAATAAAAATTAGTAAAGTGTGAGTAATCTGTTTAGGAACCGTTGGATCACGTGTCAAGCATGGTTCCTTCATTAGGACCGGGAGGAGGGAGCTAATGCGTGTTTATGGTGTAAGAAAGAGCTGGAAGGAAATGAGAAATCTGTTATAAGGCTTTATACTAGACACGTCTGTTAGCTAATGTCTTTCAAAACTGTTGTTTTTGTTTATTGACATATAAATTACAAGGGAAAGCAATACTTTTAGACATGCGCTCGTACTATCGCATTCAGTCACAAAAACTGTTATAAAATCCAATTAAGAGTCAAGTATTTACAAAATTATAAATTTTTATTGCATAAAATAATTGGCTTAGTATTAACACGCTATTTGCCGATCAAAGAAGTGAAAATAAACATTTTTCTGGTGCTATTTTTCTTATTGACTTTCGAAAGTACGCGAAAATAAAAATTATTTTTACGCGGCATTCAGTACAGTCAGCTGAATTCTAATGATAATAAGTTATGGGTCACGCGACGTCGAGTGATTGGCATCAAAATAAAGTTATTCAATACTTTAATGTTGATAAAAGTTAGTCGATACTTCAGTCGATATTACTACAATTCGTAAACATAACTATCAATTAAGTTAAGTACACACCAAAACCCGCTAAGTACCATGAACTTAATAAAAAAACCACAAAATCAAATAAAACTCAACGTTTAAGCACGGTTTTGTCACTAAACTACCAAAATTCTTTCACCCTAGCAGAACTTTATAACGATTTACGGAGTTCGTGAAATTCTTTACAAAAATTTGTCTTTTTCGTTATTTATAGGCGAAGGGCGGAGCAAAGAATTTTATTTGGCATAAAATGTATTGTAGAAATGATATAAAAATGGATAATAAGTGGAAAGCGTGACGTCGAAGTAGCAAATGATGCGTCAAACAGATAGGAATAAAAACCAACAGATGTTTTTGCACGAGCCACCGACCTCTGCCACAGAGTATAAATCAGTTGTGCAGCTGCGTCCACGGCGCGGGTTACTTGCGCATGTTGAAGCGTTACTGATTGCGCGAGTGACCTGAAACGACCGTGCAGTAAGAACGCGCAGTTACTTGAGAAAGAAAGAAAAAAATAGGTAAAAATTAATAGGAAAAGTGTCTCTTTGAACCAAACTTTTAAAAGTAAACAATTTACTGCATTCTAAGGAACTATTCTGCTCATTACGCTAAAGATCTTCTTCGAAATTTTCACCAAATTTTTATGAGACCAACCCTAATTAAGTTTAAGACAAATCGGTTAAAAAATGCAACCTGTAGGCGAAAACAGGCAGACTGACTGACTGACACACGAAAGCATTTTTCGCCAATCATGAAACTGTGACGTTTCGCTGGCTCGGTCAATAAAATAATAAAATAAAAAAAAGGTATGTCACATGCACTGCTGCCGTGATAAACCACGGGACACAACTAACTGGGCTTATCTCAAGATATCGATTTCGAGATTGGCAGGTTAGCACACTTTGACGTTTCGCTTTGACATTCCACTTGCGCATGTGACCCGCGTTAGTAGCTTGCGCGAGTCACATGCGCCGTGAAAGCGTAAGTTTAGGGATGAAGGGATGTATTGTGCTTTGATACGCTATTTATTATTGTTAATAATTCGTGAATTGCGAGATACATTGGTTCTTATTATCTAGTTTATGTTCCATATTTTATTGCTTTTGCTGGTAATTTTATGATTAGATATTAGCTCTGATAAATACATTTCGTTTATGTTATTACACAGCGTAATCTAGCCATTAATAAAGGAAAATTGTTGTTGTTAGCTGATAAAATGCTTTTTTTTGTAAAATTGAAAATACACAGAAAAACTTTTTGAAAGTCATGCAGTGATTTCCGTCCCGCAGCGGGAATAAAATTCATCCGCAATTCATCTTAGCACTCGCCCACCGCGCTTTATTGGTCATTAAAATTTGTAATTCTTAACCACCACACTACAAAAATACTAAAACTTTTGTTACTAACTACAATTTAAAATACTAATATGTAATTTTTATATATACTATAAAAAACAATGTTGCTTCTCGCTGTCTGATCATATGTACGTATGATGTATGTTTAATTGATAAATAAAATAGAAAAAGTGTGTGGAAGGTTTAACATCGTGCGAAGCCAGGTTGGTCACTAGTTTTACATAAAACGGTTTTCTTTTAACTTCCAATATCAATTCCTAAACATTTGGCACTTACAATAATGGCTGATAAATCGCTCACCATAACAAATTCTACTCTATTCATTCATTCATACTCAAGTAGCACTCACATTTCTATAGCGGCGACAATAAGTCTGAATGAATCTACCAAAAAACCATTCAAATTACAAAATTCGAAGGCACGCATGAAATTCCATAATACATTATAACGAAACGATAACTGCCTATCAAATTCTTACCAAAAATGCCTCTAAACGCTTTGCAAAAGGATGATTTTAGCAGATATCGCTGCAAATATTTCCCGTTCAATTTACAATCTTATAGCAACGAATATAAAGGTGAGTTTTTGTAAGGTTATATAACAATAGAATCTTAGAAGCCGATTTGTCGCCGCATGTCAAACGACTTGAATGAATGAATGAATAAATGAATGAATGAGAATAGAAGCAGTTATGCAATCAATTAGAGGGGGCGGTGCCGACGGATCCTTTTGAAAACGGAGACGTATTTTGAGTTTGGTCTCTATTTTAAATTTTGAGCGATTTAAAATTTGGTCGTTCAAAAACCAAATTGCTTTTCATTTCTGCTATTTATTTAATAATAAATATTGTAATTAATGAACGTAGATAACGAAGACCTACAGGATCTCCACGCTTTTAATCAAGTAATTTTGAAACTGTTTTCTTGATAATAGATATTTCATATAGATTTTACGCAAAGACAATTCTAATATAAGTGTTTCTGATCAAAAATTTGATAGATGGACTTTTTGTAAAAAAAGTTATGGTCATAGCATCCAAGACATTTGGTTGAGCTGGTATTCGGACAAAGGCAAAAAACGCGTATATTATCCAATCGTAAATTTTGTATAAAATAAATAAATATGCTGGACAATCCACAAGCATCATCTACTTACTAAGGTACTTAATACAATACAATACATAGATAGATATTTTTTTATACATAAAAAATACCCAGACCTGGAACAAACTTTTTCAGATTGTACAAACATTTGTCTCGGAATCGAACGCGCAACCTCCTGCGTCGTAGACCTTTGCCCGTCGCGCCATAACGGTCATCAATAATAGTTGTCAATAAAAAATGTATCCGCCATTAGCTTTTTCCTTGTCCTGCACATAAAATTGAAAGAGCATCACACGCGTCAAAGATGCCGCGCTAGTCGCGCTACTGATATTTTACAATAAAGCACAACTAAAGTTACATACGATATACAATTTGTATATACTTCGCGTATTGTAAAGTCCTATTCACACCTAAGAATTCCGAACTGTATCAGAAATATGAATGGGCTTTGGAGTGTCCGAATCGAATGGTAGTTTCTTAATGGTCATGGATTTGTAGTTTAGTTTATGAATGAACATACAGTAACTGTAGACATAATAATGGTACATCAAGTCAGTCTTGTAATTGTTGCTTGCAGAGTTAAAACTGATTTTACTAAACCGAAGTTTGTGGATTTTATTCTGAAAATATTACATACTAGCAACAAGTAACCAGCACTAAATTTTTATTCGTTTGGCGGGAAAATAGATTATATAATAATATGCATTTTGAGTATCTCATTATTAGGAAACATCAAATCTCTCTTTGTTTTATATCAGCAATAAAATTAACCCGCAAAATTGACTTTTTCATGGAAAACGAACGATTTCGATATTCCCATCAAAATACCGGCATCGTCATCGAATAATCCTATTTAATATGGCTTCCTTTCCGGTTATAAACAGCCGGAAATGACGTCACGCGGACACGCGCCCTGATCTACCCTCGTTTCAATTTGGCGCCATGTTTGAAATTAGGTTACAAACGGTTTATTGGATGAATTTGAATACTGTTATTCGGTAAAGGTCAATTTACTACAATTTCCCGAATGGAATAACTTGTTTACTAGTTGAAATATGACATGTTGCAGAAATTTGTGGACCAATTTTTGATACTAAAATATTTTTTAACCATAATATAAAATATGTTACTGTATTTTTCTATTTATTATTAGCTCCCAGAACAAATAAAACAACTGTTACTCGTTTGATATCCTCGTAATGAAATGTCCGATGTGTTACGCCAACACGATTAGTCTCGCGCACTCGCTGCGTGTCTGCTGTGTCACCGGAGGGGAAGTAATTACCCTGACTGTGATATTGCTGTTTGACTGGATGAGTGCGATAGTTGGATACCATTAATTTGATAATTTTGCAAAACGAAAAGCAAATAATAATTATTTATCAGAAGAAACCTTTTACGTTATGAAACTTTCCATTTAACGTCACAGGGTGGTAACAGGTGATATCTATGATGTTGAAAGCGTACATAGGCTACGGTAACTGCTTACCATCAAGTGAGCCGTACGCTTTGTAGCCACTTTAGTGGTTAATTATGTAATAAATTTTGTTTTCTGTTAGTTTTTATTCGGTAAAATGTCAAAAAGTTTTAATCGCAATAAAACACACCATAAAGCTCAACCGATGACTCAACTACTCAACTGGTAGAGCACCTACAAACACTACAACAGAACAAATATTTACAGATCGTGCAATACCGCTGCGGGAATTGAACCCGCAACTTCACTCCTTAACCGAAAAGAGACTGAAAAAAATCACAAAACATCCTACCTAGCTAGTATAAAACATTGCAACTGCCAGCAAGACGGATTGCCCTCAGGGTGGCAATACCTTCGCTTATAATCATGTATTCAATGTACAGTGAATATAAGAAAAGGGTTTCTTCAAATCCTTCCGGTTGTTGCCTTTCGACCCGGGGATATTGAGAGGTATGAGAAATGGAAAGATAGGAGCCTTCTCGAGGGATATTTTGCAAGATCTTGAGAGTCTATTCTTAAAAACGATAAATATAATGATAATGACGATAAAACGATAAAAATAATGATGATAATGATGATAAATAAAGAATGATTTTAAGAGTAGTAGAGTTCTCTGTGATAGAGCTCGTCCGGGGAAGGACTACCACCATACCTATTTCTGCCGCCAAGCAGTAATGCTCGCATTGCTGTGTTCCGGTGTGAAGGGTATGGTTTCCGGTGAAATTACTGGCACATGAGGCTTTCGATCTTAGCCTCAAGGTGGCAACCCGCGAGTGATACCTCTGGTATTGCAAGCGTCCATAGGCTGCGGTAACCGCTTACCATCTTGTGGGCCGTACGCTTGGTTGCCACTTCAGTTGTATAAAAAAAAAAAAAAAATTGCAAAATCATGTGTTGGTGAAAGTAAGTAAGTTCGTATAAGTCAGTTGCCAACTCTGGTGACAGAGTTTCTAGTCCGTTTTCTAGTATGTATTGGTAGTAACAGTATGTTTGTGTTATAACAACATGCTTGATCATTAACGACGTGCAAATCGGGAGAATAATATTGTAAAATTAATTTAAAATTTAATATAATTTTGATTGAAGTCAAATAAAATGAAAAGTCAATACAGTAAGAAAAAACTTTTATTTTTATTTTAATTCTTGACGACCAATGTGGCGCGGTGGGCGAAGGTCCGCCTGCGACGCGGAGGTTGCGGGTTCGATTCCCGCCTTGGGACAAATGTTTGTAGGATCTGCAAATATTTGTTCCGGGTGTTCTGGGTGTTTTCTATGTATAATAAAAAATATCTATCTATGTATTGTATTGTAATAAATATATATCAGTCATCTAGTACCCATAATACAGCTCTGTCTTACCTTGGGCTAGCTAGATGATGCTGTGTGGATTGTCTAGCATTATTTATTTATTTATTATTTATTATTTATTTTATTTATTTATCTATCATCATATCTCAAAGGTCCTAACGCAAAGTGTTCGATTAGACCTTCGTGAATGCACTCTTCTCAATTTTCGACATTGTCAAATTTCGACAAATTGACAATCGAAATCATAACAAATTATTATCATAGTTCAAAATTATGGTCTATCTCTGTTAAACCGACCATCTTAAGTCTCAGATCTTCCATTGTCTTACTGTTTCAACCCTGTCGACATTGACATTGCCAAAATTGTGACATACTCAGCCACAGACGCCACAAATTAAAAGAAGAAGAGCATTCACGAACATAACCTGAGCCATGAAATTTGTCACGATATTATCGCTTTGTTCGCAAGAGTATATGTACGAATCAAGACATTGCCAACCTTTGACAAATCTTTATTGATCCTACTATTTTTAAATCAGTATAAAAGTTTCTGGTTTCTGGTCTGTGAGCATCGAAGATCTAGTGGTGATGACCCCGCCTTCCGATCCTAAGGTCGTGGGTTCAAACGTGGGAAAAATGTATGTGCGCAATGCCAGTGCTCTCATACGGTGAAGGAAACCATCGTGAGGAAACAGGCATGTCCAATGACTCAAAATTCTAAAGACATGTGCCATCCACTAATCCGCATTGGGTCCGCGTGGTGGATTAAGACCCAATGACTCTCGCCCGATAGTAGGCCAGTGTCTCAGCAGTCATCATGATGAAAGTTTCTGAGAAGTTTAAACTCTGTTACGAGAGTTGGCTCTAGCACAGGTGGTTTGCTCATCTAAAAGCACCAACTGACGTAAAGAGTCGCTTACGTCACTTCGTGTTAAAATGGCCATCACTCTACACTACAAAGAGTTTCTTTGAGACCGTGCAGTCTGCATTTCTTTCTTGATTTCTTTTCTTACTATTGATTTAGTTATGTGATACCAAATAAATAATCTTAAAAATTAAAATGAATTGCTGTTAGATTGCTGAAACTCACAACAACACTTGGACTTGAAATGTTTGTAGAAATTAGGAAAAATAGTGAAAAAATAACGTGAGTGAAACCGCGCGGGTCAGTTAGGATTGAATAAAAATAACATAATAAAATTAAAAATATATTATAATTCATTGTCGGTGGTCAGCAAACTCAGTTAGTTGGACGTTAAGCAGTCGGTCCCGGCTTTTTCAAAGTTGGGCCATGACAGAGGCCTTCGGGCAGCCTAGAAACTCTGTCACCAGAGTTGGCCACTAACTAATACGAACGAACGAACGAACGAGTTAGCTGGACATACTTATACATACTTCAACATATATTATTTAAAGATTATAATATCCCAAAAATTATTTTGCCTCAAGCGGGATTTGAACCCGCAACCACCGCTTGATACGCGGGCGCTCTACCAATTGAGCTATCGAGACATATCTCGCTTGGACGAAATAATCATTGGGATCAAGCGTATCAAGCGGTGGTTGCGGGTTCAAATCCCGCTTGAGGCAAAATAATTTTTGGGATATTATAATCTTTAAATAATATATGTTGAAGTATGTATAAGTATGTCCAGCTAACTCGTTCGTTCGTTCGTTCGTATTAGTTAGTGGCCAACTCTGGTGACAGAGTTTCTAGGCTGCCCGAAGGCCTCTGTCATGGCCCAACTTTGAAAAAGCCGGGACCGACTGCTTAACGTCCAACTAACTGAGTTTGCTGACCACCGACAATGAATTATAATATATTTTTAATTTTATTATGTTATTTTTATTCAATCCTAACTGACCCGCGCGGTTTCACTCACGTTATTTTTTCACTATTTTTCCTAATTTCTACAAACATTTCAAGTCCAAGTGTTGTTGTGAGTTTCAGCAATCTAACAGCAATTCATTTTAATTTTTAAGATTATTTATTTGGTATCACATAACTAAATCAATAGTAAGAAAAGAAATCAAGAAAGAAATGCAGACTGCACGGTCTCAAAGAAACTCTTTGTAGTGTAGAGTGATGGCCATTTTAACACGAAGTGACGTAAGCGACTCTTTACGTCAGTTGGTGCTTTTAGATGAGCAAACCACCTGTGCTAGAGCCAACTCTCGTAACAGAGTTTAAACTTCTCAGAAACTTTCATCATGATGACTGCTGAGACACTGGCCTACTATCGGGCGAGAGTCATTGGGTCTTAATCCACCACGCGGACCCAATGCGGATTAGTGGATGGCACATGTCTTTAGAATTTTGAGTCATTGGACATGCCTGTTTCCTCACGATGGTTTCCTTCACCGTATGAGAGCACTGGCATTGCGCACATACATTTTTCCCACGTTTGAACCCACGACCTTAGGATCGGAAGGCGGGGTCATCACCACTAGATCTTCGATGCTCACAGACCAGAAACCAGAAACTTTTATACTGATTTAAAAATAGTAGGATCAATAAAGATTTGTCAAAGGTTGGCAATGTCTTGATTCGTACATATACTCTTGCGAACAAAGCGATAATATCGTGACAAATTTCATGGCTCAGGTTATGTTCGTGAATGCTCTTCTTCTTTTAATTTGTGGCGTCTGTGGCTGAGTATGTCACAATTTTGGCAATGTCAATGTCGACAGGGTTGAAACAGTAAGACAATGGAAGATCTGAGACTTAAGATGGTCGGTTTAACAGAGATAGACCATAATTTTGAACTATGATAATAATTTGTTATGATTTCGATTGTCAATTTGTCGAAATTTGACAATGTCGAAAATTGAGAAGAGTGCATTCACGAAGGTCTAATCGAACACTTTGCGTTAGGACCTTTGAGATATGATGATAGATAAATAAATAAAATAAATAATAAATAATAAATAAATAAATAATGCTAGACAATCCACACAGCATCATCTAGCTAGCCCAAGGTAAGACAGAGCTGTATTATGGGTACTAGATGACTGATATATATTTATTACAATACAATACATAGATAGATATTTTTTATTATACATAGAAAACACCCAGAACACCCGGAACAAATATTTGCAGATCCTACAAACATTTGTCCCAAGGCGGGAATCGAACCCGCAACCTCCGCGTCGCAGGCGGACCTTCGCCCACCGCGCCACATTGGTCGTCAAGAATTAAAATAAAAATAAAAGTTTTTTCTTACTGTATTGACTTTTCATTTTATTTGACTTCAATCAAAATTATATTAAATTTTAAATTAATTTTACAATATTATTCTCCCGATTTGCACGTCGTTAATGATCAAGCATGTTGTTATAACACAAACATACTGTTACTACCAATACATACTAGAAAACGGACTAGAAACTCTGTCACTCACACTCTACCAATTGAGCTATCGAGACATATCTCGCTTGGACGAAATAATCATTGGGATCAAGCGTATCAAGCGGTGGTTGCGGGTTCAAATCCCGCTTGAGGCAAAATAATTTTTGGGATATTATAATCTTTAGTATTCCCCTAGTGTGATGGTTAACACTATAAAAACAAAAATAACCAATATATTATTTAATTATTAAAATAAATTGAACAAAAGTTTGAAGTCAGCTCTATGCTAATCACTTTAGAACACTTTTCTTTATTAGTTTCAGTCAAAACCACTCAAATGACATTTTTTAACTCAAATATAATACCAACAGTAAACAGTACTCAATCAAGAAATGCGAACAAAAGACGAAGGATTGTATAAAAGCTATCGAGCAATCTAAAGTCCATCAGCATTTTGAACTGTAAGCTCAAGAACTTAAAGGTTTTATTGGTGAAAAAACCAGCAATAACCTACAAAGCGGCGAACCGATTCTTGTATTTTATTGAAAATACAATAGATGTAGTATTATAAATGATTGCGTTTGTGGTAAGAAGGGTCTTTGTGTAAAGGAAGTGTGTGGTGCAAGGAGTAAGCGATAAGCGCGCGCTCATATAAGACAATTTAAACGTAGGTATGCTGAGTGGGCGCTAGTAAGTAAGTTTGTTCGAGTCAGTGGCAGTGGCCAACTCTGGTGACAGAGTTTTTATGCTTTTTTGTTTTGTTTTCAGTAGGTACTATGCGATCGCGACGCGCGCGTACTTTATATCAATAAAAACATATGTGAAATGGAACAGGAAACTAACAAAACAGTTCAAAACCACCATTCACCATCTATTTTAAGACGTCATGTATTTCATGAAATAAATAATATTTTGACTTTGATATTGACTTTGAAAACGGTTTAGAATTTATTTATATGTATTTATTGCTTAGATGTACATTTATACTGCTTATATCTAAATATTAGTTTAAGTAAGTACATGCACGCTGTAAAGGCACTGGTATTTTTAAATTACTTACGATTTATTACTTACAATATTTTGAGATTTTTTATTTTAGTAATGTTTTGACTAAAAGCAAACTAAACTGCACAGTGCGCCCATCAGATTTTGTGCAAACTCATCCTCAGCACGCGTAGTCATCACTTGGATTGGTGACCGCCAGTGGCAATTTCAACTGATTGCTCCCGTGCTTCGGAGGGCACGTTATGCAGTGAAGCACGTTAAGCCACTGACTCATACGAACTTACTTACTTACTTAGCACTGCACTAGATTGGACCTCTGCAAGCTATAACTTAAACCACACATAAAGCCCGTTTCTCGTACCTCTCAACTCGAGCACCACTCGGGCCAACACTGTACACTGCACTGCAATTAATACGACACTCGAGCTGTAAATGACATGGGAATTTCAAACTCATTCGTGATTGTACAAAAATATGCTTCTAGATATGGCTTATTATTATTATTTTTTATGCAGGTGCCAAGCCCGTGGCAGGAAGTTTTACCTGGTGGTAGGACTCTTTAGCAAGAGTCCGTCTTGGTGGGTACCACAGCAGTGTCAGATATTCTACCTCCAAGCAGTAGTGTGCAAGCATTACTGTGTTTAGGTTTGAAGGGAACTGTAGCAAGTGAAATTACTGGGCGAAAGAGACTTAACAACAATGTCTCGGGGCGATAAGCGCGTGCAGTGCCACGCAAACACTTAAAAACTTTAAGCTTTGGGTGGCACTGCATCTGTTACAGTCAGGCGTGGTGCTTAAGATCAGGTAGGCGCTTGATTGTCTTGTTGTGTATATACATATATGTTGGCAGTGTATTGACGACCGATGTGGTGCAGCGGGCGCAGGTCCGCCTGCGACGCGGAGGTTGCGGGTTCGATTCCCGCCTCGGGTCAAATATTTGTACGATCTACAAATATTAGTCCCGGGTGTTCTGGGTATTTTCTATATATAATAAAAAAATATCTATCTATGTGTATTGTATATTATATCAGTCTTCTAATTCCCTTAAACACAGCTCTGTTTAACAGCAGCTTACCTTAGGGCTAGATGATGCTGTGTGGATTGTCCAGCATATATATATATATATTTTTTTATACAACTAAAGTGACAACCAAGCGTACGGCCCACAAGATGGTAAGCGGTTACCGCAGCCTATGGGCGCTTGTAATACCAGAGGTATCACTCACGGGTTGCCACCCTGAGACGTTAGATGGAAAGTCTCATGTGCCTGTAATTTCACCGGAAACCATACCCTTCGAACCGGAACACAGCAATGCGAGCATTACTGCTTGGCGGCAGAAATAGGTATGGTGGTAGTCCTTCCCCGGACGAGCTCTATCACAAAGAACTCTACTACTCTTATAACAACCTCTTTTTATACTTGAGAAAAAACCTTCATGAATACCCCCCCACCCTCGGATTGACGGACGGTTATGTCAGACTCTTACTGACTAAAAACCTCAAGATGTTCTGCGGGACGCTTATGTCACGGCTACGGGTATAGTTCGCACAGCGGATCTAGGCTTCCGTGAAGTTAGCCGTTTGTGATGCGCAAAGACAATTTAGTTTGAAAAAGCTCCATTGCCCATCGAAACGGCTAATTTCACTACGGCCGAGATCCGTTGTGAGACCTATACAGAAAGTACTCCTCCGCGGCCACAGCAGTGTTGACTCGTTGCCAAGTCCCCACTTTCTTTCCGATCATCATGACAGCCTTCTAATGTCCCCACTGTTGGGACACTGGCCTACTCTCAGGCGAGAGTGGTTAGGTCTTAATCCACCACGCGGACCCAATGCGGATTGGTGGATGGCACATGTCTTTCGAATTTTTAGTTCTTGGACATGCCGGTTTCCTCACGATGTTTTCCTTCACCGTATGAGAGCACTGGCATTGCGCACATAAATTTTTCGAAACAGAAAAATCCATAGGTGCACGACCGGGTTTGAACCCACGACCTTAGGATTGGAAGGCGGGGTCACTACCACTAGACCACCAGTGCTCTTTCCGATCACCCTATCTATAATATGCGCGTAACACCACGCGGCCGCCTTAAGACCTATCTAGCCTGTGTTATGGAGGCTGGTAGGAAACATAAAGCCTCCTCTTGCGTCCTACTCTCCGACTGCGGATGGAAAGAGTGGTTATTGCTTCTCTTTCCCTTTCCTCAGCTTCTTTCCGCACAGAAAACTACTACTGCCTGCCATTTATCCTCCCCTTCTACCATAGTCTTGTTAAGACAAGGGAGAGAGATTGCCTCCTATCACAGCGACAAGATCGCGTCGTTCACTTTCCCAGGCTAGGCATATCTCTAGCGTATGCTGCTCCGTGTCTTTAGCTTAAGAGTAGTAGAGTTCTTTGTGATAGAGCTCGTCCGGGGAAAGACTACCACCATACCTATTTCTGCCGCCAAGCAGTAATGCTCGCATTGCTGTGTTCCGGTGTGAAGGGTATGGTTTCCGGTGAAATTACTGGTACATGAGGCTTTCGATCTTAGCCTCAAGGTGGCAACCCGCGTGTGATACCTCTGGCATTGCAAGCGTCCATAGGCTGCGGTAACCGCTTACCATCTTCTGGGCCGTACGCTTGGTTGCCACTTCAGTTGTAAAAAAAAAAAAAAAAAAAACCTGTCTTAACAACCTGATTTTAAGCCCTCAACTACTTTAACTATCTCTACTTCCCGCAAGCGCTTCAATGTCATCGGTCTATCGAGTGTGGGGCCGTCTTACTACCTTTGTTTTCCTGTCTGCGGTCGCCATTCGAGAACCTAATATACCCCAGCAGTAAACGGATCTGCGAGTAAACTAGCCTGCTTTCAGCAACTTAAACTTCATAATTCTGAGAGCTATGTCGGTTATCGATGACCTTAAAGTTTTACAGATTAACTCATATCAGATTTTATCAAGTAGTGAAATCTAGACGAAGAAAAACTTCGTATACCAAGGTTCATCATGACAGCCTTCTAATGTTCCCACTGCTGGGACACTGGCCTACTCTCAGGCGAGAGTGATTGGGTCTTAATCCACCACGCGGACCCAATGCGGATTGGCGGATGGCACATGTCTTTCGAATTTTTAGTTCTTGGACATGCCGGTTTCCTCACGATGTTTTCCTTCACCGTATGAGAGCACTGGCATTGCGCACATAAATTTTTCGAACAGAAAAATCCATTGGTGCACGACCGGGTTTGAACCCACGACCTTCGGATCGGAAGGCGGGGTCACTACCACTAGACCACCGGTGCTCTCGCCAATACCAAGGTTATGTGTGACGTTTCACGTAAAACAACTGTTTTTTTATTCTTGTAAGTATACTCTAATGTATTTGAACCCACTTACTAGTTAGCAAAACTGCACGTGCACTGAATCAATTTAGACGTGGCTTAAAAGCATTTCTAACGTGCTTTATTAACTTTAAAATCGTGTTACAAGCGCAAAGGGGTGACTTCTCCCTTTCTGATTTTCGATGCGCGAAATCATAGTTTTCGGAGCGATTTTAATGATTAGACAAGTTTGCTCAGCTTCAACATGTTTATTGTTGGTATTATGATTTTTATGAATATGGTTTCTATGCAAGAGTATTATGTTATTTGTGGCAAGAGTTAAATTTTGCTCAAAATCTTGCTGATACGAATCATGTGAATTTTATGCGTTTGGTTTAAAGCTGGCGGTTTCGGAACGGAACATTTATTTATATATGTTACAATGACACTGTTTTCTAAGCGCATATTTCAGATTAGTGGATGGCACATGTCTTTAGCTTTTAATTTTTCGAGCGGATTTTATCACCTACCTCGATTTTACTTAATTAGGATCAAAAACTAAATAGATTTAATCTTTTACCGTAACTGACTGAGTTTTTAGGAAATAAAGCATTCTTTGTACCCCAAAATATGCAACAACGCTCTAACAAGCAAAAGTTGCTGAAAACCTTGGCGAAAGAAAAAAAAGCAATTGTTTTGTTCAAACAAACGCGGATTTCCTGAGCGCGTCTTTCGTCTTCAAATTTTCCACCAAGGATTGGTAACCTAATAAATTAATCGGGGATATCAAAATAAAATACTTTATTAATTCCCGCAACACAACATTAGCGTCACAGCCGCGTGGATCCCGCGTAAGCTTCACGGTTGAGATAAGGAGGTAATCAAGTTGTAATCCATCACACCTGTCCGCATTAACCAGGTTTGTATTACGTATGCATAATACATGAGCCGCGACTTGAAAGATTAGACTTTGAAACTCTGTGCAGCTTAGATTGGAAATACTACATAACTATATTTAAGTAGAGTGTGTAAGATGAGTGTACCTCGCGTGCCGAAAAGACAGGGTAAGTAAGGGCTGAGTAACCTCTTTACTCGCCGCGAAACTCAGTCTGCTCCCGACCAGGGGCAGTGTGGTAGTGTGGCAGTGCCTAGAATCGGTTTGCCGCGTTCTTATCGATGCTTTTACATAATTCATTTGCTTTATTTTTCCCACCACTAAAATACATTTATGTGTAAAATACAATTACGCAAAATGTTACACGCTCGGTTTCCATACAAATCAACGAACTCTTTCATTCTACTTAAATATAGTTCTGTGGTAGCCTACGAGAAGTTAAAAAACAATCTAGTAGACTCAGTACCCAACACTTAGTACCCAAACTCCCGTGCTTCGGAGGGCACGTTAAGCAGTTTTTTCAAAGTTGTTAGGCCATGACAGAGGCCTTCGGGCGGCCTAAAAACTCTGTCACCAGAGTTGGCCACTGACTCATACGAACGAACGAGTACCCAACAGTCACATACTTAGAAAGAGTAAAGAGCTCTTTGTAATAGAGCTCGTCCAAGGAATTACTATCACATAATAAAAATTATGAAAGTAGGTATAGGCTCATGGAACTTTTGATCTACCTCTCGAGGCAGCAGTGGTCTGCAATAAGTTGATCACGGTAGGAATCTATAAACAAATGTTTTTTTTTTATACAACTGAAGTATAAAAAAAACTACTTTTTTTATACGTCGCGGTAGACCACGCAAGCGATGGCGAGACGAACTCAACACCTTCAGTGATCAGTGGAAGGTATTGGCGTTAGACCGCAAAGTCTGGAAAACTCAAAGGGAGGCATTTGCCCAGCAGTGGGACAGTGCAGGCTGGCAACAACAACAACTGAAGTAGCAACCAAGCAAAGTACGGCCCACATGGTAAGCGGAAGCGGCACACCAAGATGGTAATCGGTTACCGCAGCCTATGAACGCTTGCAATACCAGAGGTATCATTCGCGGGTCACCTTGAGGCTAAGATCGAAAGCCTCATGTGCCAGTAATTTCACCGGAAACCATACTCTTCACACCTGAACACAGCAATGCGAGCATTACTGCTTGGCGGCAGAAATAAGTATGGTGGTAGTCCTTCCCCGGACGAGATCTATCAGAAAAAACTCTACTACTCTCATGATTTATCTAGAGTAGTTGATTGCTTGAATTTCTCGTCTTGACACAAACCGACCAATATCTTACACGCTTTGCTATTCAACCGAGATCATCATTGTTATAGTAACAAGCTTAAACATATACAAAAGTTTCAAAAATACAATCCAATACATTTTTGCAAAACACCACGCAATCAAAGAAAATTAAACCTTGTTGCATTGTGATAAACGTTTACGAAAATACGTGCAACACAAAATGTAACTGGACAGCAAACAAGCCTCTTCCAAATACAATTGAATATACACAATAGAAGCTATACTTCATTCATTACCATGGCTAAAGTCATGAATGAACGTAAAATTTATGAATGGAACCATGAATGGATGGACAAGTGTGTCCCGTAGAGTCCTAGATAGTCCCGAGTCCAGACACATTGGCGACACCATTGTAATATCATTTGAAAGTAATGCAGGTTCTAAGAATAGTATTCACTTGACTTTACGCAGGTGGTCATTAAATAACTTTTCTGAGCTCATTTCCGTTTCTTTGATTGGTTTTGAATGGTATTGAGTTGGAAATTGATTGTGTCTTTAGATTTGCTGTTTGCATGAACCAACCATTTTGAAAACTACATCTATTAATCGCTAATTATGCAGACAACTTGTTGCAGTTTTAATTAAACTTTGTCTCGTAGGACTATTAATTGACATTGTTTCAGCTTATCTTTATTTATCGACGAAAGGCATAAATAAAGATAATAAGGTTAATAGGGTTAATAATACGGTTTTTAAGTTGACGCGTATATTTTTAGTTTATTCTAGAACTATATGGTAACGATCAATTTGAAGGTGAATGCGTTTGTGTCAAGCTCAAGACTTCAAAATAGTCCTAGCATTTGCCATATATTGCATCGCCTGGCGCAAAGAAGCCCATTAGAGTAAATCTCGATGTCAAGGTAACTGTTAGTAGATTCTGCAGTCAAGAAAAATAACTTACCAGAATATTTATCATCATAACATCCGAATAGACAATCTACTGCTAGTTATAACCCTTCCCTAAAGAGGGCTACAACGACCGATCTTGTATCATCAACCAGATTTTAACATAACGGAGCAGCCATTTTTAATTTTAATTTTAATTTTTCATTATGCCGAGACAGGTACCTCTTGGGCCCCACCTATACCTATCTAGCACATCTTACTTGCCTATTTATTTATATAGGTACTTAAGCACCTATCTCTGTTTTGTTCCAAAGTTTGATAGCGTAGGTAGTTTGATGTAATACCTAAGTTGTATTTTTAAGTTTTTGTGTGAACTCAACAAAGTTTTCTTTCCTTCTTTCTCTTTCTTTCTTTCTTTCACCGACTTCCTTCGACTTATTTAATGTCAGTGGTTCATCAAAAAGGTCGTCCTACTCTTCGTTTTCTAGATCGTGATTACCATTATAATTTTCATGGTACGCCCCCAGAAGTAGCTGATTCGTACAAGTTTTAGCTAATTAACCAATTATTCCAACCTTTTGTGAGAAATTACGATGAGAAGATAATGTTCATGTCAATACACGTTGATAAACCCCACATCAGCTCATCGGCTGGAAATGAATCCCAGCTGAACACCGTCATTACCGGGACCCATCTGGTACGCACGACACGTCCTCAATTACCTATATCGATAATAACCCTTTTTCACCTTCGATCTATTTACAAACGACACACAAAACTAACTTTGTACCTGGTGAAATAAAGCTCGAAATAGTTTGCGCGGATTTTTTGATGGATGATATTACGATGTGCTTTTTTGGCATCGTAAATTGTGCTCTAAGTCGACGGAATAAAAGATAGGGGTTGCTCGTTTTTTGATACTGTTGTTTACCATTATTTTGAGCTGCTGTCTGCATTTCGTGATTCGTGATGGTTCTGTCAGATTCGGTAACAATGGAAAAATTGCAAAAATGATAGAGCTTGCGGATAAAGTTGGATTTTCGGATGTTGGAATTATTTTTTTGTTTGGTTGCTCAATTTTTAGGGTAATTTTGTCTGAAATAACAATATCAGTGTCGACATTGTTGTAGCTTTATTTAAAATTTCTTCTCCACAAAATATTTTTGTACTTTCATTATAAAATACTGCAACAGTATCAATAAGATTAATTTCGTTGATGCTACAAGACTTATTGATATCATGTAACCTTTTGTCAAGCCTGCACTATGAATATTGAAATTTTGAGAGTTGGTTACTCACTTACGCAAACTTTCTTGTTCTAATAATATCCCGTTACACAGAGTCAATATATTTTCATCAAAAAAATACAAGGATCAGTTTGAAAGCTGAATTTACGCAAGTTCCACGCCTAGAAAAAACTGGCAATAAACTTGAAAACACACACCAAACTCGTACCGAAATACGGTAAGCACAAAACTTTGAAACAGGATAATTCAACAAAAAGAAATATTCGAGGAAAATACAAGTTTGAGTGAAGACTAACAAGAACTCGTACTTTTCAAATGAACAAAATAAATAGAAAAGGTCACTTAATTTAATCAGAATGAATCTGTTAAAAAAATATATTATTACGTAAAACTGCGTACAATTTTTTTTTCAGATTGTAGCAGTTTTGTATTCAAATAGTAATACAAAGTCCTAAAAATATTGCTCTTTCTACAAAATTTGTTGTATTTATTTTTTATTAACTTTTGCCTTCAGTTTTTGTGCTTGTAAATTTAAAAGTAGTTTATATTATTTTCCTTGACCAGACCAGTATTACTAATCCAAGTTTCATCCTAAATAATTGGTACAACATAGACATACAAAATAGTTTTACAAAGGAAACTAAGGCATTGAACTCTGGAATATTATTTTATTGCTTATTAAACGCTTTAACTTGGAATTTTAATTAGGAACACCATTTTTACTTAATACAAATCAACAAAAAGATAGATAGATAGAAAAGATAGAAAATACTTTATTGAACACCACATTATAACAAATTTGACAAGAACAATCTTAATTACTAACAGGTATTACAATGGGCGGCCTTATCGCTAAATAGCGATCTCTACCAGACAACCTTTGGATGGATAGGATTGAATGGTAGTTGACAAGGGTTTTTAGCGATGTTCTATATTTTAGATAAATTAAAATAAAATAATTGGAGCAATAATTTGATCAAGTTTGATTTTTTATAAATATTACGGTATTTGTACTGTTTATAATACACTGTGACTTAGAATTTTGGAATGGGTAGAACGGGTAAAAATAATATTGGGTAGAAAAATTGTGGGCAAGCCCTTATTCAATTACAAATTTTGACCAAATTCACAATTCAAAGCAACAAAACTCCCTACCAAGTACCAACTACGTTAAAAGAACTTACACGTAAGAACAGATAATATATTTATAACCTACTCAAGACTAATAAAAGGGCATTTTGCCTTGTAATACTCTCAAATTATAACTGACACGATAATAACATTGATTTACATCTCTACTAATAGTGCCTTGAAACTATTCGTTTGTCAGTATGTTTAAGCTTAAAGGCGCAAAGTTGAAAACACTATTAGTAAAGAAAAACAATCAATGTAGGTACTCGTAATCAGGTACCTATCTGACTAGTGTTTCAAAAAGCATTTTTTGGCTTTCTATTTAACATTTCGGAGAACTTCCCTGGATACCAGTATAAGTTTACAGCTATTAGGTTTTATTTATAAACTCTTTAAGATAGGTTAGTAAAAACGTAATATTTACAAAAATAGAATACGACTTGCTATAACTTAAAATTAACCATCCGCTAAAACAGGATGAGCAAAATATTAAACTACACGTAAGTAAAATCACCGGCTAAAGTTAGTATTAAAAATCCCTTTTAATATTTAACATATAAAACTGGTTTGTGCTAGGCCGAGGTTCGAAGGCGGGGCCACACTGAGCCAACCCCACCGCTGGGCTAATGGGGCTTCTTGTGCCATACGGCTTCTATTATAGGGCATTCATACTTAATTAATATGGCTCAGTGTAGTACAGATAAAAGGATTTGATACTTGTTTAATTATTTTATATTTGATTAAATCCTTGCCAGCAGCAAAAACAGACGACAATCACCCTTTTTGGTCAGCATCTTATTTGAGTGTTGTTTGCTTTGGCCGTTGATACAATGGCGTTTATCCCAACTTGTTTAACAGGGTCCTAATTGTCTTGGTATTTTGTCTAAAGATTTTTGACAAGACGAACAAGCAACCAAGTTTATCTGACATTTCTGAGTTACAAAGTTACCCAAAGTATGTCACTCGTCACCCTAATTAATGTAGTGAGTATTTGATGAGTTCATTAATTCGCCCAACATTTATAAAATGTATAAAAACTTTTAACAATACACAATAAAATAAATTTCTTAACCTAATCACTCTTAAAAAAGTATCAGTTACATGTCAAATACAGCCTTTTTAAATAAGAAGCAAAAAAATCAAATATGGCTGTAAAAAGGACAAAAACATAAATATTATTCTCTAAGTGAGTTTCAATCTGTAAAATAAGAGCAAAATTGTACTGGTACTTAAGTTAATTAAAATACGAAACCAAATTTGATCTTCGTTATGGCTAAAGGCATTTTACGCCTGAATTTCAGAGATATATTTAGAAAACAATATCTCTTAAATAAAAATATACGACATATAATTATGCCTCCATTGTTAGATAATCTTGACCATGTAACAAAACCGTAACTATGCGCTTGTAAAATCAAAATAGTTACTTGTTAATTCATGAATGCATCAAAAACAGTAACCAAATTGGATTTAATGAGATAGATACAAGGGATGTTAGCGTTCCATACCAAATTATTCATAGCGACTAAAACGTTCCATTCAAAATAATAGTTTTTTTTTTTCATCCAAGCCTGGGGTTGACGGCTCTCCGACAAAAGGGTGGGCCGGCCCAAATAATTGCCAAAACGCTTCAAGTGAGACCTATTGTGTTTATTTACAATGGGGTGAACGGTGAGCTAAGTGGGGGTAGTTTTTGTAATTGTTACTTTAGCAGAGCTCACCCTACGTGATCAGTTGTAAATTGATCAGAGAGCGAGCAACATGTCGAGATCATTCCTAGTTGACGCGCTGATAAGTGATACGAAAGAGTGTAAGAGGACGGATTCTGGTGACGCGATGAATCCATACACAATGATCGGGCACCATCTTGACCCTCGTCCGAAGTTTCTACCCTATCCTTACCCAGGCAGTCTAAACAACCTTCTGTCTCTTGGCTTGCAACACCCACAACGATCTACAGAGCTATTCCGTCCATTCTTGGAACAACTCAGCTTCCGGTACCCGCTTCTACATCAGATCCCTCGGCAGGAGTTCTATGAGCCACAAACTGATCCAAGACCATTCGATTACTTAAAAACGGAGCCCCTAGAACCAACAAGCTTGGTCACGAGAAGAAAGAAATCAGTCTCTCCATACTTGCATCACCCGTACAAAACTGTATCACCATCAAAAAGCCAAGAGCAACGATCTCCATCGCTATCAAGTGAAAGTCGCAACGGTACTCCTAGCCCACCACTCGCGCACCCTGAGGAATTACTACCAGGATACTCAAACAACCTAAAAAGCCTACCGATAAAAGAAGACTCAAGCAAAAGAATAAGAACAGCTTTCACTGGTACCCAACTGCTGGAGTTAGAGAGAGAGTTTTCCATGAACATGTACCTGTCACGGTTGAGACGAATCGAGATTGCGTCGAGGTTGAAGCTCTCAGAGAAACAAGTGAAGATCTGGTTCCAGAACCGCCGGGTCAAGCTGAAGAAGGAAGAGTCTCCGATGACCTCAGATGGAAAGAAGAAGTGCTGCTGTACGAAATCTACGTGTTCAAAAATAGAATCTCAGTGCGAAAATGAGCATATTGATGTTGTTAGTGATCATGATAACAGTTTTGAAGTTCAGAACCTATCTCAATATAAATGAAAGGTAGATACGTGTTATATTTCTTGTAAAATATTTGGTAGACTGTAAAAAAAGAAAAAATGATGAGTGGCCATAAAACGATCAGTCATCATTATTTTGATTGGTTTTGATCAAAAGTGAGTGATGAAAATTTCATTATTTTAATCTCAACCTTATGTTAGGTTTGAGAGTTAATTTGTATAATTTCTAATAATTCTAAACGTCAATCAATAATTTTATAATCCACAAAAACATACTATAATGAGTATTGTCCCTATTATTTTAAGCAAAAAAAAATTGCCAAAATGTTAAAAAAATATTTAACGGACGGTAGGTATAGGTATTGATAATCCAACAATAATAAGAGACATTTGCTAGAGCGTATAGTATCCGCCTTTCAGTAATTTGTGCCAGTCAACTTATTTAACTGAAAGTTGGAAAGTGCCTATGTATAAAATATGAAATGAGCAGCAAGTTTGTGATTTAATTATTTATTAAGAGTGATTACTGTAACGAAGGTTGTACAAATATTTAAAAAGGTTAAAAATTGTATATAAAAATTTATGATGTGGCTTTTGCTAATCTTATTACAAATATATTTTCTGATAACTTTACTGATTGTTAGTTGTAATTAAACTTCTATAACGTATTTTTTTTCGTTTTATTTCTGCAAGGTGTGTAATTATGTATTATTAACATTAAAGGTAAACGATACAATCAAAGTACTTACTAGAATTTTTGTGATCTTTATTTCTGGCGCCAAGCAGTATGCTCGCATTGCTGTGTTCCTGTTCGAAATCGTTTCCCGTAACGCTAAACTCAAAAACTACTGACCCGATTTCAAAAATTCTTTCACCATTAGAATGCTACATTATCCCTGAGTATCAAAAACTATTTTTATTATCAGCCGGCCCCGGCTTTGTGCTTAAGTTTTCACTGCATTTAAGCTGGGGCATTGGGTCCGCGTGGTGGATTAAGACCTAATTACTCTCGCCTGAGAGTAGGCCAGTGTCCCAACAGTGGGAACATTAGAAGGCTAGTCGTCGGCTAGTCGGTTATAATTAACGAGTTTTCTAAAACTGTATTTGACTACAATAAAATAACTGGGCACAAGAGACAATAACACTATCTCGGGTTAATGAGCGCAGTGCAGTGCCAGCTAGCACTTTAAAACATAAATCTTTGGGTGACATTGTAACAGTAAGAGAGTAGTAGAGTTCTTTGTGATAGAGCTCGTCCGGGGAAGGACTACCACCATACCTATTTCTGCCGCCAAGCAGCAATGCTCGCATTGCTGTGTTCCGGTTCGAAGGGTATGGTTTCCGGTGAAATTACAGGCACATGGACTTTCCATCTAACGTCTCAGGGTGGTAACACGCAAGTGATATCTATGATGTTGCATGCGTACATAGGCTACGGTAACCGCTGACCATCAAGTGGGCCGTATGCTTGGTTACCACTTTAGTGGTATTAAAAAAAAAAAAAAAAAAAGTAATGATCGCTCAAAAGTATCAATCTAAGATACTAGTTATTATAAAGGTAGTAGAGCTCGTTCGGAGAAGTACTTACTACCACCACACCTATTTTTGCTGCCAAGCAATGCTTACACTTTACTAAATTAAAATTAAAATTAAATTAAATAAAATTAAGTTAAATTACTGGCACATGAAGCTTTCTATCTATGCCTCAAGGTGGCAACCCGCGAGTGATACCTCTGGTATTGCAAGCGTCCATAGGCTGCGGTAACCGCTTACCATCTTGTGGGCCGTACGCTTGGTTGCCACTTCAGTTGTATAAAAAAAAAAAAAAAAAAAACACTCCTGTGTTCTGATCCGGGTATGAAGGGATCTACGGTGAAATTACAGGCACATGAAATAAAGAAATAAATAATGCTGGACAATCCACACAGCATCATCTAGCCCCAATGTAAGCAGAGCTGTGTTATGGGTACTAGATGACTGATTAAATACAATAAAATACATAGATCAATACAACATTCCGTCTTGCAACTAGTCTGCGGTTGGGTGCGCAGTGCTTCGCTCCGCATCAGTGCCAGTGCGGTACGGCGGTCGACCAGTTTGGTCACCACGGATTGTCGTGCACCAGGGCCGCCGGTAGGATCTGCCGACACGCCAGTCTTAATGACATCATTCGTCGGGCGTTTGTCAGTGTCAACGTACCAGCCGTTCTGGAACCGAACGGTTTGGTGCGTGATGATGGCAAACGGCCTGACGGTATGACTCTTGTACCTTGGGAGATGGGTAGGCCTTTGGTGTGGGACGCGACATGCGTCGACACCTTAGCCGCATCACATCTGTCGGGGACATCAGTTAGGGCTGGCGCGGCGGCAGATTGTGCGGAGAACACCAAAAGGCGCAAATATGCCGGTCTAGATAGAGCCTACATATTTGAGCCTTTTGGAGCAGAGACCCTGGGTCCGTGGGGTACCGGGGCTCACCGCGTTTTCAAAATTCTTTCCGGGCATCTGGTCGAAGCGACGCGTGATCCAAAGGCTGGTTCATATCTGGCTCAACGTATCAGCATTGCCATTCAACGTGGCGCTGCAGCCAGCATGTTGGGAACGCTTCCTACTGGTAGTGATTTGGATCAGTTGAGCTATCTATAGGTCGTTTGTAACGGTCTTTAGATGGCTCAACTGTTTCATATGTATTTTGTATATTTTGTAATGTAATATAATTATGTACATATTTTATTTTGTTTAATAAAATTACTAAAAAAAAAACATAGATAGATATTTTTTTATTATAAATAGAAAATACCCAGAACACCCGGAACAAATATTTGTAGATCGTACAAACATTTGACCCGAGGCGGGAATCGAACCCGCAACTTCCGCGTCGCAGGCGGCGCCCGCTGCGCCATATCGGTCGTCAAACATGAGACTTTCTACGTCTCAGGATGGCATTCCGAGAGTGATACCTCTGGTATTGCAAGCGTCCATAGGCTGCGGTAATTGCATCAGGTGGGCCGAATGCTTGTTTGCCACTTTACAATTATGAAAAGAATTACCTATAAAATAAGAAAATATCAGCAAATTATATGCCATACTATCATACGAATACCCACAGTTCCACTTATATTCTTATGAATGAAGAAAATCAGTCTCTCTGTCAGCCCGGTAAACCGATTTGAATAAAATTTCGCATGGTGATAGGTTAAGGTCTGAGAATGAACATAGGTTTTTTTTTTATGTATATATCACGCGAATAAAGCCTGGGTGCCAACTAGTAATAAATAAATAGGTATTTTTTCGTATACAGTAAACTGTGTCTAACCCTCAACGAATGAATGATAAATTATAACAGAAATCATATAAAAATCAACACAAAAACATATTTTCTATAAGAATTTAATTAAACGAATGTTTTCAATGGGGTTCCAATGTCATTTGGATTTTATTCGAGGAGCGCGAAGCAGGAATGCGAGGACACAAGTTATGACGTCACCCCAGCCGTGTGACGTCAATGCAATGAGTATCTACTAACTAACCCTAGCGAATACTTAAGGTATTGTTTGTAATCAGGGTATTAAATAGTTTTGTGCCCCTTATAAAAAATTAAATAAGTAACCTGCATTATGAAAAATAAGATCCAAGTTTACGAGGTAACAATACCAAGTTTATTTTATGTCGCATTGCTGTGTTCCGGTGTGAAGGGTATGGTTTCCGGTGAAATTACTGGCACATGAGGCTTTCGATCTTAGCCTCAAGGTGGCAACCCGCAAGTGATACCTCTGGTATTGCAAGCGTCCATAGGCTGCGGTAACCGCTTACCATCTTGTGGGCCGTACGCTTGGTTGTCACTTCAGTTGTATAAAAAAAAAATAAAAAAAAAATGTCAGCAAATAACGAACAGGCCTTGGACATAATGACCTTATTAGTTGCCATACCATTCAAAGATTTATCACTCCAAAACGTAGCTGGCCCAGTGATTTCACTTGTTACAGTGCCTTTTGCCTAAATACAGTAAGGGCGCGGTTCCACCGCTGCGCACGTGGACCACGCTATGCACGTTACCCACGTTTTTTCACGACTTTGTATAATATATAGAATATATAGAATATAAAATGTCAGGGAAAACGTGTGTAACGTGCATAGCGTGGCCCACGTGCGCAGCGGTGGAACCGCGCCCTAAAGCTTGCAGGGAAATCTATAATGTATAATATAATTTTTTTTAGTTTTATGAAGGAGGTTTAAAGTAGGATAGTTATCCTAGAATTTATACTTGTTCTGGTATTTTTTGTTTCTATTTTTTGTTTAAATTCGAATGTGCCTAAATTAAAAACAATTGACCTGTAATCACTATCACACTATCACACTATCACACTAATCACATTAATATTATAAATGCGAAAGTTTAGATGATTGTTCCTCTATAACTCGACAACCACTGAACCGATTTGGCTGAAATTTAAAACATAAATAGATAATGACCGGGTATAGAACATAGGCTACTTTTTATCCCTAAAAAAGTACTGTTCCCGAGTTGCACGCAAACGAAGTCGCGGGCGACAGCTACTTATCAATAAATACTATTATGACTATTATTACTATGACTAGATGCTTGTTAAAGAGTCCTACCACAATAGGCATAAATTGAGCAAATTAGCTTAATAAGAGTCAATTGGTTATAATTTACCAAAGTATTCCTTAATTGTAATCTCATCTCATGAAATGAAATGAAAATTAAATGAAAAATGAAATGAAATCTCATAATAATAATAATCTAGTTCGATTAGCACCACACTGAAGCTTTATGATGAAGAGGGATCATCAAAAAAAAGCTAGGAACCCAGCCAAATTTGTTGCCAGAATCTTTTAGGCTGGGGCGCGTGGAACTGGCACAAACTCACCTAGTTTTAGGACGTTTCAAAATGATCCTTGTGATATGATTGAATAAATATATCTCTTACTTTACTTTACTTTAATAATCTCGAATATTATTCGTATAAATGCGAAAGTCTCTGTGTGAGTGTATGTTTGTTACCTATCTGTGACAAATAAACCGACTGTGATGGTATTTGGAACGTAGATGGTATAAGTTCCGGTATAACACATAATACTACTGTTCACCTCGGGAAATTGACTGTTCCTGTGGGTTAGCATGAAAACTGAAAAAAGCGGGTGAAACCGCGGGACACAACTAAAAAGTAATAATATTACTATAGATAAAGTAAGATAAGACTATCTAAACAACAAAATGCACAATTTTGTAAACATGAGATAACAATACATTGTATTTCTAAATAAATATCTGTGTAATATTAAATTATGTATTAAATTATTAAATATTATAATCTATATTATGTCATTGTATAAATAATATGTTGCAGTGCCTTTCAGGGTTCATGTACTTAGTGTACTTTACTATTAGATAAAATGAAGGTATTAATTTTAGCACCGTAAGCAACCAAATGTGTAATATAAAACCAATGTACATTGAGCAATTAATAATGCTGGACAATCCACACAGCATCGTCTAGCCCCAAGGTAAGCTGCTGTTAAGCAGAGCTGTGTTATGGGTACTAGATGACTGATATATATTTAATACAATACAATACATAGATAGATATTTTTTATTATATATAGAAAATACTTAGAACACCCAGAACAAATATTTGTAGATCGTACAGACATTTGTCCCGAGGCGGGAATCGAACCCGCAACCTCTGCGTCGCAGGCAGACCTGCGCCCGCTGCGCCACATCGGTCGTCTAATAAATGATATATGAATGAAACTTTGTTATACTCGTAGTTTTAGGCTATTCATTTAATAATGTAGATAATTTATATTGTGTGGTTTTTCTTATTCTTTTATGAGATTATATTGTTTCTTGAACATTCTAATTCTTGAAAATGCTTCAGTTATAGTTCTCACAACGGATCTCGGCCGTCGTGAAATTAGCCGTTTCGATGCGCAATGGAGCTTTTTCTAACTAAATTGTCTTTGCGCATCACAAACGGCTAACTTCACGGAAGCCTAGATCCGCTGTGCGAACTATACCTTCATGATGTATATTAAATTGTCAAAAGAAAGTGGACGTCTCAATAATGTAAACGGCTTTTTTCTTTTCACTTATCTCTACACTATCACCATTTCTCATTCTTGAGTAAACCTACTTCAAGAGCATATCACAAGATTACTGTTACAATACTTCAGTATGGTTTAAGGTACGATTGTGAATAAAGTTAGTTAATATTGATTTAAATAAACTGATAGAGTGATAGAATAAAAAGTGATTATGGGGGAAGTGACGTTGGAAAAGATCAAAGACGAAGTGATAGGAGATGAAAAGGTTAAAGTGGATTTGGATACAATTCTGATCAATGAAGTGGGAGAGTGCGGATGGTTTCAGATGCGCATGCTCGCTCTTGGGGCGATTATCGCCATGTTTTGCGCATCTAATACGGAATATGTTTTCAGTGCGGCCAGGATCAGAACAAGGTGTGTACTTTTGAACAGAACTCTTAACTAAACTAGCTTTATCTCGAACAATGTTGTGACAAATATAAAATAACTACTGAAACCAAAGAAAAACTAAATTGATTAACGTTCCGTCTGGTCATTATTTGGATGGGTGACTCGGAAGGCAAATTATTATGTTGGCCCCAGATATACTAGTCTTATGGCCATGAGAGAGGCCTTTAGGTGGCCTATTTACTCCGTCACCAGAGTTGGAAACCGACTATGAGCTTATTTAATAAATACAAAATAATAATAGAAAAACATCGTATAAGGAAACCGGAAGAGACTTGTCTGTCTGTAGTACTGTCCAAGAACTAAAAATTCGTAGGACATAAATAAATAAATAAATAATGCTGGACAATCCACACAGCATCATCTAGCACCAAGGTAAGCTGCTGTTAAACAGAGCTGTGTTTATGGGTGCTAGATGACTGATATATACTTAATACAATACAATAGATATTTTTTATTATAAATAGAAAATACCCAGAACACCCGGGACAAATATTTGACCCGAGGCGGGAATCGAACCCGCAACCTCCGCGTCGCAGGCGGACCTGCGCCCGCTGCGCCACATAGGTCGTCAAAACATGGTGTCTTCCACAAATTTTTATTGAGTCTGCTTGGTGGATTGGTTTTACAATCACTCTCGCTCGAGAGTAGGTCCATGTCCCAGCAGTGGGAACATTAAAAGGCTGTCATGATGATGATGGTGATGGTTTTGCAGGTGTTTAGTCCCGCAATGTGAAAATGCATCCGACACTGAGTTCTCTCCACCCTGGCTCGCTAACGCGTTGCCTTCCAGCGGTGGCTCTCTCGATAGTTGCAGACGCTTCGCCGATAATATAACTCAGAGCGTCTCATATAATGACTCCTGCCCCGCTGAACTATTCGACTCCCATGTGATCCTGCCCTGTGAAGAACATATGTATGAAAATACTCTAACAGTAGTGTATGATGTAAGTTACTTTTATTTGTTTATTGCCAGAATCTAGAGTAGAAGAATAAGAATTAGAGTAAGAATTTAGAGTAGTTGAGTTCTTTGTGATAGAAGAGCTAGTCCGGGGAAGGACTACCACCATACCTATTTCTGCCACCAAGCAGTATAATGCTCGCATTGCTGTGTTCCGGTTCGAAGGGTATGGTTTCCGGTAAAATTACAGGCACAGGAGACTCCATCTAACGTCCCAGGGTGGTAACACGCAAGTGATATCTATGATGTTGCATGCGTACATAGGCTACGTAACCACTGACCATCAAGTGGGTCGTAAGTGATTGGTAAAAACCAAGCGTGGTATAAAGATTTAGTCAATTTGTCGCAGATTACTTTGATGTACGAGTCTATGAAAATAACTAGACAAAATCTACATAAAACACCCAGAAGATATAATTTTCAGCAGATGTGTCTTGGGTTTTTTTCATTTCTATTTAGCAAACTAGCATACGGTCCACTTGTTGGTAAGCAGTTTTCGTAACATATGGACGCTTGCAGTATCCGAAATATCGCTCGCGCGGTGATAACCTGAGACGTAGTGCAAAGACAGTAATTTCACCGGTAACCATAACCTTGATGATAGGTATATATATTAGAATACTCATTTACATGCTTACAGTTTGACCTGGGCTGTGACGAATGGCAACGTAGCCTCATTGGCTTCTTTCGAACTCTGGGATCGTTTTTTACGCACCCTATAACCGGGTTTGTGTCTGACCGCTGGGGTCGCAGCATCGCTCTTGCTCTAAGTGCATTCAACTCTGCTTGGATTGGGCTGGTTCGGTACTGGGCAAACAGCTACTCAACTTTTGTCGCTCTGCAGTTCTTTGAAGCTATGCTTAGTGCTGGCGCTTTTGCTAGCACGTTTATATTGGGTGAGTTTGTAAAATACTTATCAAAATAATGTACAATTAAAGTGTAATTTTAATTCATGGACGAGCAACGTTTATAAAGCCACTTCTCGACCATCACTCAGTTGTCGTCTTATTACACCATTAGCGAGATAGGTAGACGAAATTGTCAAAATCGCTAGCTGTAAGGATCAGATTGGCAAAGGATGGCGGTACATGGCACAAACTAACGGAGGCCTATCCCAGCAGTGAGTGAAGTCAGGCTGGATAATGACGATGATTTAAATCTAAAGACTGTTTTACGATAATAATAATTAACTCATATTGTTACAGTGCAAGAAACTTTGGGTCCAAAGTACCGCGTCATGGCTAGTGGCTTTCTGCAGTCATCGTTCAGTGTAGGACATTGCTGCATGGCGCTTGCAGCCTGGAGTTTCCCAGCATGGAAATCCTTTACGCTCGCCATCTACTTACCTAAACTGATTACAATCAGCTACTTCTGGGTTATGCCCGAGTCAGTCCGCTGGTATTTGAGCAAAGGGCGCTACGAAGAATCAGAAACTCTTTTAAAAAAAATTGCTCGAACCAACGGAAAAAAACTCACAGAAAAGTCTTTACAGTTATTACGAACATCAACCCAAGAAGAAAAGAAGAAAAAAGCTATTGAGATTGCTGAGAAATCTCAAGAACCATGGCTTCCAATTCTGGTGTTCAGGCATAAGCAGATTTTAATGAGATGTATGGTCCTACCTGTCTGCTGGATCACTAACACCTTGGTCTACTACGGTCTTTCCATTAATTCTGTTAACATTTCTGGCAACAAGTTCATCAACTATATGGTAGTGGCTGCGGTGGAGATTCCAGGGTTCTGGCTATCTGTGTTACTGTTGAACAGAGTTGGAAGGAAGCCAGTGCTTATGGGAGCTTTCTGTATTTGCGCTGCTTGCCAAGCGGCTTATGTATTTATGCCCGATGGTACGAATTTTATCTCATTTCGTTATTTTTACTAACTTATGACCTTTTCTGCGCAATTCCCGAGTGATTCATCTATCTATAAGAAGCACGTCACACAACGCGTGCCGTTTTGAGGCTACGACAATTTAGAAACCAAGTTTTTTGAGCTTGCCCTCAAAGCTATCTAACATTAGTTTACCACCTTAGCTTGTGTTACGGAGGCTGGTTGATGGCATAAAGCCTTTTTCTGCATCCTTTTCTCGCTGTGCATAGGAAAATTGGTTGTTGATTCTTTTCTTTTTGCAGCTTTACTGAAAAGCTTGATTGATTGTGTTTAAGGTAACTTTGGCTTGTCTCTCGCGGTATATCTGGTCGGCAAGTCCAGCATCGCGACTACGATGGTTGCGGTTTACGTGTACACCAGTGAAGTCTTCCCCACTCAATACAGGCATAGACTTTTCGCTTTCTGTACCATGACGGGGCGTCTTGGAGCAATCGCTGCACCACTTACGCCTGCTATAGTAAGAACATTTTTGTTTAAGCTCACCTAGTTATGAAAATTATGATTAGAACTATTTTGTGCGTAACTCTAGAAAGCAAGGACATTTAAATCTTCACGCGTTACCGTGGATATGGAATATACTGTGCTTAATACCTTCAGTGGCCCAGTAGTTTCACTTGCTGTGTAACAGTCTTTCAAAACAAAACACAGAAACTTGAACACACAGCTTAGAATCCGCTGCTGTGGGTACCTCACCTAGTGTTGCCCACCAAATGGAAGTCTAACTGAAGGGCCCACCACCTCCACCACTAATCCACCAGTAGCTTGTAGTTTATTATGCAATCAGTTTCTGGGAATAGAACTCTTGAGTAAAACTGACATAATGTTTCAGGCTGCCTCAACAATCGATGAGATGCCATTTATCCTGTTCGGCAGCTTCGCGCTGCTCTCCGGGACGCTTATTTTCCTTATGCCGGAGACGCTCAGCACCAAGCTGCCTGACACCATGGAGGAAGCAGATAATTTGCAACATAAAAGAGTAGCCACTTAGTAATTGTATTAAAAGTCAAAACATGGAGTTGGTTGTTCTTATGGCTTTACCATCATATTCAAGCAGTACCGCGCGGTTTCTCAGTTTATATGCTGTCACAGAAACAGTAGTTTTTATCCGGGATAAAAAATAGCTTAAATGTTATTCCAGAATTTAAAAAATTTACAAACATTCAGACAAAATTTAGTAAGATGATATAAACAGCATCTTGTGGCAAGTTGGTTAGTTTTGTTTCCACTCTGGATGTGTAAAGCAGTATGTTTCGCTTTTTTTTTATACATCTAAAGTGGCAACCAAGCGTACGGCCCACAAGATGGTAAGCGGTTTCCGCAGCCTATGGACGCTTGCCATACCAGAGTTATCACGCACGGATTGCCACCCTGAGACGTAGTTTGAAAGTCTCATGTGCCTGTAATTTCACCGGAATGGTTTCCGAACCCTTCGAACCGTAACACAGCAATACAAAACAGTACTGCTTGATGGTAGAAATAGGTATGGTGGTAGTTCTTCCCCGGACCAGCTCTATCACAAAGAACCTACTCTTAACCTTTTGTGTCTCAAGTCAGCAGACAAACAGCATCTTATCGCTTGTGCTGTAATGTTTGAGTGACAGCCGCAATTATCATTGCTTTACATCTACAAATTCTATCACCTAAAATTAAAATAGGAATTTAATAGCTGTCGGATGAACTCGTCGGATTATCAGGACATCGCCACAAACGTGCCTGGTATTAACTCTCAGGAAAACATCTGAGTTATTATTATAGATTATCACCTATTGTGAACGAACAAACTCTATGTCGTCCGTCCATTCTTTATTCAGTGCGCATACACAATGACATTTTAAAATCTACCAACTTCTTATTTTGTTTTGCCAGTTAGGTTACAATATTAGAATGAGTACCTACCTTTTTTTCTCGTATTATAAGTTATAAGTTATTTGTATTATTAAGAGATAAATAATTATCGTGTAACGTAGATATAGTACCTACGTTATATTACTAGGTTCGTCCATTTAAATATATAAAAATAACAAGAATAAATTCTTATTATTTATTAACATCTAAAAGTTAATTACTTTATTAATAATTAATTAATTACAAATCTATACCATAAATAACTATAGACTTCAGTGATGCTGCAATTTCGTTCACTCGTCTAGTCATAGACTTATTAGCGCGCCTGTACCGCTGAGAACATTCCTCAGTTTTAAAAGTGGCCACAGCTTAATTCATAGTCATCGCTACGACGACAGTTGGCTCGACTTGCGTGACCGCGGCATTCGTTAAGAATCCTATCCATGATAGCCCGTGAAGATCGAACACGATTGTGGCTCGTGTGTTGGAGATATTTTAACGAAAATAAAAACATATTAAAGCTTCATCCCTTAAAATTTAAGTAAGTAGGACAAATATTAATAAACTCAAGACACAACTGATTAAAAAAATAATTAGTAACGCACATTTTCGTAAAATGAGCATTTTCAGTCAACTTTCGATCATGATATCTATGAAACAACAAGGTCTAACATATTTCCAAAAATGTAATTCAAATAATCATAGTTTTAAAATTTAAGTAAGTAGGTAAAAAACATCACCTTAGTTCAATATTTTTGAAAAAAAAAAGGTCTAAAAACGCGTACTTTTCCCAATTTTACGCTCGTTGTTTCTTCGAAATTAGAAAGTTTATAATAAAAATATACCTACTACATTAAAGTTTTGATATTTATTTACAAAATAAAACTTAAAAAATGGTCTAAAAGTTTTAATTTATTTTTATACGATTTTTTAAAGAATCCTCCGAATCCACTTTATAGCTTGATGCAAAACGCGGCTGCTCTCACTACGCGCTAAGCGCTCGTGGAGGGAGGACGTATCGCTGTTTGTCGCGCGAGCTGTTACGTATAATCATAGGGAGCTTATACAAATTATAAAGCGATCGTGTGGTTTTGATCCGTGATAGTTAAATCTCTAAGTAAGTACCTATGATATAATAATGTAAGTAGTAAACCACACTGGTTCTAGAGAACTAGTGATACGAGTAAGTAGCTTAGAATGTAAGTAGTAGTACATAGTAGTAATACATAGTATACTAGTAAGTAATATTAGTAGTAAACTTTTATGACATTATTAAAATTACCTTCTTCGTGGTAGGTACATATTCTAGCACTAAGTAGTAGGTAAAATTTCTACCTAGATACAGATACCTACCTACGTACCTACTTAGTAGCTAAATCGTGGGTATCAGAAACTCTAGTACCAACCTACCATGGTAATACAAGACCCAGACAGAAGAAGCAATTACGTGTCAAGTAAAAGTATTTATTTCATTTCAAGTTCCTAGTAAGTTCCTAGGTGTTTGCAGGACACGTAAACATTTTTACCACTGCAGAATTCGAACCCGCACTTCTTGCATCTCAGCTCAGTTCAGCTGCTCAGCTGAATACTTGCCAGCCACGCCACCAAGATCGTCAAAGTACCTAGGCTCTGTGTCCTAGATCAGGTACTAGGTAAATTGTTTTACGTAAGTTTACAAAGGGCACGGATGTCCCTACGTAGATGGGTACCTATACCATAGGTACTTACACAATCTAGCTACCTACTAAGTAGGTAGACACTAGACCTAAACTAAACTTACCAGACCTACTTTGACGATCTCGGTGACGTGGCTGGCGAGTGTCCAGTTGAGACGCATGAAGTGCGGGTTCGATTCTTGCAGTGGTTATTATGTTTGCGTGTTCTGCAAATAGATACCTAGGAATTTGTAATGAAATAAGTAGGTACCTACTTTTCTATTTGCGATACAATTGCATTTATCGATTTGGTAGTAAGTTGGTAAGTTGGTAAGTAAGTTCGTAAGTTGGTACCAGCTCTCCTAACTAGAATCTAGTTAGGAGAGCTGGTACCAACTTTATATAAGTACAGGTAGGTGTATCTGTAGGTAGGTATGCAAAATAATGAACCTACCGTAACTATACAAGTACCGATAGGTATGATGAATAACACGTTAGTTTTTAGACATAGGTACTGTACCTACTGGTTTCCTCACGATGTTTTTCTTCACCGTGTGAGATAGATCATTGAGAAGCGATTCTAAGTTTTTATCTATATATGGTTTTTATCTTTTTATGGTAAGTAGGTAAAGATAGACAATTAAATTCAATGTCATTCCAGCACCGCTGGACTTAGGTTGTCTTTCAAATTTGGACTCTATTGTCACAGGTTATGGTATGTTATTATTTGCACTTACCGAGCTCGCTAACTCTTGATAAAATCAAAACTTTGAATCGCCTCTTTGACCTGATGGCATTGCGCACATTATTATTACGAATAAAAAAATCCATTGGTGTGCGACCAACCGTCTTCAAACCCACGACCTTATGGTCGTCGGTCGGTTCGAAACGCAGCGCAACTCTGTGGCGCAAGCCAGAAAAAAGCGACCGGCGCGCATCGGGCGGGCGCGCCGCGCCGAGCCGCACCACTTCATACAAAATATAGGAGAGGGAGAGGGACGTGGTGCAAAACAGATAGAAGAATAATGTGCGCTGGCCGATGGCGGGGCGCGCCCCCGCGCGCCCGCGCGTCTTCTATCTGGCCTGCGCCTTGATCACAAGACATGGTCATTCACTACCACTAGAACACCAGTGCTCCGGCCAAATTCTATGTAAAAAAATGTAAACATAGAAACGACAAACTCGGGTCAAACCCGTTTTTTTTTCACTAGCTGGGGTCTCTTTCCCGTAAATCATGTAGGTAGGTATTTATTTATTATTATATACTTACTAGTAGGTACCTACCTACCTATTTAATTATTATTAGACTTACCTACCAAAGTAACAACTTATGTAAGTATCACCCTCCCTATGTACTTACCTAGGTACTAATAAAATTATTGACAGGATAGATGAAGCAGTTGTATAAGTAGATAGCCTCAATTTCTTTTGAATCTAATAGAAAACAGAATCCTTTATGGTAAAATGCGAAAGTTTGTGAGTTAGTGAGAGTGTATGTTTGTCTGCGCTTACTCCGTAACGGCTGAACGGATTTGGCTGATACTTGAAATACACATAGTTTATGTCTTGGAATAATACATAGGTTATGGTATGGTATGTTTTGTTTTATGATGGTGTATGGTATGGTAGAATGAATGAGAACACTTACTTAGTTAGTTTAAAAAAAACATAAGCACGACGGTATGGTACGGTATGATCTAGTATCATAGACGTGTAGGTAACAAAATGTCCCCATAAACCCGAAAGGGGGATATCCCGCCGAAGCACGTATAATACACGTCGTCCTCGTGTATACTTTGACGTGTGCAAAAGTTGAATAGGTACATCATAAATTCGTAATTCATTCATTACCTTACAAAAATTAATGTAACATTATTAATTAACTTGGAGTTTACACAGATAATTTATTTATTATTAATTTATGAATGAAAAATCGTCGTCGTCAAAAGTCGTTGAAAAAACATTGTTCACCAAGACCTGTGGAATAGCCTCTTTTCGAGTTTATAGGGACATTATGATACACCGTGTATGAAGTGAATACATACTCTCGAACGCCCTTTGTGAGTAAAATCTAAACGGTTTAAGAGTAGTAGAGTTCTCTGTGATAGAGCTCGTCCGGGGAAGGACTACCACCATACCTATTTCTGCCGCCAAGCAGTAATGCTCGCATTGCTGTGTTCCGGTGTGAAGGGTATGGTTTCCGGTGAAATTACTGGCACATGAGGCGTTCTTAGCCTCAAGGTGGCAACCCGCAAGTGATACCTCTCTGGTATTGCAAGCGTCCATAGGCTGCGGTAACCGCTTACCATCTTGTGGGCCGTACGCTTGGTTGCCACAACAGTTGTATAAAAAAAAAAACGGCTATAGATATGGAAAAATGTTGTCGTTTAGATTTTACCCTCAACGGGCGGTTGAAAGTACTCACTCTGTAGATAGTAAAGCAATAAAAGCAAAAAAAGTATAGCATAGTAGTGCATCAAGTAGTAACATACCTATAGCATAAAATATTAATATACATAAGTACTTCTTTCAATAAAGTACAAAGCAGTTGGTATAATGGATATAAAAAATGTAATAATATAATGTATATAGATGAAAATAATTGTCATTTTCTTTGTGAAATTATGTAATTACGTAAATAATAACATATTTATGTTTGTAACTTTCAGATTATTCCGAAAAATTCGGTTGCGTTAAAAGAAAAAAAAGGTTTGAAAAACATATTGAAACTTTTTTTTTTATTTTCAATTTATTTGTTATGTACTTTTCGATAATAGTTCGCTGTAGAAGTAGTAGCACTTTGGTGAAACCTTTGTAGTTCAATAAAGTTTATATCAACTTCACAAAAAAAATATGGATCATCATCCAAAGCCCATAAACCACAGCTGAGCTTCCCCATTCATTCTTGGTCTAGTGAGTGCCCAATGCACTTAAAAGCTGTAGTGACCTCCGATCACTTCCAAATTTTCGGAATTTCAGATATTGTACCTAACATTTCTGTAGAATTATAGGTAAAATTATAAAACGAATGTTCCTTTATAAAATGCTACTTGTATTACAGACTCTTGGCCCCTGATACTGTGAACTCTATAGCCAGAGAAAATGTGCGCATATTGACAAATGAAAACGTCGATAGATTGATTATTCATGAGAACAATGATGGAATGGTTTATGAGAACGACAGTGGATTTATTCACCATAACAATATTGGATTAGTTCAGGAGAAAGATGATGAAATGATCGATGACACGGATGATTATGACACAGTTATTTCGGATGAAGTAATAATAAATTGCATAATACAAGTTGATAGTTATCTGTAATCAGTATATTAAAATCCACTAAGCAAAGGTTTTTTTCGTATCCTCGATAATATTTTCCAACGTTTAGGTTTCTTCAAGAAACCAACATTATATTGCGTTTTAATAAATACGTTTAATAAATACTCTGTTTATATAAATAGTCTGCGACACAGATGAGGGGTTATTTGATTTTTTGTTTTAGTGTAAAATAACCTTATGAAAGTACAGTCAAACTGTTCTTGTTTATTTATTTTTGCATGAAAAAAATTCATAATTATTATGAGGTTACCTACTTATTAGAAAAAGAAAATACTCAAGATACAAAATACACAGCGTGTAAAAAAACGACTAGAGATAATTATAAAGTTGTGATCTTATTTTGTTGTACTATGTGTATGAAACTAGAAAAAAACGAAAAGGACGTAAACAAGACAACATTATTTTTTGCGTTTTTTTCCGCTAAATATTTTCAGAATCATGGTCTGATCTTTCACACCTGATTAATCACGGTAGAAGTCTTTTTACACCCTGTATAAGTACATGGTGTAACCTAATGTCCCTCTATGCCCGAAAAGGGGGTATTCACAGGTCTTGCCAAAATTTGGCAAGATCTGTGGAATACTCTGACAGCTTTTGATCTGGACAGCTTTTCACTCTATACAAAGCACAAGTCCGGTCAGGTATGGAGTATTGCTGCCACCTATGGGATGGTTCAGCTCAACACCAGCTGCCTTAGACTCGATTGAGCGAAGGGCTTTGAGACTTGTGGGTGAGCAACAAGTTGCGGAGACTAAGTTCCAGAGTCTCGAGCACCGCCGCAAAGTTGCGTGCCTATCTATCTTCTACAGATTGCATTTCGGTGAATGTGCCCAGGAACTGCATGATCTTATCCCACCATCTCCTTTTCATCAAAGGAGTAGCAGACGTACGGCGCAGTACCACCCGTACCTTGTCAGCATACCACCCATTCGCACCAAGCGTTACAGCTCAACATTTATTATGCGAACTGCCAAGGTGTGGAATACTCTGCCGTTTTCTGTTTTTCCTGACAATTACAATCCGGGCCTCTTCAAGGCTAGAGTGAATAGGTGTCTCATAGACCTTCGTGCTCCACCTTCGGCCACATCATCGCTTTCCACCAGGCGAGATCGTGGTCAAACGAAGGTCTATTCTCGATAAAAAAAAAAAAATACCCCCAATGTTATTTCAATTACTTTTTTTTTATACAACTTAAGTGGCAACCATGCGTACGGCCCACAAGATGGTAAGCGGTTACCGCAGCCTATGGACGCTTGTGATACCAGAAGTATCACTCGCGGGTTGCCACCTTGAAGCTAAGATCGAACGCCTCATGTGCCAGTAATTTCACCGGAAACCATACCCTTCACACCGGAACACAGCAATGCGAGCATTACTGCTTGGCTTCAGAAATAGGTATGGTGGTAGTCCTTCCCCGGACGAGCTCTATCACAAAGAACTCTAATACTCTTTTATGCACTATGACTTTTGAAATTTCAAAGTTTTTCATTCATGAAATGCGTACTGTATGCGTAGGTAAATGAAATGAATACTTACTTACTAATTGGACTTTTTAAATACGATATACTAATTCAACTTTTGCACCGTCAAAGTGTTCACGTGCATGGGAGGAATACCCCCCTTTCGGGATTATAGGTACATTATGTTACACGTTTTAAATAATTAGATATCATACATCATCATACCAGATTAATTAAATTATTACTAGCATCCGTTCGCGTACCTACCTGGTTTATGTGTTCTTCCAAATCATAAATTATGTCATGTGTATTGTAAAACATTAGTAGGTACTTAGATAATAATCAGTACGATTTTGTTTTTATCAAGCGCATCATAAAATAGGTAGGTAGGTAATGAAAAACACTAACTCAAATATTTCATGACCATGACTAAAACTGCACTCTCTCAAGAATTGGACTACCAGCGATTCCAAGCTCTATCACAGTTCTCCGAAAGTTTATAATGCTCCGCTCGCATAGTACGGCGGCTATAGCACTCGCGCTTTTCAACCGCACTTATTTACTATGCTGCCGCCCTGGCAGGCAGTTGTATACGCTTCAAACTATTTTATCACGTCTCGTCGAGATAAATAGTTTTAGGTAACTACCTAGGTACTTACTGTTAGTGTGATTTCAAATTAGCCGCAAAGTGCCGCGCGGGCACTTTCATCAAGTCACCCTTATTTGTACCTCTAACCACAGAACAGGTATTAGTACTCTCCAACCCCAGCCCTGCCTGTATGGTAGCCGCGCGCTACACGCGCTAATACAATCAAAAGTAGGTAGGTATCTGTAGGTGCTTGTAATTTCACCGGAAACCATACCCATCGAACTAGAGCATCGAACTAGAGCACAGACGCGAGCATTACTGCTTGGCAGCAGAAATAGGTACTACAGGGTATTACCTACCTACCTACCTACCATGTAATGGTTCCTGTTTGAGGACAAAACTGAGAGTAGGTAGGTATAATGTTGAAAAGTGCGTGTGGTCCCCAGTCATAATAATAGGTAAGTAGGTACCTAACCTAGCTAGAGTAGGTACCTAGGTTTTAATAAAAAAAAGTAAGTAGGTAGGTACTTACACATATATTTAAATGTATACCTACCTACCTATTTTTATTCACGTCATTATCTGTTCAACAAGTAGAGTTAGGTAGGAACATAAGAGTATGCAGTAGACACCTATTTTTAAACATAATCACCCAGTCGACATGACAAAGGATCAAATGTATTTGTCCTTTACTTAGTTGTGTAAGTTACTAACGCACACAACGGTGAGCCGCGCACACGTAGAGCCTCGCGTCGCGCGCCCGTAAATACCTAAACTTGACAGCGCTGGATCTTGGAACGGACTCTTAACGGCCGTCCCAGTGTTCGCACGTATAAAAATTGATTTTAAAACATCACACATAAAGGTCTTTCGTGTGCTAATAATTAAGTAATCTAATTTACCTGCACATCTCTGCAGGCAATATAAATTAGAATATCCCCGTTAAATCGGGTCCAAAGTTCGGGTCAGTTTTACCCGCCGCGCCACCTTGCCTTGTTGGTGCTTTACGCGTGGATGGTGGACCTACCTACGATATTGGCTGCCTTCGCATTTTTTTCCACCGGAGCCTTAGCGAGAACTTCCCAAGACTAATCGCCGCCTGGACTTCCATCCGAGGAGAGTATTCGATACAACTACCTAATCACAAAGCACCATAAAATCAGTGAGCGGGCAAATTGAAGAACCTAAATAAAATTGTGTATGACTCACAGGCTGTTTTTATTATCAACCTCAGTGAGACGTCGCAATAGATCTTTATGTAGGTATATACAGAGCGACCACGCCTATGCCATATGCAGGGAAAGAAGTTGATAGAACATTTTACTGAAAGAAGAATGTTTTTTTGATGTTATAAATAATTTAAACTGCATTCAAAGAGTTTTGAATAATCACCAAAAACGAAACCTACCAAATTGTAAAATAAAGCATCCGTAATTTTATGATCCCGTAATTTTATACGAGAATCTGCACTGACGTCCCGCGTTAAGGTGTATTGTTCACTGCCCCCTAGCTTGATCCCAGCCAGTCCAACTCCTTATAATAACGAAGAAGGACTCGTTGATGGTGTTGTGGATGATGGAGAGCAAGGATTTATTAGCTCTGCAGTCTCGATTGTGCTCTGGCTGCATTTATAGCTGTAACAGTATTGTAAAGAACAACATGTTGGCACATAAGGCTTTCGATCTATGCTTCAAGGTGGCAACCCGCGAGTGATACCTCCTTAGGTTATCTTGTGCCAGAACAGGCACCATTCGAAAACATAGCACTAGTTGAGTACTAAAAATGAATAACTTTTTTTTATATTTATTATGGACTTTGCTGGTTACCTGCGGCTTCGTTCGCATAGAAAACTGATGTCAATATGCTGGGGGCTTATTCGCTATGATATATGAGATTCCTTACCAATAACGTGTAACTTAGTAACGTGTTTTATACATGCCATGATGTGGAATTGGAAAATGGTTTTCCGTATCTGGGTTGTTTCATAAGCCATAGTTTCGCTATCGATAGGTTGACTTCAGACGAAGAAAAACAGTCAGACGAGTCCTAAAACGTGGCTCGTCGACAACGATTCCACGCAGATATCGTAACGAGCCCGCGTTTGGTCATAGCGAATAAGGCTCCTGGTCTGTGAAAAACAAAAACAAATAATAATATATCTCGTGGAATCGCACATTAATATGATGTGTATTGTATCAGTAAATTTTTCCAAAAGCGCTGGTGATTGGTTGCTACTTGCTCGGTTGCTCGACAAAAAGTAAGTGCTCGGTGTATGTCTTGAATCGCCAAAAAATCGATGGCTCAGTAGTAGAATCAAACGGCTCTATACTTTCTACTTATCTCTACATTATCATTATCACAATTTCTCGTTCGTTTATACTTACAGAGCGTATCATGAGATAACTCTTTTAAAACATCAGTATAATTTTAGGTACGAGTGTGAATAAAGAAGTTTGTGAATATTGATTTAGATATGTTACTAGAGTGATAAAAAATTAGTGATTATGGCGGAAGTGACGATCGGAAAGATCAAAGACGAAATGATAAGTGTAGAAATAGTCAAAGTAGATTTGGATTCAATTTTGATCAATGAAGTGGGAGAGTTTGGAAGGTATCAGATGCGCATGCTCGCACTTGGGGCGATTATCGCGCTATTTTGCGCAACTAATACAGAATATGTTTTCAGCACGGCCAGGATCAGAACAAGGTGTGTTTGTTTGAACAGGACTCTAAATTTGTTAAAAAAACAATGTAATGCTCAATTTGAACTGTTTTGCAGGTGTTTAGTCCCGCAATGTGAAAATGCATCCAACACTGAGTTCTCTCTACCCTGGCTCGCTAACGCGTTGCCTTCCAGCGGAGGCTCTCTCAATAGCTGCACACGCTTCGCCGATAATATAACTCAGAACGACTCATATTATAATGACTTCTGCCCCGCTGAACTATTTGACTCCCATGTGGTCCTGCCCTGTGAAGAGCATGTGTATGAAAATACCGAGACTGTGGTGTACTCTGTGAGTTATCTTTATTTGCTTATTATCAAGATCACTGTTAAGCCAATAAAAGAAAGAAATTGAAAGTCAGTTTATAACAGAACCATAACTCCACTGTGTCAATGCACAAGTCTAATAAAATACCTACCAAAATCGACTTAAATCGTCCAGCAGGTAAAACGCTATGCCATGAAATGTAATAATATTTTTATGTAAATGAAATAATGACATGCTTTCAGTTTGCCCTGGGCTGCGACGAATGGCGACGTAGCCTCATTGGCTTCACTCGAACCGTAGGATCGTTTTTTACGCACCCTATAACCGGGTTTGTGTCTGACCGCTGGGGTCGCAGCATCGCTCTTGCTCTAAGTGCATTCAACTCTGCTTGGATTGGGCTGGCTCGGTACTGCTACTCAACTTTTGTCGCTCTGCAGTTTTTTGAAGCTATGCTTAGTGCAGGCACTTTTGCGAGCTTGTTTATATTGGGTGAGTTTGTAAAATACTTATCAAAGCAAAGTACAATGAAATAGTATTATTTGAATCCAAAAATAATAGTAATAAACTCATAATATTACAGTGCAAGAGACATTGGGTCCAAAGTACCGCGTAATAGCAGGCGGTTTCCTGTATTCATTCTTTAGTGTGGGAAATTGCTGCATGGCACTTGCAGCTTGGAACTTCCCAGCATGGAAATCCTTCACGCTCGCCATCTACATCCCTAAATTGATTACGATCAGTTACTTCTGGGTTATGCCCGAGTCAGTCCGCTGGTATTTGAGCAAAGGGCGCTACGAAGAATCAGAAACTCTTTTAAAAAAAATTGCTCGAACCAACGGAAAAGAACTTACAGAAAAGTCTTTACTGTTACTACGAGCATCAATCCAAGAAAAAGAAAAGAAAAAAACTATTAAGGCAGCTAAAAAAAAACAAGAACCATGGCTTCCAGTTCTGGTGTTCAGGCATAAGCAGATTTTAATCAGGTGTATGATCCTACCTATCTGCTGGATTACTAACACCCTGGTCTACTACGGTCTCTCTATCAACTCTTTGAACATTTCTGGCAACAAGTACATTAACTTTATGGTGGTGTCTGCGGGGGAGATTCCAGGGTTCTGGTTATCTGTTTTACTGTTGAACAAAATTGGAAGGAAGCCAGTTCTTACTGGAGCTTTCTGGATTTGCGCTGCTTGCCAAGCGGCTTACGTATTTATGCCTGGTGGTAAGTTTTTTAAAACTTTGCTAAAAGTCGCCAATCTGCCGCCTAACTTCCCTCGCAACACTCGCGTTACGAGCACTCGCATAACGTTGTCTAAGTCGTTTGTGTTTATTGGTTTGCTTATAATACCATTCACCGACTGTGTAATAATCATCCACCAATCCGCATTGGGTCTGCGTTGTGGATTAAGACCCAATCACTTTCGCCCGAGAGTTGGCCAGTATCCTGACAGTGGGAACATTAAAGGGCTGTCATGATGAATAATCCGATCATTAATCGTCGTGCCCATCATCCATGACGCTGCAAAGTAGACCAGTACACCATATGCAAAAGAGCACCATTGGATAGTGTTAAATGTTTGCGTCCCATCAAACTTGATTCATTGTATTCAAGGTAACTACGGCCTGTCCCTTGCGATCTATCTGGTCGGCAAGTCTAGCATCGCGACTACGATGACAGCAATCAACGTGTACACAAGCGAAGTCTTCCCCACCCAGTACAGGCATCGCCTTTTCGCTTTCTCCACCATGACAGGCCGTTTGGGATCCATCGTTGCACCACTTACACCTGCTATGGTAAGTTTCTATAAAACAGTCTTAAAATGAGGCTGAGAACTACCACCAGAACTGATTACTTTAAAATTAAAGTTGCTGCACACTCATATTAATAGCTTGTAGTCTATTATACAATCAGCCTCTAGTGGGTATACTTTTCAGTAAGTCTTAGACTCTCATGATATTCCAGGCTGCTTCAACATTCGATGAGATGCCGTTTATCCTATTCGGCAGCTTCGCGTTGCTTTCCGGGACGCTTATCTTCTTCATGCCGGAGACGCTCGGCACCAAGCTGCCTGACACTATGGAGGAAGCGGATAATTTGCAACATAAAAGAGTAGCCACGTAGTAATTATATTAAAGGGGCTTAAGAGCCCTATCCTTGATAATCCTTGAATTTTCTTGTGACCCGTGAAGTTTCGAACACTATTGTGGCTCGTGTGTTGAAAGTATTTTATAGAAAATAAAAACATATAAAAGCTTTATCCCTTAAAATTTAAGCCAACAAAACAAATATTAATTAACTCAAGACACAACTGATTAAAAAAATAAGTAGTAACGCACGTTTCGTAAAATGAGCAATTCCAGTCAACTTTCGATCATGTTTTCTACGAAATAACAAAGTCTAACATATTTCCAAAAATGCAATTATAATAATCACAGCTTTAAAATTTAAGTGTAGGTACCTACAGATAAAAATACAGCATGTTAGTTCAGTATTTTTGAAAAAAGACTGTCTAAAAAACGTGTATTTTTCCCAATTTTACGCTTGTTATTTCTGCTAAAGTAAGAAGTTTACAATAAAAATACACATACTAAATTAAAGTTTAAGTTTTTATTAAATAAATACAACAAAGAAAATAGTCTAATAGCTTTTTTTAATACGATTTTTTTAAAATCACACCTTAGCGCACTTATAATCATATCGATCGAAGCACCGACTCTCAAACCGCGCTGAGCGCTTATTGCGGGAGGATGTATCGCTCCTCGTCGCGCGCACTATTACTTATACTATATAAAGATATATTTAGGCGAACTTCATGAATTATATCGCTAAATCTTAGAAAGGCCTCTTAAGTTACTCATAATCCCTCAGAGAAACCTAATAAAGATAGAGTTCAAAGAGTTTCCAATAAACTCTTGGTTTCTGGGTTAACTTGGTTTTTATCAGGAACTGTGATTGTGATAAAATAATTTGCTGAATATTTTTTTATGTCAGAAATTTACCTGACAAGCATTTACCTGATCATAACAGTTGCAGTAGAAAGAAAGAAAGGAAGAAAGAAATTGTCGGAATCGGAATCGTGTTTCAAGACAAACCGCATCTTATCGCTGGTGATGTTATATGTTTGAGTGACAGCCGCATATCAATACTTACATCTATAAACTCTATCTATCACCTAGTAACACGCATAACTTTAGGCATAGGCTAACCAAAGCCAGGTCTGCCTGTGAGATATAAAAGTATCTGACGCGCACAGAAGTGTATATAAAATGACGCGTGTGACGAGGAAAGGGCATTTGTTTGACCATAAAATATGTATTGTTAAGGCTGGCTTGTATTGTAATGCAACCTACATGCAACATATCATCAATAATTTTGGTTGAATTAAATAAATATATTCAGGACTTTCCAACTGAAAAAAGGAATTTAATAGCTGTCAGATGTACGTCGCTTAGCCAATGCGTCGGATGCGAGCCTATGGTAACAATTTATTTTATCAATTATTATTTTAAATAAAATACTCATCTTATCTGTTTGTTATCATATTCTTCTACCGCCATCAGATTTATCATACTAATATTATAAATGTAAAAGTATGTATGTTTGTTACCACATATTTCCGTGACAACTTACCGATTATGATGAAAGGAACATAGATGGTTTGAGGAATAACACATAGACCAGAAGGGCAATTCCCGTAATATAAAATAGTTAGTTGCTTCTTATTTCGAAAAAAATATTGTTGCTGTGGCATAGCATAAAAACTGAAAGAATCGCGGGTAAAACCGCGCGGGTCAGCTCGTATTACATACAATTGTGGAAGCACTAACACTGCGTGGTAGCGATGGTGGTTAAGCGATGCAAATATCCCCTACGCTCCTACCTATTACTGAGCTGACTGTCCCTAGTCTAGTGCCTATAAGAATCTTATACGATATTCAAAATTAAACTCCAATTACTCACTGAACAACATTTATTTACAAAATCTTCCTCGCTTTATACAAGATAGAGCCTTTCTCTAGTCACTAATAAAACTAGCTAAAATTATAACCATGTCCAATAATAATGCGCCGTTAAACTCTTGTATGAGTATGACAATATTGCTTAATAAATAAGCTAACTCTTATTGTCTGCTACATGAGGTAATAAGGACTATTCATGTACTTACAACTAATAGTCAAAAATTAGTATAGTATCGTCCGCTAAGTGTGTAGCGTAACCTAAGAGCTTGGCCCTAAAACCCGCGGCTCAGTGCAGCGAGCGGCGCAGGTGTTGGGGCCAGGCCTTAATAGAATATAATAGAATAAAGTTTATTTGCAACGTACACAAGAAAATACAAAGGTGTATAAATGTTTTTTTTTTTTTATACTTCTAAAGTGGTAATCAAGCGTACGGCCCACTTGATAGTCAGCGGTTACGTAGCCTATGTACGCATGCAACATCATAGATATCACTTGCGTGTTACTACCCTAAGACCTTAGATGGTAAGTCTCATGTGCCTGTAATTTCACCGGAAACCATACCCTGCGAACCGGAACACAGCAATGCGAGCATTACTGCTTGGCGGCAGAAATAGGTATTTTTATTTTATTTATTTTATTTTGTTCGGAAAACAAACAGTATAAAAAACTAAATATTAAACAACTTAAATAACTAAACACCAATGGTGGTAGTCCTTCCCCTGACGAGCTCTATCACAAAGAACTCTACTACTCTATATGTATAATATTAGCTGAGTGGTTGCAAAACGGACCCTGACTCAGCATGTGCTGATCCTGACAACCGCTGGTCTTCCGTCAGAGCCGTTAGGTGACGTCATCTGATCTTAAGTATTATCTGTGTCATCATCATCATCCACAGCCTGACTTCACCCACTGCTGGGTGATGGCCTCCCTTAGTTTGTGCCATTTACCGCGATTCTGTGCTAATCTGATCCACTTACGGCCCGCGACTTTCACTATGTCGTCTACCCATCTCGCCAACGGACGATTATCTGTGAACTTAATTTTAAATAATGTCTTGTGTGTTGTACAATAAAGAGTTACCTCTCTATCTACTTCTAGAAACACAGAAGATTCTGGGGTTTGTAGTAAATGTGACGAGAAATTTGTTTATCTATTTAGCTATGTTTGCCTTCAAAGAGTGAGCACAAGGAGTGTTTTTATGTATTGAGTTTAGTCACAGAACAGACATTAGTACTTCGTACAGGATGGCCTCTCCCTACCTCCTACCGGTTTTACTTACCCTACCCCAGCCGCAAGTTTGCCGGTACCCCACGAACATATCGCCGGCACTGAAAGAGCGCGCAAAAGCGTGACCTCTCGCTCTTGCAAGGCCAACCTTGACACTCACACATAGAACGGCACCGTTTACGTACACAAACTATGCATGTGGTGATTACGAAACTTTTGTTTCATACATTTTAGTGAGAGATTCCGGGGTGTGGTTAGTGCTAAATGTTGTGTATTTCTCATTGGCAATCCTAAATAAATAAATAAATCCATACCCAAGTTATGAGGGTTCAAAAAAACGGCGAAGCGTGTCGAGAAAAGTTGGTAGTGCTCGTCTTGGCGTGGGCACTTGTGCCCTTAAACTATTATTCCTAATACTAGCTGTCGCCCGCAGCTTCGTTCGCGTGAAACTCAGGACCCGTACTTTTTTCCGGAATAAAAGTAGCCTCTTTTTTTTTATGTCAGCAAGTAATAAGACAATCAAGGCGCCCACCTGATGTTAAGCACCACGCCTGACTATTACAGATGCAGTGCCACTCAAAACTTAGAGTTTTTAAGTGTTTGCGTGGCACTGCACTGCGCTCATCACCCCGAGACATTGTTGTTAAGTCTCTTCGCCCAGTAATTTCACTTGCTACAATGCCCTTCAAACCTAAACACAGTAATGCTTGGAGGTAGAATACCTGACACTGCGGTGGTACCAAGACCGTCCCTTGCTGAAGAGTCCTACCTCTGTCCTATTCCCGGTCATTATCTATTTATTTTTTAAATTTCAGCCAAACTGGCTAAGTGGTTATCGGAGAAATAAACATCTAAACATCCTAACATTTAAACTTTTGCATATTTTATAATATTAGTGTGATTTTAAGTGTAATAGCGGAACGAAAAACATGATTAAAATTTTTGTTCAAACATGCAGTGTTTTGGGTTACATAGCTAGCCTAACTGTTGCAACATTTCGTAAAACAATTAAAACATTGTGGCGGAACTATGCCAGAACAGGCACCGTCTGAAAACATAGCACTAGTATCATGGGTTGAGAACATAAACTGTTATACAACCAAGTGTACAACCAAGCGTACGGCCCACAAGATGGTAAGCGGTTACCGCAGCATGGGCGCTTGCAATACCAGAGGTATAACTCACGGGTTGCCACCTGAAACGTTAAATGGAAAGTCTCATGTGCCTGTAATTTCCCCGGAAAGCATACCCTAGAACTGGAACACAGCAATGCGAGCATTACTGCTTGGCGGCAGAAATAGATATGGTGGTAGTCCTCCCCCGGACGGACTCCATCACAATAAACTCTACTACGGTGGTCGTTTATGCGTGGAAAACGACTGCTATACAACAATCATGTAAATGGCTTGGTCTGTGAAAAACAAAAACAAATGTTTATGCAAATGCTCGGTCTATGCACCTTTTTCGGTAATAAAAAGTAGCATAAATTAAGTGCTAATCCAGACTGACTGTCTCTGTGTCTTTCAGAATCACATAACCAGCCCTATGATACAGAGTAATACCCATGATCACATAACTCTGTTTGCGACCAATCTCCATTGATCTCCATCTCAAACTGTCTATTATGACAAAAGAGCTATTGTCAAACTGTCTTGATAGACAGTTTGAGTTGGAGATCGATGAAGATTGGTCGCTAACAGAATTTTGTGATCAACCCGAATACCTTTACGCACCAAGACGGATATACTCTAAAAATACGTATTTACAACCGGCGGTTTTAGGCTGTGCGTTGTCAGCAGTCAATCAGAACAAAGATTCTTATAATCTCTACATTATCACAATTGTTCGATCTCTGAGTGTAAAACTTAAAGAGCGTATCACGAGATAACTCTTAAAAACATCAGTATGATTTTAGGTACGATTTGTGAATGAAGTTTTTGTATATTAATTTAAATAATATATTGATAAAGTGACAAAAAAATAAGTAAATAAGAAATAAGTGACAATGGAAAAGATCAAAGACGAAATGAAAGGAATAAAAAAAGTAGATTTAGATACAATTCTGATCAATGAAGTGGGAGAGTTTGGATGTTTTCAGATGCGCATGCTCGCACTTGGGGCACTTATCGCCCTACTTTGCTCATCTAATACAGAATATATTTTCACCACGGCCAGGATCAAAACAAGGTGCGTGCGTTTAAACGGAACTTTACACTAGTCAAACAAATGTTTTTAAGACGGACTTAACCGTGAAATTACTACTGAAACCAAGGAAAGGATTGGAGTAATCAAAACTTGGTTATCTTTAACCCCACTAAAACACAAGTGTGTGTATTTACGGCGAAAAAAACTCCATTTAACTTGGTTCCGCAGTTTCAGAGCATTCCTCTCTCCATCTCTGCGAGCATTAGTGTATTGGGCGTCGAGATTACTAGCGAAGTCCAATTCGGGATTCACCTTGAAGCAAAGGCTGTACTAACTTCGAAAAACCTTGGGGTTCTCAACCGTGCTAAACAGTATTTCACGCCTTCTCAACGCTTAATGCTTTACAAAGCTAAAGTACGGCCTCATATGGAATACTGTTCTCATTTATGGCACGGTGCACCTAAGTATCAGCTGCTTCGCTTTGACTCACTTCAGAGAAGAGCCGTAAGAATCGTCGACTACCCCAAACTCACAAGCAAACTTGAGTCGTTGAGCCAGCGCCGAGACATTGGCTCGCTCTGCGTTTTTTATCGCCTCTATAATGGGGAATGCTCTGAAGAGCTTTTTAACCTCATACCAGCATCGAGGTTCTACCACCGTACCTCACGTAAGCGGAACAAGGCTCATCCACATCTCATCGACACGTGGGTATCTCGCACAACACGCTTTACGAGAACTTTTCTTCCCAATACGTGCAAGTTGTGGAATGAGCTTCCTTCCGCGGTCTTTCCGTTGAGCTACAATATGGGCCGCTTTAAGGGAAATATAAAAAGAGTCATCCAGGGCAGGCAACGCATCAACTGTACTTCTGGTGTTGTTGATGTCAATAGGCGACGGTAACCGCTTACCATCAGGCGGTCCGTAAGCCTGTTTGCCTCCAAATGACATAAAAAAAAAAAAAGGGGAACGACTAAGTTCAGCAACGTACAATTTGATCTCTTTTGCAGGTGTTTAGTCCCGCAATGTGAAAATGCATCCAACACTGAGTTCTCTCCACCCTGGCTCGCTAACGCGTTGCCTTCCAGCGGAGGTTCTCTCGATAGCTGCACACGCTTCGCCTATAATATAACTCAGAGCGTCTCATATAATGACTCCTGCCCCGCTGAACTATTCGACTCCCATGTGATCCTGCCCTGTGAAGAGCATGTGTATGAAAATACAGAGACTGTGGTGTACGATGTTAGTAACCTTTATTTGCTTATTACCAAAATCACTATGCAGAAAGAAAAACAGTAATGATAACCTGAAATGATTCAGCCAGATTCTAGCAGAATCATAACCTAACTGTGCAGTTCCATGTCCGAGTCTATGAAAATACCTCCACAAAATCTACTTGAAACCTCCAGAAGATAAAACAACTATGTCATGCCACGTAATACTTAGATATCTTGGATGTCTGTTCTTTTTTTTCTCTTTAATAAGCCAGCATACGGCCTAACATAATATAATGGTCGTTATCAATACTATTGATATCACTCGCGCGTTGCCATCTTATGACGTAGATCAAAGTCAGTGCCAGTGATTTCACCGGTAACCAACCCTGATGATAATAAGGATACAGAATGATCAATCATATGCTTTCAGTTCGACCTGGGCTGCGACGAGTGGCAACGTAGTCTCATCGGGTTCTTTCGAACTCTGGGGTCGTTTTTTACGCACCCTTTAACCGGATTTGTGTCAGACCGATGGGGTCGCAGCATCGCTCTTGCTCTAAATGCATTCAACTCTGCTTGGATTGGACTGGCTCGGTACTGGGCAAACAGCTACTCTATTTTTGTCGCTCTGCAGTTTTTCGAAAATATGCTTGGTGCTGGTGCTTTTGCTAGCACGTATATATTGGGTGAGTTTATAAAATACTTATGAAAATTGCTTTCATGAAACAATGAAATATTTTTATTTGAATCTAAAGTCTGCATTACGATAATATTAATAAACTCATAATGTTACAGTCCAAGAGACAATGGGTCCAAAGTACCGCGTAATGGCAGGCAGCTTGCTGCATTCATTCTTTAGTGTGGGACATTGCTGCGTGGCGCTTGCAGCCTGGAGATTCCCAGCATGGAAATCCTTCACGCTCGCCATCTATATCCCTAAACTGATTTCGATCAGCTACTTCTGGGTTATGCCCGAGTCGGTCCGCTGGTACTTGAGCAAAGGCCGTTACGAAGAAACAGAGACCCTTTTAAAAAAAATTGCTCGAACCAACGGAAAGAAGCTGACAGAAAAGTCTTTAGAGTTATTACGAGCATCAAATCAAGAAGAAAAGAATAAAAAAGCTAATAAAGAAGCTGAAAAAATCCAGGAACCATGGCTCCCAGTTCTGGTGGTCAGGCATAAACAAATTTTAATCAGGTGTATAATCCTACCTGTGTGCTGGATCACTAACACCCTGGTCTTCTATGGTCTCTCCATCAATGCTGTGAATATTTCTGGGCACAAGTACATCAACTACGTGGTAGTGTTTGCGGTGGAGATTCCAGGGTTCTGGTTATCTGTGTTACTGTTGAACAGAATTGGAAGGAAACCAGTGCTTATGGGAGCTTTCTGGATTTGCGCTGCTTGCCAAGCGGCTTACGTATTTATGCCTGATGGTAAGAATTTTGTCTGTTTTCTAAATAAGCAAACTACGATTGCTGTCAGTGGTTGTTCAAAACAATAGTTTTATGTACGTTTTACGTTTTTTCAGTCGTCTGTGTTAATTGATTTGCGTTTGATACCATCTACCGACTATGTAAAAATCAGACTATTATATCGTCATGTCGTCTATGACGCTACAAAGTAGACCAGTACATCATTTAAAAGGGGCATCATACGTAGGTACCACCAAAAAATCTTGCTTTATTGTATTCAAGGTAACTACGGCCTGTCGCTTGCGGTCTATCTAGTTGGCAAGTCCAGCATCGCGACTACGATGACAGCAATCAACGTGTACACAAGCGAAGTCTTCCCCACCCAGTATAGGCACAGTCTTTTCGCTTTCTCCAGCATGACGGGCCGTTTCGGATCCATCGTTGCACCACTTACGCCAGCTATAGTAAGTTTCTTATAACAGTTTTAAAAATGATGATGAGAATTGAGAAGAAGAATTGAGAGAGTTTTACGCAATTTGTCGCAATTACATAATAAAATACAAGTTCATAGTGTTTGGGATTTTTAATGCAAAAAATTTTATATCAGTAGCTTGTACTTTGTTAAGCAATCGGCCTTTAGTACTAGGACCCTTTAGTAAGACTCCTATGATGTTCCAGGCTTCTTCAACATTTGATGAGATGCCGTTTATCCTGTTTGGCAGCTTTGCGCTTCTTTCTGGGGCTCTGATTTCCCTCCTGCCAGAGACGCTCGGTACCAAGCTTCCTGACACCATGGAAGAAGCAAATAATATGCAATAAAAAAGGTAGCAAAGTAAATAAGGTAACGCAAAAACAGACGAAAAATCTCTAGTACCATTCCGCTTAACCTTTTAACCAATGAGGTCACACAGTTAATACAGTTAACCTCTCAGACCTTTTGAGGTTAACTGTAATACAGTCCTCAAAATTAAACCTCAGAAAGTCTGAAGAACTAGATAAAATAAAAAACACTTATTTATTATATTTATTTGTAAATAAACGGATTACAACATCGAAAGATAAAAATATTTGAAGATCATGCAAACATTTATCTAGTAGCGGGAATCGAGCCACCTTCCTTCCTTTTTCAATCCTGCACGTATCTCATTGGTGCTACACGAGCTCAAATAAAAACTAAAGGCATCACAAGATAGAAATATAACGATTCGATAACGTCAAAACTGGTGCTAAGCGTTCAATTATTCCATTATCACTACCTACCACTGCAAACTATTTCAGACGAGGGACGAAGCAGCAATTTCTGGTGTCTCATTTTCATGCAAATATTTTGCGTCACTTTTGTGCCTTGTGCCCTGTATTATGTATTAATGTTATTAGAACTTTTTTGTTTAAACATAAATTTACTGTTAGGCAATGAGTAGTAGAGTTATCTGTGATAGAGCTCGTCCGTCTCTTTATGTAAGTTTATTAGTAAGTATTTAATTTTAATCTGATTTATTTATGGTATATTACTATTTCTATTTTCTGTACACGTACCTACCACTATAATCACCTCTCTCTAGCCTCAATGGTTTGCTGGAAGAAAACTCTTTTTAGGGTTAAGCTCGCCTTTGTATATGTCTTTTCTATAAAAAAATTTAATGTATTATTTGTGTACATACAATAAAGAATAAAGAATAATGAACTAAATTCACAATTTCAAGCCTTAATCATTTTGACATTTTGTCATTTTTATTATTTAATTAGATATTATTTATGTTATACGTAGAAAAGAAAAAAGAGTAGGTTGGTTGCAAATTTTATTATTACTTTTAATTATTTTTTTATTTGTAACCAACCACCTACTCGGTAGCTCTGTGATTTCTATGGCATCGTTATAACAATAGTAATAGCCCCACGCAAGTATCTCCCACGAGCCAAGCCGTGTTTACAGACGACCATCATCTATCGAAAATCAAACAGTGTAATTATTTGCGAAAATAATGTATTAACTGAGGGACGCGCTGTCGCGTGCGCACTTATTACCTCCCTACTCTATTACCCCTTGTATTACTATCACTAGCTTTATTTTATATGAAATAAGGGTGATATTTGCATATGCGTAGCTTTTGCGAATGAGTAAAGAGGTTTGTGATTTTGGAGTTGGCCACGCGGCCTCCTTTCAACGGTATCTGTTTGAATTTGGAACCCATCTAAATGTGGAATTTGTTTTTCATCAGCCAGTTCTTCTTTACGATTGAACTGTCATTAAGTGTGTTCTCATCGGCTGATTTATTTGTTGATGTGATTATTCGGTCAGCAATTAGTGAGGGCGCAGTGGGAATATGCCTATTTGTTTATGGTTTTACGTTTGGCTCACTAGGAAATAAGGATAGAGTGTTTTTTTACAAATATTTGATACTGGTTGTAGATTATTACGAGTATTTAGGAACGGAACTGGCGTAAATTTCACCTAGCTTTGAGACGTTTCAAATTGTAATTGTCCTTGTAAATTGAAAATGAAAACTGTATTTTTTTTTATTGTATTTAATTGTTAAGGTAAAAACCTTTGAATAATACATCTACCTACAAATGTCTATTTTTTAACCAGCAATCTTGGAACGGTAAGTAGGTTAAGTTGTTTTTTATAATAAATATATATTATAAAAGTGTACATACGTCGGCAATTGTAAACCTTTATTCAATTAAGTAATAGACATAACATTATTTATTCAAGAAATTTTGATGTAACTAAATATATCTTTGGTTGATTTTTTTTTTTTTTTGTTTTTATACTACTGAAGTGGCAACCAAGCGTACGGCCCACACGATGGTAAGCGGTTACCGCAGCCTATGGACGCTTGCAATACCAGAGGTATCACTCGCGGGTTGCCACCTTGAGGCTAAGATCGAAAGCCTCATGTGCCAGTAATTTCACCGGAAACCATACCCTTCACACCGGAACACAGCAATGCGAGCATTACTGCTTAGCGGGAGAAATAGGTATGGGTATGGTGGTAGTCCTTCCCCGGACGAGCTCTATCACAGAGAACTCTACTACTCTTTTTTGTGTTTAAACAAAATAGTTGTCAGTTTTATTTTTCGAATTCACTACATTTATCATTTTATATCGGTGCTGGCTGTGCCAATTTGCAACTAAAGCCTCGTCCAAACCTGCGTAGTTAATACTCGTATCGATATAACCAAGTGCCTTGTTACGCTTCTTCTAATTATTATTTCATTCAAAGGGATGCCAATTCCAATTGCCATTCAAAAAATAACTTTATCGCAATCAATTAAGGTCTATCAAACGACATTACATTGTAGTAATAAATCCCATATCACGGTGACAACCGTGTTTTGTCACTGCTAATAGGATACGGTTTTAAAACTTATGTCACCCATTACACGCTTTCGTCCATTTGATTTTAAACCTTATAATTTTGTACAACGAGTTTCTTTTCCAATTTCATTTGATTTGTTATTTATACCGTGTTTGGTAGGTATCATCAGTTTTATTAAAAGCTTTTAGTTCCTATAATTTGGATTTTCTGGTCAAAGTAGCAAGGTAGATTTTAGTTTGAATTTTAATGCAGATGGGCTCTGCACAATACAATATAATTTTGTTGGTGTATCGAAACGTTTGATGCAAATTTAAATTTCTATTTGCAATACAATGTGTAGATTGATTCGATAAGGCACTGACATTATGTAGAGCTTTAATGGACTTCGCGACATAATTTTAAAATAATAGTGATTCAAATCGACTTTTATGTGACATTTTTTTTTTTTTTTTATCGAGAATAGACCTTCGTTTGACCACGATCTCGCCTGGTGGAAAGCGATGATGTGGCCGACGGTGGAGCACGAAGGTCTATGAGACACCTATTCACTCTAGCCTTGAAGAGGCCCAGATTGTAATTGTCAGGAAAAACAGAAGCCGGCAGAGTATTCCACACCTTGGCAGTTCGCATAATAAATGCATACATAATAAATGCATACATATTTATTATTTATTTATTATTTATTATATATTTTTATTATAATTTTGCTCTACCTGTTACTGTGTCAACTCTTTATTTAAATGGTAATCTCTATTCGTAATCCGGCTTTCCACGATTCAGGTTAAGCCTTGTACAAGGCTAAATAGTAACTTAGTTTTTATTAAATAATTTTAATATTAAATTAACAGTACCTATGTTGTATTAGCACTAAAAATTAATTAAGGTATTCTATTATATTCTATTCTATTATATTATATTTTCATGTTATTTCGTCAGATAATTCATATTTGTATTTGTTATAAATTATATTTAAGTTGGTTATTGTTTTAAAACCAGTTCCACGTAGTTATGTATATCCCACGTTATAAGTTATAATAAATGAGTTTATCCCACAAACGTTATATACTATGGCATAACTACGTGGAACTGGTTTTATAACAATACACAACTTAAATAATAAGAAACAAGCTCTAAAACTATCTTATACATATGAAAAACATATTTTATTAATTTAATGTGGTTCCCATAGTAGGTAGGTACCATTCTCCATTTAATTTTGGGCAAAATCAAAATCAAAAATTGCCAATATATTATTTTACTATGTAAGAATTTAACCGACCAATTAAGTAAGACGACCGATGTTGTGCAGCGGGCGCAGGTCCGCCTGCGACGCGGAGGTTGCGGGTTCGATTCCCGCCTTGGGTCAAATGTTTGTACGATCTACAAATATTTGTTCCGGGTATTCTGGGTATTTTCAGTATTCAGTATTCAGTAGGTTTATTCACAAAAGACATGGTACATTTTTACATTAGGTGGAAAATATAAATTTTAGTGCTGCATATCTCGCCCGAGTACAGGCACGTGAACATCATAATTATTAAGTACTTACACATTATATTGAAGTTATTAATTAATTTAAAAAAAAAATACACATAAATATTAAGTTACAATAAATGAATTACCAAAATTTGAATTAAATGTCATTTACAATACCTACCTATTTAAAATTATTATTAATTTTCTATATATAATAAAAATATCTATCTATGTATTGTATTGTCTAAGTATATATCAGACCTTTAATACCCATAATACAGCTCTGTTTAACAGCAGCTTACCTTGGGGCTAGATTATGCTGTGTGGATTGTCAAGCATTATTTATTTACTTATTTTATTTAAGTATTTTATTTTATTAACTTAGCATATTATTCAAGTTTTGTTAAAATTTTCGTTATTTTTGATCAACTATGATTATAAACACACACACACACACACAAGATTCACTGTACCGAAAATAATTGCTACTGTTTAGTCATTATTATTGATGAAAACGTATTATTTTGAGGGTATTTCACGCGACATTGGACGTCGATCAATTTGTTTCCACCTGGCAAGTAGTTGGTTCACAGTTTAGTGGTTCAAAATTACTTCTAACCTGTAGTGAATATTTTATTTTGGTAATTTACAACAAGCGTGTACACAGTAATAATAATTTAATATTACAAAGAGTTTTATAAATAAAATAAAATCAAATATATATATTACAATCTATAAATGGCTTAATTATTTCTTAAATGTATATTGTAGATTTATATCGTAATGTATATAAGTAAGTTTATTGCAAATAAAATAATTTAACATCATATTTTAGGGTAAGGTACCTACCAAATCTAATATTTTGCTATGTTGACATTTTTAAGAATTAAAAATCTAAAACGATAATAATATTTTTAGGTTATTAATTTCTATCACAATTTTTTTTATAAAAGGTTGGTATATTTTGTCTTATTTTTCTAAGCTTTTCCTCGAAAATAGTGTTCTATTACTCATCCAACTTCAAAAATAATAAAATGACAATAAATACCAACATTTAACGATTATTGATCAACACCGTAACACTCCTATCAAAAGTTGCAAAAGCCCACATCTCACAATGGAAACAATTCGTCACACTGTGACATAAACTACCCATCATTTCACACTGATTCACATCGATCCGTGTACTAGATCCTCGATCAATGATGGTAGCACAATCGGTGATTCGTCACACACTTGTCCCATTGTTATTGGAGTTTTATTCTTCTGTTACTGCATACTTATTGTACTGTTCGGTAGGTACTTGTAATGAATTGGGGTAGGTATTGTAACGTCTTGTACTTAGTGAAAAGTACTTTGGGGTGTTGTCGCTATTGTGGTTGCGTCAGAAGTGTTTCTTATAATTATTTCCTCAGCATTTTTCTTATTTTTAAGATCCACTGAAAATACACCTTAGCAGAAATATTACAAGGCACCTTTTTCTTTGTCTCCGTTTTTTCATTTTTTATTTTCTTTTAAAAAACGCTTGACCAACTAGATACTTATGCGACAGATATTACATATCGTCGTTTCAAGATTTATAAATTTAAATTTTTATATAAACAAAGAATCCACAACAACATGATGGAAATGAAAACGTTCATGTTCAGTATTCAGTAAATCAGTCCAAACAGAACTCAAATTAAACCAATCACTCAAAATAGTATAAATCAGTCCATACAGACTGGAACTCAAATTAAACCATTCACTCAAAATAGTTTTGTTTAATAAAACCACATTGACAACTTTGAAACGTCTATTATGCTAGATAAAAAAATGAATGCCAAATCCACGCTCTCCTAGAATAATTCTCATCATTTATAGCTATTTTCGATGATCCTTTCATAATAAAACTGCAGTGCAGTGCCATTCGACCCATACCATAAACTCAACAATGACTAAATACCGCTTTGCCGGTTGCCCTAACTAAATTATTTGGTTCACAGAATCAATCATAATACAATTATTATACCTACAATGGAAATAAAGTCTAAATTAAATGCATCGGTATAAAACGATCATATTTGTAACATAATAGGATTATCGAAGGGCATAATTTAAAATTAGGATAACCCTTCACATAGCTCTTTAGCTAATATCCTGACTAGTGAAACTTTTCGCGGCTCTGCTGGTGTGGTTATTTTGTAGAAATTATATAACAGATTTATTTTAGTGCAGTGTGAAATATTACTCCTTCAAATTACTGGAGTTATGGTTTCAGATAAGATTCCTAACTGTCAGCAGTCACGTTTTTAATTTTATCTGTAGTTACTGGTAATGTTTACTGTAACTGTTACTGTTAGCCTTCAGGGTCCCAGTGTTGGGCAAAGGCCTCATAATTTAAAAGTTAGCTGGTTATAATAAATTATGTATTTGCTTAGAGCGTTTGGCATAATAGGTATCTACTATACTTACCTACTTTATTTTTATTTTTTATTTTTCTTTGTTCTTTATCCTTGGTAATGTCAGTTCTGTGTTTCTGTGTTGTCAAATAAATACTTTTTTTCTTTCCTTCCTCTTATCTCTACTATAAGTAGTTGCGTAACTGTAAGCAGTTATTAATCAGATGATTAGTCATTTGGTATTTACAGAGTACTACCTTGCTTTCAAGGGTACTTTAATTTGCTAGATATTCAACCACAACGGATGCTTTTAGGCAAATAGTGACCAAACATCCGCCAATAATAATCTTATGTTACGAACTTACTATTGTGAATAACTTATTCGCAAGGATAATTTAGAATTTCAATAATTCCAAAGTTTACTTACTGATAAATTAGCATTTACAGAGAATATTTTCATGATAAAATGATTGTACAAAAGTTAAAGCCGTGTCAGACAATAGCGTAGCGTCATGGCGTCGCGTTGTATCAGCGATAGAGCGCTAAATAGTTCATAGCGTGAAAAAATTGCGGACATGTTCAACACTGGTGCTTATGTCTACTACAGCGTAGCAAGTTATTTGAATTTTTGAATTAGAGCTTGATCGTCTTTGTTAATTGAAATATAAATGACAAGAAATGACAATACTTACCGAGCTGTTAAAATAACAGTTTATTTAATGAATAAGGCACTAAGGTAAGCGCACCGCAGCGTTTTAGGCAACACTTGCTTTGTGGCGTATTAAAGAAGTATTAATACATCTTTACTAATAGCCACTAATTAGTGGCTTCCTAGTACTTCCTTTATCTTGCACCTAATTTCACTAACAATAATCACACTAATATTATAAATGCGAACGTTTGGATGTTTGTTTGTTTGTTCCTCTATAACTCGACAATCACGAAACCGATTTGGCTGAAATTTAAAACATACATAAATATTGACCGGGAATAGAACATAGGCAACTTTTTATTTCGAAAAAATGTACGGTTCTCGAGTTCTACGCGAACAATGTCGCGGGCAACAGCTGGTATTTAATATTTCATTTCATTTAGTGCGACGTTCTAACAAGAGGCTTTAGCGCTATCTGTTTGACAGGACCTTTACCGCTTCATTATTGAATTCGAGATACGGTTTCAAAGTTCGTGCGAACTTCAAAATATAATTTATCATTCTACGTGCCAGAAAGTTCATCGTTTAGATCTTGCTTCTTGAAATGCGGTGTCCGTGATATTGGCATGACGAGCCTTTATTACCAATCCCACTGGGAAATTTAAAACCCTACTACAATAGGTGCCTAGCCCATGATGACCAATTTTTTTACAGATCTTGCTAACATTTATTGTCTTGTAGCGGGAATTGAACTCGCAATCTTACGCTACAATCTGGGCACTTGCCCATTGCGCCAACGAAGTCAAGGATCTTACGGAGCTGTGCGGTGATTGTCAGTCAGTGTCATCGAATCAGTCAGTCAGCAACGCAATGATTTTCTTTACTTAGATAACTGCCGTCATAGATCGGTTGATACTTTTCAAGAAATCAAGCCGGCGGAAATAAATGTACAATGTATTTTCGGAAAATCTCTATCGCGTACTTTTACGATGTGATAATCTTCTAAAAAGTAGTACCTTTTTTTTTATTGATTATAGTCAAGCGTTTGACCACCACCTCACCTGATGGTAAGTGATGGTGTACCTACATTCTATAGATGTGTATCTATGTTTTTTCAACTGTGTATTTTATGTAGGTATTTTAAAATTACTTCTATGCTACATACTTGAAGAAAATCTCATATCGGGAAATCTAAACGTTTGGAGATAAAGATAATCTTCTTCTTTGCTTTTTGTATATAAGGTATTATAACATTATTACATGCTCAGTGGTTTTTATTTGTATCTAAACAGTTCTTCATTTTACAAAAGTAAACAGTTTTATTAAGCGCGGTTTAACCAACGTTTAGTAAAAAAGCAAACGAAAACAACGAAAGCCAAACTCAATACTGCCACACACTGTTTTTTCATTACAGAATGTGTGCAAAGCTTTTAAGAGCTGCCTTCACTGATCACAGTATTTTTTTTTGACGGCAAAACGTTGCTAACCTCTATAAAAACTCCATTAACTTCCCAACTGCCCTTATACCGCAAGTAATACAATATTCCATTAGCTATAATGGACACACAAAATCGCTTCATTATCATCACGGTTCCTACCAGTCAATTTTACGGTGACCGCGTTGACAGGTGGTGCACCATGATAGATCATCATCAAACGGATGCTAAGCGGACATCTAGAAAGTGACGTAAAGTGCGATTTACATTACTAATAATATTAATTAACCACCATCTATTTTAAGACACGTATTTCAAGCAATAAATAATACTTTGACTTTTGACTTTTACTTTGACATTGGGTCAGTGACTGACTCCAAATGAAGTCAGTGCTGACTCTGAGAAGTAACTTTTTCTTTTTATAAAGGGTCAGTACGCGAGAATTTCAAGTCAGTACTGACCCAACAGCGTGTACATTAGGTCAGTAGCGGGTCAGCACTGACTTTGCTACTGACTTAATGTAGCCGTTAGTGAGCCGGCAAAATTGTGGCAAACACATCCACAAAAGTCATATAGATGAAAGAAAAAGAAACGTAACACGCAGTAATTATAATAAATCCTCTTGAGATTTTGTTTTAGTTGGTAGCACAGCCATCACAAAAAAAATGTCTCATGTTTTGGGTAACCAATAAAATATATTTTAATAATTATTATAAAGGTAATTGATAAAATCCCGCGACATTTATTAGAAATAATAAGTGTTCTGATTGCAAAATTTAAAATAAAATCTACAATTAAAAATTTTTTTTAAGAAGAATAGTGTAAAAAATATATAGGTAATAAAAAAATATTTTTCCATTACAATGTTTTCACAAGATACAACAGTAGTGCAAATTTTATCGAATTGTTAATTTTAACTTCTTATTAATGTTTTATGAAAAGTGAATAAAATAGTCACAAAATGATCCTTGTGATATCAGTAAGCGTTTATCAGTAAGCGGATACCGCTGAAGTGGTTTGGCCGCTAAATGTACGTAGTCTGTTATCGATATATAATGTTGATGACCGATAAGTTTTTATCGAACCAATTTTTTACGGTTTTTAACGAAATATCGACTCAGTAATGTGAAAAGACCCTCAAATAAACTCAATTACAAAATGTGCTTTATGTGACTGGAGCCAACTTCACCTACTCAGTACCTACATAATAAGTAAACAAGCTCGTATGAGTCAGTGGCCAACTCTGATGACAGAGTTTCTAGGCCGCCCGAAGGCCTCTATCATGGCCTAACAACTTTGATATAGCCGGGACCGACTGCTTAACCTATGTCAAGCAGTGGACGTCTATCGGCTGAATGATGATGATGATGATGACAGGTACGAAGGTAGCCCACGAGGCAGCGGCTGCAGGTAGAATATGACAAAATCAGTCTCGCTGGAGAGTAGACCAGTGTCCCAGCTGTGGGAACCTTAGAAGTCTGTCATGATGATGGGTATCGTCTGATTGTGTGGTCGCCCGGTGTGAGTCAATGAGGCGTGTAATACTTCTCGTCGCTCTGTGACGGTTGAGTCACGTCACGTCACTCAACCGTCACAGAGCAGATGTTTTGTGATATCATACGGTTCGTTCGTTCGTTCGTTCGTTCGTATGAGTCAGTGGCCAACTCTGGTGACAGAGTTTCTAGGCCGCCCGAAGGCCTCATGGCCTAACAACTTTGAAAAAGCCGGGACCGACTGCTTAACGTGCCCTCCGAAGCACGGGAGCGCTCAATTGCCACTGGCGGTCACCCATCTAAATGAAGACTACGCGAACAGTGCTTAACTTCGTTGATCTGTTAAGAACAACTTAGCCAGCTATGTCACGAGCGCTCCTGAACTACTCACTGAACATAAAAAATAACAAACAATAGATAGATTTTACCTACATTATTATTACATAAGTACTTACCTATCCCTTAGCTTACTTACTTATCCCTCTAATTAAGCTGCCATCCCCGAGTGCATTATTAAACCGATGCAGGCACGTGCCAAACGAAAACAAAATAATATTATCTACATACAAAATTATTAGCTTGTTTGTTTTGCTGTAATTATCCGATCACGCTTGCCTTGGGGCAAAATGCGTCAGGAAAATGCACGAGTGATTATATAAATAAACTAGTGACCCGCCCCGGCTTCGCACAATTGCTTTAATTATTTATACTTAGAAACCTTTCTCTTAAATATTTTTATCTATCAATAAAAACTGCATTATAATCCGTTGCGTTATTTGAACAATTTTTTTAAAGAAATGATGGCATTTCTTTAGTATTTTTTTTAAGAGAGGCTGTGTCCCAGCAGTGGGAACATTATAAGACTGTCATGATGAAAAGGCTTAGACCAAATCTCAAATAAATAAGCATTTCTTGTGCTAAGAAAACGATTTTCCTACATTATGTTGGATAAACTGCTGCAAAACAAGTTTCCTACTTATTTTAAACTGCTACACAATTTACCTACACAAATAAGGTCTAAAATATCTCGACAAAAACAAATTCAAATAAGAAAACTTAGGCAAGATGACCAAAAAGCTCGTTTTGCATTACAATAAATTACCTACCTACAGTATTTTCTTACTTTTATATTTAAGATATACCTACTATTATAAAGCTTGCAAAAATTTTGAGTAACATTATACAAAAATACAAAAATCATTTATTCAAATAAGCATGTTTACAAGTTAGTGTGCAGCTCTGCCTTCTGTGTTAGTTTAACATATAAACTGTATTATAGAAAAATTATGATTAGGGATTAGAAATTAAAAAAAATTACGAGTTCTTTTGATAGAGCATTAATAGCGCTATTTTTATTATGATACAAGCGCTATCTATCTGCGAACAATAATACTGTGTTATGATAAAGCTTGGGTATAATTTAAAATGATACCCAAGACTTGCTCTACCTTTTCGCTACAAACTCCATATATCCCTAAGTTTCATACCAAAATCTCTAGGTGTCGCTACTTTAAACATTTTACACTGCCATCTAGCGACAGCACAGCGAATCAAATTATAAAAATGCTTGAACGCGGCAAAAAATGTTTTGATTAATTTTCACCTGAGATCTAACAGATGTCGCTAGGTTGGCAAGATTATGAATTAATTATGAGAAATAATCATAAAACATTTTTCACATGCAAAAAGTATACTTTTATAGCTTTTTCTTACTTCTGTAACTGTGACCTTTAGTATTGGCACAAAACATGTTGCAAAAACTTTACAATTTTGTAAGAATTTGACAAAGTGCTAGATCGCGCAAGCAATAATTTTGTACAAATAGTAGCTTATATACAAGTTTTTGTAATTATTTGTTGTACTTGCTTCGGCAGTACATATACTAAAATTGGAACGATACAGAGAAGATTAGCATGGCCCCTGCGCAAGGATGACACGCAAAATCGTGAAGCGTTCCACATTTTTTGGAGTTTGTTCTAATAATATTCTACATTTTTAATTTTTTGGATTCATGTCGTCGGTTTTCACCTACACGTACGCGTCATAGAATCAATTGAATCGAGACCTTGATTGTGTTGTACTTTATGCTTGTGTAAATAAACACAATAAATATTTAAGATCGTGTTAAATGTTTAAGAAGTCATACTAATGTTTTCAAAATCTTATTCATTATACTATATATCTTATATCTAGAAATGAATTTCTGTGCGTTAGGCTCGCTAAAACTCGACAACGGCTGGACCGATTAGGCTTATTTTGGTCTTGAAATGTTGGAAGGATTCCATGGAAAAGTTGCGAAAAAAATCACGCGAGTGAAACCGCGCCGGGTCAGCTAGCCGTAACATATAAAAAAAACTTTAAAAAAAATGAAACTTTACAGATAGATAGACCTACCTACCTACAGATACCTGCGCAGACTATTATAAAACAAAGTTGGAAAGGTAGATATTAATCGCGCAGACAAGTGGCTGGGCTTAGAGCGCTCCTTCCTATAGCTTCGTATGTAAAGCCTTCTTCAGAATAACTGGGAGCTACAAAGCAAAAGATTAAGGCATGTTTACTTGCAAGCTACGTAGCGGGCATCTACGGACGTAGCAAAAGATCTACGCATGTAGCTTGAAAATAATGTAAGACCAATATTAATTTTGTTTGTTATCGATGTTTTCTGTCACAGTTTTCTGTATTAATCGCTTAGTATTTTTAAATCAAAGTTACTGGTTCTTCTTCGAGTAGACACGTACGTACTGACACGTACCTACATTAATTACGTAGGTAGTCCTTATCTTTGACCCGATTATAATTACTCCCCTTATATACCTATGGCACCAATCCGCATTGGGTCCGCGTGGTGGATTAAGACCCAATCACTCTTGCCTGAGAGTAGGCCAGTGTCCCAGCAGTGGGAACATTAGAAGGCTGTCATGATATACCTATGGGTCAGATTTATGTAGTAAAAGTAGACTAAAATATGTTATAATAGGCTATTACACCAATTGCAGTTCGTTTAATAGTAACGGAAAATACAAACTCATAATCTAAACTTTTGTATTAATTTTAGTTGATTATTTAAAAAACATTTTTAATAAATAGAATCACAGAGATCATTTTGAATGTCTTAAAGCTAGATGAATTCACGACAATCCCACGCGCCTCGTCTAGAAGAATCTGGCAACAATCAAATAATCAGCTGAAATTATTAGCACATCCTTTGCTATCTTCCTTTCATGGTTCCGTCTCGCTAGGAGTGGACTTAGCGGGATCGCGATGCATTTGCCGCAATCAGCGCATCGCTTCTCACTGCTATTTGTGCCGTTATAGGGCACTGTAAGTGGGGGCATAAGGTTCTTCAGCATTTTGTTAGAAAAGACACAAAAGGAATAGGCATTTGCATTTGTTTTTATTTATTAAATGTGGATGGATATATAGGTAGAGGTAGGCCAAAGAAAAGATGGATGGATTGTGTGAAAGATGACATGAGTAAGAAAGGAGCGAGTACTAAGATGACGGGTGATAGAGAGGAATGGAAGAAAGGAACATGTTGTGCCGACCCCACATAACGTGGGAAAAAGGGCAGGAAAATGATGATGATGATGAATGATGAAATTGAGATGACTTTTTTGATGTTTTTTATATACGATTTAGAAAACTAATGACCTCTTAATGGAGGAGGTTGGAGGAGGCCTTTGCCAACTGGAAAACGGACTTACAAAAAATAAAGAAACACCAGATATTAAGTGAATAATTTTAATTAAGTAGGTAATATATTAATTATTTATTTATGAGAACAGTGAAGTAGTAGTATAATATTGTATATCTAACTCATCATCATCATCATTGGCCTTTTCCATCTATAAAAGATGATTTAAACAGCGTTCATTTTAAGAGGTCCGGCACTTACGCAAATGACTTAAAAGGCCGATACGGGAGCGACAGCTACGCGCGCATATCTGACACACAAATATTTAACTAATGTCCGAATAAAAGGCTTATTTATTTTATTTATAATTTTTATATACGATTTTAAAAACTAATGACCTCTTAAAAATTTAACACGATATATATATATATATATTGTGTTACACGGGCATAAAGTACAACACAATCAAGGTCTTGATTCAGTTGATACTATGACACGTACGTGTAGTTGAAAACCGACGCATGAATGCAAAAAATTAGAAATGTAGATTATTACTAGAACAAAACTTCAAAAAATGTGGAACGCTTCACGATTTTGCGTGTCATCCTTGCGCAGGGGCCATGCTAATCTTCTCTGTATCGTTCCAATTTTAGTATATGTACTGCCGAAGCAAGTACAACTTACAATTACAAAAACTTGTATATAAGCTACCATTTGTACAAAATTATTGCTTGCGCGATTTAGCACTTTGTCAAATTCTTAGAAAAGTGTAAAGATTTTGCAACATGTTCTGTGCCAATACTGAAGGTCACAGTTACAGAAGTAAGAAAAAGCTATAAAAGTATACTTTTTGCATGTGGAAAATGTTTTATGATTATTTCTAATAATTAATTCAGAATCTTGCCAACCTAGCGCCATCTGTTAGCACTGAGCTTAAACTGAATACGAAAGAAACTAAGTTATCATCACCGTCACTTTTTTAGTACCAATTTTAAATTATTTATTTAATTTTATTATTTACCTTTTTATATATATGTATATAAGCATAGCTCGTTTTAATTTATCACAATCTTTTTTATAATTATTAGTTATAAATAGTTTAGTTACTAGATAAATCAATAAATCAATAATTTAAAACATTTTTTTTATACTTTTAAACGGTTTTATACACCATTATAAAAAATATTATCAATAAAATACCTACAAAAGAACACAACTTTTTCATTACCATTATATTATAAGATGTAAAAACACGCTAAAAAACTGCAAATAAGAAAATCCGATTGCACCCAGCACTTCGCTCCTACAAAGATGTAAAGACATCTGAGTGGACGCAGATTGTGCAAACCAAAGGTTTTGTCCCGATGAAAGCGTTGCCTCGGTCCCCGGGGCCAGCTGTAACGCTCGTCTGTTTACACTCGAAGATGGAATGCAAATGCACACATTTATTTTACACCTGCAAACCAACTTATATTTAAAAAAGTGAGTTTTCAGCCTCAAATGGAAGGGCGGGGTCCAATTCTCGAAATACTTCAATGAATCTGGGGCTTTAATAATCTTTCATTTTTTATCAATTGATCACATTTAAAAATCACACTTTATAATATAATTGCGAATGTTTAGATGTTTGGATGGATGTTTGTTCTTCTATAACTCGACAACCACTGAACCGATATGGCTGAAATTTAAAACACAATTAGATAATAACCGGGAATAGGACCTAAGCTCTTTTTATCCCGGATAAAATTACGGTTCCCGAGTTCCACGCGAACGAAGTCGCGGGCGACAGCTAGTCTATTATAAATACGATACAATCCTAGATTATAAATAATATCTACTGGGTACTTTTATTGTCAAAACTATGTGATCAAAAGACATGCACTTATTCTCACAAAAATGAGAGCTTACCTTTTAATTTTATTGCTTTATAATTTACAAGCATAGGCCTTGAATTCGGCAGGAATTCAGGTATGGAACAATAATTACTGATATTTCTTTTTTTTTACGGGTACCTGTACCCGTACTGTATTAGTAAGTAAGTAAGACGAATAACACTAGGCCGCCTGAAGGCCTCTATCATGGCCTCACAACTTTGAAAAAACCGGGACCGACTGCATCACGTTAGAGTAAGTACATTATTATTTGTTGACATTATTCCCAAAAATACCTATTTCCTATTTGCACCGTATTAAGTCCAACACAAAAAGAGCTTGATTAACAAAACGAACGTTTATCGGAAAACGATTTGAGCTTAATTCCTGCATGAAAAAGGTAGCACAGGTATTCGTAACGAGATTATAGAGGAAATACGAACTGGTTCACAACATGGTTGCAAGCTGAACCAGATTCTAATGATTATTGGTTTTTGTAGTGCTAGTAGGGAATAGTAAAATTTTGTAGTAAAAAAAAAATGTATTTTGGGTTCCCATCTACGGGAATTGAACCTAGCTCTTCGCATCGGGCCGTCAAAAACAGCGCAAACATATTTAGAGGCATAAAAACGCGCAAGAGCTGGCAGTTTTGCGGTTTTTGGCGTTCGCAAGACTAGATTCCTGCATTTTTGCTTCTTTTATATGCAATAAAGGAGTAAAGGTTAAAAATAGATTTATTCAATCATTAACACAAGGATCATTTTAAAACGTCTTAAAGCTAGATGAATTTACGCCAGTTCCACGCGCCCCTGCCTAGAAGGATCTGACTACAAACTCGTCTGGGTTTCTAGCTTTTTTTGATGATCCCTCTTCATCTTATAGCTTCAGTGTGGTGCCAATCGAACTAGGTGAGGCTCATGCCAGTACGCAGGATGAGTAAACGTGATCCAGTAGTTCTATGGTAGAACTGTTGATACGAAAACTGTCCTATTTTTTCTATAGAACTAATAATACCTTGTCAATAGAACTATAATAACTTTTTTTATCCTTTTCTACCCATTTAAAATTAGTAGCGTAGAAATATAATTGTTCTCCTCTCTTAATAAAGAGTCCAAAAATGTGCTTATTCTATGAAAATATATATGTCGTGAAACATTCCTCTCTTAAAAATGAATGTTGTATGAATGAAATGCCATTTCCATGCCATGCAATATTAAAAAACTCCATCCGTTTTTAAAGCTCTATCTGCTTTTTGATTGGGTTTTTGTCATGTCGATTTGTGGGTTGTTTTTTGTGTTGTAACAATGTTTAGTAAATGCCTTTACTATTTTATTATTACCATCATCATCATCATGACAGCCTTCTAATGTTCCCACTACTGGGACACTAGCCTACTCTCCAGCGATAGTGATTGGGTCTTAATCCACCACTTGGACCCAATGTGAATTGTTGGATGGCACATGTCTTTCGAATTCTTAGTTCTTGGACATCCTCACGATGTTTTCCTTTACCGTATTGGCACTGGCATTGCGCACATAAGTTTTTTGAATAGAAAATCCACTGGTGCACGACTGGATTCCCACTACCATAGAATCAGAAGACGGGGTCACTACCACTAGACCACCAGTGTTCTCAGTATTTTATTATCATTAAAATTTCTAGAGGTGACAATATTTTGAGTCGCCACTACAGACTTTTATTACCACGTCGCAATGCCGCCAATATTCTGGTCACACTTTTGTCTGGTGGCAATTCTATCCTACTAATATTATAAATCACTAATATTAATATTATAAATAAATAAATAAATAACGCTGGACAATCCACACAGCATCATCTAGCCCAAGGTAAGCTGCTGTTAAACAGAGCTGTATTATGGGTACTAGATGACTGATATATATTTAATACAATACAATACATATATAGATATTTTTATTATATATAGAAAATACCCAGAACACCCGGAACAAATATTTGTAGATCGTACAAACATTTGTCCCGAGGCGGGAATCGAACCCGCAACCTCTGCGTCGCAGGCGGACCTGCACCCGCTGCGCCACATCGGTCGTCAAATGTGATAGTCTGGGTGTGTCCGTGACGACTTAACCGAGTGTGATGAATTGAAATGTAGATGGCTTTAATCCTGGAATAACACATAGTCTACTTTTTATCTTGGAAAAGTGTACTGTTCTTGTGGGATAGCATATAAACTGCAATGCTTAAGAAGCGGGTCAGCTCGTATGAAATTAAATACCTAGGTTTTAAAATTCAGTTGATTAATTACATCACATTACAAAATATACAAAATAATATACATATTTATGAAACAGTTGAGCCATCTAAATACCATTACAAACGACCTATAGATAGCTCAACTGATCCAAATCACTACCAGACGGAAGCGTTCCCATAAAGTTATTCAAAGCCATTAGATATCTTATGACTAGGAGATCTCAATCTGTCATTGAAAAATTGTATAACTTTGATTAAACATAATAATTACGTTTTTTTGGTACTTACCCACTCGTATTGCGTAGTTTTACATTTAAGCGAGCTTTATCACAAAGAGCTATAGAAATAGAGCTCATAACAAAGATGTTTCGAGCTAACAAACGATATTAGCCTAGAACTGTTTTCGGCTGACAATAATCATCTAGAAGTTAGGCAAGTACTTCCACTTCAAGTACCAAATGGGTGTTCTACCCCATTGACCTTTAACGGTAGATTAACCCTAAACTTTAATTCAAGAAATTAGGAAGGAACTTTTTATGACATTTCCTCAGCCAGCATTATCTCGACGATAAACCAAACAAAGTTGGTAAAAACAACAATAAAGCTAGCTTCATTACTGATAATAAAACACGAAAAAGGTACCCTAATAATAATTGCTTCTAAATATAAAGTTTGTATGAGTTTTTTTTTTAGTTCATCTATCTTTTTCTAAAATACACTTGTTGCCTTGCAAGAAGTTAAATGTTACTTTTTTTTTTTTTTTTTTATACAACTGTAGTGGCAACCAAGCGTACGGCCCACAAGATGGTAAGCGGTTACCGCAGCCTATGGACGCTTGCAATACCAGAGGTATCACTCGCGGGTTGCCACCTTGAGGCTAAGATCGAAAGCCTCATGTGCCAGTAATTTCACCGGAAACCATACCCTTCACACCGGAACACAGCAATGCGAGCATTACTGCTTGGCGGCAGAAATAGGTATTTACTTAGCTTTATAAGTACGCTATTTTAAACATACTAATTATAAAACGGATGTTTTAACGTAGGTAACAGTTTTTTTTTGTGACAGCAAGTGACAAGACCGCCCGCCCGCCTGATGTTAAGTAGCTACCACGCCTGACTATTACAGCAGTGCCACCCAAAGTTTAAAGTTTTTAAGTGTTTGCGTGGCACTGTACTGCGCTTATCACCCCGATACATTGTTGTTAAGTCTCTTTCGCACAGTAATTATTTTGCTACAGTGCCCTTCATACCTAAACACAGTAATTGTGTACCTTAACAGAGACGGTTAGTCTCATGCAAAAGTTTTTATCAGACACGGCGCATTTCCTTCACGCCGAAATTTATGACGTTATTTAAGCTCGTCGTTGCAAGCAGTATTGCTCGCATTGCTGTGTTCCGGATCGAAGGTATGGTTTCCGGTGAAATTATAGGCACATGATACTTTCCATCTAACGTCAGGGTGGTAACACGCAAGTGATATCTATGATGTTGCAAGCGTACATAGGCTACGGTAACCGCTTACCATCAAGTGGGCCGTACGCTTGGTTGCCACTGTAGTGAAAAAAAATTGTTTGCTGAGCTATACTTTTGTAGCCTACTTTACTGATTTACTCTAGAGTGAAAGTCACTAGTGGTAGTGACCCCGCCTTCCGATCCTAAGGTCGTGGGTTCAAACCCGGTCGTGCACCAATGGATTTTTCTGTTCGAAAAATTTAAGTGCGCAATGCCAATGCTCTCAACGGCGAAGGAAAACATCGTGAGTAAACCGGCATGTCCAAGAACTAAAAATTCGAATGACATGTGCCATCCACCAATCCGCATTGTGTCCTCGTGGTGGATTAAGACCTAATCACTCTCGCCCGAGAGTAGGCCAGTGTCCCAACAGTGGGAACATTAGAAGACTGTCATGATGATGAAAGTAACTATTCAAACCAGAACTTTTTTCATTCACAGCAGTTAATCACAAGCTTAGCCAAGTAAAACATTCGATACATGTAAAATAAATTGTGCCCGAAATACAACATGAATATTTTCATCATCATCATCATCATCAACCTATTGCAGTCCACTGCTGGACGTAGGTCTCTCCCAATGCGCGCCACTGAGCCCGATCTGCGATTCCCCGATTTCATGAATATTTTATGAACCATGATTATAGATACTTTTATTTTAACGACAAAAAAATATTTTGGCATGACCACCAGTTTTTATTTTCTGAGATCATGTCTTCGCTATAAACATTTCCAATCATGTTTAAGGCTTGGTGGATGGTAGGAAAGGTTAATGGTCACTTCTAGTGTAACTAAAGTGAGACACCGTAGACGCTGCTGGGCATACAGGTGAGGTTTACGTGACCATAACTAGGGCAAAAGCTGAGTGGAGTAGATGCTATTAGTATTTTCTTTAATAAAAAGCACATGTGTATGAGACTTTCTAACGGCGTACCTCAGTAGATCGTAAGTCTCAACTTACGATCTTTCAAATTAACACCTATTTATGTCGCCAAGCAGTAGTGCACGCATTCAGGATGACTCACGCTAGCCCGTTTGTACTACCAGTTGTACTTCTTAGTAGTACTACTGATACGGAGGCCGAGCCGAATGTCGGCAGGTTTTCGGTCCATACAAATGACGTGATTGAAAAATGTCACTTATATCGTACTTAATTTGTTATGGAGCGACGTGAGTCATCCTTTGTTTTTGGGTTATGTGTTATGTAAGTTGAAGAGGCAATAGACATGCCATTTATCTTATCTTAAGATCGGTTGTCATGGCAGTCTTTGGGGGAGGCCTATGTCCAGCAGTGGACGTCTTCTGGTTATAATGATGATTAGTAATGATTTAGTTCATTCATCCCGTGGATTGAGTTGACAGCGGGATGAGTTGACTAAAGAGCCATTATTCCAAAGAATGTCACGACTCACGACAAGCATTCATTGTTTTCTGTCATTTTGTCTATCGCAAATTGCGGTGCGATCTCCCAGGAGCACTTTTTTAATGAGTCGATTCGGACCACGGTGCGAATCGCCCAAAACTATGCTATGGGTCGTGTATGATAATACTCAATACTTTTATTGTCATCATTGCCTACATTGGTAGGTACATGGAGTGAAAATACAAATCGTGGATCACAATGTGCGCCCATTAGGGCATAACAACAGGTGAAGGCAGACCGAAGATTATTATTAGGTAGGTACATAGAAAGGCAAGACAGTAACAGGTATGAGAGGTAGGTAAGGCAAGTATTTTATGAAGGTAGTATTGGCTGATAAAATATAATGATGATGCGCCTTCGGCGATTCGCACCGCGAGCGATTCGAATTGCGGTGCGATCGCCCAAGAGCACTTTTCGAATGGGTCAATTCGGACTACGGTGCGAATCGCCTAAAACTTTTATGGCTCGTGTATGATAATAATAAGTGTCGTTATTAAATTCGACTCTATAGCTCTCTCTATTGGCCGTCCTTCAAGTGCAGAGTATTATAGTTGGTTTAATAATGAGTAAGCGTGTCTAGACCCAGACCTGTGTGAGCGCACCTGTTCAACTATCAACTTAAATTAAATTCATGCTAGGTCCACCCTCTTCATCATCACGATATTTAAAACCATAATACCAAAAACACAAGTCTCAATTTCGTGTGTCGAAAAACAAAGTCTGGTGATTAGTATGCTAAGCGAATTTGATTCAAACTGCTAATGAAATAGGGTATAGGTGAGAAAAGTTTTAGTTCGCAAGCTTAGTGCTTTTGATAAAATGCTTCCTAAAATGGTATTTTGAAATGTTTTGGTTTTGAAACTTAATTAAGAGGAAGTTTGTGAAATCAACTATAAGTAAGCGTGCCAAATAGGTGTACCTAAAGGTTTTTTTTTTTTCTTTCTTTATTGAGTAGGTAGGTACTCTCTTAATCTTATCATATCAGCCGATAAACGTCCACAGCTGGACATCCTCATCAATTTAATCTAAATATTTAAAATCATTACGTAACTGACTGACTGACAATAAAATTAATTCACAGCTTATTAGGTAGTCCATGTGGAAGAAATCGCTTTGAGCGATGAGACTAATTTACTAAAATTTTATTGTAAAATGTATTTTTCTTTATTTTACTTACTCTAAAGTGTACAATAAAGTATTATCATTGTCATTCATTCAGTCCGTTAATCATAGAAACTCGTTGTTTTTACTAATTTTAATTTATCTGATTTAAATTCTATAAAACGCAGAAGTTTGAATAAAAAATAACTTTAAATGCGGACAATGTCTAAGGAAATTCTACTTTTTTTTATACAACTGAAGTGGCAACCAAGCGTACGGCCCACAAGATAGTAAGCGGCCACCGCAGCCTATGGATGCTTGCAATACCAGAGGTATCACTCGCGGGTTGCCACCTTGAGGCTAAGATCGAAAGCCTCATTTGCCAGTAAAAACATATTCGCACAGATCTGGCTAAGCATACTACTCAGATTTCCTTTTATTTCTTTCGTCAAAGTAAGCACTTAGGTATAAAGGTATAAATGTCCGCACGAAAGAAACGAACAAGCAATGTTGCGAACGCACCGTTAGGCTAAAGGCTAGTGAAAGAATGTTTAATCTAGCAGGATCTAGGTCGTCTCATTACTTGAGGCCTTTAAAAGAGAGGAGTGCTCGTGACGTAGCTGGCTAAGTTGTTCTTAACAGATCAACGAAGTTAAGCACTGTTCCGCGGGGTCATCATTTGGATGGGTGACCGCCAGTGGCAATTTAAACTGATCGCTCCCGTGCTTCGGAGGGCACGTTAAGCAGTTGGTCTCGGCTTTTTCAAAGTTGTTAGGCCATGACAGAGGCCTTCGGGCGGCCTAGAAACTCTGTCACTTTGTTGGTTGGCCACTGACTCATACGAACGAACGAATTTAACGAACGAAGGCCTTTAGAAAACATTGGGTGTACTCTGTTTTAATTTTCATTAAAATTCCCGCCATTAATGAGTGCTACTAATATTATAGCGATACGAACTAGATGATTTTTAGTTAAGTACTAGTAGACCCGGCGCGGTTTCACTCGCATTGTTTATTTTTAACAAATTTTTACGAGGTTTTGTGACAAACAGTTCAAGCTAAGCGCTGCGATAGACCTAATATTTTATAGTAAGGCCCCTGGGTCTTACATTAACCATCCCACGTAAAAAAGGGACAGTCAGTGCCCTCCAATCTTGGTGGAATTCCTGCTACAATAGCCTAGCCAGGCCCTCGATGATACGGACATTCTTTATTACAGATCTAGCATAGAAAAAGTAACCAAGCAAGAATACACATACATTTTTTTACATTAAACTAAATAAAATATGTACATAATTACATTACATTACAAAATATACAAAATACATATGAAACAGTTGAGCCATTCAAAGACCGTTACAAACGACCCATAGATAGCTCAACTGATCCAAATCACTACCAGACGGAAGCGTTCCCAACATGCTGGCTGCATTGCCACGTTGAATGGCAATGCTGATACGTTGAGCCAGATATGAAGCAGCCTTTGGATCACGCGTCGCTTCGACCAGACGCCCATATATTTATATCTATATATTTTTTTACATATTCGTATAGACTTGAATTTTTCAAACATTTGCCAATCTCAGACTGCTAATATCAAGTAGGTAAGGGTCACGTAGCAACCAGACATACGTAAAAATCTGAATCGCTTTTTCGTGATTTATTACAAGGAAACCATTGAGATAGCTGCATAGAAAAAAAACCTATCGTTTGAACAGCCATGTCCTGTAAACGATGTAAGGAACAATATTTTTTTTACTGAAGGAAAATCCTCTGTAAAAAACAATCAGTTTAATCTGCTGGACTCGCTACGCAATTTCCGCTCATGGATGGATTAAGAGCGCGCGCCTGTGAAATGGTATATGTACATCCAAGTATTCAGTAAAAATCTGTATAAATCTGTGAACTTTTTTTACAATAATTTATATATTTATACTACTAAAGTGGTAACCAAGCGTACGGCCCACTTGATGGTCAGCGGTTACCGTAGCCTATGTACGCATGCAACATCATAGATATCACTTGCGTGTTACTACCCTAAGACCTTAGATGGTAAGTCTCATGTGCCTGTAATTTCAGCGGAAACCATACCCTGCGAACCGGAACACAGCAATGCGAGCATTACTGCTTGGCGGCAGAAATAGGTATGGTGGTAGGCCTTCTCCGAACGAGCTCTATCACAAAGAACTCTACTGCTCTTCCACATATTCTAAAGAGTTTATTTAATAAATTACAGAGATTATGTACCTACCATGAAAAGTACCACCGTGGTACAACGTCAAGCAAGAGATTATGTACCTACCTACCATGAAAAGTACCACCGTGGTACAACGTCAAGCAAAAATGTTCTACTTAAGTAAGTTCGTGTGAGTCAGTCAGTGGCCAATTCTGGTGACTGAGCTAACAATAAGGTGACAAGTTTTTTTTCGGTTCTTCTAGAGCACGAGAAACTTTTCAAAGTACATAATCTCTGTGATTTATTAAATAAAACTCTTAAGAAAATAAAATCGGTTTCGGCTACAGGGACTTGGCTTTTTTGACTATTTCTATGGGCTTGGGGTGTGTTCCTTTTTGGTGTCTAGTTCTCGCCTTAAACAAAATTAAACCTAATACAAGTAGGTACCTCACCGGAAATGGGACTAGTGTTTTTTTTATTTTTTTATTTTTTATACAACTGAAGTGGCAACCAAGCGTACGGCCCACAAGATGGTAAGCGGTTACCGCAGCCTATGGACGCTTGCAATACCAGAGGTATCACTCGCGGGTTGCCACCTTGAGGCTAAGATCGAAAGCCTCATTTGCCAGTAAAAACATATTCGCACAGATCTGGCTAAGCATACTACTCAGATTTCCTTTTATTTCTTTCGTCAAAGTAAGCACTAGGTATAAAGGTATAAATGTCCGCACGAAAGAATCGAACAAGCAATGGTGCGAACGCACCGTTAGGCTAAAGGCTAGTGAAAGAATGTTTAATCTAGCAGGATCTAGGTCGTCTCATTACTTGAGGCCTTTAAAAGAGAGGAGTGCTCGTGACGTAGCTGGCTAAGTTGTTCTTAACAGATCAACGAAGTTAAGCACTGTTCCGCGGGGTCATCATTTGGATGGGTGACCGCCAGTGGCAATTTCAACTGAGCGCTCCCGTGCTTCGGAGGGCACGTTAAGCAGTCGGTCCCGGCTTTTTCAAAGTTGTTAGGCCATGACAGAGGCCTTCGGGCGGCCTAGAAACTCTGTCACTAGAGTTGGCCACTGACTCATACCAATGAACGAATTTAACGAACGAAGGCCTTTAGAAAACATTGGGTGTACTCTGTTTTAATTTTCATTAAAATTCCCGCCATTAATGAGTGCTACTAACTCATGTGCCAGTAATTTACCGGAAACCATACCCTTCACACCGGAACACAGCAATGCGAGCATTACTGCTTGGCGGCAGAAATAGGTATGGTGGTAGTCCTTCCCCAGACGAGCTCTATCACAGAGAACTCTACTACTCTTGCGTATCGTTTGACACGTGAAAAATCCTTATTTTGGTAATGGTTTGGCCAAAACGACCGAGCGACGTGGCGCAGCGGGCGCAGGTCTGCTTGCGGCGCGGAGGTTGCGGGTTCGATTCCCGCCTCGGGTCAAATGTTTGTACGATCTACAAATATTTGTTCCGGGTGTTGTGGGTATTTTTTTTATATAATAAAAAATATCTATCTATGTATTTTATTGTATTAAGTATATATCAGTCATCTAGTACCCATAATACAGCTCTGTTTAACAGCAGCTTACCTTGGGGCTAGATGATGTTGTGTGGATTGTCCAGCATTATTTATTTTATTTTAAAAACCTAGACCAAAATGAGACATATTTTGGTAAAAAGTAGAAACATTTATGTTTCCGGTAAAATTATTTGACAAAATGGCAAAACATTGTATAAATAAAATCACAAGATAACCTTAAAAACTATACCCATAGTCTTACAAGAAACTGTAATTTTAGTGGCTTTACTTACGAATTTAATTACTAAGCAGAGCCTCAAATAATACTTAATATCCTTCGACTCCGTAAAATATTTGTTTCGCTATTTCTTCTAAATCTCTTACAAATCCCGGTCTAACTATTTCCGGGGCAAATCCTCCCGAAGCAAATATCGGACATCACGAACACTGTTTCCCGGATTTCGATAAAGCTTTGCTTTTATAAAACGATGAACGTTCGAGAATGACCGTAGCTTCTATAATCATGACAGCCTTCTAATGTTCCCACTGCTGGGACACTGGCTTACTCTCAGGCGAGAGTGATTGGGTCTTAATCCACCACGCAGACCCAATGCGGATTGGTAGATGGCTCATGTCTTTCGAATTTTTTAGTTCTTGGACATGCCGGTTTCCTCACGATGTTTTCCTTCACCGTATAAGAGCACTGGCATTCCGCACATACATTTTTCGAACAGAAAAATCCATTGGTGCACGACCGGGTTTGAACCCACGACCTTAGGATCGGAAGGCGGGACTACCACTAGACCACCGGTGCTCACAAAGACATCAAATGACTGATAGAATTACTTGTATACATTTTTTTTTTTAAACACATACATAATACATAGCCCGGAACAAATATTTCATAACAAACACTTGCAGGGGCCTATTGCATAATAAAGTACAAGCTTATAATATTAGTGTTTTTACTAATAACTTGTACAATTTCGTTGCAATATTAATTACAAGTCATGAAAATACCAGTGTAAAAGTACGAGCTCATAGTATGAGTATCGCATCTTGTAACTTGTGTATTTACGTTGCAAAATAAGATAAAGGGTATAAATTACAAGTGTCAAAGTACAACTCTTATATGTCAATAATATTAGTGATTTTTTACTAATATTATTAGATCGTGTTGCATGACGAACCTCCTAAATTATTTTATTACTTGTATCTTGTATTTTTATTTACAAGTCGCAGGTGCACCATTATTTTGTTAATTTTTAATTGTTTGTTCATCTGACGATGAAATAAAAATTATTACTTACCACATTTACAAAACAATAGAAGAAGAGAACCCTATGAACCTCGAATACATTTTAAAATCCAGTAGATAGTTCAGATTTTCAAAAAACATTTTGCATGATTCCAATGAACCCTGAACTAATTTTACAAGTCATATCTGCAAATATTGCTATAAAAAACTATTGTGAAATCAAATTGTCGCCAATTTCAGATGCAGGCATACCTAGTAGTTAATTCTGCCAGCTAAGTTGTAAAATATTAGTTAGTACGTAGCGAAGCCGCAAAAAAAAAAACTACTAATATCTTATGAAAATACTTATAATATTAGTGTCTCTTTTATTAGTAACGAAAAATTCATTAGGTATGCAACGTTAATTATGAGTACTTGTACTATTTTTTGAATTTTCCTAATATTATTAGTGAAATTATGCGACACATTACCTCATATTATTGGGTAGGATTGACAATCATTATGCAACGTATTTAATCTGTGCTTGTAATATTATGAACTTGTAACTTGTATTATTTTCTAGTATTATGAGTAACATTATGCAATAGGCCCCAGATCTTGCAGGCCTCATTGGGTCAGTGACTGACTCCAAATGAAGTCAGTGCTGACTTTGAAAACTGACTTTCTCCGTTTACAAAGGGTCAGTATGCGAGAATATTGAAGTCAGTACTGACCCGAAAACGTTTTACTGACTCCAATCATTTACATTAGGTCAGTAGCCGGTCAGCACTTTGCTTGAAATTGGGTCAGTACTGACTTTGCTACTGACTCAATGTTAATCACTTTATCCTGCAGCGGGTATCAAACCCGCAACCTCAAGCTTTTCAACCGGGCACTCGCCACCATCCTACCGAGGTCTTCAACGTCAACGTCACGTTAAGTCACCGTTTTTTTGAGAAAGAGTTCAAGACACCCCCACCCCTGAAATACAAGGGGTCTATACTCTTGCAGAGAAAATCGATATATCGTGACAGTTTTCGTGGCTCAGCTTATGTCTGTGAATCGAACTTAGTTGTCATGCCACCAACATATGTTGAATTCCGATATTTGCCATGATTATCGTTTCTCGCTTTCATGAATAACCTACAGGATAGTAAGTGATTGCGTTGATAAAGACATCCTAAGCGCGTAATCTTTGGGGTAAATGATATTGGGAAAACTTATTTAGAACTTGTTAATAGTTCGTGTTGCGTGATTATTTATTAGCTTCGCCCCGTGGTTTCACCCTCGGTTTGCAATTTTTAAGTGCATATATTTCCATCCCATTCATTAAAATGCCTATTCATAAAGAAAACTGTCAAATAATTTTCAGCGCCTTGATAAATATTGTCTTTCCTTGCCATTATTATGTCAATGAACAAAGACTAGTACAGTTCTTTGTGATAGAGCTCGTCCAGGGAAGGACTACCACCATTCCTATTTCTGTCGCCAAGCAGTAATGCTCGCATTGCTGTGTTCCGGTTCGAAGGGTATGGTTTCCGGTGAAACTACAGGCACATGAGACTTACCATCTAACGTCTCAGGGTGGTAACACGCAAGTGATATCTATGATGTTGCATGCGTACATAGGCTACGGTAACCGCTGACCATCAAGTGGGCCGTACGCTTGGTTACCACTTTAGTAGTATAAAAAAAAAGATAGTGTAACCCTCAGATGAAGGAAGGTCGTCAAAAAAAAAGTTTTTATCAAAAGTGTGTTCGTACGAGAGTGTTGTTCATGTAAATAACCTTATTAAGCAGGTTATTGTAACGCTACTATCAGTAATGAATAATTGGACCCCAAAAAGGGTTTAATTAGCCGTATAAATTATTCGATGAATTCAGCGTGATTACGTGTAATGAGGGTAGGAACAAAAAAAGAATTAGCCCCTAATCATGGAGATTTAGCACAGACGTTAGGTACAATTTCGGCATAAAATAGTGCCGAAATTGTTTTTTTTTTATACAACTGAAGTGGCAATCAAGCGTACAGCCCACAAGATGGTAAGCGGTTACCGCAGCCTATGGACGCTTGCAATACCAGAGATTTCACTCGCGGGCTAAGATTGAAAGCCTCATGTGCCAGTAATTTCACCGGAAACCATACCCTTCACACCGGAATACAGCAATGCGAGCATTACTGCTTGGCGGCAGAAATAGGTATGGTGGTAGTCCTTCCCCGGACGAGCTCTATCACAGAGAACCCTACTACTCTTAAAGAACCCTACTACTCTTTTAATTGTACCTAATACTTAGCTCTATTATTGACAGTATAGTGAGCTGAGATGATTGGTCAAAGGAGCTAACGTACCCATGCATGAGTCGCCAGCTCTTCTAACCAATCATCTTCTTATCTTATATATATATAAATGGATTGCTGTGCGTAAGTCTCGCTAAAACTCGACAACGGCTGGACAGATTTGGCAAATTTTTGTCTTGAAATGTTTGTTAAAGTTCAGGGAAGGTTTAAACGGTGAGAAATAATACATGGTGAAAAAATTCCTTAAAAAAATATTAACGCGAGTGAAACCGCGCCGGGTCTACCAGTATACAATATTCCCACGAGTTAACAGCATGCTCCATCGTAGATCTGTTATGAGACTAGCTTATGATATACTAGCGGACCCTCTCCGGCTTTACACGCTAAAATATATATATATATAAATCTTCCTCTTAAATTACTGTATCTATTGCTGAAAACCGCATTAAAATCCGTTGCTTAATATAAAAGACATAAGCGTACATACATACATACATACATACATACAAACAAAGGGACAGACATCGAGAAGCGTCTTTATTTTATACTGTGTAAAGATTAAGGTGACACGAGAGGAAACGAAAGCTTGTTTTTTTTAATCTTTATTTTTTTAGGATGGTTTAATCACACTGATCATGCCACCCTCGAAAAAACCTGTTTAAATGAAAAAAAGATGTACTATATATAAGTAATTAAATAAATAAATAATGCTGGAAAATCCACACAGCATCATCTAGCCCCAAGGTAAGCTGCTGTTAAACAGAGCTGTGTTATGGGTACTAGATGACTGATATATATTTAATACAATACAATACAAAGATATATATTTTTTTTATTATAATATAGAAAACACCCAGAGCACCCGGAACAAATATTTGTAGATCGTACAAACGTTTGACCCGAGGCGGGAATCGAACCCGCAACCTCCGCGTCGCAGGCGGACCTGCGCCCGCTGCGCCGCATCGGTCGTGAAAATAGGTAAGCACATCAGTAGATACATCGTTAAGCAGTCGGTCCCGGCTTTTCAAAGTTGTTAGGCCATGACAGAGGCCTTCGGGCGGCCTAGAAACTCTGTCACCAGAGTTGGCCACTGACTCATACGAACAAACGAAGCAGATACTAACTCACAAACGGTTCGAAACCACATAACAAGAATCTGTCTGGTAGAATTTACGACTATTTGATCGCGTGTCAATGAATACCTACTTAATCCTCGAAAAGTGGGTCATCCCTCCGGACCCCGAAACAAGTGTCCACTGAAAAGGTCCTGTCTGAATGTCCTGTGTTATGTAAATAGATGTGACAGCTGCGTATGGTGATAAGATAGTGGTACTGGGTGACGAATGATCGGGGTGAATTGTGGAACACTGGTTTTTAAATTCTTCTGACAGTCTTATAGTAGAGTTCTTTGTGATAGAGCTCGTTTGGGGAAGGACTACCAACATACCTATTTCTGCCGCCAAGCTGTAATGCTTGCATTGCTGTTATCCGGTTCGAAGAGTATGGTTTCCGGTGAAATTACAGGCACATGAGACTTTCCATCTAACGTCTCAGGGTGGTAACACGCAAGTGATATCTATGATGTTGCATGCGTACATAGGCTACGGTAACCGCTGACCATCAAGATGGCCGTACGCTTGGTTACCACTTTAGTAGTATAAAAATAAAACAGTCGTAATTTTTTCGCTCGCTCGTTCGTCCCACCTGCAAGTTATGGTGAGCTCCTGACTGATATCTACCCACTGGGTTTCAACATGGGCTTATTTAAAAAAAAAGTTAAGGGCTTCCCAGGTAGGCAACGCTTCTGTAACATCTAAAATAGTGTTGCAGATGTCTATATATATATATTTTATTTTTTTATACAACTGAAGTGGCAACCAAGCGTACGGCCCACAAGATGGTAAGCGGTTACCGCAGCCTATGGACGCTTGCAATACCAGAGGTATCAATCGCGGGTTGCCACCTTGAGGCTAAGATCGAAAGCCTCATGTGCCAGTAATTTCACCGGAAACCATACCCTTCACGCCGGAACACAGCAATGCGAGCATTACTGCTTGGCGGCAGAAATAGGTATGGTGGTAGTCCTTCCCCGGATGAGCTCTATCACAGAGAACTCTACTACTCTTAAAATATAATATACTATATGCGATGATGACAGCTTTCCATTAGGCGGCTCGTCTGCTTGTTTGTCACCATAGGACATAAAAAATAGTGATGACCAAGTTACTACCACCTAATTGTAACCTACTTAGTTTTTAATTTTAGTTTTTGTTTTTTTTAATTGTTATTTTATTAGAATTGTATGTTAGGTACATACAATTCTAATATTAGAATTGTAACCTAATAAATAAAAATTCTAATATTAGAATTGTATGTACCTAACATACAATTCTAATAAAATAACAATTAAAAAAAAACAAAAACTAAAATTAAAAACTAAGTAGGTTACAATTAGGTGGTAGTAACTTGGTCATCACTATCACCATGTTTCACTATCACTATTAGAATTGTATGTTAGGTACATTCAATTCTAATATATCTCTGTATATTGTATCTACTTATGCTCGTCACAAATAAAACTATTTTCTTTCTTTCTTTCTTTCTAATTGTAAGCGGTTACCGTAGGCTATGTACCTACACTAATACAATAACTCTGGTAAGTAATTTTTTATCAATTTGGTACTTGTGTTGTGTTATAAGTATGACGGACGTACAACCCACGGAAAACGTAATTGTTTTGACTTTCGAGTCGACTGTACCGATGACCTAGAGGCGAGCGGGCCAAGAAACGACGTAGCGGCAAAGCGACGAAGAGGAAAGCATTATTGAAAAAAAAATTCTACTTATTGTTTATTATTATTATTATTATATTTATTCAGGAATCGATATAATTCTTTAGGCCAGAGGCTATAAATAAACAATGCACTGTGCCGTTTAGCTTGCAGCCATGTGCATATAAATCACTGTAACCCTACAATTCAGGCTTATTTAGAGACCTAGTGTGGGGGACAGAGCTACGTCAGGTACTTAAGTCAAAATTACAGCAACAATCTGACTCAACAATAAGTAGGTAGGTACTTATTCAACACTACTGTATCATAACTATTATCATTGATTACTTACTGTAAACTGATAATAATAACTGTTGTACCAAATTACTCTAAGAACTAAATAAATAAATAAATAAATAAAAAGTGCATCTATCTAGTACAAATTAATTAGCAATACTGCGCAATATCAAACGTAGTACATTCCTACTGTTTAGGTGAAAACTGTGTTTGGTTAATAAATTTATAACTAGGTGGCGCGACTAAATTGGTAACATTTCTAGATCGCGCTATCGTTGCGTTTTGACTTTCGCCGTATGTAATTTAGAAAGTATTAATAAATTGGCTCACTTAGTTCAAGGAGTGGTTTGTTTTACTGAACGCTCCCTCCTCTCCTCAGGCTACCTACCTATATAATAGTACGATTATATACACCTACCTATTTGACAAGACGCGCCGTGGTAATGATCGGAGTAATTACAGACATTCCCTCGGGATAGATTACGCAATATTGCTCAAATTGATTGTGTGCAAATATTGACAGCTGGATAGAGTAAGCGAATTGTGCTAATTGCTTAATAATAGCTTGTGTTGGTATGTTGTTATTTAGATCTTTAAATAGTTTTTGCTTGCGACTTCGTTTGCGTGGAACTCGGGTACCGTCCTTTTTTCTGGTAAAAAAATAACCTATGTCCTATTCCCGGTCATTATCTATGTTTTAAGTTTCAGTCAAATCGGTTCAGTCGTTGTCAAGTTATAAAGGAAGAACATCCATCCAACATTCGCATTTACAATTATATAGTGTGATTTTAGCTCATTAAAAATATGGATCATTTTAAAACGTCTTATATTATAGATATGTGAATTTAAGCTAATTCCACGCTCCCTAAAATAAAAAAATCTGGCAACAAAATCGGCTGGGTTCCTAGCTTTTCAATCGTTCGTTCGTTTGTATGAGTCAGGCCAACTCTAGTGACAGAGTTTCTAGGCCGCCCGAAGGCCTCTGTCATGGCCTAACAACTTTGAAAAAGCCGTGACCAACTGCTTAACGTGCCCTCCTAAGCACGAGAGCGCTCAGTTGAAATTGCCACTGGCGGTCACCCATCCAAATGATGACTCCGCGGAACAGTGCTTAGCTTCGTTGATCTGGTAAGAACAACTTAGCCAGCTACGTCACGAGCGCTCCCTTTTTTTAACATGACAAAGGGCGGCTTAAAAACTTCTCACACACTAACCTATACGAACTTAAAATACTTAATATGTAAACTATTCTCTAGAATGAAGGGAGATATTGTACTTAGCATCAGTAGCTTTTAGGAAGTGCTTGAGTATGAAGTAGCCAATAACTACTGCCAGCCAATAACTCATTCATTTACCCCTACTTATTTTAGAAAAGAAAGTATGAAAAGTTTAAATTAAGAATGTAAGAAAAAGTTAGAAAAGATTTTTACTTCTCTATGTTCACAGAAATCTGAGTTACTTGAATAGAAAAACTTCAGTCAGGAGATCAAATAAATCGTGTCGTATAAAGTAGTTTTGTAAATTGTTATTACAAAATCTGACCCGACAAAGTCATCAAAGCAATTAATACTGCAATAAACGAGGCTTCTGAACTTTATCGATAGTTTCAAACTCGGTTTATGCAAGCTAACACTTCCTAAACTATTTTAATCTCTATTCGGAACGGGTAAGGTCGATTTTACAAAGAGTTTTTGGTGGCATGGCAACTTCTGAATTTTGCTTTTAGCCTTTACATGATCAATTTCAGAGTTCAGTAAATGTTTAAGAGCGTACACCTTAGCTTTGACTAGCACATTATATTTACCATTCTCATTCTAAAATGTAATTTTGTAGGAATACATTTGAAATTGGAATACGCTTTGTCGTACTCTCAAATAAGAGAAAAACTCAGTGTTTTGCTATTTAAAAAAAATGGACTTCTATTAAAAAAACTGGTTAATGGAACCGAAAAGTAGTAGAGTTAAGAGTAGTAGAGTTCTTTGTGATAGAGCTCGTCCGGGGAAGGACTACCACCATACCTATTTCTGCCGCCAAGCAGTAATGCTCGCATTGCTGTGTTCCGGTTCGAAGGGTATGGTTTCCGATGAAATTACAGGCACATGAGACTAACCATCTAACGTCTCAGGGTGGTAACACGCAAGTGATATCTATGATGTTGCATGCGTACATAGGCTACGGTAACTGCTGACCATCAAGTGGGCCGTACGCTTGGTTACCACTTTAGTAGTATAAAAAAAAATCGTTATCACTTACAAATATCATCTTAATAACATAGGGTTCTTGAGATCCAAATCATAATCTTGATTGAAAGTATTATAATTACTAAAAAAAAGACATACTTTGTTTACTCTTTTTGTTTATACTTTTTTTGTGACGTGTATTAAACGTTTGTGTACGTTCTTAATAAAACTGTTACAAAGTAGTTTCAAACTAAAATGTTAGTGATTAGCAATGGAAATTATGGGATGTTACTTTAGTGTTGTTTTGTAATAACATAATACATCATTATCATCATCATCAGCCAAAACGTCCTGTGGACATAAGCCCATGACATCTTGAAAATCAAAAAATCATCAAACTCAAAAATTATTTATTCAGTAGAATCACAAGGATCACTTTAAAACGTCTTACAAGCTAGGAAAATTTACATCAGTTCCAACGCGCCCATGCCGTAAAAGAACTGGCAACAACACCGGCTGGGTTCCTATCGCTTTTTTGGCATGACCCTTGCTATTTTTATGGATTCCAAGTAGAGTTGGCGCACAGTCGTCCCAAGCTTTTTTATCATCTAGGTAATCGGTTGTTTTATAGTAAGCTTTTTGAGACAGATTTTGTTTAATTGAACCTTCACCATCCACCGATTTCCTGCGACCTCTTTAAAGTCATCGGTCCATCGAGTTGGGGTCGCCATTCGAAAGCCTTTATTCCCCAACGGTTATTAAATAGGAATTAGGAACTTATCATGTATTTTTTTCAGCAAACCAGTCAGCTCATTCGCTTGATGTTAAGCGCTACGCCTGACTATAAAGTTGCAATATCTAAGCTTATTTTTTTTAACTTAAAGTTTTGCGTGACACTGCACTGCGCTTATTATGGCGAGACGTTTTTAAAATCCTGCAACTTCATTAACTACAGTGCTTTTCAAACCTAAACACATTAATGATTGAACACTACTGCTTTAAAGTAAATTATCTTGCACTGCGCTGGTACCAAAGTTTTTGGATAGTACAATACAATACAATAATTTATTCATAAAACCATTTTTACATAAGTTATAGATTATGGTAATGCCTTTGCTTAGATAATACAATTTTTGTTATTTAATACAGAGGTGTGTACCACCCAACATAATTTGTTAAAAAGTTCTACTAACAGGTAAAATAATAAATTAGGAATAACCTTTTGAAGTGTTTTGAATTTTGAATTCAAATTGATAAAGTTTATTCCTATAAATTCGGAAACGTACTAAATCAAACAATAATTTTGTTAACTTAAGTTTCCAAAACCAGTTTTCTGAGGCTTTTATTACAATGGCAATTTTCAATCGTGGGAATTAAGTGAGGTACAGACAGCTGACGGAATTGTTGATTTTTTACATTTTGAAGTTAGTTTTGAACTACTTTGACGACCGATGTGGCGCGGCGGGCGAAGGTCAGCCTGCGACGCGGAGGTTGCGGGTTCGATTCCCGCCTCAGGTCAAATGTTTGTACAATCTACAAATATTTGTCCCGGGTGTTCTGGGTATTTTCTATAAATAATAAAAAAAATCTATCTATGTATTGTATTGTATTAAGTATCAGTCATCTAGTACCCATAAACACAGCTCTGTTTACAGCAGCTTACCTTGGGGCTAAATAATGCTGTGTGGATTGTCCAGCATTATTTATTTATTTATTTTATTTAACTTTAAACCTTATTCATAAACGTACTTAAAATATTTTTAGCTAATAATGTTTATAAAATCTGCCATTGACTTAGAAATGACAAGGAAAGAAAGTACTGAGCAAGACGCTTTTTTTTTAAATAAGGCCATTGTGTATACATAATTATCATACTTTTTAGGTAATTGAATATTGTAAAATAATAATGTTTAAGCGAACTTATTTATTTTTTGACATAACTAGTTATTTGTTTTTTTTTTTAAATGTAGACTAAATAAATATTTATCTGTTAAACTGATTAAAAAAAAACTATCTGTCATTTTTTTGCAATAAGGTGACTACTTATGATTATCTTTGTGCAACCTGTTTCTTAGGCGGTCAGACCTGACCTGGATGACAGTTAGGAATAAATCTAATTACTAGTTACTTTTGATGTTGACAGTACTCGACGGCATAGGGACTGTAAAAGGGACCGCTTGTTTGGAGCTGTGGAATACCAGCCCTTAACACAAAGGTGCTCGGCACTTCTATGTTTTAGAAAGTGCCTAATACAAACTTTCGAATAGGCTTGGGTCATAAATTTTTAGTGACCTTACCAAATGGTTTAAATATGTTTTTTTTGGTAAGTTTCCTTACCATATTGACCTTACTTAATGATCAAAACATGATTTTTGAAAAATATTACTAAAATTGTGCTTTTCTAGGAGTAGTAATCCTTTCAAAAACATTTTGTTTTCATTTGGTTGCGTTCTTAAACGGTAAGCAAAAATTTCAACTAATCGCTTTCTTGTTTCCGATGGCAGCTATCGATTCCCACCTTTTTCATAGTTGTTAGAGGCTATCAGAGGCCTTCATGCAGCCTAAAACTCCGTCATCAGAGTTGGCCACTCATACTTATAATTTAGTGGCTAAGATAAATCAAATCAAATCAAAAGATCTTTATTAATTAAAATCCCAAGGACCACTTTGAAACGTCTTACAAGCTAGGAAAGTTTACGCCAGTTCCAACGCGTCCATGCCAAAAACTGGCAGCAAGACCAGCTGGTTTCCTATCGTTTTTTGGCATGACCTTCTATTGTTATGGATCATCATTATGACAGCCTTCTAATGTTCCCACTGCTGGGACACTGACCTACTCTCCAGCGAGAGTGATTGGGTCTTAATCCACCGCTCTTTCGAATTTTTAGTTCTCGGACATGCCGGTTTCCTCACGATGTTTTCCTTCACCGTATGAGAGCACTGGCATTGCGCACATAAATTTTTCGTAGGGAAAAATCCATTGGTGCACGACCGGATGCACCCACGACCTTAGGATCGGAAGGCGGGGTCACTACCACTAGACCACCAGTGCTCTCATTTATGGATGCTGAGTAGATACGATCACGATCTTTAGTAACCCTGGTACCATCCACAAACACAAATTGGTAATCCAATCAATCATTCATGTCGGAGTAGCTCATGCATAAATTCATCTTATTCATTTAGCTGCACCGAGCGCTTAACCCTTCGTTAACAGAACCGCCTGGTCTGGCTTCTAGTAAATTTCCATGCCATTTCGGAGCTATTCTGTATAATTACTTAAATATAATTATATCCTATGGAATCCGCAGTTGTTAAAAAAATGCCCACCATAAGTATTAATATGTTAAGCTTAGTTACTGTAATTTTTTTGATTCTATGTAGGTACTTTATAGGCAAGATACGGCAAAATCGAGCTGAAATCCAAACAAATGTTTGCATAATCTGCAAATATTTCTTTTTGTAAAGTGTCTGTGAGTATAATGTATTAAAAAAATCTATTATGTGTATTCTATATAATACCTTTGTTATTCTTTGAATTTAAGTAGCAGCTTAGCGCCCAGCATAGATAGCCTACATATAATTTGCAATGCCTGAAAAGGGCAAATAAGTTCTAAGTGCCATATTACTTTTAAGACCTTTTGTAACACTTATTTGTGCAAATAAATATCATGAAATCTTGAAATCTTGTAGGTTTCCGCAGTATAAACTTTGCTTAGTTTGCGAGAACGCGCTGTATAAAAATATCTGCCAATATTTATTTATTTACTAGTTGACCCGGTGCGGTTTCACTCGCGTTAATTTTCTTGCTATTTTTCCATATTTTCTAACCGTTTAAACCTTCTCTGGACTCATAAAAACATTTCCAGACCAAAATCAGCCAAATCGGTCCAGTCGTTGTCGAGTTTTAGCGAGCCTTACGCACACTAGAAAGTATCAAGAGTAGTAGAGTTCTTTGTGTTGAGCTCGTCCAGGGAAGGACTACCACCATTTCTGCCGCCAAGCAGTAATGCTCGCATTGCTGTGTTCCGGTTCGAAGGGTATGGTTTCCGGTGAAATTACAGGCACATCTTAACATCTAACGACTCAGGGTGGTAACACGCAAGTGATATCTATGATTTTGCATGCGTACATAGGCTACGGTAACCGCTGACCATCAAGTGGGCCGTACGCTTGGTTACCACTTTAGTAGTATAAAAAAACAGCAATTAATGTTTTTATGTAAGAAGATAAACTTAATGCTTTATAGTAACCGACCGTTAAAATGTTGGTGGATATCTAAGACCGTCTGCAGATAGTACGCTCCGCCAATTATAAGGCAGGTGTAGACCGGCGATTACCCCCTTGCTAAGCCAGGCTTATGGGCTGGATTAAGGACTATTCTAAATACAATCTAAATGTCATCATCATCATGACAGCCTTCTTATGTTCCCACTATTTTTTTTTATTGATTATAGTCAAGCGTTTGACCACCACCATATTTTCAGATACAATAATAATACTATAATACATTCTATATGATTTAGAGCACCGGTGGTCTAGTGGTAGTGACCCCGCCTTCCGATCCTAAGGTCTTGGGTTCAAGCCCGGTCGTGCACCAATGGATTTTTCTGTTTGAAAAATGTATGTGCGCAATGCCAGTGCTCTCATACGGTGAAGGAAAACGTCGTGAGGAAACCGGCATGTCCAACTATAAACTCAAAAGACATTGCCATCCACTAATGTAAGTATAAACCACCATGAAAGTAAAATATACAAATAAATGTCATTAAAAGAATGTCAAAAAGTAAATTAAATAAATTATTATAAATTCTCAATGTCAATACAAAATGAAATACACTACACTGTAATACACAATGTCAATACGAAATAAAATAATAATTAGTAGAAGTTCTCTGACTACAACTCTGCCCCCACCCCCTTCCTAAATGCTTCCTTTCCCACTAAATACTTCCTCTCGCATCCTAGAGGAAACAATTTGTGACAATCTGCGACATTGTCTGAAGATCATAGCAGGATAAGGCAGAGATGAAAGTACCGAGGAAATGAAAAAATACTGCGCACAAATAGTACGAATAGGACGATTACGCAACTCGGTTTCAATCATTTCAATCAGCGAACTGTCAGCTGTCATATTCAAACAAAATAAGTCAGTTTTTGATTGAAATTAAGTTAAATCGATTACAACCGAATTACACAATCACCTTTGAGATAATCAAGGGTCTACCTTTTGTTTTTTTTTTAATGGACTATAATAATGCTGTTAGACCGTCTGACGGTCCGTGCCAACACTGCCAACGTAACGAACTTTTAGCGAACGCAGAAGGCGCTGCGCTGCTTGACAGGGAGATGTCTGAGTTATTTGGTTTGTTTGTGTATGCATAGATTTAGTTATTTTTAAAAATTAAATATCTTTATTAAACAAAATAAAATATGAACACACCGAATCGGAGATAAGTAACCCCCATGTTATAAGACACCCAGCTTCAAATCCATTTGGTTTACTAAGGAGTTTTGCTCTTAAAAATAAATTATATTTTTATAACAATGCAAGAAACATCGGCTCGCTCAGTGTATTCTACCGTCTATATAATGGGGAATGCTCTGAGGAACTTTTCAACCTTATACCCGCATCGAGGTTCTACCATCGTACCTCACGACAGCGGAACAAGGCTCATCCACACCTAATCGATAAGTGGGTGTCTCGCACTACTCGCTTCATGAGATCTTTTCTTCCCCATGCGTGCAGGTTGTGGAATGAACTTCCTTCTGATGTTTTTCCGCTGTCGTACAATATGAACAGCTTCAAAAAAAATATAAAAAAGGTCCTACAAGGCAGGCAACGCTTCAGCAGTACCTCTGGTATTGCTGAGGTCAATAGGCGACGGTAACTGCTTACCATCAGGCAGGCCGTCAGCCTGTTTGTCTCCAAATTATATAAAAAAAAAAAAAAAGCCTAATCATAATTTCAACTGCTTTGCTAAGAGCAGTGTTGGAACAGTGGTATACTCGGATTTCCAATCCTGAGTAACCGAGTTCGATTCCGAGCGTTGGGTTAGTTTTTTTTTTCAACCTTATCAATGCAGTTTGCAGTAAATTATACCTATACACTACTGTTATCTGTGACTTTACTTACTTTTATTATCGTGTGAATTTATTCAAATAATAACAAGTGTCAAAATAAAACCTCTTCGTTAGTGAAAACTTTGTTGTTTTATTAATAAGCATACTAACAACATAACAAGATAAAAAAATTATACAAAATGACATTGCTATTACGTCTGGTAAATAATAATCTATTATAACTAGCCATCTAAAGACCGTTACAAACGATCTATAGATAGCTCAACAGATCCAAATCACTACCAGACGGAAGCGTTCCCAACATGCTAGCCATTTTTAAATCAGTTTAAGCTGTTGTGTCCAAAATAAGTGTATTTTGTTTTCTTTCTAAACCAATGTTAAACGTATCAACCATAAACATGTTTTAACTACTGTGCTTATCTTATGAAGTTGTGTGTGATCTCTATAAACTTCATACATTAGAGTGGACTATCCTCGTCTATCTTACTTTCAACTATATCTTGCTGTAACAAGGTTCAAATCACCTTGAATTTAACTTGTTTTACAAACGGTGTCCCTTTTTGCCTCATTAACTACATTTAGCCGGAACATTATTGCGTTTGAAAGTTGTTTGTATTCAATTTTAGTACAGTTCATGTTTAGAGTATGTTATGGTAACTGAGCTGAGTTTAATGGACGCTGAACTTAATTTATAGTTTGTGAAAGCAGTTTTTGCTTTCACAAACTATAAATTTTTGACTTTGAATTTGTGTGTCTTATTTAACTGGTCAATCTATTGCTGATTTCATGTTTTATTTGCGAAATAAATGAATTATGAAGAGTAGTAGAGTTTTTTGTGATAGAGCTCGTCCGGGGAAGGACTACCACCATACCTATTTCTGCCGCCAAGCAATGCTCGCATTGCTGTGTTCCGGTTCAAAGGGTATGGTTTCCGGTGAAATTACAGGCACATGAGACTTTCCATCTTACGACTAAGGGTGGTAACACGCAAGTGATATCTACATATGATATTGCATGCGTATTCATTTATTCATATGTAGCAAGTTGCACAATTTATTTGTGATCCTATATAAGTACACCCCCAACCATTCTTTTATTTATTTTATTTTCTCTCCATCCAAAGGTTGTCTGGGAGAAATCGCTTCTAAGCGATAAGACCGCCCATTGTACTCATACTATAAAATGTGTTTTGTTTTTATGTTTTTAATACTGATAAGGTGTACAATAAAGCATTTTTCATTCATTCATTCATTCAAATACATTTTATCCCAGAAGTTGTTTCAAATCGTAAAACCTTTTAGTAAACCAACGTCTTAATTCTGTAATAAATGTATTTAGTGGTAAATTTTTAATGTTAGGTGGCAATGCGTTGTAAACTTTACCACACATAGCGTAACTGTTGTTTTTGTAGAGCGCTGTTTGAGACTTAATTTTATTAAAACCTGTACATCTCATAAATGATTATTATTATGATTATGAATAATTATATCGATAGTTCATTGGTTATTGTTAGATTCAGACGTTAGTTTGCGGAAATCCATTAAAAAAACTGCTAAAGAATAACTTTATTCATTTCTTAGTGCTAATACAACTTAGTGCTAATTTAATACTAGCAGTTCTCCGAACAGTAGACCTCGCAAGCACATACTTGTAAAGTGAGCTTTGAAAGTGAGCAACATATTGCAATTCATCAGATCTTCACCAAATATCAGACAAACTTATACTTACATTTCATATAAAATAAAAATCATCGAAATCACATTAGGCGGACTAATTCAGCAGCCCCCTTTTTGTCCCTTTTTGGAGAAAGTACGCCCCTTATCAAAAATCCCCGACGACAATCAAATTCTATAAAGTCATAGAACCTGTATACCAAGTTTCAACCAGATTGGTTAAGAAATGCGACCTGTAGGCGAGAACACAAAAAGTCCGGACAAACTGACATCCAAAAGCATTTTTGGCCAATCTTGTAACTGAGACGCTTCGCTCGGTTCGCTCGCTCGGTCAATAAAGCTAATAAAAAAAATTATATGCCTGAACTAGGAAAACCTGTATTTCAGGCGTAAAAAGAAATGAAAGAATATGGAAAGTCTCTAGCGGAATATACTTACTAGAGATTTTTCATCTGTTTTTTAGTTTATTGGTTCTCAAACCCAGGCCTAGCTCAATAACTGCGGATCGTAATCGAGATAACGCGGTAGTAAAACTACACTTGGTTGGTGCTTGCTGCCTCTATCGCTTAGTGCTGGCTCTGTGCCATTCACAAACTCTTGTTTGCGAGATCATAGATAACTGAAAAATATAGGCACGATCAATAACAGAGCCTAGATTAGCCAGGTTTTGTGTTCCCACTGCTGGGACACTTACACTTACACTCACAAAAAAAATTGAGAGTGATTGGGTTGATCCACCACGTGGACTCAATGCGGATTGGTGGATGGCACGTGTCTTTTGAATTTTTAGTTCATGGACATGCCGGTTTCCTCACGATTTTCCTTCACCGTACCTGGTTGCGCACAAACATTTTTCGAACAGAAAATTATAAAAAAATTTTAGGATCGGAAGGTTGGGTCACTACCACTAGACCACCAGTTGTCTTTATAAAAATTTATTATAATAACCAAAAACATAGGCACGATCAATAACAGAGGCTAGATTAGGCCAGATTATTGATAATCATGGTACATGTTTGACAATTTAGTTTAGGTTTTTTTTTTTTTTTTTATACAACTGAAATGGCAACCAAGCGTACGGCCCACAAGATGGTAAGCGGTTACCGCAGCCTATGGACGCTTGCAATACCAGAGGTATCACTTGCGGGTTGCCACCTTGAGGCTAAGATCGAAAGCCTCATGTGCCAGTAATTTCACCGGAAACCATACCCTTCGAACCGGAACACAGCAATGCGAGCATTACTGCTTGGCGGCAGAAATAGGTATGGTGGTAGTCCTTCCCCGGACGAGCTCTATCACAGAGAACTCTACTACTCTTATGGTCTATAGGTCTTCATTTGAATCGCTTTAGGAGTTCATGGCCGGTTTTGTTAGAGTATCAATACTCGATATAAACAACTCAATACAATACCGTTTTGTATTGAATTGTTTCAAAAAGTATATTGCGATACGACTTTTACACGATCCAGGCCAAGTAAATCATCATCAACAGATCAGCAGTGAGACAGCTAGGTCTCACTGCTGATGTACACAATATTGATAAGGAGTTCTAATAAGTGTGGCAGAGAAAGACATTCATAAATACATTCATAAAAGAGTAGCAGAGTTCTTTGTGATAGAGCTCGTCCGGGGAAGGACTACCACCATACCTATTTCTGCCGCCAAGCAGTAATGCTCGCATTGCTGTGTTCCGGTGTAAAGGGTATGGTTTCCGGTGAAATTACTGGCACATCAGGCTTTCGATCTTAGCCTCAAGGTGGCAACCCGCGAGTGATACCTCTGGTATTGCAAGCGTCCATAGGCTGCGGTAACCGCTTACCATCTTGTGGGCCGTACGCTTGGTTGCTACTTCAATTGTATAAAAAAAAAAACATTCAAAACGTATTAATTACCGGATAGCACAATGATATTATTTTATTGTTAGTTGTTAGTCAAGCCAACATTCTCACGATACACAATAAGTATAAATAATAAATAAATAAATAATGCTGGACAATCCACACAGCATCATCTAGCCCAAGGTAAGCTGCTGTTAAACAGAGCTGTGTTATGGGTACTAGATGACTGATATATATTTAATACAATACAATACATAGATAGATATTTTTTATTATACATAGAAAACACCCAGAACACCCGGAACAAATATTTGCAGATCCTACAAACATTTGTTCCAAGGCGGGAATCGAACCCGAAACCTCTGCGTCGCAGTTTCATTTGATTTGATATTTTTAAACTGTTTTAGAAATAGATGTTTTTTTCGGTTTTAAAAAATCCGGTGAAATTACAGGCACATGAGACTTACCATCTAACGTCTCAGGGTGGTAACACGCAAGTGATATCTATGATGTTGCATGCGTACATAGGCTACGGTAACTGCTGACCATCAAGTGGGCCGTACGCTTGGTTACCACTTAAGTAGTATAAAAAAAACAAAATTTGCATTGCTTATTATTTTTAAACGGGCAAAACACCGAAAAGTAAATGGTTCCACGCCACACCAACCATGGGCATTTTTCACGTGTCCCCAAGGCAGTTTAAACATAAAGAAGATTAAAGTAATCTTGCTATGTCACAGTAAGCAGGATATCATGTCCCGAGCGATTCCTTCTAATTAACGTTTAGCCGGCGAATGTGGAACTCTGAGGTTTCTCCTGGCTGCGAGAAAGCAGCTGGTACACTTTAAATAAATTTATTCTAATTTTACTCGACATTAATGAGAAATTACAGGCACATGAGACTTTCCATCTAACGTCTCAGGGTGGTAGCACACAAGTGATATCTATGATGTTCAATGCGTAAATAGACTACGGTAACCGCTTACCATCAAATGGGACGAACGCTCGGTTGCCAGTTTTAGTGGTATAAAAAAAACGACAAGGATAACAACACACGGAAAGAGACGGGAGATTTGAATTATGAATTATTGTATTCTAAACATCTAGTTTAGCTTCACTGATCATTGTCGTAAGTAGTAAATTGGTGAGCACTGGTATTCTAGTGGTAGTGACCCCGCCTTCCGATCCTAAGGTCGTGGGTTCGAATCCGGTCGTGCACCAATGGATTTTTCTGTTCTAAAAATTTATGTGCGCAATGCCAGTGCTCTCATACGGTGAAGGAAAACATCGTGAGGAAACCAGCATGTTCAAGAACTAAAAATTCGAAAGACATGTGCCATCCACCAATCCGCATTGGGTCCGCGTGGTGGATTAAGACCTAATCACTCTCGCCTGAAATTAGGCCAGTGTCCCAGCAGTGGGAACGATGATGAGTAAATTGGGTTTATAGTTTTTTTTTTTTTTAAATAAATAATAACTTTATTGAGGACACAGTTGCATAAAAAAGGCTTTTGCTGACATTGCCATCATCACTATACAAGTCAATAGACGTTCACATAGGCCCCAATGACGACCGATCATAAACTTGACACACCCGTGACACACATAGCGTGTCACGTCTCTTACACTCTGATTACCCACATTTGATGACATTTTTTTTATACAACTGAAGTGGCAACCAAGCGTACGGCCCACAAGATGGTAAGCGGTTACCGCAGCCTATGGACGCTTGCAATACCAGAGGTATCACTCGTGGGTTGCCACCTTGAAGCTAAGATCGAAAGCCTCATGTGCCAGTAATTTCACCGGAAACCATACCCTTCACACCGGAACACAGCAATGCGAGCATTACTGCTTGGCGGCAGAAATAGGTATGGTGGTAGTCCTTCCCCGGACGAGCTCTATCACAATGAACTCTACTACTATTAAAAAAAGAGAACTCTAATACATCAAAAAGTACAAGTATTCTATCGAGTGAACTAGCTCTTCACATCTTTTTCAAAGTTACACCGTTCCGTAGGGGTTTTTGTCGTACTTAACTAGATTTGTTTGCGAGTTTAAGTGCATTATCAAGCCAATTGTACTGCGGACGATGAATTTCATTGCGCAATTTACATAGACAAGTTTATGTTTAGCCAGAATCTCTATTACCAAAAAGCGTTAGGCTACTGAGGCAGTAGACTAGCGTGATAGAACTTGCAGTTTACAAAGACAAATCTACGCTAATAATAGATGGTTCTATCACAAAAGCGATAAAGTAGGTACTCAGCCTTAGTAGCCTAACGCTTTGTGATACAGCTTGTCGTAGATAACCATCATACTAATTTCTTTAGCCTATAGCAATCCACTATAATGTGCCTATGAAATTACAGGCACCATAAATGCTATTTTCTAGTTTTAGTGTAAAATTTTATGTTTTAAAGTTCTGCGTGACACTGTACTTTTGGCACGTAAGCGTTCTCACTAGGTGCATCTATTTTTATTTCATAACTAGTAGACCCGTGCCGGGTCTACTTTGGTTTCACTCGCGTTATTTTTTAGCAATTTTCCTATAATTTCTCACCGTTTAAAACTTCACTGGACTTATACAAATGTTTTGTGACCAAAATCAGGCACAGCAAATCATTTATATTTTATTATATAATTAATATCATCATTAAGAAGATTTTATGGACAACTTAATTAAAAAAGCAATTGCAATTGTTAATGCGACTAATCCGCCATAAACAGAACAAAGGTAAGGAACAAAGCCCTGCAGGTATCAATACCCATACCTATTGACATATCAAATTGACTTGTTCGATTAAAAATAACTTGCTGGACTGGATTTGTGGTGTACACAGAACCAGTGAGCTGATCGATCAGTGTCACAATTTGCATACAAAAGCAAAGTGTCCACATGCAGCTGAGCCGTGACGTTATAATGGAAAACAAAGTTTCATCGTACATTTTACTTAAACTTTACTTCGCGAGTGTTCGCTGTTTGATACGAAGTAGTTTCTGAGCGGAAGCCGGTGAGTATAGGTTTAGACATGACAGTATAATCATAAAGGTTGGTACACATTAGTGCGTTTTCAACTTTTAGCTTGCATCCAACACATCATCAGCAACAGCTTTCTAATGGTCTTAGACACTAGCCTACTCTCGAACGAGAGTGATTTATTTTTAGTTGGGACAAGATCCATCGTGTGAGTTGACGAACGACTCAGTTAGGAGTCAGTTAGGTTCATAAATTAAAGGAAGGTATAAATAATTTTTGGGATATTATAATCTTATAATCTAAAGGAAGGTATTCACTTTAATGTTATTTCCTCAGAGTGAAGTTGTTACTCTCGGGCGAGAGTGTTTGAGTCTTAATCCACGCGAACTCAATGCAGATTGGTGAATCCAGCGCATGCTTATGAGGAAAATGCAAACTGAAAATAAAAGCGTATGAATTTTTACGACCTCGGTAACGCGCGTGAGACCCGGTTGAGAAGTGAAAAGTTGTGGATTCGATTCTCGATGCAAGACAAATGTTTGCAAGATGTGATGATGTGGCGCCGCGGGTAAAGGTCCGCATGCAACGCAGGAGGTTGCGGGTTCGATTCCCGCCTGGGACAAATGTTTGTACGATCTGCAAATATACTCACTAATACTAGCTTTGATGCTAGATGCCCACTAATACTTAGGTATTCATTATTTACAAGCAGTCCGTTCCAGGGGGTGAGTCGCTAGTAATAATTATAGCCTATGTTCGAACCAGTAGTTTTTGAGTTTGTTCGTAACATACAAAAATACAAATCTTTCCTCTTTCTAATATTAATTATTATTGTGGATTATTCACCGATGGTCGCCAGCGTGACTGCACGCTGAGAAAAACGTAAATTCAAAAAATCAAAATATTTTTATTTAAATTACACTTTTTAAATATTACAGGGTTTGGGGCTCTTCAGTTAAGTTTTAATGACCTGTGTGAGAAGAGCCTCCTCTCAGCGCTCCACTCTACGATACAACCCGCCTGGTTATATCGCGTTGCTATTAATGTGTATCCTCGCACAGCTGCAATATGAAGCAATATCGAGCAATATAGAGTGACACACTTTGCACTACCTCAGCCGTTCTATATGTAAATTCAAGATTCAAGATTCAAGATTCAAGATATTTATTTGCACAAATAAGTGTTACAAAAGGTCTTAAAAGTAATATGGCACTTAGAACTTATTTGCCCTTTTCAGGCATTGCAAATTATATGTAGGCTATGCTGAATTCAGGCACTGATTGCTATTTTATTCAATAAAACACATCTTCTTGTAAACTGGCAAGACAATTTTGCCAACTAGCAATAATTTTGCGTGATTGCTTGATTGTTATATCAACGGATGTCCAAATGGTAAGAGCTAGTGACCTTAGATTTTTAGAAATGTTCCTTATATTTGATGACTAGCTTGGCCACTGACTCATACGAACTTACTTACTTACGAGCTGATCCACGCGGATTCACTCGCGTTATTATCCTTGCAATTTTTCATATTTTCTAACCATTTAAACCTTTCCTGGACAATGGAAAAAAATTCTAGATAAATGTTTCAAGAGCAAAATCACGCAAATCGGTCCACCCGTTGTTTTGTTTTAGCGAGATTAACGCACAGCAATTAATTTTTATCTACAAGAAGAAAAAGAAGAAGAAGAAGATGTGTAGGGGTGCACTAAAAAAAACAGAAGTTCCGAAGTTCAACTGTTGCAGTAATTTGCTAAAGATCATGGAACTAAAGTGACCTTATAAATTCCTTGCTATACCTATAGCAAGGAATTTATAAAAAAAAAAAAGATGTCTATCTACCTAGATAGACATCTTTTTTTTTTGGTTGTTAACGTCATAACCTAGGTTTAGATTTTGTATGAAAACAGACAAGTTTTGGGAAATTACACATTTCCAATAATATTTAATATCTAATGCTCACCGAGAAGAGCACCGGTGGTCTAGTGGTAATGAACCCGCCTTCCGATCCTAAGGTCGTGGGTTCAAACCCGGTCGTGCACCAATGGATTTTTCTGTTCGAAAATTTATGTGCGCAATGCCAGTGCTCTCATACGGTGAAGGAAAACATCGTGAGGAAACCGGCATGTCCAAGGACTAAAAATTCGAAAGACATGTGCCATCCACCAATCCGCATTGGGTCCGCGTGGTGGATGAAGACCTAATCACTCTCGCCTGAGAGTAGGCCAGTGTCCCAGCAGTGGGAACATTAGAAGGCTGTCATGATGACGATGATCTAATCCTCGACATAAGAGAGGTTAAGAATTTGAAGCTTTTGTATGTCTTAAGCTAATAAAATCATGAGGACCAAGTTATGTTACGAGGCTTGACTTTCCTTTTGATAAATTCCTATCAAATGCGCTACTCCACGGTCCAGTCAGAGAACTTTGGAATTTTCCAAAACCAAACACGTACTACAGTTTTATGCTCAAGCAATTATACAACTTATATGCCAGCGATAGAGGTCAGTATCCCGTATAGGCGTTATTGTATTCCCCAAGCAATTTTAAAACTTATTGGCCTGTAACAAAAGCTATTTTCTTTTAGGGGCTCAGAGTAATCGATTAGTATATTCGACAAGAATGGAATTTAATAACGGAAGACTTTCAATTAGGCCACATGCTTGATATATTGGATGTCTAGGTTCCACTTAATATTTGGTGTCACTACTCTCATAATATTTAGAACATACTCTAAGCAGTTTGTGCGATGTTATGTTTTATTAAGGTTACATTTTCAATTCTTGTTGGTTGGGGCTCCTATGTCATAACAAAATGAGAACAATATTGTACAGGGTCATTCATTATCAACCTGACAAACTTAAGGCATAGGTTCCACACCTAAAAAAAAAAATATATGTACCTATAATTTTTTTTTTTATGTATGTTTTGTCTTAAAAATCACAAGTTAACAAAAAAAAAAACGATTACGTTTTCCGCTCAATTATTATTTATCATTGTTGGGAATCGAGTTAAGCGACGTAATAATGAAATATTCGAGTGTGCGCGCCCCGTAGCGGGTCAAGGACACGCGCAGGTCAAGGACGCGCGGGTTGGTGACCCGCAGTTCATTGACGCGCGGGTCACTAACACGTGCCGAGCGCTGCCTTTTCGATTTCTAACAAGGACAACTAATTATGAAGCAGAATTACGTAATTATTTTTTTTAAATTTTATAAAAAATAAACGGTTAAAAAAAAAAAAAAAGTACAAGTATTTTTTTTTTGTTGTGTGGAACCTACCCCTTAAGTTTGTCAGGTTGATAATGAATGACCTTATATATAGACGCGGTTTTAACGCAATGAACGCTACGTCTGTCTGTAAACATGTGTGCCTACTCTACACACGTTTTCAGACATTTTCATACAAAGTGCATTTGAAAACATAATCCTTCTTTGTTTTTTCTGTTATGTGAAGAGTAGTATAGTTTTTTGTGATAGAGCTCGTCCGGGGAAGGACTACCACCATACGGAAGGACTACCACCATACCTATTTCGGACGCCAAGCAGTAATGCTCGTATTGTTGTGATCCGGTGTGAAGGGTATGGTTTCCGGTGAAATACTGGCACATGAGGCTTTAGATCTTAGCCTCAAGGTGGCAACCTGCGAGTGATACCTCTGGTATTGCAAGCGTCCATAGGCTACGGTAACCGCTTACCATCTTGTGGACCGTACGCTTGGTTGCCACTTCAGATGAATAAAAAAAAAATGTGAGTCCTAGTATAAGTTTTGAAGTATCAGTGACCTTTGAGTTCTCATTTCTGCCGCCAAGCAGTTATGCTCGTATTGCTGTGTTCCGGTTCGAAGGGTGTGGTTTCTGGTTAAATTACAGGCACATGACACTTTTAATTTACGTCTCAGGGTGGCAACGTAGATACCTATTGCGTTCATAAGCTACGGTAACCACTTACCATCAGGTCGGCCGTACGCTTGATTGTAACTTGATTGTAAAAAAAGTCACATAGTGAAAACGGGCGCAATAATGAAAACGCATACCTACCTGAGCGGCAGAACATACATAAAAATGTGTTTAAGTATGTTCATGTACAGTAGGTACTTAAACACACAACATACTGTTGTTTCGTAGACTGTAGATACATACAAACGATTACTTATATAATTAACTTCAAACCTACTTCATAATAAATTGTCTAAAGATAATCTGCCCCGCAGAATTCACAGAATCTGTGAATCTTGCCTTGCTACGGCGTAGCTACTACGGCGTAGCTACTACGGCGTAGCTACTACGGCGTAGCTACTATGGTGTAGGTACTACGTTTTGACAAGAACGTAGCTTTGCATGTTTTTAGATTTCGGGAGATAAATTCAAACATCAAATCAAATACAAAATAAAAACATTTAATTGGAGCTTTTACAAACCAAACATAGAAACACTTATCGAAATATTGCTAAACGCTTTTACAATAATAATAAAAACATTAATAAAATATTTATTATTACGCAAGATATAATAATTTCTAGCTTAGTACAAATTAAATGCATTGCAAATGCAAGAAATGAAAATAATCTTTAGTTCATCGACTAGAGTTTTAAGAATAAAATATATTAAACATACCTACTATAAGTACAAGACCCAAATTAGAATTATTGCACTGCCCAAAATATTATCTCCTACAGTAAAATCACCAAGAAGAATATTTTCAAATAAGGTTAAAAGGGCACTGTAGCTAATGAAATTACTGGGTGAGACTTAACAGTTATCTCTCGGAAACAAGCAAACAAACAGTGCAGAACAAAAAACAGTGTTGAACTTTAAAACTTCAAAATTTTGATAACAGTTATTAAGATCAAACTTGGTGCATCAGACGAACTAAATGACCCTCTTGTCTTAAGAGGCCTTTCCAAGATTTAGCGATATAATTCATGAAGTTCGCGTTAATGTATCTTTATATAGTAGAAGTAATAGCGCGCGCGACGAGGAGCGATACGTCCTCCCTCCATAAGCGCTCAGCGCGGTTTGAGAGTCGCTGCTTCGATCGATATGATTATAAGAGCGCAAAGGTGTGATTTTAAAAAAATCGTATTAAATAAAGTTAATGCTATTAGACTATTTTCTTCGTTGTATTTATTTAATAAAAACTTAAACTTTAATTAAGTAGGTGTATTTTTATTGTAAACTCCTTACTTTAGCAGAAATAACAAGCGAAAAATTGGGAAAAGTACGCGTTTTTTAGACCGTCTTTTTTCAAAAATATTGAACTAACATGCTGTATTTTTCTCTATTCACTTAAATTTTAAAACTGTGATTATTATAATTGCATTTTTGGAAATATGTTAGACTTTGTTATTTCATAGAAAAAATGATCGAAAGTTGACTGGAATTGCTCATTTTACGAAACGTGCGTTACTAATTATTTTTTTAATCAGTTATGTCTTGAGTTTATTAATATTTGCTCTGTTGGCTTAAATTTTAAGGGATAAAGCTTTTATATGTTATTATTTTCATTAAAATATCTTCAACACACGAGCCACAATAGTGTTCGAAACTTCACGGGCTACAAGAAAATTCAAGGATTGTCAAGGATAGGGCTCTTAACATAAAAATGAAGTCAATTATTAAAACTCAACCTCAAAGCTGCAGAAAACATCTTTTGAAGTAACGATGAATCTTACTGAAATCACAAGTTCGAAAGACTTCTACAGATAATGAAACTTAAATTCCCTAAATAACTACTTCGAAATATTTCCGATTACAAAATTCGTCCATCTACAGTGATTCTACGTTTTATATTAATGAAAGATGTAAATATAATGACGGTACATTTAATAGATGATATGAGATAGAAATATTCGGTCTTAATTACAGATTGGTCCTTACATTTACTAATGGAATGAAAATTGGGGGAAAAAAACATATGTAAACACACGCATAAGATTTTTAATCTAAAGTAAATGTGCATGCAGTATTTATATTTTGTAGTTTTTTTTTAAATCAATATTTCTTTAGTTCGTAAATGAATATAGATGTGCTATAAAATAAATAGAAATGATAAATAATATTAGAAATAAGTAACTACACTATCTAAAGATCACAATGGATGATGGACAAAACAATCATCTAGTCACCAATTTTGGCATTACTTCCTTAAATAAAAAGAGTTGAGATAACTTTAGGGCACTTATTTTAAATGACATACAAACTAGACAAATATATTTTGTTCTAAATACCATCCATTTCAAGATACAATAAGTTTTTAAACTTTAACATTATACCGATCACTTATTCTGTTACTATCAGGCGAGGAATCATCAGCATACTTTATGTCATTCGAAGAATCTGAATTCTCATCTGCAAACTTAATATCAGCAAAATCTGTCCTCTTCAACGAGTCAGTATCTTTGGTTTCTCTTGTAGTATCATTTATCCTTTTCAGCGTCGAAGAGTTGTCATCATTTTTATTTCTGTGAACTTTTACTGGAGATCGAATCAACGTGAGGTCTTTCATAGGTATGCCTACAGGACTTTCGACTTTCTTCTTCTTGTTCCGCCTTGTCGGTTTGGGTGTTTTTTGCAAATCACTAATGCTGAAGTTTAGAGGGTGTATGATGTTGCCTCTTTCTTTGCGGAATGATTTGATAGATTCTTTAGAGCGGTTGAACCGGTTGTCGTTTCGTTTCAACGTACTGGAGGAAGGAACCTCTTCTGGTGATTCTGTATTGCTGCCAGGATCTGGGAGCAGTTCTTTAGGTAAAATTTCCTGTTGGCAAAAGAAAATTATTCCGTTAGTTGCAAAATGTTTATTCGTAACATCTGAAATTATAATTTTTTTAGGCTAGTTACCTCATAGATTGGTGCATCAGCATCGGTTTCATCCATTTCTTTCAAGATGTCACCTTCTTCGAGCGGTGGAATCCACACAAGGAAAGCAGGATCCATTCCCAAGTATGAGCCAGGAACTGAACCTGCAACAATGTGAGAATCAAATTCTTGGCAGACACGTTAGAGGGCTCAAAATATATTTATTATCGATCTGAAATTTGCTGATGCTCAAAATAGACAACGTCTTAATGTTGAGCCACTAGATATACTACTTTTGGTTAAATAAATATATCTCCCAAAATATTACTTCATAAGGTAAAGCTTATGACAGGTAACTACTAACAAACGCCATAATTAAAATGCAAAACAAAGTCAAAAGTTTAAAGAGTTACGCCTTTATTCATAAAATAAACTGTAATATTAGCAGATCTCTGAATATTGTCGTTTTTTGATAATCAAGTCAATGAACAACGAGACGATTTCAAAGACACATCAGGGGGCCTACTTGCGGACAAAAGCGATATATCGTGACAGTTTTGTAGTTCTGCTTATGTCCGTAAATACTCTGAACACCGTGTCACCGGCATAAATTGAACTACGTTATTTGCCACGATTGTCGTTTGTCAGTTCCAAGAGTAGACCCTCAGATGTTTATTGTACGATTACGAAAAAGGCCCACAGTCACGAGCAAAAGTTATCTTACCAGCATTGCTAACTTCGTAGTCGTAATAGTCGATTTCCATTTCAGGATGAGAGGTGAGGCTAAGGTCGGACCGAAGGAGGCGTCGGTTGCAACTCTCCTTTGTCTGCTTTGCGTTGTCCCGGATCTTGGCCGAGGAGACACCGCTTAGAGCGGGGGAGTACCAGCCCTTAAATAAAATATAATGTCAATGTAACAGCTCGCATAAGTGCTTGTGATTTTACTAGTGTATTAACTATCATTAATTCTCATTGATCACTATTTAAATATTGCACCATCTCGGTGGTCTAGTGGTAGTGACCCCGCTTTCCAATCCTAAGATCGTGGGTTCAAACCCGGTCGTGCACCAATGAATTTTACTGTTCGAAAAATTTATGTGCGCAATGCCAATGCTCTCATACGGTGAAAGAAAACATCGTGAGGAAACCGGCATGTCCAAGAACTAAAAATTTGAAAGACATGGTGCCATCCACCAATCCGCATTGGGTCCGCGTGGTGGATTAAGACCCAATCACTCTCGCCTGAGAGTAGGTCAGTGTCCCAGCAGTGGGTACATTAGAAGGCTGTCATGATGATGATGATTATCTAAATACAATAAAAATGATCATTGGCAAATCTAAAGAGATACACAGCATAAAGGCTTATTGTTCAATGTAGATAATTTTAGTCGTCATTGCAAGCGTACAAAAAAGTGTACAAACGCATACATTATATTGTTACTATGTATATTATTCTTCGTAGTTACAAGTTATTTCGAAAGATATTCTAGTTTCTTTTTAACTATTACCACTTACATTAGTAAGTGTTGCAGCAGAAGTAGAAGACGAAGCTCTGCTCTCACTTCTATCCTTCTCCCACGCACTGTCTCTATCTTTTTCACTGTCAGTCCTCTCGCTCGCACTGCTGATGCTTGGTGTCATTTCAACTGAGACCTCGTCGCGTAGAGCTGGTTTTGGCGGTGATTTAGCCTAAAATAATTAAATATTTAGGCACACGTGATAAAGAAACCAGTATTAAAGACTTGCAAGTATGCTTAAGTTTTACTTCTTTATTTATAAAAACAACTGTCAGTTTAGCGGCTCACTACGTATTCTTTCCTTTCTTCTTCACATTTGCTAACAATAATTCTGTGACTTTGTCCTAGTGGAACTTAACCGTACTTTTTTTTGAGACATAAACTAACCTATGTCATATTTTTGCTCAATATCTATCTATGTTAGATACATATTAACATTAATCAAATAAAAATATATATATATATATAAATGATCAGTTTTGCATGAATACTAATTTTATAAGCTATCATTATGAATCGTCACTAACAATTTTATTTATTATTAGGTACCAACATTATCATTCAATTCATGACATACTTACCTATCTATCTACTTTTTTAATATAAATACCAAATGCATAAACCTCTGCCTTTCTCCATGTTGCAATACCCTAATAACAGGGTTCATGTGTGATACTACTTATTCTGTAACAACTACATAATGTACCATATGACAGCAATAAATGTATTTGATTGATTTGATTGATTGAGCTAAATGGGTTTTGTAGTTGAGTTATAAAGGAATTAAACATTTTCAACTTTCGCATTTATAATATTTTGAACACATGAAGAAGATAGTCACTCTATAGAGTGTTGTAGAAACATCGAGGAAAAAGACCAGCCCCTGGAAAGCTGGCTTACTGTGGAGAATCGACCACCTTATTGTGTTTGACGACCGATGTGGCGCAGCGGGCGCAGGTCCGCCTGCGGCGCGGAGGTTGCGGGTTCGATTCCCGCCTCAAGTCAAATGTTTGTACGATCTACAAATATTTGTCCCGGGTGTTCTGGGTATTTTAATAAAAAAATATCTATCTATGTATTGTACAGTATTAAGTATCAGTCATCTAGTACCCATAAACACAGCTCTGTTTAAAAGCAGCTTTCCTTGGGGCTAGATGATGCTGTGTGGATTGTCCAGCATTATTTATTATTTATTTATTATTTAGTGTGTTCGCGTGATACTCACCAGTAACTGTGTAACGGTAACATTAGTAGCAGAGACAGTACGAGATCTACGCAGAGGGGAAGCTTTTATACTGATAACACGACCGACCGGAGCACTGCTGGATGACACAGTTTCTGGAGTGACGGTCGCTTGGCTCGCTACACTCTCTGCATCACTGGCATTGTCTTCTGCTTCTTCGTCTGACGCTTGGTCTTCTTCTTCTTCTTCTTCTTCCTCTTCTTCATCATCCCTGTTTTTCAATTGTTTTTATAAACTCTATAATATTACCCATTAAGACGCGGTACACGCTGCAAAAGATCGTAATAGTTGGCGAAATATTGTATGGAAGATGATTCAAAAGGGGAATCACGACCCTCAATCATGAGGAATACGACGCGAGGAGGTATATTACCCATAATGAGACCATCTATTTTGTAATATTTTTGACAACTATAATCTATTTCACATAGAAAGAGTACTGACGGTTCTGTTTTTATTTTTTGCATCATTTATTTGGCAATGTTTTTTTTTTTTTATACAACTGAAGTGGCAACCAAGCGTACGGCCCACAATATGGTAAGTGGTTACTGAAGCCTATGGACTATTGCAATACCAGAGGTATCACTCGCGGGTTGCCACCTTGAAGCTAAGATCGAATGCCTCATGTGCCAGTAATTTCACCGGAAACCATACCCTTCGCACCGGAACACAGCACTTACTGCTTGGCGGCAGAAATAGGTATGTCAAAGTTATATAACACAAACAATTAACCTCAATTTATAAATTTACGATAAGTTTGTTACAATTTCAGTTTTATACTATAACTTATTGTCTAAAACGATAAAAAACCAAATCTGTCAGCACCCCCTCCTATGTGAAATAAACTGTACACTGTACACAAACATCAATGACTCGTTTGACGTCATAATAATAAAAAAAAACAAAAAACCGATCGTTTTCTAACACAGAGCAAGTAATTACTCCAATTTGAAAACTACACCACTTCATAAAACAAAAAACCATGTCACTTGACGATATACAAACAGGGGTAGTAATCACAAAGCATTATTGTGTTTCAAGTAAGCCTGTTAATAATGTACAGTGCTATTGTTCGCACACGTACTATACGTCGTTACCTGTTGTGAATGACGCACGATTTTAATTGCTTCGAGGTTGACGGTTTCCGAACTCAAATCATTTGATCAAAAACAATATGCATGTGCCAGAAATTTAAAGTTAAATTTGAAGATAGTCTTATTAGTGATCCGGCTTTTTTTAAAGTAATTTGAATGTAGTGAAGACACTAATTTGAAGATAGTCATAATTTTAGTAATCCAGTTATCTTTTAAAATATTAGTGGACATTTTACACCGTGCTATCTGGCCCAATCTAAGCACAGCTTTTACTATAAGATCTAGATGTCCTGGTACATTAAAGTACTATAATTTTATTGTAAATATTTTCATAAGATACACAGAAAAACCCAGACCACGAACAAATTTTGAATAGGAAATTCCTGTAAACTTTCTGTTTGAAATAAAAATATGTGTATTTGTAAATCCGAACAAATATTATTATGCAAGTATTTACCCCGCAGCAAAGATCGAACTCTCAACTTTTTACTTCTCACCTTCACCTGGCCTTTGTCCATTGATCACTTTTGACTTTGAGACACTGCTACATAATCCATTTACTTATAATATATTACTTATTTGCATCAGCAAATATCAGACCATAAGGTCAGGTGTCAGGCAAACGTATTTTTGGGTGACACTCAAAAATTTTAGTTTTAAAGTTCTTTGTGGTAATGCACTTTAGTCACCTGATATTAAATCTCTTTCGCTTAGTAATTTAACTTGCTCCAGTGCCCTTCTAACCTAAACACAATTTTTTTTTGTTATCTGTATGTACTCAATGTCTTTTAGTTAGGTAGATACCTAACTATTATATGTTTGTGCAGTGTCTTTACAATTTAGTTTATAACCTTCTGTTTCATGTACCTATCTACTGTCACAAATAAAAGTGTTTTCTTTCTAATTACCTTGGTTCAACAGCTTCAGATGTAGTGTCCCTGAGTCTGGTGTGCCTGGTCTTGCCAGAAGGCAGGAGCCGCCGTAAAGAGACTCCTCCACCGACCACTTCCGACAGCAGGGTGCTGCGGGATCCGGCGTTGGCAACTCCAAATTCTAGTGACGCTGAGCAAGCTGGTGAAATAATGTTTTATTTTAGACTAGTGGATCGGAACGCCCCGCGACTTTTGTCCGCGTTGAGTTTTCGATATATTTGGTCATTCAATATAAACCTGACAAACTTAAGGGGTAGGTTTACTTGAGATTTTTAAGACAAAATATACATAAAAAAAATATAGTTACATATATTTTTTTTATGTGTGGAACCTATCCCTTAAGTTTGTCAGGTTGGTAATGAATGATCCTGTATAGAGTATTTTTTATTTCTCTTAAGAAATTTACATTTCACATTTATGAAACTTAGATTAACTTAGGTTAGGTAATTCTAAAAATATATTTAAAAAAAATATTAACTACATCGTCTCGCTGTAAATAAATTTGGGAAATTCTCTTCTCAGTGCACCTCTAAACCGAGCAATGCACCCTCCAAACTCCATTATTCTAGTACTTATGGTTTAGGCTGTGCGTTGATCTGTCAGTCAGTCTGTCAGTCGAAAGTCTTTTATTTATTCTGATGATGAGTGTTAATTTACCGTCACTATCTGTCAGCGATTCCTTATCAGCTGCCCGCTGGTAGGCCCTGGTGCGATGCGCTGAGTGCAGCGCGAGGCACAGAGCCGCCAGCGCCGCGGCGGCGGCCAGCGCCACCGCGGCGCCACGCGCACCCGCGCCGCCGCGCCACCACACGCCGCTACTCATCGCCCAAGCGGCTGACGCGTTGCGGATTGGCTCTGGTAAAAAAAAAACATTTTATCAATTACTATTTTAGAGAAAAACCACCTTTTGTACCTCAAGAGGAATTATCGTCATCAGGTAAGTGGGGAAGCCTCAGGCTCACACTTGTGCTATAGTTGGTAGTTTAACTCAATTATAATAAATAAATGAATAAATAAATAAATAATGCTGGACAATCCACACAGCATCATCTAGCCCCAAGATAAGCTACTGTTTAAACAGAGCTGTGTTATGGTACTAGATGACTGATATAATACTTAATACAATACAATACATAGATAGATATTTTTTATTATATATAGAAAATACCCAGAACACCCGGAACAAATATTTGTAGATCGTACAAACATTTGACCCGAGGCGGGAATCGAACCCGCAACCTCCGCGTCGCAGGCGGACCTGCGCCCGCTGCGTCACATCGGTCGTCAATAAAAACAAATATGATCAGGATTACTATCAGGTAAGTACGGAAGCCTCAGGGTACAAGTCTAACCCACAACTTGTTTGTTACATTTGGCAGTTAAGCTCAATGATAGAAACAAGGATAGATTTAACGTGTTGTGTATGTAAAGTGGTACACTCGGGTTTTACTGGGTGTAAAAGACTATGGCAGACCAATTTTGATTAAACCTGTTTTGTGATATGAAAAAGTGCTTACATAAATATAGATGCCCACATTACACAACAATTCATTAACATCGTTATAACTCACCAACTTGGATAGCATGTCCCAGAAACCCTCCAGCACACTTCTCGCTGGTATCTCCTGACTTCAGCTCCACCAGCACGTGACGGCCGCCTGCTATCTCTGTCACACCACCGCTATCTGTCGTCGTTTCAACATCGCCAGCCTACGTAAAAATTACGATTTTGCACACTAAAACAATGCTTCTTTGTTGTGTTACACAATTATGTTAGGTAAACAATTGTGTTAGGTATTATTTCTAAATTTTATTGTATGTTTCTCAAATTGTATGGATCTAAGTTGTCTGAAATAAAGAATTTATTATTATTATTATTTGTAAAAAAATCGTGCTTTTTCAACAACTTTAAGAGGGCTTGACTCATTAAAATACCATTAGCAGCTACTTATTTCAATGATGAGGACATGAAAACTCTCCGGTTCAAGTTCTGATTTAATTCCTTTGAAAAATACCTACCTACACAGCCAGCGCTCGAAAAACCGTAAAAAACAGACATGATCAAACTAAACATTGGAAGGTGCCTTCTTTTGTTTTGCACTGGGTCCGTGCATGGTGTTGTAAAACCCAATCACATGGTGTTGTAAAACCCAATCACTTTTGCTCAAAAGAACTAGATTCTCAATTTCACCTGCAGAAGTGCATGCCTATGTCTTTTATAAGCATTAGGAAATACTAACTCTTTCAAGTAAAAGTGATTAGCGTTTTTTAAGGTACTACGCACAGCCACAGAACCTACGTCATCATTTTTTTATAAAAGATGGGTCAGCGTTTGACTACATCTCGCCTGATAGTAAGCTTAGACCTAGTTTAGTCAAGCTCAGAAAATGATGACTCTTCTTTTGAAGAGACCCAAATTATAAGTGGAAGGAAACACCGAAGCGGGCAGAGAGTTCCATTCCTTTGCTGTTCTCGTGATGAAAGAGGATGATAAGCTTACCACAGCAGAGCTGTCAGGGCCGTCCCAAGACGCTAGCAGCGGGGATCCCAAGGAGTCTCCATTCCGGACCTTCAGCCACTGGCCTGCGCACGGCAGCTTCACTGACTCTATACGCAGGCGCACTACTAGACCTTCTTCAGCCTGTAGGAGAAAGGCACTTGATAAGATCGTATTTTGATAGGAGACAGCAAGGTCTATATAAATTGATTATACAATGCTTGTGACACTTTCATAGTTCAGTAGGTACTTTATTATTAACTGTTTTTTTTAACTGAATAATGTTACATTACTCCAAGGACTTTTTAAATTAAAAGTGCCTGCATTAACTCTCACGCCCTTCAAGTATTTTAATGATATTTTAATTTATACGTATACGTATTATATATATTAGGTCATTCATTATCAACCTGACAAACTTAAGGGGTAGGATCCACACATAAAAAAAAAATACTTGTACTTTTTTTTTTTTCTAAACGTTTTTGTTTTATAAAATTTAAAAAAAAAATTACGTAATTCTGCTTCATAATAAGTTATCCTTGTTAGAAATCGAAAAGGCAGCGCTCGGCACGTGTTAGTGACCCGCGCGTCAATGAACTGCGGGTTACTAACCCGCGCGTCCTTGACCTGCGCATGTCCTTGACCCGCTACGGGCCGCGCACACTCGAATATTTCATTATTACGTCGCTTTACTCGATTCCCAACAATGATAAATAATAATTGAGCGGAAAAACGTAATCGATTTTTTTTTGTTTACTTGTGATTTTTAAAACAAAACATACATAAAAAAAAAAAATTATAGGTACATATATTTTTTTTTTTAGGTGTGGAACCTATCCCTTAAGTTTGTCAGGTTGATAATGAATGACCCTGTACATATCGTTTACAAATTTAATACTCTGGCAACAAAGATTACCAAAGTTGGCAATACTGACCTATATACGAGTACGTTGGTTATTTGGTCGTTCTAAATTCTAAAACATGGCATACAAATATAACGTTTTCCCAACATTTACATAAACACATCCTGATGTCTATATAAACAATCACTATACAGGGTCTTTGAGTATTAGTGCGCGATATTCAAGGAACAGGTTCCACACATCAATAAAAAAAATAATGTACCTATGTTTTTTTTATGTATATTTTTAAAATAAATTATTTATCATTATTGAAAATCGTGTAATAATAAAATATTCGAGCACACGAGCCCCGGAGCGGTTATAGGGGGTTCATTGACACGCGCAGGCCAAGGACGCGCTGGTCACCGACACGTGCCGAGTGCTGCCATTTCGATTTATAACAAGGATAACTAATTATTAAGCAGAAGTACCTTATTATTATTTTTTAATTTTAAAAAATATGTTTAGGAAAAAAAAGTACATGGTTTTTTTTTGTGTGTGGAACATATTCCTTGAATATTGCGCACTAATAATCAAAGACCCTATATATAATAATTTCATCCAGAACCCTTTAAAACAGCAATTAAAACAATACAGAGGATCATAATAATAATAAAATGCTGACGATCGTATTTCAACTAAAAGTAGAAAACTTCTCCTATAACTACGCCTAACTTACCTTCAACTCCGATTTCAAAACCATTAACTTCATGATTCAGAGTTAAATTATTACAGTCAAGGAACGGTTAGTGGTAACGGTATCCAAGTTTTAATTGAAATATAACTCGGCCAAAAGTTTTAACAACATGCTAATCGTTCGAGAAGCTAGAACGTAACTTTTGATTAAAGGGAATATCAACAAGTCAACACTGATTATTGGAATTGATATTACATTTTCGTGTCTTTGATTTATGTCATTGAGGTTCCATAATAAATGAAATTGAAATCAAACAAGGCCAAATCAAATCAAATTAATTGTGTTTTATGTAATTTGTACTTTGATACTAAAGGTGTCGTTTCATTCTCTTCGCTCAATAAGTTCACGCCTACTGAGTTGACTAAATTACTGTCCTACTACTGGATTGACTACAGTCCTACTACATTACTCTTCTTCTACTGAATTGAAAGTCTTAACATTTTTGGCCTACTACAGTTCTAACTGGATTGCCTACACTACTGGCCTACTGTCATTGATGGAGACTCCTGACATTAGAAAACATGTCCCTTTTGTTCATTGTCGAGACTGCTCGGTTGAATCGAGCGGACTCGACTCGGGGAGCTGTAACAAAGTTTGCTGCTGTACTGCGCTGTTTGACGGGGCCATTGCTAATTCCATTGCGCTCAGTCCTGCGACAAGGCTGCACGAGCGTTTAAACTATGCTAGCTAGCTAAACGACTAAAGTAAATGCGTATGAGCTAGCAACTAAAAATATTAAAATAATACTAAAGTATACAAAAATGTGTGATGCCTGAAACGGGCAAATAGTTTTAAGTGCAATAACACTGTTTTAAACCTTATTTATGCTGATTTTCAACCTGGTACTTGATCACCGCGTTACGAAGGTTATAACTAACAATGACATAATTTACTATACTAATTTAGATAGCAGTCAGATAAGTCATGCTTACTACGCCATATAATCATAGCATCATTTTAGTTAATTAGCGATAAAACTTACGAGGGACAAAATCGAGGCCTTCCTAATATCTTAGGAAGGCCTCGATTTTGTCCATCGTAAGTTTTTTAACCAACTTCATTTTATACAAACTTGATCTTCCTTACTCTCTCGGAGTTAAAGGAGGAATTCATTTTTTATTGCTCTCTACACAAAAAACTACCATTCATACATTCAACTAGTCATTCCTAGAGTTAACATTTCAAAATTTAAACTAAAATGATATAAACGGTCCCTCATTGAATTTGTATCGCCATAGAGTCATTAAAACTTCAATTTTAGTTGGGTCTGCCGAAGCCGCCATCCGTTTAACAACGAATACTGTTTACAATTCTGGGTAACGTTAATTCTATGGAAAATCGTTTCCGAGTTCGGGAGTCATTAAAATATACAAATTGCGGTTCGTAAACGTTATGAAGGACATTGAGGTTTAAGATTAAATTGTACAGTATAAGTGTTTGCGCAGGCTTTATTTATAAGTCGTTGACACAGCTTAGGCTCTGAAATCAGTGCATTACTTAGTATGAGTAACAAAATAGTTATTTAAAGCACAAACACACCCAAATTATACTCTTATGTAAGCAGCTTAGCGCCCAGCATAGCCTACATATAATTTGCAATGCCTGAAAAGGGCAAATAAGTTCTAAGTGCCATATTACTTTTAAGATCTTTTGTAACACTTATTTGTGCAAATAAATATCTTGAATATCTTGAATCTGAAGATACTTAATTACCTTACTTAATACCTACCTACACTAGTATTCCTCTTATCACTTATCTAAAACATCGAATACTGTATTGTATTAATTTCTAAGATTTTTAAGTATTTATCTATTATAAACCCTATGGAAGAGACTAGCTCCTCACAACTCAGAAAGTCCTAGTGTGAGAGCTAGTGTCCACAATATCACCTTATTTTATGGAATTTTATTGTAAGTATGGCAACTAATCTGCCTCGGAAGTGAATAAGCTCCTCACGACTCAGGGTATTCTAGTGTGAGGGCTTATAATAACCTGCCTACTGTATTTAGTTGAATGCTTGGGCATAGCTTGGGCATGTTTAATGCACCTACCTCATTACTTAACTACCTGTCAATATTTAGGGACGTGTACCTACCTGTGCCTAAGTACCTCCTACTTATTTATAAGCTATGCTTACGTACTGTCTATATTATATTTTTTCTTACTTTTGTTATTGTGTACATTGTACATTTTCGGTGAAAAAACGTTATAATTATTATTATTATTAAGTGCAATTTTTTTTTGTTGGTCAGTTCTACCAGGACGATAGATTTTCTATGTTTTAATGGGACTCTGATTATTTATATCCGGAAAAGAATGATAATAATATTACCACCCATCATTATGCAGAAGCATAAATTTATAACTTATATATATTTATAAAACCCAATACGGTAAAAAAGCTAGCAGGCAAACAAAAAAACAGATCAATTTTTTTTTGTCAATCCACACAGCATCGTCTAGCCCCAAGGTAAGCTGCTGTTAAACAGAGCTGTGTTTTGGGTACCTGATGACTGATATACACAATATAATACATAGATAGATATTTTTTATTAAATATAGAAAATACCCAGAACACCCGGTACAAATATTTGTAGATCGTACAAACATTTGACCCGAGGCGGGAATCGAACCCGCAACCTCCGCGTCACAGGCAGACCTGCGCCCGCTGCGCCACATCGGTCGTCAAACTAATTGTTCAAATCATGCAGATTAAGAACGATAAAGAAATGTTTAACATTTTTTAGACTTACTTGAAGAAGCCAGAACGACCTGAGTGGGCAGGCTCTGAGCGATCCAGCCAGCAGTCTGGAGGTGGGAGCTAGGTGGAGGATGCAGCCACATCTGCACTTAGATCCCACTTCAGCCATCACCATTGAAGAGTCACCAGCCCAGGTCGCAGCGGAGCACTCGCAGGCGGCAAGTTCCACCGCTTCTCCCTGTCAGAAAAAACATTGATTCGTTAGGGAATACTAAAGATAGCTCAATTGGTAGAGCAGTGCATATCAAGCGGTGGTTGCGGGTTCAAATCCCGCTTGAGGTGAAATAATTTTTGGATATTATAATCTTTAAACATTGATTCGTTGCGTGTTCGTTGCTTATCATCATCGTAAAAGTAGCTTAGCTAACTAATTCATAAGTTATGAACAGTCAGTTTGAAAATATAAAAACAGAGCATTACTGATATTCAAAAAGCACCATGAAAGTTTCTAGTTAACAATGAAATAAACTAAAAATTCTTACTAACTGTGAACCTTAATTTAAATTAATGCTTTTTTTCCTACCTATGACAAAAAAAACAGCAAAATATGTTAAAATAACTACTTTATTATTATGTTAAAATATATATAGCGATAATATTTTCAACTCACAATACTAAAAGCTAGTTCAAAATTAGAATAAATGCTTCTTATTCAGTTTACTCCTCAGGAGCTGGTTCTTCTGTTGCCTCATCTCCTTCCTTCTTTTCTTCGACTTCTTCTTTCTTTTCCTCATCTGGTTTTTCCTCGCCTGATTTTTCTTCACCTTCGACATGTTCCCCTTCCACACCCTCACCTTCCTTGATATGATCATCTTCTACTCCTTCAAATATTACCGATTTTGAAGTTCTCTGCTGTTCCTGACTAAAACGAGCTTGTGACTGCAATGCCATCTGAGAGTACGCAAGATCCTTCATAATAGACTTCTGGATCTCTAGTTTACTCGCTGCCAATTGCTTCTCTATATCCGTCATATCCGCATCTTCTTCCTCTTCGACAGCGCTTGAAGATTCGCTAGACTTTGTGGACGTGATGAACGATGGAAGACTATCTATGGCCTTTAATTCTGGCGCTGAAGATGGTGGAACAAGTTTGACGCTCGGAATGGTCTTGATACTACCAAGAGAAGATGATGATAGTGAAGCAGAACGTGAAGTTTGTTTCTCGCCTCTAACGGATATTTCCTTATCTTTCGACGGTATTGACAAAGCGGCTGATACAGCTGATTTTTTTACTGTTGGTTTAGGAACAAAGCCGAGGTCACCTTCTTCGTAAACTTTTCCGAAAGATGCAAGTGTGTCCATAGATTCAGCACGTTGGATTTCCCGATATTGAGTGACAATGTCGAGCAACCGTGAAAGCAAAGCTTGTCGATCCATTATCTCTCTACTAGGATCAGTTGTAGCCCAGTTATCCAGTTTTAAAGCTGCTTGAATAGCAAAAGCAGCCTCTTTTAAAATCTTTTTCAATTTGCCAGCTTCTTGGGCCACCTTTGATGCCTCAACAATAGATTTGTTCTGATCACTCATACGAGCGTGTAAATTTTGTTCAAGAATCCGAACATTTAGCGATAAATTGTCGTTTTCTTTAGTTAATTTTTGTATTTTGCAGTTCAAAGTGTCCAGGTCAAAGTTTCGCTTTTCGAATAAAGCTTTCTCTTTCTTTATTTCTTGGAATGCTGTAGTTAGTTGGTCTATAACTTTGAGTTGAACAACATTTTTGTTAATAGCTTTATCTCTTTCTTCTTCAGCTAATTCCATAGAAACGCGTGCGGCTTTTTCACTTTCTTTGTACGTTTCATTTCTTTCAGCCAATTTTGCTTGAGTTGCTAAAATACTATCCAACTCATTGTTGATAGCAATATTTTCTCTGATCACACGGTGCGTTGAAGCTGCAATTCGAAGTTCAGTTGCGTCTTGGAAATCTTGGGCAAGCTGCAGAAGGCGTCCTTCCATTTCTTTTTTCAACTTATCTTTGCCTATAATGAACTTCTTTTCAGCATCATAAATTATTCGTTTGTATTTCATTTCTTGATCATTAAACGCTTGCTCTTGCTTTTCGAATTTCCTCATCAAATCATCTCTTATAGCTCGAAACTCTTCAAGAGTATTTAATTTACCCGCTAACAGCTTGTTTTCAGATGTAAGCTGATCTTTCATTATAGTAAAGTTTCTTTCAAGTTCCGTGACTGTTTCTTTAAACTGAGCAGTTTCGATTTCCCTTGTTTCTTCAAGGCCTTTGACTTTTTCTTTAAGTTCATTGTTTTCTTCATTTTTCAAATTGAGTGTTTTCTTCAAGTAAGCGATTATATCCGCCCGGTCTTCATCTAATTTATCATACGCTTTCTGTAGTTCTTCGTTTCGTTGCTCATAATCATCAACGGCTGAGCGGAGGCGAGCTATTTTTCTATTACATTCAGATACTTGCAGTTCGAGAAAGGTTCTTTCAACTTCAGTAAAAGTACCGCCTTGCTTCGGTTGTGCTTCTTCATTTTTCCCTTTATCTTTCTTTGGTGCCATAATTTAAACGTGCAAAATAAAAGCAATATAAAAATATTTGGATTCCGCGTGACTGCGCGAGTATTGACAGAGTATTGACAAAACTGTTGCTTGGTGACGCATGTCATGGCTACCGTTATACACAATAAATACTATTTGCATGGTAATTGGAATTAAATGAGGTTTACAATATAACTCTACTTACCCGTACCTACTTCGTTTATTCCGAATACGAATACGCAATTATAGCAAGTACTTTTGTATATAATTTACTTAAAATTGTAATAAAAAGAGGGTGAATTTTAATATATTTATATTTATCGACTTTTGTGCGTGTTCAGTTACCTAGAGACATGTTTTTATTCAGAAATATTTGAAATTATTTGTTATTGTAAAATGATAATGATTGAATAAAGAGATTTTTAACTTTACTTTACATCTAATTTTCACTATAAACGGGATATTTACTATGATTACATTTTATATCTACCTTATCTACAGTGTAAGTTTTACCTACCTACGAAGCACAAAGTGACGTGACACAACGACAGACACTGAAATACCCACTCATAGGCTTCGAAAAGGTGTAGTGAACCTACTTTAAATAGATCGTTTTTAGCTTTAATATATTAGGAGCGCTCGTGACGTAGCTGGATAAGTTGTTCTTAACAGATCAACGAAGTTAAGTACTGTTCCGCGTAGCCATCATTTGGATGGGTAACCGCCAGTGGCAATTTGAACTGAGCGCTCACGTGCATTGGAGGGCACGTTAAGCAGTCGGTCCCGGCTTTTGCTAAGTTGTTAGGCCATGAGATGCTTTCGGGCGGCCTGAAACTCTGTCACCAGATTTGCCCACTGACTCACAGGAACTTACTTACTTACTTAGTTCTATTATAATTTAACGAACACTTTAAGAGCGTGTTGGAGTAACTACTTATCGATGCAAAGTGTGAGATAAATTTAAAACACGCCTAGTAGTAATTTGAATAGTTGAGCTATCTATAGATAGATCGTATGTAATGATATGAAACAGTTGAGCATTCAAAGACCGCTACAAATAATCTATAAATACCTAACTCAACTGTAAAAATATATGTGTTTATCCTTATAATTTGTATAATAATTAAATCTATAAAATTGGTCCGCCTTTACTCCAAACTGTTGCTGTAGGTATCCTAAATAGGGTTCATTATGTTTCAAAACAAAAACCTAACTATGTAACATAATAATAATAATAAATAATGCTGGACAATCCACACAACATCATCTAGCCCCAAGGTAAGCTGCTGTTAAACAGAGCTGTGTTATGGGTACTAGATGACTGATATATACATAATGCAATACATAGATAGATATTTTTTATTATATATAGAAAATACCCAGAACACCCGGAACAAATATTTGTAGATTGTACAAACATTTACCCGAGGCGGGAATCGAACCCGCAATCTACGCGTCGCAAGCGGACCTGCGCCCGCTGCGCCACATCGGTCGTCACATAATGACTGCAATAAATAAATGAGTACTGAATACTGAATACTGTTTCATAATTATGTATTTTGTATACCTACATCATGTAATTATGTACATTTTTAAACTATAATTTGTTCATTAACAAAGTTATTACAGACCGAATAATTTCCTTACTTCGCAATATTTAGCGCCGTAGGCAGGTGGTGGTGAGTCGCAGAAGCGGTGCCGCGACCGAGTCCTGGTGGAGCAGTGCTGGGGAGCTGGACACGCGGACCAGGGAGACCACTCGCCCCAGCCGCCAGCGCCACCCGCTGGTAATAATCAACACATACAAATGTGCCTACGTTTGCTTGATCAAAATTGATGCAGCATTTCCGGGATCATTAGCTCTCAAAACTTTTATTGAAGGCATCTTTAACTGTATGTTGTGTTGTGTATTTGAACTTAAATGTTTTATTCTAACACAGACTTGATCATCAGAATGATCATCAGGTACGGGATCCTCAGGGTCTAGCCCGCACTTCTGTTTTATTCTTAGTGATGTCTACAAACTTTAAAATAATGATTTTACTATAATAGTATTATGTTGATTACAAAAATATTTATAAAGATCGCTCATGCAAAACCTCATCACTGGTTACATCGATGTTATGTGTACCTGTCATAGCCAGAGTAGGCAAGCAGTCCATCCTGACGTCAGCGACTGCACCGGTGACCGCTTGCGAGACATACACGAAGCAGTACTCAGGGTACCGCTCACTAAACAATCGGCAGTCGAATGACGCTGTGTGCTGACCTCTGTAAACAAATGAATAGATTACACACATTTCATAAGAGTACTAAAAGGTTTACGGGTTTAAAAACTCAAATCTATGCGGAGCGCCTTTTGCGTTCGCCAAAAGTTCGTGTAACGCTGTCACGAACCGTCAGACGGTCTAACAGTTTTTTTTTATGTCAGCAATAGACAGGACAATCAAGGCGCCCACCTGATGTTAAGCACCACGTCTCACTATTACATATGCAGTGCCACGTTTTTAAGTGTTTGCGTGGCACTGCACTGCGCTTATCACCCCGAGACATTGCTACAGTGCCCTTCAAACCTAAATACGGTAGTGCTTGCACACTACTGCTTGGAGGTAGAATATCTGACTCTGCGGTGGTACCCACCAAGACGGACTCTTGCTGAAGAGTCCTACCACCAGGTTATAGTTCATTAAAAAAAATCTTTATTTATTTATTTAATTGATAATTAGAACGGCACAAAAACACCAATTACACTAATTATTAAAAACATCATACAACGTCAAATTATCAATACTACAATTAATAACGACAATAATAAAAAAATATAAAATATCAATAAAATTAAAGTTAAACATAAAATAATAGATAATAAATTAGAAAATTGATCAAAACTAAAGAAAATATTATGATTATAACTATACCTATTTTAACGAGATAAAGAACCGTTAACTATCTGCCTCACATTTTAAGCATACGAACATTAATTTTTTCCATTCGTCTGTGAAAATATCGACGTCCGGTCCGGTTTATGGTGGTACATACCTAAAACCACACAGCACTTAAACCTTCACAGTACAGAACTTCACAGTACAGAAGAAGAAGTACCTAAATATGCACAGTACAACTACACGGTACTTAAAAATAGGTATTTTTGTTATTATTCTTGGAAAGGAGTTGTTTCTCGATGCATGGAGCCGGGCCTAGGTCCTTTGTAGGGGTCTAGATATTTAGATATTCATTATAGAAACCATTTTAAGCTGTTTATTTAATTTATTTTAGCTTCTTTCACAATCCTATGTAAGTTTATCTTTGTGAAGGAGTGCAACACAATGCAAAACAACATGGCGGGTTTAACGAACAACTGGGTTATTAGGTACTGTCAAAGTCAAGATGCGTCACGATCATTGGCTAATAGCTGTCATGGCGGACCTCCAGTGTTCCCGTTTTAGGAAACTCAACACAACAAACATTTTTCATATAGAACTTTGTTTGTCTACATAAAAATAAAATTGTATTATAATGTTAGTTTTGTTTTATATTTTTTTCCAATTTCTCTATGGTGTTACTAAGACCTAGGCCACTATGAAATTGGTTCTTTAGTTATGCCCTCTTATAATAATCTGTGGCTTGCTTAAAGGTAAACGCTACTTATGATGATACAGATGGTTTTACCAGGTAGAACCATCAAATTGAAATTAAAACCATTCAGTCCTTCCCTAACCGAAAAGTTTCATGTTATCCTTGTGGTATGATTGAATAAATAGATTTTTTTACTTTACTTTACTTTAACAAGAATGTGTTAGAGCGTTGCGACTCGCTCACCGCACGCTATCGGGTAAGTTGCTACTTCCACTCTACAATACTCTGCACCGCCTTAAGACGTAAGAAACTGTACTCCTGAAGTTCCCACACCCGTTGGCATCTTGATGCGATCAATTTAAACTACCCCCACGCCTTCTGAATCGTAATGCCTTGATAATCCCACAAAACTCATAACGAAAAACCTCTAACTTCCAAGGCCTCGCAAAACTTCCTCAATACATTTAGGCGCAGTTGTGTATGATACGATACTTTTATTGTTTAGTTGTGTGACATACGACAACAATAGTTATTCTGTAGCCTAAGCTTATATAGCTCTGTTATCTTGCGTAATAAATATCGTAGCTGTCAATGCGATGGGATATGGGATTTTGGTCGTTTTCTGTACGAGGCGCTATACAAATTCATATACAACTTGATAACGTCACGATATATATATTATTTTTTTTATACACTGAAGTGGCAACCAAGCGTACGGCCCACAAGATGGTAAGCGGTTACCGCAGCCTATGGACGCTTGCAATACCAGAGGTATCACTCGCGGGTTGCCACCTTGAGGCTAAGATCGAAAGCCTCATGTGCCAGTAATTTCACCGGAAACCATACCCTTCACACCGGAACACAGCAATGCGAGCATTACTGCTTGGCGGCAGAAATAGGTATGGCGGTAGTCCTTCCCCGGACGAGCTCTATCACAATTACAAAAGTTACAATCACTGAAGCAGAAGAACCATCGCCATAAACCATACTGTAAATACATAATCAGTCAATCAACGTACGATCAAAATCACGTCAAAACGGTAAGTGTTAGACCTGAAGTTTCCTGGATGTGTTTCTATTTATGTAAAAATTTCAAAATTCAACTCCCGGAAAAGACAGTGAGTGAATAGATTTACATAAAAAAGACAGCGAACAATAATGTAATTACATTTAACGACTAATTGTTAAATTAATTATTGTTTAACAACCGCATTTTCAATACATTGCTATGTGGTGCAGTGATCTGAAACAGTGACTCATATCAGGCCTATATTGCTGTTATTGCATTGCAATCAAATTAGCATTGAGATTGAACTATTTATTTGAGGATTCAGCGGTTTTGTTTCATATAAATGTGGCTGGGTGTGTCAGGATCGTAGCAAGTGGAAATCCGTGGTCTCTGCCTAACCCAACGGGATACAGGCGTGATTTTATGTATGTATGTATGTATGGGTGTGCATTCTGATTTGACAGTATGAGTAATACTACAATCATTATTTACTTTGAGTACCGCGATTTGACTTAGGTCTGGTTCCTGGTACTCTTTCTAGCGAATTTAGACTAGATCACAGAACAGATATTAGGGGCTGGAAATCGCGGGCCGAAACGGGACGATGTTTGCACAGAACCGAACGGAGTGTAACACACAAAAGAAACCTTATACCTTTCCAGCAGTGGGTGAAGTCAGGCGTGGATAATGATAATGACATCATCCACGCCTCTAATTGTGGGCCGAACCTTAGCACAGGACCGAAAGAAGTGTAACACACAAAGAGAAGCCTATACCTTTCCAGCAGTGGGTGAAGTCAGGCGTGGATAATGATAATAACATCATCCATCCTTTAATCGCGGGCCGACCCTTGATGATCTTGAGAAGAGCCGTTAGAATCGTCGACGATCCCAATATCTCAACCAAGTTAGAGCTTCTGAGCTTTCACCGAGACATCGGATCGCTCAGTGTTTTCTACCGACTGTATAGTGGGTAATGCTCTGAGGAACTTTTCAACCTCATAACCGCATCGAGGTTCTACCATCGTACCTCACAATATGAACGGCTCCAAAAAATATATGAAAAAGGTCTTACAAGGCAGGCAACGCTTCAGCAGTACCTCTGGTGTTGCTGAGGTCAATAGGCGACGGTAACTGCTTATCATCAGGCAGGCCGTCAGCCTGTTTATCTCAAAATGTGGCTAGCACACGATTGAAAAGAGTGTCACGTGTATGTGAAACTCTTTTTATATCTAGAAGTGAGTGAAGTCTGGCGTAGATGATGATGACAAAGTATGACTCGGCTAAAACATCACACTTCACGCGCTCTCCAACAATATCCACCAAGAACATCAAAGGTAACGACAGGAATTACGTTGATAATAGACTGAACGGCTCGACTAAGGGTCATATGGGCCATTTACAGTACAAATCCGCCGATGTTTTCACTGTCCCTTTTCCCTGAGATTATCATAATGAGCTATAAGTTTTTATAGTAACTATGGCCTAACAGTAGGCAGGCGGTAGCGAGATGTTGTTATTGTCATATTGATGTCACATCGAGGAAATAGGAGATAGTTTCGACATCTGCAAATGTTAACGTCGATACGGGCAGCTGTCAATTTGTATAGATTTTTTGCTGCATAAAATGAGCTAAAATAGCCCATCATACAAATTAATAGCTAAACGATATGCTAACGTTTACGATTGTCAAAAGTATTTTGACGACCAATGTGGCGCGGTGGGCGAAGGTCCGCCTGCGACGCAGAGGTTGCGGGTTCGATTCCCGCCTTGGGACAAATGTTTGTAGGATCTGCAAATATTTGTTCCGGGTGTTCTGGGTGTTTTCTATGTATAATAAAAAATATCTATCTATGTATTGTATTGTATTAAATATATATCAGTCATCTAGTACCCATAATACAGCTCTGTTTAACAGCAGCTTACCTTGGGGCTAGATGATGCTGTGTTAATTGTCCAGCATTATTTATTATTTATTATTTATTTATTTATTTTTCCCATTTTTCCCGATACGACCTCTGTTTTATTCCCTAGAAGAATGTATTTTATAAGTATCATAATTTTATGGTTAAAAGGATAAAAAGTGAGTGCGTGAGTGTTTTGAATTGTTTAAAAATGTTGAGTTTTATGGAGCTTTATGACAAAACGGGATCATTGAAAAAAATCTAGGAACCCAGTCGAGTTGGTTTCCAGATTCTTCTAGACTGAAACGCGTGGAACTGGCGTAAATTCACCTAGTTTCAAGGGTTCTATCTCACTAGGACACAATGTACTGATGTCTGTTTGATTGCGTAACCAATTAAGTGACGACGACCAAATCACACGCTGGGTGGTGACATCATGGTGTCCTAGTAAATGCCTAGTAAGGATGTTTTAAAGTGATCCTAATTATTATATTGATCAAAATAATTTAAACTTATTATGTAAATAAATAAATAATGCTGGACAATCCACACAGCAACATCTAGCCCCAAGCTAAGCAGAGCTTGTGTTATGGGTATTAAATAACTGAAATACTTAATACAATAAAACACAATGTTACATAAGACCTGTGACATGTATTACCCTCATAATTATGATGCAATAAATGATACTGAATACTGAATACCCAGAACACCCGGAACAAATATTTGCAGATCGTACAAACATTTTTTACAAGGCGCGCGTAGGCAGACCTTCGCCCGCCGCACCACATCGGTCTTCAAAATTGGTCGTAAGGTTCTGAAGTAAAACCCACCTCCGCACCCTCCTCTCAGCGACATACCGCAGCCGGTCGTTGTCCCTCCCAAACACCCTGACTCTATCAGCTCCCTCCAGCACACACTCTGGGTACTGGAACAGCACCTTGACCCCGTCTCCGCAGGGGAAGACTGACCCTCCGTGCACGTTCAGGACGAACTGTTCCGACCAGTCAGCCTGAAACAAAGTACAATTATTATTATTATCAAAAAAGGTTTCACAAATTATTATAGTTACCTAATATATAGGTTTTACAGGGATGTGGTGTATAAGTAAGTAAGTATGTTCGTATGAGTTAGTGGCCAACTCTGGTGACAGAGTTTTTAGGCCGCCCGAAGGCCTTTGTGGCCTAACAACTTTATAAAAGCCGGGACCGACTGCTTAACGTGCCCTCCGAAGAACGGGAGCGCTCAGCTGATATTGCCACTGGCGGTCACCAGACGGTGACTACGCTGAACATGCTTAACTTCGTTGATCTGTTAGGAACATCTGAGCCAGCTACGTCACAAGCTCTTTATGTGATGTAGTCCGATGTGGTGTCGAATAACGCCAGTATGATTTTTAAAAGTTTTTTTTTATACAAGCAATCACTCTTATGTGATTTTCTAGCAATACCTTACAAAAATAGGCTCAAAATCTAATCTCTATCATAAAGCTTATATTTTTTAGTGTGATCTAACAAGTTTTGATAAAACTTTAGCAAATAATATCTCTCAAACACCCTTTTGAGCTCACATGACGAGGTACTAAAAGCGAGCCATTTCGAATCTCTTCAGTTATTGCTATGAAATATAGTCGACAACATCAGGCCGTTAAACTCACAGCGCAATAATACCACATTATATTATCTCGTAAGCTTTTATGTAGATTGTCCTCTCTGATATTGCTAAATCATGTTTTAAAAGTAAGTTGGTATGCGTCTAGTCAGTATTAAACAGAGGGTGACCGCGCTTGAAAACTTTTGTCATGACCACAACTTTAAAAAAAGGCAAGAGCGAAGCAAAGTTTTTTTTTTATGTCAGCAAGACAATCAAGGCGCCCACCTGACGTTGTGGGCCGTACGCTTGGTTGCTACTTCAGTTGTATAAAAAAAACTGCTTTACTAAAATTAACCTAAACTAAGCCACAGAAAACGAGTTGTGTTGTTTTCAAGAAAAAACACGTAACACAAATATTTGTTCCACATAAAAACATAAAACCACACACTTTACCTTTATATCCACTTATACTAAATTCCTACGAACCTTTAAGTAGTTCCATAAATCTAAATAAACAGCGGTACCTTTCTTCGCGGGACTTTGTGAAAATTAAACACAATTCCTATAAACGTACAGTCGACCGCAATGGTTAAGGTTCGGCCAGCGCATTTCAGCTATTGAGAAATTAGCCGTTTGGATGCGCAATGAAGCCTTTTCTAACGAGACTTGCTGGCATAACTATATTTATTTATTTATTTATTTAATAAAGGGTATCCAACATAGAAAAAACATAAAAATACAGTAAATAAAAAACAAAGGACTTAAATCTAAGTGTTCCCCTAATTAAAGGATACCGCAGCATGCATAAAAATTAGTAAACTTAACCAAGCTAAAAATAATCAGTTACTGAAAAACAGACACTTTTTTACATTTTTTACATTACCTGGTGGTAGGACTCTTCAGCAAGAGCTCGTCTTGGTGGGTACCACCGCAATGTCAGATATTCTACCTCCAAGCAGTAGTGTGAAAGCATTACTGTGTTTAGGTTTAAAGGGCACTGTAGCAAGTGAAATTACTGGGCGAAAGAAACTTAACAACAATGTCTCGGGGTGATAAGCGCAGTGCAGTGCCACGCAAACACTTGAAAACTTTAAGGTTTGGGTGGCACTGCATCTGTAATTGTCAGAACATCAGGTGGGTGCCTTGATTGTCTTGTCACTTGCTGACATAAAAAAAACTTGGGGGCGAATCCGTGCTTAATTGTCTACTTAACTAGTGGTTGGCATTCAGTTCTTCTTCTTTTAATTATGACTTCCAAGCGTCCCTAAGCTGCGGTAACCGCTTACCATCTTGAGGGCCGTACGCTTGGTTGCCACTTCAGTTGTATAAAAAAAAAAGCTATTTTATCTTGTGGATGACTGTACATGGCGGATAAAATATGGTGCTAGCCGGGAAGTAAACCTGGGCACTTGTAAATATTTATTGAAGTTTATTCAGAGCCCCTCTATGTTTATGAATCTTTTAATAAATAAGTGAAAGAAACAATTTAATTTTCTTTCCCCTGAGAATATTTTAGGGGTTGAGGAAAATGTTTAAGTTGATATTAATATTATATCAAAGACACGAATAAGTAAAGTCACAAATAGATGTAAAAGCTTTTTCCACTCAAGCTTTTAATAGTTGAATGTTCTGATTACCATAGCTTATAGGTAAGTTACTTTTGAAGGTGTCGTCTAAAGTGTATTCCAGATTTTTTTATATGCAACTTAGTAAGTACTAGAACAACTAAATCAGATTTTTTTTTATATCAGCAAATTTAGTAGAGGTTTTTGTGATAGATAGAGCTCGTCCGGGGAAGGAAGGCTTAACGTGCCCTCCGAAGCACGCTCAGTTGAAATTTCCACTGGCGGTCACCCATCCAAATGATGACTACGCGGAACAGTGTTTAACTTCGTTGATCTGTTAAGAACAACTTAGCTAGCTACGTCACGAGCGCTTCAAACTCTACAAAAAACTCTAAAAAAAAACTCTACTGCAAAGTATGCAAAGTATGTTTAAGAGTAGCAGAGTTCTTTGTGATAGAGCTCGTCCAGGGAAGGACTACCACCATACCTTTTTCTGCCGCCAAGCAGTAATGCTCGCATTACTGTGTTCCGGTTCAATGGGTATGGTTTCCGGTGAAATTACAGGCACATGAGACTTTAGATCTATGTCTCAGGTGGCAACGCGCAAGTGATATCTCTGATGTTGCAAGCGTACATAGGCTACGGTAACCGCTAACCATCAAGTGGGCCGTACGCTTGCTTGCCATTTAGGTGGTATAAAAAACAAAAAAAAATGGCAAGACGGCCCCAGCCCAAAAAGTTGAGTTTCTAAATTCTACGTGACACTGCACTGCGCTAGTCACCCCAATCTTTCACGTCCAGTAATTTCACTTGCTACAGTGCCCTTCAAACCTAAACACAGTGCAGCTTGCACGTTACTGCTTGGAGGCAGAATATCTAGCACTACGGTGGTGTCATACTACCAAGTACTTTGTGCATTTTGTTATATTAAGTTGGAAGTTTTTGCTATCACAAGTCTTGCCTTCTAACAGTACAGAGCTTTCAAAAGCAAGTCTCACGCGAGCCCTTGCACTTGTCCATTTTTATTAAGTAGGTATCATTATTTTATTTAGAGTCTTTGCTGTGATGGTTTAGTGGACCCCGTCTTCCGATCGTGTTTCTGGCATTCACCAATAGATTTTTCTATTAGAAAAAAGTATGCGCGCAAAAATGCTATCATACGGTAAGGAAAACATCGTAAGTAAACTGGAGTGTCCAAGAACTAAACGAAAAACATGTGTCATTTACCACAGTCCGCATCGGCTCCGCGTGGATTAAGATCCAATCATTCTCGTACAAGAGTAATCTGTAGGTGGCCCAATGGAACATTAGAAGGCTGTCTTGATGACACGTGCGAAGCCTGGTCGTTAAAGCTTTAGAAGGCTTCAGAAGGCTTGAGAAATAAATTTTATAAAATTGTTTATTGATAAATGTTTCTACACAATCTGTAAATAAATAATAAATAAATAAATAATGCTGGACAATCCACACAGCATCATCTAGCCCCAAGGTAAGCTGCTGTTAAACAGAGCTGTATTATGGGTACTAGATGACTGATATATATTTAATACAATACAATACATAGATAGATATTTTTTATTATATATAGAAAATACCCAGAACACCCGAAACAAATATTTGTAGATCGTACAAACATTTGTTCCGAAGCGGGAATCGAACCCGCAACCTCTGCGTCGCAGGCGGACCTGCGCCCGCTGCGCCACATCGGAATATTTAAATTAAGAAGACGAATTTTTAATTTTTATAATTATATTGACATTTAATTTAGGACAATTGTGTAACCATAATATTCTAACGTTTTAATTAGTTTAGGAATAAATATTTGCATGCCAAAAACTGTTGTAGGACATAAATGGACTATAAAGTATTGATTGTTTCAAATAAATGTTCTAGCAAATAAATAATATTTCATTTCATTTCATTTTCATTTCAAGGCTGGCATGATGATTACCTTTATAAAAGAAGTCGCTAGGTCCTGGGGGCCGGCAGCGGCAGCTGGTCTCAAGGTCAACGCGTAGTCTCCAGCTTGGCCGAACAGCTCACAGCGCAGGGTCATCGTCCTGCGGCCAGGGAACCCGTGCATCTAAAATAAGAACTAATTAAACCTTCACGCCTAAGAAATACCACGAAGAAAATGTTCCACTGAGTGCATAGCACGAAAAACTCATTTGACAATCGTAAACGTAAACGTGTCTATTTTTGAAAAGTTATTTTTGAAAAGTGGATGATGCAGGGATTGCGAAAGCTTTGGAACTCGCAGCGTCATTACAATTAAATTTCAATTTCATTTATCAACATCACGCCTCGCCTGTGCTAGCGTAAGTTGGCTTAAGGTTGAATAAATTTGATTTGCCCATAGCACAAAACGAAACCAAACCTATCATTATGGTAAATTTTGTAACAGTGCTGTTTTGTTGCTAATTTATAAATGGTTTTAATATAGTTCTAAAAAAAAATGGTCATAATGTAAAATAGATAAAATTATCCAACGCACTTCTAGTTATTCATATTATTTAATATTTTTCAGGTATAAAGAACTTGAACTTGAAGACTTTGGCTTCAGCGCTCGACGGAGCAACATGTCTGCCGGAGAACAAGTCGATGATCCTGATGATGTCCCTAAAGGGATGTAACACTAGTCGATATTTTTCTTTTGAGGGTAACTGTCTTAACTGTTTGACCTCATTAGTTAAAAGTTTAAGCGGAATAGTACTAGAAATTTTTCGTCTGTTTCTTATTAGGTATAAAGAAGTCAAAGTTTTATAGCCACCGCGATACAACGACTTTTTTACACATTGCGAATCCAATTTACGAAACAAAATAATACTTGGCCTCGTTTGAGAACCGTAACTCAAAAGCGATTAATAACACGAGCGCGTCCCCAGTTTCTTTATTATGAGCATAAATCTGAAATCTCATTTACCTGAATAAACGAATGGAATGTATGCAAAGCTATTTCCCCCGCCATGACTTACGGCTAGACTATTAGTGCTGGTAAAATATTAACTCATTACTCTGTGGATGTTTGCGGAGGCGAAACCTAATATTGTTTTCAAGGATCACTTTACTTAAGCCCGAAAACAATACCATCTTAAGTATTTTGTCAGTTGATTTGTGTGTTTTGGCAGATTGGGACTACAGATCCTAAGATTAAGAGCCGCGAGATGGAGAATATGATATAAGATGATCTGATGAACGCCTGATTATTAGCTTTTAAGTCAAAAAAAAGTCTACAAGCCTAAAAATGCTATAAGTTTGTATGAGTCAATGGCCAACCCGGGCGAGCTAAAAAAGCTGTGACTACCACAATTATTTATAGTCAGAATCGCTTCAAAAAACTGCATTATTAGGCGAAATATACAGCATACATCCTTACCTGTTCTGAATAAAGCACGTGAGCGTGTGAGCTGGTGTTCTTCCCATCACACAAGACTGCGCCTCCACTAGAATGTCCACAATACAGCAACTCCAGCCAGAAGTCTGCACTGGACTCTACCGGCGAACATACCACTCTAGGGAACTCCAGGATCGCTGTCACTTGACGTTCTGGATATGTCTGTATTTGTTCTGGAGTCACGTCTAGATTGGCTGATGGCCAAAGAACGTCAAATTTCCAGGACTTGACGATGCTGTCACCTGTCTCCATTAAACTACCTTCGTCTACATCACGTTTCATTCTTTGTGAAGTTTTAACTTGCCGTTTTTCGATTTGTTTAATATTATCTTTACCATTCACTTTATACTTTCCTATTTTTAGCGTATAGCTTTGTTTTACTTCTCGTTTCACTTTTGAGACATTACTTTTATTAACTTCATCACTGACGCTTTTCACTTTACTAGATTCACTTGCATCTATATCACGTTTCACTTTATCGTCACTTCCAACATCGCGCTTATCAAATTCACTTTTCTCTTCGAAAGTGTCTGTCGTGTTGTCGTAATCAGGTAGAAAGCTGTCTTTATCGGCGATGAGTTCAATGTAGTAGACTCCCCCTCTGGAGAAGTAGCCGCAAGGGAGAGTGACCCTGCTCTCAGCGTCAAGGGCTAGGGGGAGGGTTGCGAGGAGTATCCTGCCTTCGTCGTCTTCTCTGGCGAGACGGACCCGCAATCCTGGGCCGACGGCGCCGTGGACCTACAACATACAGTATACTTTGTAAAACACAATACATTTATGAATAAGTAGGTACCAAGTTCTTATGTGCCAGTGGCACTCTGGTGATGGAGGGTCTCCGTCATGGCCTAACAATTTTAAAAAAGCTCGAACATACTTATTGTGTTAAGCCGGCAGATCAGCCCGTTCTAAAATGTGTCAGGCAATAACTTCAATTCATCGTGATCAGCCAAACTGCCACGTTGGCACTTTTGTTAGGCAGCATATTAGATATGTGACTGCAAGTACATACTGTTAAGGTGTGCCTTTGCTTGTCATAGCTAAGTGGTATCCTTGGTGTTCAATTTCCTTCTCATTGTCAAACACAATCCGAGCATAGCGGGAATCGTGCTTAACGGAACTATCAGTCTAAAGCTGCCACTTTTAAGACTCTAGCCTATAATACTCGAGTAAAAGTACTCGGACAATGTCTTTGAGATTTGTAGCTTTAGAATATTGTGGTTTTTCCACATTGTTTTCCTTCACAATTTCAATAAGTCTCCATAACAGTTAGGTCAGTATAAGTATAGTAGTTTCTGATAAAAATTGTTGCCCTTTATAAGGATCTAGTGCTAAGCGTTACAAACCTGGATGTGTACATCTCCCCCCAAAGCCACTAGAGTGGTAGGTATTTCCACCCATACTTGGTTGAGGTCGGTTCGCTCGTCGTTTGTGTAGGGGTTTACAAAGTTGGCGCCGCCTGTGAACAAAAATATATAAGTATTAAAACTTTATTAATGCTCTGTATATTATAGGATAAATAAAAGCCTCAGATTCATAGTCCTGAATATAAATAAATATTAACGGACATTTTTACACAACGACATTTAGCTCCATTCTAAACAAAGCTTTAAGGAAAACCAACCAGATAATTAGAATACTTCCAATTATCGCGGAAGTATTCTCTAAATAGTTATTTTTTACTTTTATTCAATGCTTTTCAACACAATAGAACAGTAAACAACAACTCTGGTAACAGAGTTTCTAGGCCGCTCGAAGGCCTCTGTCATGGCTTAGCAACTTTGAAAAAATCGGGACCGACTGCTTAACGTGCCCTCCGAAGCACGAGAGCGCTCAGTTGAAATTGCTACTGGCGGTCACCCATCCAAGAAAATACTTACTGCCTGCAAATACAGCATTGACATTTCAGTTTACAGTTTGTTTTTAAAAATAAGTTATCATGGCTACTGTATTATTATAGTTGGATTTGACCAAAGCCGTATAAGCCTCCTCAGAATAAGACTTACTTATTTGGTAACGAATTGACATTTGATTTGAATTTGAAATTATCTTACCTGCATGCCTGAATGAATTTAATGTTGAATATTTTAAGTGTTTTTTTTTTTAAAACTAAACTTCATTGTTTGTACGCTAGCTGGTAGGAACTAGAGATATTTTTTTACAGTAATGACAATCATCTACCACCTGTACTTTTTTACCTAGTTTCACAAACAATATATATATTTTCATTTCATTTCTTATTCCCAGAATAGTTACACCTGAAGTTGGTCGAATCCACACTTAGCCGAATCACGTTTTCTGTGTATACTCGTTATAGACACATTTCAAATCTTTAAATATAATATAAATAAAAAATAAATATAAATATAAATAATGCTGGACAACCCACACAGCATCATCTAGCCCCAAGGTAAGCTGCTGTTAAACAGAGCTGTATTATGGGTACTAGATGACTGATATATATTTAATACAATACAATACATAATTAAATATTTTTTATTACATATAGAAAATACCCAGAACATCCGGAACAAATATTTGTAGATCGTACAAACATTTGTCTCGAGGCGGGAATCGAACACGCAACCTCTGCGTCGCAGGCGGACCTGCGCCCGCTGCGCTACATCGGTCGTCGAACTACTAAATCTATATTCTCACACAACGGACACTGTTATGTTTTGCATAATTCATATTCGACCCATATCATCGGTTACATTGACACGGAGGTAGATGTAAGATCAAAGGCACTCAATCAAAAGACCTCTGGGGGACACCACTGAAGTAACCAAATACATTAATATGTCGTATTAATTGATTAACTGGTAACTATGGTGATAGGAGAAAAGTTATTTCTGAATACCTGTTAGTAATCATATTATTCAGTCATGTGTTGATTAAATACTAGTTTTATATCAAGATTATATAATATAACTAGCGGGGTGCAGGAAAGAAGCCTCCTCGCGGCGCATCCCGGAAGCAGCTAGGACACGGTAACGCAGTGTCCTAGGCTGGCAAACTCTTTCACTACAATTGTTCTTTCATCGACGGCAAATACAACAGCCACCAATGTGGTAGGCTCTCCTAGTGGCCACAACATCAGGCAAAACTCACATTACAATAAAGTGTTTTCTATCTATCTATCTATCTCTAGTCCTGCTTTACTAATTCTTTCTACCAACCTTACACTATCTGGAAATGTATTAACAGATTGCGAGCACAAGTGGGTAGATGCTAAGACAATCTAGGCAAGTGGGGAATGCTAGACCAGTCTCGTGTACAGTGTGACTGCGGTGCGCCCTCCCAAACTATGCCCCACTTCTTGAATTGCCACTTGCCCATTTACCTGCACTAGAGCCGACCTAAACATCGCTTCAGATGCCGCTGTAGCAGTTGCTACTTACTGGTCTAATCGGATCTGACCCACTATCTCCATAATGAAAGAACCTTGACTAGAAAGAAGAAGCAGAACAAGATCAAGATTAGCAACCCGCCTCAGCTTGAGAGTGTTTAAACTATGCATAATAAATATTTCTCTTAAATTACTCTATCTATTGATATAAACCGCATCAAGATCCGTTGCGTAGTTTAAAAGATACATATCATTACAGGAGAGGACAGACGACGGCGCCACCGGCGGGAAGCGAATTGGGTTAATATCATGTAATAGATAAAAAACACAGAGCACCGGTGGTCTAGTGGTAGTGACCCCACCTTCCGATCCTGAGGTCGTGGGTTCAAACCCGGTTGTGCACCAATGGATTTTTCTGTTCGAAAAATTTATGTGCGCAATGCCAGTGCTCTCATACGGTGAAGGAAAACATCGAGAGGAAACCGGCATGTCCAAGAACTAAAAATTCGAAAGACATGTGCCATCCACCAATCCGCATTGGGTCCGCGTGGTGGATTAAGACCCAATCACTCTCGCCTGAGAGTAGGCCAGTGTCCCAGCAGTGGGAACATTAGAAGGCTGTCATGATGATGAATAGATAAAAAGAAAACAGTTTTAAAAGCTTATGCACAATAACACCTTGTTAATAAATGCAAGCTGCCAGAATTTCAGCAATATCAGAAAAAAAAACATTATAATGATGGTTCTTGAACGTGCTTTGTCGAAGATTCTTTCAGAAAACGCAATATCGTGTTTATTTTAATAGGTAGGTAAGGATTTAGTCTTACAATCTTTCAAAACCCGTGGGCTTGATGGATTTCGTAATAAATAAATAAATAATGCTGGACAATCTACACAGCATCATCTAGCCCAAAGTAAGCTGCTGTTAAACAGAGTTGTATATGGGTACTAGATGACTGATATATATTTAATACAATACAATACATAGATAGATATTTTTTATTATACATAGAAAACACCCAGAACACCCGGAACAAATATTTGCAGATCCTACAAACATTTGTCCCAAGACGGGAATCGAACCCGCAACCTCTGCGTCGCAGGCGGACCTTCGCCCACCGCGCCACATTGGTCGTCGAATAATTCTACGATTCCGGTCCACTGCTAATATATCTTAATATTTTTTTTCTACTACAAAATACGAGAATTAAGAGGATTGCTTAACGGCACAAATAGGTAAGGTTGTTAAAAATATTGTTTTTTTTTTAAACAACTTTATAAGTCACAAAACAAAATAATGTAAATAAACTACCGATATTAGGTTGTCAGCCACAGATTATTATAAAAGATACAGCTGACTGGTTACAAAACTTTTAAATGGAAAACGCAAGTAACCGAAACAAACCACCGTAATCTATTTTAATATTCATGCGTTTTATATTTAGAGAGATAGAGTTAAGAATACAATAATATTTCTATTATAAGCAAACTCAAATTGAAATGTTTTCATGAATAACAATTAGGGCCGAAAGCTTCGAAGTTACGAGCTTTTAAATTATTTGACTTGCAAAAGTTTTGTTGGGTTTTGAAACTAAAATGGCGGTAACATAAAGCGGAAAAGTAAAGTTTTGGTTTTTAAAAAACCGTGTCCGTCAATAACGGATTTAATTATAGCAAGTATAGGTACACGTCGAATTACACGGTTGCTAAAGAGAGCTGGAAACGCTTTCAAATAAATTATTGTAACCAGATTTCTCAGAATAAGCACACCCCGGACATCTCACTAAAATGTATGAAACAAAAGTTTCGTAATCACCACATGCATAGTTTGTGTACGTAAACGGTGCCGTTCTATGTGTGAGTGTCAAGGTTGGCCTTGCTAGCGAGAGGTCACGCTTTTGCGCGCTCTTTCAGTGCCGGCGATATGTTCGTGGGGTACCGGCAAACTTGCGACTGGGGTGGGGTAAGTAAAACCGGTGGGAGGTAGGGAGTGGTCATTCTGTACGTAGTACTAATAACTGTTCTGCGGAATAAGTAAGTTGAAGTGGCAGTGGGCAGGCCATATAGCTCGCAGAACCGATAACCGCTGGGGAATATAGGTTCTCGAATGGCGACCACGAACTGGAAAATGAAGTTTAGTTCGGCCGGGCATCGAGTGTGGACTCGATGGATTGATGACATTAAAACGGTCGCAGGAAGTCGGTGGATGGCGAAGGCTCAAAATCGGTCGTCATGGCGCTTTTCGGGGGAGGCCTATATGATGATAATGAACCAGATTTCTAATGTTCTACTTCCGTTGTATTAATATAATTCTTATTTTTTTTTTATTGTAAATACACATACACACTAGCCAGTTCTCTGAACAGTAGACCTCACAAGCACAATCTTGTAAAGTGAGCTTTAAAAGTGAGCAATTTACTGCATTTTGAGGAGCTACTCCGCTAAACTATAAGTAAATACCTTTCAAATAAAATAAAAACCATCGAAATTGAATCTTATGAGGCGGAGATATCCAGTAGCCCCAGCTTGTCCCTTTTATGCTTCCTATTAAAAATCCCCGAAAACAATCAAATTCTATAAAGCATGATAAAATTTCATCCAGGTTGGTTGAAAAATGCGACCTGTAGACGAGAACAGACTGACTGACGTACAAAAGCATTTTTGACCAATTTCGCAACTGAGACGCTTCGCTCGTTTCGCTCGCTCGGTCAATATAAGTGCCACAGCGAAGCGCATTCCAATTTCAACTTTATTTCAACCAGGTTACATTTGAAATAAAAATTGCCAAGCGTCAGTATGATAATCTAAGCTAATGTATCTAACTAGGCACTGTCTTTCTCGATTTGATCTACGTTGAAAAGCATTTCAAAATTTCATAAGTTTACTTAAGTGGCATTCATGGTGGGTAAAGCCTACAAAAACCCGCGCCTTTGTTCGCGTAACGATGTTCATATATTATGTAATTACATGCAAATGTGGCGTCACGCGAAAGCGTGCAAACGCCGCTTTTTCACAGCCACAGCTTTTACGAAATAGCTGGTTTTTACTATTACGTAATTTTAAATAATATTTCTTATGTACAGTTTTAACGCAGAACATTTACTTGCGGGATTCTATTGATTTCTTTTATACATTTATTTTTGCTTACATTTTCGGTAGATCCTGGATCATTGGCCTCAATGCAATCAATGGTTAGAATTGACAAAGACCCAAAAATTATCAATTAAATCAAAATGATTTTATTTTGGAACAAAAACATAGATTAAATAAATAACAACACAAAAAGAAAACTCATTTTCAACAACAAATTTTATAGATAAATAAATAAATAAATAAATAAATAATGCTGGACAATCCACACAAGCATCATCTAGCCCCAAGGTAAGCTGCTGTTAAACAAAGCTGTATTATGGGTACTAGATGACTGATATATATTTAATACAATACAATACATAGATAGATATTTTTTTATTATATATAGAAAATACCCAGAACACCCGGAACAAATATTTGTAGATCGTACAAACATTTGTTCCGAGGCGGGAATCGAACCCGCAACCTCTGCGTCGCAGGCGGACCTGCGCCCGCTGCGCCACATCGGTCGTCAAAGTTAAAATTAAATTTTACAAACTATTTAATGTCTTTTTATATTAAAGAATTTCTGTATTACAGTCCTGATAAATAGTTACTGAACTATCCACGGACGAAATATCAAGACCAGGCAGTTGTTTTTTAGTGCATGGATTAATCCAGCTTTTTAATGTTAGTCCTGTACCTGAATTATATTTGAAAGAGCCCTAATTAAAGTCCTTTGTAGCGCGGCTAATGAAGCGGAGAGCTGCACCAGTGGATTGGAATGATGGAGTTCAGAATTTATTACGTTTTTCTATAAATTGGGTTAAAACATCGATTTTAGGTAAGCTTAAATTATACACAACTCAAATGATCATTAGTTAGTACGATGAATGAGGATACGATAATCTAAACAAAACACTCGCGTCTATTTTTTTTTATTTTTTTTTATTTTATTTGGTACTAATAAGTTACAAAAACTTACCATCTTCTTTTTTTTTTATGGCCTCTGTGGCTAGTTTGCCACAATTTTGCCAGTGTCAAGTGTATTAGTTTGATTGTCGCTTAGCAACGTAAACAAACGAAATTTGGAAAGAAACGATGACTTTTCTTTCAAAATTCTCTTGGAAAGTCTTTGACTAAATTACCAACCAACATCACCCCTCCATTTCAATTACTTACACTTGTGCTAAGTAAACAAGTTAAATTGGATAAACTGCCACCAAATTTACGCAATAAAACTTAAAATAACACGAGAAAAATAATTAAAATGGGAAGACCCATGTCCTGTCTCAGCAAAAGCTGCACCGCGTACGCAGGAGGTAGCGGAGCAGCACTGGTATTCTGACAGAACCTTGTGAGATGACGGCACAAGAATAAAATTAGAAAAAATACTTTTAAATTCAACTTAAATAATAAACAATACTAATAGGAAATACTTTTAAAAAATGTTTTGCATGACTAAACTAACTAAGTGCATAGGTACCTAAAAAATAAAATAAAAAAATAAAACATTTAACACAAAATATGCTATTTCCTAAAATTACCTACAAAAAGAAAACTTATGATTATACAAACAATTTTGATTATCAACTAGTACTAAAACATAACATTGCTTACTTTTCCATTTCAATTGCCTTGTATTCCTTCTATTCCACTAAGCTTTATTTAAGTTCGGTTCCATTGGCGAGATGGGTAGACGACATAGTCAAAGTCGCTGGCCGTAAGTGGATGCGATTATCGCGCAGGATCGCGGTAGATGGCACAATCTAAGGGAGGCTATACCCAGCAGTGGGTGAAGTCATACTATGATGATGATGATAAGTTTGTTCCAAGTCCAGATATAACCGGTACTTGACTACACATTAAAACATCTAACAGCAACAATGAACGAGAAGCGTTAATGTACGCCGGAAAACGTCCATTTAGCCCAAAGGGTGGCTTTTAGGGTGCCAACACAAACACATGGGGTGGAAAATATTTGCTTATTGCTTGTTTAGATGAAGATCGCTAATAGCCTGGATATATAATGCGTAGGGTCATGTGCGAGGCCCAACATAACATTACATAAATAAACAGTTGTAATATATTTACCATAATCTTACAACTACTACTATTTAAGAGTAGTAGAGTTCTCTGTGATAGAGCTCGTCCGGGGAAGGACTACCACCATACCTATTTCTGCCGCCAAGCAGTAATGCTCGCATTGCTGTGTTCCGGTGTGAATGGTATGGTTTCCGGTGAAATTACTGGCACATGAGGCTTTCGATCTTAGCCTCAAGGTGGCAACCCGCGAGTGATACCTCTGGTATTGCAAGCGTATAGGCTGCGGTAACCGCTTACCATCTTGTGGTCCGTACGCTTGGTTGCCACTTTAGTTGTATAAAAAAAAAACTACACTGACAAGACTATGTATCACACTTTTAAAATTGCAATAACTTTGTAAGTACACAAGATACACTTTTGAAATAAAAAAGACTCTAAAAAGAGTTAATTTTTACATAAGAAAACTTCATAGTCGATAACCTTGAATGTGCTGGGATCATGACTTTTGGAACTAGGCATCAGTATGCGTCGTACTACAAGAATGGTGGATGTAACGTTACGAACGATCCAGAAGGTGAAGCCAAGGTACGAAAGGCTGAAAACCATCTGTGGAGACCTTGTAACAGCCGACCCAGGTCAACAAGTGCCCGAGAAGACCGCTATATTGTTTCCACTGCACTGTGTTGAGAATTCGGCTATTTTTATTGTTTTAACTTTTTTAATATATTAAAAAGTTACTGATTTTAGTTTACAATAGTTTCAAAAAAAACTGATTAAATTTGCTATGAAATGTTTTTTATTTTTTTAACTTCTATTCCTATAGTTTAGGAAAAAATAACAATATAAAAGTGTATTATTGTAGTATTTAGTTTTGCTGGCCAGTGTATTATAAATACGGATTTTGGATGGTCACGCAAAAACGTATGAACGGATCTAGATGAATATTTGACATAGACATACATTATAGTCTGAAATAGTACATAGGCTACCTTATATCTAGGTTTATGTTTAATTTAGTATACAAATAAGTTTAAAATGCTTCTACTACATAAGTAAGTTTGTATATGAGTCAGTGGCCCTTCTCCTGAAAAGTCGTGTTTTGTAAGTTACCCCAATCGAACCTGCAACAAACATACGTTTTCCAAAATGAATACGGAACGCTCAAAAGAACAAGTGACGTAGAATTTCATGCGTGAAATACAGTAACCCTTTCGTCTTTGTCGTTCAGAAGCACAACAGAAATTGATTGCTCAACTTCTGTGCGAAAAGATGAAAAGTTGTATTCATCAAAGGGGAAATCCAGAGGGAAATTTCGTGATTCTGTGAGTACAATAGTACCTACGTAACTCGCGATGAGAATCCAATAAATTACGCGACCAAAACGATTACGAAGTTAGGGCGACGAAGTGCTACTTAGTGAATGTCAAAAACGATGTGAATCTCTGTGATTTCAATTACCCTTTACTGAAAAGTACTTTGTAGGAAAAGTACTCTTTCGGTTCGTGTTTTGTGAAATTCTCGTGATTTCAATTACTGAAAAGTAAGTAAGTACAAATAGTACTTACTTACTTAGATTCGTGTTTTATACTAGCTTTTATACAATTGTTTTATACTAGCGACCAGCCCCAGCTTTGTTTAAACTGATATGGTATGTGTTCAGTTTTGACGCCATTTGTCGATCGATTTTGTATGTCGCGATCAACAATGAACTGTCACCTGTCAGCGGTTTGTACCAGTCAGCTGGATCGTGTGAATGAACTGGGCTTAATGACCAGCGACAGCTGATTGGCTTAACTAAATACTAGTACATTTATTCAAATTTCGAAATATCGTTCAGTCAGCAGTTAGTTTGACCTCTAAATTCGACACATTCGTATAACGGCTCCAAGTGCGTTCACTGCTATAAATTTTTCTCGTAATTTTCGTACCTATCGTATTGTATCGTTTTAATTTATCGTAATTTAGTAATTTACTGTGCAAGCAGTTTTCGTTGAGTGCTAGGAAGCAGAGGATTTCGCGCCAGCCCCCACGGTATTTGAGCGTTCGGTATAGGTGTTAGTTGACCCGAAGCTAGTCCAGACAAGTCAGAGGTAATACGAAGCCATACCTTCACATTCCGTGGGCGCTGTTTCAGGAAGAAGCAGCCAGGTTAGTGAAATCATTTGCTCCTAACTGCACTCATAATTTGGTTACTTATAGTTTTATCGTTTTTAAATTCATAATTGTATATCGTGTTTCGTATTTAGTTTAATAGTTTTTTTTTTTTTTTTTTATGCAACTGAAGTTGCAACCAAGCGTACGGCCCACAAGATGGTAAGCGGTTACCGCAGCCTATGGACGCTTGCAATACCAGATGTATCACTCGCGGGTTGCCACCTTGAGGCTAAGATCGAAAGCCTCATGTGCCAGAAATTTCACCGGAAACCATACCCTTCACACCGAAACACAGCAATGCGAGCATTACTGCTTGGCGGTAGAAATAGGTATAGTGGTAGTTCTTCCCCGGACGAGCTCTATCACGAAGAACTCTACTACTCTTAGAACTCTACTACTTATAATAATCATTACAGTCCGTTTAAATCGTACAGTATGGCTATAAGTATAATTGCGTGAGGTTGCGTGTTCGATTCCCGCCTTGAAACAAATACTTGTACGATTTGCAAATATTTGTTCCGAGTGTTCTGGGTATTTTCAATGTGTAATAAAAATATATTGTATTGTGTTCGTATTAAGTATACCAGTCATCACCCATAATACAAGCTCTGCTTAGCTTGAGGCTAGATGATGCTGTGTGGATTGTCCAGCATTATTTATTTATTTATAATAATGCTAATTGTCTGCAGCACATGCTGAGTGGCTGCCTTTTTTTCGTCACAATAGTTAAGTTTTAATTTTTATTGTTATTTTTATGTTAATTGTGTGGCATTAAATAAATATTTTTCTATTCTATTCTATTCTATTCTATAATTATTTTTCTTGAATCTCTCTAAATATTGATCATTGAAATCCGTAGCGTATTTCTTTTTTTTTCCAATTCAACTATGATTATTGCTCTTATAAAACCAGAATCTAAAAATAACTACAGCTATAGATTTTTTACTTAAACTTAACTAAAGTTTTTTTACCAGCAAGCGACGCCTTTTCATAATAAATTTATAATTGCAGTACATACCACAGAGCGGTAAGACTTTTGAATGACTCAACCGTAGTTTTCTCCAAAGAAACCATAAATAAACCAATGAACGATTAAACTTATCTCGCAGTTAATAATACGAACCACTTCAAAACCTTTTAAATTGTTGTCTGCCGGAATCCGACCATCTTATTCTGACCCCTTCAATACCAGAGCTCTTTGGAATATCTGAGCTTTTCTTGAACTACAATAAAACGCGAAGGCTCTTTGCAATCTGGCTGCGGTAGGAACTGCTTACACTAAATTAGGTATTATTAGCTCGCAAAGTGCAAGAGAACAAATTAGTGGGTGTTTTTGTTAAGGCGATGCCACCTTTTTTGCAGAGGCGAGATTACTGTGGAGTGTGGATGAAAGTCATTTGGACGTCGCGACCCGTAACAGTGAAGAAATCGATTTAAGGAGTATGTTTGTTTGTAGTCTAAAAAGCTGAGATCTAACTTAATACTACTAAATCACACTAATATTATATGAAATTACTATTTTAATACTACTTAAGTGGTAACCAAGCGTACGGCCCACTTGATGGTCAGCGGTTACCGTAGCCTATGTACGCATGCAACATCATAATAACACTTGCGTGTTACCACCCTGAGACGTTAGATGGAAAGTCTCATGTGCCAGTAATTTCACCGGGAACCATACCTTTTACACCGGAACACAGCAATGCGAGCATTACTGCTTTGCGGCAGAAATAGGTATGGTAGTAGTCCTTCCCCGGACGAGCTCTATCACAGAGAACTCTACTACTCTTTGTTTGGATGTTTAGATGTTTGTTACTCTTTAACTCGACAACTACTAAACCGATTTAAGTGTAATTTAAAACATAGATAGATAATGATCCGAATAGGACACCGGTTACTTTTTCTCCCTGAAAAAGTATGGTTCCCAAGTTCCACGCGAACGCGAACGAAAGAAATAAAAAAGTGTTTTTTTTTATACTACTAAAGTGGCAACCAAGCGTACGCCCCACTTGATGGTCAGCAGTTACCGTAGCCTATGTACGCATGCAACATCATAATAACACTTGCGTGTTACCACCCTGAGACGTTAGATGGAAAGTCTCACCATACCCTTCGAACCGAACATTTCACGCTCACGCTTCACGCTTCACGCAACTGAAAACTTCACGCTCATAATAAAGTTGGCAACTGGCTGGAGTCTGTAGCCCTACCCTGAAGAGGGGAAGAAAATTAGGGTGTGTTACTATAGTACCAATTACTTAGGCAAATATCTAAGTACCTATACAAGTACCTAGTACCGCAGCGGTTCTTGACCGTCGTAAACTTAGCCGTTTCGATGCGCAATGAAGCTTTTTGAACTAAATTGTCTTTGCGCATCACAATCGGCTAACTTCAGATTGGCAAAATCCGTCGGCAATATGTGCGGACGAAGTCGCGGACTGTACAGCTAGTAGAATTACAATATAATATTCCTTTTGTACGATATTACTAAGATTTTCATATTTATGCTCTCATAAATATTGTAGCAAGATATTTAATCTACATTTTTATTCTATTCAGCTTTATATCATAAAAACTAAAACTTAATAAATCTCACTTAATAAAGAGAAAGTCCAGTAATAAGTTATTGGGTTCCGCAGACACATTAATTCTATCAATGGCCATTCAGTGCGGTAGTTACAATAAGTCACAATTCAGAGGCCCTTTTAGTATCCCCATTATTTTATTTAGATTAGAAAACTAGCACAATAATTATAATTATCCTCATTGTTTAAGAGTAGTAGAGTTCTCTGTGATAGAGCTCGTCCGGGGAAGGACTACCACCATACCTATTTCTGCCGCCAAGCAGTAATGCTCACACAGCTGCGTTCCGGTGTGAAGGGTATGGTTTCCGGTGAAATTACTGGCACATGAGGCTTTCGATCTTAGCCTCAAGGTGGCAAACCGTGAGTGATACCTCTGGTATTGCAAGCGTCCATAGGCTGCGGTAACCGCTTACCATCTTGTGGGCCATACGCTTGGTTGCCACTTCAGTTGTATAAAAAAAATATGTGTTTTCTAGAGCTTGTGTTATGGGTGCTATATGACTGTTAAACTGAATACAATACAATACATGGGTATATATTTTTATTATACATAGAAAATACCCAGAACACCCGGAACAAATATTTGCAGATTTACAAACATTTGTTCCAAGCTAGGAATCGAACCCGCAACCTCCAGCGTCGCAGGCGGACCTTCGCCCAACACGCCACATCGGTCGTAAATGAAATAAAGTATTATGAATACGTTTATTGCGAGCTGGTTACGCCACTGACCGTGTTTATACTAATTGTGTTCGTAATACGAAATGTAAAAAGAGCCAATGATTATCAAGCAGCTTTGAGTTGTGTCGCACTCTAATGGAATTATCTGCAGTAATCCATTTATTCTGAAAAGGTCTGTTGCCCTAAATACCTATTCAGTCTGTGGTTTAGCCCAGATTTGTTAATGGATGTAAATAATATTGTTGCTCCATTTTCTAGATACATAGAGATACATTTAAAAGGTTGTGGGGTGTGAAACGTGGATGACGCGGGGGTTTTGCGGGGAATAGGCGTAGTTGCCAAAAATGTGCCTACCGCCTGTTTCCCCACTCAATCCTCAGACATTAGGGTACAGGCTCTGAACCAATATTAGTATGGTACAGGTATCAGTATTTTCATCTAAAAATACTGCTACCTGGTACTTCTGGATCATACTACTGATACTCCCAGAACCTAGTCCTGGTACATTCAGTTTCAGACCATACTCTTAGCTCTTGAACTACAATTCTGGTACTCCCAAACTCTTCGTACTCTTGGACCTACAACTGGTACTCCCCGATCATACTCTTGATACTCCCTGACCATAATCCTGGTACTCCCAGACCATACTCTTGATACTCCCCGACCCTACTCCTGGTACTCCCAGACCCTACATTTGATACTCCCCGACTAGTAATATTCGGCCCTACTCTTGGTACTCCCATACCTTACTTCTGGTTCCCCGGACTTCTGGTACTCCCGGATCATACTCCTGGTACTCCTAGTTCATGCTCCTGGTATTCCCAAACTCACCTGCAATGAACAGCAGCCGCAGGAGCGCGGCGAGCGGCACGCGGCGCATGCTGCGTCACCGCGCTCTCACCATCGCGCCGCACTACCTATAACAATGCAAAATAAACTTTATTTTTGAGGTAATAACGGTTATAAACGCTCAGGGCCTTATTCTTAATCGTATTCTAAACCTCTATTAGATAATGTGTCTTTCAAATCTATAACCGTCTCAAGGAATTTTTGCATCGCCTTTGTTCATTCATATTTGCATGATTAAATAAATAAATTACATGGAAAGACGATACTTAGCAAGCCGCTAAAATGACAACTCTTTTATGAATAAATGACGGTTTTTTTTAATTTAAATAAATAAATAAATAATGCTGGACTACCCACACAGCATCATCTAGCCCCAAGCTAAGCAGAGCATTTGTTATGAGTACTACACGGAAAAAAAATCTTGTAATATTGACCAGAATATAGCACGCTCAACTAGAATGTCTTGCTATATTATGTGTCGACAATCTATTTTGTAACAACTACAAGTTAGACTGTTCTAGTTTAAAAAAATATTGCTGTTGCAAATAATTGTGTGGTTTAAATTACTAGAATTGTAATGAATTAATGATGAATAAATGATGTGCTGTAGCTGTAGTAACCTTTTATACAGATTACCGATTATGCTTGGGGTGCCTTTGTTGATTTATTATTAAAAAAATATTTTACTTTAGTAAGTATAGGTCTCACGACGGATCTCGGCCGTAGTGAAATTAGTCGTTTCGATGCGCAATGGAGCTTTTTCAAACTAAATTGTCTCTGCGCATCACAAACAGCTAACTTCACGGAAGCCTAGATCCGCTGTGCGACCTATTAGCGAACCGGTATGGCACAAATGCATACACAAGACTATGGAATCATACATACACCATTTACCTACCATTAGATATAGGTGTATCTACTTTTACTTGACTCAATTTTCATCAATAACGAAATGGATTTTGTAATTAGGCAGAAAGTTTTCGTCAGCGCGATCTAGAAACGTAGAAACGCGAGATTCTACACTACCACCATCTAGTAAACATTTTCGAACTAATTCCTGCTTAGCTAGAATGAAATCGTTTGCATTACAATATGATGAGTTTGTTATACAATAATTTTAGTTCCTTTAAACAGATTCTGGTTTCCATAACACATTTAATTTTAACTAAGCGTTCTGGTAGTATTGTAGAAAAATATTTATTTCATATTTATATATTTTTTTATTTTTTATTTAAAAAAAAAAAATACATAATTTTGCTTAATAATTCGTTATCCTTGTTAGAAATCGAAAAGGCAGCTCTCGGCACGTGTCAGTGACCCACGCGTCAATGAACCGCGGGTCAATAACCCGCGCGTCCTTGACCTGCGCGTGTCCTTGACCAGCTACGGGGCGCGCAAACTCGAATATTTTATTATTACGTCGCTTAACTGGATTCCCAACAATGATAAATAATAATTGAGCGGAAAAACGTAATCGATGTTTTTTTGTTTACATGGGATTTTTAAGACAAAATATACCTACATAAAAAAAAAATTATAGGTACATATATTCTTTTTTTTATGTGTGGAACCTATCCCTTAAGTTTGTCAGGTTGATAATGAATGACCCTGTATTGATCGATATTTTTTATTAGACATAGAAAATACCCGGATCACCCTTTTATTTTCAGGCTAAACATTTTATTTTCAATTCAACAGACGAACTCTCTAAACAGATTTTTGTGTTTCGCAACTTACACCATTCGGTACCAGTGGTTTTGGTACCAGTTGTAGAACGACTCAAAAAGACGACTGCCAAAAATGTATAAATCTTATCTTATCTATACTTCTCTTTTCTATAAGAATAAGAAAAAGAATAAGAATGAAGATAATAATACCTACTCTCTATCATCATGACAGCCTTCTAATGTCTGCTGGGACACTGGCCTACTCTCAGGCGAGAGTGATTGGGTCTTAATCCACCAGGCGGACCCAATGCGGATTGGTGGATGGCACATGTCTTTCGAATTTTTAGTTCTTGGACATGCCGGTTTCCTCACGATGTTTTCCTTCACCGTACGAGAGCACTGGCATTGCGCACATAAATTTTTTGAACAGAAAAATCCATTGGTGCACGACCGGGTTTGAACCCACGACCTTAGGATCGGAAGGCGGGGTCACTACCACTATTATAAATCTGTTTGGTTAACACTTCAGCATTTCAGAGTTTATTCGAGGAAAGTACTTACGAGTTTAAAGTTTGACTCACAAAGCAAAACTTCAATCTCGATGTCGTTACTGGACACATTACCATGAGTTATAGTTCGGTGTATCCTGTCTAAGCTAGTTTCAGATCTAGTTAAAACTTTGATGTGTCTGCTAGCGGTAAACAAGGAGCATAAATGTATTTCACGAGCATTCGGCTGCTGTCTATACGGTTCATGAGACGGTAAGTAAGTAAGTTCGTATGAGTCAGTGGCCAACTCTGGTGACAGAGTTTCTAGGCCGCCCGAAGGCCTCTGTCATGGCTTAACAACTTTGAAAAAGCCGGGACCGACTGCTTAACGTGCCCTCCGAAGCACGGGAGCGCTCAGTTGAAATTGCCACCGGGCGGTCACCCATCCAAATGATGACTACGCGGAACAGTGCTTAACTTCGTTGATCTGTTAAGAACAACTTAGCCAGCTACGTCCATGAGACGGTAAAAGTGTGGAACATCTGTGATCAAAACATGAACGTTAGCCTTTAGGAGTCAGTTGTTAAAATTAATTGCTAAAAATCTGTGATAGTCTAGTGTAGCTTTGGGAATTAGTTGTTAATTTCATTTTTGCAATCTAATTTATAAATCAATATAAAAATGAATTGCTGTGCGTTAGTCTTGCAAAATCTCGCTGGCTGAACCAATTTGGGTGATTTTGTTCTTGAAATATTTGTTTTAAACGGTGAGGAAATATGGAAAAATTGCGAGGAAAATAACGCGAGTGAAACCGCGCGGGACAGCTAGTAAATAATAAATAAATATGGCGGACATTCTTAGAGTGTGTTAATGTCCGCAAATATTACATAAACATAATGAAACAGTTTAGACATCCAATTACCTAACGATTTAGAGATAGCTCAACTGATCCAAATAATTACCAGATAACTTATTGTAACATCCTAACCTTTCTATTTCAGCGACTGTTCTTGACGCGTAAATTGAATTAGAGCAAAAGGTGGTGTCAGTTGCAGAACGAAAATAATATTTATTTTACGATTCATCAACTCACACCAGTTGGGGCAAGATTCATGGTGTGAGTTGACGAACGACTCTCCATTTTAGTTAGAACACAACTTTCCACCAATGTGGCGCGGTGGGCGAAGGTCCGCCTGCGACGCGGAGGTTGCGGGTTCGATTCCCGCCTTGGGAATAATGTTTGTAGGATCTGCAAATATTTGTTCCGGGTGTTCTGGGTGTTTTCTATGTATAATAAAAAAAATATCTATTTATGTATTGTATTGTATTAAATATATATCAGTCATCTAGTACCCATAATACAGCTCTGTTTAACAGCAGCTTTGGGCTAGATGATGCTGTGTAGATTGTCCAGCATTATTTATTTATTTATTTCCAGCAGCAAGATTTTACATTCCGCATTGATATTTGGATTCCATCGAGGTTCCATTATTGCAATCAGCATTCGGCAGCGCGAGACGAGCACGAAGCAATCCGAACAGAACATTGCTTTGATTATTAATGAAATTTTGGAACACGGCAAAGATTTACTGTAAGAGTAGTAGAGTTCTCTGTGATAGAGCTCGTCCGGGGAAGGACTACCTATTTCTGCCGCCAAGCAGTAATGCTCGCATTGCTGTGTTCCGGTGTGAAGGGTATGGTTTCCGGTGAAATTACTGGCACATGAGGCTTTCGATCTTAGCCTCAAGGTGGCAACCCGCGAATGTAACCTCTGGTATTGCAAGCGTCCATAGGCTGCGGTAACCGCTTACCATCTTGTGGCTACGCTTGGTTGCCACTTCAGTTGTATAAAAAATATATATTTTTAAGTTTGATTCTGTGTACGGGAAAAAAAATGTATTAATTGCAATTTGTTTGCGCCATTTCATTGTGTCCTAGTGTGGCATCAGCATGGCTTTACGTTACACTCTGTTGCAATCTAGTTTCAGTCAAAAACCTGTCGATAACCCGTTATAATCAAAAGTCAGTTTTTAATTGAAACAGTGAAATTGATTGCAACAAAGATACATAACAGAGCCAGGTAGAAGGGAATTGCCGATTCAGGAACAGGAAGTTGATGACGTCATGAGAGCTCTGTAGTATGTGGCAAGTAGCGTTTAAGATTTCATTTAATGCTGGTTTTGTTAAAATGTGGTGTTTCAAGCTATGTTGTGATAGTGGATGTATAGCGTTGTGGGTCTTGGAGCTGTGGTTTCTGGTCGGTGTCTTGTGTGCGGGGTCTTGCTTCTAGCACGAACTCTCAAACGCTACTAGCCACATATTACAGAGCTTTCATGACGTCATCAACTTCCTGTTCCCGAACCGGCAATTCCCTTCTACTCCATGTGCTTTTTTGACAGAGGCCTTCGGGCGGCCTACAAACTATGTCACCAGAGTACTGCCACTGACTCATACCAACGAACGAACGAACTTTGGGCTTATAATATATAAATAATATAAAAAAAAAAAAAAAAAACTAAACTAAAAAAAAATGTTTGACACGGAAGATGTAGCGAGTCGTTTAATTGATCTAGCATCAAATGTTTTTAATAAATTGTCGATTCTTTATGCTAAAAGTATCTAAATTTTCGTTTCTTCGAAATCACGAAAGCCAAGTTTTCCGAATGAACAATAAATTTCAATGAATTCAGTAAACTCATTACAAGGTCGTATAAATTCCAAAATCACTTTTATTATCGAGACGGCATTTACTTTATCGGTTATTGGTTTCCATACAATTCCGATAAATTAATTTAAGGTCCTTAAAGAAGAAGAATTATTTTCTAGGGTTCTTTTATAGCAATGTTTTTAAAAGCAGTCTCAATAACTGAATTATTAAAATAAAATGGTAAAATGATGTGAAGTGTTGAAACATTACATTTTCAGATCATGACCATCACAAGTAGAGGTTTATGTAGGTACATAATTATCTGCCACTGTTTTTATCTAGCCCAATAGGCAAACCAGATAAGTCAGATGTCTCCCTGTTAACGTATAGGAGCGCGGGGCGCGTCTGAAGCTGGGGTCCGGTGAAATTACAGGCACATGAGATTTTAGATTCACATCCAAGGGTGGCAACGTAAGTAAGTAAGTAAGTTAGTGGCAACGTAAGCGATATCTTCGATGTTGCAAGCGTAAGGTACAGATAGTTTGCCAATTTATTGGTCCAAAAAAACCATCATCGTTTTACTCATTTTTGTTAGCTTAATACATACAAGTTCGTTGCTTAACGAGCACTTTTTAAATGCAGCCATAATCAATTTAGTAATCCAACAAGAAAACCGCAAGAAAATACAGATATTCTTAAAAAATGTACAGCCGCGTTGCCCTTACTTCATTTATTATTAACCAACTACTTTATTCTCACGTAGTTTTTATCTATATAAAAAACTAGATAATGCAGTGTAGGCCACAAACACCATTGCAATCCAGGTCACAAACAAGTACAAAAGGTTAGCTGCGCCTTATCTTGGTATACCTAATTCGTAGTGAGACTAATCGCGTTACGCCTAGTCAAAACGCGATTAAGACTTTTTGAGAGATAGGCCTTTTGCGAGGTAGACATTTTGAGAGGTAGACTGTCAGAGAGCTAGGACTTTAAAGAGGAAGACATATTTAGACTAATATGTTTATAAGACTGATTAAGAAAATGAACATCAATGTACAGTCGTGCACAGAAAAAAAACTTTGTACTCTGTTTTGGACTCCGTGTGGGCTCCCGCCAGAAGCTCTAGACGGTCGCCCCTAAGAGTGGTTTGTGCCAAGGACTCGTGTGAGCAAACCACTCTCAGGACCTCGCTGAGCTTCTGGCTCCCGCACTATTTTATTGCACTACTATCTTCTGTCCCCGTGTCAGTCTTGCGGCCGGGCTTCGCGGCGGCCGCGCTTTCCGTGTAGCGTCGGGCTTTCGTCATACAATTTGAACCTATCATTAAGAAAACGATACAGATAAATAGTTTTCGGCAAAAAGCTATTTAGACTTATTAAGAACTCGGTCTAAAGCTAACTAGAGTAACGGCTTATTAGTCTTAACGCTTATTTGACTAACGGCTAATTTTTAATAATAATAATAATAATAATAATGCTGGACAATCCACACAGCATCATCTAGCCCCAAGATAAGCTACTGTTAAACAGAGCTGTGTTATGGTACTAGATGACTGATATATACTTAATACAATACAATACATAGATAGATATTTTTTATTATATATAGAAAAAACCCAGAACACCCGGAACAAATATTTGTAGATCGTACAAACATTTGACCCGAGGCGGGAATCGAACCCGCAACCTCCGCGTCGCAGGCGGACCTGCGCCCGCTGCGCCACATCGGTCGTCAATTAGTCTCAATGCTTAATGAAAATGACGTTTAGTCATAACGCTATATAGTCTCACTACGAATTAGGTATACCAAGATATAACGGCACCACGGCACCGTTCACCCGCACTGAAGCTAAGCTATTTTGATTTTGTGTAGGTCCAAGCGCATGCCAGCGCGAGCGAAAGTGTGCTATCTCGATGTGGTGCTTGCGACGCGTTTGCTTCATACATTTCGTTGAAAGTGTCCGGGGTGTGACTTGTATTGTTATAGATGATGCTGGATTGTCCAGCATTATTTATTTATTTATTGATAATTAATTATATCAAAACAGTGACTATTTGAATTAAAAAAATATTGTTTATTATATTATGTATATATTTTTTTAGAAAACCATCGAGGCTCCTATATAGATAATACGATACAATTTAAAGGTATCCATTGATAGATACTTTCCTTCTCCTAGTTGGTATAAACTCGTAAAAATAAGCACGAAATTCCAGAGATTCATAAAAACGAGTCGGGAATTCATAAAACCTTTACTTCAGTGAAAAGGTCTGGAAATTCTCATAACGATAGTCATTACGAGGCGTTTTGAAAAATTCGGAGTTTTTAGCTGTTCATTTATTATTAATATAACTATGAACATTTTTTAACTCAACTGTTTAAACACAAACTTAATATTCACTTACACACAATTATAGAGTACAACTACAGCCAGTCTCACCTATGTTTTTAATCTTCTTGGCCATAGAGATAAGCTTTTTTCTAATTCAAAATGGCCAAGCCAACACATTATAATTAATTTTATAACTATGTAATTTAGATGTTTTTTTATTCAGCAAGTGACAAGGCGGTTAAGTCGCTCGCCTTATGTTAAGCGCCACGCCTGACCATAACAGGTGCAGTGCCACCCAAAGCGTTTTAAGTTTTTTATAGCACTAAAGTGACTACCAATCGTACGGCCTACTTGATGGTAAGCGGTTACCGTAGCCTATGTACGCATGCAACATCATAGATCACATGCGTGTTACCATCCTGAGACGTTTTATTGAGTGTTTTTTTTGAGTTCTATCTAATCATAGTTTTTATTAGTAGTGGTACAATTACTCGTCTAAAAATATGTTTAGAAAGAGAGAACAATTATTTATTGACACACACATAGAAGAAATACAGAGATAAAAAGTAGGCAGGTAGGTACAAAACAAAGTAAAATTAAAAATAAATTATCAACAGTATTCAGTACTACCTAAACTACCTATTTATTTTTTATTTATTTTTGTTAACCTGTTTCGTCCCACAGCTGGGCAAAGGTCTCCCCCAAATCTCTCCAATCATCTCTCTCCTTCGCAATTTCCCACCATCCTCTTCTGAAGGAGTCGAGATCGATTTATTTATTAAATAAAAATGTGAGTGTGGGTCAATGGTTTAGCTTAGTTCTTGCGTAATACCCGGCACTAATAAGAACTGTTAATTTACCGTCACATTCCTGCACCGTTCACGCTGAGATCACGCGCCGGTCTTATTCCGTGCACCAACTCAGCGTTTATTTTCCGGAAAATTCCAACTCGTACCGTTTTAATGGAGGCTAGCACCGGTTTTTGACGCTATCGAGCTGCTGGCGAGTCCTGCTTTAATAAATAATCATAAAATAATATCATTATGCTTTCATACGCTGAATATATCGTGAGAAAACCGGCATGTACAAGAACTAAAAATTTTAAGGACATGGTGCCATCCACCAATCCGCATTGGGCCCACGTGGCGAATTATGACCCGTTTGATAGTTTCAGTCTCGTTTGAGAGTATACCGATATTCTAGGTAGGGACATTAGATGGCTGTCATTCAGGCATGTGATTTTGACATTGCTGTGTTAGATGTCATGTCACTTAGCGTTTCTAAAGGAACCACCTTAATAACATAGGTGCTCTATCGACTGGTTGGTAATTTTGCAATAGTTTTTCTTTTTGTAAATAGTTTTTTACAATAACAGTACAATTTGTCTTTATATTTATGAAAGTCTTAGCGAGAACAGACTCGTGCTAAGAGCCCAATTCCACCAGGAGCGGTGGAGACATAAACGAAAGACGTGTGTGTGTAAGGTGTATACGTGACTGTATAGTTGAATGTTTGTAAGCAATAAAATAAACATTATTGCTTAGCCAAAACTAGTGCTAAGGGCCTAGTTCCAGCTGAGACGGTGGAGACATAAACAAAAGACGTGTGTGTAAGGTGTATACGTGACCGTAGTTGAATGTTTGTTAGCAATAGAATACCAATATTGCAAGATAAAAAACAGAAGAAAAATCTCTAGTACTACTCCGCTTAACCTTTTAACTAATGAGGAGTTAACACAGTTAACCTCAAAAGAAAAATATCAACACGTGTTTCATCCCTCCACGGGACATCATCAGGACCATCCATATTTTTCTTTTGAGGTTAACTGTGTTAACTATGTGACCTTGTTGGTTAAAAAATTAAACGGAGTAGTACTAGAAATTTTTCGCCTGTTTTTATCTTGTAATAAAAAAAATTGTAAAAAAAAATATAGGTTTTCCGCAAAGTAACGCCTAAATCTATTACGGTTCTCAGAAGTCGAAATTAAAAATGTAAAATTAGTCCTTTTTGGCTAATGATATCAAAAGGTTAATTAAAAACGCACTAAACAAAACTTGACACAAAAATACACTATACATACCCAGACGTCATAATTTTATCTGACGTTTAAAGAATAGCCGCTGTCAAAGTGACGTACAACCCGCGTCATTGTGACGTCGAGCGACCGAGTCGTAGACGGTGAAAACAATTTGTCGGGTACCGGAAAGCCTAGTTTTGCAATGGACAGTTTTCTGTGAGGCTTTGGAACTAGCGGATAGTAAAAAATATATTAACCGTTAAACTCATCATCATCATCATCATATCAGCCGATAGACGTCCACTGCTGGACATAAGCCCCAAAGAGCGCCATGACGACCGGTTTTGAGTCTTCACCATCCACCGACTTCCTGCGACTGCTTTAATGTCATCGGTCGATCGAGTGGGGAGCCGTCCTACATTTCGTTTTCCAGTTCGTGGTTGCCACTCGAGAACCTTTATTCCCCAGCAGTTATCGTTTCTGCGAGCTATATGGCCTGCCTATTGCCACTTTAACTTACTAATTCTAAGAGCTATATCGGTGACTTTGGTTCTTCTACGGATTTCCTCATTGCGGATTCGATCGCGTAGTGAAACTCCCAGCGTAGCTCTTTCCATTAAACTAAATTAACTATAATCATTGAGCAGGCTTGGATAACTGCAACGTTTCCCCTGTAGGTGGAGCTATCGGCGCTTTGAGTCGAAGACATCCCAATGATTATATCGTCCAAGCGAGATATGTCTCGATAGCTCAATTGGTAGAGGCGATCTCGCTTGAGGCGAAATCATTTATGGGATATTATAATCTTTAAAATTTCTCTAATGATGGTTAACATTATAAAAACAAAATATACTAACCGTATATTAAATTATTAACGGCTATTTACTACTTGAATTTGTCATTTATGCTGACGTTTCGAAGCTATTTATAAGCTCTTCTTCATGAGCACCGCCCGTGACCGCTTTCGACGGTTGCTCGGCGAATACAGAAGAGCTTATAAATAGCTTCGAAACGTCAGCATAAATGACAAATTCAAGTAGTAAATAGCCGTTAACAATTTAAAATACTAACCTCTTCTATTTTTCATCGTTTTAAAATTAAAATCGCCTAACGCAAGTGTTTTTGTACGACGCTCACGTTTTTGTAACCAATAAATTGTATTTTTTTAATAAATACCTACTGGTTAATTTAGCCTAATATTAGTGAGTCACTTGTAGGGCGGAAAATATATCCGTGATTTATTCTCAAAAGTTATATAAGCTGGAATACTCCAATTATTTTTTAATACATAATTTATTGTCTTCTAGTCAAAGTGTTTATTTTTAACTGACGAAAAACTGAGGAGGTTCTCTAGTCGACGTGTATAATATTTTTATTTTTATTATATTTATTGGAATATCATTTTACATGGCCATACAAGATGATCCCGTATAAATCGACCGCGCCGGCCGCTGTAATCCACCCGTGTCTTGCGCTAACACGCTGACCATCAAATGTTGACGCAGACTTATCATCTCAGACTAGGATCATCATCATCATCAGTGACATATCTCATCGATGATTACTCGACAACCACAATACTCGGTGTCTACATGTCAAGCGAGCTATGCGAGCAAGGTCCAAACAAAACCAAAATAGAATATGTCCGAAGATTACATATCTTAGTAATGATTAGGTAATTGTTTTGTTTAATTTCGATCGCATTCTTTGACAGTTGAAAGCGAGAATATTTTGAGTAGCTTTAACTGTAATAATCATGGAATTCTAGTTTAAAGCAAGCTGAGAACAAAGATAAAAGAGGCGGCGCAGAGAATTTAGAATCTTGAGTGCAATGAATGCAATTCAATCGCACTACTCGCTTGTCATTTGACATATCCCGAGTATTGTAGTTGTCGAGCTATTACCGATGTGTTAGGCCCTTAATGAATTAAAATAAACTCACTCAAAACGACATTAAAACATAGCTAAGTTGACAGTTCATTTATTATAAAACTGTCACAAATATGTTATTCGAGTCATAATATAAGTACAAAAATCAAATCACAAAACACTCGTTGACAATCGAAAATGTTACCGCATCGTCCAGTTTACAATATAAATGAGACTACACCACTCTTTTATAGATATTATCTCTACCAAAATTCCATACAAAATCGACAGCTGATTGTCAAACGAATTTTTCGTGATAAGCATTAACTACTAAATTCTGAACATGAAATAAAAGCAGTAAACACCCGCCAGAGTGGAATGCTTAAGCTTAAACTTCCCAGCTATTGAGTAACGAGTTAGTAACACCGACTGCGGTGAGAGCATTAACTTTCAGTACTAAGGGCGGTGTCACACTGGTGATTTACAAGCGTGTCTATAGCGAGGCACTTTGAGAACATGCTTGCAACGAGCTTTGAGCGGGTGTGCAGCGAACTTCAGGGCTACACGTATTAGCGAGTCAGCACATTCGGCACGACAGTATTTGTTGAATGACAAGGTCGGACTGACGGCTGGTAGCTGCTACGTTTCATGGAAAACATAAGGGCATAGGCACAGCAGTTCGAAGAGTAGTAGAGTTCTTTGTGATAGAGCTAGTCCGGGGAAGGACTACCACCATACCTATTTCTGCCGCCAAGTAGTAATGCTGTGTTCCAGGTCGAAGGGTATGGTTTCCGGTGAAATTATAGGCACATGAAACTTTCCATCTAACATCTCAGGGTGGTAACACGCAAGTGATATCTATGATTTTGCATGCGTACATAGGCTACGGTAACCGCTGACCATCAAGTGGGCCGTACGCTTGGTAACTTTAGTAGTATAAAAAAAAAACAGGGAGCAGTTACATTATAAAAGGTTATATTGCAACCCCATATTAATTGCAAGCATTTGTTTAATAATAAACATAAAACCACAAACATGCTGCCGTTTTAAACATTGTTGCTGTAAGCTCTGGTGGTGTTGAGCAAGTTGTGCAGCAAAATTATTTATTTATTATATTTATTATCATCTTGTGCTTTCCCACAGGGCAAAGTCCTCCCTATCTGCAACAAAATGCAAAAATAGATTAAGTTTAAAAATCAAACAGAAACCTATAAAGGGTTAGGTGGCACGCTGATCTGGGTCATTTGGTACAATTCGGTTTTCTGTAAAGCCGGCTCTAAAGAAGGGCGACTTTTTAAAACTCGTCTACATAATATTCGATTGTTTCTCAGCCGTCACTTGGTATTTTTTTTTTTTTTTTTTTTTATACTACTAAAGTGGTAATCAAGCGTACGGCCCATTTGATGGTCAGCGGTTACCGTAGCCTATGCACGCATGCAACATCATAGATATCACTTGCGTGTTACTACCCTAAGACCTTAGATGATAAGTCTCATGTGCCTGTAATTTCACCGGAAACCATACCCTGCGAACCGGAACACAGCAATGCGAGCGTTACTGCTTGGCGGCAGAAATAGGTATTGTGGTAGTCCTTCCCCTGACGAGCTCTATCACAAAGAACTCTGTAGGTATAGTGTGAGTGTGTTCATAAAAAGTATATTTTGTTCAATAATTGACCGTGCCACGGCCGACAACCGGCCGACACTCGGCTCGGGCCCGGCACGGTCTACTATGAGTTATTCATAAGTGTGGAGTGCCCCTTGCGTGGCGTAGACGCACCGTGTTCATTCATTTGCTTGCTCGGTCGTTCGCGAACGTGACGTACTCCGTTGCTTGTGTAAAGCGTGCGCGTTACGTACACGCAGCGTACACGTTGCGTATAAACGGCGTCATCATGACAGTCTTCTAATGTTCCCACTGCTGGGATTGGGTGATTGGGTCTTAATCTACCACGCGGAACCAATGCGGATTGGCGGATCGCACATGTCTTTCGAATTTTTAGATCTTGGACATGCCGGTTTCCTCACGATGTTGTCCTTCACCGTATGAGAGCACTGGCTTTGCGCACATAAATTTTTCGAAAATAAAATCCATTGGTGCACCACCGGGTTTGAACTCACGACCTTAGGATCGGAAGGCGGGGTCACTACCACTAGACCACCGGTGCTCACATAAACGGCGTACATGTTGTGTAATCGTCTCGCTCGAAACAAATAAAATATACAATTGCAATTCGCTAGTGTGATAAAGCCCTAAAAGGAGTTGTTTCGTTATTAAATTATATTCGTAGCTTGCTCCACACAGTCTGTTTATTCTTGTCTGTCTACAAAACCCTTTCTACCAACAACTATGTCTACTAACAACTATGTCTACCATCAATCAGTCAACAAGGTTTAGGAGTTAGTTACTAGGTACATCACTAGTATGTACATTTGATTAAATTAGATACAAGAAACTAACATTAGATAGACATAACCCTTAAAGCTGTAACAACAGATAGGTATGTAACTCAATGAACCCCTCAAAGGTCAAATTAGAATAATTTGACCATCGCTACCTGAAAACTAAACAGTTTCCAGGGAGTAATGGATTTATTACATAACCCTTCACCCCGAATTACAGCTACATCTAAACCGACGCGTCATCGACATCGCAGAGACCATGGCTGTCAAACTATTCGATTCTATTCTTCTCGAAATTCGAAAGATAAGGTAGATTTACGGATAAAAAAATTACACGTCTCGCTACGTGACGGGTGATTTTACACTGTAAATATGCATTGCATGTGTATTCTGAGACTTTGATCAAAAAAACGATTAACTGTATAAAATTATTAAGATTTTTAGGGCTCAAAAACTATAGTGTAAATCTCGAATCAACTAAGATCGTCATTCGTTATTCATAACTTTTTACATCTTACATGAAAGTAAATCCATCAAAACAAATTACTTGACGGCTATTATTGATTATGGCTGTCTTTATTCGCGTCGGTTTGATTGAAGCTGAATTCTTATCTGAAATGCCAAGTGATCGTATGTATTGGGGGACATTTCTGTCCCACAAGCCCCACAGGGACAGGTTACATCGGTGAAAAGAAACTCAGAAATGTTTTCGAAATGTATTAAGCGCCCGGACGCATTGTTAAATGATTTTCATCTGTTTCTGACGGGCAGAGTCAGGCGGTATTTTAATATTATAAAAGAGAAAGTTTGGATGTTTGTATGTTTGTATGTTTATAGGAGGTATTGAATTCTGCACAGGCATAGTTTATAGTCTGGAATAGCTCGTAAAAACTCGCTCATAATACCTACGTATCAAAAGCTACTGTGTTTGCACTTTTAAGAATAGTAGAGTTTACTGTGATAGAGCTCGTCCGGGGAAGGACTACCACCATACCTATTTCTGCCGCCAAGCAGTAATGCTCGCATTGCTGTGTTCCGGTGCGAAGGGTATGGTTTCCGGTGAAATTACTGGCACATGAGGCTTTCGATCTTAGCCTCAAGGTGGCAACCCGCGAGTGATACCTACCTCTGGTAATGCAAGCGTCCATAGGCTGCGGTAACCGCATACCATCTTGTGAGCCGTACGCTTGGTTGCCACTTCAGTTGTATAAAAAAAAAGCATGACTTTTTTGTTTTAGAAATTAATATTAGTGTAACAGTGTTTAACATGTTCGTGATCGCTTCATGGTCGAGATCCCACCAATGCGCACAAAGCGATATGCATCATCATTTCTTCTGCGCACCGCCAAGGAGTGGAATTCTTTTCATTTTTTCAGTGTCTGTGTTTTCCGATACTTATAACCTGGGTGTCTTCAAGTTACGAGTGAATAGGTTGCTCTTAGGCAAGCGTGCTCCACCGTAGACCACATCATCGCTTAACATCAGGCGAGATAGTGGTCAAGCGCAAACCTATTGTGAATAAAAAAAAAGATCAAAAAAAAAAAAAAATGATATATAAAATATAAAAATGAATAAGATACTGTAAAACTGCGGTTGACACCGCAGACCGCAGCTAGTTTTGCATATATGTGCTACTAATATTAAAAACAGAACAGAAAGATGAAAGAATAAATACGAAAGTTTGGATAAGAGTAGTAGAGTTCTTGTGATAGAGCTCGTCCGGGGAAGGACTACCACCATACCTATTTCTGCCGCCAAGCAGTAATGCTCGCATTGCTGTGTTCCGGTTCGAAGGGTATGGTTTCCGGTGAAATTACAAGCACATAGAGACTTTCCATCTAACGTCTCAGGGTGGTAACACGCAAGTGATATCTATGATGTTGCATGCGTACATAGGCTACGGTAACCGCTGAACAGCAAGTGGGCCGTACGCTTGTTTGCCACTCTAGTGGTATAAAAAAAAAAAAAAAAACTTCGTATGTTTGTGTTTCAATCATGGTCTAACTTTTTTGATCTGCGAAGAAGTTTCCGCAAGTGGTTAAACAAATTTTGCGTCACGAAATTGATTTGTCCAGTGGTTAGAATTCATAATTATATTGGTGACCTCGGTGGCGCGGTGAGCGAGTGTCCCGTCGAGAAGCGACATAATGCGGGTTTGATTACCGCTGTAATCATCATCATCATATCAGCCAATGGTAAATTATTTTCTAAGACCGCAGTAATTTTAATCTAAGTATTAGTTAAGGCTCATCCTAAACACATTTGACGATTAACCCATACTATGTGAACGTCCCGCTAAGCTCTAACATATAGTCTGTTTCCTTCCATCCCGTAGATATCCCGGGGGACCCCTAAGCCTGGCTAAGTTTAAGGGTTAAGTACTTTGCAACGTAAGCATATATAACGGAGGCACGAAAGACAAAACATTATGGGTAGTGTACACAAACATAAACTGACCGAGCGATATTTTGCTAGACAAACTTTTTAAAAGAAAAATATGTTATTTGAGTTTTTTTTGCAGTTTACGAGATGATCGAATCTATTGCCGTATGTATATTATTTAACGCCTATATAACTAACACTAGCACCAATCACTCTCGTCTGAGAGTAGGCCAGTGTCCCAGCAGTGGGAACATTAGAAGGCTGTCATGATGATGATGATGATGATGATGAGCACTGGTGGTCTAGTGGTAGTGACCCCGCCTTCCGATCCTAAGGTCGTGGGTTCAAACCCGGTCGTGCACCAATAGATTTTTCTGTTAGAAAAATGTATGTGCGCAATGCCAGTGCTCTCATACGGTGAAGGAAAACATCGTGAGGAAACCGGCATGTCTAAGAACTAAAAATTCGAAAAACATGTGCCATCCACCAACACGCATTGGGTCCGAGTTGGTGGATTAAGACCCAATCACTCTCGCCTGAGAGTAGGTCAGTGTCCCAGCAGTGGGAACATTAGAAGGCTGTCATGTTGATAACTAACAGTGGCACTAAAATCAGTATATATAGCTCGGTGTCTCCTGGAGGTCAATTGGCACTTGCTATTCATCATGTATCCCTGCAGGAGTTTCAATCATACTTCATATTATTCTTTCTTTTCTCAAACTAACTAAAACGCATCCAACTAAATTGTATTATTCGTGGTCATTTGCATCAGTAGCGAAGGCATTAGGAGAATGCCACCCCAAGCTTTAAGTTTTTAAGTGTTTGCGTGGCTGCGTTTATCACCCCGAGACATTGTTGTTAGGTCTCTTTCGCCCAGTAATTTCACTTGCTACAGTGCCCTTCTAACCTAAACACAATAATGCTTGCACACTACTGCTTGGAGGTAGAATATCTGACACTACAGTGGTACCCACCAAGACGGACTCTTGCTAAAGAGTCCTACCACCAGGTGAAGTCGACTTAGGCAGATTGCTAAAATTATTTTCTTACTTTCTTGCTGATTGCTTGCTGTAGGAAATACAGTTGAGGTAAGCATAGGTGTCCAAACAAACTTCTTTATCGCATCCTCTCTAGACTTAGTTTTGCTTTGTGTACAAACTTGGTAGATTGCTTGGTAGGTTTTGTGCATTCCCTGATTCCTAAACTTAAATAGAGCAACGTTCCAGCCCTGTATATTGTTGGGGCTTTGACAATATATAATGATTATATTAAAAACAGCTTGAAACGAAATAATTATATCTTAACGTTCACTGCTACTATGATGGGCTGATATTATGATGTTGATGATGATAATGAATTGTTACCATGTTTCGTAACTCCTTTGACACAGAAAGTCCCAGTGTGGGTTCAGGACTGGATTTGGGAGTTTGTTTATTACCTAGACACTCAACTAAATTATTATATCATTATCCAACTATGTGGTAAGACTAATTGATATCAAATAGCTACTTCAATTTATTATTAATTAAAATTCTAAATATGATTACCGTCGTGATGGTATAAAAAGTCAAATGATAAGCAGATTTATATCATTGTTTGGGCTGCTTCTCAAGAAAGACAAGGTAAATATAATAATAATTCTCCTTTTATTAATTTAAAAAGTGCGAAAATATGTAAAGATGTATTTATTTTGTTTAATTGGTACTCAAGCCGTAAGTACTGTGTAGCAAGCATGCAACAGTTGAACTTGAGAAAACTCCGTTTAATTTTAATTTTAATTATTTTTTTTAGAGGGATGTAGATGTAGCGTGAACTTGCATCTATAGCTACATTCATACCATTTATTGTTTATATTTTTGTAAGTTAGCCCATAAATAGGCTGGCACCATTGATTTTAAACACAGTCTATTACTACCGCGTCAGATGTGAATACCTATAATACATCTCGTTAACTAAACTGCCTGTAATCACTTTGTCCTATTGACATTACACGCACATTAATCAAATAACAAATCAAGAAATTGAATCATAAAAATGAAGTAAAAAAATAAATAAACAAAAGATAAGGTTTTTACCTCATGAATCGAGTTTCGAAAAATAAAAACAATGTAAGTGAAACTGTGGTTAGAAACTAGTGTTTTTTTAATAAATTATTGCATTGTACAAGGCAAATTGTTCATTTTATCTCTATACAGTAGTAGAGTTCTCTGTTATAGAACTCGCCCGGGGAAGGACTACCACCATACCTATTTCTGCCGCAAAGCAGTAATGCTCGCATTGCTGTGTTCCGGTGTGAAGGGTATGGTTTCCGGTGAAATTACTGGCACACGAGGCTTTCTATCTTAGCCTCATGGTGGCAACCCGCAAGTGATACCTCTGGTATTGCAAGCGTCCATAGGCTGCGGTAACCGCTTACCATCTTGTGGGCCGCCTGGTTGCCACTTCAGTTGTATAAAAAAAAACTCGAAAATAATATGCATTAATCTTAATCAAGTTTTTTAAACTTGACATCCAATCAATTTCGAATGATGCTCATTAAAATACCGGGTTTTACTTATAACTGGCAATTCAATGGTAAATGGTGGTGATTATAATACATTCTTGTCAACTACCGGCTAGTAGCGAACGAACATTCTTTAAACAAGTTGTTGAAGATTTAAAACAACAGTAGAATTAGTTTTTAAAACTATCATGGTTATTAACATAATTTTCACTTAAAACGGGATATTTACCATGATTTGTGAGTTTTATTGATTCTCGATATTTCGGCGCAGTTACATGCACAATCGAGTTGTGTGTGAGATTGAAACCGATGGTAGTATCGTTCGCAATAAAAGACTAAGAAAGAGGGTGGACAGATTTGTCTGTCAATAGTTATAAGACCTACCCGCAAAGACTTCAGTTCTCCCGTGATCATGGTGCATGTAACTGCGCCGAAATATCGGGAATCAATAAAACTCACAAATCATGGTAAATATCCCGTTTTAAGTGAAAATTAACAGTAGAATTAATAAAATGACATACAATCAATCAATATAATCAGAAATTGGATCAAATCTAAGTGATGAGCGTTACACATACCATTTACACTCAGATTAATCTAATATTATGAATCATCTAAAGTGTCTCGCCTCACGCCTGTTAGCTTTGATGATGGCTCTAAATATTTTTTCTCTTTTTCAGATGAACAAAATTCTGATATTCGTTTTCGCCGCTGTCGCTGTCGCATTAGCGGCACCGTCTGGTGAAGAACCAGTTTTACGCGAAGAAGCTATAGTAGCAACCGAAAAGCCAGAGGGAGAGAGCGCTAAATCAGATGTTCTCGCTCCCGTTGCAGAAAACCCAGAAGAACACAACAAAATTGAAAAGAGGGAAGCGATTATTAAGATTACGAACGAGTTCCCGTACAGCCCGTACAGATATGGATACTACCCGTACAGATACGGGTATTACCCGCAGCGGTCTTACTTCGAGCCAGCCGCGAACGGTCTGGTTTACCCGTACCAGAGGATTTCTCTGTTGCCCCGCCTGTATTGAGGATATAATAAAAAATGCATTTGAATCATAATACATTTATTTTATTTTTAACATTAGTTTACATCGATAAAAAAAAGTGCGTTCGTATGAGTCAGTGGCCAACTCTGGTGATAAAGTTTCTAGGCCACTCGACGACCTCTGTCATGGCCTAACAACTTTGAGAAAGCCGGGATCGACTGCTTAACGTGCCCTCCGAAGCACTTATTTATTTAAGCATTTATTTCGATGATTACTTTGTGGTAGGTCTCATGAACAAGTCCGTTTTTGTGGGTACAACCGCAATGCCGGAATTTCTGCGTCGAAGCAGTAGTGTGCAAGCATTACCTACTGAGTTTATAAGGGCACTGTAACAAGTGAAATTACTAAACGAAAGAGACTTTATAGAGACAGCTACGTCTCAGGGTGACGAGCTCTGTGTGAACTGCGGAGACAAAGCGCAGGCGATGATACTAAAGAAAGAAAGAAAAAAAATAATTTTATATGTAACGAGCATTAATACAGAGGTATAGGTCGCACAGCGGATCTAGGCTTCCGTGAAGTTAGCCGTTTGTGATGCGCAAAGACAATTTAGTTTGAAAAAGCTCCATTGCGCATCGAAACGGCTAATTTCACTACGGCCGAGATCCGTCGTGAGACCTATACATACAAACCTAATGATTATTAAAACAATCAGAAAACAAAGATTAAAATTAAAAAACTAAGAAGCACATATTATAATAGGACGTGTGTATTAGCTGATGGCTAGCCTCCACTAGTGGAGAGCCACTAGAAGAAGAAGAAGTATTAGCTGTACACACAAAAATGAGACTACTACGCAGCAGAGCCACCACTCTAGAATCCGATCATATAATATACACACATCAACATTGTCTAGGGATATTCAACATTTTGTTGATTTTTACAAAAACTGAAAATAATTTCTTTTCATTTTTTTTTTTTAATATTTTTTATTATTAATAGGCTTTAATTATTATTGATAAACAACACAAAATAAAGATTCTTGCCATACCTAGTTTTCTAAGATATTATTTTCAGTTTTTGTAAAAATCAACAAAATGTTGAATATCCCTAGACAATGTTGATGTGTGTATATTCTCAAATTAACGTTATGTATGTTGCTTAATGGTATACCTACGTAAAGGGATTTATTTATTTTAACCCGTACCGATGCCGATGTGAACGTCCCGCAAAGCTCTAACTTAAAGTCTGTTTCCTTCTATCCCGTAGTTTTTTTTATAATGTCAGCAAGAGACCAAGACGGTCAAGTCGCCTGATGTTAAGCACCACGCCTGACCATAACAGATGCAGTGCCACTCAAAGCTTAATTTTTAAGTTCAGCGTGGCACTGAATTGCGCTCATCACCCCGAGACATTGTTGTTAACAATGACAATTTAGTCTAGGTCTTCATTTGAATCGCTATAAGAGTTCATGGTAGGGGGGCAAGTCTGGCGTTTGGGTTGTCATGAAAAAAAAACGGTAGATCATCAGCGCAGGAGTGTAAAAAATATAGATAAAATAAGGGATTCTAAATTGTAATGAATCGTAGAGAAACTGTTATGATAGAAAAGGTACGTACTTACACTGTGTTTGTTGAATATTATGAATATTATATTATAATATAGAATATCAATAATATAGAATATATAGAATATCATATCATAATGAATATTATATTATGATAGGAGTGAAACATAATGAGTTTTGTCTTACGCCAAATAACCATACCCAAAATACAGCGCAAGGAGATGACGTCAAGGCAGGCACAGGCGTCAAAGCAAATTTCTATACAAAACGCGCCTCTTGAGCGCATCTTCTTTATAATAATAATAATAATAATAATATAAACGTTTATTCTGTTACATAAAAAAAATTGACAAAAGTAGTTATAATAATATTACAATCGGTAACAAAAATGGCCACCACTCAGCATATGCTACGGCAGAACAACTCATGCCGTATCGCTGGCTTTCTGTGGTCGCTTAAAAAGTATGTGAGCGTACAGCGGTACTACAATACACGCTTATTTATACATAACTTTAGATTTAGTTTTGTTTTACTGTCCTTGCATTTGTGTACAAACTTGGTAGATTAGCGAGAGTTCTACTCGTGTTGTGTTAAGTCCACGATTGATAATAAGGGTCTTGTTGGGTCGGAAATGTTGTCCGAGTATGTTTATAGTTTTGTACATTCCTTGATTCAGTATATTATTGGGGCTGTTTCGATATAATAATTATATTGAAACACGAAACAGCTTGAAACAAAATAATTATATTTAAACGTTCACTGCTACTATGATTGACTGATATAATGATGATGATCATGAATTGTTACCATGTTTCGTAATTCCTTACCTTTGGCACAGAAAATCCCAGTGTGGGTTCAGGACTAGATTTGGGAGTTTGTTTATTAATTAGACACTCAACGAAATTATTACATCATTATCTAACTATGTGGTAAGACTAATTGATATCAAATATATTATATATTCTTCAATTTATTACAAAATTTTTAATATGATTACCGTCGAGATGGTATAAAAAGTCAAATAATAAGCAGATTTATATCATTGTTTGGGCTGCTTCTCAAGAAAGACAAAGTAAGTATAATAATGTGTTAGCATACTTAAAATAGACGTATTTAATTTATTATTAATGTAGATAAAGATCAAAAAAAGAATGTCATCTTATGGGCATTCTGTCACTGTCATTTAATTTAAAAAGAAAAAAGACGACTATGACGTAACTGGGTACGTGACGGCCATTCGAACGGGGGATATTAAGGAAGAACAATGTCAAAGATTATATTAAAAGTTACGAATTAAACGGAGTATATACCATTCATGTAATTTATTTGGTTATTTTATTGATTAATGTAAAAAATGATTCTCCGTTTATTAATTTAGTAAGTGCGAAAATATGTAGTAATGATGTATATTTAGGAGCATGTTTGGTACTCAATCAAACCGTTAGTACTGTGTTGCAAGCATGCACTTGGGAAAACTCCGTTCTATCTGTGCTTTTATCGAGAAATTGAGTCATAAAAATTTAGAAAAAAGTTACAAATAAACAAACGTTATGACTACTTTTTACCCTATGAATCTAGTTTTGAAAATAAAAACAATGTACGCAAAACTGTGGTTAGAAACTAACTAGTCTTTTTTAATAAATCATTGCCTAGTACAGTAAGTGTCACAATTAAGTAACCCCCTTAGTAGCTAAAGCTTATCTCAGCCGTCCTCACCAAACCGTATATAGAAATTCTCGCAATCACAAATTAAATGCAAAAACTATACTGTCGTAAGGATTCGATCTCGGAACAATCATGTTTCACACTATGACCGACCGCTTATCTAACTCGGTTATCGTGGCTTCCAATAACCTTTCCTTGTCTAGCAGACTAATGCAAAGCTTTATCTATTATTTGAAGGGTGTGGGTAGGTTGTTGATTTTTAACAAACGAACAAAGACAATAATTCTCATTGTCAGGCTTGACATGTTCTGTGCTGTCTACTTTGTGTGTTCTTCGTAAGCTTTTGACTTTTGATAATATGTATAATTTATATAATTTGATGAAAACAAGAAATTAAGTTTGCTATCAAAATAAAAACAATGATAAATAAATTACTCGGCAGCTATAATGGTAAGTGTAACCATTTACCCAGTCAGTTTTGTTTTCAATTACTTATTAAAGTAGGTAATAATAAATGGGAGTGAATATCATCCATGAGTCTAGGAAAACTTGTAGAAGTCGATGGGCGCATGAATTATCAGCAATATTAAAAAGTGTTGAAAGAAGTAATGCTACCATCTGTAGCATTGTATACTTATCCAGAAGGACAAAGAAGGACAAACTTTTTGCGGTTTATTGAACCAGAACTGCGAAGGAATGGCTGTTTCTCATACTTCATAATCATTTTTATATTTTTTTCAAATTGGTAGTATACAATTTTATAATAGTGTAACATATTCGTTCACTACATAATAATATTTTACTAGGTATTTTTATAAGTGAATACCTAACCTACTATATTTTTTAGTAAGATAATAACATTTGACCCCACATTTCTTAAAAACGGGTATATAATAGCTTTTATATCTTGTAATGTTGTAAGTATTAACTTACGAAGAGGTTTTATTTTGACAATTATTATTTGTTGTATTAATTTACACGATAATAAAAATAAATAGTGTATAGGTATTATTTACTGCAAAATTTATTGATAAGGTTGAAAAAAAATACAAAGAGTAACCCAACGCTCGGAATCGAACTCGGTTTCTCAGGATTGTGAATCCGAGTTTGATACCACTATTCCAACACTGCTCTTAGCAAAGCAGTTGAAATTATGGTTACGCTTCCTTGCATGGTTATAAAAATATAATTTATTTTAAGAGCAAAACTCCATAGTTAGTCAAATGGATTTGAAGCTGGGTGTCCTAGACAAGGGGGATTACTTATCTCTTAAGTGCATGGCAAACTGTTTATTTTATCTTTTTTTTTTTTTACATAACAACTATATCATCTACCATATTCACTGCAAATAAATATCTTTACCTATATTATCCCACTGGGCAAAGGTCTCCCCCATATCTTTCCACATTTCATATTTTATCTTAATACTCGAAAATAATATACATAAATCGTAATCAAGTTTTTTTATAGTTGACATGCAATCAATTTAGAGTAATGCCCATTAAAATTACCGGGTTTTACTAATACTAATATTATCAGGTATTTCAATGTTATTCGGCGGTGATTATAATACATTCTCGTCAACTATCGTCTAGTAGCGTACAAACATTTTCAAAACAAGTTGTTAGACTTAATTAAGAAAAAACAATAGAATTAATAAAATGACAAAACACTGGTAATTGGATCAAATCTAAGTGATGAGACCATGGAACTAATATGTATTTTTACTTATAAATTCCTTGGATGAGACACATACCCTTTAAGCTCAGATAAACGATTTGTGAATCATCTAAAGTGTCCCGTTAGCTTTGATTAAGGCTCTTAATATTTTTCTCTTTTCCAGATGAACAAAATGCTGATATTCGTCTTCGCCGCTGTCGCTGTCTCATTAGCGGCACCGTCTGGTGAAGAACCAGCTTCACGCGAAGAAGCTATCAAAAAGCCAGAGGGAGAGGGCGTTAGACCTGAACCTATCGGTAACGATATTTCAGAAGCCTCATTAGAACACAACTACTATGAAAAGAGGGGAAAAGAGGGAAGCGATTTTTAAAATTGGATGGCTCCCCACTTGTTGTTGAAAAAGTGTTTTTTTGGGAAACGAGCAAATAAATATTTTTTTGGTTTTATTAGATTACTCTTTCACTTTTATACTCAAGTAATGTAGCCCAGGATCGAGAAGTCTGGAGAGAATGGGGGGAGGCCTTTGCCCAGCACTGGGAAACGAATGGCTGATATAATAATACTAATATCATAGTATCAGTTTCAACGTATTAAAATTATTTATTTTGCCATGTGAATTGCAATTGTGCCTACATCTACGCGCCCCCTGATACAGTTTTTTGCCCCGCCTGTGTTGAGGAAATATAATAAATGCATTTGAATCATAACACATTCGTAATTATTTTAACTAGCGGACCCTATCCGGCTCCGCACGGGTGCTTTAAACCTTTCTCTTGAATTACTTTATCTAGTGCTGAAAACCGCATTAAAATTGCCGTTGCCGCCGTTGCGTAGTTTAAAAGATCTGAGCGTACATAAATACATAAGACAGACTTCATTTTATACTATGTAAGGACATACTTAAGAAAATATTAATATTACTATCAGTTTAATATTAAACAGAATATTTTTTCCAATACCACAATTATTCGGAGCGACAAAGCAACGACATAATAATCTGACATCCTCGTTTTTCGTTGCCAAGGTTACGCGACCAAGCACGCGTAGGCGCCCCGCGTGTTATCCACAGCCCACTGTCATCTAGCGGCGACAGCAATTCTTAAAGTAGATAATATCAATGAAAGTATAATTATGCTGTTCACTCGGACAGACTAGAACAAGTCCAAAAGAGGTTTCTGTACCAATTGACTTATGCAAACAATAACTGTAAGAAACTCCCATCTTACGAGCATAGATTGAAATACTATAAAATGCAGTGTGACTCTTAGTGTTCGCCGTAAGGTAACAGATGTTTTGTTTCTATAAAAACTTACACACGGTCTTGTGGAATGTCCAGATATCTTACAACACGTCAATTTAGAAGTCCCTCGATCGAGTAGCCGCTTAGCGAATCGGAACTAAATGTTATTACCCAAACTACCAGATAGCACCTAAGTTAAGTTATAATGTATTAGGTAGTAATTAGATAGTACCTATATTTATGCCTAAAAATAATAATTAATGTTATGAGTTATTCTTGTCAGAAATCAAAAAGACAGCTCGCGGCGCGTGTCAGTGACCCCCGCGTCAATGAACCACGTATCAATAAACCATGCATCAAAACTACTTCATTATATATCTGTACATATTTTATAGGTACCTATGTAGGACAATAATTAATTAGATATTAATTAGATAGACGACCGATGTGGCGCAGCGGGCGCAGGTCCGCCTGTGACGCAGAGGTTGCGGGTTTGATTCCTGCCTCGGGACAAATATTTGTACGATCTACAAATATTTGTTCCGGGTGTTCTGGGTATTTTTTATATATAATAAAAAATATCTATCTATGTATTGTATTGTATTAAATATATATCAGTCATCTCGTACGCATAATACAGCTCTGTTTAACAGCAGCTTACCTTGGGGCTAGATGATTAAAAATAATAAATTTAAAAATCGCACGACGAGTTGGTCGAATATTAAAATTATAGTTATACCCACAATGTAACTATAATCTTAGCATAATATCTATTGTAGAAATACCTATATCTAAGCAAATAAATCATTCATTCATTAACTCATTAATTACATAAGTACACTAGTAGTACAAAATGTATCAAGATGAATATTGTTGTCACATTTTTACATTGGTAGGTACAGGTGCAATAAAACTTATTAAATTAAGTAATAAATAATTATGTACATATTTTAGTTTTTTTTTTATAAAATGTCTGATTTCATTATTATAAAATTAAGATTGTTAATTATTAATAATTAGGTCCTTGGTGTGCAACGAGGAATAAAAACTTAACATAAAAACCGACTGAATGAAGCGCACTTAAAAGGGTGCGCTATGTGGAAGTTCTCTGGTGCACTCCGTCTTGGTGCGCTTCAGCTAGGTGCGCTGAGGAATGCCTCCTTTTCATTTCAGTTGGGCCGTGTAGAAACAAACACTTTTGGCTCGGGTGCTATAGCTATTTTTTATATATATTTTTTTTACAAAAGTGGCAACCAAGCGCATGCAACATCATAGATATCGCACTTGCGGGTTACCACCCAGAGATGTAGTTGGAAAGTCTCATGTGCCTGTAATTTACCGGAAACTATACCCTTCGAACCGGAACACAGCAATGCGAGCAATAGTACTTAGCGGCAGAAATAGTGGTGGTAGTCCTTCCCTGGACGAGCTCTATCACAAAGAACTCTACTCTTAAGTTAAGTTAGGTTTTACAGTTGGAAAGGAAATAAGTAAGTAAGTTCGTATGAGTCAGTGGCGAACTCTGGTGACAGAATTTCTAGGCCACCCGAAGGCCTCTGTCATGGCCTAACAACTTTGAAAAAGCCGGGACCAACTGCTTAACGTGCCCTCCGAAGCACGGGAAAGGAAATAAAAATCTATAAACACGTTCAAATCAATTTATTTCTCAAATCAATGATCAGGGTAGAATCCGTACAGGCCATTGAAATACTCGGGGTCGTAGGACAGTTTCAGTTTGTCGGTGAGTCCGTACGCCATACGGAGTGGGTACGGGTAAGGGTACGGGAACGGAGCGGGCTGGTATCCGAACCGGTATGAAGGTACCGTGTACTCCACCGGTACTATACCCTCGGTGCCGAACTCTCCGTACTTGGCAAGCCATTCCATCTCCATCGGCTTAGCCTCGGTCTTGGCTTCTTCGGATGTCACGGCGATCACAGCCAACGCGAGGATCAGGAAGAATTTCATCTAGAATTAAAAAAATTGAGGTTAAGAATGGATTTGGCTATTTTTTTTTGTATGCGGATCAGATTAGCAAGGATCGCGGTTGATGAAGTCAGGCATTAGATGATGATGATGATGGTATTTATATTTGTGTGAGTGGAGGTTTAATCTTTGAGAAAAATAACGTGACTGAATGGGCTCGGGTCACGGTTGAAAAGGTGATAAACGGACTATGCACCTCTGTTAGCTAATGAGTCTTTTAAGTCTATCATTAGGATCATGTCCATCATATTTATATAATGTGATCAAGAAAAGAGAATACTTCAATCAAGCCGCTAAAATTACAGTTATTTTCACAAACAATCAAATTATGATAGTAATTTTGTATGAAAATAAAAGTATTTTTGATGTTTTCACATACCTTGTTAGCTGGTGTTTGTTCTTCAAAACCAAATTTGATAGTGAATAAAAATCATCACAGACCTCTTTTATACAGTCTACGTACTAATACAAAGTTAGATAAATTTGGTTTTTTACGACCAAAACTTCAACATAATTTAAAATCGATTAAATTGCTATTCAATACAAATTAAAATAACATGACGTTAAATAAATAATAGATAATAAAATTACTTGTGGTGAATGGTCTATGTTGTATTGAATCAGGCTTGTCTAGTCAGTTCCTTTTAATGAGAATGTAATGATAGAGAATGTAATGAGCACTAGGTGGTCTAGTGGTAGTGATCCCTTCCGATCCTAAGGTCGTAGGTTCGAATCCGGTCGTGCACCAATAGACTTCCCTATTCGAAAAATGTATGTGCGCAATGCCAGTGCTCTTATACGGTGCAGGAAAACATCGTGAGGAAACCGACATGTCCAAGAACTAAAAATTCAAAAGACATGTGCCATCCACCAATGAGGGTAGACCAGTGTCCCAGCAGTGGGAACAAAAGGCTGTCATGATGATGATGAATGATATAACTTTTATATTCATTGGAACTGAATTCATCGGACAATCTTGTTACCAGGATTTTTTTTTAATAAATTAATTCTCTGTCAGCACAATAATTAATTATATGTATATCTACTAGCGACCGGCTCTGGCTTCGCACGGGTGCTTAAACTTTACGCATATACCTTCCTCTCGAATCACTCTATCTATTGATGAAAACCACATTAAAATCCGTATAAAAGATCACAGAACGACAGACGGCGGAAAGCGACTATGTATTTTCATCCGTGCTTCGGAGAGCACGTTAAGCGGTCGGCTTTTCAAAGTTGTTAGGCCATAACAGAAGCCTTCGGGCGGCCTAAAAACTCTGTCATCAGAGTTGGCCACTGACTCATAAGAACTTACTTACTTTTTAACCGTGAATGTTTTTATTTCTCGTGCCGTCATCTCACAAAGTTCTGTCAGAATAGCAATGCTGCTCCGCTACCTCCTGCGTACGCGGTGCAGCTTTTGCTGAGACAGGACCTTTTGACCATTATGCGCGATTTTTATTATACAGGGTCTAAATAAGCAACTTAGGGCCCAGCATAGATAGCCCACATAAAATTTGTAATGCCTGAAAAGGGCAAACAAGTTCTAATTGCCATTTCACTTTTAAGATCTTGTAACACTTATTTATGCAAATAATTATCTTGAATCTTAAATGTTTGATTATTAGTGCGCGATATTCAAGGAACAGGTTCCATACATGAATAAAAAAAAACTTATTTTTATTTTGGTGTGTGGATCATATTCCTTGAACATCGCGCACTAATAAATACCTATATAGGTACCTACCTAGTTCATAGTGTTTTTTAGGTATTAGGTATTAGGGAAGGACTACCACCATACTTATTTCTGCCGCCAAGCAGTAATGCTTGCATTGCTGTGTTCCGGTGTGAAGGGTATGGTTTCCGGTGAAATTACTGGCACATGAGGCTTTCGAGCTTAGCCTCAAGGTGGCAACCCGCGAGTGATACCTCTGGTATTGCAAGCGTTCATAGGCTGCGGTAACCGCTTACCATCTTGTGGGCCGTACGCTTGGTTGCCACTTCAATTGTATAAAAAAAATCATTTTTTTATTAAACAAAAATGTGAGTGTGGGTCAATGGTCCTGGCTCAGCATAAGCTGCATCGCACTTGTTTATGGAACGATGCTGCACTTGTATTCTAGTGGGTGACATCACGGACAACCAGGCAACGATGACTACGAAGGTAACTACGAAAGTACTACCAAGGTAATGATGACTACGCTGAACAGTGCTTAACTTCGTTGATCTGATAAGAATAACTTAGCCAGCTACGCCACGAGCGCTCCATAAAGTGGTGTTTTCCATAAAGTGTTTAGAAGTTTCCTGCACTTCTAAACACTTTATGAAGAAAATAATTTCCGAAATTCAACGCGATCTTCTTAGAAATTTGCATTAAAAGCCTAGAAACCTCTTGTAACCGATAAACGAGAATAAAAAGAAATTTTTGTAGCTTAGGTGGTAATCAACAAACTATGATTTTTTTTTTATTATTATTATTTTTTTATACTACTAGAGTGGCAACCAAGCGTACGGCCCACTTGATGGCCAGCGGTTACCGTAGCCTATGTACGCATGCAACATCATAGATATCACTTGCGTGTTACCACCCTGAGACGTAAGATGGAATGTCTCATGTGCCTGTAATTTCACCGGAAACCATACCCTTCGAACCAGAACACAGCAATGCGAGCATTACAAAAGAAATTAAGCGAAACTTAAATTTAATATTTATTGTTTCAACACTTTTCTTAGTTCTTACTTTTCATTGCACTCGTGACGTAGCTGGCTAAGTTATTCTTAACAGATCAACGAAGACGAACGAATGTTATGTATGCGTGCGTGGCTGCGCCCACCTACCAACCTACATCGTATAATAAACCAGTGCAAAGCTAACCAGCGGTCGTATCACTTGTCCCGTGTCCTACTCCTCGTATATTTAACAGTGGCGACGATCTACCCGCGATTAGAAAAAATAGCGTGAAAAATGTCGAATAACAATGTGCAATTTGGAATTTTAAATAGTTTCGACCACAACACGCAGACGTGGAAAACGTATAGGGGTCGTATAACACAATATTTTGTGGCAAACGACATCGACGAGAAGACGGATGCCAAGGGCAAGAAGAGGAAAGCGATCCTTCTTAGCGCACTCAGCGAGGGTACATATAAACTAGCAACGGATTTGGTTTTGCCTAAGGAAGTTGATGATGTGCCCTACGAACACTTCTTATCACTTCTGGACAAACACTTTACCCCAAAATGTGTCGGATTCGGTGAGCGTCACAACTTCTACGCGGCCGCTCAGCAAGCCGGTGAAACGTATTCACAATGGGCGGCGAGACTGCGAGGGTTGACAGCGAAATGCGACTTCCTAAACGTCGAAGAAGCGCTCCGCGACAAATTCATCATGGGAATGCAACCGGGGAGAGAGAAAGAAAAGCTTTACGCCAAGGATTTGGCTGACCTCACGTTAGTCAAGGTCGTGGAGATGGCTGAAAACTTGAGCCGCGCGAACGCAGCCGCCGTGGCCAGTGCAGGCGCCGTCACCGCTTCATCCGCGTCAGGGAATCAGCTTTTCAAGATATCTAATAAGAAGAAAAGTACTTCCAGTACAGGAAAAGAAAAGTGTGGTGTATGTGGTTATGCGAATCACAAAACCGCGGAATGTAGGTTTGCAAATTACGTTTGCAATAAGTGTCACGTAAAAGGCCACTTACGTAAAATGTGTACAAAAGTGAATTACGTAGAGATGGATTGCAGTGACAAGGGTGAGGATGATGAAGAGGATGATGGTAAGTTTTTTTATATCCGATCTTTCAGGGGAGAACCCATGGTAGAAACGGTTTCCATTTACGATACTCCATATAAGTTTGAGATAGATAGTGGGTCGGCAGTAACGGTAGTATCAGAGGGCTTTTATAAAACTCATTTTAAAGATGTGCCATTATCAAGTACTTGTAAACAGCTGATGACGTATAATGCAACAAAAATTTTATGCATCGGTACTTTTCCGTTACCATTGAGCTACGCCGGACAAAAACACGAATTAGTATTATATGTAGTTCGCGACGGAGGGCCGCCACTTCTAGGCAGGGATTTTATATCTAAATTCAATCTACAGTTAACGCCGGTGAATTACTGTGTAGATTCAGATTTTCAATTCAATAATTTGCAACAACAGTACTCTAGCCTATTCTCAGATAAGCTAGGGACTTTCAACAAGTATAAAATAAAATTGTTGTTAAAAGATAACGTAAAACCGGTTTTCTGTAAGGCACGGCCGGTGGCATTTGCGTTACGCGCTAAGGTTGAAAAAGAAATCGATAGGTTGGTTGATTTAGGCATTCTTGAACCTATCGAGTACTCTGACTACGCATCTCCGGTAGTCCCGGTTCTAAAGCGAAATGGGACCGTCAGATTGTGTGCGGACTATTCCGTAAGCATAAATAAACAGTTACTGATAGAACAATATCCGCTACCTACAACTAATGAATTGTTTTCAAAGATACATGGAGGCCAACAGTTTAGTAAGCTCGATCTATCTATGGCGTATAACCAGTTTGTTTTAGAAGATGAGTCTAAAAACTTGACGTGCATAAACACAAGCCGCGGTCTTTTCAGATTTAGGCGTTTAGTGTTTGGGTTGGCTAGTGCGCCTTCCATATTTCAGCGCGCGATCGAAGGCGTTCTATCAGGAATAGATGGTGTCTTGTGCCTGTTGGACGATATTTTAGTAACCGGGAAGGATAAAAATGAACATTTGGATAAGCTGAATGCCGTCTTACAACGTTTACAAGAAGCGGGGTTAACGTTACAAAGAGAAAAGTGTAGTTTCTTTCAGGATGAAGTAACTTATTTAGGTTATATTATAACAAAAGATGGTTTGAAAAAGACGCCGGAAAAAATTAAGGCAATGGTGGAAGCACCAGTTCCTGCTAACGTTAGTCAGCTACAGTCGTTTTTAGGGCTAATTAACTATTACAGGAATTTCGTACCTAACGCGTCAACAGTACTCAGTCCTTTGTACGATTTACTTAAAAAAGGCTGCAAATGGGATTGGACTGAAATTCATGACACTGCCTTTAAGTCTATTAAGAGGTTGATGACATCGGAGCAGGTTCTTGCACATTTTGACCCAAACGCGACTATAATTTTAACGGTAGATGCCTCTCCAAGTGGGTTGGGAGCAATCCTTTCGCAAGTAGGGTTAGACGGTACTGAAAGACCCATATCGTACGTATCGCGTACCTTGAACCCGGCTGAGAAGCGATATGCCCAGATTCAGAAGGAAGCAACCGCCATTATTTACGGAGTGCGGCGGTTCCATCAATATTTGTATGGCAGGTCCGAGCCGTTTATTTTACGAACAGATCATAAGCCGCTATTGTCTATTTTTGGCCCTTATAAGGGAATACCGGAGATGTCTGCAAATAGGTTGCAACGGTACGCGCTATTCCTAAGTAGCTATCACTATAAAATAGAATACGTGCGTAGTGCTGATAACAGCGCGGACTACCTGTCTCGCGCGAGCTTGCCGCGCGCAGTGCACGCGTGCGCGTGCACCGAGCAGTGTAAGTGCTGCGACTGCGAGGTAGCATATGACCGAGCGACCTACGTTTGTTTCGTAGTAGACGGAAGCATGCCTCTAACGTTACAGAAGTTAAGCCAAGAAACAAAAAGTAACGCGGTCCTAAGGCTAGTGATTGATTTTATTTTGAATGGGTGGCCACCGAAAGTAAACGACATACGGTTAAAACCGTATCACTTGTGTAGATCACAGTTATCATACGAAAATGGATGCGTCATGCGTGGTCACAAGGTCGTTATACCCGAGAAGTTGTATCAAGTGGTTCTAAAGGAGCTACATACTTCTCATTTAGGTATAGTTAAAACTAAAGCCGAAGCTCGTTCTAGATTTTGGTTTCCAGGAATTGATCAAGCGGTGGAAACAATGATCGGTTCATGCGACGTGTGCATTCAATTACGCCCCTCTCCCCCGCGCGCGCCTATCGCTCATTGGGAATTTCCACCATTTCCGTTCTGCAGAATACACATTGATTTCTTAGGTCCGATTAAAGGTTCGGTGTATTTGGTAGCAGTAGATGCACATACTAAGTGGGTAGAAGTGTATAACATGAATGCTACTACCTCATCAGCTGCAGTAATCGGGAAGCTGTGCGAGTTTATGTCGAGGTTCGGAATGCCGAAAACAATAGTAAGTGATAATGGCACAGCTTTTTGTTCACGGGAATTTGAGTTGTTTTGCTCGACAAATGGAATTTCTCATATGACGTCACCGGTCTATCACGCGCCTAGTAATGGTCAGGCTGAGAGTTTTGTCAAAATAGTAAAAAAGGGGTTAAAGTCTTGTCTTTTGTCGAGTAATAGCGCGAAGGATGCGGGGGTGAAGCTATTGAAATATCTGATGGATTATCGTAACTCAGTTAACACGACTACAGGGTTGTCCCCTGCTCAACTGGTATTTGGTCGCAAATTAAGGTCACGTTTAGATTTAATCGATCCTAAACCATCGTCACCCTCGTCACCGTCCCTAACTGACTTTGTGAAAAATCAACAGTGTACGCAAAATAAAGGAAAAGTTATAACTAATTATTTTAAGAAGAACGAAACAGTTCTTTATAAAAAATTTGTTAACAAAAGTACCCATTCATGGTGTAAGGGAGTCATACAAAAAAGAGTAGGAAAAGTTTTATATTTAATTAAAGATATGAAAAGCTCAGAAATTCATAAAAGACATGTAAATCAATTAATGTTGTATAAAGGGACCCGTAACAGTCATGGTGATAATGTACAAGATTCAAATGCAAACTTACCGATGCCATTTCATCCGCCGTCACCGTCACCGCCACCGTCACCGTCACTGTCACCGTCACCGTCACCGTCACCGTCACCATTACCGTCACCGTTGCAGTCACCATTGCAGTCGCAGTCGGAATCGCCGTCATCATTGCCCGTAACGACGCCATCGCCAGCTGCATCGGGAACTTCAGGATCACAGGTAGAACTATATTCTCCAGAAGTCGGCTCACGTATAAGCGGCAGAGGGAGAAGAGCAGAAGTGTACGAAGCAAGCTTGCCATCACCGCAGATAGAGGACGAGTGTGATAACGAGCCGCGTCATGAGAATTCGCAACAAGTAAACTTAGATGGTGAAGTAGAGAGTCAGTCGGAATCTGAAGATGAGTTTCATGAAGCGGAAACCCGAGATGATGAGCCTGATGCTTCAAGAGAACCACAGGTTGATGGCCCGGTAGTTGCAACAACGAGATCCTTACGGAATCGTCCCGTGATTAGTTTTAAAAAGTATTTTTAGGTTTCTGTAGTGTATTAAGGTACTATTATACTAGAGGGAGGAATGTTATGTATGCGTGCGTGGCTGCGCCCACCTACCAACCTACATCGTATAATAAACCAGTGCAAAGCTAACCAGCGGTCGTATCACTTGTCCCGTGTCCTACTCCTCGTATATTTAACAGTTCCGCCTAGTCACTATTTGGATGGGTGACCGCCAGTGGCAATTTCAAATTCCAACTGAGCGCTCCCGTGCTTTGGAGAGCACGTTAAGCAGTCGATCCCGGTTTTTTTTCAAAGTTGTTAGGCCATGGCAGAGGAGACCTAAAAACTCTAACACCAGATTTGGCCACTGATTCATACGAGCTTACTTATACTTACTTACTTATTGGACTCGTGTCAAGCTGGGCACGTATTATTTATTTTTACAATACAATCACTTTTTACTTTGTACAATCTTGTTTTTGTGCTATAAAGAATTAATGAATAAATAATAATAATCACATCTGTCGGGGACATCAGTTAGGGCTGGCGCGGCGGCAGATTGTGCGGAGAACACCAAAAGGCGCAAATATGCCGGCCTAGATAGAGCCTACATATTTGAGCCTTTTGGAGTGGAGACCCTGGGTCCGTGGGGTACCGGGGCTCACCGCGTTTCATAATTATTTCCGGGCGTCTGGTCGAAGCGACGCGTGATCAAAAGTGTGGTTCATATCTGGCTCAACTTATCAGCATTGCCATTCAACGTGGCAATGCAGCCAGCATGTTGGGAAAGCTTCCTACTGGTAGTGATTTGGATCAGTTGAGCTATCTATAGGTCGTTTGTAACGGTCTTTAGATGGCTCAACTGTTTCAAATGTATTTTGTATATTTTGTAATGTAATGTAATTATGTGCATATTTTAAAATAAACTTGAGTAGTAAAAAAAAATAAAAAAATTAACTAATAATAATATGAGCATCTCTTTTGTTTACACGGAATGTTATCTATTGTACGTTTCTCCGGGCACCTGCTTAGGCTCTTTAGCCAACTTATCCCGCGGGATTAGTTGACCTTATGAATATTTTGAATTGGCCAACTGATCCTATTGATACATTTTATGATTTGTATAGTAAACATGCCTGCTTCTCGTTCCCCGCGCAACCGCAGGGATGCGGCCCTTAATGCAAAAGTTTGGATGTTTGAATAGAAAGAAAGAAGGAAAACACGTTTATTGACCCTTAAAATCATACGTAAACATACATACGTAATACATAAAAAAAAACACGGTGAACTAGGTAAGCTTAAGGGTCAAAAGGTCCTGTCTCAGCAAAGCTGCACCGCGTACGCATGTATGTTTAGATGTTTGTTCCTCTATAACTCGACAACCACTTAACCGATTTGGCTGAAATTTAAAACATAGATAGATAATGATCGGAAATAGGACATAGGCTACTTTGTATAACACTAACACCATCACATGAGTTCCACGAGAACAAAGTCGCGAGCGACAGCTTGTTGAAAATAATTTGGGAATAAAAGAATAATCGTAGTATCAGATTTTATTTAATTTTCATTAACATTTGCCAATTTATTCCTCTTCTTTAAAGTCCACTGTTCACTTGTTTATAAGAGTAAACAAATGGCTGAGAGGTCTTCACAGCCATAGCCGCCAAACGAGCTTCTGTAGTCGGGTACAATACCGGGTCCAAATACCGGTAACCAAGCGGGTAGCCCTCCGGTACCGGTGCCCCGATGACCTGGTAGTTCACGTCTCCGGGTCCACTGACGCGGATCTTGGCTATGGGCTGCTCCAGATAACGGTATCCCAGCGGCATAGTGGTGTCGATGACGCGGTACTTGCCGGTCTCGTCCCAGTGTAGTTGAGCCGTAGCGGCGCAGACACAGAGGGCTAGCACGAATAGTTTCATCTGAAAGTTTAATGAAAGTTTTTGATTTTATTACAGAATAAACGTATGTACATTTATTTCAAACATAAAAATTTGCCATGTAAAGACTGCGATTTAAAGCTATCTCAACTTTCCAAATCCCTATAAGACGGAAGCATTTTTAAAACTGCCGACATTACAATACGAATGATTTTTAACACTATCCTACATAGGGAGTGCGATTTTTTTTATATTAATAAGGTCTCCAATAGTGCAGAATAATGAATTTAAACAAAAAGTTAGATTAGGTACAATATTCAGTCAGTTGAAGATTATTCGAATTTTTCCTACATATTTTTTTCCATTTTATTAAATTTTATTTTAATGTACACTTTAGCTATTTCTTAGATTAAAACTAAACTCATTTGTTTTGCCCCCGAGCCTCAGCCGCTTCGCTAGAATTAAAAATAAACACAACATAACCGAATTAGGGTCAACAAGGACCCCAAATTCTTAAACGTCAAGTACACTTCGTTTAAATTAAAAGAGCCCCAAGTGCCGAGACCCCACTCTAGAGCCGTTCATCTTTCACTAATCAGTATTTAACCTTGGCCTTCGTTTCGAATTAAATTAAATGAGGAAGTCTTCAATTAAAACTGGTCTATTGTATAGGCAGGCTTTTTCATTGTATCATCTTATAAAAATGAATTGAACAGGTTAGTCGCGCCGATTTAAATATTTGAAATAAATCCAGGCAAAATTTATATGGTTAGAAAATAGTATGTAATTTTTTAAGAAAGCAGCGCGAGGAAAACCGCACGAGTCTGCTAGTTCAAGTATATTTTATGGTTTAAGCTAACGTGAAATTGCTGTGCAAAAAGTAGAAAAATGAGTGAGTATTTCAGTGAAATCCTGTATCACCTAAAGCCATTGTGACGGCGCGTAGACATCTTGTTTTTATAGTCGGCATAATAATATATCTACAACTAGCTTTTGCCCGCTTTTTCGGTCGTAGTTACAGTAGGCCTGATTATCTGATTATTATTATTAGTACTAAAATAATATAATTAACACACCTTACCTTGTCAAAAAACAGTAGAAAATGATAAATGTTAAACAAATATTCATTTATTTATAGTCTTACCGTGTTAAAAAAACACTAATGTGGTTGTACCTACTATTACCTAAGTAGAATTATAATCATCATTTAAGTGGTGACAGTAACACGTTTTAAATGGTCACAGCAAGTATCTACCCGATTAGAATGTTTAAATACTAGATGCTGGTTTCTTTATGATGCGGTTCTTTACGTAGTAAATGATGATGCAGCGCAGTTTAAATCATTCACATGTCTGTCTTTCAAGAGAGGCAGTTGGGAAAAAAGCTCGACCTGGAGCCTTATTCGCTATGACCAAACGCGGGCTGGTTACGATATCTGCTTGGAATCGTTGTTGACGAGCCACGTTTTAGGGCTCGTCTGACTGTTTTTTAAAGTCAACCTTTCAATAGCGAAACTATCGCTTGAAACAACACAGATACGGATAACAATTTTACGATTTCACACCATGGCACGTATAGAACACGTTACTAAGTTACACGTTATTGGTAAGGAATCTTCTAGGTCATAGCGAATAATGGAGCTGGAGGATAACTACAAGCTCCTAAAGCAATATTGAAATGATATTACACTGTTTTATTTGTATGCCGAAATGTCAATCTAACATTATTTTAATATTGCTTTAGAACTTGCGGTTACCTACCTGTCCTCCATTTTGCAACGGGGCGTAATAAAAACTTGTAATAGTAATATTAAGATTTAATTACTAAATTATTATATTTTGTCATCATCATAGAATCATCTAAGAGTAGTAGAGTTCTCTGTGATAGAGCTCGTCCGGGGAAGGACTACCACCATACCTATTTCTGCCGCCAAGCAGTAATGCTCGCATTGCTGTGTTCCGGTGTGAAGGGTATGGTTTCCGTTGTAATTACTGGCACATGAGGCTTTCGATCTTAGCCTCAAGGTGGCAACCCGCGAGTGATACCTCTGGTATTGCAAGCGTCCATAGGCTGCGGTAACCGCTTACCATCTTGTGGGCCGTACGCTTGGTTGCCACTTCAGTTGTATAAAAAAAAAAAAAAATACATCCCCAGTCACGAACATGGGGTAGAAAAAAGTATTCATGTCTAAGTAAGGCGGATCAAGTTTCCTTGTTTATTATTTGTATAGATTTTTATTATCCAGTTAAAAAACCACTGTTGTTTTCCGCTCAAAAACCGGTGCTCGCTAAAGTTACCTGCAATAATTAATGGCAGCTTTACAAACAGCGGGGCGACCGGGAGAAATCCCCTGAGGATTAGGAGACGGTTCAAGGGCTGGGCCACAGCGAGTGTGCAATATTGCACAGCAGCCTTCATAATAATGTGCTCCATTATCGACCACACCATCACTTAACATCAGGTGAGGTGGTGGTTACCTCACCTGATGTTAGGTGGTGGTTAAACGCTTGTCTATATCCAATTAAAAAAAAAATGTTACTTTAATTTTGCGACGCGGAGGTTGCGGAATCGATTCCCGCCTCGTGTCAAATTTTTATACGATCTACAAATATTTGTTCCGGGTGTAATGGGTATTTTTGGTGTTTAATAAAAAATATCTATCAATGTATTGTATTAAGTATATATCAGTCAACTAGTACCCATAACACAGCTCTGCTTACTCTGGGGTTAGATGATGCTGTGTGGATTGTCCAGAATAATTTATTTATTTATTTAGCCGTCAGGACGACCCCGATGGCGCGGTGAGTAAATGCCTGTTGCGAAACGACTGTTGCGGGCTCGATCTCTGTTGCGGTACAATATTTGTATGATCTGCAAATATTTGTTTGCAATTATACCGTGTTTCTAATACACAGAAACGTCGAAAAATATAACTTAAAAACACTATTCCATACACCAATCCGCATCGGATCTGCGTAGTATACCTAACAAGAATCAGTGTCCCAGCTGGACAAAAGACGACCAGTCTTTGTCATGTTGACTTACTCATTGCTTGAACCAAACGTTTAAAATACAATTCATAGAACACCGTTGCACTAGAGCGAAATAGAATGATAAATGCACCGCTTACACACTCCAGCATATTAACAAACTGCAGAGTGCCTAATACTATAGAAGTAATTAAAACAAGCTTCAAACTCTACTGCGAACCATTTTAGAAAAGATAAGTTTTTTTTTATTAATAATTAAAAACACACCCATTGGTTTTATCAAACTCATTGACAAAAGATTTCCTTTTTTTCAACTGTAATGTTTTTAGAAAAACAAATCAGAAGCAAAAGACTTTATAATTTGTCTCAGAAATTAGTTTTCACCTTTTATTTCCAGCGACAGAATAAGAAAAAACTTTCTGACAGCATCAAGCCGCACTTACTCAATACTCAATTCATTTATTGCTTTCATAAGGTAGATTCATTACAGATGTTACATAATAGGTGGTAGTATCACATATGAACCCTGTAAAAGGGTATGACAACATGAAGATAGGCCGAAGTTCAAATGAGTTGAAAGTTACTTGGTCTGTCTTACGTTTTCACGGCTAAATTTAAAAGCTATAAACTTTTTAGGCAACACGTAAAGCCAAAGACAAATTGCACATGCATTCATTGCTTGATTGCATTGTTCCAACAGTTTTTTATTTAATACAACTGTCAATGCGATCTATAGAAATGCGAGCGCTTACGTATTGACCCTGCAGCACATAATATCCACAAAGAAGTGACTCGAGGCTACCGTGTCTTGCTAAAACATTACGCCAATACCAACAATTTAATTTGTTTTATTGACATTTTTGTCACTTCGAGGAAGTAGGGGAGAAACGGCGACTAGGGGTGGGTTGGGTATTTCGCAGAAGTTATTTCGGGTAGAAATGGGGTTGCTGGCTGCAGTCGCAAATTGGGGTCCTTTTATACTTTTTTCGAACAAATATTTAATAAAGCGGGAGCTTTTGACGAGTTGTTTTCTGTTGAACTGAATTATGATTTCGTTAGCGTAGGTATTTACTATTGTTTAGATTCTAAACAACTTGAAAAGGTCACTACTACCAGACTACATTCAGTTTTCTCTCATTTGAATAATACACCATCTAAACTAACATTATAAAATGGAATGGCTTTTTGTTTGTTTGTTTGTACTTATTTATGGGTATTTTCTATATATAATAAAAAATATCTATCTATGTATTGTATTGGATTAAATATATATCAGTCATCTAGTACCCATAATACAGCTCTGTTTAACAGCAGCTTACTTTGGGGCTAGATGATGCTGTGTGGTTTGTCCAGCATTATTATTATCATTATTATTATTATTAGTATTTATTTATTTTACTTTAATTAAAACGGTTATAAATCAATTACATTAAAAATTTTAAAAAATAAAAATTAAAGATAGAGATTGTTAACATAGTACTTACCTCTATAACTCAACAATCACTGAATCAATTTGTCTGACAATAAAAACATAGAAGGGAATATGTACATGTATCCCGGAAAAAGTACGGTTACCGAGTTCCACGCTAACGAAGACGCGGGCAACAGCTAGTAATAAATAACAATATTACAATCTTCTTAGAATAGAAAATAATCTATTGAATATAGTAAGAACACTCATGTCAGGAACATGCGTGATAAGAAAACATCGGCTATTGTTAATACAACTTCCACTGCGTAACGGTATCGGTTCACATTTCTTTGTGTTTTCATATCTTATGTTATGACATAGAGTGAGGTTACAACTATTTGCTCACATCTAGAGAAGATTTATAGTTTTATTTTATATTGGCAACTGACTGACTGCTTCGGAGGGCACGTTAAGCAGTCGGTGCCGGCTTTTTCAAAGTTGTTAGGTAACAGAGGGCTTCGGGCGGCCTAGAAACTCTGTCACCAGAGTTGGCCACTGACTCATACGAACTTACTTACTTTAAGGGAAAGTCGGTCATTGATAATGTCAGTCCGTCAATAACGTGTCTCTTACAAAGATAAAGATAACTATAAAGATAAGAGAATGATAATTTATTTGCAAAAAACATGTGTGTATGCACCGAACAGGTCTTAGATTAAATTTATGAAACAACATGCTTGATCATTAAAGACGTGCAAATTGGGAATATGGCGTTGAAAAATATTTAGAATTGAATAAATAGAATAAAAATTGAAGTCAATAAAAGTAAAAAAAAATGTTTGTGTACGTTGCAAAGCGACAATGAAACGAATATACTCGACATATTGAGATATCTGGCAAATAAGCCACAGAAGCCATAACCCCTCAAAAAATTTCAAAAAATTTTGTACCATGACTTCAATAATTATTAATTTCATGGTACAAATTTTTTTGACAATTCAGTTTAGATCCGTATTTGAATCGCTCTAAGAGTTCATGGTATGGGGGCAGGAATACGGTAAAATTGTACGGTTAAGTCGTCACGGAGATACGTGGTAACAAACATACACACACACCCACCCACCCACACACATACACGCAGACTTTCACATTTATAACATTAGTAGGATGTCAGATAGAACCCAGCCAGAAGCAATAACCTGTGAACCGTCCAGGCATGTCGTAAAATGCAATAGAGGAATTGAATAATAAAATATTCACAGACTTATAGACTAAATATACCCGGTTCAATGATTTGATTTGCGAAGTCGTATTCCTTATTCAGGATATTGAATGCAATCATTCATCTTCTTCTAAATATATAAAAGAAAATTACTTACCAAATCACTTAAAAAATTTGGTGACTGCCATTGGCAATTTCAACTGAGCACTCCCGTGCTTCACGTTAAGCAGTCAGTCCCGGCTTTTTCAAAGTTGTTAGGTAACAGAGGCCTTCGGGCGGCCTAGAAACTCTGTCACCAGAGTTGGCCGCTGACTCATACGAACGAACGAACGAACCTACGCATACTACACTCTATTCTTTTACAAACCTTCTGACCACCTATTCATGTTCGCTTGTCAGCTTAGACGCTCATCCATATATTTGTAATGCCAATGAACTAAAGTGACTATCAATTGAGGGGTACTTAATCTAACTAAGTAGGTATTCATTAACTTACTTACTAAGTAGGAATTAGTTACTTAAGTAGATACCTACATTTAGTCTGTAATATTTTAAGGAAATAAACAAATTTCATTTCACTTACAGGATAAATAAATCTTGCTTTAGGTGAAATAATTTTTGGGATATTATAATTTTTAGTATTCCCCTAGTGTGATGGTTAACACTATAAAAACAAAAATAACCAGTTGAATATACAATGCGACTTGGTAGAGCACTCGCGTATCATGCAAAGGTTGCGGGTTCATATCCTGCTTGAGGCGAAATAACTTTTGGAATGTTATAATATTCATTATATCCCTAGTGTGATGGTTAACAATATAAAAACAAAAATAACCTACAGTGCGTACTATAAGCGTGTAAGGGATCGACTTACATAATATTGGCGCCGTTCAGCTTTTCTGGCGTTATAGAGTTACACCCATTCATCCATCAAAAGTTAGATGCGTAGTGTGATTATAATAAAAATATATTCATTATCCATTTCTATCTGTGAGACAAGCGAAGCTCTATGTGCGCTGTCACAAAGAAATGAGGCATGACGTCAGAAAATGTATTCCGAAAAAATACACGTAGTTTTCCGGCTTCCCCATCTGTGGGCAAAAACTGCAAGATTGATGGACTTCTTCCCGTGTACATCTTACTTAGAACCAACTTGCTTTTAGGATAGTAAATACTGGCTGTTGACCGAAATTTCATTTGCGTGAAAGTTTTTATGTGTATACACGAGAATTGTAAATTTTTCCAGTCCTATGTGGTATTCCAGGCTTTAATCTATCACTGTGCCTTTATCTAAATTTGCGCGCGGAAAGTTTTATGTATACACCGAAACAGTACCTATATTTTTCCGAGATAAAAATTTGTATTATGTACTACGAGCTGACCTGCGCGGATCATCCGCGTTTTTGCAGATTTTATGCTATCCTACAGAAACAGTACACTTTTTTTGAGATAAAAGTAGCCTTTGCGTATTCCAGGACTTAAGCCACCTACATTCAAAATTTTATCACAATTTGTAAAGTCGTCGTGGAGATACGTGGTAGCAAACATTTACACACACACCAGACATTCGCATTTATATTATAGGGTTACAAAGTATAATCTATCTCTGTGCCAAATATATGAATATTTATTATCAAAATAAAATATGTACACAATTTATTACATTACATTACAAAATATACAAAATACATATGAAACAGTTGAGCTATATAAAGACAGTCACGAACGATCTATAGATAGCTTAACTGATCCAAATCATTACCAGACGAAAGCGTTCCCAACATGCTGGCTGCATTGCCACGTTGAATGGCAAATTGTACTCAGATCAGTTCTGCCATTCTGACCTGGTTGAGTAATAATTATCCAGCGAATCTTTTGCATTTTACTAAATGCGAAAAATAGGTATAAAGTAGTAAGAAGTAAATAATAGTACCAGCGGAAAGTAAATGGGTAATTATGTGTTTGAGTGAGCAATGGAAGGTCTTTGAACCCAATGTGAAATGCGGAAAACCGCAAACAAAAAGCAATTATAAATTAATTCACCTTTGATTTGCAAAATGTAATACAGAATCGTGCTAATAATTGCATTCAAACAAAGCAATTACAGCTTCAAAACAATATTTATTGATCGGGTAAAGTTGTTATCGCGGTGGGCGAGTACTTGGCTGTAAAGTGAGAGGTTGCCAGTTCCATTCCCGCTGCAAGACAAATGTTACCACTAGGAGTTGATATTTACGAAACAAGGAGTCCTAATTTTTGACTGTTTGTTATAACTTTTGATTATATAATTCACTCCTTAAAATATATTTGCATGTGAAATACAGCAGGTCTATGCTAATCAGTTTATTTTAGATAAAATAAAATAATATTAAATATTATTTTACATAGCTTAGTCTTAATAATTAACTAATATAAAATAATAATAATGTAGCATCATTATTATTTGATTAGTACCCTACATAGTAACCTGCCATCCTTCCATAATCTGTACCAATCCATTAAGGTTTTTAATTTTTACCGCAAACATCATCCAACCAAAAGAACATTTTGCCGTAGACGCAAAATATAATTTTATTCATATCATACTCAAAGTAAAACATGCACGTAACTAAAACCCTCAAACTTCAACCATTTATGCAAAATTCCTGAAAATATGCATTAATTTTACAAATCCTGCATATTCGTTACAGGCCCGTAGAAAAGTCCTTCGACCTGACATCCGCTTAGTCCCCTTTTACCCACGAGGGGTGAACACCAGTTTCCCCCCTTTTTCACCCTCAATAGCGTGTTTTCTGTCATTCATCACAGATCTGTCGGACTATTTGCAGCGATAATTTTTTGGGAGAAGGAAATGTTTATCGTGAGGAAAAACTTGATATAACATAATTATTATTATCGTTATGAACACTAGCCTATTCAATTCAGTTCATTTATTTTTCTTTTCACATGTTACATGTTCTTAGATAATATTATATAAAACAATGCAACATGTTGGCATTTCATGTTCATCGTAGAATACACTTTTTTTTACTTGCAGTACCTACACAGAAATAAACCCAAAACAAATATTTGCAGATCGTGCAATCTTGTCCCGTAGCAGGAACGAATCCGCAACCTCTCGAATTTCAATCAGGAACTCACCCACCATGACAAAAGGTTGTCCAAAATTAGCTACCTATGCAAAGGTATATCAACCAAAGCTGAAATAAAAACCTTAAAAGCATCACCATTGGACATTACTTGCATAATGTAAAGCTTATGCAGTAAATGCTAGTAAATCGTTTAAACGGATCGGAAATGTTTGAAATAAAAAGCACTTACCAGTGGAATCACTGTTCGCGACAGTACCGTAACCGATTCTGTCAATGTGAAATGCACTTTACGTTGATGGCAAAAAGCTTGTTTTGCGATTATTCAAATTGAGGGGTCACTGAACCATTTTTGTTCACACCTGTACAAAAGAATTACAGATACTAGTAACAGCACAGCTATATCAGTCCTGTATGTATCAGTAATGTACCTAACTAACAAAAGACTCGTGGCGCAGCTGGTTAAATGGTTCTTAACAGATCAACTTAGTTAAGCACTGTTCTGCGGAATCACCATTTGGATGGGTGACTGCTAGTGGCAGTTTTAACTGCTTTAAAGGACACATTTAGCTGTCAGTCCCTTCTTTTTTGAAGTTGTTGGGCCATGACGGAGGCCTTCGGGCGGCCTATTAACTTCGTCACCAGAGCTGGCCACTGACTCACACAAACTTAATAAATCCATGCTTGAGATTTTGTGATGGTTTTATTATACTAAACTACTTGTATCAAAGATATGAAAATATAAAATCTTGCAAAAATGTTGCCAGAACGTCATTTGAGATTGCTCTAGAATACGGTGAGTTGATCACATAAGTCTGTTACTACCAATCTCTATTGATCTCCATCTCAAACTGTCTTTAAGAAATTTTGACTATTATAGCTCTACATTAGACAGTTTGAGATGGAGACCAATAGAGATTGGTCGGTAACAGAGTTATGTGATCAATCATGTGTGTATGTGAGTAGAGACATGTTGTTTTTCTATATCAGAATTATGTACGCATAATTTTTTTTCATCAAACTCTGCTACGCAAAGTCTACGTAGACTTCTACGAGCGTAGCACTACGCGCTAAGCTACGAAAAGCCTACGCAGACCTCTACGAGCGTAGCTCCTTAGCTCTTATAAAATTAAACTGACCAAGCTTTTATACAATAAGCTGTATCAACACCGTATTGTTCTTCATATTTTCATTGTTTTGTTTTGATGAGACCATTCATTACATTTATAGGGGCAAAAAGAGCGTTATCGGAATACCGCCATTGTTGCAGAGTGGGCATAAAATTACGATGCGGTACAAAATACGAGTGAGAGCACCGGTGGTCTAGTGGTAATGACCCTGCCTTCCGATCCTAAGGTCGTGGGTTCAAACCCGGTCGTGCACCAATGATTTTTTCTGTTCGAAAAATTTATGTGCGCAATGCCAGTGCTCTCATACGGTGAAGGAAAACATCGTGAGGAAACCGGCATGTCCAAGAACTAAAAATTCGCAAGACATGTGCCATCCACCAATCCGCATTGGGTCCGCGTGGTGGATTAAGACCCAATCACTCTCGCCTGAGAGTAGGCCAGTGTCCCAGCAGTGGGAAAATTAGAAGGCTATCATGATGATGACAAAATACGAGTTTGGACTTCACACTTGATCTGCCTTTTAATTTGCCACTGAACTTTGAAGTTTAATGATTTGAAGTTATAAAAAGGCTGAACTATACTTACTAAAACATTTCCCTTTGGAGTGTGAAGCTGTAATAATTGTATGTATAATATAACAAGTTAAAACTATAACTACTAAACATGTGACAGTTAGTTACACTGGAAAACACTCTATCGAAGAACGATAGTGGTTTGTTCATAATCTACGTAAATCCAATAGGGATTGGATGGATGTCTTCTTTTTTTTTTTTTTTTTTATACTACTAAAGTGGTAACCAAGCATACGGCCCACTTGATGGTCAGCGGTTACCGTAGCCTATGTACGCATGCAACATCATAGATATCACTTGCGTGTTACCACCCTGAGACGTTAGATGGAAAGTCTCATGTGCCTGTAATTTCACCGGAAACCATACCCTTCGAACCGGAACACAGGAATGCGAGCATTACTGCTTGGCGGCAGAAATAGGTATGGTGGTAGTCCTTCCCTGGACGAGCTCTATCACAAAGAACTCTACTACTCTTTATCTATGTCTTTAGTTCCAATCGCTTCAAATGCATAAGAGAACTTGCATTACGCACATGATATTATGGAATAGAAAAATTGATACTCACCGAACTTAACACCAGGCGGGCGCCTTGACTTTCTTGCTTAAATGAAAAAAAAATAATCTTGAACCAAATTGTTTCGGGACTAAGCGTAAAGAGTTCGCAGAGTCGTAAGAGTCGAAAGCCAATAGACGATTACTCCTGGACCCATAGTCCTCTTTTTTTTTTTTTTTTTACCAGAGGTATCACTCGCGGGTTGCCACCTTGAGGCTAAGAACGAAAGCCTCATGTGCCAGTAATTTCACTGGAAACCATACCCTTCACACCGGAATACAGCAATGCGAGCATCACTGCTTGGCGGCAGAAATAGGTATGGTGGTAGTCCTTCCCCGGACGAGCTCTATTCTTATTATTAGCTTATTTCTTAAAGAGTGCCACGATGACCGATCTTGGGCTTTCACTTCACCGCTATAGTATCATCGTTCCATCGGCTGTGATGAATAGAACACTTAATCTGTGCTACCAATTTAATTAATATTTTCTAAAATGCTGCTAGTTGCCATTTTGAACCTTAAAAGAAAGCGATAAAGCTTGTTTTGCAGTACAAGCTGTTATGGAGTGATGCTGACCTGTTCCAGGACTTGAGGAAATAACGCAAAAGGGCCGTTATTCGGATTATTATGATGGATTTTAGTTATTGTTTTTTTTATGGTGATGAGTTCAAGAGCCATGATTCGGCTATTAACCTACATTGATCTTTAAGGTTTGATTAATACCTTGTTAATTTACGACTGTTTAATAAAGATTTAGTACCTACTATAAAAAATAAAAACGTAAGATGAAAATTATTTAGTTATCTTTAGAACCCACTTTTGAATTTCAATCTCAAAAGTTACAAATTCGAACAGTTTTTTTTTTTTTTTTTTTATACAACTGAAGTGGCAACCAAGCGTACGGCCCACAAGATAGTAAGCGGTAAGCCTATGGACGCTTGCAATACCAGAGGTATCACTCGCGGGTTGCCACCTTGAGACTAAGATCGAAAGCCTCATGTGCCAGTAATTTCACCGGAAACCATACCCTTCACACCGGAACACAGCAATGCGAGCATTACTGCTTGGCGGCAGAAATAGGTATGGTGGTAGTCCTTCCCCGGACGAGCTCTATCACAGAGAACTCTACTACTCTTCTTACTTTAAATATTGCTTATGTGGCTAATAAAAGAACAGAAGATTTGTTTTTTTATTTGCCACTAAAGCCATATTTGTATCTAAATTGAAATAAAAAATTTCGACAAGATGATTCTAACGTGACTGTACACAGAAGGCAATATCATTTTTTTCCATTTTCATATAAAAGTTAGATTTATAGTTATAGTTAAGAGTAGTAGAGTTCTCTGTGATAGAGCTCGTCCGGGGAACTACCACCATACCTATTTCTGCCGCAAAGCAGTAATGCTCGCATTGCTGTGTTCCGGTGTGAAGGGTATGGTTTCCGGTGAAATTACTGGCACATGAGGCTTTCGATCTTAGCCTCAAGGTGGCAACCCGCAAGTGATACCTCTGGTATTGCAAGCGTCCATAGGCTGTAACCGCTTACCATCTTGTGGGCCGTACGCTTGGTTGCCACTTCAGTTGTATATAAAAAAAAAAAAATGTATATATAGTAATTAGGAAAGAATTTAGGAGGTTGATTTATTATAAACTCACAGAGCTTAATAATTTGTATACATTCCGGCTGTGTTGAGAAAAATAGTTTTGACAGACTGACAGACAGTCAACAGTAGTCAATAGGGGTTCCGTTTTTTCCTGTTGATGCAAGAAACCTTCATCACCATCATGACAGCCTTCTAATGTTCCCACTGCTGGGACACTGGCTTACTCTCAAGAAAGAGTGATTGGGTCTTGATCCACCACGCGGACCCAATGCGGATTGGTGGATGTCACATGTCTTTCGAATTTTTAGTTCTTGAACATGCCGGTTTCCTCACGATGTTTTCCTTCACCGCAAGAAACCTATTTGTTACCATATTTTTATTATACTATTATTACTATATTATAGAAAGAAATGTCGAAGACTAGATATTGAATGCCCCACGGAGCTTCGGTTTCACTCGCGTGGGAATTCCCACAAAAACCGTACATTTTCCCGTTAGGGTAGGCTCTTTCTATAAGTGAAATAGTTTTTAGAATAGAAACAGCAATTCCAGATTCTAACAATTCTTTATATTCTACTAAAACTTACAAAGTTTTACTTTTTATAATGAAAATAGTGTTTAAATAACGTAAACATATCTACGAAAGTAGTTAAAAAATTTTTTGCAGAGTAATTATAATTAAATTTCGCATTTATAATATTACTTGTTCAACCAAATTTAAAATGTATTCTAAATTTTTGAACCGGGAGAATTTCAACCCGCTAAAATATATTCCTTTTTTTGACCGGCAGAATTTTAACCCGCTAAGCCACCGCCTGAATACCAAAGTCTTAGATGCCATGAAATGATGCTCAAAATATTATTTTAGGTATACATTTTTTTTTTATACAACTGAAGTGGCAACCAAGCGTACGGCCCACAAGATGGTAAGCGGTTACCGCAGCCTATGGACGCTTGCAATACCAGAGGTATAACTCGCGGGTTGCCACATTGAGGCTAAGATCGAAAGCCTTATGTACCAGTAATTTCACCGGAAACCATACCCTTCACACCGGAACACAGCAATGCGAGCATTACTGCTTGGCGGCAGAAATAGGTATGGTGGTAGTCCTTCCCCGGACGAGCTCTATCACAAAGAACTCTACTACTCTTAAAATATACTTTTTCCATAAACTAATTTGTACTAATAGCGTTTCCTATGCACGTTTAGGTTCAGGTATAACGTATATTTGATCAATGTAGAGTGGTTCCTAAAACTATTGGCTATAACTCAAGGTGGCAACCCGCGAGTGATACCTCTGGTATTGCAAGCGTCCATAGGCTGCGGTAACCACTTACCATCTTGTGGGCCGTACGCTTGGTTGCCACTCATCATCATCATCATCATGACAGCCTTCTAATGTTCCCACTGCTGGCACACTGGCCTACTCTCAGGCGAGAGTGATTGGGTCTTAATCCACCACGCGGACCCAATGCGGATTGGTGGATGGCACATGTCTTTCGAATTTTCTGTTGGTTGCCACTTCAGTTGTATAAAAAAAAAAAAAAAATTGGTTCATTAGTTCTAATACTTATTTATTATAGTTCCACGTTGCATAACATTATTTTACTATAACGTTTATTAAACTATAACTTTTTGTTATATTGTTCATATTATCTAATTAATTCAAAGTCTAAATGAAATATTACATAAGTTATTATATCTCTAAATTGGTACTCTCTTTAAACTTCTGGGGTACTACTGACTACACGTAGCTGACAAAGGTCTAGAATAGGTTGCGAGGAGCGTAGTGACAAGCATGGTTTTTATGGTGACCAAACTACGACAGAATCGACTTGTATAGTTCTCACAGCGGATCTCGGCCGTCTAGAAGTTAGCCGTTTCGATGCGCAATGGAGCTTTTTCAAACTAAATTGTCTTTGCGCATCACAAACGGCTGACTTCACGGAAGCCTAGATCCGTTGTGCGAACTATACCTAATTATATCTACATATTAGGTATGATGATAGTTACCAAGAATCACTAAAGTTATGTCTTCACCTTGATGAAAAAGAATTCGAGGAATATAAAAAAAATATTTATTTGTTTATGTTAGATGCGAGATTGATAATATTTTTAATAAAATAGTTTTATTTTATTAAAAATATTATCAACAAAACACCAGCAATCTGCCATAGAAAGACTAAAGTTGCAGATTTTAACCTAATGGCTAAAATTATTGTAATTTTGCATTGGTAAAATATTATACCAACATTTTTGGTATGTAGATTATGTAATCTAGAGTTATGCAATAAAACTATTATTAATATTGAAATATATATATGGGTATGGTACACTATATAGCATATTAATTGTATGTCTGGTAGTCATTATAATAAATAGTTTTATGTGTATTATGGTTAAAGCTTATGATCCAATTATATAAATCACAATTAGTGAAAGTAGTTTTATAATAAAATATGTGTATAATTATTAGACCGGTATGGCTAAATTAAGTAATAGCTACTGAAATTATAGCAAACGCAATTAGTAAATGTGCTTTTACCCAAAAACATAGCGCACCATTATTTTTAAACCAACCATTACACTGATATTTTGAATTTTAATTTTAATTTGAAAATTGGTCATGTATGGAGGCCTGACCCCAAAGGGAAAAGGGATGAACAAAGAAAAGTCAACCATTTCAACCATCATCTCAACCTCTCACATTAAATAGAATTTTATTAATCCACATTATTTTTTAAACATGCGGGCTGTTCACTGTTGCTTTAGGACTTCAGAAACAATTGAAACGACATGTGTGTGCAAGTGCCTTTATTTCAACACGTACGAGTTTTAATGTTTTCGAAATGGTTGAAGTTGCGTGGAATGTTTGAGACAGTGTATTCGTGAAGTGTTTCGAGCTTTTTGGGTCTCGAATATTTGTTTTGTTTACCAACGAAAGATGTACACGAGAGTAGTACAGTTCTTTGTGATAGAATTCGTCCGGGAAAATACATGGTGCCTCTTTCTACCTTCATGCTTATAACGCGACGTATAAGAAAAACAAGTGCTTTAACGACGCGCTAAAGTCAAGTTTAGCGCGAGCTGTTGATATTAGCCACATAGCGCTGTACTAGGCGTTAAAATCAGCATTGTAACGTCGCGGTAAGAACTATTAAATTTATTTCAAACCTACGACCTTAGGGTCAGAAGGCTTATTTTTTTTGTACGTAAATGACGAGACGATCAAATTGTTCGCTTGATTTTAAGCGCCACGCCTGACCATAACAGTTGCAGTCTCAGTTGACCCTGCACTGCGCTCATCACACCGAGACGTAGTTAAGGTGTCTCTGTTACTCGGGAATTTCAATTGCTACAGTACCATTTAAACTTAAACACCGCAATGCTTGCACACTACTGCTTTGTGGCAGAATATCTGACGTTGCGGTACCACTCACAAAAACGGACTCGTGCTGATGAGTCCTAACACCAGACAAACTCTCGCTGAAGAGTCCTACCAGGTAGTATATACCATATCAAAATACCAGTTCTCGCTACGAGGCTACAATGTTAGTCAATGGGAAATCCGCCATGAATTAATGAGTAGGATCGATATTGTCTGCACGCCACAAGCTAGCTTTCTACATTACTGTTGAACATAATAACGAAGCCAAATAAGCTTTCTACCTACTGTAATTCCCAAGAGTAATACCTTAATGATGGCAGCCTTCTAATATTCCCACTAGGACTAGCTAGGACCGGCCTACTCTCGGGCGAGAGTGATTAGGTCTTAATCTACCATGCGTACCCAATACGGATTGGTGGATGGCACATGTCTTTAAAATTTTCGGATCTTGGACTGATTTCCTCAATACTTTTTTTAAGTATGTAGATTTTTCTATCTTATCAATGTATTTAAATAAATAAAGAATGCTGGACAATTCACACGGCATCATCAAGCCCCAAGCTAAGCAGAGCTAACCCAAAACACCCGGAATAAATATTTGCAGATCGTTCAAACATTTGTCCCAACACACACACATCGGTCGTCATGGTCGGTATTTAGCAATGACGACCTCGTCGGGGCGATGGGGCGAGTGCCTAATTGAGAAGTGAGAGGTGGCGGGTTCAATCCTCGACACAGTATAAATGTTTGCAGGATCTGCAAATACTGGTTCCTGGTCTGGTGGTTTCTATAATATAATAATTTATTATTATCATTCTGTGAGACGTCTTATGTGAAATGTAACAAGTTTAGAATAGCTCTCAGAAAGGTGTAATAAACCCATGTTATTCAATTGCAATTAATTTCATTATGATTCAATCAAGAGTAGTAGAGTTCTCTGTGATAGAGCTCGTCCGGGGAAAGACTACCACCATACCTATTACTGCCGCCAAGCAGTAATGCTCGCATTGCTGTGTTCCGGTGTGAAGGGTATGGTTTCCGGTGAAATTACTGGCACATGAGGCTTTCGATCTTAGCCTCAATGTGGCAACCCGCGAGTGATACCTCTGGTATAGCAAGCGTCCATAGGCTGCGGTAACCGGTTACCATCTTGTGGGCCGTACGCTTGGTTGCCACTTCAGTTGTATAAAAAAAAAAAATGTTTGAGTTAACAAGAACTAAATGAAGAAACTGGATTACAATACTGTTGCGCAATATCTTAAAATAATAACTGGACTAAAATTAAAAACCTTCTTAGTTTATTATGAACAACCGCTAACTTATTAAATTGAATTAAGCTGCCAATATTTTAAATTTCTATTAATATTACAATAAAACATCTCAAAACTCATTCCAAGTCCATCAGACCTTACACTCGAAGTAGCAAAACTTATACAAAGGCTTTATCAAAAGTTATATAAGCAATAAAAGAGGTTGAAAGATACATTATTATTTCGCTTAACCGGCAATTAACTGGTTCGAAGTTTCGAAATCAGGAAAATTTATAGTGGGTACTAAATGACTGATATAATTAATAATACATGGATAGTTTTTTTTATTATAGAAAATACCCAGAACACCCGAAACAAATATTTGCAGATCGCACAAACATTTGTTCCGAGGCGGGAATAGAACCTTCACCCGCCGCGCCACATTCGTCAAGTAAGTTCGTATGAGTCAGTGGCCAACTCTGGTGACAGAGTTTCCAGGCCGCCCGAAAGTCTCTGTCATGGTCAAAAAGCCGAGACCGACTGCTTAACGTGCCCTCCGAAGCAAGGGAGTGCTCATTTGAAATTGCCACTGCTGATCACCCATCCAAATGATGACCCCGCGGAACAGTGCTTAACTTCGTTGATCTGTTAAGAACAACTTAGCCAGCTACGTCACGAGCGCTCCCAAAGAAAATTGATAAAATCACCTGACACTAATATTATAAGCGATAGGACGGATTTAAAGCAGTTATTCCAGTGTCGGTTGTAAAGTCACGTCACATAGTGCTACTTTGATGGGCAAACCACCTTAGGGTTCAATGCGCTCTTACACCGCGTTTCTCCTAAACAAGGAATTTTATAAAAAGTTTTTTCTTTTTATGTAAAGTGGGGAGTTGTGGAGTTTCCCATTTGTTTCAGAAGTTTGTGACAAAACCCGAGTGTGGATTTAATTGAGTGTAATGTGATGGGTTCTATACGTGGTGAGAGTGTGGCTGAGTTTTATGAGGAACCCTGATTTATTTTTATGAATAGAATAACAAGTTCAAATGTTTAGCATTGGTTATAGAATATAGAAGAAACAGACTTCTGCATTTAATATTATTATAGTAGAAAAACATTGACATAAAAATTTGGTTATTTTTGTTTTTATAGTGTTAACCACCACAATAAGGGAATACTAAAGATTATAATATCCCAAAAATTATTTCGCCTCAAGCGGGATTTGAACCCGCAACCACCGCTTGATACGCGGGTGCTCTACCAATTGAGCTATCGAGACATCGAGAGAGACGAAATAATCATTGGGATGTCTTCGGCTCGAAGCGCCGGTGGTTGCGGGTTCAAATTCCGCTTGAGGCGAAAAAATTTTTGGGATATTAATCCATTGACATAAACAATTTAAAGTCCTATTTGACTAGACTAGATCACCACACAGAACATCACACACTAGACCAAGGGCTCCTGAGCTCTGGCGGTCTAGTGGTAGTGACCCCGCCTTCTGATCTTAAGGTCGTGGGTTTGAATCTGGCCACGCATCAAACATAATACAAATCATCTCAACTTACACGCTCATAATATATTGAACTTGAACATACTGAACACATGCCACACACATTAGGTACGCACACACTTACACACCCACACACACCCATACACACCCACACACCCACATTTTTTTTAATCAATGGATTTTTCTAATAAAAAAAAAATTAATAATATAATGTAATATAATATAATATATAAACTTTATTTCAGGCAACATTAGAAAAGTTATAGAGATGGAAAAAACTTATTCTACGGCCCATATAAATAAATACCTTAAAACTAAGAATACATATTATTCTATATTCATACATTCAATCCTATCCATCCAAAGGTTGTCTGGTAGAGATCGCTATTTAGCGATAAGGCCGCCCATTATAATACCTGTTAGTAATTAAGATTGTTCTTGTCAAATTTGTTATAATGTGGTGTTCAATAAAGTATTTTCTATCTATCTATCTATCTATCTATCTATATTATATTTAATAATGCCAGCACATAATTTTGTTTTAACACTGGTGCTCTTATACGGTGAAGGAAAACATCGTGAGGAAACCGGCATGTCCGAGAACTAAAAATTAGAAAGACATGTGCCATCCACCAATCCGCATTGGGTCCGCGTGGTGGATTAAGACCTAATCACTCTCGCCCGAGAGTAGGCCAGTGTCCCAACAGTGGGAACATTAGAAGGCTGTCATGATGAACCGACTTGCAGTCATTCTTGAAAACTGTCGTCACAGAAACATTAGCCATGAAAACGCCTGCTATATTACTTGTTTGGTTTTTTTTTCAAAAAGGCTGAATTCATTACGGAATCATCGCGTAACAAACAGATGAATTGAGAACCTACTCTTTTAAACATCTTCTTATTTATTTTATTTATTATTATATATTACATATTTATTTATTCTTGACATGTTTTTTTTTTTTTTTTTTTTTATAAAATAAATAAATAAATAAATAATAAATAATGCTGGACAATCCACACAGCATCATCTAGCCCAAGGTAAGCTGCTGTTAAACAGAGCTGTATTATGGGTACTAGATGACTGATTTATATTTAATACAATACAATACATAGATAGATATTTTTTATTATACATGATTGACAACTTCGTGTAGATAGGTAGGTGCACTTGTCTTAATTAATAATAATCGCGCTTGTACCTGACATTACCTGACATTACTTGACACAATTTTATTTTATTTTGACATTTATTTATTTACCTAACCATGACAATTTGGACAAATACCTCGTATTACCTATAACTAACTTGCAACGCCCTTACAGGGTCCATGTTATACAGCATTATCATTAAGTTACACCTAAGCTGAATACATTGTACATTGAGCATGAAATAAATGAATTGAATTGAATTGAATTAAAAAGTCGGTTATAAACAAAATGTTAAAACTCACAAAAAACTTAATGGGATAAAAATAACACTTGTATAGTGTAACCACAAGCACTATTAAAAAGCTCTTTGTTTCGACAATGTCGTTAAATAGCTGTTAATGAGTATTTTAATGTTTATAGGATTTTAATTACCTCAGTATTGTTCGCACACTACGATTACGTTTCGGCAATTTCATTTTTAATTTTATTTTTAATAAAATGTATGTGCGCAAAGCCAGTGATTGCGCAAATACATTTTTCGAACAGAAAAATCCATTGGTGCACGACCGGATTTGAAACCACGACCTTGGGATTGGAAGGCGGGGTCACTACCACTAGACCACCGGTGCTCAAGTCGGTTAAAAAAATCAAATTCAAAATACTTTTATTCAATAAAATCACAACGTGTATTCCCGATTACCCCATTAACCGTGTACCCATTGATGGGGACAGCGGGATTTTCACAGGGATCATTATGAAACGATAAATTGTGTCCGTGATAAATTAAGACCCAATCACTCTCGCTCGAGAATAGATGAGTGTCCCAGGTGTGGAAAAACTGGTGACTGGTGGAGAGAGCACTGGTGGTCTAGTGGTAGTGACTCCGCCTTGTGATCCTAAGGTCGTGGGCTTAAATCCGGTCGTGCACCAATGGATTTTTCGCTACAAAAAATTGATGTGCGCAATGCCAGTGCTCTCATACGGTGAAGGAAAACATCGTGAGGAAACCAGCATGTCCAAGAACTAAACATTCGATCCAATCCGCATTGTGGTGCAATCACTCTCGCTGGAGAGTAGGCCAAAGTCCCAGCAGTGGGAACATTAGAAGGCTGTCATGATGAATACCTAGGTACCTAGTACCATAACTATAGGTGTTATTACCTACTCTATCACTTCCAGGGAACCTTGTCAAAGATATGCGGTAAGCACCAGACTGCAGATAACAGTTTTCCAGACGACAGTTTCTATGGAGAAGCTTATCGCCTGTAACTCCAGTGGTCACGAAGGACATTCGCAAACAAAAGGCTTCCGGTGTGGCTACTAAAGGTTTGTTACTTCAAGTTTGTTACTTTCTATAAGTACCTAAAATAAATAAAATAAATAAAATGAGCCTTTATTCTACTACGTTAGGTATAGTTCGCACAGTGGATCTAGGCTTTCGTGAAGTTAGCCGTTTGTGATGCGCAAAGACAATTTAGTTTGAAAAAGCTCCATTGCGCATCGAAACGGCTAACTTCACTACGGCCGAGATCCGTTGTGAGACCTATACATGCTTTGCTTATGACTAGTATTATGTATCGCCATTAGTAGTAGTCGCCTCTTTGGCGTAGGCCTCCCCCATATTCTTCCACACTTCTCTGTTTCTGGCCTTTGACATCCAGTTTGGTCCCGTCCGTATAAGTACCTACATAATTTATATTATTATAACGAAACCATGTGTACGTAGCCATTATGGCCAATAAATATTATGATCCTACATTCTGATTATTTTTTATTTTGATATATTTCTAATATTATTATTTTTATTTTTGGTATATATTTCTACAATTTTAGTGACATGCTTTCATAAACTGTTCATGGTATTGTCATATAAACAGAAGCCTTTTATTAGTTTGTTAATTTAAAAAAGAAATCTGGAATATAATAAACTACGTATTTCCAATCAACGTACTAATGACAACGTTTAGGACAACCTGCCAATATTAAATCAAAAATCAAATCAAATAATACAAGACAAGTACAAATGCTTCTGTTTTCAGACTCATGTGGATATTTCACTTAGTGTAAAAAATAATATTATATTATATTTCATACGTATTTTTGAAAATGTATTCCTATTTCCTTAAAATTTATGACATTTTATTATAGTTTTTGTCTCTTAAAAATTCTAAACTGTCTCGTAATGTTACTGTAGGTAATTATTTAGATAAGTGTATTAATAATTAAAATTAGTATAGATTTAAAATATTGCATTGATGTCTAATTATTAGAACTAAGTAAACTACTGGTATAACTAACTTGCAACGCCCTTACAGGGTCCATGTACTCACCTACAGCATTTTCATTAAGTTACACCTAAGCTGAATACATTGTACATTGAGCATGAAATAAATGAAATGAAATTATTATGATTATGATAAACAAACGGATCTTTAAAATTGTCACAAATTTTATAGTGCAATCTAAAATTTTCGAATTATGGTTTTCCATATAATTTAACCGAAAATTGTGTACCTATTGAATTTTTTATAACATAATTTTTATGTAGGTATAAATGTTTTTAACTCAAAAAAATACGCGTTATTGTTAGTTATTTTTCTACAATATTGTACTGACGCTCAACTTCACTCGCGTTTTTTATAGCCCTTCAACATAAAGGGTTCATCGACCCCCTATCTGTACTGAATTTTATTAGGGCGTAGTAATCATGTGAGTGCGATACGTTGTTCCATGGTGCACCTGCCCTTTCCCATAACATAGGGGTTTGAGGCGCTCAATATATTTATAGCGGGAAAAAGTAAGTTCGTATGAGTTAGTGGCCAACTCTGGTGACAGAGTTTCTAGGCCGCCCGAAGGCCTCAGTCATGGCCTAACAACTTTTAAAAAGCCGGGACTGACTGCTTAACATGCCCATCGAAGCACGGGAGCGCTCAGTTGAAATTGCCACTGGCGGTCACCCATCCAAATGACTACACGGAACAGTGTTTAACTTCGTGGATCTGTTATGAACAACTTAGCCAGCTACGTCACGAGTGCAACCTTTATAGCGGTTAAACAAACGACCTTGGTGGTGTGGTGGGTGGGTTCGGATGAGAAGTAAAAAGGTTGCGGGATCGATCCCCGGTTCGGGACTAAGCCTACATGATCTGCAAATATTAGTTCAGTCTGTATCTAAATAAAAGCTAGGAACCCGCCAAGTTTGTTGCCAGATTTTTCTAGGCTAGGGCGCGTGAAACTGGCGTAAATTAACCTAGCTTTATGACGCTTCAACAGTAAATAAATAAATAAATAAATAATGCTGGACAACCCACACAGCATCATCTAGCCCCTAAGTAAGCTGCTGTTAAACAGAGCTGTACTATGGGTACTAGATGACTGATATATATTTAATACAATACAATACATAGATAGATATTTTTATTATATATAGAAAATACCCAGAACACCCGGAACAAATATTTGTAGATCGTACAAACATTTGTCGCGAGGCCGGAATCGAACCCGCAACCTCTGCGTCGCAGGCGGACCTGCGCCCGCTGCGCCACATCGGTCGTCGAACAACAGTAAGGGTATACTAAGGGTGAGTTGCACCATCTAACGTTAACGTCAAATTGTTCGACGACAATTGAACAATTTGACGTTAACGTTAGATGGTGCAACTAAAAAAAAAAAGAAAAAAATTTTTATTTCTGTAACAGGTATACAATTATTTAAACATTGTGAAGACCTTCTTTTAAGTATAAATACCTGTATTAGAAGGTCTTGCAACTCACCCTAAGTGATTTTATTGATTAAAACTATATTAATTTTAATTTCTATGTATTACAAGTATGTATTTACATAAAATATATATCGTGTATTATTATTATCATTATTATCATTTATCTGGTACAAGTTTTGCTTAGTTAGCGCTAAGTAAAAATGTTCACCGATACTTACAATAGTAGTAGAGTTCTTTGTGATAGAGCTCGTCCGGGGAAGGACTACCACCATACCTATTTCTGCCGCCAAGCAGTAATTCTCGCATTGCTGTGTTCCGGTTTGAAGGGTATGGTTTCCGGTGAAATGACAGGCACATAAGACTTTCCACCTAGCGTCTCAGGGTAACACGCAAGTGATATCTCTGATGTTGCAAGCGTATATAGGCTACGGTAACCGCTTACCAACAAGTGGGCCGTACGCTTGGTTGCCACTTCAGTGGTATAAAATGAAATAAAAAACTTAAAAACTACTAAAACTAGATAACCGCGATTTTGTCAAACTTCATTTTCTCGCAGCTGCGTCCCCTCTAGGACTATGGCTCTATGGTTTAGGCTGTGCGTTGATCTCTCACGGAAGGCTTACTTATACTCGTATATTCTGATGTTGGGAGTGTTGGTGTGTAAGTTGGGTCTAGCAAGTTATACAACACGTGCCAGCAATGCGAACAAGACGCTGGCGCGCGTCCAAGTGTGCCATGGTCACCGCTCGACCATAGCGGCCGAGACATCCGCATTGTTTAAGAGAATTAGAGATTTTTTGATAGAGCTCGTCCAGAGAAGCACTACTACCATAACCATTGCTGCCGCCAAGCAGTAATGTTTGTTCAATGCATTGCCGTGTTCCAGGTCCATACACTTCGAACCTTCGTTTTTGATAAATTACAGGCCCATGAGGATTTAGATCTACGTCTCAGGGTGGCATCGCGCAAGTGATATCTTTGATGTTGCAAGCGTACCTTGATTACGGTAACCGCTTACCATCAAGTGGGCCGTACGCTTTTAGTCCAGATGGGTACCTCTTTGTGAAGAACCACCAAGTAAAATCAGGTCTGATTGCACAAAAATAATTTAATTGTAAAAATACAACTAATGAATAGTTCAAGCATACAGATATCTGCTAATTACAATCAATTAAAAGTTCTTGCGCAAGCCACTTATATGATACCTAGGCCATACATGCGACGGTAAACCTGTGCAGATGTACTTGCACATGCATGTATTGGACTTGTACAGTTTTTTGAATCTGCACAGGCGGCCGGATCAAAATCTCTATTAAAACAATTTTTTTCTAAACATATCAAAAATAGTATTTTGTAAACTTCTATAAATAAGTAGGTAGTAAGAAAATACATAGCTTTTTTATTATTTATTATTTATTACATACAATGATATGTATACCTGCACAGGTTTCCTCTCCGGTTTACCTTAGCGTGTATGCAACTTTAGTACAGTTCAAAAAAGACAAACAGCTTTTGCTACCATTATTGCACACTAATACAGCTTATTATCAAAAGGTGCTCTCCACATCCTTACAATGGAGAGCCGCATTAAAAATACAAGCTGCTTCTAAAAGACCAAGCTATGAGTTATGCGCAAGCCATAGAAGGCGTGCATTTGACTACACACATTTTGTCGTTGGCTGCGCTCCAAAGAGCGTTACTCGCCTCGTGTGCCAATATTTCGTGAACCGACGAACACGAAAAGGCTGAAAATGATTGTAAATAGCGCTTTTCTACTTCCAGCTTAAGTATTGGATTTATAAGAAGCTGCGCTTAATGCTTAAGTGTTTAGTAAGTTAAGTTACATTAATGTTTTAATTTCATTTAATTTGAATTGTTTTCGCTGCTTGCTTGCTGCTTCTTTCTTTCTTCTTTTTTTTTTTTTTTGTTTATAAAATATTGCTGGACAATAATACATCTAGCCCCAAGCTAAGCAGAGCTTGCGTGGGTACTAGATGACTGATATACTTAATACAATTACATATATATTTATTTTTTTATTATACATAGAAAATACTCAGAACACCTGGAACAAATATTTGCAGATCGTACAAACATAATTATGTTCCAAGGCGGGCATCAAACTCGCAATCTCCTCCGCGCTATATCGGTCGTTAAAGACGATGATAGATTTCAAAGACACGTTGTTATCAGAGATTTATATAATTCGTTTGTGAATAAGGTCCTTACCTTAACTACAAGTTAAAAGCTAATAAAAATGGCACTGACATTTCAGCAACGAGTACACTTCACAGCGATGTTAGGTTCCGACCGTGGAGTCGCTTCTATTCCCAGAGTCGAGGGCTTCTTTGTGAGAAGCGCTCTTGGATCGAGGGCAGCCTCCCTTTGTCTATTGTTTCCATACAAGAGAAGCTCGTAAATTAGTTTTGCATGTAAGTAAATTTCATAAATCGTGTGTTATTTGTATGAAATAATGGTAATAAAATAGTTAATTCATAATAATTTAGAGTTATAGAATGGAGATGACATCAAGGCATATGGGGGACGTGACTGGCTGATGAAGGCAAATGACCATGGAAAAAGTTGAGAGAGGCCTAAAGTTTTTTTTTTTTATACAACTGAAGTGGCAACCAAGCGTACGGCCCACAAGATGGTAAGCGGTTACCGCAGCCTATGGACGCTTGCAATACCAGAAGTATCACTCGCGGGTTGCCACCTTGAGGCTAAGATCGAAAGCCTCATGTGCCAGTAATTTCACCGGAAACCATATCCTTCACACCGGAACACAGCAATGCGAGCATTACTGCTTGGCGGCAGAAATAGGTATGGCAGTAGAGAACTCTACTCACTAAAACGCTCATAATAGTGGTTAATGCGGTATTAAACGCGTAATTAAATAGCGGTGACGGTTACCAGCTTGTAAAGAACTCCGAATTTACTGTAACAAAAATATTCGCTGGCATAAGTACAGCTCCTTGCGACACGTACATATTTTGTCTAAGAGGTGCTAAGAGGCCCTCTAGTCTAAGAGGCCAGTAATGAATTCCACGAGTACCCGACTGAAACATTATGAGCACTTTATTGCGAAGTAAATTTCCACCTTCAAGACTTTTACGTTGAGAATGTTCTAGAATACTGCAGAGTTTAGTTTTGGCGCTTTGCCCTAATTAAACTTATGGCCGACATGTTTATACATAGTAAAATTAGTAACCAATTGTCAAAATAAGTTAACGTCAACCCTTCAAGCGAATGAGGTGTCTTACATGGAACTCGACACATTTCTATAGAACTAATGAAAGTTACCCCTACTATGTACTACATACAAAAAAAAAAAAAAAAAACATGTTACGTCGTTGTTACGTGTTTATGTGGTTAGAAACAAGACAGAAAATTCAATGCTTGTGGTCGATTTTAACGGATTTGCGGTTTCAAAAACATGCCCCTAGGCACACAATAAAGTTATATTACTTATTCTCTGGAAGGGCTGATAATGAAGACTAATAATAAATAGGTATTTACGTATTATTACTTTACCAAAAAAGAAGCGCTCGTGACGTAGCTAAGTATAACAGATCAAAGAAGTTAAACACTGTTCCGCGTAGTCACTATTTGGATGTGTGACCGCGAGTGGCTATATCAACTGAGCGGTCCCGTGCTTCGGGCAGTCGGTCCCGGCTTTTTCAAAGTTGTTAAGCCATGACAGAAACCTTCGGGCGACTGACTGACTCATACGAACTTATTTACTACCTTTACTAGATGAGCTTTATCACAAAAAACTCTACTATTCTATAATATTGATCGAAACCAGTGTTACGAGGTAAACGTTAAAATCAGGCGACAAGGCCCATATCACATCAAAGTTTTGCACTTAGTCTGGGAAATACTCTCCTGAGCGTAATAAAACAATGTAGTGGCTTTCACAACGTATCTGATTATATTAGCCAATTTAAATCGATCACTAGGAAGGTTATACGTCTGTCGCCTATCTGAGCGTGAACACGAATAACAAATAAAAATGGTGGGCTTCTGCATATTAAAAATAAATTATTTTAAATCAAATTAAGATTGATTTTTGTAAATAAAATTAAATAATTCAACACGCCCCCTCAAAAAGTAATCTCTAATTTTTATACAAATCAAAGAAAATAAACTAAACAGAACATATCCACTTCGTAGTGTTTGCTGGGAATACATTATGGTCCAACATTTGTTGCTAAGGATTAGGGGAAACCCAGGAAACCCTAATCAAACCATTTCATTTATTACTTAAATGTTAATTATCTAAATCAAGATAAATCAAATCAGAACATCTATGAACTTATTCTAAACCCATTTGGCTTCTCATTTTCTGAAAAGTGATTGCAGGTAATGGCTTGGTCAAAACGTCTGCCAACTGCTGACCTGTGGGAATGTAATTTAATTTTATTACATTTTTCTCAATTTGCTCCCTAGAAAAATGATATTTAATATCTATATGTTTTGTGCGTTTGTGATTAGTTGGATTGTTTGCAATACTAATACAGCCATTATTATCTTCATAAATTATAATAGGTTTATCTATGTTCATATTTATACTAACTGCTAGAGATTTAAGCCATAACGCTTCCCTAACAGCTTCAAACAATGCCATATATTCAGCCTCAGTTGACGAGGCGGCAACTGACATTTGTTTCTTTGTACTCCAGGTTATAGAGCATTGTTCAAAGAGCTTAAATAAATACCCAGTTGTACTTTTTCTGTCTTTTGTATCATTACCACCCCAATCTGAATCTACGTAGCCACATAGAGTATTATTATAATCGCACCTATTAAAGCACAATTTTAAATCAATTGTACCTTTTAAATATCTAAGTACTCTCTTGAGACATTGCCAGAGTTCTTTATTATTTTTGTTTGTGTACCTACTCAAAATATTAACACTGGTACTTAAATCTGGTCGAGTGCATAGCATTATATACATCAGGCATCCTATAACGTTTCGACATGGAGCGTTATATTTCTCTTCAGAGTTTAATGCGTCATAATTTAGTTTATTTTCTAAGGGGGTACTGACAGGTTTACAATCATGCATATTAAATTTACTTAAAACTGTTTTAATGTATGCACTTTGATCTAATGTTATTTTACCTTCATGTCTGGTAATTTTAATGCCAAGAAATAATTTAATTTCTTTTAAATCAGTCATCTCAAACTTACTCATTAAATATCTTTTAATGTTATTCATTGTATCATTTTCTGCGCATGATATTACCAAATCATCTACATATAATACTATATATACATTTTTACGCACATCTCCATTATCTAACACATATATACACCTATCAACAGATGAGTTTTGAAAACCTTTTTCTTTTAAAGCTTGTTCAAATACTTCAAACCAACATCTAGCTGCCTGTTTCAGTCCATATAAAGCTTTATTTAATTTACAAACATAATTATTTTTATTGTGTACACCTTCAGGGACTTTCATGTAAATATCTTCTTTTAATTCCCCGTTTAAAAAGGCGGTTTTAACGTCCATATGATGAACCAATAAATTAAATTGATTAGCAAAACTAATTATGAATCTGAAACTAGCTATCCTAGCAACAGGTGCAAAGGTTTCATTGTAGTCTGTTAGGTATTCTTGACTAAAACCCCTAGCTACTAGTCTAGCTTTGTATCTGAAAGGTTTTCCAAATTCATCATGTTTGATAGTAAAAATCCATTTACAATCTACAATGTTTGTGTTTTCTGGCCTTGGTACAAAAGTCCAAGTTTTATTTACACGAAGAGAATTTAACTCTTCTGTTATTGCGCTTTCCCACTGAGATCTATCGTCCCGAGTTTTGATCTCTTCATAAGAATTTGGTACTCGGCATAAAATAGATTGAGCACACATTAAATAGTCATAGTCATTATCGTCTTCATTGTACGATATTGAGGGTAGATTTTTAAGCCTAGCACTCCTTCTAAGTTCATGGTTATCTGTGTTTTCTGTATCATTTTGTGTCGTAGAACTATCAGTATGCGTATCGACTACCTGTTCCGATTCATTTAGAGTATCATGGTTTAATTTGCGAATTTTATTAGGACATACATGTTCATCAGATTTAGGCGTATCTGATTTATGATTGTCAGAGCTGCGAGACTTTATTGACACTGATTTAGACATTTCGTCATCAGGTTTATTTTGAGAATTTTCAATATTCCCTTCAGGCTTCGAAGAAGGCCTGGATCGAAGAAAATTAGTCTCGTCTACAATAACATCTCTGACAACCACATGTTTTTCGCATTGAGGGTTCCAAACTTTGTAACCGTTTGGTTCATAACCCAAAAGTATACCTTTCCATGATTTATCATCAAATTTAGTTTTGCCGGTTTTATTATGTACGTAAACCGTTGAGCCAAAAACTTTTAAATATTTGATTTGAGGTTTTTTATCGTGCCACATTTCGAATGGTGTTTTTGAAAGTTTTAAAGCTTTTGTTGGAGTCAAGTTTATTAAATAAACAGCAGTTAATACTGCATCGCCCCAAAATACTTTATCTAATTGAGCACCGTTTATCATAGAACGAGCTTTTTCAGTAATGGTTCTAACCATTCTTTCAGAAACGCCATTCAATTGTGGAGTTCTCGGAACTGTCAAATGATAGCTGATTCCTTTCTCAACGCAATAGTTTTTCATTTCAGTAGATAAATACTCACCACCATTGTCGCAATATAAATTGACTAATTTTAAATTAAACTTAGCCTCACTTTTAGCAATGAAATCTTTAAACGCAGCAAATACATCTGATTTATGTGTGATTAGATACGTAACACAGTAATGAGTGTATTGATCAACAAAAAGTACAAAGTAATTTTTGTTGTCAACAGTCGGTGGAGTGATTGGGCCACAGACATCTGAATGTACGATAAATAAAGGTCGTTTAATATGACTTTTATCTTTGGCCGGATTGAACGGCAGTCGACTCTGTTTCCCATTTATACAGGCCTCACATAACTCATCATTTGGTATGACTGTATCAATTTGGTTTGTGTCGTTAACCATTTTATTATTTTTAATTTCTAAAAAATTATTTTTACTAATGTGACCAAATCGTTCATGCCATAATTTGTAATTATTTTTGTCACTACTGCATACCTGGGAAACAGGCTGACTCTTGTTCACTGATGCCACAAAGTCTACAGAAATCAAATTGTTTTTCAACATACCTTGCATGATAGTTTTACCGTCCATGCATATCCGGGCTCCTTGCTGATCGAAAATGACCGTCAACCCAGCTCGTTGCATTTTGGACACAGACAGCAGGTTGTATGGCACCTCCGGACAGTAAAGCACGTCCTCCAAAACTCCTTGAACGCCAACGTCGCTAGTAATGTGAAGCGTTCCCTTTTTAGTAGCTGAAATAAATTCACCATTTTTAGCAATTGAAATTTTTAACGGTGTATGCAAGTCAGTGTGATCTATAAATAGATCAGCCCTGTTTGTGATGTGGTCAGATGCTCCAGAATCCAACAAAAATGTGATTTTGTTTCCAGTGTCATCCTCTTGGTAATCTCCCATCATGAAGGCAAAGCCAGAAAAATCGCTTGATGCGGATGCTTGATTTATTTCAACAGCCTGGACCGTCCTTGTCCTTTCCGTAGGTTTCTGTTGTTGCTGCCTTTTAAAATAGTAGCAGTCGTTTTTAATGTGTCCTTTTCTGCCGCAGTGATGACACTTTACAAAAGGTTTCCTTTTTGCTTTATTATTTTGGTTGAAGTTGTTTGCCGGTTGTGAATTTTCATATTTTCTCTTTCTGTTATCATTTCCACTCTTCTTCTTTTCAACATGCAGTACTTTAGCACTTGTGTCACTAGATTCATTTTTCAATTTCACTTCATGATCCAAAAGCCTTGTTTTTACAAACGCCAAAGTTAAATTATCTTCAGATAATGTTTCGATCGCAGTTATCACACCATCATAATTTGAGGGTAGTGTGAGCAGTAAATGAGCAACTTTATCGGTTTCCTCCAACTTGGCTCCAGCTGCCAGCAATTCCGTTATCAAGTCGTCAAAAACAGCAAAATGTTTTATTAGTATGACGTCACCTTGCAGTTTTAAAGACAACAACTTTTTTCGTAACGCCAATTGTGTCGCTATACTTTTACGTTCGTACAGTGCATCTAAACTAATCAAAATTTCTTTCGCCGTGTTACCTTCTTTGGCAAAGCCGAGGTAGGAGTCCGATAAATATTCGACGATAACACTTTTTGCAATCCGATTATTTTTCTCCCATGCACTGTTCCGTGTTATTGGCTCGTCGTCGTCAATCACTTTTATCACGTCCAACTCGCTTAGCAATGCACGAATTCTAAACTTCCAAACACTGTATTTTTCTCCGGTAAAAGGTTTAATGTTCCGCTTTGTTTTTAAATTTTCCATTTTGAAAAAAGTTTCTTGTAGGTAGACACAAAAAGCCTTTAAACTACAGTAATCGCGTAACTGGTGTCCATAACCTCTGGGAAATACTCTCCTGAGCGTAATAAAACAATGTAGTGGCTTTCACAACGTATCTGATTATATTAGCCAATTTAAATCGATCACTAGGAAGGTTATACGTCTGTCGCCTATCTGAGCGTGAACACGAATAACAAATAAAAATGGTGGGCTTCTGCATATTAAAAATAAATTATTTTAAATCAAATTAAGATTGATTTTTGTAAATAAAATTAAATAATTCAACACTTAGCCTTCCTATCAAGCAACAGTACCATGTAAATCACCATTTACATACAAATTACTTTGTAACTAATACCTGTCAGCCTTCTAAAGTGGATATTGGGCGTAGCGACACTTGTGCTTTCATCGTTATACTCTGCAGTCAAGCCCACAGAACAGAAAAAATATGATCTGTGGTCAAACCTATTCTAAGCGGTTACCAAGAGCCTTTTTTTTTATACATTTGAAGTGGCAACCAAGCGTACGGCCCACAAGATGGTAAGCGGTTACCGTAGCCTATGGACGCTTGCAATACCAGAGGTATCACTTGCGGGTTTGCCACCTTGGGGCATAGTTTGAAAACCTCAAGTGCCAGTAGTTTCACCGGAAACATAAAAAAAAATAATTTGCAGGGGGAATTTGATCGCTTTCAGCATGAAGGAACAGAACAAAAATAAGACAGTTTGACCATAGTCTCTTATTAGACAGTTTGCGACGAAGATTGATCGCTCAAAAAGTTATGAGATCAACCACTGGCCTTATAGCTAGCAGAACTGATAACAACTGGGAAATAAAGGTTCTCAAATTGCGAGAGCACTGGTGGTCTAATGGTAGTGACCCCGCCTTTCGATCCTAAGGTCGTGGGTTCGAATCCGGTCGCGCACCAATGTATTTTTCGCTACGAAAAATGTATGTGTGCAATGCCAGTGCTCTCATACGGTGAAGGAAAACATTGTGAGGAAACCGGCATGTCCAAGAACTAAAAATTCGAAAGACATGTGCCATCCACCAATCCGCATTGGGTCCGCGTGGTGAATCCAGACCCAATCACTCTTGCTTGAGAGTAGGCCAGTGTCCCAGAAGTGGGAACATTAGAAGGCTTTTATGATGATGATGAAATTGCGATCATTCACTGGAAAACGAATCAGCTTTCCTCTCAAACCGATGCCTTGTGGGACCACAGGAAAATGGTGATTAAGAAAGTTTGTATGAGTCAGTGGCCAACTCTGGTGACAGAGTTTTTAGGCCGCTCCAAGGGCTGTCACGGCCTTCGGGTCTTCGGGAAGATGGTCAAATCAAAATCGATCGTTCTGGCATTTATAAAAGATGCCTATGTCTAGCAGTGGACGTCTATTGGCTAATATTATGATGATGATCGCGCATGTCGCGTCGCGTCACATCGCAAGGTTTAAACGCGTGAAAATAACATTAGTGTATCAACCCACTGAGTGGAAGTCAACGTTTGAAGCTGGCAGACGTGAGACGAGGGTGTTTACGAAGGAAATTCACAAGGATGTATGTTTTAAATGGGTATGTTAACCTTAACATCAATGAAACAGAGTGAACATAGTTTTATTTATCCCTGATAAATAGCTTTAGTATATAAATAATGGCGAACATTTTTACACAGGGCTATAGAGCTTCATGCCAGTGCTCATACGGTGAAGGAAAACATCGTGAGGAAACCGGCATGTCCAAGAACTAAAAATTCGAAAGACATGTGCCATCCACCAATCCGCATTGGGTCCGCGTGGTGGATTAAGACCCAACCACTCTCTTGAGAGTAGGCCAGTGTCCCAGTGGGAACATTAGAAGGCTGTCATGATGATGATGATAGAGCTTCAAATTAACTTTAACTCTAACTGCGGTACGATTCCCGCCTTGTGAGAAAAAACGTAGCTGGCTAACTTGTTCTTAACAGATCAACGAAGTTAAGCACTGTTCCGCGAGGTCATCATTTGGATGGATGACCGCCAGTGGCAATTTCAACTGAGCGCTCCCGTGCTTCGGAGGGCGCGTTAAGCAGTCGGTCCCGGCTTTTTCAAAGTTGTTAGACCATGACAAAGGCCTTCGGGCGGGCTAGAAACTCTGTCACCAGAGTTGGCCACTGACTCATACGAACTTACTTACTTACTGGGTATTTTCTATGTATAATAAAAAATATATACCTATCTATGTATTTGTATAGTATTAATTTTAATATCAGCCATATAGTACCCTTAACACAGCTTAACTTGGGGCTAGATGATGCTGTGTTGATCCAGCATTATTGACATATTTATTGTTTAGTTATTATTGCCAATCTGCCCAAGCTTCGCACGGGTGCATTGAAAACTTAAGCACCTGTGCAAAGCCGGGGCGGATCGCTAGTAATAAATATAGCCTATGTTACTCAGGGATAATGAAGCATTCTAATGGTAAAATAATTTTTGAAATCGGACCAGTATTTTTTTGAGTTTATTCAAAAAATCAAAAATGTGTTTATTTTGGAACAAAAACTTATAGTACAATAACAACACAAGAAGAACGATAATATCCGCGGAAGCTTAACACTGTGTCGCGAACACTAACGCCCACCTCCAAATTCATCAGGATCCAAATAAATAAACAAGAGATAAGTACAATACAAATTTAAAGACGTTAAGCTACAAAATAAGTATGAATGTGTGCTGGTGTTAATGAGTATGTGAGGGTGTGTGAGTGTGTGGGAGGGTGAGTGTGTGAGTGTGTGGGGAGTGTGTATGTGGATTTTCATGTTCCTCCTAGTCTCGTAAGAGTCTAGTTATCACAGCGGGGAATCCAATTATTCGTAACAAACCAAAATACAAACACACAAAAATACAAATATTTCTCCTTATTTTTTTATTATAGATAAAGGTAACGCAGGTTAGTTGGTTTCAGATAAGTCTGCAACCCAAGTGGGGTGGATAACGGAATTCACTTCAATCAGACAGAGTCACATCTAACAACAGTAAATAGAAGTACCACGAACACATTGTTTACGTTGCGATATAGAAGGCGAGTACATTGCTTCGCTAGCACCGCAGTGAGGTCTTACTCGTTTGTAATAACGTTAATGTAACGCGAACACTAAGAACATTGTGTGCTCTGCGTAATGAAGTCGAGAGTCACAGCGCTGTGAGTTCAAATGGTGATGTGGATATCGCGTAAATTGTCATACTGAAGATGATAAGCGATTACGCAACTAGGTTGCAATCCGATTTCAATCAGTCAACTGTCAATAAAATGATTCATACATAATACGTCGGTTTTTGTTTGAAACCAAGTGAAATTGTTTGCAACGGTATTATATAATCGTCGTCTTGATCCACTCAGATGCAATTGAGTTAGTGGAGCCTTAAGAGGCCTTTCCAAGATTTAGCAATATAATTCATGAAGTTCGCGTGAATGTATCTTTATATAGTATAAGTAAAAGCGCGCGCGATGAGGAGCGATACGTTCTCCCTCCATAAGCGCTCAGCGCGGTTTGAGAGTCGCTGCTTCGATCGATATGATTATAAGTGCGCTAAGGTGTGATTTTAAAAAATTCGTATTAAAAAAAGTCAATGCTATTAGACTATTTTCTTCGTTGTATTTATTTAATAAAAACTTAAACTTTAATCAAGTAGGTGTATTTTTATTGTAAACTTACTTTAGCAGAAATAACAAGCGTAAAATTGGGAAAAGCACGCGTTTTTTAGACCGTCTTTTTTCAAAAATATTGAACTAACATGCTGTATTTTTCTCTATTCACTTAAATTTTAAAACTGTGATTATTATAATTGCATTTTTGGAAATATGTTAGACTTTGTTATTTCATAGAAAAAATGATCGAAAGTTGACTGGAATTGCTCATTTTACGAAACGTGCGTTACTAATTATTTTTTTAATCAGTTATGTCTGGAGTTAATTAATATTTGCTCTGTTGGCTTAAATTTTAAGGGATGAAGCTTTTATTTGTTTTTAATTTCGTTAAAATATCTTCAACACACGAGCCACAATAGTGTTCGAAACTTCACGGGCTACAAGAAAATTCAAGGATTGTCAAGGATAGGGCTCTTAATACCCGTAATAATACATATTTTTAATTCAAAAAATTTATTCCATCTGGAAAAGTCACATTTTTACATTTGTACAGGTACAATAATACTACCTACTTATTAAAAAATAAATACCTAATAATATTTGAAAAAGTGTAAGTATACAGATACATCGATTAATAGTAGTAAATGCGATTACCTATATAATAAAGTCATCAGCCAGAGCTTCGTCAATAACATAATACGATACATAGAATATTATTTGAGTGTTTGTCTAAGAAAATCCTTAATTTGTTTCCACACACACTACCTTACAACTGTCTCAGTACTGTGTCAAGATATAAGACAGAGCACAAGGCAAAATAAAGGTCGGAAAGCGAATCTAGACTGTGTTTAATTGAATGCGCAACGCGTCGCGTCCTCCGTAGGAATTTATGTGTTGTTCGCAAAACTCATTATGTTCTTTGGTGTCTAACAAGCGACGGGCGTCTTATACCGGCCGTTATACAGGGTCATTCATTATCAATCTGACAAACTTAAGGAATAGGTTCTACACATCAAAAAAAATAGTGTACCTATGTTTTTTTTCTGCATAATTTCTCTTAAAAATCTCGAGTAAATCGATGACGTATTTCTGGTCAATTATAATTTATCATTGTTGGAAATCGCGTAATAATAAAATATTTGAGCGCGTCAGCCCCGTAGCGGTTAGAGGGAAGTCATTGACACGCGCAGGTCATTGACGCGTGGGTTATTGACACGAGGTTCATTGACGCGGGGATCATTGACACGCACTGCGAGCTGCCTTTTCGATTTACAACAAGGATAACTCATAATTGACCATAAAAACGGTTTCGATTTACTCAAGATTTAAAAAAAAGTATTCAAAAAAAAGGTAAGATTATGTGTTTTTTTATGTTTGGAACCTATTCCTTAAATTTTCAGGTTGATATGAATGACCCTATATAATAAAGATACGGTCAATGTTGACCTATCTCTAAAACAGTCAAATATAAACTAGATGAATTTATGCCAGTTATACGCGCCCTACCCAGAACTATAAAGCAAATAACACGGCTGCGATCCTACTTTTTTTTGATGATCTAACTTCACCATATGCTCCAGTGTGGTGCCAATCAAAATAGTTGAGTGAGGCTCATGCTAAGAAAATCTTCTTTTTTATACAGGGTCATTCATTATCAACCTGACAAACTTAAGGGATAGGTTCCACACATCAAAAAAGTATATGTACATTTAATTTAATTTTTTTATGTATATTTTCTCTTGAAAATCCCCAGTAAACAAAAAAAATCGATTACGTTTTTCTGCTCAATTATTATTTATCATTGTTGGGAATCGAGCAAAGCGGCGTAATAATGAAATATTCGAGTGTGCGCGCCCCGTAGCGGGTCAGTGACACGCGCAGGTCAAGGACGCGCGAGTTATTGAACCGCAGTTCATTGACGCGCGGGTCACTGACACGTGCCGAGCGCTGCCTTTTCGATTTCTAACAAGGATTACTAATTATTAAGCAGAATTACGTTATTTTTTTTTAAATATAAAAAAAAAATGTTTAGAAAAAAAAACGTACAAGTAATTTTTTTTATGTGTGGAACCTATCCCTTATTTTTATCAGGTTAATAATGAATGACCATATATATAAAAATGGATTGCTGTGCGTAAGTCTCGCTAAAACTCGACAACGGCTGGACCGATTTGGCAAATTTTTGTCTTGAAATGTTTATAAAAGTTCAGGGAAGGTTTAACGGTGAGAAAATATACAGGGTGCAAAAATTTGCTAAATAAATAATATAAATAATATAACGCGAGTGAAACCGCGCTGGGTCTACTAGTAAGTATATAAAAAAATAAAAAAATAAGAGCACAAGTTCTATAACAGTAGGTACACGCAACGCTTGATGAATACGCAAATTTTATTTAGCATATTGACTGCCTTTCCCTTCCACCATAATTCATTTCCCGTTATCTCCTAAACGTAACAAATGATCCCCGGAGTTTAATTTGTTTTATCAAATTTTTTTAAAACTTCGAGACATTCCCCGAAGGGAAATTACCGATATCCGATGCCCAAAGTTATTCTGTCACAATGAAAAATTGCTTTGTGATAAGCCGGGCTTACACTAGTTTAGTAACTCGGATATCCCTAACTTTTATTAATTAAGTTGAGTCAGTAGCTTGCACCGCAAGCTTAATCGACCAATGCGAATACTAATGCCTCCTTTCATAAAATTAACTCTAATTTTAGCAGCTTGTTAAGTATTGTCTTTATTTGTCATTCTACGATAATGAGCAAAGGCGATGATAGATAACAAAATCCATTTAATGAAACATTAGCTAACAAAGGTTTATAGTTTGTTTATAAATAGGCCATAAGCTTGTATTTACATTCAGCCTTGAGTACTCTTTTGTGTGAATTTGTAGATTCATGTGTTAGCTCTCAGCTGTTTTAAGTTTGACTTGAACATCAATTAAATACAGCACAGGCTGTTTTAAATAGCACAGCAAGTGTCTACTCGACCTGACTCGACTCGTGTAGAATCGGCCTAGTATTGGGCAACAATCGCTCCATTACCTGCCGCTTGTCAATCTGACAGACTGGTAACGACACGATCGAATTATAGATATCTACGATGTTTTGCACAGGTATTTGGGGTGGGGCGCGAGTGACAGCGGCTACGCAAGCGTGTTTCACTCATCAACCGTGTCACGTCAGACAAATTTATATAACATTCTGGCTGGTATACATGACTTCAATTTAAATCATCTGCGTAAAGGACAATTTCTAAAAACTATAAGTAATACCCTAAGTTACTTAAAACTTGTAACTACAACAATTTACGTATACCTGATATACCTACTATACCTATTTCTGCCGCAAAGCAGTACTGCTCGCATTGCTGTGTTCCGATGTGAAGGGTATGGTTTCCGGTGAAATTACTGGCACATGAGGCTTTCGATCTTAGCTTCAAGGTGGCAACCCGCGAGTTATACCTCTGGTATTGCAAGCGTCCATAGGCTGCGGTAACCGCTTACCATCTTGTGGGCCGTACGCTTGGTTGCCACTTCAGTTAAAAAAAACCTGACCCGCGCGGTTTCACCCGCTGTTTTTTGCAGGGACAGTATTTTTTTTTCGGGATAAAAAGTAACCATTGTGTTTTCCGAAAAATTTCAGAACTTAAACCATCTATACTCTAAATTTCATCACAATCGGTTAAGCCGTTATGGAGGTACGTGGTAACAAACATACACACAGACTTTCGCATTTATAATATCATAGAAATGGTTACCATCAGGAATCGAGCACTGATGGTCTAGTGGTAGTGACCCCGCCTTTCGATCCTAAGGTAGCGGGTTTGATTCGAACCCGGCCGAGCCGAAAAATTTATGTACGCAATGCCGCTACTCTCTTAGGAAGAAAAATATCGTAAAGAAACCGTTGTATCCAAGAACTAACAATTTTAAAGACATGTGCCATCCACCAATCTGCATTGGGTTTGCGTGCTGGTTTAAGACCTAATCACTCTCGCTTGAGAGTAGGCCACTGTCACAGAACAGATATTAGAACTACGTACAGCATGGCCACTCCCTACCTCCCACCGGTTTTACTTACCCACCCGGTTGCAAGTTTGCCGGCACCTTTTTGCCGGCACTGAAGCTAAAGGCTAAGGCACGCGTTTATTTTGATTTTGTGTAGGTCCAAGCGCGCATGCCAGAGCGAGCGAAAGTGTGCTTCTCGCTTTAGTTATTAGTTGGATGGGAACAACCATGACACTCACAAAGTCGGTTTCTGCTCTGTTTTTGTTTGTGCTGTCGAATAAATACTTTTCTTTCTTTCTTTCTTTACATACAAGGTGTGTTCCCACTGTCCCAGCAGTGGGAACATTAAAAAGCTGTCATGATGGATAACCTTACACACCCCTGTTCGCACCCTCATGCGAAAGGATGTCTTTTTGCAGATTACTCCTTGTTAATAAATAAAAAAAAAAAGGTTTGTAATGTTTTTGACATCTAAAGTGTGTGGTTAAAAAAATGGTGCATGAAAGCGGCGAGGGATAAGAATCCACAAACAAGACGTGAGCTCAAGCCAACCCCAGTGTGACACATTTCACTCAGACAAAGCGCAAGCACCGCTGGCATTAATAGCTTCTTTTCACTGGCTGCAAGGTACAGATGGCAAAAACAACGCTGCTAAAAAAATAGGTTCCTTCTGATGTTTTTCCTCTGTCGTACAATATGAACGCCTTCAAACAAAACATGAAAAGATCCTACAAGGCAGGCAACGCTTCAACAGTACCTCTGGTGTTGCTGAGGTCAATAGGCGACGGTAACTGCTTACCATCAGGCAGGCTGTCAGCCTGTTTGTCTCAATCTATACTAATATTATAAAGAGGAAAGATTTGTATATTTGTTTGTTACGAATAAAAATCCTTTAACCATTAGAATGCTACGTTAACCCTGAGTAACAAAGGCTATATTTATTAGTAGCGACCTGCACCGGCTTCGCACGGGTGCGGTGTCATTGCACCCACGCGATGCTGGGACGGACTTCTAGTATTATATAAAAAAAGGTACACAGCGCCATCTAGCTTCAAATTAATCAAACTAACTGGTTTAAGATCTTGAGCCTTTACTATCCACCGACTTCCTGCGACCCCTTTAATATCATCGGTCCATTGAATGAAATAACTTGTTTTGCTGACTCTACCATCAAGGTATACCTATGAGCTATACCTGTATCGCTATTCTCGCATTCTTCTTGCTCAAGTAAACTATTAATTTGCGCACCGTAATAAGGCTGCGGTGCGACTGACAGCGTCAGTGGTCTCGGACTGATTGCCGGACAAATGGAAACCTGTGGTTTTAACGCATGGATGACAGTATTGTGTTGATATAACACGATTGACTATTATTTTGTTATTTTAAAATCTTTATATACTTATATTTTTAAAAAAAATTGAAATTTTTAAGCAGGTCAGTGTCCATTATTGCGGACAAAAACGATATATCGTGACAGTTTTCGTGATAGATACTCGTAGATAGATAACACTTTATTGATCACCACAAAACAAATATTAACAAAAACAAAAAAAGAGACAAATGTACATCATCATCATCATCATGACAGCCTTCTAATCTTCCCACTGTAATTTTTCCTTTGTATTACCTTTAAGTGACAAATGTACACTTAAAGGTAATACAAAGGGCGGCCTTATCGCTAACAGCGATCTCTACCAGGCAACCATGAATGGACCTGAATGAAATAACAAGTGAAGGGGGATGTTGGTGTGGTGTGATAGCATGTTCATTAGCGTGATTCAGCTTATGGTGGCTTATGTACGTAAATGCTTTAATTAAACGCTATAAGGAATGCTTTTGCCGCTAGATGGCAGTGGGCTGTGGGTAACGCGCGTGGCGTAATACGCGTGCGTGGGCGCAATACGCATGTTGTAGTCTTGGAAAATATATCTTGTATTATATTAAACTGTTAATGTCTTTAAACCTCCTCTAACAATACCAACTAGCAGCTGTCTCCGACATTTAGAAATCTTAATTAATACTCATGCAAAATTTGGACCAGTAACATTTCGTACTTTTGAGTGCAAACCGAGCACCAAATTCAACCTTGTTTTCAAGAGTAAAAAAAATATTACCAGCAGTGAATTGAAATTAGGATTGGATCGGAATTGTCATTGGATTCAATAGAAAGGCACCTGGTACGCAAAAATACCAGGATTAGCCGTTGACCGGCTAATCTAAATTACACCGACAAATAATGCCTCTAAATCAAATCAAAAATAAAAAAAATAAAAAAAATCTTTATTTAGTAAAAAGGGTCTTAGACAACACTGACAAATATTGACTAAATGAATCTGTATGCACAAAAGATAAAGAAATCATATAAAAATTATCACGCGAAAGATGTCAATATCTAATGGTTGCCTGGAAGAAATCGCTCTTAGTGATAAGGCCGCCCTTTGTACTTTGTTAATGTTTTGTATTAGTTAATAAGTATTTTTTTTGTGTACAATAAAGTGTTCATTCATTCATTTTAATAAAACATGAGCTGAACGATATTTGACACGATTATCATTCGATCGATTACCGTCAAGCCAAGAATCTGCTTAGCTGAATAACCGCTGAACCTCAAACCACCACTTGTTTTTCAACACGTTGGTTTTGTTTCTATAATGGTAATTAATTTTCATTTATGTATGAAAAGAAAGTTTTAATTCATTTTCCATTCGCTACGCTTTCTAGTGTGTTAAAAAGTGTTTCAGATAATGTTCCTAACTATAATATAAAACCTTATGAAATTATGAAACCTTGTTATGAAATTGAAGGGTCTTATTTATAATACTATAAGCGTCTGCTAGCTAATGTGTCTTTTAAATCTCTCATTATATTAGTTCATTAATATAAGAAGAAAAGACAATTCTTAGTAAGCCGCTAAAATTACATTTTTATTTATGAATGCGAAAGTAAAAACATGGCGTTACTGTCTGACTGACTCACAAACAACGCTCAACCTAAACCAACTGCTTAGTGTTAGCCACGTGACTAAGGGTGAGTTGCACCATCTAACGTTAACGTCAAATTGTTCAATCGTCGTCGAACAATTTGACGTTAACGTTAGATGGTGCAACTCACCCTTAGTCACGTGGCGCTAACATAAGGCAACCAATATAGTTACCTTATATTACATTATTTACCTTTGGGCGCGTAGTCAAAGGTGTAACTAATGCTAATATCTGTATAACCAGTTGTTTTATTGGGAGCTAAATATTATAATGTACATAGCACGAATTATATTTGAAAAGGCTGTGTAAACTCATGTTGTTACATTTATTACGAATCACACTGTCACACTCATATTATCGTTCGGAGCGCTCGTGACGTAGCTGGCTAAGTTGTTCTTAACAGATCAACGAAGTTAAGCACTGTTCCGCGGGGTCATCATTTGGATGGGTGACCGCCAGTGCCAATTTCAACTGAGCGCTCCCGTGCTTCGGAGGGCACGTTAAGCAGTCTGTCCCGGCTTTTTCAAAGTTGTTAGGCCATGACAGAGGCCTTCGGGCGGCCTAGAAACTCTGTCACCAGAGTTGGCCACTGACTGATACGAACGAACGAACAAACTCATATTATAAATGCGAAAGTTTGAATGTTTGTTTGGTTGGATGGATGTTTGTTCTTCTATATCTCAATAACCACTAAATCGATTTGGCTGCAATTAAAACATAGCTAGAATAAAACATAGGCTACGGTTACAAATCCGGTCAAAATATGAGCTCCACGCGAACTTGGTCGTAGCAACAATTATAGCTAGGTAGTTGTTAATATTCTTATCGTAGCTAACACTCAATAGGTCTAGAGCTGCGGTATACCAGAAGCCTGGCTCAAAGAACCTTCACAAACTCATGCTCCGAGGAATCAACCAGGCTCTGGGAGAAGTTTTCTGCTGTGAATCACTCAAAACAATTTTAAAAAGCAGTACACTACACTAAGGATAATCTCGGCATTGTGTTCATAATTTTAACTACTTGTTGCCTTAACAAGCACTGATCATGCTCTACCACCAATTTTTTTGTCCTAGTTTCAGTGCATTATAGTATATACGTAATGCTAAGGTGTAACAAATTAAATTATATTGAATACCAACTCAACAATTATTACGCGCAGCAAAAATTTAAAGCGGAAATCTCTAAATTGAAAGCAGCAATCATAACCATTAGTTTTCAGTTTCTAGACAAAAATCTCATCAAAACATTTCAACTGCAAAAACAGTACGATCACAGGACCGGACGGGTCCAATGAATCCAATCCAATCCGTCCACCGGACACTCTATTACTTACGGCCGGTCGGTTCGGACAGCGCTGGACACTGTCGTGACAAATTAAAAAGGCCAATTTGTCCGGCAGAGCAGTGAAATGCCACTTGCCAGGTGGCAGATTTATTGTTTCCAGTTATTTTTACTGCGATATACCTACAAGTAGATTATACGAAAGGCCTGGCTTGGCTTAAAGTAGATTATGCTGTCTTTTGACGAGTCATGTGTTTCAATTTGTCTGAGTCCTGTGTCGTCACGTCACTTGGTTTTTCTTAAATTTGGGCAAACCACTTTCAATCCAACATCATTAAGTATGGTACAAAGGGAGAGGAAGGTATAAATGTAAAACCGAGTAGATTTTTCATGAACATAAAATCTTATGCCTGTAATAAGAAATTACCACTAAAAGACTATTTGACAATTTGACTATTATGCATCGTATTTTAAGATTTCTACAGGTTAAGGATCCTTTTACACGGATCAATTGTTGTATCCAAGAATTGCCTTGTTATATCGTTTTAGAACAAATGTTTGAAATTTAGCTCCAAAACCAATTTTTGACAAAGCAATTATTGCATGCAATTATTGAACTTCAAGGGTATGTCTTGCATAAAAATATTAGTAGAGCTAATTAAATTAATTTTTAAAACTGACGTATGTGTATGCTTTGACAGCTCACTGTCGTTATGTAGTTACAATTTCTAAATATCTTTATAATTATCAGTATTTTCCTCACAAGAAGTCCTCTGAAAGCTATTCGGCCAGCCCGTAAGCAGTAGCTATTTTCCTACAATAAAGTATAAAATTAATTGGTTTGCAAAAGGCATTATAAGCTTCTTTAATTTTACTTTCGTACGCTCGTAAAGTATCGTTTAATTACTTATAGGTAGCAATAGCAATAGAAAAGAAAATAAACAGGGCAAATTGTACGAATGGTTCTAAAAATGGTTGGTACGGTTCGAAAAAACATGTGGTTAATGTTCCAAACCTTTGCAAAATTTGATTGTATTTGTCCGTTTCGTACCATCGTAAGTCGATTCATTTTGGAATTACAGGCCTGTTTAGAATAAAATTTTAAAAGTATATTGAAATTGAGTTTATCGATGTCTGTAGGTATTCGAACAATTAAAACGAAAACTATCACTATCTATAAATTTTGTAATTAAAAAAAAAATGCGGATAAGTACCGACTGACTTCAATATTAAAACACATTTTTATCTGAATTCTATCTTTTTTTTTTTTTTATGGAACATCATTTTATTTTATTTTCATTTATTGAAAAGACCAACAGCTTACAATGATAATAACAAAATTACTTAGTTGTTAAGTTTATCTAGCCAATTACAGGTCTCTCTCGATAGTTCACATAAAAATACTTGCTATATTTCCTACAAAAAAAAAATATTATCAACCAAATCTTCATAATTTAATAACATGCAATATAAACCTTAAATAAATCAACAAAATGTAAAGGAGTTTGGGACTTTAGACGACACTCCGTATTCAAAAAAAAAAAAAAAAAAGAATTTTGTCGCTGATGCTGATGCTGATGATTACTCTGTACTTAAACACTGCGTTTAAGCGGTTAAGGTTAAGCGGAGTAGTACTAGAGATTTTTCGTCTGTCTAATAATAGTATATGTAAATATCTGTGTAAATATATATATCTATATATATATATATATATATATATATATTATATATATACATACTTCATAATAAGTCATTAAACACGGCACAAATTTATTAGAATCATCTTTATAATTAAAACTTTACTACTGATACACGGAGTGTTTGCATTCCGGTTTATTGACAAGGCTCGCTTATCGCAATTTGTACCTGTAGTTTTTTATGCCTGTCTTTGTAATTATTTGTAAAGAATGAGCGCACAGCTGAGCGTGCGCGCTATAGTGCTTCCAATTATTATTCCGTCTTGGTTATTTTTCAGAATGTGTGGGTATCGGACTAATGATGTGGTATTTTACCTATTTTTATTTTTTGTGTAGCATTGTTTCTTCTACGTATAAGATATACACTAGGTATTAAAATTATATAGACGAATGTGAGTACTCAGACAAACCCTAGGTGGTTTTTAGAGTACAATAATCAGTTTAATGTTAAATAATTTGTGGTTATAAATAAAAAAAAAATAAAAAAAAAAAGTAACAATATGTCTAATATGTACTAATAATAATATATGTCTTGCAATAGATTTCCGCAAAGTAACGCCTGAATCTATCAATTACCTTTTACATTCATAAAATGTAAAAAATCAGAGGAATGTTTGGTTCGTACTATTTCGTATACCAATAACACAATGAGTAAGTAAGGTCTAAATCATAGTACAGCATCTGTATTTACTTTCAACAAACCATTACTCACGAAGAGAGAGCGAAGTAGGTTCGCGTGACCTGTTCCTGTACCTTTCTTGTTATTTTCAAACTAAATTGACCTTTTTCTGCTGGCTCTACCAAGCATAAACCAGTTGATTCAAACACAATCGGGCGAAACGACCATACCCAACTAAACCCTAAATTCTTGAGAAGCTTTGGCAATCATTTGACGGTCGTAAACTCGATTTGAACCACTTCGCAGAATTAATAACTGAATATATAGCCGCAAAAGAGCGAAACTTGCGAGAAACGAGGGATAACAGCAGTTAGTCCCATTAGTTCTATAGACTGTATCGTCATAGAACTGTTATAACTTTTTGTCCTAGTTCTATGGTAGAACTGCTAACACAAAAACCGTCCTATTTGTTTTACAGAGCTAATAACACCTTGTCAATAGAACTGTTAATACTTTACTACTAAAAATACTTGTACTTTTTTTCTAAATATTTATTTTTATATTAAAAATAATAATTACGTAAATCTGCGTTATAATTAGTTATCCTTGTTAGAAATCGAAAAGTCAGCGCTCGGCACGTGTCAGTGACCCGCGCGTCAATGAACCGCGGGTCAATAACCCGCGCGTCCTTGACCTGCGCGTGTCACTGACCCGCTACGGGGCGCGCACACTCGAATATTTCATTATTACGCCGCTTAACTCGATTCCCAACAATGATAAATAATAATTGAGCAGAAAAACGTAATCGATTTTTTTTTGTTTACTTGGGATTTTTATGACAAAATATACATAAAAAAAATAATTATAGGTACATATATATTTTTTTTATGTGTGGAACCTATCCCTTAAGTTTGTCAGGTTGATAATGAATGACCCTGTATTTAAGTAGAAGAGTTCGTCGATTTGTATGGATACCGAGCGTGTAACATTTTGCGTATTTGTATTTTACACTCAAATGTATTTTATTGATGGGAAACATAAGCCGCGCGAAAATGAATGATTTAACAAGCATCGATAAGCACGCGGCAAACCGATTCTAGACTCTGCCACCACCACACCAGCCCCGCTTGGGAGCAGACTGAGTTTCGCGGTGAGTAAAGAGGTTACTCAGCCTTTACTTAGCCCGTCTTTTCGGCACGCGAGGTACATACACTCACTAATTCTACTTAAATATTAGTTCTGTGCATCAACCCGTTGGTCTGGGTGACATGACCGACCATGCATGACATGATACGTCAACATGTACTCGTAGTTTCTGATAAACAAGTCAAAAGGAGTTCTGGTGTGGGCTCAGGGCTAGGCTGTTGTGTGTGTAACTCGTACACTAATAAATGTGTGACGTTGTAATAATGGTGGTCTTACATCAAGGACTTCTAGAATATCCTTGTACATGAATGAATCGAGCTAAGGATAGTCAATGATCGCCAACCATAAAATACCTTATAATTGCTTTTCGTACATATTCGTTCCTACATGAATGAAGTTAACGCAAGCATGGCTAACGAATAAAGGCCTATGCCCAATATGTATAGTGAAATGAACCTTACCTACTGCATATGATAAAACGATGTAATTAAAATAGAATACGAGCTTTTGAGGGTGCTTCCAAATACCGCGTTGACTTGAGAACCTCCTCCATTTTAGAGGTAAAAAAAAATTAGACCAACATCGCGACTATCTTTTTCGAATGTTTTCGACGTGTCGATGTCGGTGCGAGTAAAATAGATGCGGTGTCGACTTTTTATGAATTGCTAGCATCCAAGCCCTTATATCCGGGTGATAAAACTCATTTTACATTGACAGCTCGCTTAAAGTGACAATGGCCTATCTTAGTCCTATTCAGTCTCGATTTGCAAACATATTGAGGCTCAATGAAAAATATTTCCGACCTTTTTGACTTTCAAATGAATAGCCATAAGCCCAACAATGGATTGAAATTGTCAATTTTATGGAATTACCTCTTATTTTGTTCAGATTTTCTCTTTTGTGAGACTTTTTAAGGGATCGAACGTTGATGCTCGCGTAATTTTAACTGAGTTATTTGATTTTTCTATTCTTGAAATAATACAAACTAACAAAGAGAAAGAACAAGAGAAAATTAATTGTATTGTTAATTTGTTTTTTTTTTATGTTAGCAAGTGACAAGACAATCAAGGCGCCCACCTGATGTTAAGCACCACGCCTGACTATTACAGATGCAGTGCCACCCAAAGCTTAAAGTTTTCAGTGTTGGCGTGGCACTGCACTGCACTTATCACCCCGAGACATTGTTGTTAAGTCTCTTTCGCCCAGTAATATCACTTGCTACAGTGCCCTTCAAACCTAAACACATTAATGCTTGATGCACACTGCTGCTTGGAGGTATAATATCTGACACTGCGGTGGTACCCACCAAGACAGCCTCTTGCTGAAGAGTACTAACACCAAGTAAATTAAAAAAAAATATATATATAAATGAATCAAAGTTTTATACTTACAACACAAGTGGAAAGTTATGACTTAAGATATTTTTTAAATGTACATTTGAAAAAAAAATATTGATCTTTTTTTAACAAAGAAAATACATGGGTAAAACTTATCTAGGGATTTAGGGAGGCCAGCAGTGGATCTAATCAGCTGATATAATGAAAACGTATCTTTATATATAAGGTCATTCATTATCAACTATAATGAATGACCCTGTATAAACAATATATTATATTATGTAAATGGATGTAAATTGAAAAATTGCACGCCCTAATAGGGTCGAATACATTAAAACAAAGATAATATTTGTAACACCTTTGACTTCGACTTTGACTTTATCCATACAGTTTTCCTTCAAAAATATAAATGGTTTCTGAGAAAACTAACTGCAAATCCCATAGAATAGACATTCTCGCATCATATCCGACATTCGGAAATAAGACCGTAAATCGGGTAAACTGCTCATTTTATGTAAAATAGCCATTTGCGGTACGGCCCATGGCCCAGTGGGCCGAGAGGGTTGCAATTACGCTGTGAGCTAGTTGGGCTGGCTATTGGGCCATTAACTTCCTCTCGGTAATAACGTTGGAGGTTGGAGGATGAGCATACCGGGCTGAGGATTCTCTACTGGTATTAATATGAAGCATGTTTCACGCTGCTCCCACATCATCATCATGACAGCCTTCTGATGTTCCCTTTGCTGGGACACTGGCCTACTCACAAGCGAGAGTGATCGGGTCTTAATCCACCACGCGAACCCCAATGCGGATTGGCGGATGGCACATGTCTTTCGGATTTTTAGTTCTTGGACATGCCGGTTTCCTCACGATGTTTACCTTCACCGTATGAGAGCACTGACATTGCGCACATAAATTTTTCGTTGCGAAAAATGCATTGGTGCACGACCGGATTCGAACCGACGATCTTAGGATCGGAAGGCGGGGTGGGGTTACTACCACTAGACCACCAGTGCTCTGTATCTGCTCCCACAGCCACAGATAGAGCTTTTAAACACGGTTCAATAATTGCATGCAAATATTGCTTTGTCAATTTGATACGACGCGAGTTTCAGCTGGTATTTAATAAATATCATTTCATCTAAGCAATGGTGTGTAATTTTTTTCCCAAACTATTTTGTTTATGTGTGTACATATAGTTCAAACACTACTTTATATCTTTTTTTAAGAGAATTCAATTGCAAACAAAGCAGAGTTGATCAATCAAAACTAATTAAATTAATTATTTAAATAAATGAATAAAGAGTCTGTATAAAGATATTCAGAAAAAAACTTTAATTATTCAATCAACTCAGGTAATTTTATTATTATTAATATTTTTAACCTGTATTATCTCACTGCTGGACAAAGGTCTCCCCCATATCTTTCCACATTTCACGGTCATCCGCCATTTCCCATTTCAGGTAATATTATTATGTTTGCAATTAAAGATGGCGCCGAAAGGCTAATAAAATAACCAATACCATTATTAGATTCAGGCAGGAAAAAAGGTAGAAGTAACACGAATCTCTGATTTTAATCTAATCACGCAATTTCCATCACGTATCGAGAAGGCTGCGTTTCGAACGAAGGATTTTGTGGTTTAATACTTCCTTTGCGGTTCAAGGAAAGGTCGTTATCGTAAACATGTCTTGTGAGCTGTGACCCGATCAAAAAGGAAAGTATTGTATAAGCTGGGGAAAAAATGCTGAAGATTTTTCTAATCAAATATTTTAATTAAATCTCTTCTGATCTGAGCAAAATTCGCATTTACATTATAAAGGCGAAGGTTTATTATTGTGTGTATATTTTACTGCCACTAAAGTTTAATAAAATAACACAAATACACATACATATTGCAAATCATGCAAAATTTACTCACTTAGCGGGAATTAACCCCTCGCATCCAGCACTCACTACCAGATCATCGAGATTGTCAAAAGGATTTAAGTCCGTAAAGTTAAATGAAATTGCAGATATTTTAATATAAACCAAATAAAGGGCAATATTTTATTTATTTATTTTATTTATTTGATCACCAACGGTGTGTACATTATAACAATTTATAAAATAAACATTCAACATACTAATTAGCTAAATGCCACAACAATTATAGGTGAAGACGACATGTAATGAGATTAATTAAAATGTAAAATTAAAATGAGCGAGTAACATTATATACAAATTTGAAAAAGGGACACGTATCTATTATAATATAATTTTATATATTGTACAATGTTTACAATATTGTAAACAACAGTTCAAACGTGAAATTGCAGTATATTTTACGGGATCTTATTAAAATCATTACAGCAAAATGCCCAATACCAAACGTTTAAAAAAAAACAAATTAACAAAACGGTCAGTCCCGTAAAGATTAAAAACCCAATAACCCAGCCCTTTGCAATCACAACTTCACAATACTCTGAAAGGTTCTAAAAACTCAATTTACTATCCCCAAATGGAACGCTGTGTATGGGAATTAGATTACACAAAACAAAAAACAATCGAGTTTTAGCGTTTTCAATTCGCGCAGAAATTGCGAGATGGATTGCCAGTGTTGATAATTTTATGAGGAAAGTGCGGATGGAAAAGTGTATGTCCCGATCTGCACAAGATCACGAATATTTCTGCCAAATTACCTAAGTTCTGAGTAGTAGATTTCTTTGTTACAGAGCTCGTCCGGAGAAATACAACCACCATACTATTTCTGCTGCCAAGCAGGAAAAATAATATGCGGCAAATAATATCTCGGGATAGTTTTCGACTAAATTACAAACGAACATCACCCTTTTAATAAGGTACCTACGTACACTTGTGCTATGGAAATAAGTTACATTGAATAAACTGCTACCAATTTCACACAAGAAAAACAATTAAAATGTCGTATTGGCAAGATAGATGAGGAAACTCTGGGTCATATTTATATAAACACTTTATAACTCTGCACTATGCTACCTCATAGATACATTTTTTTTCTAAATATGGAATGCAGACTTGTTGAGTAGTTACATCAAATAGAACCCTTACTACTCGACAGAGGATCTTCGCGTAAGCTAATCCTAAGTGCTCAACCTTGTGGATGACGCATAGACTGCGCCTTTCCCGTATTTATTATCTAAGAAGCTTATAAAACTAAAGTAGCTCAATTTCGTAGCTATACAATTCGGTAGCTGGCTGGATAACCTCAAAAAAGAGCAAGGTGTGGTACAAGGTAATACTATTCCAAAGATATCAAGTCTACAGAAGGGACCGTCGCGTCGTAGTGTTCATATTTTGTACAAAAGTATATTTAAAAAGGACACTGTAGAGTAATATAAAGTTGTACCGAAGTTTTATCCCAATAAATCATAATTTCGATTTTCCCCGCCAGCAGACTGCGATGACGATGACAGACGTCGTTTCCCGCGTAATTAAGCACCAAGCAGCCATTTTGAAATAAACATGCATGAGCAAAGTGGAGCGAAGACGCGTTCGTCACGTAGGTACAGTCGACTTCAAAAAAAGAAGATATTGTGTAAAATATCTCTATCTAATCATATAAATTTTCATACATACAAAAATTAAAAGTCTGCTTGTGACATCATGTTGAAAAATCTTTCGTAGGTAAAAAATATATAATGAACATTTCTTTGCTTATAAGATTTCGTCAACTGAAAAAATTTAAATACTTAGATACCTACATACTTGGCAGACTTTCGCCAAAAGCTTTACACGATTATCTGCTAGGTTTTTTAAGTCTGATTGTACCCACCGATAATACGAAATACTTTTTAAATCTCATAAAAGATGAATCTTTCTGAGCGATGGCAAGAAAAAATATTATGTTTTTGCGACGGCAGGTGAGGTTATATAAACGCTTGCGAAAACAACTCATTTCGACTATAAGTGAATTCATTGTCAACATTCCATTACCAACACTTTTACCAGTAACAATAATTTGAATAAAGTTATGATAATAAAAGTTATGATTATCTTAGTCACTTTTGCCACAATTTCATTAATTAAACCATGTATATCATCATGACAGCTTTCTAATTTTCCCATTGCTGGATTAAATTGAATAAAATCTATAAAATACTACCTAAGAAAAGTCTAGTCTTTGCGGAGTTTAAGCAATCAATATGCAAAACTGTGATGTAACTACAAAATAAATGATTCATTATTCGACAATTCTGTCACGCTTACTTATGCACTTGACATGTCCTATTGAACTCCATAACCGTCGGGGCACTTCATACATAAAACATCACCCAGGATCCCTCGATTACAAACGCTGCCAAATCACGTGACTGCGCTAATGGGAGCAATTTCAAGAAATAGCAAAGCTGTCTGCTAACTTGCCGACGAAAGAAAGCGGTTTCTTTACATCTCATGAATATTCAGTTCTTAATTTTGTTTTTGTCACCTCTCCTCTTCGGTAAGCCGGTCACGTCTGCAAAGTACAATGACAGGTCCTAATCGGCATCCGTTACGCAACTCCTTGCTTAGGCGGCCAATGTCGCGGTTCACTCGGCCAGAATATCGATCATGAAGGAGAATATTGACTTGGAAGTGAACCACGTCCGGGCGAAGCGGAAACTCCACAGGAAACTCGGGATTTCATATAAAAAGGCGTATGCATTTGGACACAGCATCATTCGGCTGCAGTCAACCGAGCAAACAACAATGAAGGCTTTTGTTTGTGTACTTCTCGTGGCAGTGGCGGTCGCCGAACCTCCGAGCTACAGGCAAAACCGACAAAACTTCAGGTTCCAACGACAGGAACTTGACCGGGAATCGACGACACCTAGCACCGCGGGCGCACCTTACCCAGCGGCTGGATTCAGACCAGCGACGGCATTCAATCTACCTAACGAAGTCCCACCTGGCTCATCTTACGGAGTTCCTGATAACAGCTACGGAGCGCCTCCTCAGACATACGCGGCTCCTCAGCAAGAGTATGGAGCACCAGACAACCTTTCAACCGAATACGGCGCTCCGACAACTGAAAGTTCAGACAGCGGCGAGGAAAACCTTCAAGTGGAAGGTCTGAAAAAAGAAAATATAGAGCTGCCAAACAAAGATGCTGAAGTGCTAAGCAATCAGGGTGCTTACTACGTTCTTCTGCCTGGTTCTCAGCTGCAGAGAGTGCAGTACCAGACTGAGAATGACCTAAGGAACATGGCATACACGGCCCGTCTTCAGTACAAGAACGAAGACCGCGCTCCGTTGTATGTGTACACTGCCGTGCCGCAGTACCAGCCATCTGCCGCCTATATCCAGCTCTACTAAATTGACTACAGTCATAAAAACGGACAGTATTCGATAACATAATCATTGAGGTACAGGATTGTAAACCCAAGATACAAAAATAAAACCCTGGCATATTTACAACAATAAAAATGGAAGTGAAATAATAACTGACTTTCTTTTGTTTTGTAACCACATTACACTATTTGCGAGGTCGCTATTTGAGTGGGTGAACGCCAGTGGGATTTTCATCTGAGCGCTGTTTGTGCCCTGCTGTAACAGTCATCAGGCCACAACGGAGGCCTTCGGGCGGCCTATACCCGAGTAATCTACTGACTCATACGAATATACTTCTACTTATGTATCATACTTTATTCTAGCTAATTGAATTCATCATAAGACGTTTTATAAGCGAAATAACTTAACTTATAGGCAAAGCTACGGATACAATGTGTGGTATTTTCCATTACCAAAAAATATAGGTCTAGGTTAAAGCATGTATTGTCACATCACATCAAAAAAATAAAGGTGCGTCTTACGTAACTTGTGTTTAATGTTTGAGGTTTTTCGGTCGAAATGCAGATAAATACACAACACGTGTGTCACATTGTTTGTTAACTACCGAAGATGATTTACAAATTTTACAATACAATGGTTTATACATTTGGTAGCTAATTTGTAGAGTAGTAGAGTTCTTTGTGATAGAGCTCGTCCGGGCAAGGACTACCACCATACCTATTTCTGCCGCCAAGCAGTAATGCTCGCATTGCTGTGTTCCGGTTCGAAGGGTATGGTTTCCGGTGAAATTACAGGCACATGAGACTAACCATCTAACGTCTCAGGGTAGTAACACGCAAGTGATATCTATGATGTTGCATGCGTACATAGGCTACGGTAACCGCTGACCATCAAGTGGGCCGTACGCTTGGTTACCATTTTAGTAGTATATAAAAAAAATAAAAAAAATTTGGAAATTTGGTTATTCATTGGACTCGCAATTATGGCTGGTTGCAAAGTTTTTTTATTCAAGTTGCCTAAAATAATGTTGGGTTAATATTTCTTACATACATAATCATGAGGATGATGTTCAATAGAGCCACAGAACATATATTAATACCTACCACGGTTGAGGAGTTTAAATAAATTAAATAAATAATGATGGACAACCCACACAGCACCATCTAGCCCCAAGTTAAGCAGAACTAATGTTATGGGTACTAGATGACTAATATACATAATACAATAATATTAATTATAAATAAATAAATAATAAATAATGTTGGACAATCCACACAGCATCATCTAGCCCTAACCTGTTAAACAGAGCTGTAATGGGTACTAGATGACTGATATATACCTACTTAATACAATACAATACATAGGTATATATTTTTTATTATATATAGAAAATACCCAGAACACCCGGAACAGATATTTGTAGATCGTACTAACATTTATTCCGAGGCGGGAATCGAACCCGCAACCTCCACGTCGCAGGCGGACCTTCGCCCGCCGCGCCACATCTGTCGTCAAATCGGAGTTCACAGCTCACACCATTTTGCCGTGAAAACGGTAGATACGTAATTATATACCTACTCGTAATACCGCCTCGTCATGCACCGACTTAAAGAAAAGTGGTAAAGCTTTGTTAGAAATATAATTTTTCAATATTTCTAAGAATTTGAGATAGGACTTATTCGTAGCCAAATAATTCAACAAAACAAAGTCACCGTATCATAAACCTTTTAAGTTGATTGAAAGGTCGTAGATTTTCAGAATACGGCGCCCGTGTCAAACGCCGGCTGATTTTTGTTATTTTACTTAGCTCACGAGTTATTATTCTTTCTGCTTGTTGAGTTCTGTGTAACGGAGTTCACGTCAGATGCACGCTTCGCCATTTTTCTTTACATTTGAAACAAAGGAGCCGAGTGTTATACTTTTCCACAGTTTGTTAATTATTTGTAAACTGAAGCGGCAGGAACAAATTATCAATTATTAAACAAATGATACGAGATCAATTTGTCATCATCATGACAGCCTTTTAATTTTCCCACTGCTGGGACACTGGCCTACTCTCAAACGAGAGTGATTGGGTCAAAATAGTTCCTGGACATGCCGGTTTCCTCACGATGTTTTCATTCACCGTATGAGAGCACTGGCATTGCGCACACACATTTTTCGAATAGAAAAATCCATTGGTGCTCGACCGGATTCAAACCCATGACCTTAGGATCGGAAGGCGGGGTCACTACCACTAGACCACCAGTGTGACTCTATGTGTGTACATGGAACAAAGTGTAAGATGTGTCTCGATTGACCGATGATGTAGTTGTCGCAAGAACTTGATAGATGTTCAAGTTGGGCTCAATGTTGATCGTTCTAGCATTATATGGGAGTCCAAAAAGTCGAAAAATTCTTCGAAAATATTCTTCAAAAAGAATAATACTCAATCCAAAAATAAAAGATAATAATTATCTTTTAAGGAGTCTATAACCTGTGTACTCTGTGATGGTGCCCCAACATTGCCCCAATGAGTTGAAGACTCTACTGGTTTTTTATATACGGAAACGCCGCTGTTGCTTCCAAAAGTTTACACTAGCAAATCTAAATTATACTGACAGACGCCATAAAACAAGAAAAAAAGAAAATTTATTCATACAATCAACTAAACGTAGTGCTTACAATCTCTTGACAATCAACCAAGTGCTTACATTCTCTTGGCAATCAACCACATCACCTATTAGACATACTTCTTCTTCTTCTTCTTTTAATTTGTGGCGTCTGTGGTTAGACATACTTTGAGTATATGTTGCTAAGTGACGTTCTTCTTCTTCTTTTCTTTTATGGCCTCTGTGGCTAGTTTGCCACAATTTTGCCAGTGTCAAGTTATTAGTTTGATTGTCGCATAGCAACGTATACAAACGAAATTTGGAAAGAAACGATGACTTTTCTTTCAAAATTCTCTTGGAAAGTCTTTGACTAAATTACCAACCAACATCACCCCTCCATTTCAATTACTTACACTTGTGCTAAGTAAACAAGTTAAATTGGATAAACTGCCACCAAATTTACGCAATAAAACTTAAAATAACACGAGAAAAATAATTAAAATGGGAAGACCCATGTCGTTTTGACAAGATAGCCAAAGACAATCTTCATCATCATCATCATCATCATCAACCTATTGCAGTCCACTGCTGGACGTAGGTCTCTCCCAATGCGCGCCACTGAGCCCGATCTTCGACTTTCCTCAACCACTTTCGGCCAGCTACATTCCGCAAGTCATCGCTCCATCTAGCCGGAGGGCGTCCTACACTACGCTTGCCTAAGCGCGGTCTCCACTCTAGAACACGTTTGCCCCAGCGGCCATCGGTTCTCCGGCATATATGACCAGCCCACTGCCACTTCAGCTTGCTTATCCTTTGAGCTATGTCGACCACCTTGGTTCTCTGTCGGATGATCTCATTTCTGATTCTATCCTTCAGAGAGACACCGAGCATAGCTCTCTCCATAGCTCGCTGAGTGACTTTCAACTTGTGAACCAGCCCTACCGTAAGTGTCCACGTTTCAGCAGCATAGGTCATCACTGGTAGGACGCACTGGTTGAAGACTTTGGTCTTCAGGCTTTGAGGGATGCGCGACGAAAAGACTTGACGGAGTTTCCCAAACGCTGCCCAGCCTAGCTGAATTCTCCGGTTTAGCTCTTTCTCGAAGTTGTGTCTACCCAGCTGCAAAATCTGCCCTAGGTAGACATATTCCTGCACAACTTCAAGTGGCGTTCCGGTGACGGTAACCGGCTCTGGGGTAATACGATCGTTGATCATAATTTTAGTTTTATCTAAGTTCATTCCCAGGCCGATACGTCGTGAAGCAGTAGCTAGGCTGTTCAGCATCTGTTGTAGGTTCTGCAACGATTCCGCCATTATGACGATATCGTCTGCGAATCGTAAGTGCGAGATGTATTCGCCATTGATGTTGATGCCCAACCCATTCCAACTCAGCGTCTTAAACATATCTTCCAGTGCGTTTGAGAATAATTTGGGGGATATAACATCCCCTTGTCTTACTCCGCGGCGCAACTGGATAGGTTTAGACTGCTGGTTCTGGATTTGGACGGACATTGTGGCCTCGTTGTACAAACATCTCAACACTTCGATATATCGCCAGTCAACCTGACATCGCTGCAAGGACTGCAGAACAGCCCAGATCTCGACAGAGTCAAAAGCCTTCTCATAGTCCACAAACGCTAAGCACAGAGGCTGATTATACTCCTCAGACTTCTGTATAATCTGCCGCATAGTGTGAATGTGGTCTATGGTGCCATATCCTCTTCGAAACCCGGCCTGCTCTGGTGTTTGAAACTCGTCTAGTCTCCGTGCAAGACGATTCGTAAGACAATCTTGCTAAGTGACAATCATACTAATACACTTGACACTGGCAAGATTGTGGTAAATAAGCCACAGAGTCCATAAATGAAGAAAAAGAAGAAGTGTATAAACGTATTGCTCGTATTCTCTCTGGAAGAGTATATAAAATAAATCTTTGCATACTTATTAATAAAATATGATAAGAAAGAGTATAGTTATTGATCAACCGGCGTTTTTGTTGCCGGATCAAATAAGGAAATGTTTGCTCATTGCAAATTATGTTATGGTGCAATGTAAGTAACATTTTATAGTTCATATACCGTTTACTACCCACTCGCAGCTGCAAAATCTATGCTTTGCTCGCTTTGCTCCATCTTAGGTACTTATAACAAATGTTTGTACGATCTACAAATATTTGTTCCGGGTGTTCTGGGTATTTTCTTTATATAATAAAAAATATCTATCTATGTATTGTATTAAATATATATCAGTCATCTAGTACCCATAATACAGCTCTGTTTAACAGCAGCTTACCTTGGGGCTAGATGATGCTGTGTGGATTGTCCAGCATTATTTATTTATTTATTTATATATAGGAAAATTGTAAAACACTAATTAATTAGGTATTGCTAGTCTCTAAAGGTCTACTCATGTAAAAATATTTGATTTGCCGAATTATTTTATAAAGTTCTATAAAATATACTAGCAGTCCGTCCCAGCTTTGCGCAGGTTCAATAAAACCGCACCCGTGCAAAGCCAGGGCGGGTCGCTAGTAATAATATAGCCTATGTTACTCAGGGATAGTGTGGCATTCAAACAGTGAAAGAATTTTTGAAATCAGACTAGTAGTTTTGAGTTTATTCGTAACAAACAAAAACACAAAAAAATACAAACCTTTTCTCTTTATAATATTAGTATAGATGTACTCGTAGTTAAGGCAGCCGGCTTTGGGCAGTGAGTTGTTCCCATTTTGCCTTCAATTCAAAGCTGGAGCATAAAAAGCAATATATTTACTGGCTCGAGAAGTAGGCAGAGCCAGTAAATAATAAGTAATAATTTAATACTAAGAGTTGTATAGACTAGGGTAAAGTAGATAGAGAAAACAACTCAATATCACAGAACAAGATTGTATTATGTTTCAAAAGTTCTTGCACTAAAAGCTTTTCTTGATTAATCCGTCAAAAACCAGTCGGTACAGATTTCGAGAACGTCAATAAAATAATTACACAATTTTTTTTTTTTTTTTTTTACTTTTAGGCTAACGTTTGACCACTACCTCGCCTGATGTTAGCGACAATTTGGTATACGGTGGAACACGCATGCCTAGAATAAACCTATTCACTCGTGATTTGAAAACACCCAAGTTGTAATTATCGGGAAACACAGACTCCGGCAAAGAGTTCCATTGTTTAGCGGTGCGCAAGAGAAACGTAGAAGCGAAACGCTTTGCGCGCGCTGGTGGGATATCGACCATGTAACGAAATTTTCAGGTATCGTGATGTTTGCCGTCTCAATCACAATTTTACAGTGCTTCTGGACCCCTGACAGAATATCGTTCGACTACTACAAGCTAGCCAGCATCATGTACTTGTATGACAGCGAAGCCTGCGGCTACAGCCTGGCTTCCAAGTCTGTTGCCAACCTTCAGCTCAGCAACGATACCATGGGCTTAAACGTACTACCCATCAAGTGGCAGCCAGCTGTGGTGACGGTCTCAACGAGATTATCTGCTAAGACGAGGAAGTAAGTAGCGTCATTTTTTAAAGAAGTTGATTATAAAATCAAGAATGATTGAGAACGAACCAGTAAATCAACAATCTTCAAAATTGCAGTTAGAAAGTTTGTAAAGTAGTGAGATATTCTTGAACCAATTTAGGTAGGAAACTATCATAGGAAAAATATAGAACCCTCCTGATCAGAAGGTCTAAGTAGCTAAATATCCAACAGCGTACGTCTAATGAGCAGTAAGCCTAATTAGCAAAATGTCCATGTAGCAAAACGTCCGCCTATCAGATGGTCAGTATGGCAGAACATCGATTTAGCAAATCGTCATTTTTAAAATGTGTACACTCATGATGGAAGTTAAAATTCATTTGCACATTACATTGGGACAGGTCGATACCGAAAATCTTGATCATTAGCACCCTGATCTCAGAGCTGAGTAAGTACCTCTACCAATCACCATTTCAATAGATTGTATTATTTACATCCAAGTCTTCCGTTCATTTCATTGTTAAAAGCATCTAAAGTAATTGGTAAAATCCTTAAACGAGACGATAATAAATATTTTATTTTATTTTTATTTTTATTTCACAGTATAATAATGTAATGCTCCTTCCAGTTACGTGAAACTAAGCCTGGGCATTCACGTGATCTGGGTGATCACCGCCATAGCTCTCAGGGTCATCACCAAGAACAACAAGAACCCTCATTTCCTCAAGTTCATCCTCACCTTCTTCTTGTACGCCAGCATTTTCGTCATCCTCTTCGACTTGTCTATGGCTATTGTGTATGTGGCTCATATTAGGCAAAGCTTGACCAAAGGCATGATTATAAGGTAAAGTAAGTTTTCATAAAGTTTTGACATAAACAAGTCTATAATATAAAATCATGGCCACCGGAAGGCAAGTGGAATCGTCTACCGATAAGACATTGTTGATACGATCTCAATACCTAAAACAAAATGGTGTAGAAGAATAGAAATAGTTTAAAAGATTATGGAATAAACTTTGTCCAGCAGTGGTACTAAATAGGTTGAGAAAATACATTCGATGATAATATTCTCAGGTCTGCAAGTTTGTAATAGATTTTTCAATAACTACCTCAACAAGACGTTAGTTACGGCCAATTCAACTTATATTATAAATATCTATTTCTCAGTTATACTTAGTGCCAGTCAAATAACAGACACCAAGCATATTAGTGTTATGTGCTAGTAAAGTAGCTTAGTGTCAATATCTGCATATCTGTATATCTATTATCAGGTGCCTTACTCTTGAATCCACAAGGTTGAATTTGGCACTAGGTTTGATGTCAAAAGTACGAAATGTCATATACCAATTACTTGTCCAATGCCGATTGCGTTCAAGAGTGAGGCCTCTGTTCTGAGGTAGTATTTACTTCCTCTAGGAGTAATTGATGCTATGCCATGCCGACTTTTTTTTTATTTTTTTATTTTACCAAGTGACAAGACAATCAAGGCGCCCACCTGATCTTAATCACTGCGCCTGACTATTACAGATGCAGTGCCACAAAGCTTAAAGTTTTTTAAGTGTTTGCGTGGCACTGCACTGCGCTTATCACCCCGAGACATTGTTGTTAAGTCTTTTTCGCCCAGTAATTTCACTTGCGACAGTGCCCTTCAAACCTAAACAGTGTAGCTTGCACACTACTGTTTGGAAGTAGAATATCTGACACTGCGGTGGTACCCACCAAGACGGACTCTTGCTGAAGAGTCCTACCACCAGCTACGGCCGCGTGCCCTAACACCCGTGGCATTGCATACTTACCTATGTAATTTTTCAAAAGTTATCGCTTATTATCAATTCTGACACTTCCATCTTCAAACAAAGTCTATCCAAGTATTTCAATTATAGATACAGTGGCTGGAACGTGTTACTGAAAATGCAGAACGCTGATGACTTCGGCGGATGGCTGCCGATGTTAGCGTCTGCCTGCTGGATGAGAGCGATCGTAATCCTCGCCCTCAACGTCTACTGCTGCCGGATCATCCGTTACATCACCATGAAGATCAAGAAAAGGGAGTTCAGAGAGCGTTATGTAGACGAGGTGAACTTGCCAATACCAGAGGCAAACCGTGAGAGCTCGATGAAGGAGAACGTGTTGTATTATAGACCGGGAGAGCTGAAACCTTATGTCAAGAAAGAAAAAGATGGCCAAGATCATTTGCATTTTTAATCTGCACAAGACCGGACAGATTAATTATTTATTTATTTTTACAAGCCTTTTTTTAATCTAGCTAATTGCAGTTTAAGTTGCAATATTTGTTAATTAACCTTGTTGGTATGTAAGTCAAAAAGCATCTACTTTATTTATATCGGTTTAAAGAGTATTTTATATATTATGTGGTTGTTAAAAAGATTTTGGGTTATGTAGCCAGCTACTTCGTTTCTTAGCGGCGTAGTAATGTTAATAATATTTGATTACTTAAGTAATTATTATTTTTTAACTAAAAACTGTTAAAATAATAGAAGTATGTTTTAGCTACAGGAAATACCAAAGTAAAAGATGATTGTTAAAAATATAGCATCCTTTTTTCTTTGTAACAAAAGAGAAATTCGACAAGTTTATGATATTTTTTATTAGCGTACATTTTACGAGTAGCTGTACAAATCAGAAAAAGTATGCTACTCCTGATGTTCACTGGATCTATTTTAGTTCTCAGATAATACAGGGTATACATAAATTAATCTGTCATCCGTAGAGTTCTTACTTCTATACTTAGCCAACCTTTTAGATGAGCTACGTCCTGAAGAATATAATTTTTGTAGTTTCCCTTTATAACTCACTTTAGTTTGTTAAACGATTTAGGAACAAAATATAATTTCAGTAACCGTTCCTGTAATAATAAATAAAATGTTGCTCTGTTTATAGGGAAATCTAATTTGGATCCGACGTCGGAGTCCATTACTTTTTTCATTAAAATAGCTTCGAGACCTCCAATAATTTTGTCCTTAATTTTGTGCTCGCAATAGCTCTTTTAGACAAATATTTATCTGATGTAGGAAGAAAACTTATAAAAAAAATATCCGTAGTCCAGTAATCAGACCACACAATCGTATAACGGGCAAACACTTGAAATATTAAGTAAACAGTAAAGTATCGTATACTTAGACGTAGACGAGAAACAATAATAATGTGACAAAATATATTAAGTTAACTTTTTTATGTGAAAAATTTTGTGTACTTTCGCACAAATTTTTTCATTACCAGTCGCTTGCTAAAGTATTTTTTTAAGTTTTTAATTCAGCAACAGCTTAGAGAAACTGGTACGGTGAAGCAGAAAAGTTCTAGTTCTAAGTTCTATCACAATACGCTATTGAACGTTTATCTATAGGCCCTGTCGATGTCTGTAGTCTGATAATTGACTACAGATTGCAGAGCGGCCCTCTTGAATTTGTGCCCAACTAGATTTCAGAATGGATTTTGTCGCGCTTCTAATAGTTGCTAATATAAATTGCTGTAAAGGTAATAAATGAAGGGAAATGGCTGTTGGAGTTTGGTTTCTGCTTATCATTTTATACCAAAGTAAGTAGCTTTTATTGTTGGCTGAAGTCAAAGTCAAAGTCAAAGCATTATTTATTGCCTGAAATACATGTAATAAAAATATAAATAAAAACTGACATAGGTTTTATGGGCATTGTAGGTTGACAAACTCATATAACTGCATTTTATAAATACGTTGAGCCGAATATGATCAAAGCAGTAAGTGTACACAGGGATCTACAATACGGACACAACGTAGACTGGTGGACATAAAAACAACATCAGCATCAACAGTGCATGCCTTCAGATATTTTGCAATACCAGAGGTATCACTCGCGGGTTGCCACCTTGAGGCAAAGATCGAAAGCCTCATGTGCCAGTACCGGAAACCATACCCTTCACACCGCAACACAGCAATGCGAGCATTACTGCTTTGCGGCAGAAATAGTTATGGTGGTAGTACTTCCCCGGACGTGTACTATCACAAAGAACTCTACTACTCTTCTGCTCTTCTTCTCTACTATTTGGTTCGTGGTATCTATACATATCTTGTGACTGCTCCAGCTCTTCTCTGCATCGTGCTCAGCTGGCTAACCCTCAGCTGTCGCCTGGCTCCAGACGCCTCGGAGCTGCATGAAGTGACCCTCATAAAGCTACTGTATCTGTACGACCCTGAGGCTTGTGAGCGGGTGCACTTCTACAATTTCACCGCGAAGGTTTCCACGATCAACAATAAGCTAACCACGGCAGTAGTGTGGCCGAAAAGCAACAGAATAGCTGCTCGTTTCCGAAGGTAAATCATTAAAGTGTCAACAGAGTAATAGATATAGCTCACATTAAACGCGTTACGACGACGTAACGTGCCACGGCACTGCACGGCACAGTATCTGCAAGAAATCCACGTCACGGTGTCATGTGTTTTATCCCTTACAATGAACAAGTTGAAGTAGCTGTTGGCTGGTCATGCTGGCAGAACTGGTAATAAAATCCACAAGGTATAAATGTTTTGGAATGCCGACCGCTAATTGGAGAACGAAGTGTAAGACAACTTCACCTACCACTCGATGGACACTAAAACAGTTGGTAAATAGTGACAGTTCAAGATCGATTGTCATGTCACTCTTTGGGAAGGCTTTTGTACAACTGTTGTACAGTGGACGAATTATTAGCTGATTAATTTTTAGTTACAATCTCTTTCGCCCAGTAATTTCACTTTACGCTACAGTGGCATTTCAAACCTAAATCAGTAATGCTCGCACACTCTTTGCAGAATATCTGGCACCCGCGGTGGTACCCACCAAGACTGACTCTCGCTCAAGAGTCACCAGGTGAATTGGCATTTTTTACTCCAGCAAGGTTCAAGTCTGGCTGGTTCTCCACATTCTCTGGATGCTCCTGGGCATCGTGAACGCGACTCAAGGCAGTCAACCCTGCGCGTTCTTCGTGACCCTGATCCCGTTCACCATCACAGGCGTTGCCATGCTCGTTGTGGACCTGCTGTTTGCTGGCCTGTTTTTAGCCGATACGAAGAGTACTGGGACAGAGAGTAAGATAGAGCTACGAGGACGAATCACAAAAAACTTACGTATAGCTGTATATTTGTTTTTTTTTTTTTACGCTAGTTTTTTATTTAACTCACGATGTTTTCCTTCATGTTACGGTTCATCACAATTAGCTTTTCTCTTTTTAATGTTCCCATTACCCTTATCTATTTTTGAGCAAGTGTGTTTAGGACTCAATCCATTAAGCGCACTTTTCGCGACTGTTTCTACACTAAAGATTAAAAATAACCAATTGAATAAGCAATGCGACACCTCTCGTCAATGAACTAAATTAATTTTAGTCATTGAACAGGCTTGGATAACTGCAGCGTTTCCCCTGTAGGTTGAGCTATCGGCGCTTCGAGCCGAAGACATCCCAATGATTATTTCGTCCAAGCGAGATATGTCTCGATAGCTCAATTGGTAGAGCGCCCGCGTATCAAGCGGGTTCAAATCCCGCTTGAGGCAAAATAATTTTTAAGATATTATAATCTTAAGTATTCCCCTAGTGTGATGGTTAACACTATAAAAAAAAAAAATAACCAATGTTTCTACACTACTGCTACAACGCAGGTTTTTTAAAAATTCTAATGCAAACAAAGTCACACGAGTACACTTGTATTGTTAATGAAATAGCACTTTATGAGCATTCGAATACGCTGCCTAAAACGGTATGAATTATTAACTTTTATAGCTTTGACTGCATGCTCACTGAACAAAAGCTCGCAGCTTTTACTGTTATGGGTTCAACTCTACATCATTGCACACTCTAATGCACTTATTCATATATAAAACTATCTACTCTACTGTATTTCCTTGTCATTCTTATGTCAATGAACAAGGACAAGATTTGAAAGACACATTAGCTAACAGAGGTTTAAAGTAACTTTAAGAAAAAGGCCTTTAATGATTAGGTAATGTTTTGAAGCTGATTATACCGCTGACTGTCGGAAAGTTAAAGTCCTTTTTACTCCTGTGAAGTTCTCCTTTTTACTGTTGCGGATTAAAGCGTTATAATTTTCTAGATTCAGTTTAGTGAATTATCTAGCTTAGTTGTCACCGACATAGGTGAACTACGATACATACTACGACTATCGTTTCTCTGATGCACGGTATTGTCCCAAGACGATGAAGGTGGTATAACGAAAAGGTTGTATTACAATGACGACCGATGTGGCGCAGCGGGCGCAGATCCGCCTGCGACGCAGAGGTTGCGGGTTCGATTCCCGCCTCGGGACAAATGTTTGTACGATCTACAAATATTTGTTCGGGGTGTTCTGGGTATTTTCTATATATAATAAAAAAATATTTATCTATGTATTGTATTAAATATATATCAGTCATCTAGTACCCATAATACAGCTCTGTTTAACAGCAGCTTACCTTAGGGGTTAGATGATGCTGTGTGGATTGTCCAGCATTATTTATTTATTTTATTGGAGTATTTATATTTAATGCAATGTACAATATCTCATACTGCGAAAATTCACGAATAAAGAGATCCCTTGGTCCTTTATTACGGTGCTGTATTTTCCGCATGATCATGACGTGGAAATACACACAAAATACCACAGTTCATCAGTCCGTATTTATTATTAAGAGTAGTAGAGTTCTTTGTGATAGAGCCCGTCCGGGGAAGGACTACCACCATACCTATTTCTGCCGCAAAGCAGCAATGCTCGCATTGCTGTGTTCCGGTTCGAAGGGTATGGTTTCCGGTGAAATTACAGGCACATGAGACTTTCCATATAACGTCTCAGGGTAGTAACACGCAAGTGATATCTATAATGTTGCACGCGTACATAGGCTACGGTAACCGCTGATCATCAAGTGGGCCGTACGCTTGGTTGCCACTTTAGTGGTATAAAAAAAAAAAAAAAACTCTTAACCGCTGTTTATTCTTACGTACTACGTCTACACCCAATAAATTACTTTTAGTTAATAGTTCTCATGTAAGTGAAATTATATTTCTTAATGAGAATAAATATCTTAAACTTTATTCATATTGTAAATTTTTTTTTGTTTGCAATGTGTCTTTTCACTCAAGTTTTTTATTGACAGGCCTGACTCACTAGAATCTAGAGACTATTTTTTTTTTATACAACTGAAATGGCAACCAAGCGTACGGCCCACAAGAAGGTAAGCGGTTACCGCAGCCTATGGACGCTTGCAATACCAGAGGTATCACTCGCGGGTTGCCACCTCTAGGCTAAGATGGAAAGCCTCATGTGCCAGTAATTTCACCGGAAACCATACCCTTCACACCGGAACACAGCAATGCGAGCATTACTGCTTGGCGGCAGAAATAGGTCTGGTGGTACTTCCCCGCCCCCCCTTCCTTCGTCCTTCCCCGGACGAGCTCTATCACAGAGAACTCTACTACTCTTACTAGACATAAAGACTAGATAATAAAGAGAGAGAATTAGAGACAATGTATAAACCAGTGTTAAGATAAGCGACCGAATTTCATAACAAATTCTCATCATCTGAGATGAATACCTAAAAAGTTTGAAACATCTACTACAGAAGAAGTTGTTTCTCTTCATTCAACGACTGAAAAGTTCTCAAAGTATTTCAAAAGCAGCTAAGCTTCGCGACCGAAATTTTCAAGCTTACGGTCATTGACTTCTGTGAAGTCTTGATGAAATCATGACCTTAGTTTATTTGGCAAGTTGTTCAAAACAGATCAACGAAGCTAACCACTGTTTCACGGGGTCTCTTTTTGATGGGTGACCGCCAGTGGCAATTTGAAGAAACTGCTTTCGTGCTTCGGAGGGCACGTTAAGCAGTCGGTTCCGGCTTTTTCAAAGTTGTTAGGCCATGACAGAGGCCTTCGGGCGGCCTAGAAACTCTGTCACCAGAGTTGGCCACTGACTCATACGAACGAACGAACGAACCTCGAGTATATATTTTGAATTGGATAAGAACCATTATATAATGGTCTACAAGTTTATAACTAAGTAAGCCTTAGCTTGATTTTCTTAGGTTTCTTGCACAGAGTTATGTCGTTAGCAAACTAAGTAAGTCAGTAAGTAAGTAATAACAGAGTGAGCTAGTTGAAGTAGTTTAACATCAGCGGGGCGTCTTGGATTAAAGTAACAAGTTTTAAAGTGATTAAAAGCTTATCTGTACAAAGGCAAACTGTGTATTTAGATAACAGCTTGTCACTTAAACCTAAACTAAAATCAGAGCCTCAATCATAATCATAATAAAACCTCTGTTAACAAATGTTTATAACTATGCTATTTATTAAAGTATTTATATTTTACTAGCTTTTACCCGTGTTCTTCTTCGTAATTCTTGTTTTTTAACTTTAACACATTAATATGCGGGGCAGATTTATCGGGTATATAATAAAGTAGGCTATGTTTATTTCAGTCTGTTTTCTACATAAGTTTCAGTTTTCAGCGTATGTCGTGATCTTAGAATAACAACACGAAGAATGATAGTTTCATTCAAAATTATTTCTAAAAGTGTGTTCACAAAATAATTGATGTTTGCGTGAGCGGCCTATGTATTATACGTGATTAATGATTATATTGGTGTTACAGCAGCCTTTCACCACACAATACACCATTTTGAAATTATAATTGTGAGAGACGTGCGCACGATGACTTCACATTGATGAATGGCGAGCTGCTTGTCTAAGTGAGACTAACAAGTCTCTCTAAAAATGATTACAAATTGCGCGCGCGTACTTCGTTTCTCCGTGTTGTTATTCGTCGGTCGTGATCATATTCGATTACACCAAGACAAAGAGCCATATAACGCTACCAAATCCTTTGTAACTAAAGCTTGAACCATGTGTAGTGTGTGCATAGCACAGAACATGATATGACCCTATAAATTAGTACATACTGTAGCATACCATAAATGCCAGTTTCTGATGACTTGAAACAAGATCCTATTCAATTTTGATTAAACGTCTAGTAAATAGGTTTGTTGATTGAACAACTGAAATAATCTGAACCGTTGACAAATTAAGTTAAAACATAATTGAAAAGCTGTCCAAACAATATTGCAATTTCAACGCATTTTAAATGAATAAACAAATTGTTGGACTTGTGCCAAAACTTTGGTTTTTCGTTGAACTAATCTTTTGGTATGAAGTAGGTACAGTTGATACTTTTTGGAATTATTTTTTTGTGAAATATACTCTGAACCACCTGAAGATCCATAAGGGAGGCGAAGAGACAAATATCGGGCCCAGTGGCACGCCCGATGTCCAGCAATGGACTGCAACCAATGGCATAAATGATTGCATCCAAACTACGCAATCGCCCTGAAGATCCCTTTTGTGCAGACTAAAGACCACTAACAAAGCCACTAAACCAGTGCTCATAAGTGAATGAAATTATCAATAAGCTTGTCAAAAAATGTTGAATTTATTGTAAAACATTCCGTACAGTGCGCAGTCGTAAATCGGAATCCAGGTCGGAATCGTTCACGTGAAAATCCGTGACGCCGCGGGAGAGTGAAATATTATTTCAAAAGTCCAGACAACACACCTGAAACGTAATATTTCATTGTTTGCTTTTGCCGATGTAAAAATTGAGTTTGGAAAATCCACTTCAGATTCACTGATTCAAAGTCTGATACAAAATGAAATTAGTTTTTGTCCTCGCTTTGATTTGACTTTGAAGTCGAAAGTCGTAGCTATGTAGTACTGAAACCTGTTCTGTGGCAAATGTTTGGTGTGTTTAAGTTGGAATAACATCTGCAGACTAAACGGATTGAAGTTATTGGTTTAAAGGTAGATAAAACTTAACTTAATAAGAGACTTAACTTTAAGCTTTGGCACTGCATCTGTAATAGTCAGGCGTGGTGCTTAACATCAGGTGGGCGTCTTGATTGTCTTGTCACTTGCTGACATAAAAAAAAAGTAACTAAGTTAGCAAGTTTGTATGAGTCGGTGGCCAACTCTGATGACAGAGTTTTAAGGCCACCCGAAGGCCTCTGTCATGGCCTAACAACTTTGAAAAAGGTGCTAAGGTAGATTATATCTTGTAATAGCAACAGGTTACCTTTCTTTAGAATTAAGATACAACAGACATGTACTAATCACCAATCCGCATTGTCTAGGGGCACAGATAACATAAAACATATTGGTACACAATCCGGAGCATTAAGGTTCAATCTTTCTTGGCAATGGGAAAATTAAATGGGTGTCAGATCTGCAAAAAGTTTAGTAATACAAAAGAGTTCAATACCAGCAGTGTTATACCTGCTGATCACATAGCTAAATAATTGTGATCCAAGCAGTACCTTGCTTGGATACCATTGCTGTGTTTCTATTCGAAATGTATTGAAAAGGTATGACTATCGGTGGCCCTTGAAACTTTTGATCTAGGATACCTCTAGAATTACAAGCTTCCACCAAGACCTTTACCATCTATTGAATAACAGCATTTGGTGGCATGTAGTACAAGAGTAGTAGAGTTCTCTGTTATAGAGCTCGTCCGGGGAAGGAACTACCACCATACCTATTTCTGTCACCAAGCAGTAATGTTTGCTTTGCTGTGTTCCGGTGTGAAGGGTATGGTTTCCGGTGGGAATTACTGGCACATGAGGCTTTCGATCTTAGCCTCAAGGTGGCAACCCGCGATACCTCTGGTATTGCAATTGTCCATAGGCTGCGGTAACCGCTTACCATCTTGTGGGCCGTACGCTTGGTTGCCACTTCAGTTGTATAAAAAAATATGACGTAAGTACATTGGATGTGTGAAGTACAGATGCTGTAGAGCCTGGGACAAGCGTCCATGTTCTACGGTAACCCATTGACACTGCTGGTTTGGAGGTGTTTAAAAAGTTACAAAGAAGTGTTTCTCTTTTCATAAGCCGCGATTCTCAAGTACATCAACGGCAAGAGAGACCACGTGGGCATAGTGACTGCTGGTGGTAGTGCGATGGTGCTTGAGGAAGATACCAGCTGGATATCGGTAGTGCTCGCCTACTCCAGCATTAGGGGCGTCGTGCAGTGGGTATTCAACTTCTGGATCGTCAAAGACAGTTATTATGAAGGTCTGACAAGCTACCGTAAGTTATTGTTTACCAGAAACTGTTTTTATGAAAACATTTACTGGAGTCTAACTCCGCTTACACATCATCATATCACGTCCACTGCTGGACATAGTCCTAAAGAGCGCCATGACGACCGATTGAGCCTTCATCATCCACTGATTTTCAGCGACCGCTTTAATGTGATCGGTCCATCAAGTGGGGGACCGTCATACACTTCGTTCCCAAATTCGTGGTCGCCATTCGAGAACCTTTATCCCAGCGGTTATCGGTTCTGCGAGCTATATGGCCGGCCTACTGCCACTTCAACTTACTTATTCTGAGAACTATGTCGGTGACCTTGGTTCTTCTACGGATCATCATCATCATCATCAGCCCACATTAGTCCACTGCTGGATATAGGCCTCCCCCAATACGCGCCACTGAGCCCGGTGTTCGGCTCTTGGCATCCACTTTTTGCCCGCCGCCTTTCGTAGGTCATATAGTCTTCTACGGATACTAATCTACAATGCTACTGTTATTTTGATGTCATTGCAGTAGTAAAATGGCATTCCTATAGTATTTTATTAATACGCTTTGTAGATTGGTGTGCACAATAACGTATAATCATTTAGCATCTGGTGTTCATTGGTTTAGCACAAGACAGCCGTCTACCTGTTTTTGTTATACCTTTTTTTTTATACTACTAAAGTGGTAACCAAGCGTACGGCCCACTTGATGGTCAGCGGTTACCGTAGCCTATGTACGCATGCAACATCATAGATATCACTTGCGTGTTACTACCCTAAGACCTTAGATGGTAAGTCTCATGTGCCTGTAATTTCACCGGAAACCATACCCTTCGAACCGGAACGCCGCAATGCGACCATTACTGCTTGGCGGCAGAAATAGGTATGTTGGTAGTCCTTCCCCAGACGAGCTCTATCACAAAGAACTCTACTAAAGATACCTTTGAAAAAATTCCAAAATGTAACAGTAAAAAATTAATGCTTTGTATTTTATATTGCAATTACAGGTCGTAACCAGTACCAGAGCACAAAGAGCAAATGCTCGAAGAATTCCCAATACCTCCACCAGATTCAAGTGTAAATTATCTGTCAATAAACCAAGATCTTAAGTTTCTCTTGTGTTTCAATCAATGGACTTGAAATTCGGGACTACGGACCCTCATCATGAAAATGTCAGCTTTTAATTATTTCTGAGGGCACTCGGCTTCCTTTCAGATTATTTTAGATGTCCTCGTGTCGATCGAGATTTGTAGAATCATTTTGTAATTATGAAAGTTGTTGAAACAGGAAGAAAATCAAGTAAGATTATGTTTTCATCTCTATGGCGTAAGTACTCGTATTTAGTAGAAAATATTAAATTAATTGAAATTAGGTCGGCTTGTCCAAGAATTTATGATATAATACTAAATAGTTACTTAATCACAATTAATAATATATTCTTGTAGTAAGAACCAACTGATTATTTATTTTATTATATTATTTTAAATGGTCTATAGTTGTATCTTTAGATTACTAATATTTTTGTTTTTACGACTGTTTGTTTTCCTGTAAAATAAAAAAAAATAAAAAAAATATTTATTGCTTTTTCCAAATTATAGTAATACGAAAAAGAAAAACCATTCTGAAACGAAAGTACTACTGTACTAACTGTGGACTTCATTCATAATCATACTGTAAACTTCGGCTATCATGGCGTTAAAATCTATGGTCATCTTTGTTAAAAATTACTACAGTTTTTAACAATACAAGCATTACTTTTTCAAAATTTGTTGGAATAAATAATTTTTAACTGGCTTTCTCTTCAAATCGCTCCACGCACGGTGATGAAAGCACCTGGCCAAACGTTATTATTAGGAACAACGTCTGTAAAATTTGTGAGTATTATTTACTATATATTCTGTGGTACTTGGCTAAAAGGGTTTGAGCAAAATATCCCCCATAAACTTCATGGTTCCGTTTTGTTGAATAGCGGCCGCAATTAAGGCAGTCTATTATAAACGACATAATTATCTCCGTCGCTGCCACTACTAATGAACGTTATCCAACGCTACAGGGCTGCTTGGAAAAAGTGCAAAAAAGGTATCCAAACTATTTTTCTAGGCACCAACCCTATTTCTATATTATAGTCTTATTAATGCTAAATTGGAGCGCTAGTGACGTAGCTGGCTAAGTTGTTCTTAACAGTTCAACGAAGTTAAGCACTGTTCATCATTTGGATGGGTGACCGCCAGTGGCAATTTCAACTGAGCGCTCCCGTACTTCGGAGGGCACGTTAAGCAGTCGGTCCCGGCTTTTTCAAAGTTGTTAGGCCATGACAGAGGCCTTCGGGCGGCCGAGAAACTCTGTCACCAGAGTTGGCCACTGACTCATATGAACTTACTTACTAATGCTTCATTTACTAAGATGACGATAAACAGACAGTATTTAACAATAAGATGTGGACTTTGTGTCCTACATTCTCAAAGCGACTTTGCGACCCACATTCAAAAAGTACTGACAATTCACCCCACATTGTGGTACTTAAATTACATATTTCACTTCCGTTCGAAACTCATTTATTTCATGCGCGCGTTTACAGCATCTCAAAGTTTTGCGGTATTTACAACACTGTGTTAATTAATCTGTTTAAAGTATTTAACTTATTGTTGCGCGGTTTCTTGGAATTCATTTCACTTGTTAAAACAAGAAACAGTTTATTTCGAAATTCAGCTTAATTACTGGGTATTCTTGTAGGAAAGACCCCTTGGAAGACTTAGGTTGGATTCCACCAAACGAATAGGCACTATTCTCTGAATAAATTATAGTTATTTGCGAGTAAACTGACAGTTTGCTTGTATTTGACATTTCTTATTCCGCAGAATAATTATTCCAAAAGTTGGTTGAATAGTTGGTTGAATTGAGACTTAATCTTGTCGGCAGTAATAGCTGTTTAATTATTTGAAACGGTTGTTGACTTTACGGATTCGTTTCTATTTTTACTAGCTTCTGCCCGCTAAATAAAAAATAGTCCATAATAATAATGATAAACATACTAACATACATTGTAAGTTAAATAAAAGCTTGTATTATTGATACTGTTCCCAATTTTATTGAAATCAGTTTTGTAACTACAACGTCATTGAAACAGTTGTGAGAGTCCACAGAAGTAAGTAGCAGGTAAATTAAACTCAGGTTGAATAAATGATGTACCATGTATAATGTCTGGCTTTGAGAAAAATAAATTTACAATAGAATCCTCCAACGCTAAAGCAGTTGCTTTTATATCCCACCAAGATGGCTTTCCCACTTTTTAAGGAAATCAGTTTGAATACTATAGTACTTCCGAACGAATTATTTTAAATAATTATGAAATAATTATATCTAAATACATATAAAATATAACTCCCTAAATTATGATAAATTATTACAATTCAATATAATGATTTAAATTATATCTCCTGTACCAACAGTTTACATTTTAGAAATTATTTCCGGTAAGGAAATAATAAATAATTGCACAACTAACATCATATAAATTCCTTAAAAATATTAATTAGAATTGTGACGCACACATACAATTATATAAACAATAATTTACTATTATTATTAATATTAATCTTGAATCTCATAACAATACCTTTAACTAAATTTCTAAAAAAATACCTACGTAAATTATAATGAATTATGAAAATATTTAAATCTAATTTTATATAATCAATAACAATTGTTGTTCCGTATTGTTTGGTTGGCGTCACTGTCGCTGACGCAAAATAATCTAAAGACTACCTTCTATCATTTAATTGAAATCCTGATATATATTACGGATGTGAAATAATATATAAAACGCTAGCGACGGACATCATTTGGTAACACTCGGCCTTCCTGCACCTGCCGTGACCCACGGCGATCGGACTGCATCCTGGTGTCCGCCAAGCTGCCGGCGCCGCTGCTGCCGCCGCCATCGGTTACCTGTATAAGAGAAAAGAGAAGCAGTGTTTTGCATTTGAAAATATTTCGTACAGGTACGTAAGTTTTTACTTGCATGCATTATTAATAGCTTTAGTTTAAGTTCAGTGAGGCATCTATTATACAAAGGCTACTATCAGGGTAGGTCACACAGACTACTTAATTATACGACACATGCAGAATTCCTTAGAAGGTCACTTAGACATTATCTAGCGAAGATTATTGATGCTGTCTAATGTTTGTCACACAGACCTTTTATAACGTTGGTCACACAGACTTTTATAAAGTTGGTCACATAGACTTTTATAACGTTGGTCACACAGACTTATATAACATTGGTCACACAGACGGTATCATATTGTATCATTGATATTATCAAAAGTAGGTCACATAGACAGTATCTAAAATAAGTCACTTAGACAGTTAAACAGGATATAAGGGGCACACGAACGAATAGGTCCTGCAGCCACTTTGACCATTTTTATGCTAGAGTTATAAAATAATATTGTTTGTTTCAGCTTGCCAACCTGGACGGATGCCTGCATATTGGTTTCTATTGATTATTTACTTAACTAAGTGATTCGACATAATGAAGTTGTTATGGTTCAAAATAAATTACTTTGGTTTTTCTAGTTTTATTTACAGATATCTTACATAATAAATTACTAAGTTTCTCGAGTTTTATTTACAGATTAATACTTAATCATAATTGAGCTAATTAGGTACATAATAATGCAAATCATAGAACATTCTAGATAGCACTAGGTTAGCTCTCAAGTAGGTCTATAAGATCATCCCTATCTACCTCTCTGTCACTAGAAGAGCTATCTGCATCGGACATAGTCGATTTGTAAGGCCTTAAAACTTCACCCCGAACTACTGCGCTGAATTTCCTATATCCTTTCATCCCCTTGACGCTACAGATTGTATAACGATCTATAATAGGTTCTGCTTTGCTAACTCTATAAGGACCTGCATAGGGACTTTTTAATTTTTGTGAGACTTTAGCAGATGGATCTCTACTAGTTCCATCTTTCCACAAGACTAATTGCCCTACTGAATACTTTATGCATTTTTTACGGGTACGATCAAATTGGTTTTTCATGAGGGTCATATTCCTGTCAATATTCAATTTAGCACTTTGCCTCCTATCTTGCAATGCTTGGTCTTGGGAAGCAAAATCTTGAGATTGCCCTGACGGATAAGCTGGTAAACGAGAGTTCTCATGTCCGAACATGAGTTTAAACGGGGGAAATGTTGTGGTAGAATTAGGTGTATTATTTATTCCCCACACGACATCAGGAAGTTTATCGTCCCATGTGCTCTCATTTTCGGACATGGTATTTAGACCGTCAATAATTGTGCGATTTACACGTTCAACCTGACCGTTAGACCTAGGACTTGCTATAGCGTTCAAAATGTGTTTGAATTGAGTTTCTTCTGCGAACTGCTTGAAATATCTGCTAGTGAAAGCTTTACCTCTATCTGTTATGATTCTAGTGGGGTTGCCAAATAGTGTGACTATTTCTTTTAAGCGTTTAATCGTCTCTATGGAACTACAGTTTTTAACTGCTCTAGCAAATACGAACTTTGTAAACGAGTCTATAACAACCAACACGTACGTGTTTCCTTTTCTAGTTTTTACAAAAGGGCCCAAGTGATCAGCATGCAGAGTATGCATAGGCACTGGTACTTTCTCAATAGGATATAGCTCTCCTTGTGTCCTACCATACCCTGATTTACCATACGCGCATTGTAGACATGATTTAACGTATTTTCTTATAAACCGGGTCATTCCGCTAAACCAAAACTGAGCTTTTACAGTTTTTTCGCATCTCTCAAAACCTGGGTGCCCTATTTGATCATGATACTTCTGCAAAAGGCCATATTTTGCTAATTTCGGTATAACGAAGCGTTCTCCATGCAAAGTTTTCCTATATAAACTGTTTTCTTTAACTACGTAATTATTTTTTATGTCTGGGTTAGTTGTGTGTTCTTGTAACTGTGTGAGTATGTGTTGTATATTATCGTCTTGTAATTGAAGCGTAATTAACCAGTCTGACTCTTCGATTTGGAAAATGGGTTCTGTAAGGGGGTTTCTACTTAATGCATCTACGTGCTTCATACGTTCACCCGGTCGATACTCTATTTGCAAATCAAAATCCTGTATAGTCAGCCACCACCGAGCTATGCGAGGAATGAGATCTTTTTTGACTAAAGTAGTGCGTAAGGCCGCGCAATCTGTAATTACTTTTACAGGTATTCCTGTCAAGTAGATGCGAAAACGTTTTAGTGATTCTACTACGGCTAGAGTCTCGAGTTCGTAACTATGATAAAACTGTTCCTCTTTAGATGTTACTCTACTGAAATATGCTATAGGTTTTATTGATTTATCTGGTTGATGTTGCAAAAGTATGCCACCTAGTCCTAATCTGCTCGCGTCAGTGTGTAATTCTGTCGGTGCTTTGCTATCGTAAATTCCTAATACTGGCCTTTCTGTTAGTTTATGCTTCAATGTTTGAAATGCTTTTTCTTGTTCCGGACCCCAAACCCATTCCACATCTTTTTTAGTTAGCTTTGTTAAAGGTAAAGCAATTTCAGCAAATGCGCGAATATACTTTCTGAAGTAGGAAGTTAGACCAATAAATTGACGAATTTCGTGAACATTTCTAGGTTGTCGGTAGTCTGAGACGCAATTAATTTTAGCTTCACCAGGTCTTATTGTACCTGCAGCAATTTCATGTCCTAAATAATTGACGCTTGTTTTTAAAAATGAACATTTACTCAAATTTAATTTTAGATTGGCTTTTTGCAATAGCCTCAATACACGTTCTAGCAATTGTATCCCTGCTTCTACGGTTACAGTAGGTAACATCACATCATCAAGATATGTTGCGACATCGTTTTTAACGTCATTTAGAGCTATGCGTATAAGCCTAGAAAACACAGCAGGCGCGTTAGCTAAACCAAATGGCATTTTTAGAAACTCAAATTGCCCGGAAGGTGTTACAAAAGCAGTTTTGTGAATAGAGTCGTCAGCAATTTCTACTTGATAGTATCCTTGGGCTAAGTCAAGAGTTGTAAAGTAGCATTTTCCTGCCAACTTTGAAACTTGGTCATCGATATGTGGTAAGGGGTAACGGTCTTTGACAGTTTGAGAGTTTAAAGCCCTATAGTCAATACACAACCTATAATCTCCACTTTTCTTTTTCACTAATATGACCGGGCTTGCGTATTCAGACATCGATTCACGCACTATTCCGGAATCGATTAGATCCTGAACCTTATCATTAACAATTTCGTTTTCCTTATGGGATAACCTGTATGGCTTAAAGTGAACCGGATTGTCAGTCGTTGTCTGGATACGCATTTGTACAAGGTCTGTGCAGCCTAAATCTTTCGTGTCCCTAGCAAACATATGGCTGTAGTTATTCAATAAGGTAATGAGTCTATCTAAGTTCGAACTACCTAGATCTCCTACATCTACTTCATGCATATCTAATACTCTAGAATAACTGGGTGGACGAGTACATGAATCCAGAGACATTACGTTAGGAACATTATCGGATACAGGGGCTACTAGTTCAGCACGTGCTATTAGTTTGTGAGCTGGTAACGATATTGTGGAGTCACTCATATTTATGAATTTTAACCGCCCCTCGATGCAGATAATTCCTCCAGGGATAGCGTAACACATTTTCCCTAATTGAAAGTAAACAGAATTTGTTAAAAAATGCAAGTCATCGTTAGATTCAATGTCTACAAATACATCGATTAGGCAGACACACTGAGCTGGTATACTAACATCATTTTTCAGGTGAACGCTGTATTTTGAATTGCAATCTATGCTTCCTAGTTCAATGCGCTTAAGGCAATCGTCTACAGTAGAGGTTTGTACGAATGTGACAGAATCTGAAGTGGTTACTAAACTTATACCAGGTTGGTTTATCATCGGCTGGCCAATGATTAGGTCTACGTCAGACAGATCATAATCAGTTATTTCGACGGTACCACTCAAACACACATTGTCAATGCAAACATCAATAATAGTCCTACCTAACGACTGTGTGTGTGCACCTCCAAACCCTCGCATTACTATAGCTGATGGTGAAATTATTAGATTTAACTGTTTCGCTTTACTTTGAGTTATAATATTAAGTTTACTTCCAGTATCAATATATACTATAATTTTTTCTGTGCCGATGAATGCAAAGAGTTTGTACATGCTCAAGAAATAATTAGCAGTGGTATACATGATCTGACTCACCCGAGGTGCTTGTGTTTGTTGCCCCGTTGACCCCGGGGCAGCTCTGAACCAGCAGGTAGCCGATGTGTGTCCGGCACGCTGGCAGGTATCGCAGCGTTGTTGAGATCTGCAATCTCGCGCCTCGTGTCCACTCCGTCTGCAAATGTAGCACCGCTTCACTCCCTGCTGCTGTGTCGGCGTGGTTGAACTTGCATCTGCTGTACCCCGTCTCCATGTAGATTTCCGCGATGATGTCGTTTCCTGTCTTGACGATGCTGTTGTTTTGTAATTTTCAAGCGATGACAGGTAACCGTAGTAAAGAATATCAGGTGACTGGCACTGAAACGCTTTTGCATTTGCACGTAGTTCCGCGGGTAGACCTCTGATTATACATGAGATGGCTTCTTCTCCATGGATATTGCACTTTTTAAGAAGCGACACCTTGTCGTGGTAGTACTTTGTCATGGTTTCACTGTCTTTCTTTGTCCTTAACAGCATATTCTCTAGTTTGTCCACGTGGTCAATCGATCTTGGAAAAGCGGTTTCCAAGGCTTTTTTCCATCCATTCCAGTCAAGGTCGTAACTATCTAAATCGTCATACCAGCATCTAGCAGATCCACGAAGGCGAAGCTGCATCACGAACTGTCTCTCTGTAGCATTCCATCCATAAACTTTACCAAGCTGATCAATTTTATGTAGCCAACTGCTGACGTTACTCGTGTTGTCTTCCGGCCGGAACTTGGGGATTACTTCTGCGTCAGTATGGCTTATCTTGTAGCGTTTTCTAGGTACGGGCGTAGAGTCCTCGGAAGAAAAAAAATTCGGGCTATTTTCGGTATCTTCATTGTTAGACGAGTCTTCTTGCTGGATTTCTTTTCTTTTTATGCCTAGACCAGATGCGTAGGGGCCCGACATTTTCTTCTTATCCCACTTCTGAAGTGTGAGAGTCCACAGAAGTAAGTAGCAGGTAAATTAAACTCAGGTTGAATAAATGATGTACCATGTATAATGTCTGGCTTTGAGAAAAATAAATTTACAATAGAATCCTCCAACGCTAAAGCAGTTGCTTTTATATCCCACCAAGATGGCTTTCCCACTTTTTAAGGAAATCAGTTTGAATACTATAGTACTTCCGAACGAATTATTTTAAATAATTATGAAATAATTATATCTAAATACATATAAAATATAACTCCCTAAATTATGATAAATTATTACAATTCAATATAATGATTTAAATTATATCTCCTGTACCAACAGTTTACATTTTAGAAATTATTTCCGGTAAGGAAATAATAAATAATTGCACAACTAACATCATATAAATTCCTTAAAAATATTAATTAGAATTGTGACGCACACATACAATTATATAAACAATAATTTACTATTATTATTAATATTAATCTTGAATCTCATAACAATACCTTTAACTAAATTTCTAAAAAAATACCTACGTAAATTATAATGAATTATGAAAATATTTAAATCTAATTTTATATAATCAATAACAATTGTTGTTCCGTATTGTTTGGTTGGCGTCACTGTCGCTGACGCAAAATAATCTAAAGACTACCTTCTATCATTTAATTGAAATCCTGATATATATTACGGATGTGAAATAATATATAAAACGCTAGCGACGGACATCATTTGGTAACACAGTACAAATATCTTGATTTTCGTATATTTGCGCATATAATACTAGTAGAATTCAAATTACTTTAGGACCGATTGAGACCACACTTTCGGCATACTTAATTATAATCATTGAAATTGCATTTGCAATTCAGAGTACTTAAAACAAAGCCTTGAAATCCCTTAGAATAATAAATAATTACGAATTGGTTTCGTAAGCTAATTTCTAGCTTATTTTAAAAATAACATTGCCGATTTAAAAAAAAATTGTTATGAGAAGTTTAAACTAAAGCTGTCTAACATAAAAGTAGTATTTTCATGATTTACATCAAAATCTGTTTTGAGGTTTAGCCGTTAAATGGTAACAAGCAGACAGTTCCTAAATAAGAGGTAGGTGTAGTTTTAACTAAGTTTTAATTAATTATCAGACATCACAATAAAAACATTGAAAATCATAATCAAGGTCTAAACACAACCAGAGGTGCCCGCTCTCTATACTGTAGCCTCGCCGAATACTTCATATTCTGAACATCATTATCAGTCTTAAACTCCACTTTCTGCAGCAGACCATTCGGCAGCAGTATGTAGTAAGTACCTTCACTCTTCTGCACATCTACTGAACCTTCCAGTTTTTCTGCTTGAGGCTTACCAGTCGTTGGCACTTCGGTGGTAGACGATTCAGGGGCTCCATAAGTGTTTTCAGGCACGCCGTAGCTTGTTGACGGAGGCTGCTGGGGTAATTCAAAAGGTGCACTTGGTTTCCATCCCGAAGCAGGATACGGGCCGCTTGCTTTAGCTGGAGCTCCGTAGGTATCAGTGGGCTCAGAAGCTCCTGATTTGTCTGGTAGCGTGAAAGGCTCGCCTGCAGGTTTCCATCCAGAAGGCGGGTAGGGTCCCGAAGCTGTGGTGGCTTCGGTTGGTGAATCTGTCGTTGTTGGAGCTAGCTCTTGCCTCTGAAAGCGGAACCTCGCTGGTCTGAAGCGAGGCAGCTCAGCGGACAACGCTCCGACGACAAAGAGTCCTAATACACAGATGGTCTTCATGTTGTAAGGTAACTGATGCTGGTCGGTGGGTTGTTGGCTAATTTATACTATGTTGGTGATTTTATTGTGCCTTTGTGATATCATAAATGGTGTTGCTAGGCCAAAGAGAGGATGTGGAAGGCGCGTCACGTAGGTACTTAGCTATGGTTGTTCGAGGCTGGCATTGACCTCGTGAACGTCAGTGGGGTAGCACGTCATGTTTTAGACGTGAGGTTGATTAATTAAATGTTTTATTGTAATACAAATTATCATACAGAACTAAGGATGAGTCTACACTAGAGGAACGGAGATGACGGTACCAACTACTTAAATTCTATTGTTTATTTTTACACATCTCCACTCTCCTTTGATAAATCATGGTCTTTAATACTCCCACTGCTAGGAGGCATTAGACTACTATCGACCGAGAGTGATTAGGTCGATTTTCTACACGGTATAAAAGCACTGGCATATACCCGAATAACCTTTTTGAATAGAAAAATTCTACATAAAATGCCTAAATACAGCAAAAGCCTTTTATGTTTTAGGACTTTTTTCATTCAAACTCAGTACCTAAACACAGTAACGCTTGCAAACTGCTGCTTGGAGGTAGAATATCTGACACTGCGGTGGTACCCACCAAACCGGACTCTTGCTGAAGAGTACTACCACCTATATTCTACTAGTTTTTTGAATACCATGTAATCTTATGAAAATATCGGTAGACAAAGAGAGAACCAATTACACTACAAACAAACTGAAGCATCCAGACGCCTGAGTTAATTGGTTTGCAGGTAGTTATAAGTGTAAGAGTAGTAGAGTTCTTTGTGATAGAGCTCGTCCGGGGAAGGACTACCACCATACCTATTTCTGCCGCCAAGCAGTAATGCTCGCATTGCTGTGTTCCGGTGTGAAGGGTATGGTTTCCGGTGAAATTACAGGCACATGAGATTTTCCATCTTACGTCTCAGGGTGGTAACACGCAAATAATATCTATGATGTTGCATGCGTACATAGGCTACGGTAACCGCTGACCATCAAGTGGGCCGTACGCTTGGTTGCCACTTCAGTTGTATAAAAAAAAAAAAAAAAAAAAAAAATATGGTACGCATGTTCCAAGTTCAGTGCATTGGCTGTTCCGATTCGAAACAACAGTGAATTGTTACTATTTACTTTACAACAACAGCTATTTCCTGAACAATATAAATAAGAACATGATATTCGATGCAGGGGAACCACTTTCTGTTTACTTACTGTTGAAGTTGCGGGTTCGATTCCGCTGGAACTAATGTTTGCATGGTCTGCAAATGTTTGTTCCGTATCTGGGAATTGTTAGTACTCATAGTTTCTGTTACCCACTATAAAGGGAATCATAGGATAAGGTTGGGAATTTAAAGTCCTCTATGCCTAGGTACTGGTGGTCTAGTGTTAGTGACCCCGCCTTCCGATCTAAGGTCGTGCGTTCGAACCCGGTGGTGCACCAAAGGATTTTTCGATTAGAGAAACTTATGTGCGCAATACCGGCTAGGTGGAGCGATGACCTACGAAAGGCGGCGGGCAAAAAGTGGATGCGAAGAGCCGAACACCGGGCTCAGTGGCACGTATTGGGGGAGGCCTATGTCCAGCAGTGGACTAATGTGGGCTGCTGATGATGATGATGATTATGTGCGCAATGCCAGCGCTTTCATACGGTGAAAAAAAACATCTTTAGGAAACCGGCATGTCCAAGAACTAAAGATTCGAAGGACATGTGCCATCCACCAGTCCGCATTGGGTCCGCGTGGTGACCCAATCACTCTCGCCTGAGAGTAGGCCCAACAGCGAACATTAGAAGGCTGTCATGATGATGATGATTGTTGTATATGTTTATTTATTGTTTTTTTTTTAATGATTCTTACAATAAATTCACGGAAGCTGTGTTCGCTTTCATTTGAATATGAAATGTTTTTTTTTAATTATACCAAATTTTAAAAGTTTTTGTTGAGTTATTTGTTCGAACCCTCTGTTTCTGACCTTATGATGTAATTATACCTTTCCTTTGACGTTTAGAAACCTTTCGTTTATTTCCGATCCCATCCAAAATTTCTAATTAAAAAACTTACAGCTAAACGTTATAAGACTGCGTCTCACTCACTGCCAGCTCGGAAGTATTTATCCATAATTTAGCATATCACTTAAAACTCAACATATATTCTTAATTTATAACAAGTAATGATAAGTGTTCTGATTTTGTAAAGTAAAGTTGCTTTCAGTCAAAATCAAACGAATAATTATTTATTTTGTAATATTCTAGAAAGCCTTCATTAAATCTCAGGTTAGCCTGAAAAAGCCTTTGAAGTGTGAAAGGAACTCAAGTCAAACAAAACTACGGGCTTATGTCACTGTTTGTAAGCAAAATTATTTACTCCAATTTATTACACAACTGTTTTCGTAAAGTGAATCTGAAAAAAAATGATTATCAAAATACTGTTTATGAGCGCTATTTTTCCAACATGCCGGCGCACGCGGCAAAATAAGAGGTGTCAAAACAAAAATTTGAAAAGAGTACGGTAAATACCATAGAATCATCAATTTTATAACTTCTGAAATACTTTCTAGATAAATCATTATGTGTAAATGACTGGACTTCTCGACGAAAAAGTTGTTCTACTCACCCCTTGTAGCTATGTTGGGTCCAAGTAGCACCTGAAACATTAAAAGCCCTGGTGAATCTAATGCTTCTATTTATAAATATATATAAAGTCTCATTTTAGCGGCTAGCTAAATTTGTCTTACCTCGGCATTCTTATGCCAATGAACAAATCGATTACAGATTTGAAAGACACTTACCTAACAGAGGTAAAGTACGTTTATAAATAAGACCCAAAAAAAATTATATAAAATTGTTACGTGACTGACTGATATTTATGCAACATGCAACGTAGTCATAGTTCAACTAGGTAGTATTTTTGTTTGTCAGCAATTGACAAACGGTCAAGTCGCTCGCCATGGTAAGCGCCACGCCTGACCAAAGCAAGTTACAGTACCACCCAAAGCTTTAAGTTTCGAAATTCCGCATTGCACTGAACTGCGCTCATCACCCCGAGACGAATGTTTGCAGTAGTATAATTTCATAATCGAAATTTGGAACTTTCATAATGTCTCTCAATTTTAACTTGCACGTGCTTGAAAATAATTAAGAACGTGAAAGACATTTCACACTCGAGTTCTTAATTCTCAAGGAGGAAGGAAATCGTATAATTTACCCGTACCTACTCAATTGTATTAAGAGGATACCTCTCTTCAGATAAGTATTACTCAATGCTTGGATTTAGGGACTTGCACATTTATATTTTCAACTTAGCGTTGTTGACAAGTTGAAATTAAAATTCGTTTCGCCATGGGAGTTATGACGGCCGCGCGATTCGAAACAATAGAAAAACTGAGTATTTTGTTCGTTTCATAAAAGTAAACAATTATTTGAAAAATGTGAACTATACATAACTTTAGAAAGTTAATTTCTGTTTATACAATAACATAATTTTAATTGAATTTTTTACATGGGGCAGTTTATTGTTTAGAAATTAATTAACCAATTTCGAGGTAACTTTGGGATTTTATTCTATCAAGTAAATTTTTCCTAATTAATTTTTTGCCGAACAAAGGCAATCCTAGACTTTATTAGTAAGTATATTACAAGTCGAATGCTGCAATATTGTCGATGTAACAGAGCTTTTTGCTAATAAAAAAGGTAAGCGGTTACTGTAGCCTATGTATGCCTGCAACATCAGAAATATCACTTACGCGTGCCACTCTGAGACATAGATCTGAAGTCACTTATGCCTGTAATTTCACCGAAAACCATACTTTTAAAACCGGAACCGTAGCTCGGCAATTCGAGCATTACTGCTTGGCGGCAGAAACAGGATGGTAGTTCTTCCTCGGACGAGCTCTATCTCAAAGAACTCTACTACTCTACTAATTTAAGATTGTCAATATAAATGTGAGCTCCGGTGGTCTAGTGGTAGTGACCCCGCCTTCCGATCCTAAGGTCGTGGGTTCAAACCCGGTTGTGTACCAATGGATTTTTCAGTTCGAAAAATTTATGTGCACGATGCCAGTGCTCTCATACGGTAAAGGAAAACATCGTGAGGAAACCGGCATGTCTAAGAACTAAAAAAAAAAAAAAATCGAAAGACATGTGCCATCCACCAATCCGCATTGGGTCCGCGTGGTGGATTAAGACCCAATCACTCTCGCCTAAAAGAAGGCCAGTGTCCCAGCAGTGGGAACATTAGAAGGCTGTCATGATGATGATAAATATAAATATTCCTGATTCTGTTCGTGAGTCTGCGCTTCCTAACAGCAATGCCACGTCGCCTTTTCATTGTTCCTCACGCCCGAGCATATTAATAAGATCCTTAGACATTCACTTACTCGTAATTTCCATAATTGTTTCTCTTTATTCAGACATTAATTTCCTTGACATAAATTTCATTTCCAGACATTAAATTTCAACTTATTCATTTTAAGCTTCATTGAAACCGGGTGCAAGAAATTGACTGTGAAGCAGTGCCGACGTAACGTTCTCTGCATCGCTAATAGTTGTGTGTTATGCCTTTGATAATAGATAAAACAACTAACATAACACACCCAAGTTCACTGAAATCACTACAGTTTATCTAGCCTACCTTAAAATAAATAAATAATGCTGGACAATCCACACAGCATCATCTAGCCCAAGGTAAGCTGCTGTTAAACAGAGCTGTATTATGGGTACTAGATGACTGTTATATATTTATTACAATACAATACATAGATAGATATTTTTTATTATACATAGAAAACACCCAGAACACCTGGAACAAATATTTGCAGATCCTACAAACATTTGTCCCAAGGCGGGAATCGAACCCGCAACCTCCGCGTCGCAGGCGGACCTTCGCCCACCGCGCCACATTGGTCGTCGCCAAAATGTTTCAAATGATTTCCTTCAGGGTTTTATTGCAATTAAGTAGATTTTATTGCGGTTTTCACCATAGATAAAGTGGTTCTTGAATTAATTGAAGAAAAGTTTACATGTTTACACCTGCACAAAGCCGAGGCAGGTGTTTAGTATTCAATACATTCTTATTTCCTTTTTCGCAAAGCAATTAGCATCATAATTATTTAACTATCTTTGTTCGACGCTTCGGTTTGCGCGTAGCTTGAGGCTGACAATGATTTACGACGACTTATATTGCAGAAACTGGCTGAAACTGGTTGAAAGGGAACATCTCTGAGTTTAGGTAATTCCCGCAAATCGTTGTATCACAGGTGGCACGGTGATCACCGCATAAACGCCGCTAAGTTTCTTCCACACGATCAAACCATAGTTAACTCTGATCATCGCTTAAAAGACGGCTCCATCGAAGATTCCATCGCATAGATGCGCTATGTCTTTTCCACACGATCAAACCAAATTATTTACACTGGCAAGAGTAATAATAATTGTTATATTCCATCGCATTTATGCGTTAAGTCTCTTCTACACAATCGAACCAAGTTATATAAGGTCATTCATTATCAATCTGACAAACTTAAGGGGTAGGTTCCACACATAAAAAAAAATACTTGTACTTTTTTTTTATTTATAAACGTTTTATTTTTTAAATTAAAAAAAAAAATTACGTAATTCTGCTTAATAATTAGTTATCGTTGTTAGAATACGAAAAGGCAGCGTTCGGCACGTGTCAGTGACCCGCGCGTCAATGAACCGCGGGTCAATAACCCGCGCGTCCTTGACCTGCGCGTGACCTTGATCCTGACCTTGACGTCGCTTAACTGGATTCCCAATAATGATAAATAATAATTGAGCGGAAAAAAATGTACATACATTTTAAGACAAAATATACATATAAAAAAATTATAGGTACATATATTTTTTTGTTATGTACGGAACCTATCCCTTAAATTTGTCAGGTTGATAATGAATGACCCTGTATATATTGACATGAGTAACTGTAAGATTTCTTTGAATACATTTTCTTGACGGAATAAGAGCACTCATTGTCTAGTGGTAGTGAGTGACCCACTTCCAGTCCTATCGAATATCGAATAGGATTATTATTACGGACTAGTTCTTTAAGCAAACATGTTCCTCGCGTTATTTTTCTAAAGACAGTGTTTTCTTAACCTGTTTATTTTGTATGCTGGTATTTTCCTTGTTCGTGACAATACCTTGCAGATTTCGGAGCAAAACGGTTGTTATCAAATTGAATTTTTACGATGAGGGCTCGTTATTTCCGCTCTCACGCAAAATATGAAGAGTTTACAATTTACGTATAAAACCCCTATTTACGAAATCATTATTTTTTAAAAGGTCTAATTGGAAGATAAATTTACCAAGTTATCACTTTTTACTGGCTTTGGTAAATATTGTGCTTTGGTGGACATTGGACTTTATGTGAAGATCTAAGAAAATTATCTAAGCTAATTCTAGATATTGACGACCACTGGCGCGGTGGGCGGGTGGTTGCCCAGTTAAAAAACCAAGAGGTTCCGGGTTCGATTGTCACTAAGAACAAAAAATGGTAGCATGATCTGCAAATATTTGTTCGGGATCTGTTTTTTTTTTTACAACTGAAGTGGCAACCAAGCGTACGGCCCACAAGATGGTAAGCGGTTACCGCAGCCTATGGACGCAATACCAGAGGTATCACTCGCGGGTTGCCACCTTAAAGCTAAGATCGAAAGCCTCATGTGCCAGTAATTTCACCGGAAACCAAACCCTTCACACCGGAACACAGCAATGCGAGAATTACTGCTTGGCGGCAGAAATAGGTATGGTGGTAGTCCTTCCCCGGACGAGCTCTATCACAGAGAACTCTACTACTCTTGTACTCGTGTGTTATGATGCTAAGTATTAGTAAGCTAGTATTCAATTATTTAGAATTACTTAATAGTTCGATTGGCACCATACTGAAGCTTTATGATGAAGAGGGTTTATCAAAAAAAAGCTAGGAACCCAGCCGAGTTTGTTGCCAGACTCTTCTAGGCTGGGGCGCGTCGAACTGGCGTAAATTCACCCAGCTTACGTTTCAAAATGATCCTTGTGACATGATTGAATAAAGATAGTTTTTACTTTACTTACTTTACTTTATTTAGTTAATATTACCTACTCTTGTCGTTGAGAAAGCTGTGCAAACGTAACCACGGCTCCTCTAATACATTGTATGCCTCTTGAAATTATTGTTTTAATAAAAATCAAACAGTAGAATTAATTGTAACTAATTGTATTATTATTAAACTGTACTTTGTTTGATTGTACTGTACAAAGTACAATTGAACAAAGCTCTTAGCAGAAATGTAAAGGTTCCTACAATTGAAGTCATTTTATCCGGCTGAGTAAACCCCCCGCTAATGCTGAAATCTCTTTCATGTCATTACCATCAAATTGTTCTGGAGCTGCCCTTATAAAGAATGTACACAAGTTTAAAGCAGAAGCGATTTTTTACGTTTACAAATTATAGGGTCTTATATTATTATTATTATTATTATTATTATTATTATTTTCAACCTATCTTGTCCCACTGCTGAGCAAAGGTCTCCCCCAAAGTCTTCCATTCTTATATTATTAGTCTAAAATATTTAAGGAATAGGTTTCGAACATAAAAAATACACATGTAAACGTACCTTTTATTATAAATTTTGTGTGAAAAATCGGAAGTAAATCGATAAAGTTTATCTGGTCAATTATTAGTTATCCTTGTTGGAAATCGAGGCGGGAGCGCGCAGTGCGTGTCAAAATAACCACAGGACAGATATATTTATGTACTACGTACAGAATGGCTAAGTTCATGGGTTCGAACTCGGCCGTGCACTAATAGATTTTTCTATCAAAAAATGTCAGTGTTCTTTGGTGCTCTCATATGTTAAAAGAAAACATTTTGAGGAAACTGGCATGTCCTAGAACAAATTCGAAAGATGAGACATCCACCAATCTGCCTTGGTTCTATGGATATGGATAAAGACCCAATAACTCTCGCTCAATATTGATTGGGAACATTGGCTGTTTTGATGATGATGAGTATTCAATAGCACGAAATCCTTTAACTTGTTCCGTATCTGAGTCATTCGTTTGCATACTAATGGCGCTCACGTTAGTTATAACGAGGTTCCACGGCAACTCCGCGGTACCCTAATAAACGTTTGGTCTAGATTCCTTTTCATAAAATATTCTGAAAACCACTCCAACTAATTCAGTTTATTTCAGTATTATATAAACAGGACTGGTATAAACCTTACCTGGTGATAGGACTCTTCAGCAAGAGTCCGTCTTGGTGGGTACCACCGCAGTGTCAGATATTCTACCTCCAAGCAGTAGTGTGCAAGCTGCACTGTGTTTATATTTGAAGGGCACTGTAGTAAGTGAAATTACTGGGCTAAATAAACTTAACAACAATGTCTCGGGGTGATAAGCGCAGTGAAAAAATTATCATCATCATGAGTCTTATAACTTCTACTGGGACACAGGCCTACTCTCAAGCGAGAGTGATTGGGTCGTTGATCGATGGCACATGTCTTTCTTTAGTTTTCGGACAAGCGTTTGAGAGCACCAGCACCTGCACTGCGCATTTTTCAAACCGAAAAACTGGCACGACTGGTTTTGAACCCCTACTTTAGAACCTACTTTCGGAAGGCGGGGTCACTACTAAAGCGTTAACTGTAAAGTATCCTTACGAGTGATAGAGTATGGAAAAAAAATCCGTTTCTCGAAGAAGTAGATGATGATACTTTTGGTCTAAATCAAGTCAATAGTAATTAACTAATTTCTAAAACCATTCAGCCTGGAAGTGGCAATCATGCTTTTAATCAAACCTGTAAAAACCTGCTGTAGCGAAGTAAAATTAATTAATAGACTGACTGCCCAAAAATAATCATCTTTTACTCATTTAGGTTGTCAGGTAACTTTTGTATATAACTAGCGAACCGCTCCGGCTTCGCACGGGTGCTTAAAATATAAGTTTAAACCTTCTTTTTGAATTACTTTATCTATTGGTAAAAATCGTATTAAAATCCGTTGCGTAATTTAAAATATCTAAGTGTGCAAACATACAGATTGCCAATCAGTATCTAATCATCATCATTTCAGCTCGGTATCACCCACTGCTGGGTATAGGCCTCCTTTCGCTTATGCCATTATTCTCGGTCCTGTGCAGTTCTAAGCCAGGTTTTTCCAGAGACTTTTTCAATGTCATCGACCCAACGCGCTGTTGGGCGACCCGGATTTTTTCGGCCTGTCCTTGGCCACCATTCAGTCAAGGCTTTTCCCCAGCGACCATCACCGCGTCTAGCCAAATATCCTGCCCAACTTCATCCAGGTCTATGGCAGTATCTAATAGTTACTAAATACTAATAATAGTTAATCATTTTCACCGTCTGTTCCTATGTATGTATAGTATGTACGCTTAGATATTTTAAGCTAAGCTTTTCAGCAATAGACAGAGTGGTTCAAGAGGAAGGTTTATGCGTAATTAAAGTACCCGCGCAAAACCGGGGCGGGCTATAAGGTTATATTTAGATTTGAGGATTATATATAAATATATTGGGTTTTTGATTAAAAACCTCATAAAGCATATTGACAGAGGCGCGCCCAAGGGTCGTAACAAATGGTTATTAATAATTTAGCGGAATGTGGGTTATTGGTAATAGATTGTGGGGTCACACGCGACATCTGAAGACCAAGCAGCGCGCTCTGGTAAAAAAAAACTCTCAGGGTGATCAAAAATTAGATAAATATTGGATATAAATTTGCCTATTTTTTTATAGCTATAAGTAAAAATCATTGTTGTGAAAACCACTGTTGCCCGTGACTTCATCCACAAAACCTATATCCTATTTCCAGTCATTAGATGTTTAAAATCTCAGCCAAATCGGTTCAAATCTTCTTCTTCGTGTCGTCTCCTAGTACCTAGCTACGTCTGTGGCATTTTTTGTGGCTGAATACAAATCGCTCAGTGTGCAGCTTTTAGTGGGCAGGTTAGTAAGTGCAACATTGTTTGTGGGTCAGCGCCACACTCTCAGCCTGTTGCCGTTTCTGCCACGTAGTCCCACTTGCTCAAATTAAGCTTGCAACGGCCCACTCGGGTCCGGAGTCGGTTAAGCGACTTCCAAGTGGATCAAGGGAGATTATGTCCCGACGGGAGCTCCTCAGCCGGTTTGATGTAGTTTTCTGGTGGAGGTTTTCTCTTGAGCCAAAGTTTACGGCGAGGTTCGTGTGGATTGTCGGCAGTGTACTTGTGGTCGACAGAAAACTGCGTCCAGCTCTCGCCAGGCTTCCCAATTGCGGAAGTGGTAGTCGCAGGATAGAGTTTTCGATGGATTTGTTCTGGAAGCATTACCAATAAGTAAGTAAGTTCATGTGAGTCAGTGGCCAACTCTATTAGTAACCAACAGGATATAGCATGATTTAACAATTATTTTCAAATGATTACTACACCTACTACACACTACATTAGTTTTTGGGCACCGTATTTCGGAATAAAAAGTAGATAACACTAAAACACCATTAGGCGTTTAAATTATACGGAAAAGGTGTCTTAAAATAGACCTGGATAACATTTGGATCAATATTTGAATTACTAAAGTAGGTAAGTAAGTAACAATTAAGTACACATTTAGCGCAAGCTTACGTCATAAAAAAAATCGACGTAACTAACAGTTTTGCAATAATAAAATAATGGTGGAACAAAAATTAAACGTTATTTGATATTAGTTTATCAAAACGGAATAAATGTGCTCAATCGCATGTCCACTGTGTTCTATTTCAGAGAAACGCATTTTTTTTTACTTTATCTTTATTTTAGAACGATTAAACGCAAATTACAAAAAATCGTTTCTACAAAAACCTAACCTTCAAATTTCAAGTTTCTACAGGTGGTGTTTCGCACGTAGATACGACGATATTTATAATCAACATAATAATTGCGTTACTGACTGACTGACTGGCTAACGGACTAACATTACAATCAATGCACAGCCAAAACGGTCAGGTTGGATTCGACCAAATTCGAATGAGCACCTGCTCTCCGAATAATTATAGTAATTCGAGAGTAAACCGACATTAGTACTTGTATTTGACATTTCTTATTTCTCAGAATAGTATCCTATTACAGAAGTAGTCGAATCCAAAAAAAAGATTCGACCGATATGAATGAATTTTAGCGGTTTATTAACTCCAGAGTTGGCCACTGCACTGGCTCATACTAACATACTACACTAGAGAGAATTTGGTATGAAAAAGGCAATGCGGAATTTAAATTCATATTCAAAATATTTTTATTCAATAAATAAATCAATAATGCTGGACAACCCACACAGCATCATCTAGCCCCAAGCTAATCAGAGCTTGTGTTAAGGGTTCACTAAATGACTGATATAGGTACTTAATACAACACAATGCATAGATAACATGTTAGATATTTTTTATTATAAGTACTGGGAAATACCCAGAACACCCGGAACAAATATTTGCAGATCGTACAAACATTTGTTCCAAGGCGGGAATCGAACCCGCAACTTCCTACGTTGCAAATGGACCTTTGCCCTCCGCGCCACAACGGTTGTCCAGAACACACAAGGATCACGTTAAAACGTTATTTTACGCCAGTTTTAGGCGTTTCAGCTTAGATGAATCTGGCAACAAACCCAGCCAGGGTTGCTAGGAATTGGACAAAGTCGCGGGCTTTCTACTAGCCCATATTATATTCAAATTCTTTATTTGCTTTTTTACATTATAGTAACATGTGAATATATAAATATATAAGACAGGATAATTTTACTTATTTTCCGTCTGCTTGCGAGTAGATAGAGTAATATCACATAGTTTTTAGAAATTCCAAAAATGGGAACTTATCTAGTACTATTAGTGTTAGCGCTAGTCACGTGAGTACTTATTTTTTCATTAACCTGTATTTCCTTGGGCAAAGGTCTTCCACTTGTCCCGGTCCACGGTGATGTCCCACCATTCTTTCTCGTATGCAGAAAGATTTGAACCAATGTGGTGCAGCGGGCGAGGGTCCGCTTCAATGTCATCGGTCCATCGAGCGCGGGGCAGTTCCATACTTCGTTTTTCAGTTCACGACGGCCAGTTGAAAACTCATATTCCTCAACGGTAGTCGGTTCTGTGAGCTGTAATGGACTATCCCAAAGATTTCTAATATAGTCAAAGGATTATCCACTGCCACTTCAACTAACTGCGGTTTTCATCGATAGATAGAGAGATTCAAGTAGTGTTAAATCTGTTATTATGTCAAGTAGCTCTAGTTTTTTTTTATTTTATTGTAAGAGCTTTTTCGAGTATTAGAGTTCTTTGTGATAGAGCTCGTCCGGGGAAGTACTACCACCATACCAGATGACCGATGTGGCGCAGCAGACCAGGTCCGCCTAAGCTCTGTTTAACAGCAGCTTACCTTGGGGCTAGATGATGCTGTGTGGATTGTCCCAGCGTTATTTATTATTTATTTATATTATACCTATTTCTGCCGCAAAGCAGTAATGCTCGCATTGCTGTGTTCCGGTGTAAGGGTATGGTTACCAGTGAAATTACTGGCACATGAGGCTTTCGATCTATGTCTCAAGGTGGCAACCCGCGAGTGATACCTCTGGTATTGCAAGCGTCCATAGGCTGCAGTAACCGCTTACCATCTTATCTGGACCGTAAGCTTGAGTGCCACTCAGTGGTATAAAAAAACTGACTGGTTTTTGTATGTTTGTTTCCACTTACATAACGGCTCGAAAACTTGGGATAGATAAATAACAGATAAAAAAATAAATAAACGTGATATCCTCATCTCAAAGAACGATCTAGCCAAAGAATAATGCTTTTTTTAAATTGATAAAATGTTCTATATTTTGAAGCTCAGGTGAGACTAGGACTCGCAACATTCCGCTGATATGCAACTGCCAGTTATAGCACTATCTGACTAGGACACCATGATAGCGCCACTGGGTCACGCCACCAACAAAATGCATACAGCTTTAGAGAGGCTGATTGCCCAATTTGGTGGGTGACGGCGACCAAATCACCCGCTGCCACGGGTTACACGGTTTCCTTGTGAGATAAAACCCTTAAGCTACGTCCCTGAAAACGGTTATGGTGTTCACAGCTTTGCAAATGCAGAATCGGTTCAAGTAACGGTAAAAGAGGGCACGTTGGAAGGTGAAACGTTGACTACAGTCATCGGGAATCTAACGTACTATAGCTTCAAAGGGGTTCCATATGCAGCTCCTCCTATCGGCAAGCTGAGGTTTAAGGTAAGCGGTGCTGACTAGAACGCACCACTGAAATTATATCTACGAAAAAAATATGGTAACACGAGAGAATCTAATAAAATGGGAGCAACAAAGTAAAGTTTTGTGGGAGCTTCACACCCAAGTAACTGTACGGATCAGTATTGGTACAGGCATAGATTAGATTATGGTCTGGAATAGCATATAGGCTACTTTTAACCCCAGATTCCCGTGGGATAAAAAACTGTTTAACCTCGGGTAACACCGCGGGGTGCAGTTGGTATTGCCATAAATAATCCCCCAAAAGTAATCCTGACGAAAAATATAATAACGTGCTGTATTCGCGATGATAAGGTTCTATAGATAAATATTCGAGTCCGAGAGTGATTGTATCGTCGTACCATGACTCTATATTATATGCTAATATTTAAACTTTAATTTTATTCTCAGGCTCCAGAGCCCCCCATCAAATGGACAGGAGTGAGGGATGCCAAATCTCACGGCGCTTCGTGTCCTCAAAAAGATTTATTCACTGGAATAATCAACCGAGGAAGTGAAGACTGCCTGTCACTCAACGTGTATACACCAAACCTATCTCCCAACAAAAAGATCCCTGTACTGGTGTACATTTTTGGAGGCGGTTTCAAGAGTGGCTCGGGAAACTCCAGTGCTAATGGGCCAGACTTTCTTATAAGGCATGATGTTATCGTAGTAACCTTGAATCACAGGGTTGGGGCTTTAGGTTTTCTTTCACTCGGCACTCCTGAAGTTCCTGGCAATGCGGGGCTGAAAGACCAAGTCGCTGCTTTACGGTGGGTGAATGAAAACATCGCGGCATTTGGAGGAGACTGCGATCACATAACATTAATGGGTGAAAGCTCGGGGGCAGCATCCGTCACCTACCACATGCTATCACCGATGTCGAAAGGATTGTTTAAAAGAGCTATAGCACAGAGCGCGACAGCACTATGCGACTTTGTAACATCATACAAACCTGTTGAAAGAGCATTTATCCTCGGCAGACTGAATAACATCCACACACAAAATACCACCGTCCTTCTAGAACAACTTCAAAATGTCGCGGTTGATAATCTCATCGACCCCGATTGTACCCTGTTAACAGCGGAAACATTACTGTCAAGCATAGTTATAAAACCTACGGCTTTTTCACCTGTTATTGAGAAAGATTTTGGAGAAAACACTTTTATATCAAAAGATCCTTTCATATTATTGAAGAATGGACGTGTAAATGATGTAGACGTTATGCTTACTTACACCAAAGACGAGACGTCAACTATAAGTGATGCTTTAGTCAGCTCGATGATAGCTCTCTACGGAAGATATCCAGAATTTCTAGTGCCATCGATAATGTATTACCTTAACACTGCTGACAAGAACCTTGAAATTGCGTCCCTACTTCAAAAACAATACTTTAGGAATGCAACGCTAGATGCGGGAGTGTTAAAACAATTTATTGACTTTACTAGTCATGAATCTTTTGTTATAGCTATTATCAGATTCATCTCCAGGCTACCAGAAAGTAACAAAAAGCGTTATTTGGGCGTGTTTGCGATGAGTTCAAATATGAACTATTATGGGAATTCAGCAAATAAATACAGACTTGCTGGATCCGTGGGTCACATGGACGATACGAATTACGGTTTCTCAAACAACCTTTTGAATACTACCCTAGTGACTGAGAACAGTTTAGAATGGAAACTAATCGACAAGTTTTGTACTCTCATCACAAACTTCGTGAAACATGGGTAAGATGCATGCTGATCAAATAAAATGGCACATTATCATAATGTACAGGCTGGGTAGAGGTTCAGTTCTTGGACACGCCGGTTTTCACCGTTTGAGAGCTGCATGATTTAGATGGGTGACCGCCAGCAACGTTTTCATCTGAGCGTTTTAGTGCTCAATAAGCTGTAACAGTCGTCATGCTATGAGGGAGGTCTACGCGTGGTTAATAAGCTCTAATACCTACTAAAGAGTTGGTTATTGCACAAACTATTAGTGGTAGTGACCATCGCCTTCCGATCATAAGGTCGAAGGTTCATACTCATTCGTGCGCCAATGTATTTTTCTATTAGTAAAAAATATATGCGCAATATCAGTTAGAAAATCGGCATATCCAAGAACTAAAAATCGAAAGTAATTGGTCGTCCACCAATCCGCATTGAGTTTGTGTGGTGGATAAATACACTTGAGAGTAGAGTAGAGGCCAGTGTCAGCAGTAGCAACAATTAAAAGGCTGTCATATCACACTTGTGTCACCGATGTGGCGCGGCGGGTGAAGGCTCGCCTGCGACGTAATAGGTTGCGGGTTCGATTCCCGCCTTAGAACAAATGGTTGTACGAACTGCAAATATTTGTTCTGGGTGTTCTGGGTATTTTCTATGTATTGTATTGTTCAAGTTCAAGTTATTTATTGGTAACAATAGGTAGTATTAAGTATATCAGTCATCTAGTACCTACCCATAACATAAGTTCTGCTTAGCTTGGGGCTAGATGTTGATGTGTGGATTGTCCAGCATTATTTAATTATTTTCTTGTAACATTGTAATTTGTATGGTTTCCCAGGAACCCGACCCCAAACAATAGCAAGACGATCTGGCCGCTCTTCGACAATACCAGCCAAAGCTATCTGCAGATCGGCAACACCCTGAGCGTGCGAACCAAACCACAGGACAAAGCAGTCACCTTCTGGAAAAGTCTGTTCAAACAGGCCGGCCATGAATTTTAACCGAAAAACCATTCACGCGCGTCAAATAATTTTAAATAAATAAATTATTATTTATATCATACGTTTTTACGTTGTTTTCACTACCCTAAGACGTGGTTCACACGACATTGTACTACACGTTTTTTTGCAGCATAGGTACGTCTTATCGAATATATAGTGGATCATGCATTGCACATAGAACCATTCACACGTCGGCGTCGCCTTTATCTACTGCAAAAAACGAATATAAACATAAATACTTAAAAAACGTGCAGGACAATGCCATGTGAGCCCAGCTTAACTAGGCACAGAATAAGAAAAATTGCGCCTGGAAGAATTCGTATAGTAGGCTACGTTCAGATGTTATGCTACCTTGACTGCCAGAGGCTGTTTTTAAATAACACTATACAGATCTTTAAATTCCAGCCAAAACTTTAAATCACAGCAAAAAAAAAAGTTATAATAGAATGATCAGATATAAAGACATAGACTACTTTTTATCCCAAAAAAAGTAGGTACGGTGAACGAAGTCGCGTGCAACAGCTAGATATAAGTAAGTAAATAACCTTTGTTTTTTACTCAATGGCAATAGCAATGCTTCTGCTTCTTGTTCTGCTTGAGTCATTGAGTTGTATTAACTTTGACCTTTATTTTTTTGAAAAAAAAAAATATCAATTGGTAAATTTAATTAAACAAAAACTGTCTCAAAAAGCTTACTATAAAATAACCGATTACCTTGATGATAAAAAAGCTTGGGACGAATGTGCTCCAACTCTAATCGGCATCCATAACAATAGCAAGGGTCATGCCAAAAAAGCGATAGGAACCCAGCCGATGTTGCTGCCAGTTCTTTTACGCGCGCGTTGGAACTGGTGTAAATTTTCCTAGCTTTTAGGACGTTTCAAAGTGATCCTTGTGATTCTATTGAAATAAATAATTTTTGATTTTGATTTTGATTTTTGTAGCTTAGAAATGTTAGGGGAGGCCTTTGCTCAGCAGTGGGACAGTATAGGCTAGATAATATAAGATAAGAAATGTTAGAGGTACTACGTAACAAGCAGTTTATCGCTAAATCGCGATCTTAGTACCTACCTACCTAAGTTGACGACAGTTTATCTTATTACCTACTGATCTTTATCTGCATTGAGTGCATAAGATAAAATAAAAATAAAATAAATAAAATGAGCCGTAGGTATTTACCTAGAATTTTGTGAGTCATCAATGCAAACAGTGCGCCTTTTACCAGTATAATAGATTGATATACTCTCTAGAATTGGCGTGTAAGTACCTACATAATTTTATACTTACTCTAATAGCCTTACATACAAATAAACGTGGCATAAGGTTATTCCTTGTAATAAACTACGAATCTCTATGCTTATTCTTAGTTTATTCCAAGGAATAACTTTATACCACATTTATTTGTAAGGCTAAAAGTTTTGTAAGCAATTTTATACTTTTTTTTTTTTTTTTTTTATACTACTGAATTGGCAACCAAGCGTACGGCCCACAAGATGGTAAGCGGTTACCGCAGCCTATGGACGCTTGCAATACCAGAGGTATCACTCGCGGGTTGCCAACTTGAGGCTAAGATCGAAAGCCTCATGTGCCAGTAATTTCACCGGAAACCATACCCTTCACACCGGAACACAGCAATGCGAGCATTACTGCTTGGCGGCAGAAATAGGTATGGTGGTAGTCCTTCCCCGGACGAGCTCTATCACAGAGAACTCTACTATTCTTATACTTTTTTGTGCATAAGCATAATTTTGTAATTAGGTGTCTGTCATAAATATTTTAGTTCCATGCCGGATTGCTTGTCTTGAATAGCGTTGGGATTTTTGGATTATTTTGCAGAGTAAAAATTTAATTATTAATTTTGATTATTATCAAAATTAATAATTTATGTCAACAAAAAAGTGCCGAGAACCCAGTTTTTTGGTTGAAATCAGTTAAAAAATTACGGTCCTTGCACATCTTTGCTTACTTGCTCAAACGAAATGTCTTATCTCCATAGGTTCTGTGGATAGTACTTTTAGTTTCTGATACCCTTGACACAGAATTATTGTGCGAGATCAGTACCTGCCTACTATGTAACTATGTACTATAAAACGTCTCAACTGGTCGCGCCACTTATACCACAGAGCTTATACCTAGTTGTAATTTGGCTGTGGTGACCGATATACGAGCCTTACCTTCTTACCGGAATAGTATTTTAGATTTGTTTAAAAGTTATTTCATTCAGCAGTGAAGATGGTTAAAGTGAAGGTGACGCAGGGATGGTTGGAAGGTGAAATCATCAAGCTGGTGACTGGAGACGGGGATTACTACAGCTTCAAAGGAGTTCCATACGCGGAGCCACCACTTGGCAAGCTGAGGTTCAAGGTCAGCTAGTTTCTTTCGTTCCTTTGTTATCTGCAATACGATTTAAACCCTCAAGCTGTTTCCATACAAAATACGACAGTTTTTGATTGAAACCAAGTGAAATCGGTTGCAACCGAATTAGATAATAATCCCGCCGGTAGTTCCAATGGTTTGGGTATGACGTATTTAGTGAATATTACAGCTTATTGACAGTTCGCTGATTGAGATTGGATTGTTCCGAATAATTTGGATTGCAACCGAGTTGCGTAATCGCCCTACAGATAAAATACATACAAATACACACAAAAGGAGTTGTTTCACGTAGTATGGAGCCGAGCCCTGGTCTTTTGTAGGGGTCTAGATAGTTAGATTTAGTGATTTAGTGAGCACCGGTGGTCTAGTGGTAGTGACCCCGCCTTCCGATCCGAAGGTCGTGGGTTCAAACCCGGTCGTGCACCAATGGATTTTTCTGTTCGAAAAATTTATGTGCGCAATGCCAGTGCTCTCATACGGTGAAGGAAAACATCGTGAGGAAACCGGCATGTCCAAGAACTAAAAATTCGAAAGACATGTGCCATCCGCCAATCCGCATTGGGTCCGCGTGGTGGATTAAGACCCAATCACTCTCGCCTGAGAGTAGGCCAGTGTCCCAGCAGTGGGAACATTAGAAGGCTGTCATGATGAGATAGTTAGATAATCATTAAATAAACCTTTTATCACTGTTTATTTTATTTTTTTTTGGCATCTTTCATAATCTCAAGAAAGTTTATCTCTGTGAAGGAGTGCAACACAATGCAAAACAACATGGCGGGTTTAACGAACAACTGGGTTTTTAGGTACTGTCAAAGTCAAGATGCGTCACGATAATTATCTAATAGCTGTCATGGCGGACCTCTAGTGTTCCCGTTTTAGGAAACTCAACGCAATTTATTTTTTTCCTTTAGAACTTTGTAAATAAAATTGTTTGTTACTGTTAGTCTTATATTTTTTTTTCTATTTTTCTATGGTGTTACAAAGACCTAGGCCACTATGAAATTGTTCCCTTAAATTGCTTTTCATAATTTTGCAATATCGGACAGGTAGGTACATATTATTATTATGAACTTTCTCCAAACTATCACAAAAATCAAGGGCCATTATGTAAGCAGAAGCTTACTTGGTGACTACTTTTGCGTGTTTACTTGTAATTCCGGTCAAACAAGTTTTTACTCACACGTTACTGATTATAGAGAGCGTTCTAAATAAACCAGTAGCTTTGCGTAAACCTCTAGCTATTCATTTGGTAGGTTTTACATAAAAGTTTTCTTGTAGCTCATAGATTTGTTGTAGCTTCATTCTTATCACTTTGTTCGGAACATATTTACAACGCGACGTTGCACTGACAATTTTTTTTTTGTATACAACTGAAGTGGCAACCAAGCGTACGGCCCACAAGATGGTAAGCGGTTACCACAGCCTATGGACGCTTGCAATACCAGAGGTATCACTCGCGGATTGCCACCTTGATGCGTAGATCGAAAGCCTCATGTGCCAGTAATTTCACCGGAAACCATTCCCTTCACACCGGAACACAGCAATGCGAGCTTTACTGCTTTGCGGCAGAAATAGGTATGGTGGTAGTACTTCCCCGGATGTGTGCAAATAGGCGATAGGTACTGCCGCGCCGCGCCCGTATAACGTCTATGGGTAGCGTCGTCGGCGACTGTGATGCGTGCGACATCCCAACGTGTATTTAGTTTCAGCCCTTCGTTTTTAGGTAACTGACGCATTAATGCGTGATATTGCGATCTGACAAGGATACTAGACAAAACGAGACACACGATCACAAACGCAGTTTGGTGCGTCAGTATACTAAAAGCGTTAGTCAAGCTTTAGTATGTCTTATTGATTTCTGATTGCACTAATACAAAATACGGGTGACGCTTTTAAAAATATTTTTATTTTTTAGGCTCCTCGACCTCCTCTACCATGGCAAGGAGTAAAGAAAGCAACAGCTCATGGGCCAGTATGCCCTCAAAAAGACATTTTTACAAACGAAATCATCAAAGGCAGCGAAGATTGTCTCTACCTGAACATTTACTCTCGAGACATCAAGCCCGAGTCACCTCTGCCAGTCATGATGTTTATCCATGGAGGAGGATACAAGAGCGGATCTGGAGACGAGAAGAATTACGGACCAGACTTTTTGGTTAACCATGGAGTGGTCCTTGTAACTATAAATTACAGATTGGATGCTCTTGGTTTCTTGTGCTTGAATACAAAAGAAGTTCCCGGAAACGCCGGTATGAAAGACCAAGTAGCCGCTCTACGCTGGATCAAAGAAAATATTTCAAACTTTGGAGGAGATGCTTCTAATATCACAGTTTTTGGAGAAAGCGCTGGTGGTGCTTCAACTGCACTTCATGTCATATCACCATTATCTAAGGGGCTGTTTCAAAGAGCCATTTCAATGAGTGGAGTTCCGTCTTGTGACTGGTCTTTAGCATACAAACCAAGAGAACGAGCATTTGTACTTGGGAAATTACTCGGCATAGATACTCAAGACACTAATGAGCTTCTGAAATTCCTTCAAAATGTTCCATCAGAGAAACTGATATCACAGAATCCTACGCTCACGTCATGTGAAGAAATCACCAATAATATTCTGAAGATGTATCATTTCACACCAGTTATTGAGAAAGATTTTGGACAGAACCCTTTCTTAGTTGAGCCGCCTTTCGAAGCGTTAGCTAACGGCAGAATAAATAGCGTAGATCTGTTGATCGGTCACACCAGTGAAGAAACTTTAATCGGAATGCCAGTTTTTGTAGATGATTATATTCCAAAGTACAACAGGTTCCCTGAGCTGGTTGTCCCAAGAGAAATTCTGCTCCAGTGTACCCCTGATACTATTCTTAGCGTTTCGGAAATGATTCGAAAGCACTACTTTAACAATAAACCAATTAATAACGATACTATCAGAGAGTTTGTTAGGTGCGCAAATGACACTTGCTTCATTTACGATATTCACAGATTTATACGGAAACTACCCAAAACTGGCAACAACAAGAGATATCTGTATAAGTTTTCTTGTCTGTCTGAAAGGAATGTATTCGGAAACTATGGTGCAAAGTACGGTATTTTTGGAGCTTCTCACTTAGATGATACGTTGTACCTGTTTGACCCAAAAGGTCTGAATTTGAAGCTTGATACGAAGAGCAAGGAGTATAAGCTGATTCAGCAAGTCAATACAGTCTTCACCAACTTTGCTAAATATGGGTAAGGTTTTTATTTATTTGTTTTATTTTATATATTAGGCACACAAAACAGAATACAACCAAAATAGTAACATAAAAGAGCAATATAAACATTTAGAGCTAGGTGGTATCCTAATAGTATGTGTACACATCAAGATCATTTACGGGCAGTAGTAGAAGTTAGTTGATATTATGTTATACTTATGTTTTAACAAGGTTTTAACACATTGAAATTATTTTGGTCGATGTTGGTATAGAATTTTTTTTTATGTCAGCAAGTGACGAGACAGTCAAGGCGCCCGCCTGATTTTAAGCACTACGCCTGACTATTACAGATGCAGTGCCACCCAAAGCTTAAAGTTTTTAAGTGTTTGCGTGGCACTGCACTGCGCTTATCACCCCGAGACATTGTTGTTAGGTCTGTTTCGCCCTGTAATTTCACTTGATACAGTATTCTTCAAACCTAAACACAGTAATGCTTGCACACCACTGCTTGAAGGTAAAATATCTGGCACTGCGGTGGTACCCACCAAGATGGACTCTTGCTGAATAGTCCTACCACCAGGTATTTAATTGATTTATGTTTGTTTCAGCAACCCTACTCCTGATAACTCTCTGGGTCTGAGCTGGCCGGAGTACGACGCCTGCAGTAGACAGTTCGTGGACATCGGGGACAAACTGACCGCCGGAGCCAACCCTGACTCCGATGTATATGACTTCTGGGAGGGCATATATAAAGTCGCTGGTGTTGACTTCTAAATATTCGACTGGGTAGAGAAGTGCTTGGGCGTTCCCGATGTCCCCATTAACCGTGTCCCCGTTAATTTGGACTGGGGACAGTGGGATTTTAATAAAATTATTAAAAAACATTATCGTTAACATTCCCATTCCCCATTGTCAATAAAGGGGACAGTAACATTTAAATTTAATAGCTGAAGAACTAAATTAAACATTGTCAAAGGCGACTTGCATGCTTTCCACAAGTCGGTTCATGAGCATGTGATTTCAGTCCTCACATGAAGCCCATACCTACATAAATAAGTTTAGTTTAATTAAAAGAAGAAGAAGAAGTTTAGTTTAGAGTATTTGTTAAGTTTGTATCCTTAGCATATTTTTGAAACTGTTAAAAAAACAGTTTCAGGGATTAAATGTTCAATACTTCTTATTTACTCAAAATTATTGTGAATATTAAATCATCCTGTAACGAGTACCAGCAGTTTGAGTTAAAATGTGATTAAAATCTTGTGAAGTAGCTATGACCGAAGTAAAAACCAGTAATCCCAGTGTTTTTGTGTGCAATCCAATTCTCATAAAGAGCAGTCTCGACCTCGAAGTACGACATGCCTAAATCTTTCAGTAACCTTCCATTCCAGATTTAATTTTTGTTTGATGTTTTAGTAAAGTAGAAACATAAAGGTACGAGTTAGTAGCTGACTGCAGGCAGCAACTTCAGGTAACGCGGCGACCGACATTATGTCATAGCGACAGTCGTCTAACGCTCTGAGTGCTTATAGTGGAGTATTCCAGTTTGAGCACCTATTATTTCTGTAGAAAATAGATTATAAAAATCTATTTACCAATGGTAATATTTAATATAAAAATCTATTTTCTACAGAACTCTCTTAGCGCGAGTTTCACGCGCATTTGTCTGTTTTTTAACTTCGTTTTTTTACTGTTCTTGTGTAAAAATACAGATTTAGGTTCTTGGATGGTACCACATTTGTGCGGATTGTCCAGCATTATTTTTAGTAGGTATTATGAGTATTAGAATAATTTTTTTGCTCATTGTGATCAAAACGTAACTATGCTGTAACAACAGTGCTTCAAGGTTGAGTTTGATAATTACATACCTACCTACCAATATAATAGGTCCGTGTCTAGCTTCTAATATGAAATACATGAACACACTGTCAAACATCTTGTTGTTATTATTGCGCATGCTCTGTAATTATGGGAACACTAGAGTGTACCTTTGGAATAGATTTTTGTTTTTATGGTCGTATGGTGTTATCCTATGTTGGGTGTCCTTAATAAATAAAATAAAATAAACATTAAGGGCCTCTTAGATCCTCCTCTCAGATCATATCGCTTTTTTGGGTTAGTGTCAAAATCCCCTTTGAAGATCCCGTTTGAAGGGGATTTTGGGAATTTTAGTGTCAAAATCACCTTTGAAGCGTCAAGCTTATGGATTTAAAGATTGGTCATAATTGGAGTGATCAGCATGAGTTTGTCATTAGTTTTCTCTCGCTCACTCTTGCGCCTCACAGCGAAAATGCGTATGCCAACGCCAATCATACAGTCTGTGGTCAACGCGCAGTCGGACAGTACCTACTGTGAACCTACGCAAGGAATTTTTTATCCGTTCTAACAAGTGGTCTGTGCTAACCTTCACTTTAGGCAATATTTATCTAGTGATCCTTAGTCTCGCGTAGTACCAGTTTCAAATAACTGGCATTTATTTACCCGATATCTATATAATTTTATTAGATTTCTTTTGTGTTTATAATCTTTAATTAAAACTACAAACAAAAGTGATAATTTCCGGCAGCAAATTTGGCACAGTGTATTCTGTCTTTTGTGAGCACCGGTGGTCTAGTGGTAGTGACCCCGTGAATTTATGTGCGCAATGCCAGTGCTCTCATACGGTGAAGGAAAACATCGTGAGGAAACCGGCATGTCCAAGAACTAAAAATTCGAAAGACATGTGCCATCCACCAATCCGCATTGGGTCCGCGTGGTGGATTAAGACCCAATCACTCTCGCCTGAGAGTAGACCAGTGTCCCAACAGTGGGAACATTAGAAGGCTGTCATGATGATTCTGTCTTAGCACATGATAAGTGGTGGCTGTTTTGCTAAGTATTTTGGGTAATTGTAATTGAAAATAACAATCGTTAAAAGACCTAAAGTAGATTATCCTATAGCTAAAGTGCGCGGGCCCATTATTATCATAATAAATAATAAATAATAATGCTGGACAATCCACACAGCATCATCTAGCTAGCCCAAGGTAAGCTGCTGTTAAACAGAGCTGTATTATGGGTACTAGATGACTGATATATATTTATTACAATACAATACATAGATAGATATTTTTTATTATACATAGAAAACACCCAGAACACCCGGAACAAATATTTGCAGATCCTACAAAAATATAATAGTCTTTAGAATTAGATAGAAATGGTACAAGTGGTCGTAAAAGAAGGCATATTGGAAGGCGAGCGGGTGAAGAATGAACTTGGAGAGTTCTTCAGCTTCAAGGGCATACCTTATGCTGCGCCCCCTGTTGGAGAGCTGAGGTTCAAGGTAAAACTACGATATTTTAAGTGTAAATAGTACCTGGATGAGACAAACGCAGGACAAGGGTAAGTAAGTAAGCTAGTATGAGTCAGTGGCCAATTCTTGTGGCAGAGTTTTTAGTCCGCCCGAAGGCCTCTGTCATGGCCTAACAACTTTGAAAAAGCCGGGACCGACTGCTTAACGTGCCCTTCAAAGCACGGAGCGCTCAGTTGGAATAGCCACTGGCGGTCACACATCCAAATGGAACGCGGAAGAGTGCTTAACTTCGAGCCAGCTACGTCACGAGCGCTCCAGGACAAGGGTGAGTAACATAAACAAATAGAAGCTGGGTAATGCTGGGTAAAGCTGTGGTAAAGACCCAATATTACGTGTGTAAATCATTAATATAAGGTGTGGTAACACACGTAACTGTCGTCCTCGGCAGACAGTATAATATTACGTATACATACGATACCACTAACCTTCAGAAGATAATCATCAAAATAAGGGACAGACCACACAGAAACGTCTTTTTTGTATGGCCAGCTTTTAAGAGGAGTAGAGTTCTCTGTGATAGAGCTCGTCCGGCGAAGGACTAACACCATACCTATTTCTGCCGCCAAGCAGTAATGCTCGCATTGCTGTGTTCCGGTGCGAAGGGTATGGTTTCCGGTGAAATTACTGGCACATGAGGCTTTCGATGTTAGCCTCAAGGTGGCAACCCGCGAGTGATACCTCTGGTATTGCAAGCGTCCATAGGCTGCGGTAACCGTTTACCATCTTGTGGGCCGTACGCTTGGTTGCCACTTCAGTTGTATAAAAAAAAAAAAAAAAGCTTCATACATATTTTATTATATTAGTCTTAGTCAATAACTTGTTAATTTGACCTTGGTTCAAAATCAATGTCGTCATTATAACTCGGTAAGTATTATCACCTACCATAATCGAACTAGGAAGATAATTATAAAACGAAACGTTTGTCACGGAGTTTATCTGCCTGTACCTGTTGATAAGGCACCGTTGCTATCTCATTACAGTGATTCGCCCTTAAGAGACGTGACGTGACTCGACAACGTTGGATTCGACCAAACTCACATGACTGAAACTGACTTATTATGTCGTTTACTTTCGAATAACTACGATTTACCTATTACTTTTTTTTTTATTACTGATATAATTTATTATATAATTTATTATATCAGTTTACTCTCGAATAAAATAAGCATTATTCTACGAATAAATCGTACTTATTCTACGATTTATGACTGACATAATATTATGTTAGTTTACTCTCGAATAACTACGTTTTATTCGGAGAATAGTGCTTATTCGAGTTTCGTCGAATCCAACCTTAGTTTTTACTAGTTAGTTTTTTAGTCTGATTTCATTTAGCGAATACTTTGAGAGCATGTAGAGTTAGAATTTGTTAGTAATAAATGTAAATAATAAAAAACGGCTATCAATTTAAAATCTTTAGTCAGCTGCCGAATCTTGACTTGCAGCTTCTTAGACAGGCGAATCACTTTAGGTAGATTTACTATAAAAAGATACTACTTGTCAAGTCAAGGTTCAGTGGGATAGGCATTGACTTCCGGTAAAAAAAGGTAATTTTATTTGATATGATTTTATTTTTTATTCCGGTAGTGAATCAATCCGGTAAGGTGTAGATCATAAGTGTCTAAATGTCCAAAAGGTTGGTATTACATTATATTTTCTATAATTATCTATTCTTATTTCCAGCCTCCACAACCTACAGCACCATGGAAGGGAGTCCGCAATGCCAAGAACTTTGGACCAGTCTCTTACCAACACGATAAGATGCTGTTCCCTGAAGCTCCATGCGGCGAGGAAGATTGCCTCTATCTCAATGTTTACACCCCAGATGTAAAGCCAACCTCGTTACTCCCGGTCATGCTTTTCATACACGGCGGAGCCTTTGCTTTTGGCAGCGGAAACGATGAACTCTATGGCCCTGAGTTTCTCGTCAAAAAAGAAGTTATACTCGTCACGATCAACTACAGACTCGGGGCTTTGGGATTTCTTAGTTTGGGTACTGAGGACATCCCTGGTAACGCTGGTATGAAAGACCAAGTGGCTGCGCTCCGATGGGTGAATGATAACATCGTAAATTTTGGCGGGGACCCGAAAAATATCACTATATTCGGAGAAAGCGCCGGTGGCGCTAGTGTAAGCTACCATCTTGTGTCGCCGATGAGTAAAGGTCTTTTTAAAAGAGCAATCGCAATGAGCGGATGCCTTCTTAATACCTGGGCACAGTCGTTTGAGGCTCGAGAAAAAGCACTGCTACTAAGCAAGCAACTTGGCTTCGAATCAGAAGATGACAAAGAGCTGTACCAATTCTTTAAAAACGTACCAAAAGAAAAGCTTGTGGACCTCAAATTACCGGTTATTAAATCTGTCTCTACCATCGATCTTGATTTTAATGTTGTAAGCGAGAAAAAAATCGGTGATAATGAAAGATTTTTTTATGGAGATGAGTGTGATGTTTTGAGAAACGGGATACATGAAGGTGTTGAGGTGATGACAGGTTACACAAAAGACGAGGGACTGATAGCTTTTGCTGCTGATCCATCTTTAGAACAAACGCTGTCTAACGCAAATGCTTTTAAAGAATTCTTCGTACCTACACCGATTAAGAGAAACTGTAATATTAAAACCCAATTAGAAATCGGAAGACAGTTAAAGAAATTCTACATCGAAGGGAACATTATAACGGCCAAAGATTTTGACCAGATACTACAGTACGTAAACTTGGATATGTTTGTGCATGGGATTGTGCTTTTCGGCAAGTTTGTTGCAAAGAAGAGCCAGATACATTTATATAAAGTGACATGCCTATCAGAGAGAAATATGATTGCCAAAATGTTGAAACTCGGCAGCCTGATAGAAGAAAAACAGGTAGTCTGCCATTCTGATGATTTGATGTACATTTTCCCGATGAAGTATTTCCAGTTAAAAGTTGAAATAGGATCTGAAGCTGAGAAATTAATTGATCAGATTACGACCCTGTGGACTAACTTTGCTAAATTTGGGTAAGTTGGCTAACAAATTGAACCTAAGTGTGTGGTAACTTTAAGGTACTCTTGTTTTTTTGCTCTGAAACCCTTCCCTTTGCCCTTCCGTTAGATATTATATTGTCTCAATTTACTCTTACTAGAGAGTAGGCCAGTGTCCCAGTAGGGGACATTAGAAGAATGTCATGATGTCTCAATTAATCACACAACGACGCCCTGCCGTCATACAGTGAGAACTAGTACGGAGGGTAGTCACTTGACTATGTAAAACATGAACTTACCAACCCTATAGTTATTGTACTGTAGATCCAGTTGAACTAGTACGTAGGTACGTAAATTTTATTATTTTATTAGTCTAAGAAACATCAATAATATTTAATAATGTTCTAGATGGTAAGTTTTTGTAAACCCTTATTACTAAATAAATAAATAAATAAATAAATATTACACTAATAATATAAATGCAAAAGTTTAAATATTTTGGATTTAATTTTTAAAGATTGAACCGGTTTGGCTGAAATTTAAAACATAGACAGATAACGGCTGGAATAGGATTTTAGTTGATATCTAAATTTTCTCTATTTTTGGTTTTTCAGAAACCCTACTCCTGACAACAGCCTGGGCATGAAATGGACTCCATTCACAGTAGACAACCAAAACTACCTGGACATTGGCAATAAGTTGAAGCTGAAGAGAAACCCTAACGGAGAAGACGTCACCTATTGGGATAATATCATGAGGAGGTACCTGCCTAATTGGACCGTCTAATAATAAATTGAAAATTAATTTACTTAGTTAATGTTATTTTAACTGAAAAAACTTTAAAGAACTTACTTGTGTCACAGGTTTACGTGTTACGTAATGTCCTACAGACCACAAAGGGTTTATTCTGCCCGTGCACGTGAATACTTTGACGTGTGCAAAAGTTAAATACATCGATATTTGAAAAACACAGTCACCTCGGATAGTGCAGCACTAAGGCCGCCGGCAGCTAGTCTCGATAGAGCCTACAAATTCGAGCTTTTTGGAGTCAAGAGACTGAGTCCGTTAGGTCATCATCATCATCAGCTCACGTTAGTCCACTGCTGGACTTAGGCCTCTCCAAATACGCGCCACTGAGCTCAATGTTCGATTCTTATTACTATTTTGCCCACCGCCTCAGGTCATCGCTCCACTTAACCGTGAGGCGCTCCTATTGGGTAGAGTTTCAAAATTATTTCAAGATTTCAAGATATCAAGATATTTATTTGCATAAATAAGTGTTACAGAAGGTCTTAAAAGTAATATGGCAATTAGAACTTATTTGCCCTTTTCAGGCATTGCAAATTATATGTAGGCTATCTGTGATTATTATTTGTAGGTCGAAGCGACCAAGCCGAGATTATTTCTGGCTCAACGCATCTATTTGGCTTGCTTGCTTGCTTCGCCGGTTTTCTTGCATCAACTTTGTCAACTTCAACATCACAAACCATCGCAACCCGTCCCCGACTATACCTGTATTTTATTTACAAGCACTTATTTCCAAAAGGCTTTTAATTTAAGATGTGTAAATGCGAGGCCACACGGCGTCGTAAAAACGTCTAATATCAGCAGCCACAGCAGCTACCTGCTGTGCGGTAATTTACCCTGTTTATCCAGGTTGTAGGTCACATTGAACAGCTGGCTTAGTATCCTACTAATATAAAAAGTGCCTGTTTTTGCTCACAACAACAGCTTAAAAACTGCATAAAGCACTTTGACTTGAAATAGCATAACAGTTATTTTTACTAGCTATGCCCCGCGACTTCAGCCGCGGTTTGTTATCCCACATATAACATATTTTTTTAAGTAGCCTTTATGTTAGGTCACAAACTATCTCAGGGTACGGCAGTGCCTCTTCCAAGTCGAGCATGTATTTCAAGTTTCATCCAAAACCTTTCAGTTATGCCAATTTCAGTTTTATCACACACTTTTGCATCTGTTATATTAGTGTGATTAAGAAACCACCTGTAGAAAACACACACCACCACAGCAATTTTGACGTCTGACAAAACCATCTAATTTACACATCTTTATGTCCTATCTCTACAATGGATTCCTTATCTTGGTTCTAGGTTAGTCCTTGCTTTTCTTACATCGGTAAAAAGTGATGATGATTCTTCATTAGATGTTCCCCGTCTGATGTTTTCCCATTAGATTTTAACATGGGCATATTCAAGAGGAAAATCAAGGGCTTCCTAACAGGTAGGCAACGCTTCTGTAACACCTAATATAGTGTCGCAGAAATCTATAGGCGACGATGACCGCTTTCCATTGAAAAAAAAGTCACCTTATGACATAAAAAAAATTGAGCTAGCTGCTCCCAGCTCAGACTGTGCCTGCGGTGAGAGGGAGCTATGACGTTGTTTATTACTGCAACCCGATATTGAGAAGGAATTTACGGAACTTGTTAAGATTGACTTGCGTGAACTCAATTAACTTAATCAAGGAGGATTTATGTTAATACCTGAAACCTCAGTAATAGGGCTATTACCTTAAATAAATTAATTAAACTTCTTCTAGTAAGTGTAAAATTTGTTAGTAATTCTTTTACAATTTTATCGTAAGTAGTTGGTGCCAGGTTTAAACTAATAACAGCATTTAGCTCTATGGTGAGTTCAAGTGCGGTCAAATTGTATGACTGTGAACAGTGAAAGATTGAACTTTGTTTAAAATTATAGTAAAATCGGCTCTAAGCCAGAGAAAGGATTCAGTTATTCAGTTTTTTTAAGTTTATAATATATTAAAATATTTAGACTCATACAGGATACAGGGTTTGAACCGCAACCTTTTGCTTAACACGCGCGCAGTTTACCAGTTGAGATACCGAGTAGGTACCTCGTCTGCTCGAAATAATAGGTTATTTCGTTACCATTCGAATAAAATCGTTCATCCAGCCATAGAACAAAATCGGGAGGTTTTAAAGCACAAAGCAGGTCTCTTCTCATTTATTTTCCTATTGTAGAACAGTTGAAATAGAAATCAATAAGTGGTATCTTAAGATCTTTATGAGTCGAAACATATCGCAGTGTGATGTCGCACCGCCAAAATGGGCGACGCTGCCCATTTGCAGCATTGCCGATTTTGCGGTACGAAATTACAGAACAGATACATATACAAATAGTTTATTTGGTATAGAAACACATAGGAAATTAAAAACAAAAGAACGTTGACAGCTGCTTAAGTTAAAATACTGTGCAGCAGTGTCAGCGCCCGACTCCTTAACTGATACAAATGATTCCTTAATATGAATGTTATATGAAGATATTAGTACTACGACGAAATCGTCGCACCGTTGATGTGTTTCGGCCCTAAAACACAAGGATAATGCTCGTGCCTCTCGAAATGCTCATCAAAATCTTCACATCCTGAATCCAGACATACGTCGCACGTAAGTACCTACGTATCCGTAAAAACGTAATAAAACCAGCTTGCATAATCATAAAGTCCTAAGCGCTCGTAAGCCGCGGTTAAGTACATGATATTGCCACACTTCATAATGGGTAACCATGATGAAGGATATATTTAATATCGTACCTACATCCTCTTACTGGCAGCGGATATCGGCTGTCGTGAGGTTAGTCGTTGTGGTGCGCAAAGATGGCTAACTTCACGTCGGCCGATTTTTTTGTTATAAGAGCCATCAAAAAGTGTAAAAACTTTGAGTAGCTACTCAAGAAGAAGAAGAAGAGTAGCTACTCAGAAAGCTGATCGAAAAAAAAAACAATAAATAACTCATTCATTTTACATTTTAGAATATTAAAACCTTTAAATCAAAAAGTGTGGACATTCTATTCGGTTTGAAACGTGATTTGAATATGATGTGTAATGAATTCCGAATATTACTCACATGTCGGTAGGTGCACTGAAATTTATATAATGACAATATTAAAGCCAAATACTTGCATAACGGTACATAACGGTACTGGGTTGCTGCCATCAAAGAAGATGGTGTATTGTATTGATATTTTTTAGACAACCCAAGTAGCAACCAAGCGTACGTACCTATGAACGCTTGCAATGGCAATCTCTCTACAGTCTCATGTGCCTGTAATTTTACCGGAAACCATACGAAGCAAAACAAGCGTGCGGCCCACAAGATGGTAAGCGGTTACCGCAGCCTATGGACGCTTGCAATACCAAAGGTATCACTTGCGGGTTGCCACCTTGAGGCTAAAATCGAAAGCCTCTTGTGCCAGTAATTTCACCGGAAACCATACCCTTCACACCGGAACATAGCAATGCGAGCATTACTGCTTGGCGGCAGAAATAGGTATGGTGGTAGTCCTTCCCCGGACGAGCTCTATCACAAAGAACTCTACTACTCCTGTAAATGATGCAGAATGCAGATCCCACTTTAATTGACACAACCGCATTGCTCGATTCTCATTTATTTATTTATTTATTTATTTTATTTTAGGAAAACCAACAGCTTTTACATTTAAATATACACTTGGGTAGCTATGGAGAGCCAAGCTCATTACGCTATTATTCGTGAAAACCGAGACCGAGTCTACAATCGCTTTCTATAATTAACGTGTTCATTATCACGTATTTTTACATATTTTAATAAATATAATAGAAAACTCTTTATTGTACACCGTAACACATAAGAAAAAAAATAACAAATTATAGGTGTTTAAGTGAAAACTGTGTTTAGTTAATAAATTTATAACTAGGTGGCGCGACTAAATAAGTACCATTTCTAGATCGCGCTATCGTTGCGTTTTGACTTTCGCCGTATGTAATTTGGAAAGAATTAATAAATTGGCTCACTTAGTTCAAGGAGTGGTTTGTTTTACTGAACGCTCCCCCCTCTCCTCAGGACTACCTACCTATATAATAGTACGATTATATACAATAGGAACACAATTTAAATATAGCGAAATACAATGGGCGGTCTTTCTTATCGCTGTGAGCAATTTCTTACAGACAACCTTTGGATGGGCTGGATTTTAAAATGAATGGGATGGGACGGTGGCAACAATTATTTAACACAAAACTATAGTAGAAGCAAACAATTAAATTACATAAAAATAAAAAAATAGGTTTGCCAGCAGCCTATAAATAAATATATAATAAATAAATAAATAATGCTGGGCAATCCACACAGCATTATCTAGCCCCAAAGTAAGCTGCTGTTAAACAGAGCTGTATTATGGGTACTAGATGACTGATATACAGAGTGATTTTTTTAAATGGGACAGTATGGGGAAATCCGAATCTAAAGGAGATAGAGGAAAAGTGTCTAAGGAGACATTAGGTGTTTTTTTATGTAAACAAATTTGGCTCGTTCAAATTTGTGGTCAAGCGTGAGTTGTTCTTAAAAAATGATAAAGTTGGTCAATTTTTTTTTTGACGCGGATCGACTCTGTTTCATGCAAGGATTATTTCATTGTTTGGAAAGAAAAAAATCTGAACAGCAGAAGTTGGTCAAATTTACTGAAAACTAATCTTCATACAGTTGCAGTATTCGCCTTTTAATATTGTTACAAGTGCCTAGGCGTGTAAAAAAATATTTAAAATTATTCCATTTTTAAATTTTGATAATCGATAAGAGCTCCAGATGATTCAAGAGAAGAACATTTTTTTTAATCTTCGTAAACATCATGGCAACCGATAGTCTTGAAATTATAAAAAAAAGAATTCAAATTTGGAACGTAAGTTATTTCTGCAGCTGTGATTTTGTTTCCAATCGGTTCATGCTTGTAATTTTATTCATCATGGCGTTAACTAATTCACATAAAGTTGATTTGATTGAGGCGTATTTTCTTAATTATCGCAGTAGAGATAATGCACTTAAGTGGTATCAAGAACGCTATCCTGACCGTGTAGTACCGAATCGCAAGATATTTGATAGTTTAATAAAGAACCTAAGACAGGAAGGCTGTTTCAAGCCTAAGCGTAAAAGGCCGACAATAGTCAATAGTGAGTTTATAACTATTGCCGTATTGGGATATTTTGAAGCATACCCAAAAGCTTCGTTACGGGAAGCAGCTGAAACTATCGGTATTCATAAATCAACTGTAAGGAAGATATTGAAGGCTCATAAATACAAGTGTTACATAGAAGGTCGACTTGTACAAGCGTTACTACCTGGAGATAAAGACCGCAGGTTACATTTCTGTAATTGGTATGTGGCTCAGACTATTAGAAATAGATGTTTTCCTAATTTTATTATTTGGACTGATGAATGAAACTTTTCGAACAATGGCATGTATAACAGGAGAAATAACCATTACTGGTCAAAAATAAATCCGCTAAGAACTACAGAAACCCACAACCAAATCCGATTTTCTTTTAATTGTTGGTGTGCGATATTACATAACAGAATTTTTGCTATCAAAATTTACCAAGGAACGCTAAATAGTGAAAAATATCAGGAAATATTGAACATGGCTGCAGATTTAGTGGATGAGACTATTAGCTTAAGGAACTTTGGTAAGATAATCTACCAACAAGATGGTGCACCAGCCCACAACAGTAGGGCAAGTAAACTATGTTTGGACGAGCAGTTTCCAAACCGTTGGATGGGTACATATGGGCCGATAAAGTGGCCCCCACGATCGCTCGACTTAACGCCATTAGATTTTTTCTTATGGGGTTACCTTAAGGGTCGAATTTATGTATCCCGATACAACTCCGTACAAGAATTAAAAGATGCTGTTTACAACACTTTAAACACAATTCACCATAAGTCTCTGTTAAATGCAACTAGAAGTGTCTTGAAGCGTGCTCGTACCTGCATAAGACAAGACGGCGGCCACATCGAACATTTACTCAAGTAATAAACCAACTGTATGAAGATTAGTTTTCATTAAATTTGACCAACTTCTGCTGTTCAGATTTTTTTCTTTCCAAACAATGAAATAATCCTTGCATGAAACAGAGTCGATCCGCGTCAAAAAAAAAATTGACCAACTTTATCATTTTTTAAGAACAACTCACGCTTGACCACAAATTTGAACGAGCCAAATTTGTTTACATAAAAAAACACCTAATGTCTCCTTAGACACTTTTCCTCTATGTCCTTTAGATTCGGATTTCCCCATACTGTCCCATTTAAAAAAATCACTCTGTATATTTAATACAATACAATACATAGATAGATATTTTTTATTATATATAGAAAATACCCAGAACACCCGGAACAAATATTTGTAGATCGTACAAACATTTGTTCCGAGGCGGGAATCGAACCCGCAACCTCTGCGTCGCAGGCGGACCTGCGCCCGCTGCGCCACATCGGTCGTCACTATGTATCTGTTTGTTATCTAAATATTGAAACACACTTATACGCAACAACGCGGTAAGCGCAGTGCAGTGCCACGCAGAACGCAGAACTTAAAAACTTTAAGCTTTGGGTGGCACTGCATCTGTTATGGTCAGGGCGGGCGACTTGATCGTGTCACTTGATGACATAAAAAAAAGCGATTGATGGATATTTGTTAACCACTAATGGCAGAACGGCTGATTGGATCTAGAAAAAAATTGATAGATTATACTGTGGAGGGTACATAGGTTACTTCTTACTTCTTCTTCTGTTGTTTTGCCACAATTTTGCCAGTGTCAAGTGTATTAGTTTGATTGTCGCTTAGCAACGTAAACAAACGAAATTTGGAAAGAAACGATGACTTTTCTTTCAAAATTCTCCTAGAAAGTCTTTGACTAAATTACCAATCAACATTACCCCTCCATTTCAATTACTAACACTTGTGCTAAGTAAACAAGTTAAATTGGATAAACTGCCACCAAATTTACGCAATAAAACTTAAAATAACACGAGAAATATAATTAAAATGGGAAGACCCATGTCGTTTTGACAAGGTTGCCAAAGACAATCCGGTTACTCAATATCCCGAAAATTATCCCGAAAATTTTACAGTTCGTGTCAAAAAATCTAAATTTCGTCGACGTTTGTCGCGAGTCGCGGGCTAGTCACATATCACACTATTTAACATTATCATGACAGCATGACAGCCTTCTAATGTTCCCACTGCTGGGACACTGGCCTACTCTCAGGTGAGAGTGATTGGGTCTTAATCCACCACGCGGACCCAATGCGGATTGGTGGATGGCACATGTCTTTTGGATTCTTAGTTTTTGAACATGCCGGATTCCTCACGATGTTTTCCTTCACCGTATGAGAGCATACATTTTTCGAACAGAAAAATCCATTGGTGCACGACTGGGTTTGAGCCACCTTAGGATCGGAAGGCGGGGTCACTACCACTAGACCACCGGTGCTCTATTTAACATACTAATGTTTAGATAGATGTTTGTTCCTTTATAACTCGACAACCACTGAACCAATGGCTGAAATTTAAAACATAGATAGGTATAGGTCTCACAACGGATCTCGGCTGTAGTGAACTTAGCCGTTTCGATGCGCAATGGAGCTTTTTCAAACTAAATTGTCTTTGCGCATCACAAACGGCTAACTTCACGGAAGCCTAGATCCGCTGTGCGAACTATAATAACCCGGAATAGGACATAAGCTTCTTTTTATCCAGGATAAAAGTACAGTTCCACGCGAACAAAGTCGCAGGCGACAGCTAGTCACAATAGATCACAAAACTAAGCTTACCTTTTCAATGTATTTTTCAATGGCGGGCGAGATAGACAGAAAACCTGAAACAAAGCGTTAATATTAAAACCTTCAAATGTATCACGTTCCTATGTATTTTAACTCATTAAAAAAATACGGTAAACCAATTTTAGTTAGTTTAGTTTAGAAAATGTTACAACAGAATCGACATATTATTTATGCATAGAAAAGTAGCAAGCAATGTAGATGTATACCTAGTATACCTACTGCCAATGGATCTTGGCCGACGTGAAGTTAAGCGTTTGTGATGCGCAAAGACAAAGTTCGAAAAAACACCATTGCGCATCGAAACGGCCGAAAAGATCCATACAAAATTATAAATATTCTAAGTTTAAAAGTAAATTAAATTGTTATTTCAAAAGAAGATAACCTATCACGAATTTTAATTGGTCGTTTCGAGTTACGAGTTTTAAGCAAAGATTTCCAAAACACTTTTATGAAAAAAATTGTTTGTTATCATTATTTACGAGCTTTTAATGGAGCACTTAACAATACACAAGCTGAATCAAAATTATTTATTATTTTTTACATAATAACGATTGTACGACCTTTTTATGTTAAGCCCAATATGGCCATAGATAAAATTTAATGGACCAGTTTATTTTTTATGCCTTTTCAGAACCGAACGAGGACAGAAGCAGAACATTTTTCTAATATTATAGGGTACTTAGCTGGTTTCTGTAAAGCGTGTTTATATGGTTATGTAAGGTTTTTATTAACAAACAATTTAAAAAAAAGGTGCCTGTAAACATGGTATATTTTTTTATGTGAACTTATTATAAAATAAAAACAGACGAAAAATCTCTAGTACTATTCCGCTTAACCTTTTAACTGATGAGGTCACACAGTTACCACAGTTAACCTCAAAAGAAAAATATCGACACGTGTTTCATCCCTCCACGGGACATCCTCAGGACCATCGACTTGTTCTCCGGCAGACGTGTTGCTCCGTCGAGCGCTGGAGCCAAACTGACTTTGGCTCCAGATTTTTCGTCTGTTTTTATTTTGTAATGGATTTCCGCAAAGTAACGCCTGAATCTATCAATTATGAACTTATTATTATAAAAGACCCTCCATTATTAAATAGGTAACGTCACAGGCCTTCACCCAAAAAGAAAACGAACGAACGAACCCAAAGAGAGTTATTTATTACTAAACATATCAAAGACTATTTGTTCGGTCTGGCAGATTGTGTGTCGCAACGGAAATCGAACCCGCAAACTCTCGCGTCTCAACCGGGCTCTTGCCTATTGCGCCACAGTTTGTCTAATTAAATACTGGCAATAATAAATACCGAGCAGAGCACCGGTGGTCTAGTGGTAGTGACCCCGCCTTCCAATCCTAAGGTCGTGGGTTCAAACCCGGGCGTGCACCAATGGATTTTTCTGTTCGAAAAATTTATGTGCGCAATGCCAGTGCTCTCATACGAAAAGTGAAGGAAAACATCGTGAGGAATCCGGCATGTCCAAGAACTAAAAATTCGAAAGACATGTGCCATCCACCAATCCGCATTGGGTCCGCGTGGTGGATTAAGACCCAATCACTCTCGCCTGAGAGTAGGCCAGTGTCCCAGCAGTGGGAACATTAGAAGGCTGTCATGATGAATAATAAATACTTACCTAATACCGTACTCTTGAGTCACGAACAGCACCTAAAAACGCTATAAAATCGAGAGCGCGGGACCGCTGAGATAAAACGATTTCCGCGAAGATGGCAACATCTATCAGTATCTTCATAAATAAAGAAAAAGGTAAAAGGCACAAAGCGAAGAATGTCCGACCGATTTTCTATAAAAGAATACAGATTGTGAAAAGCTGTGAAAAGCTAAATCATTATTATAGATATAACCGAGTGGTGAAGACAAAACTTAGCGGAAGGTATACGAGTCAAAAATCAAAATCAAAATCAAAAATTATTTATTCAGTAGAATCACAAGGATCACTTTGAAACGTCTTACAAGCTAGGAAAATTTACACCAGTTCCAACGCGCCCATGCCGTAAAAGAACTGGCAACAACACCGGCTGGGTTCCTATCGCTTTTTTGGCATGACCCTTGCTATTGTTATGGATTCCAAGTAGAGTTGGAGCACATTCGTCCCAAGCTTTTTTATCATCTAGGTAATCGGTTGTTTTATAGTAAGCTTTTTGAGACAGATTTTGTTTAATTAAGTTTTTAAATTTGACAATTGATAAATTTTGTATGTCGCTAGGGACTTTGTTAAAGAAGCGTACACATTGCCCTTTAAAAGATTTACTGACCTTAGTGAGCCTAACTGTGGGAACAGCGAGTTTATTTTTATTTCTAGTATTAACATTATGATTATCACATTTTTTTTTAAACAGATTAAGACAGAGTATGTCGAGTATATAATTATGATTTTATAAAGAGTTTTTAGACCGATGTTGAGCACTGGTGGTGTAGTAGTAGGTAGTGAACCCGCTTTCCGATAATAAAATTTGAACCAAGTCGTACACCAATTGATTTTTCTATTAGAAAAAAATAATAAGTAAGCATAAGTTCGTATGAGTCAGTGGCCAACTCTGGTGACAGAGTCTTTAGGCCGCCCGAAGGCCTCTGTCATAGCCTAGCAACTTTGAAAAAGCCTGGACCGTCTGCTTAACGTGCCCTCCCACGCACGGGGAGCTCTCAGTTGAAATTGCCACTGGCGGTCACCTATCCAAATGGTGACTACGCGGAACATTGCTTAACTTCGTTGATCTGTTAGGAACAACTTAGCCAGCCACGAGAGCGCTTCAAAAATTACCTGAGGAAATCGACATATCCAAAAACTAAAAATTCAAAAGATGTGCCACACATAACAGATATTAGTACTGCGCATTGGATACGCGTGAAATCACTCTCGCTCGAGAGTAGGCCAGTGTCCCAGCAGTGGGAACTCATATTCATTTTTTTATTGCTTCAACATAGGTCTTAATGAGACCGGTGTTGCATACTTCAACCAGTCAGTTTATACAGGTTAAAAAGTTACCTATGTTACTCTAGGTTAAGTATTCTTCAAGTTTTATTCAAATCCGCGCAGTAATTAGAGCTTAAAGAAAAACAATAGCACACACACGTGCAAACTTTCGCATTACCGGTATCATGTGAGGCTGTAGGCAAAAGCTTGTGTAAACAGTAATCTTAAACCAAGCTTACCCACTGAAAACGACCTTTGACCATCGGAAAATCGATCTTAATAGGCAGTAGCGATATTCACTTCTAAGAGGTCTCTTGGGGCTTACAACCCCAGATATTCTGACAGTCCACTGACGATTCATAACAAACTTCCTTCAAAATATATAAAGGTTTTCAAATAAGTAAGAAAATGGATTCTTTTAGACAATGACTTTGAAAGATCGTTTTTTTTTATAAATTAATAAAAAAAGTTGAGGAATTTCTTCCAACTTTTTGCCGGTACGACATTACGGTCCTCCCATTTTAATTGTTTTTCTCGTATTATTTTGAGTTTTATCGTGTAAAGGTGGCAGTTTAACCAATACGACTCGTAGTCTTGGCACATGTGTAGTGATTGAAATGGAAGGGTGATGTTGGTTTGTTTAGTCGAAGATTTTTCTAGAAAATTTTGAAAGAACGCCATAAATTCTTTCAAAATGTTGTTCGTCAAATTCAAAATTCGAACTTGATCCGTTTATTTTTGTATGTTGACATTACTTGACACTGGCAATATTGTCAGGAACAGACAGACTGCCATTAAAAAACAATGGAACCGTGGAAGCCTTCCTCAATAAAATCAAATTTAAATTCAAATTCAAATACAATTACAAGGATAATTTTAAAATTAATTTACGCCAGTTTCACACGCCCCAGCCTAGTAGAAACTGGCAACAAATACGGCTGGGTCATCATGGCAGCCTTCTAATGTTCCCACTGCTGGGACACTGGCCTACTCTCAGGCGAGAGTGATTGGGTCTAAATCCACCATGCGGACCCAATGCGGATTGGTGGATGACACATGTCTTTTCGAATTTTTAGTTCTTGGACATGCCGGTTTCCTCACGATGTTTTCCTTCACCGTATGAGAGCACTGGCATTGCGCACATAAATTTTTCGAACAGAAAAATCCATTGGTGCACGACCGGGTTTGAACCCACGACCTTAGGATTGGAAGGCGGGGTCACTACCACTAGACCACCGGTGCAACGGCTGGGTTCCTAGCTTTTTTTCAAAGATACTTCTTCATCATAATGACTCTGTTCTGTCTGTCAACGTTTACAAAAGCTATCAGTACTTCAAATTCAAGTCGCTTGCCTAAGTACCAACCTGAGACGTGCGTCAAAGTCTTGTGTAGTTTCACCTTCGAACCGGAACATCAAAGTGAGCATTACTGTGTGGTAGAAAAAATAGTTATGATAGTCATACTTCGAGACGAGCTATATAACAAAAAACTCTACAACTTCTTGATTGTTTATCATAGTTGTTTTTTTCTTCACGCAACACTTTTTTCTATTAAAATGAAACAAGTATCCAACTCAAGACGATTGAAACACTGCACTGCACTTCATTTCCTAGTAATAAGTTGGGTTATATAAGTTCGCGTGCTGACTGTATTGTTGTCTGGGGAGCGCCTCTCTCTGAGGGGGTGTGATGTACCGTGAAATATTGAGAGGGTCATTTTGTGTGATGCTCAAACTTTCACAAAAGTAAGTAAGTTCGTATGACAGTGTCGTAGTCAGTGGCCAACTCTGGTGACAGAGTTTCTAGATCGCCCGAAGGCCTTTGTCATGGCCTAACAACTTTGAAAAAGCCGGGACCCTCCGAGGCACGGTAGTGCTCAGTTTAAATTGCCACTGGCAGTCACCCATCCAAATTATAACTACGCGGAACAGAGCTTAACTTCGTTGATCTGTTAAGAACAACTTAGCCAGCTACGTCACAGCATCCCACACATTGCTGGCGGCATCATTCCCAAGCGACAAAATACATTATACAGTAATTAAAAAAGATGTACAAAAACTATCAAGGACTGGTTTTTACATGCCAGCAAAGAGTTGAGTGGTATCATTTGCTCGATGATAAGCGCCACGCATGCCTATATTAGATATTGATTTAATTTTATTGTACAACTTGCAAATAGGTATACATAGGCGAACTTAATGCACAAATCAATTTAAATATCAGTGTTAGTTACCTACCTAAAACTTAAAGCTTATTTTGTTTGATGTCTCCCCGACAGGTACGCGAGCCGTTTTTGGCATGTTTAAGCATCCGCGATTCATGCCCTGTGCCCCTGGAAAACAGGGACACGCCAGAGTTATTTAGTCAGCCAGTAATGGGTGCCGTTTTTTCAATTTTTTCTTTCTAATCCTCTCATTGCCACAGAAACTTTTATATCCATGTAAAAGCGAATACAAAATTACTTTATGGTAAAGGTTAGTTCACAATGTCACAGACCCAAAAGTTGTCTCATTAACCAGGGTCGCACAGAGACTAATTTATAACATAGCTGGTGAATTCCAGAAACTCCACCATAAGTCTATGAACAATGCTAGATGGACTAAGGGACAATGGTTAGGGGTAAAAATATGTTAACAATTTTTTGTTTTTTTTTTATACTTAGGCTAAGTAGTAAATACGATTAGGCAAGAGTAGTAGAGTTCTTTGTGATTGAGCTCGTCCGGGGAAGGACTACCACCATACCTATTTCTGCCGTCAAGCATTTTTTTGCATTGCTGTGTTCCGGTCCGAAGGGTATGGTTTCCTGTGAAATGACAGGCATATGAGACTTTCAATCTACGTCTCAGGGTGGCAACCCGTGAGTGATACCTCTGGTATTGCAAGCGCCCATAGGCTGCGGTAACCGCTTACCATCTTGTGGGCCGTACGCTTGGTTGCCACCATAGTTGTATAAAAAAAAATATGGTACTGTCCAACTGCTGGGCAAAGGCCTTCTCTTATCTCTTCACTTATCTCAGTCCTGTGCCATCTCTTGAAAAAGTAATTTTTTTAGCTCACTTTTAAAAAAGTATGAATGGGACTTTTATATAAAAAGTCATTCGTAACTATAGTTTTTATTTTGTAAATCAACATGGAAAAGCAATAATTAAAATTAAAACAATAAATTTTAAGCCACGCCAATAATACTGAGACTACTCCCAAATAAATAACACTAATATTCAGAGGCATACTCCTAACAAATTGAAGTGGATTTAGTCAAAATACCGAATCATCATAAAATTCTCCCGAGAAAACTAGAAAAACTAGAAAAATATATAGAATTGATTATTTTTATTTACTTACAAAGTTTATTTTTATTTTTGAGACAACGAAAAAAAGTTCATCAGATCTCAAATTTCTGCAATAGGTATGTGGGTACACAAGTACCCAACACCTATATATATATATACCTGCGCAAACAAATAACTCTAATAAAATCAATGAAACGTCCACAAATCATCTTCAAGTGCTCTCCTGAAGGATCAGGTCATACAGAGCTGTTGACAAACAGTGTTCAGGAAATAGGCACATTTCGAGAGCTGGACAAACGTCAGCTGCTAGACACGTCACCCCCTTCTCCCCACCCTCTCCTCCTTTCCACCCCTATTGAGCTTACTGAGTAGCTGTGCAACTTCGTTCGCTAAGCATTTTATATGCGAGTTCTTGTTATAAGCTTATTCGCTAGCTTTGTACTTGACGTTTTCAGCTAAATAAGGTTATTAGGATTACTTAATATGGTATTCACGTAATACTATTTTTAATATTCGTATTCGCCGAACAACAGAACGGGGTCGCGGGCTGTAGTCATGTGGAAGAGCTTATAAATAAAAAGCTTTCTAAATAACTTTGTAACTATTATCAACTAAGTTTGTGGTAAAAGATAGGATAGAAGAGCTGAAAATTGATAATATTTTCGCAGTATGTGGATTAAAATAGGATGAAGATTATGTTATATTCAGCAAGCTGGTAGCGAGTCTTTGATTTCAAAAAATAATTGCAAATCCCGCACAAAAATCCTGTGATGGTTGTCACCAGTTTACTAGAAATTTAAATCTGAATAAAAACTTTAAGTGTAATTTCGGATTTGATATCCTTTTAAATTGAAATTATTTTAAAACAACACAATTTACAATGTAATTTTAATGTACAATGTAAACTCAACTCCAGTATCGACGTCTCGCTGCAAACAAGGCAAACAGCGGTTCTTTGTCCACCATTTTCTCGACGAGCAAAACTTGCGTTCCAAAGGCTTGTAATTAAATTTTAATCCCCAACGAACTATTGTCTGAGACAAAACCAACATCTAGAAAAGCTGGCAACTTGGAAAACCGTTTCCACTTTACAGGCTTGTTTTTTTAATTTTAGATGGTACAATTACATTATGCTTGCTGAATGTTTTTAGAAAGACGAATGACAAGATTTATAATTCAAGTAAAATGTATGGCATCATCTGACCGTAGTTGACCGTTGTAACCGAAACGACCTAAACCTTACCTGGTTCAAGAGTCAAGCATAGATTTAATTTATATATATTTTTTTTTAAATAAAAAAAAATAAAAAAACTAATGTTGTGTCACTGACCTACTCTCGAGCGCGGATTGGGTCATAAATCCATCACGCGTACTCATGGTTGACAAGTTCTGAAATACGATGCACAGACTTTGTTATTGATATTCGGTGGTTCAGACATGCATAGAACTTTTTTGAAAACCATCTCCAATACTTTGTGTTTTTCAAATTAATAAAAACATGCTTAGTACAAGTTAAAACGCAATTTACCAATTATTTCAATACCAACCTACTTACTTTCAAAAAGCATAGCTTTAGCTGTTAGAAAAATAATAAACCTACTTAAAGTTTGAGAATCCTCTGTATCGTCCACTATGGCCTATTCCAAAGCCATTTTGCAATACATTGTTTGTTCAATTTCTACCCCCCTGTTCTCTAGAGATGCTTTGCACTTTGCAAATCGAAAACAGCACCAACGCTCTTATCTCTACGCATCAAGAGCTATATTCAAATGTTCCTGGGATAAAATATCGTGTAATTTGCACGTCTTGAATAAATGTTATGTCGTCGGCTTCTCGAAGGTCCGGAGTCTTTGAACTTTATCATGGTTATCTATGTTTTTCAATGCTCAGCAAATAGATTCGCTACGAATCAATAAATTTTTATTAAGACGAGGACATAAGTACTTAGGGGTCAATAAATTCATTTGTATTCTTCGGCCATCTTGCCAATATGACATGGGTCATTGGTCCTCTCATTTTAATTGTTTTTCTTGTGTTATTTTGAGTTTCGCTAAGTTCAGTTTATCCAATACTAGCGGCCCGTCCCGGCTTCGCACGGGTGAAAATAAAATAAAGCCTATCCTATATTACTCAAGGATAATTTAGCATTCTAATGGTAAAATATTTTTTAAATCGGACCTTTAGTTCTTGAGTTATTTGTTAGAAACAAAAATTCAAAACTATCCTCCTTATTATAAATGACGTGTTTTCTTGGCACAAGTGTAGGTGACTGAAATGGAAAGGCTTCAATTAGTTCATAATTTGGTCGAAGACTCTCCTAGAATATTTTTTTAAAGGTCGCATTTTTTAAATCATAGACAAACAAGACCTGTTTATCCGCGTTGACAATACTTGACAGTGTTTCAACTCTGGCAACTTTTCTGGCAAGTACTTAACTTATGTTTTTCTTTCTGTAAGTCTTTTGAAATGAACACTGTGCTTTTTTGAACATTATAAATTCATGAACGTTCCGTAGTTGCATCGTCTCCGTCGGGTATTGTCGAAAAATTACAAATTCAAATATACTCTGGCGTAAAGGGACGAAGGAAGTTTGAAATTTTAACTCGTGATTAAAACGTTTTGTACACCAACACAAACGGGTTGTTAGCGTTTAAGTCCAGTGTTTAAACAGGTAATCCTTGGGTGTAATGTAACCTGAGCGATCTCGACTAGAGCTCTCTAGTGGTCCAGTGGTAGCGAGATCGCTCTCCGATCTGTGGGTCGGGGATTCGAAACCAGTCTGATGGGTGCACCAGTAGGTTTTTCCACTTGAAATTATATATACTTAAGAGTAGTAGAGTTCTTTGTGATAGAGCTCGTCCGGGGAAGGACTACCGCCATACCTATTTCTACCGCCAAGCAGTAATGCTCGCATTTCTGTGTTCCGGTTCGAAGGGTATGGTTTCAGGTGAAATTACAGGCACATGAGGCTTTCGATCTTAGCCTCAAGGTGGCAGCCCGCCAGTGATACCTCTGATATTGCAAGCGTTCATAGGCTGCGGTAACCGCTTACCATCAAGTGGGCCGTACGCTTAGTTACCACTTTAGTAGTATAAAAAAATATACAAAAAAAACGCAAAACCTTTAACACGATATCAGTACCCGTAAAGAAAAAAGTTCTGGGGAGTTATCGCGTGGTATCTACGCAGTTTATCACTCAGATCTGAACAAGTCTAAAGCGTTTCGTAGGTGCATCTACCCCGGGGGGTATTGTTGATACATGCAAATGTATTCTGTGCTGAAGGGGCGTCCGTTTTGTTCCGCGGCCTGTGAATAAATGATGCCATGATTTGTGATCTCCAACAGATAAATACTTCAATCCTCTTAAATCATATCAATAGATTCATGTTATCACAATTATATTTGATGTGATGGTCTTCACATTTTAGTGTGCAAGCATTGAGTACTGTGTTAAGATTTGAAGGGCATTGTAGCATGTAAAACTACTGCGCTATATCTCGGGGTGAGGAGCGCAGTGCAGTGCTGCGCAGCAAAAATAAAACCGTGACCGTGCTCTTCGAAGCACGGAAGCGCTAATTGCCACTGACGGTCTGCCAAATGCTGATCCCGTTAACGGAGGCGTATTAACTCTGATAGAGGTAGCTGACTCATACGAACTTATCACACATACTTTATGTTAAGCAGTCGGTCCCGGCTTTTTCAAAGTTGTTAGGCCATGACAGAGGCCTTCGGGTGGCCTAGAAACTCTGTCACCAGAGTTGGCCACTGACTCATACAAACTTACTAACTTACTTTTTACACATATTTCAAACTTCAAAATACCTTTTCATAAAAGTTCTCACAATCTAAATCCGTGCACCTTTTCAAATCAACGCAAGTAGTTGGCCATGGCAATTCGCCCTTCGATTAGCGGTCAGCCCAGAGGGATCACTCTTGCGGACAAAGCGATACTAACGTGACAGTTTTTGAGGTTCAGCTTATATCCGTATACGATCTGAACTAAGTGGTTACCGACATAAGTTGAACTACGATATTTGCCACGTTTTTTTTTTTTTTTTTATATTACTAAAGTGGTAACCAAGCGTACGGCCCACTTGATGCTCAGCGGTTACCGTAGCCTATGTACGCATGCAACATCATAGATATCACTTGCGTGTTACTACTCTAAGACCTTAGATGGTAAGTCTCATGTGCCTGTAATTTCACCGGAAACCATACCCTGCGAACCGGAACACAGCAATACGATTATCGTATGTCGCTCAGAAAGAGTAAACCCTCAGTAAGTGGCTATCGGTGACCTGCCTTGACTCCCTGTGCGGTGAAATAAAACCTTTGCCTTGTAGTGTTGTTACACCGAACTAAAAACCGGCTTTTTTTCCACTGCAAAGAATCAAAGCGCTTTGACCGACGTAGCTTGCTTGTTCCTATCAGAGAAGTAACGCGAGTAAGTTCTAAGTGCCATATTACTTTTAAGATCTTTTGTAACACTTATTTGTGCAAATAAATATCTTGAAATCTTGAAATCTCCTAAATCGTAGGAGACATCAGAGATTGTATGCATGTACATATCAAATATTGCTTGACCTTAAAATATTGTAAAGTACCGGCAACTTTTTTGTCTGATGTGTAAAAAGTAGAATAATTCGATTTTTCATAGAATGAACTGTCTGTTGCTGCTAAAGTTATTACTGTTTTATGAATTTCAAATCTATTGACACCCCGTCGCCATTTTTTCCAGAGTTCCCCAATTACAAAGATTCAGTTCCTACAATTTTATTTTTCATTATGTTTTAGTAGGGCTATGTTAGTTTTCCGAATAAAAATAACCTATTTCTGCCGCCAAGCAGTAATGCTCGCATTGCTGTGTTCCAGTGTGAAGGGTATGGTTTCCGGTGAAATTACTGGCACATGAGGCTTTCGATCTTAGCCTCAAGGTGGCAACCCGCGAGTGATACCTCTGGTATTGCAAGCGTCCATAGGCTGCGGTAACCGCTTACCATCTTGTGGGCTGGTTGCCACTTCAATTGTATTTTGCACATGAGGCTTTCGATCTTAGCCTCAAGGTGGCAACCCGCGAGTGATACCTCTGGTATTGCAAGCGTCCATAGGCTGCGGTAACCGCTTACCATCTTGTGGGCTGGTTGCCACTTCAGTTGTATAAAAAAAATATATATATATTCTTACTATCGTAGTTCAAACTAGGCTACAATTTTGTGTTACTTCTCACAATTTACCAATAACGATAAAAGTTCACTGTGAAAGAAAATCGTTGCAAGCTTCTTCCAAATAAGTAACTTACATAATATTGAATATTATCTTTAGCGTTTTGATATTTCCAGACTCTGCTGCAATCAATTGAAAACTGTTGCGATTGATTTTACAGCAAACCAATTGGTAGCTCTGCAAAACTGAGCTACGATTTATGATTGAGCTTTTTTACTCGAAATACGAACTGGTTCGAATCTTTAGTAAGGGCATCACAGAACAAAATTAGTAGATACAGCGACATAGTATAAAAAAATCGCATCCTGCCTTTTCTGTATATATTTACGGTACGCTCACATCTTTTAAACTAAGCAACTTATTTTATTGAGGTTTTTATTAATACATGATTCAAGAGGAATTCTGAGGTCTAAGTAGTTTAACGTTCCTTGCAAAGCTGGGTCGCTAGTGAAAAAATAAACGAATTTCGGATACCAAGGTTAGACGTGGCCATTTCTGTCGTGTTTCCGAGTATCCGGCCGCGATAATTTCCCGCGTCACCCCTACACGGCAAGGTGACCCGCTCCCCTGTGAAAAGCGTGTATTTTGTCAGAAATCGTTGTTATTTTTGCCGTAGTCTGATAAAACTTTTACCCGATGAAATATGACATGACAACCAGTGTTGATAATACAGGAACAGATGTGGAATTTGTAATGTAACGCGGATGTTCTGGATTTCTTTTTTTTTCAGGTAATTGTTTTTTCTTGCCTTGTTCATATATTTTTTGTGTTATGGGTTTATAAATAATAAATAAATAAATAATGCTGGACAATCCACACAGCATCATCTAGCCCCAAGGTAAGCTGCTGTTAAACAGAGCTGTATTATGGGTACTAGATGACTGATATATATTTAATACAATACAATACATAGATAGATATTTTTTATTATACATATAAAACACCCAGAACACCCGGAACAAATATTTGCAGATCCTACAAACATTTGTCCCAAGGCGGGAATCGAACCCGCAACCTCTGCGTCGCAGGCGGACCTTCGCACACCGCGCCACATTGGTCGTCAAATTCAAAAAATTGGTTTGAATCATTTATTGAGCTATTAAATTATTAACGGCTATCTACCACTTGAATTTGTCAATATGCTGACTTTCGAAGCTTTTTAGAAGCTCTTTTTTCTTCTTTCTTCTTCTTTAATATGATTTTTAACCACTATAGTTTTAACTCTTTAATTTATTGAGCTACCTAGGTCACTTGAAACGTCTATAAATGGCTAAATCATGATGCATTTTGTATGTAGAATGTAATAATAATTATACAATTATGTTATTTTGAATTGTACAATATGCAACACAATAGAATAAAAATACAAAAACTCGATTCCACTAGATAATTCAAGGCAGAGCGAGTCTTTCACGCGAGTCCAATTGAATTTCTGAAAACTACACTTTTTTCACTCTAGCAACAGCAAATTGGGGCATTCAGAGAATTTAGATTTCGAGATAACAAACTGGGCTTTATTTAAAATGGCTTTTCTTCCAAATCATCATCATGACAGCTGGGACACCCTACTCTCGAGCCTCTGGTGACTGCTTACTCTCGAGCGAGAGTACTTGATCCACAACACAGACCTTTCTAATTTGAGCGCATGTCTTTCGAATTTTTAGTTCCTGGACATGCCGGTTTCCTTACGATGTTTTCTTTCATCTATAATGTGTATAACGAGAGCTGGCATTGCGCAGATATTTTTTTCAAATAGAAAAATAAATTGGTGCACGACCGGGTTTGAACCTACGACCTTAGGATCGGATGGCGCGATCGCTACCACTGGATTACCAGAATTCTCTAAAATAGCGCTATAATATTGCAAGTTCTAAAAATATCAAGTATTCTGTGGTCTTTTCGTGCAAAATATGGTTATATTTTTGTGCAGTTTGAAATGGTTTTAACCGACCAGTATTCCGCTCGGCCACGCGTGCTGTGCAGTGTTCAGTACCAATTATTTGCTACATAGTTTGCCTTTCCCAAGTCTCCCCTTTATGGGGGAACGGGAAAATGTTAGCGTAGTGGACAAACTTGGACTACGGTGCAAGTTTATTTTATTTGAAGCGGTGCTTGCTATTTCCTGGTAAAACATCCCGTATGAAAAACTCCCCAACGTTCAAATAAATAAAATTATTTCTCTTTTATTTAGTGGCAACCAAGCGTACGGCCCTCCTGATGGTAAGCAGTTACAGTAGCCTATGTATGCTTGCAACATCAGAGATAGTTTTTTGCAACTCAGGCGTTTTGCGTCTAAGGTGTTTCAATTCTTAGGCAAAATAATAAACTTAAGATATTACTTTTTAGACATCCATGTTAGGCATTTTGCTACAAAGGCTAAAAGTAGATGAGCCGCTCATGAAAGTTCGAACCAGTAGTTTTAACGGTACTACACCATCATACAACAATTATTGTGGACGTTATTACATTATTTCATATTTCATTTATCTCTTGCTCAATGTACATTCAACTTAGGTTTATTTTAATGATAATGCTGCAGGAGTACATGAATCCTGTAAGGGCGTTGCATGCAATTTACTTATAGTTTACTTAGTAATAAGATAAAAAAATAGACAAAAAATCTCTAGTACTATTCCGCTTAACCTCTTAAACAATGAGGTTAAAGTTAGCCAAAGCTTTGGCTCCAGCGCTCGACGGAGCAACACGTCTGCCGGAGAACAAGTCGATGGTCCTGATGATGTCCCGTGGAGGGATGAAACACGTGTCGATATTTTTCTTTTGAGGTTAACTGTATTAACTGTGTGACCTCATTGGTTAAAAGGTTAAACGGAATAGTACTAGAGGTATTTCGTCTGTTTTTTATCTTGTAATGGATTTCCGCAAAGTAACGCCTGAATCTATCAATTAGTTGTATGCATTAATAAATCTATGTTCATGTCCTTATCAATACACTTATCTAATTAATTACAGTTACGAGACAGTTTAGAATTTACAACAATATTATCGTATCGGATATTATAAAAGTCTTCTTCGTACTCGTACCAAATCTAGTCCGACTCTGTACGATACTTAGCAGGTACGCACAGAGATTATTCTCAATGCAAAACCACGTTTTGTTTCAATAATTAACTAGCCCTCTGAGCCCTGAATTACACGGCCTACTTCCCTCTATATACCGGCTACAAGGGCTCAGGTAAACCCTTCGTAAGTAAACTTGACTAATAGCTTGCTACAACCACTTGGCGTAAATTACCTGCCTGCTTTGTTACCTTTTTAATTGATCCAAGAAAATTAACCTTGTAGCCTATCTTTACCCTACAGCTAAACATAAAGTGGTATTAGGGTGGACGTAGATCTGCCTTGACAACATATCAACAACGCCTCAGCATCGCTTCAATTGAAACAGTTCAGTTTATTAATGAAACTTTCTATAATATACTAAAGGAGTTGTTTCACGCAGTATGGAGCCGGGCCTTGGTCCTTTGTAGGGGTCTACATAATTAGATAATCATTAAAGAAACTATTTATCACTGTTTATTTATTTTATTTTTGGCTTTTTTCATAATCTCAAGAAAGTTTATCTTTGTGAATGAGTGCAACACAATGCAAAACAACATGGCGGGTTTAACGAACAACTGGGTTATTAGGTACTGTCAAAGTCAAGATGCGTCACGATCATTGGCTAATAGCTGTTATGGCGAACCTTTAGTGTTCCCGTTTTAGGAAACTCAACACAATTAAAAATTTTCCTTTAGAACTTTGTAAATAAAATTGTTTGTTACTGTTAGTCCGCTATTTTTTTCCAATTTTTCTATGGTGTTACAAAGACCCAGGCCACTATGAAATTGGTCCTTTGCATCGATATCGATAGCTAATGTTTTTTGTATGGTAAGAAGTCGCAATCCTTATGAGGAAACGATTCATAGATATAGCGTATGGTATTTCAGTTTTTATATTCTTTGTTGTCTTTGTTGTTTTTATATTGTTTTTATCTCACAGGAACATTACATTTTTCCAAAATAAAAAGTAGTATGATAATTCTGAACTTATTCCAAATTTCCTCACAATCGGAGATACGTGCGGTAACAAACATTTACACAGATTTTCGTATTTTTATCATTAGTGTTATACATTTTGCTAAAGTAAAACTAATGGAAAACAAACGACACCAGCAAAGTCTTATTATCAGTAAGTCTGTTGGGATAAAACCCAGTAGTTCAACTGGTAAGACTACTTGGTAAGACTACTGCGAATAGCTCGATATACCACAGAGTTGCTTTTCAATCTTTTAAAAAGTAAACAAGCTAAACAGAACGCGTTCCCGTCTTGAAACAGACATCGTTTGTGCGGTTGCGGATCAAACCAGGAGCATAGGCCGCTTTTAGAAAACACCGCAAATGTGATTAAATTCCCGTGGTTTGTGCTCTGTGGTTTTGTGTATTCTGTTTATAGAATCTGGTGTGTGGTGATTTGAATGGAGCTCGTTTGTCGCAGTTTTTTCAGAGGTGGAGAGCACCAGACTGTCTAGTTAGTAACCTTGCCTCCTGATCCTAAGGTCATGGGTTCGAAACCGATCGTGCGCCAATAGACTATTTCAAAAAAGTAATTATGCCAGTACTCTTATACGGTGAAGGAAAACATCGTGAGGAAACCGGCATGGCAACTAAAAATTCGAAAGACATGGACGAATTTAGACCCAATCACTCTCGGAAAAAGAACGGAAATTCCTAAAAAAAATACAACTCCCAGAGGACGCAGCGGGAAGATGAAGTTTGTGTAAATCATAATCATAATCATTTATTGATTGCTAACATGTCATCATCATCATATCAGCCGATAGACGTCCACTGCTTGACATAGGCCTCCCCCAAAGAGCGCCATGACGACCGATTTTGGGCATTCACCATCCACCGACTTCCTGCGACCGCTTTAATGTCATCAGTCCAGCGAGTGGGGGGGCCGTCCTACACATCGTTTTCCAGTTCGTGGTCGCCACTCGAGAACCTTTATTCCCCAACGGTTATCGGTTCTGCGAGCTATATGGCCTGCCCATTGCCACTTCAACTTACTAATTCTAAGAGCTATGTTGGTGATCTTGGTTCTTCTACGGATTTCCTCATTGCGGATTCGATCGCGTAGTTAAACTCCCAGCATATCTCTCTAACATGTACAAGGTCAAGTACATGTACTCTGTTGGCCCCAATGTCATCACATCATATAGTAAAATTTAAATACTAACAAAATTTAATTATAATCATAGAGGTAATAATAATAATAGAACGAGAGAGATAATAATAATAATAATAGAGCGAGACGTTCTTCTTCTTTTGTTGTTTTATGGCCTCTGTGGCTAGTTTGCCACAATTATGCCAGTGTCAAGTGTATCAGATTGATTGTCGCATAGCAACGTAAACAAACGAAATTCGGAAAGAAATGATGACTTTTCTTTCAAAATTCTCCTGGAAAGTCTTTGACTAAATTACCAACCAACATTACCCCTCCATTTCAATTACTTACACTTGTGCTAAGTAAACAAGTTAAATTGTATAAACTGCCACCAAATTTACGCAATAAAACTTAAAATAACACGAGAAAAATAATTAAAATGGGAAGACCCATGTCGTTTTGACAAGATAGCCAAAGACAATCCTAGCAGCTCTCTAAGTATTGTCTTTCCTTGTCATTCTTATGTCAATGAACAAAGACGATGACAAACTTAAAAGACATAGCTGAGGACTTTGAAGTCTTTATTCATAATATTTACATTATATGAAAGCAATGGCACTTACATGGTTTTTTTTATAACTATGATTTAATTATCTGTAAGTCAAACGGAACAATTTCATATAGGTACTAGCGGCTTGTCCCGGCTTCGCACGGGTGGACATAATATAGCTTATGTTACTCAGGGATACTTAGGTCGTAAGTTCGTGTTGAGTCAGCGGCCAACTCTAGAGTTTAGTTGGAGGTCTCTCTAAGGCCTCCGTCATATAATGGTCACTATCACTGCTATCTAAAGTCGTGAGGTGACTCTGGTAAGTGAGTTTTTTCATCAGAGAAAGTTTTTGAGAAAGTTACTATCAAACTAAGGTCTGTCTGTGTACCTGTCTTTAGGGAGAAAAAATCATTTACCAGAGTCGCCTCAGGAATAGGTATGTGGAAAGTCAACAAAAACGTTGACCCTTATACAGTGTCATCATCATCAATTTACCACCCGTTATGTACTGCTGGGACTCTAACCTACTCTCGAGCGAGTCGGTTTCAAGTTTTTTTTCAACTTTACGCTGGAATTATAAACTGACGCGTTCGTAAAATAACTGGCTAAGTTGTTCTTATAAGATAGAAGATTATGCTCGTGCCCCAAACACGGAAACGCTCAGTAAACTTGACACAGGCGGTCACCCATCCAAAAAGTGACTACGCGGAACAGTGCTCTGTTATAAACTCCGCCAGCCACGAGCGCTTTTTCATATATAAAAGTGACATTCATGACATCACCTGATAACTTTGAAAATGTGAAAACCGCAGAATCACGTCACCGTAATAAAAAGTAGAATTTCCGAAAAGGCAACAAAAAGTATGTAAATACATCAGGGAGGGGCTGTGTATGATAAATGATAACCTTGTTCAGTGATTAATGGTATCCTGGACATGAGCTGCTCATCAGGGTCTCACAAAGGGCATCTAATTCTGGGGCAACAAAGTACCAATGAGTTATCTAAGGTTTTCTGTCAGCATTGACAAAACTGTCAAGGCGCCACGCCTGGTTATAACAGTTCCAGTATCACCTAAACCTTACAGCCTTTAGTTTGAAATATTTGCGTGGCACTGCACTGCGTTCGTCACTTTGAGACGTAGTTATTATGTAATTTCACTTGGTCAGTGTTCTTCACCCATAAACATACTATGCTTGCACACTACTGCTTAGAAACAGAATATCTGGCACTGTGGTCCGATCAGGGCGGGCTAACTGTTACAGATAGAGTTTTCACATATTGAGTGTGTATAGCGTAAACATAGTAGTTTATTATACGATTCGATTAGAAGTAGCTTTCGTTTTAGAACCTGGTGCATGGTGTTTTTTTTTTTTTATACAACTGAAATGGCAACCAAGCGTACGGCCCACAAGATGGTAAGCGGTTACCGCAGCCTATGGACGCTTGCAATACCAGAGATATCACTCGCGGGTTGCCACCTTGAGGCTAAGATCGAAAGCCTCATGTGCCAGAAATTTCACCGGAAACCATACCCTTCACCCCGGAACACAGCAATGCGAGCATTACTGCTTGGCGGCAGAAATAGGTATGATTTGATGATTGCAATAATAAAGTTCAAGCTAATTAATTATACGAGTGTTTTTCCACAAAATGACTACTAATTATGAAGTCCATATTCATACGCAATAAGCTCTAGATATTTTAATTGCAAGTTGACTATTGACACGTAATAAAAAAGGCCCTATCCATTACACCGACTGCCACTTCATGGAGTACACTGGACAAGAGAGCATATTATGCTCTCTTGATTATAATTTATTTTTTGTTATAAGTATTAATTTATATATGGACTCTGTAATTATAATAAAATTATGTGTAGTCTGAAATAAATAAATTGAATTGAATTGAATTGAATTACTCTTAGTCCAACCCTGCGGTTATCGACGACGAATGATTATGCTGTAATTTGCGGAGTGGACATTGCCAGTGGCAATTGAATGAGCACATTAATCATTTCCATTTCCATGCAGGACTTAATGTCTTGTTTAGACAAAAGCTTTGGACTGCGAAATAGGTTGTCCAGGTAGGTATTTTATATTAGATATTTTATTTTTAAATTATTTATTTACAGCCCTTTAGCGCTTATTTTGCTAGACGTTAACGTAAAGATAATGTAGGTTCGTAGTTTCGTTGACCGTTAATTACGCAGAGTTGTCATGTGCTATAGCGAAACGCATTCTAATTTCGGGACAAAGCCCTTTTTTCTTCAGTAAATAAAAAATAAATATGAACTTTATTTCAGAATAAGAACAAGAATAAGAATATTTTTATTGTAAAACTGTTATAAATGTAAGATGGTAAAATTAAAAATACAAAAATCTGTAAGAAACCAACTAACCGTTAACATTTAAAACAAGTGTCACCCAAAGTCGCACGTGGAATTTGCACAGCAGTCGTCACCCGACACTTAGTAATTTAATTTGCTACAGTGGCCCTTCAAACCTAAACACAGATATACCTTGCATGGAGGCAAAATATCTAGCACTGCAGTCACTGCAGTACCACTGTGGTATGGTGGTTTGGGTACCACTGTGGTACCCACCAAGACGAAGTTTTGCGGAAGAGTCCTACCATCAGGTAAATGTGCAGTGTAGTCACAGAACAGATATTAGTACTACGTACAGAATGGCCACTCTATACCTCGCAACGGTTTTACATCACCACAGTCGCGAGTTTGTCAACACCTTTCGCCGGTACTGAAGATAAGAGCTGAGGCTTGCGTTTATTTTGATTTCATGTCGGTCCAAGCGCGCGCATGCCAGCGCAAGCGAAAGAGAGCTATCACGCTCTTGCTTTAATTGGGTGAGGCTAACCATGACACTCACACAACGGCACCGTTTACGTACACAAACCGTGCATGTAGTGATAGCGACGCGTTTGCTTCATACATTTTATTGAGTGTGTGTCTAATTGATCTAATCCGTTTACCTAATGCGTCACAAGGCTCCATTTTAATTAACCACACCATATGCCCCTAATAAGGCTTTTCGACCCTGTCGAACAATTTGAACAATTTGTTCAAAATTGTTAATTAACACCGATTACGACGGGGCGGTGGTCATTGACCTCGTCGCGTAGGTCGTGAAGCCTGAAGCCTTACTACGAGTTGTATGGACTATTGATTTTTTCACATGTTCAACTTTATTATTACTGAGAAACAAGACTTCGCGAGGTACGCTTATCGATAGACTAATGCCCGGTTCACATTATTCCAATAGCGTTCCAGTCTAGCGCACGAACAATGCTACGTGAACACTGTAAACCGGCACTGGAATAAACTTATACTAAATAACTACCTATTTAATACCTTTTAGTTATTCTTTGAATTTAAGTAATGTTAACCCGTCCGAATGTTAGGTATTATAATAAGTTAGGTACTCTTATGTAAGCAGCTTAGCGCCCAGCATAGATAGCCTACATATAATTTGCAATACTAAAGATTATAATATCCCAAAAATTATTTTGCCTCAAGCGGGATTTGAACCCGCAACCACCGCTTGATACGCGGGCGCTCTACCAATTGAGCTATCGAGACATATCTCGCTTGGACGAAATAATCATTGGGATGTCTTCGGCTCGAAGCGCCGATAGCTCCACCTACAGGGGAAACGTTGCAGTAGGTGGAGCTATCGGCGCTTCGAGCCGAAGACATCCCAATGATTATTTCGTCCAAGCAAGATATGTCTCGATAGCTCAATTGGTAGAGCGCCCGCGTATCAAGCGGTGGTTGCGGGTTCAAATCCCGCTTGAGGCAAAATAATTTTTGGGATATTATAATCTTTAGTATTCCCTTAGTGTGATGGTTAACACTATAAAAACAAAAATAACCAATATAATTTGCAATGCCTGAAAAGGGCAAATAAGTTCTAAGTGCCATATTACTTTTAAGACCTTTTGTAACACTTATTTGTGCAAATAAATATCTTGAATCTTGAATCTTGAACTTATTCCAGTGAGCAATAAAGTAGGTACAATGATCAATTCAACAGCTATTAAAAGACTGGACTAATGTAAACAAGTCAATCCAGCATTGGACTGGACCTCTGTGACTGGACCCAATGCGAAATCCGCATTGGGTTTTCATTTGCATATGGCATTTGGATTTAAGATCCAATCAATCTCGCTCGAGAGTAGGCCAGCGTTCCAGCCCAGCAGTAGGAAGGCTGGTATAATGTTAATGATGATGATTAATAAAAGATCTGGTCTCCGGCACCGGTGTAGTTTAAAGTTGTTCCAAGAAATCCTTCATTGTTAGTTGAAGATACACCGACCCAGAAGTCAAGACAAACGGTCCGCAGAACTTGCTTGAACACGTCCGTGGAAAACTTAAGCTTTCGTTCAAGGTAACAAATAACTGCCATTTATTTAAACTGACCAGCTTAAATCTTCGCGGTTGTTGCGGTCTAAAGCGTTAGTTTGCTGAAAAGCTGTTTTCTGACAAGCTGAATAAAACGGAGTCGTCATAAAGACGACTGGCATTTTATGCCCGTTACACACGTTGGCGTCATATTATGTGTTGTATCATACGTCCCAGTTGCCGGCTATCCGGGGCGGCGAAGTGTATGGGCGTGCCGGGCAAATTACGCCGGTATGTGTGAAAGATAACGTACATGCCCATACACTTCGTCGCCGGATGGCCAGCAACTGGGACGTATGAACAGGCACTTATTCAGTTCGCTGTTAATCGTCAGCTAATAAAGTATGTAGTGTGGAGCTTGAGTCAAATTTACAAATAATTTTTATTTTAGTTACGATAACGGCGTCGATGTAGTCATGCATCATCAGAAATTAAATAATGAAATACATTTTACGTATAGTTCGCACAGCGGATCTAGGTTTCCGTGAAGTTAGCCGTTTGTGATGCGCAAAGACAATTTAGTTTGAAAAAGCTCCATTGCGCATCGAAACGGCTAATTTCACGACGAGATCCGCTGTGAGAACTATACTAGGTAGTACCAGTACCGTAATATTATGCATAAACCCTACTTAGAAAATTATTCTGTCTGCAATTAGAATACCTACCTATTAGTGTATGTACAATGTATTATTATACTACCTGGAATGATGAACGTCTTGGGCGTCTCTAGTTCTAAGGTTGGGCGCTGGAAACTGCGACACAGTTTATACTAATTGTATTTTCCAGAGTTCAAAATTATTTAAGTACACTAAATAAATAAATAAATAAATAAAAAAATATTTTTCTATACTTATGTTACTGTTTTTTTAATTTGTTTTACCTATTAATGTAATATATATGTGTGCTATGTTGTGGATAAATATGTTGTCTATGCCTATGTCTATGTATATTTTAGGAGGGACCTCAATGTTTTATAAGATCTACTAACATAACCCATGCAAAACTTTAATCGCAAGTTACAACAGGGTTTAACTTAACGTACATGTAACCTGCTCGTATTTTTCGGGCTTCTCGCTAACTTACAGCAAAGTTACCAAGTTACCCTCGAAGTACTATCTGTTTTGTGCCCTCGACAGAAATACTTACCATATCCGGCTCAAAGAAGCTACAAGTCGTCGTAGTTTAGTGTTAATTAATAGAGATATTTACAAAAAACGATTCGTGTTTTGGCCACTGTGAATCGATAGCCTAGTCCTTCCATTACAGTGCTCAAAATTCGACAGAATTTGAGTAAATTGAGCATGATGTACACAAAGCCATCTCAAATGGTGAAAAAAAAACATCATGAGGAAACCGGTATGCCAAAGAACTAAAATTTTTAACGTCATTTTAAGTACCTACTTTGACTATATAAGAAATCATTGAGTACCTACGCATAGTGGATTACGATACGACCCAATCACTCTCGCCTAATAGTAGCCCAGTGTATAAACAGTGAACATTATAGAGCTGTCATACACATAAATGGCGTAAATTCACCTAGCTTTAAGACGTTTCAAAATGATCCTTGTGATATTATTAATTAAATCTATTTTTTACTTTACTTTACTTGACATACATACAATCACGTCTGTATTCCGTATAATAGGCAATAGCTAATAATTCTGGTCTATGCCAATAAGCAAATAATCCTCCTTTGTGTTACATACGTGCATACAAAAGCACGTATGTAGTAGACGGTAATGTGTATATGAACACCTCCCTTATTGTGTTAGGTAGGTAGGTAAACACTAAACATGCCGTGACCATTGAATTATGGCGAAGTTTATACACGAAGTTGGCGCACGCAAGCTGACTGAAAGCATAGATCAAAGGTATTCTACATGAAATAGAGAATACCATACCTATTTCTGCCGCAAAGCAGTAATGCTCGCATTGCTGTGGTCCGGTGCGAAGGGTATGGTTTCCGGTAAAATTACTGGCACATGAGGCTTTCGATCTTAGCCTCAAGGTGTACCCGCGAGTAATACCTCTGGTGTTGCAAGCGTCCATAGGCTGCGGTAACCGCTTACCATCTTGTGGAAAGTACGCTTGGTTGCCACTTCAGTTGTATAAAAAAAAAACATGTATTCATAACTTTATATATGTAGGTACCTATTAGAGATTAACTATAAGACTATTAGCGACGTATATGCGTAATCAATATATTTTAAGTATAAAACTACACCTAAGAACAGAACAGATATGGTACTACCAAAGTTATATTTTAATTCAGTTTTTACGTTATTTAAACACACGAGTAAGTATATTTTATTTTTTATTTGATTTTTTACATGTTTGGAAAACTAACAGTTTAAATCATGTGAGAATGGTAATGCTTAAAATATAGAACAGGATTAACCTAAACAGTTTTCACTAATAGTTCACTTAAACTTAACAAAGTTTTAGTTGTCCACAAATTATAACACTTAGTAGGTTTTAACACTTAATAATTTTTAGAAAAAATGAATAAGAAAACAATGATCACATAATTAATAGGTACCTACCTAACAGAAAAATGGAAACCTAAGAATACATGGGAGTCACTCACTACTCCTAATGAAAAAGGTTATGAAGATCATCATGATGATAATAAGCCATATAAACTCATGTAAAGAAATTTTGTGCTATTAACTTTTTGAAAAGTTTTGCCTTGCTTCAAGTAAGTCTACATACATTGAATAGTTAGTGTTGAAGAGATTGCCGGTTCGTACAAAGAATGAGTTCTGCCTATAATTCGTAGAACATGGTTGGGTATACAGCCTGAGGTAATTACGTCTAGTTGCATTGGTGTTCTTAATTTTATTTTTTATAAATATGTATATATTTTGTATATATTTATTTAGTTGGTAAAGTTAACAAGAACAAAGTACAAGCAAGAAAATACTTGAGTTTTAAAAAAGTATTATTGCAAGGCCCATAAAAACTTCAGTATAAAATTATACGTCATCTGAGCTATTTGACATGGTTTGATAATTATGTATTGTATTTCTTCTCTTTCTTCATTTGTAATCTTTGGAGAAAAAAATAAATGTAACTGTAATTGGCGAATATTACTCAGTAAGTGTGCTTTGCTTTTGAGGTCAGTTAGTTGTAAAAACTTACAAATGAGTCACGTCCACGCAATGAATATTTTATTCGGCATCCTGTACTTAAAAAAAAGTACAAAAACAAATACCTACCTTTTTGAATTTACTACGCTAACATAGAACGCTACGATCGCTACGATAAATGAACTTTACTAGGTAAGTGCTACGGCTGCGCTACGAAGGTGCTAAGTCTTTCCTGCACTAAGAATCGGCGGATGGTAGGTTCGTGTTTCAACCTACATAAATACTCTTTGCTTCAAGTTATTTTACGCGCTAACCAATCAAATGGTTGGATAACGACGCTCGTGGACTAAATTAAGCCTAAAATATGCCTTGTTATTGCTTGAAACAAAATAATGCAGAAATTAAATCAGAGGTGACGGCTTTTTTTTTTTTAAACTAAATCGTCCGACTGCGCATTTCCGCATAAATCGTTTTGACCCCTATATCAGAATAAAAAATTTAGATTACTCTTTGTTCGGGGTATGTACAAAGTGGTGGGTGGGAAGCTGGTTGAAGTAAGATACTTTTACTTTCTGAGCTACGATGTTAAACTAATTTATAACGTGCTCCATCATGCTCTATACATATAAAACCTTCAAACATAGACTGTATGTACTTAAGTAGGTATCTACATTCGGGTAGCGTAACTCGGGCGTGTAGAAACGTTAACATTTTATTCTTTTCTGCGGAAGTATTCTTTAGTAGAAATCGATCTAAATCTCATCGACATAGCTTTTACGGCGTTCTAAATCTTTGTCCCGATAGCCGTATCGGTCTACGAGTCGTGTCTAGTTGCAAGTGAAATATTGCTTTTACAGACGCAAGCTGTACCCTACTTAGAAAATAATTCGAAATAAAAAATATGTACTATGTAATTGTTTAATATCCTATTAGCTGTGCCTGTGCCCCGCGGTTTTTCCATTTTAATGCTGGGTACCCCACATGATCAGTAAAATTTACTAAAATACTCATAATAATCAAACAAACACAATAGAATGTATATATGTGTCCTATTTCTAATGAAATCTATAATGCAATGCAGCGTGTACAGTTATTACAATCTAATAAAACACCATTGTCCCACCCACCCACGGATAGGTAATGGTATTCAAATCTTTTGCTATCTGTGCAAAGAATGTCTTTGTACCTGTGTTACAGAGCGACGCTTTCTATGTCACATTTTAAACATGAAGAACATCTCAAAGAGCATATCGATGCGAACGAAAATCAAAATGTCGACTGCCCCAGTCGCCCAAATGTGGCATCCAAGTGACATCGACAGAGACTATTTCATGTTTACTTAGCCTGCCTCTAAGTAAACACAACGCATTAATTTTGCTGCTCGTTCATCCGGTACATTAGTACTTGTTAATACATGCTGGTTATACTGGCGAAATATGAGATTCATTCATTTATAATTTAATATGATCTTACATTGTACCATACTTCACGCAAATAAATTATTTCATTTCATATCACATACAAAATTTACAAAAAAACATTAATACGTAGGCAATAAATGACGCATTATTTTACCGCCATCCCGCAGGGGGATAAATTTGCAATAAAGATGGTTTGTAAGTACGACGAAATAAAAGGTCCCCCGATAGCATCGACATCGATATTTCATGACGAATTCGTAACGCCCTGATTCGTACGTTTATGTCCTAAGTTAATAGCGTTTTTTTATCGAAATACACTCTCGAAGTAACCAGGAACTGTGGTTGGAGAATTGAGGTTTAAGTTTTACTGCGTGGAAAACGACTTTCGCCAATTTTCTTGACGTAATTCGCATAACGACAGGGGGCGACGTTTATAATGAAGTTGAAAATGTTTGAGACAACCCTTTGGCAAGTGACGTCGTTCTTAAATGGCGCCGGTGATAGGGTTGACCGTAATCTGTATCGACTGGTGCTGAATAAATCAATAGACGAGACAACAGACAGCAGTTAACAAATTAAAAATGACAGTTGAGTTTATGTACATTCTTCATTAAATCTATCTAAAAAATTCATTGACCGAGTTCGAACTACTTTAGGATCGAAAAACAGGAGTAAGCAGAGCTCCCACCCAGTGTTTTATCTCTATAAATATTTTAGGTAAGTTTATATAAACAATGTTTTTAATAACATAAGTAATCAAAACAAATGAAATGCATAAACAAACCATGTTAAAACACAAAAACGCGGCACGCCACAAAAACAAAATTAGCTCTAATCTTGCCTCTCGTATTAAATTTAGCATTAGTCACGCGAAGCAGCCCTAGCTGAGGGCTGCTCCCTAAGTTTATCAGTATTTGCAATACCACGTATTTTAACTTTCTTTGACAATACAATGAGACGATTTGGAATTGTAACTCCCCAATTTATGAATCTTGTGAGGTAGAAAGTCCCAAGTTACGAAGTATCTAAAATTAGGCTTAGTTAGAGTCCTTTGTTGGAGACTAAGTTGTTCGTTTCGATTGACTGGTTTTGTTTGAACGTTTATTTATTTGAAAGGCTATATGCTATACATTTTAAAATAGCGAAAATATTACACAACGTCTTTTCATAATTTTTAAGAGAGTTCTCTGTGATAGAGCTCGTCCGGGGAAGGACTTTCCACCATACCTATGTCTGCCGCCAAGCAGTAATGCTCGCATTGCTGCGTTCCGGTATGAAGGGTCCATACCCTTCCGGTAAAATTACTGGCACATGAGGCTTTCGATCTATGCCTCAAGGTGGCAACCCGCGTGTGATACCTCTGGTATTGCAAGCGTCCATAGGCTGCGGTAACCGCTTACCATCTTGTGGGCCTGTGCTTGGTTGCCACTTCAGTTGTATAAAAAAAAAACACAGATTATAGATATATTTATTTGTAAATTACTCGTCATAATTTACAAAAATATATTAAGTATGTAAGAACGAAAATTGTTGGTACTAAAAGATTGCCCACCACTATTACAAATTCATTACTTAGGTAAGTAGGTACCATTGGTTCATCAAACTGTTTATAACATGAAATAAATCAATAACCCTGACCTACCACATTATAAAACACGAAAAAGTATAATTATATCACCCCCTCACAGACATGCATATTGTAATGAACGGCGAAACGGGAGTGCTGAGCTAAAACTGAGGGGCCAAATATTGATTAATCCAAATTTAAGGGTGGCTATTCGTTGAAGACATAGAGCTCAGTTATTACATGTCAAAAATTTATTATATGACCTTGTTTTCCGAAACTATTGCGAAAAGAAAGTTTTGACATGGAAAATTTAAATATCGAGAGATTACCTTAGTGTGGTGTGTTACTACCTACTTGCTTATCTATTTATACTAGCTGTAGCCCACGGCTTCGTTCGCGTGGAAATTTTGATTATGTACAAGAGAACCGTACATTTTTTCCGAAATAAAAAGTAAAGACTTTATGCTTTTCCAGACTATAATCGAACTCTGTGCCAAATTTCATTGAGAGATCTGTAATCTGTAATGTTTGTTTTTGTAATTCGCTCGCCAGCCGAGTTTGTTGCCAGAATTTTCTAGGCTGAGGTGTGGCTGGGGCGCGTGGAACTGGCGTAAATTCACCTGGTTATAAGACGTTTCAAAATGATCCTTGTGATATTATGATTGATTATAGATTATTTTTTACTTTGCTTTACTTTACAATACGCCATTCTGTCGCGGCATGAATGTCCACCTTTACGAGGCGCCCTACGTTTGCTCCCTTTTGGTTGCCCAACACTATTCCCTTTAATTTACGAACACCTATGTATATCACGCTAAGAAACTAGTTACACTAACGAAGGTGGCTGACACGTTTTGATGTTAATTTTGTTGTTCTTGAGTTATTTGTATGTAAATATCATAACAATATGTACAATGTTCGTCACACTCAACCGTAACGTACTAATTTCTGTAAATGTGTGAATCCTTGAATTTTTATTTTGGGTTCTGCCTTTCTAGAAATACGAATGGTTAAAATCTATTTGTAAAAAAAAATATCTGAAAAAACCGTGTTTTGAACATTATTATTATTTGTTATTTATTTTCAGAAACAGCGTGATTTTTGCTGTGTCAAGAACGGTAGCATTTTTAAAACATCTATCTCTCTATACTTCTCACTCACGAGAAAACAATAACTCGCCATCCCTGTCTGTCTGGCAATGTTTGAAAAGAGCTTGTGTGCGTACCCAGCGTACAGTTGACGAATACTGTAGATTTATGCTAGGCTTTATCAATGCGACTACAAATCCTGTCAAGGGCGGATCTAGGAGGGAGGAAGGTGTCATGGGGTTATAACCTCTCTATAACATATAAATAAAACTAAAGATTGAGCTTAAGAAAGCGCTACAGACGCATGCAAATCTTTAGCACATGCTGAGTGGCTGCCTTTTTTCGTCACAATAATTTATTTGTATTGTTATTTTTATGTTTATTGTGTGGCGTAAAATAAATTTAATTTGCTCTGTGTGTGATGTGAACAACTATTGAACTATCGTTACCTACGTCACCTAACGAGATGTGACGTGCTTGTAAAGCTTTAAATTCGCAATAATATTGTTTAGGACTTATATTATATATAAAATAATGTTAATCATGTATCCTCAACTCAAGAGAACTAACCAATTGATTAGTACTTAAGTACACGTTCCCTTACATCTGTCCAACTAATTGCGCAGTTAGCTTCTACAATTTTAATTAAAAAGGTTACTGGTACCATTAAATCCTTTTAAGGTTATTGGAAGGATCCAATAGGTCCGTTTATCATCCGCGAATCGAAAAACAATTTTCATATTTCACTTGTTTCAATAGCCTTAAAAACCTTTCGATTAGGATATTTTCAAAAATCCCAAATCCTCGTATGATATTCAGAAGCACTCACGGGGTTTTTGTTACACATGCCCAAATGATTCCATTTCTCGTTTCATTATCTAATATCAGGGGAACGTGACGGCGAATACGTTATAACGTTTTTTTTTTTCATTATGTTTACAATATATTTAATAACGTTTAACACCTTTTTATCATAATGGGATTCTAATTTTAGAAGTAATTTCAAATTTGTTAAAAATACTGGAGCTTAGCTACAAAACGATTCCAAATTATTTATTTAATTAATAAATGAAAGTAAATATTTATCCTAAGCTAAGAGTTTATTATGCACATCAAAAGAAAAATGTTGCATAAAAAATAAATATAAAAACAGAACAGGACCCATTGAATAAAGTAAAACGGATTATAATTAGGTGCCTAAGATCCTTCAGATCTGTTTCTAAAACAAATAAATTAAAATGTACAAAATATCCGACCTTTTACTTTTACTTTAGGCACAAATAAAATACATTGTTGTTAGTTACCTAATCTACTACAAGTATTATAGGCTTACTCACCGGCAACAATCTCTATTTTGTAGCATAGCACAGTTCGAAGAGGGCCCAGACCAAAGAAACCTTGCAAGTAGAAACAGTATTGAATGTGTTCGTGTAGTCTGACTAAGACCTAGGGGTGTGACAGCGCCCGACAGCAATTCTGTTACGGAAATAAAAATAAAAAAGGTAGAATCTTCTGCAAGTTTTGTATTCAAATAATATTGGTGAACTTAGAGAAATAAAATAAGTGCCCGCGACTCTCGACTCTAAGCAATGTAGTACTTTATTAGCTCAGCCGCAAACTACACACACAATATATATTTATTAATTATAAAATATGAGCTGACCCGCGCGGCTTCACCCGCGTATTTTGCAGTTTTATGCTATCCCACAAGAACAGTACATTTTTCCGGGTTAAAAAGTAGCCTATGTGTTATTTCAGGACGTAAGCCATCTACATTCAAAGTTTTATCACAATCGGTCAAGTCGTCACAAAGATACGTGGTAACATACACACACACCCACACACAGAATTTCGCATATATAATATTAGTAGGACTAGCTGCGCCCCGCGGTGTTACCCGCTGTTAAGTCAGTCAGTTATCCAACGAGAACCTAACATTTTTTCAAGATAAAAAGCCTATGTGCTATTTCAGACTATAATCTATGCCTGTACCAAATTCCATACAGATCCATCCAGCCGTTCTGGCGTGATACTCCCACAAACATAAATATCCAAACTTTACCCTTTATAATATTACTAAGATCTTTACTCGAAATATTTACATAGATACAGAAACGAGATGGAAAACGACGATATCCGCAGTAGTACCTAGTGAAACACTGTATTTCTCATTGTTATACGCTCCTGTGGCGTTATTTGTTATGAAGATTCCTTGGCAATAACGTGTGACGTCGTAACGTGTTGTATACGCGCCATGGTGTGCGAATTGTAAAATGGTATTCCCCATCTGTGTTATTTCAATACCTAACGATAATTTCGCTATCGATAGTTGACTTTAAAAAACATTCAGACGAGCCCAAAACGTGGCTCGTCATGACGATTACATGATATCGTAGCGAGCCCGCGTTTGGTCATAATAAGGCCCTGATATTTTCATGCTGGCACGCACATTTTGTCTTGTTTGTGTCCCTGGCGTGCGCTGCGTGGTTGCGTGCAGGCAGATACATGGCAAAATGTGTCAGTCGCGTTTAAAAATGTGGCAACACAACATTGTCCTAATACTAATGTAACGGTGTGCGACCGGGGTTACCAACTTTGTAATTTAAGAATTTAGAATTTTAGAATCTGAAATGTCTCACTTTAAAAAGTTTTACACCAAAAGTGAAAATAGTTTCCAATCTCCTATTTGCTAGACACCATCTCGTCTCACGAGAAATACACGAAGAAAATCGAGACTGTGATACCGGAACACGCTGCTTTGCGACGGAAATGATGTAGGTAGGTACTAACACCCCACCTAGACTTACCTACTCACACATTTACAGACACTCTCTCTTTCAATGTGTGAGTCTTCAACAGCTAAACAATATACTCTACAACGGGTGGACTCTTCAGCAAGAGTTCGTCTTGGTTGGTATTACCGCAGTGCCAGATATGCTGCCTTCAAGCAGCGTGAAAGCATGGTGCTTAGGTTTAAAGGAAACTATATATTATATATATATATATTTTTTTTATGTCAGTAAGTGACAAGACAATCAAGACGCCTGATGTTAAGCACCACGCCTGACTATAACAGATGCAGTGCCACCCAAAGCTTAAAGTTTTTAAGTGTTTGAGTGGCACTGCACTGCGCTCATCACCCCAAAACATTGTTGTTAAGTCTCTTTCGCCCAGTAATTTCACTTGCTACAGTGCCCCTCAAACCTAAACACAGAAATGCTTGCACACTACTGCTTGGAGGTAGAATATCTGACACTGCGGTGGTACCCACCAAGACGGACTCTTGCTGAAGAGTCCTACCACCAGGTGAACTGGAGCAATAGGCCGCTCCAAAGCCTCCGTTATGGCTCACAACTCAAAGCTGGAACCTACTGCTTAACGTGCCCTTCAAAGCACGGAAGAGCCCAGATGAATTTGCCACTGGCGGTATCCAAATGGTGACTACTTGAAACAGTGCTTAGTTTCATTGATCTGTTATGAACAACTTAGCCATCTACGTCACGAGCGCTTCCGACCAAAACTATCGTAGGTACGATACGCTGTAGTCTTTGTCTTTAAATCGGGCTATAAGACTCTGCAGCTACATCCCTCAGTTGAAATTGAACCATGATGTGGCACAGTTTAGTCCTATTGGTTGATTTTACACTGGTCCTTTCCGCATCGCTGGCAAGTGCTAGACTGCGTACAATGTGACCACACGCCGCACCTCGTTGGCTCCCCGACACGGTCTGCGGATCAGCCTTGACATGTCGGCTCAGTGCGGGCTTTCGTTCTCTCGGAAACAAAAGGAACTATATTATTTTACTATCTAGGTAAATGCGTATTAAGGACAACTATACAGGGTCATTCATTATCAACCTGACAAACTTAAGGGATAGGTTCCACACATAAAAAAATATATATGTAAGTACCTACCTATATTTTTTTTTATGTATATTTTGTCTTAATAATCCCAAGTGAATAAAAAAAAATCGATTACGTTTTTCTGCTCAATTATTATTTATCATTGTTGGGAATTGAGTTAAGCGGCGTAATAATGAAATATTCGAGTGTGCGCGCCCCGTAGCGGGTCATTGACACGCGCAGGTCAAGGACGAGAGGGTTATTGACCCGCGGTTCATTGACGCGCTGGTCACTGACACGTGCCGAGCGTTGCCTTTTCGATTTCTAACTAATTATAAATAATTATAAATGATAACTAATTATTAAGCAGAATTACGTAATTATTATTTTATCAAATATAAAAAAAAAGTTTAGAAAAAAAAGTAGTAGTAGATACACATTAAAATAAAACGTTATCATCATCATCATCAGCATTCTAATGTTTACACAGCTAGGACACTGGCCTACTCTTGGGCAAGAGTTATGCGTATATACCTGAAAATTCGAGTCTCTAGGACACATCTTTTTGGCATTGTCAACATAAAGTCGTGCTGCTTTTTCTTTTAATTAGTGTTATGGTATGACTCGACGTTGACCAAACTTGCCACTCCACTTCAATACACATAGACTGCTAACGTGAGTACAATAGCATCTTGCAATTAGGTTACAGGTCACCAGATTGCTATTTGCTCTACAGTCTGTGCCTGATAGCGTTCAATTTCGGCGCCAGTTGCCGGGACAACAGGGTGTTCCAATTATACTCTGCCATTCCTGTCTACTGGTCGCCGGACACGCAAGTGCCCATTTACCGTGCAGTCAGGCCTATAAAGATTTATACCTAGAGGTGTATCTATCGGTCCCCTTACTGTAGGTAGGTTTTAATATAATTATGTGCTTTTACTTCCTTCTACTAACATTATATATGTGGAGAGACGTAGATATTTTTTGCACTAATAAAATATTTTTTCGTAAATAAAATACGTTCCAAATCTCAATCAACAAGAATTATGCTCGTACGTCATAATCATACTAGAAACTGTTAGCTAATGTGTCTTTCAAATCTATCATTTTATTTGTTTATTGCAAGGAATTTCTAAGCTACACGGTAGTAGGTACTCATTAATACCATGGTCTATTAACATAGGGATGGCAAGGAAAGATAATAATTAGTACAGTTTCTTTTATGAATAAGGAAGTAAGTCTGTATTACTTTTATACGGGTAGCAAGCGAGCGAAGCCGTATATAGAGCCTAGTAATGAGCGACGTGCTATATCAATTCATCTAATTAATGGTAATAATCCAAACCAAATTTTTAAATAAATAAATAAGTAATACATTTATTTTCTCCTCACAAAGGTTCACTTTGGTTGAATGGAGCAGAATTATATGAATATACTGTCATTAAATGATTCACTTTTAAGTTTACATCGATCAAATTAGTTGCTTCATTCAAATTAAAAGGCAGAAGTGAACCGTGTATACCTTACTTTTATATGTTGAAACTACAACAAAATATTGTTTTTTTATTGTCAGTATATACCAACACCTAAATTGTTCTTTACATTATTTTTAATAATTAGTAAAAAGCTCCGAGATGGAAACGAGTGCAAAACAACACAGAGTTCTAAGTAATACATAGATAAATCTACACCAAGCGCACAAGCGCAGGAAATTGAACGGAACGTTGATTTCAAGAAAAAAATCCGTTCCATTTTACTCAGCGCTCAGGTGAGTTTTCATTAATCAAACGCAGAAATGCTGAAATGAAAAATATAAATGAAAGATCCTCGTACCGAAGCGTACTTGAAAAATGAGAATGGCCATCTTCTAAACCGAGACAACACTTTATGAATGGCGTTATATTAAACCTGGGTGATTTATTAGCAGTGGATTGATCAAGCAAAATGTTGATACAAGAGGTCTTCTCGAACAAGTAGAGAGTAATGGTAACTTATATGATGCTTCTGTCAGTCTTTCAAATACTACCTACTCAAAGTGTTTTTTTTTTATAATTTAATAATATTATTTATCATTCAACTCACTACTTGCATTGCCAGCAGGCATTTTCCTCTTTCTACGCGCCTCACAACAAAACACTTGAACCTCGTAATTGAAGCAGGTCAAGCTTATCTCGCCGTCCTTAGGCCTGCCAGTTTATTACACGCGAACAAAACCTTTGACTCTAAATTATTCAAAACCGAAAGAGGTTTTTATGACAGATGAGGGCGATTTAGAAGCCGTGTTTTTAACCACGTTTCATGATCTGTGAATCACCCTGTACCCCGTTGAATGACGTGGTGAAAAACACATAAGGAAGATAAAAAGCTTGATATTATCGCGCTGATTTTTTTTTAAATGAATTGCTGTAAAAATAATAAAAAACTTTGCTACGAGATTTCCGTAGCACTCGTAGCATTTGTAGCAGTGGTCGTAGAACGGTTGTAGTAGTGAAACTAGTGTTTATTTATAGACCTACCTACAGTACGTAAAATTGTAGAATAATGTGAGTGACCAAGTCAACCTCCAAATTAGTCATTAGTTGTTGCTAAACTGGTTGCCTTTTAGGATACTTTTATTAATTACTATACATGACTAAACGGCAAGTTGCGCCACAAATAAGCCTGTCTTTAAACTCAAGATATTGTGTGTGGTTGCGTAGCAAAAGATGTGTTAGACGTAGGGTATCCAAAGGTTTGGGGATAGTTGTATAATCTGTGGCGATAGGTGCAAATAGTTCAACCAAATTAAATAAATAGTTTTAGCTGTAAGACACAGTATTGGAAAAGTACGCTATAAAATGTCAGATCACCGGTGGTCTAGTGGTAGTGACCCCGCCTTCCGATCCTAAGGTCGTGGGTTCAAACCCGGTCGTGCACCAATGGATTATTCTGTTCGAAAAATTTATGTGCGCAATGCCTGTGCTCTCATACGGTGAAGGAAAACATCGTGAGGAAACCGGTATGTCCTAGAACTAAAAATTCGAAAGACATGTGCCATCCACCAATCCGCATTGGATCCGCATGGTGGATTAAGACCCAATCACTCTTGCCTGAGAGTAAGCCAGTGTCTCAGCAGTGGGAACATTAGAAGGCGTCATGATGAAAATGACAAACAAAGATGGGCATGGTTTTATGGAAGTACCTAAAGACGGTAATTAGATGCATAACAACATATTTTTTTGTACCTATTTGTATATTGTGTGAGTATGCCACATTAAATTAATGACACAGAAACCCGTGTTTTGCGTAATCAACAAATGAATATCATCTTCTCTCTCGGGTAGTTGATAAATGGCGTTTCATTTGGCATTCGCAATTCTATTTGGCGTGCGTGTGTACCAAATCCTAATGGATCAATTAAGGTGCGTTCATACAGATTCCATCTCAAAGAACTCTACTACTCTTAACTATAAAGTTGATGGTACATTACGGCAAGACATATTATATTTTACTAATAAAACTATCGTGAACTATATCATACATTTTTACAAACGGGTGTTTTCACGTACCGGTATATCGGTGAAGAGGTACCGACACCGCGCGCCTGTCGAGCCGCGCTGCTAGAGCCGCAGCCCGCAGTGCATATCGCGAAGCGGAGGAAGACGCTCGCCGTGTCACTCAACCCTGATGAAGACTCTCGAAATTGAGTCGAAACAGTGTCGGTACCTCTTCACCGATATACCGGTACGTGAAAACACCCGTTTGTAAAAATGTAACATGTTATATTATTGACGACCGATGTGGCGCAGCGGGCGCAGGTCCGCCTGCGACGCAGAGGTTGCGGGTTCGATTACCGCCTCGAGTGAAATGTTTGTATGATCTACAAATATTTGTTCCGGGTGTTCTGGGTATTTTCTATATATAATAAAAAGTATGTATTGTATTATATTGTATTAATTATATATATCAGTCATTACAGCTCTGTTTAACAGCAGCTTACCTTGGGGCTAGATGATGCTGTGTGGATTGTCCAGCATTATTTATTAATTTATTTATTTATTATTTACAAAGATGAGGTATTATTTAAAATCGTAGTCAAATGCAAGTCTATTCATAATTATTATAACAAAGACGCTTTCTGCCGCCTGTCCATCTTTACCTACTACGTATGTACGCTTAGATTTTTTGTATTCAAAAAACGGGTTTTAATGCGGTTGTATTAATATGTAGATTATGTAGAGTAATTCAATGAGATATTTTTGTATAGTTTATGCACCCGTGCTAAGCAGGGGCGAGTTACCAGTAAAATATAACTAGCAGTTCTCCGAACAGTACCTCGCAAGCACAAACTTGTAAAGTGAGCTCTGAAAGTGAGCAAATACTTACCTTTCAAATAAAATAAAAATCATCGAAATCAAATCACATTTTTGTCCCTTTTTGGAAAAAGTACGCCCCCTATCAAAAATCACCGACGACAATCAAATTCTATAAAGTCATAGAACCTGTATACCAAGTTTCAACCAGATTGGTTAATAATGCGACCTGTAGGCGAGAACAGCCGGACAAACCGACTGACTGGAAGCATTATTTTAAGCATTAGTCAATCTCAAAACTGAGACGCTTCGCTCGCTCGGCCAAAAAGGCGCAGTTTTATACAATGTATTGGTTGATGCTGCCTCCGTTCCGCTGTTCTTTGGTGGAAAATACTTTCTAGTCCTTGTTTGGCGACCACAGCACGTCAAGAAAGCGCCGCGCCTGCTTTGTCATCTTTATAGCTAACATTTCGCAGCTTTGTTCAAGTTTAATTTAGAAAATCTTCCTTCCTGGAGTTAAATCGCACTTGATTAATAATTTGGTTGTTGGAATGGTAATTACTACTTGTAAACACACCATGTCCCGTACAATTGAGAACTTGCTATGTACCGTTGTGAAAGCAGGTAGATTATGTAATAACATATCCATTCGTTGGGTTGTGTAGGTAAATAGGTACTTCTGGATAATTATCTTGAATGTCAACACTCACGTTGGTACATTGAGCTAATAGCAATAGGTGTGTGTGAATAAATACATATCTATATTACATATTCACTATTGGGACAAACCGTCATATATTGTTTACTTTAACACAAATCTATTGATGTTTAAGTTAAAAGCTAAGTACTAATAATAATTGTATTAAAAGATGAGGTCGTTTTTCCGCTTACTTGAGAAATTTTATTGATAAAGCCAACGTGGCCAATGTGGCGCGGTGGGCGAAGGTCCGCCTGCGACGCGGAGGTTGCGGGTTCGATTCCCGCCTTGGGACAAATGTTTATAGGAGCTGCAAATATTTGTTCCGGGTGTTCTGGGTATTTTCTATGTATAATAAAAAATATCTATCTATGTATTGAATTGTATTAAATATATATCAGTCATCTAGTACCCATAATACAGCTCTGTTTAACAGCAGCTTACCTTGGGGCTAGATGATGCTGTGTGGATTGTTCAGCATTATTTATTTATTTATTTATTAAGTTCTTAGATACTAATCAGGTTTTTTTTTTATCAAGTATAGACCTTCGTTTGACCACGATCTCGCCTGGTGGAAAGCGATGATGTGGCCGACGGAGGAGCACGAAGGTCAAAAACCAGAGGTATTACTCGCGGGTTGCCACCTTGAGGCTAAGATTGAAAGCCTCATGTGCCAGTAATTTCACCGGAAACCATACTCTTCACACCGGAACACAGCAATGCGAGCATTACTGCTTGGCGGCAGAAATAGGTATGGTGGTAGTCCTTCGCCGGACGAGCTCTATCACAGAGAACTCTACTACTCTTAAAGGTATGTAGGTAAAGGTTAGGTATGTATAATGCATGCTTATACATCTACATGAAAAACCTTTTGGTATAAAAGCAATATTTTAACAAGTCCTTGTCTCTTAGTATTTATAAATAGGACTTGTTAGATTGCTTCCATAGTAATAGGCTTTTCACTGAAAAGCGGTGTGGAAAGTCCCATACCATAGCCTAGGGCCAGCTTGACTTCACGGCCCTCAAGCCTCTAACAAAATAAATCTGCGGGCACAGACTAAGAGCATAATCTTAAATTACTTTTCGCTGAGTAACAATAAAAAATTGAGTGTTTTTCCAGCATCCAGTTCGCGCATAAAAATAAAAAACAAAATCCACAATTCAAAAGTTCCATTTCCAAGTTGAGACAAACTTTGTTTTCCCCCGACACCGAAAATATGCAATGTTGAAAAAAGCGTCGCTTTGCCACAGCAAAATATGTATTCGAGACAGAAGTTACGCTTTAGATCCTGCCTCTGCCTGTGTTGAGATTGTAGTTACTCGAAGATTCGTAGATTTCTTTGGTTACGACTCAACGCTGCTGCTACGATTCGTAGCAGCAGCGCTTGCCACAGAGCTTATGCTCTGTGGCATAAGCTTGATTGTACTGTGTTAAAATGTTTCACAATATTTTATTTAATATTCATATTCTGCCTTATTTTCATAAACTTTACTAAATATATTTTATTACTTTATTTCTAGCTGTGGCCCATCTGTGTGGAGATAATTAAAAAAGCAAGGGCCAAACAATTCCCAGAGGTAGTAGCTACTACTGGGTAAAAAATAGTATTCAGTAGATATTATGTTTACTTTTGAGATACCTGTATGTCTAAAAATATTATTTAATCTTAAATCTTTGTAGGTATACATACAATGTACTCTAACAAAATATTTCCAAAATATTAGGTAGAGCAGAGTATAAGTACCTTCAAAGGATTCTTAAACAAGTCACTTTGACACACTCTGGTTTAAAGTGACACAACCCAAGTCGGGACGGAGCGGCGATGCCATGTGCCACGTTGAGCTCAAACTTTTTGATAGAACAAAGAACTTCACTCTTTGAACGAGTAAAATACGTTGCGACAGACCGGACCTTTGTCGTAGTTGAATCGGATTACTTTTACTGTTCTTTGTATTCCAATCCAAGGTTAGTTAGACTGAAAAATAGAGTAGAGTATCTACTCTATTTTTCAGTCTTTTTTAAAAATAAAAAATAATAAATATAAGTATTTTCTTTCTTCCTTTCTTTATAAGGCTAACAGCACATTCACAGGAAAAAGACTCGTGTTCTATGCCGTATCACAATTTTTTATGATGCATGTTATTTTTGACGGCAAAATTGTTTTTAAATGTCCGTGATCACACGAATCACAAATCGTGAAAAATGACGATACGGCAAAATACACTTTTATTTTCTTTAATTTTTTGACGAATTTTCAATGATTTTAGTATTCAGTTTTTCAATTTAAAAAATATTTTTTTAAATAAGCTTGATATTGTCAAGCTTATGTACTTAAAACCTGCCATTTATTACATAAAGTTAATAACACAACAACTGATTTCTAAAATATTACAAAAATAAAACATAAACCATGGCCACTTTCTATGATCAAATGAAAGGCTACAGCCTTTACTCATAAAACTCATAAAACCTTATTTTTCTTTGGAACATACACGAAAACAGTCTTATAAAACCTAGGTACCTACAATAATAAATCTTAATTCCCGTGGCCCATAAAAGCGACCCCAAAAAGAAGCAATTCATTAGTCTTCCCCAAATGCATTTAAATAATTAAAGCGACAGCCTTTGACCTTTAGAAACACAACAATAAATACGAATTTGCGTGTTATTCCTACTCGTGCTGCGTAACTACCTACCTACTCCACTTTGCCGACTCAATTCATCCCTAATTGAATCTACTTGTTAGCGACCTCTTTCGAGAAAATTGTACTCTTGATTTCTTTTTTTTTTCAGAAAACTTATAAATTGTTTTTCAAAGGTTCTTTTTTAAACTTATGGTGACTTAATTGTAGAATACCTACAGGTAGGGTAGGTACCTAGGTAGTCGCTCGGTGGGAAATGATGCAGAGGAAATAGGTTTTATCAGAGAATTTTTTTTTTACATGGTAAGTATTGTGTAGAACCTTGACGCGAATACTGACTATCACGTAGGTACTGTTAAAACTTCATTATAACGCAATGCAGTAAAAATATCACTTACGTAAGTTTGCTGATTGCCAAAATGCGGATGTCCACACAAAACTTAAACACAACACTGGCCGAAAAATCGTAACAAAATAAAAAAAAACAGCAACAAAATAACACTGACTGGAAATAATACACAAAGCGAAATGTCAAACAAGAGAAAGCTCGAAATTCGAAAGGTTGCAGGAAATTGCACTAAAATAGTTCGGGAAAGCGCGATTATTTTCCGGGCGGTCGAACGCAGAGTGAGCGAGCGACGCGAGGGTAGAACTCACACTGAGGAATGGAGGATGGCACAGGATGGATTCTATTCCGTTCGGAACCGCGTTAGGGTGGATATAGGGTTGGCAGACAGCGGGGGTGTCGACGACTTGAATGGACGCCGGCTACGCAACGCATGCTTGCCGGCGCACCCTCACTTCGCAATGAATATTGCTCTAATTATCGCTACTAAGTCTAAACTCTTTTCTTGCTAATGATTTCTGTAGACAGCAAAATGTTTCCAACGACATTAAACAATTTATAAAGAACTAGCAGTACGTCCCAGCACGGGTGCTAATTTATTGTACCCGCGCGAAGCCGGGGAAGGTCGCTAGTAATAAGTATAGCCTATGTTACTTAGGGATAATGTATAGTTCTCACAACGGATCTCGGCCGTCGTGAAATTAGCCGTTTCGATGCGCAATGGAGCTTTTTCAAACTAAATTGTCTTTGCGCATCACAAACGGCTAACTTCACGGAAGCCTAGATCCGTTGTGCGAACTATAGTATTCTAATGGTGAAAGCATTTATCTTATCTATCTCTCTAGTATTAGATAAAAAACCGGATGTTGAAGAAGTTTATCGTGGTTTTACAAGCTGATCACTATAATCTGTTGTGGTACCTAGCCTACGAAAATTGAAAACAGAGCTTATAATAAAGTATTTTACACCTATCGAGATTTGTTTGAGCGGCTTATTATTTCTATGGAGGTAGATTCGTCTTACCGAAGCGAATTCTTATTGCTATAATGTAGATTTTTTACTTAATTTATGAAGACTAGACGTCGGACCTACAGACTAGTCTGACCTTATCATTTGCAGTGGCACTGCAGATAGTTATGTTCCTTGCACTGCACTGCGCTCGTCATCCTGATACATACATAAGGCCATACCTAGCTGTTAGCTAATGAGATGCCTTTCAAATCTGTCATCGATTCTGTTCATTGACATAAGTAAGTATCTAATTAATGTGGTTTTTGGGAGGTATTCCCGCGTTGCACATTTTTCTAGTGTACACTTTTTATTGCGTACGTTTTATTCCCATTGCTGCACATAATATGTGCCGTTCGTGGGAATTCAAATAATATTAGGTATACTTACTACCTACCATGCTACGCCATCACTTACTTAATTTAAAATCGATACGAACTTAAAATCTAGACATGGAGGGGCGCGTGTCGCACCCTTGCATTGCACCCTCTACCCTTACAGGATTAGTTGTTTTGTTTCGAGCCGCTTAATGTCCACGGCAAGGACTGCTTTTGTCAAGAATATATTATTAAATACTTATTATATACCTTATAATTCATCATCATTTACCATCTACCTACTCAAGTTAAAGAACTTGAATAGATGGTGATGGTTGTTCCGGAGAAGCTATACCTACCTAGGTATTTCATGGGCACACATGAAGGTATGACAGTCTTGTCACGTCTTGTGCAATACTCTCCGAGCAGTGTTTAAAAAAGGTAGAAAAATTGACAAGCAGGCACCTAGGCATGTTATTTACAGTACCTACCTACTACCTTCCTAGGTAGGATATGACAAAAAAAAACAGAATGGTTGCCAATTGATACGCGGCAGCCAAGGCACCACAGCCTTTGCCATCAACATTGTTGGGGCGATAGGTAGGATGAATAGGTGCTGGGCAAGCCATAGACTTTATCTAAAAAAACCTGTCTCAGGTACTACAGCATAGCTGCACTTCACACATTCGGTGTGGGCAACAAGAATAAATTTGCCACTAGAATTTGCATATCTACCTACCTGCGAAAATCATCTTCAATATTACCTAATAAGGTAGCCGCGGCATATAAGGCCCACCTGACTTGAAAGTGATAAAAATCGAGTTTATCAGGACTATTGAGATAAAACTGAGTTAATCCTAAACATAAGTTCAATAGGCTAGTATGTAAATAAAAAAATAAAATGCTTAATAATAAAAAGTTTAAGTTACGCCCAATGCCCATTTAATGCCCTTCGTTTGGGCCTTATTTTACCATAGCAGTAAAATATGGCCTACTGCAAAACTCAGTTTTATTTGCGAAGTGGTCAAAGAAATATGATTATTTTAGTTATGGGGATACCTACCAATAAAAATACAACATTTTTAGTCAGTAAACATTTTAATCAAAAAACCAGCCATTCAATATTATTATACTCTTTGGGATTATCTTAACCCAAAAGTTATTTTAGTAGCATGTACATACTATGAGCTGAGCATTATTGAACAGCGTTCTAATTTTTTTTAAGGTAATTCCACTTTTTAAATAGTTTCTTAGCGTTCGTCTTGAGATAATAATATATACAGAACAGTACGCTGTGTAAGTTGCCCTCGTAGCACTGTTAACATAGCAGATTGAAGATTTGCTTCCATCCATAAAGCTCTTTTGGGCGGCATGTTGGCTGTATCTGCAAGAACAAACAATAAAAATATTAAGCCACTTAACTTCATTCTCTAAAATATATTCTATAAAATAAGGCTCAGAGCTTGTTTTGCTGGGCCTTATTATCCTAGAGCTAAGTTCAGCAAGAAACCCCAACTTAGAGAAACAAACAGATATTTACGTTAACAAGCATTGAAATTACTCTGAGTTTGACCTAACATACTATCTGAACAAGTAAGTTATTTTGTACCAAAGTAATGGGAGAACACTGGATCTCGCTGGCACAGGATCGCCAGAAGTGGACGCGTGATATAGAATAGACCTTTGCCTTTACTCAGTAATAGGTGTTGCCGGCTGGCTAAATACATACGTACAAAAAATATTGTATCAAGCTAGTTATTAGGTCTATGTAGGTACACCTGCTTACATTATTATGTGCCATTAGGATGGTATCACAGATAAATCTATTACGTACGAGAGAGTGCTGGGCAATACCCATAGACTCGGGTAACAGTTGTGGTGTGCCCGAAGTTGAAGCCAAAGAAAAAAGAACGTCGAGTTCGATTCTTTCTTACCCGCTCTTCCAATACCGTAGAGTGATAGAGCAGATGACCAAATGATTACTTGACACTGACACTGACAAAATTGTATAAACTGACAAATTACCTGCCTTGCCTTGCTTAACCTTGCCCAAATGCCCATATTAACAAAAAAAAATTAGCGTTCGGTGTTGTGTTATTTTTGTTTATTTTATTATTTTCTCTCCTCCCTCAGCTAAAACTGTAACTTGAGAAGCACGTAGAATTTTAAGAGTGAATTTGAGTTAAGGACTTTTTTATCTCCACTACAACACAATGTCGGACGACGTGATAAAACACTCGGTTCATACCCTGGTGTTCAGGTCTTTGAAGAGATCTCATGACATGTTCCTCTCTAATCAGGGTCTGCTACCTCCAATTGACGACAATGCGTAAGTTCTGATAACATACCTGTGCAGTATGCAGTAGATTACTTGAACCAAAAATGTAAGGTTATGTTTACAAACATTTTATAATTATTTATCATAAGGCAGCATTCAGTACATAACGGCAAAAGCAAGCTCCTTACTCTACTTGTAGGTGTAATTCTACAGATGATCTATTTCTTCTGTTTCCTTTTACCATCTATCGGAAAAAAAAACATTTTCTAATAGCTTTTCTATTCAGCATATTCTTCTGTAGTTCTAAATAAAGTTTAGTAACTGTATGAATGTTACCTTGCTTGTTACATTCTAGATTTTTAATTAACTGAACCTAATTCACTGGAATTTTTAATAGATAACTTTATTAAACAAGATATCTAGTTTCCATTGTACAAGCTTTACATAGTATGAGACAAGATAGCACTGCACTAAAATGTCTGCCAATATTTATTTATTTCATCAGTATATCAGCCGATAGAGGTCCACTGCTGGACATAGGCCTCCCCCAAAGAGTGACATGACCATGACAACCAATGCCTTCACTATCCACCAACTTCCTGCAACCTCTATTTTTTCATTTATTTATTTTATTATTAGTAATTCTAATGGGTAACTTCAATTAGTTCTATAGAACTGACTTTGTGGAACTGATAAAACTTTTTTGTCCTAGTAGTCCTATTTTCTTTTTTCTTAATGGTTATAGGCAAGCATTTGACCACCACCTCACCTGATGGTAAGTGATGGTGTGGTCGATGATGGAGCACGCTTGCCTAGAAAGAACCTGTTCACTCTGGTCTTGCAGACTCCTAAATTGTATTGGTCCGGAAAAACAGACCCTGTCAACGAGCTCCAGTCCTTACTCGTGCTAATAAGAAAAGAAGATGAAAAGCATTTGGCTCGGCATGGTGGGTTGTCGACCAAATATGGGTGGTACGCTGCCGTACGCGAACTGTTAACACAAAAACTGTCCTATTTGTTCTATAGAACCTTTATTGATTTCAGAGAAAAGATTCTGAGAATGGTAAAAGCAAGAGACAGTTATGGACAAGTAATGTCAGTAGTACAGAAAGCTCAAGACATTAAGAACATGGAATCTTTAAGTCGTCCTGATACTCCAATGGACTCTACAGGTAAGTTGGAATTTTAAAACAACAATATTAAGAACATGCTTACATTTTGGTATCTTCACTTTCTGTTGTGGATAGTGCAATATTGCTGTACCCTAACAGGGTTTATATTATTCAGCAATTCAATTTAGTAACCATAAGCTTTTAAATAATAGCTGACTCGGCGCGGTTACACTCGCGTTTTGTTTTTTCGCAATTTTTCCATAATTTCTCACCATTTAAACCTTCCCTAGACTCCTACAAATATTTCAAGACCAAAATCAGCCAAATCAGTCCAGCCGTTCACGAGTTTTAGCCTAACACACAGCAATTCATTTTTCTAAATAAAATAAATTTAGACCTTAAGTTATTTAAGTATGTATGTTTATAGCAATATTGCACTATCCACAACAGACTAACAGAGTTTATGTTTGAAACTATACTACTACTATTATAAAACCTGTAATGTAGGTCTTATAATAGAGTAGTATACTTTGAAACATCAAATCAAAGGCGTTAAAAGGTGCACCTGTTTTGCGAGAGCCTGGTGCCTGTGATAGGTTTAAAAAAAATCAGCAATACAGTTCACCAGGGCACAGTGGTCAACCATAAACCCTGATAAGGCACAGCAATATTGCACTAGGAAATGTTATTGTTGTTTGTTCCTCCACTGCTGGTAGCCCTAATTTACACTATAACTTGTAGATATAGCAGAATCAGCAGCCTTAGGCTCAGACGGTGCCATGCTGCCATACAGTGGTCCATCCCCCTCGCCCTCTCCCGCCCCGCCCCTGGGAGCCCTGGGGATCCTGCCGCGTAAAGCCCCGACCATGCCCAAACCAAAGTGGCACGCGCCGTGGAAGCTTATTAGAGTTATATCAGGACATCTGGGATGGGTGCGGTGTGTGGCCGTTGAACCTGGGAATGAATGGTTTGCAACAGGTAATTACAGTTTATTAATTAAATAGGCCGCCTGCAGGTCTCTGTCATGGCCTAACAACTTTGAAAATGTCAAGGCCAACTGCTTAAAACTTTACCGGTCCTTATAATAGCTACTAAAAGACTAAAAATATTGGGTCCTGACGTGATTATTCTAGAGTATAAGATGGAACTGTCATGGCCCATAAGGACAAAAGTTACTTAAAAAATAGAAAAAAAAAACTGCATAACATGCTCTCCGAAGTATGGAAAGGCTCATTTGAAATTGCCACTGGTGGTACCCATAATATTAAGAGGCCTTTCCAAGATTTAGCGATATAATTCATGAAGTTCGCCTGAATATATCTTTATATAGTATAAGTAATAGTGCGCGCGACGAGGAGCGATACATCCTCCCGCAATAAGCGCTCAGCGCGGTTTGAGAGTCGGTGCTTCGATCGATATGATTATAAGTGCGCTAAGGTGTGATTTTAAAAAATTCGTATTAAAAAAAGTCAATGCTATTAGACTATTTTCTTTGTTGTATTTTTTTAATAAAAACTTAAACTTTAATTTAATAGTTATATTTTTATTGTAAACTTCTTACTTTAACAGAAATAACAAGCGTAAAATTGGGAAAAGTACGCGTTTTTTAGACTGTCTTTTTTCAAAAATACTGAACTATCATGCTGTATTTTTCTCTGTACACTTAAATTTTAAAACTGTGATTATTATAATGGCATTTTTGAAATATGTTAGACTTTGTTATTTCATAGAAAAACTAATTATTATTTTAATCAGTTGTGTCTTGAGTTAATTAATATTTGTTCTGTTGGCTTAAATTTTAAGGGATAAAGCTTTTATATGTTTTTATTTTCGTTTAAATATCTTCAACACACGAGCCACAATAGTGTTCTAAACTTCACGGGCTACAAGAAAATTCAAGGATTATCAAGGATAGGGCTCTTAACAAAGAGAGCTCTTTATCTTATTTTGTATTAAATTTTGACATTATGTAGCATAATTATACAAACTTTTATCTCTGTAGGTGCGGCAGACAGAGTTATAAAAATATGGGACCTGGCAAGTGGAAAACTGAAAGTATCTCTCACAGGTCATGTCAGCACAGTTAGAGGTAAGTCTTATATACTTCAATGAATAGCTAAGCTTATAGCCATCTATTTGTATGCAATTTTCTATGCCTGTACTGTGTAAAATAAAATGCTACATCTTAAACTTTAATTTAAACATCTGTTAGCTAAGTGGCAACCAAGCGTACGGCCCACTTGATGGTAAGCGGTTATCGTAGCCTATGTACGCATGGAAAATCATAGATATCACTTGCCACGATGATAGATAGCACCGTTAGATGAAATGACTGATGAATGATGAGACGTTAGATGAAAAGTCTCATGTGCATTACTGCTTGGCGGCAGAAATAGGTATGGTGGCAGTCTTTCCCTGGGCAAGCTCTATCACAAAGAACTCTACTACTCTTAAGCTGCCAAAAATTACATTTTTTTTTATATTATAAGATCCTTCCCTTCGTGATTCAATACCAATACTAGCTATAGTAGTACTTATACTATAATAGATATACTTATACTATAGTAGTACTTATACTATAATAGATAGTACTTCAAGTTTCATAAAACACATTTAATTAATTCTGTAATTGGTTTCAGGCTTAGAAGTATCACCCAGACATCCATACCTTTTCAGTTGTGGAGAAGACAGACAAGTCAAATGCTGGGATTTAGAATATAATAAGGTAAGAGTGTTCACTCTTATATTAGGTATCTTTATAAATATGGGCACGGACATTTCATTAGTACTAATGAGCCCGGATCCCAAACGTCAGAGAAACATCCAACTCATCCGCTTATAGTACAACAACTGATCTCTGTAATCAGTTATTGGACTATAAGAAAAAAAAACATGTCGGTACAGTACAGAACAGTACTATAAATAAATAAATAAATAAATATAATCAACAATGGTTATTATTATAGATGCTGAGTAAAATTGAAGCACAGTTGTCCCAAGTTTTTGTTATCTTAATATTAGTCGATATTAAATAAACTTTATTTCATTATGCAATATTTCCTTTTGTTCGCAAGAGTTTATTTCACCCCGACCGCGTTCGTGGGTATTTTAGGAGGCGCTGCAGCTAAGGGCGGCTATGCATTTATTTGGTTTTGTGTAAGTCACAACGCCAATAAACGGAGCGAGCGAAGCATGTTATCTCGCTCCTGCGATAATTGGTACCAACCACAGATTTTTTTTTTTTTTTTTTATACAACTGAAGTGGCAACCAAGCGTACGGCTCACAAGATGGTAAGCGGTTATCGGAGCCTATGGACGCTTGCAATACCAGAGGTATCACTCGCGGGTTGCCACCTTGAGACTAAGATCGAAAGCCTCATGTGCCAGTAATTTCACCGGAAACCATACCCTTCACACCGGAACACAGCAATGCGAGCATTACTGCTTGGCGGCAGAAATAGGTATAGTGGTAGTCCTTCCCCGGACGAGCTCTATCACAGAGAACTCTACTACTCTTAAAATTACTACATTAAGAAGTAACAAAAATAATAAAAATAGCAAGCCATAGTTGACGACCGATGTTGCGCAGCGGGCGCAGGTCCGCCTGCGACGCGGAGGTTGCGGGTTCGATTCCCGCCTCGAGACAAATGTTTGTACGATCTACAAATATTTGTTCCGGGTGTTCTGGGTATTTTCTATGTATAATAAAAAATATCTATCTATGTATTGTATTGTATTAAATATTATCAGTCATCTAGTACCCATAAACACAGTTTATGGGTACTAGATGACTCTGTTTAACAGCAGCTTACCTTGGGGCTAGATGATGCTGTGTGTATTGTCGAGCATTATTGATTATTAATTATTATAATGAATAATGTATGTATGTACGTATTGTCGCAGGTGATCCGTCACTACCACGGGCACCTGTCCGCCGTGTACACGCTGAAGCTGCACCCCGGCATCGACGTGCTGGTGACGGCGGGACGGGACGCGACGGCGCGCGTGTGGGACATGCGCACCAAGGCCAACGTGCACACGCTCGCCGGACACACCGACACCGTCGCCTCGCTCGCCTGCCAGGCCGCAGAGCCGCAGGTCACACTCTATTCTCCTCTCATTGCATCTTACAGCGCAGCACAGCACAGCACTACAGACTGCTGTAACATGCGTTATCATGGATACTGTAACATGAAGAAGAAAAAAAAACATTTTTTAATACAAAAGATTATAATATCCCAAAAAATATTTTGCCTCAAGCGGGATTTGAACCCGCAACCATCCCAATGATTATTTCGTCCAAGCGAGATATGTCACGATAGCTCAATTGGTAGAGCGCCCGCGTATCAAGCGGTGGTTGCGGGTTCAAATCCCGCTTGAGGCAAAATAATTTTTGGGATATTATAATCTTTAGTATTCCCCTAGTGTGATGGTTAACACTATAAAAACAAAAATAACCAATTTTTTAATACAGTTGCTCAAATAGTTTCGTATTGCAGGGACGTATAGCGTTCGGGATGTGGGCTATTACATGCTCGTGCTTTTTTTTTACCTTTCCCGAACTCGTGCTTTCTCTTTCCCAACTGTCAAAATAATGTCTATTAAAAAGAAAAACCAACCATGAAGTTTTTACTAAAAAAGTTAATACTCAATTCATTTATTGCTCTCATATGGTTGGTTCATTTACAGTTGTTATATAATAGGTGGTAGTTTCACATATGAACCCTGTAAAAGGGTATGACAACATGGAGATAGGCCGAAGTTTTAATAAGTAGGAAGTAAGTTGATAAATTAAATAGATAAATAAAAAAGTTTGTGTAGAAGTTTTTATGATTCATGCAAATACGTATATTTCTAAAAAGAAGCTACTAATTTGTTTCTATATCAGATTTAATGATTTGATTGAATGAGTTAGGTTAGGTTTCATTTCATTTCATCTCATTAAATTTCATTTTCATTTCATATCAATAAAAAAATTCTACTGAAGACTTGGCTGTATGGGCATAGTTCCCTTTGCCTACCAGAATGGGTGAAGAAAATAAAAACTCTGCTTATATTCTACGGTAGGCGCCATTTTACAGAAATTTTCTTTGCGAGTTTAGTTGTTTGTTGCACAAAATGAGTAATTTCGACCCTTTAGTTAGTTTAGTTTATTGTGTTTTTATTAGTTTATAGCAGTTTATAGTTTGTCACTTTTTTGTATTAAAATGTTAGCATTCTATAAAACAGTTGTTAGATAGGTATAACAGAAACTTTGAGAAGGCATAAACACCGCACACTATTCACTCACGATTACAAAACTGTAACTTCAGATAATAACGGGGTCGCACGACTCCACGATCCGGCTGTGGGACCTGGCTGCGGGGCGCTCGGTGTGTTCCCTCACCAACCACAAGAAGTCGGTGCGGGCGCTCGCGCTGCACCCCACGCTGTACACCTTCGCGAGCGCCTCGCCAGATAACATCAAGCAGTGGAAGTGTCCGGAGGGGAATTTTATACAGGTATGTGACAGGGAGACGATCTACGTCCAATGGTGGGCATCATCACGGGTCACTGCGATCTCAACCACCTCGTAAAGACTGGAGCCACAGACAGTGGAATCTGTCGCGGTTGCTCCCAGGATGAAGAAACAGTGGAGCACTTTGCAGCCACAAATGAAGCCAGAGCGAAGTCGGTACTGCAGGAACTAATGGGCACTTGCTCGCCACATCCACAGCGCCATCGAAGCTGCTAGAACATTGCTGCCATCAACCTAAAGTCCTTCTCCATTATTTCAAGGAGTTGGGCTGGCTAGGGTCAGGTTAGCAGGGGGACAATGCACAATACACCCCAACGTAGGACGTCACTGCAGATCTTATTATACTCCCATTTAGAATTAGAGGTACGTGATATAGTTGCTTACTAGCTGATCTGCGCGGTTTTGTCGCGTTATTAGTCTCACCGTGTAAATCTTCCCTGGACTTCTACAAAGAAGACCAAAATTAGCCATATCAGGGGCCTACTCTTGAACGCGATCGGTGCTAAACAAGTATTGGAATATGTCATTTCGTACTTTTGTGCAAACCTAGCGCCAATTTAGACCTTGTTTTAAGAACAAAAAATTTGACAGCAGTTAATGAGAGGTATTTGATTCGAGATTTTTAAAAAAAAGTAGTTCCGATTGCTTTGACAGATGGCGCTATCTGCCCTACTGCTATACTAGGAAAGGTTATCAAAACAAGAAAAAAGTTGCTAACTCCGTTTTTGTTTTGTCTCGTGTCAAGCGAAAAGTTGGGTTCATGTCCTGCTTGAGGCAAAATAATTTAGCTCCAGTACGACCAAAGTTAATGTACTACGTAGTACGTACTATGACTTTGACACCAGCCAGAGGTATGACAGGCAGTGACAGCAGGAGCAACCAATGTTGAATTCCCTACACATTTACCATAGCTCACCAAACGTAGTGCTTACATGCTCTTGGGCTCGCCAGTTGAGCTACCGCCATCTAAATAGACAGTTTTTTTTTTTTTAATAACTTGAAACGAAAACCGATTGTCTTTGGCTATCTTGTCAAAACGACATGAGTCTTCCCATTTTAATTATTTTTCTCGTGTTATTTTAAGTTTTATTGCGTAAATTTGGTGGCAGTTTATCCAATTTAACTTGTTTACTTAGCACAAGTGTAAGTAATTGAAATGGAGGGGTGATGTTGGTTGGTAATTTAGTCAAAGACTTTCCAAGAGAATTTTGAAAGAAAAGTCATCGTTTCTTTCTGAATTTCGTTTGTTTACGTTGCTAAGCGACAATCAAACTAATCACTTGACACTGGAAAAATTGTGGCAAACTAGCCACAGAGGCCATAAAAGAAAAGAAGAAGAAGAAGAAACGAAAACCTCATTGATATTGGGATTGGATCGGAATTGTCATTGGATTCAAGAGTAAGGCACCAGTTGCTCTGTTCTTGAGTTTTAGCGAGCAGAACTAACGAACATTATTTAGGTAAGGCAGTAAAGCAGTGAGAGCACTGCTGGTCTATTGATAGTGACCCCGCCTTCCGATCTTAGTCGTGGGTTCGAACCCGGTCGTATTATTTTTTCTATATGAAATGTTTATGTGTGCAATGCCAGTGCTCTCATACGGTAAAGGAAAACATTGAGAGGAACCCGGCATATCCAGGAAGACAGACATGTTGCCATCCACCAATATGCATCTGGTCCGCGTGGTGGATTAATTCATACACACATATCTATCTATGTATTGTATTGTATTAAGTATATCAGTCATCTAGTACCCATAACACAAGCTCTGCTTAGTCTGGGGCTAGAAGATGCTGTGTGGATTGTCCAGCATTATTTATTTATTTACCAGACGCTGTGTAAATAATAATGAGAGCACCGGTGGTCTAGTGGTAGTGACCCCGCCTTCCAATCCTAAGGTCGTGGGTTCAAACCCGGTCGTGCACCAATGGATTTTTCTGTTCTAAAAATTTATGTGCACAATGCCAGTGCTCTCATACGGTGAAGGAAAACATCGTGAGGAAACCGGCATGTCCAAGAACTAAAAATTCGAAAGACATGTGCCATCCACCAATCCGCATTGGGTCCGCGTGGTGGATTAAGACCCAATCACTCTCGCCTGAGAGTAGGCCAGTGTCCCAGCAGTGGGAACATTAGAAGGCTGTCATGATGTGTAAATAATCTTCAACAGATTTGAAAGGTTTTGTATTGTTAACAGAACCTGTCGGGTCACAACGCGATAGTGAACTGCATGGCGGTGAACCCGTCGGGCGTGCTGGTGAGCGGCGGCGACAACGGGACCATGTACCTGTGGGACTGGCGCACCGGGTACAACTTCCAGCGCCTGCAGGTACTCATTTTGTTTATACCACTAAAATGGCAACCAAGCGTACGCCCCCTTGCTGGTAAGCGGTTACCGTACCCTATATACGCATGCAACATCAAGGATATCACTTGCGTGTTACCACCCTGAAACGTTAGGTGGAATGTCTCGTATGCCTGTAATTTCACTGGAAACCATACCCTTCGAACCGGGACACGTCAGTGCGAGCATTACTGCTTGGCGGCAGAAATAGATACGCCTATCTTTTTTTTTATACTTCTAAAGTGGAAAAGGCCACAGGATGGTAAGCGGTGACCGCAGCCTATGGACGCTTGCAATACCAGAGGTATCACGGTTTACCACCCTGAGACGTAGATCGAAAGTCTTTAAGATTAAGATTGTCTCATCTCATCTTAAGATCAACAGTCGTCTTTGTGATAGAGATCGTACTCCCAGCTTCGCACCTGGGTGCGGCTGCGTACCTGCTGTCTAACTGGTGGTAGGACTCTTCAGCAAGAGTCCGTCTTGGTGGGTACCACCGCAGTGTCAGATATTCTACCTCCAAGCAGTAGTGTGCAAGTTGCACTGTGTTTAGGTTTGAAGAGCACTGTAGCAAGTGAAATTACTGGGCGAAAGGGATATTGTCTCGGGGTGATAAGCGCAGTGCAGTGCCACGCAAATACTTTAAGATTTGGGTGGCACTGCATCTGTAAGTCAGGCCAGGCGTGGTGCTTAACATCAGGTAGCACGCACAGGAGCGCTCATCTGAAAGCGCCACTGAAAGTCACCCATCCAAATGATGAATATGCGGAACAGTGCTTAACTTCGTTGATAAGCTACGGGCGCGTGGCCTGCGCTTTAGTGGAGCATTTTTTTTTCACTAAAGTGGCAACCAAGCGGTACTGCCCACTTAATGGTAAGCGGTTAGATACTGGAACCAGAGTTGGCCACTGACTCATACGAACTTACTTTTACCAGCCCAGCTAGCAAGCGAGCGGGCAAAGCGAGACGTGGGAGACTGTACTCTAACTCTACTCGGCATCCATAACAATAGCAAGGGTCATGCCAAAAAAGCGATAGGAACCCAGCCGGTGTTGTTGCCAGTTCTTTTACGGCATGGGCGCGTTGGAACTGGTGTACATTTTCCTAGCGTTTCAAAGTGATCCTTATGATTCTATTAAAATATTATTTTTTTTTATTTTCATTTTATACGACGTAGCTTGTCTCTACAGTTCGCGATGTGAACCAGAGTACAAAGAGGTGAAACGACCCGCACCCTTTACGTAAATCTATCGTTGTCGATCGCTTGGCCGTCCTACACCTACAGTGCGTACCATAAACATGTGTGGGATCGTCGACCCCCCCCCCCCTTAATACGTACCGTAGACTTAGGTACGTAATAAGGGGGCGGCACGCCCGTAACGCTCGCTCGTCCAAGTTGTGGCCTGCGCAGAAAACGTTTCAAAATGCACCATATGATTTCTTTGAATAAAAATATTTTTAAGTTGAATTTTATCAACGCTATCCTAAAAATTACATTACTCAGTTTTGATACGAATCTGTTAGCTGATATCACTCACTGAATGAATTCACTTGAGTGTGATTCATTTTTCTTGGCAAATATGTTTTATTAGTGTGAAAGCAAATGAACGAAAAATGACTTTACTGCTGATTTTACGTTCGGTGAACAAAAGAACTAAACTGTGAACTAAAGCCTCACTGTATTTATTTCCCTAGGCGGCAGTCCAACCCGGCTCCATGGATTCCGAAGCCGGCATATTCGCGATGACCTTCGACCAGTCCGGTTCCCGCCTCATCACCACGGAGGCGGACAAAACCATCAAGATATACAAGGAAGATGACACCGCTTCGGAAGAGACGCATCCAATCAACTGGCGCCCTGAGATTCTCAAACGACGAAAGTTCTAGAAATAAATTTTAATGCTAGCATTTTTCTTTTCTATTTTTTGCCTAATAACATTGGTCCATATTATTAATTATATTATTTATTTATTTTTTATGTCATTTGGAGGCAAACAGGCTTACGGCCCGCCTGATGGTAAGCGGTTACCGTCGTCTATTGACATCAACAACACCAGAAGTACAGTTGATATTAATATTGGTACATATTTTTGCAAATAATGCAAAGTATGTCCTTGCAATGAATCTTACCTATCTTGTTACAAATATTTGCCGACTGATATTATATAATTCGGTACAGTCAGCGTCAAATTTATATGAGCGTCTAGAGTAGTCAAAATGATTAGAAAAACATAAAAGCAATTGGATATAAGTATGCAGTTCAAATCATTATATTGTTGTAAACCCCCAAGTTGTTCAAAATATCTTACTACTCATTGTTTCATATTTTATATGAGCAGTCAGGGTGTTCAAAAATATCTTAGAAAACAAAGCTTTCTTTTTTTGGAAATATTGCTGGACAATCCACACAGTATCATCTAGCCCTAAGCTAAGCAGAGCTTGTGATAAGGGTATTATGTAACATATAATTAATACAATACAATATTTTTTGTTTGAGTTTGCATACTACCTTTGAGAGCTTTGTTTGCTAAGATAATTTTGAACAACCACTGCTCATATCAATTTGTAAGATAACTTGAACCTTGGAACAATATGATGATTCAAATCAAATCATTTATTATTTTTGCGAAACATGGGTTAATAAAGTTACATGATAATTTTATAGTACAGCCATGATCAGCTGCATAACAGCATGCAAAGTTTTGGTTACACAGTCAAACTGCGTATATCAAATTGCTTGTGTTTTTGTTTGATAATTTTGACTACTGTAGACGCTCATATCAGTTTGACGCTGAGTGTATAAGTCACGATAAAATTTACCCTACTGAAACAAGTGCAATTTTTTTAATTTTGAACTGGCTCTTTCACGAGGTGACCTATTTCCATATTTACCGATAGGTGCACACCAAATACATGTGCACACAAAAACATAGGGGTGAAAGGATTTCAGAAGGAATAAAATTACTTTGGATGCTCACTTATTGTGTGTATTCAATGGAACTAACTTGACTAACGTAGAAGTGCTATTGCTATTTGACCACATTTAAATAAATCTTAGCAGGTTGATTTCTCGAAGCATTCGTGCATAATATGGCGGGCGCTAGATGTTCTGGAATGGGTATGCTGAAATTCATAAAAAGGCAACACAAGCTAATCAATGTGTGCAAAACCCCCGTAGAACCCAGCTCCAAAACGCCCCTAACAAACCGGACCTGTAAAGTGTGTAGTCAAAACTATAGGTACATTGGATTTTAAAAACTTTTATTGAAGCACAAAATGACAAACATTGAAGCATGCAATGAATGAACTACACAACTAAATCTATTAACTATTTAAGTGAGTAAGCTAACCCATTTCTTATAATATTCAATTTAGTAATTAATTATGATTATACTCGTAATAATAAGACTTTACATAAGAGTTAAATGTTGAACTACCATAATAGCGATTACGCTGTATTTTTGAAATTTGTTCTAATCGCCTACCTAAAGTATTGTGATGGATAAATCAATTCTGATATCTACACATCGATAACTTTAACTCATCTATTTAATAGACTTTATATTCATATTCCTTAAAAATCCGTTTTCTACCTTCACCTTACTATAACATTTAGACATTTATAAGCGAGAATAATTATTAAGAAAACCAACCGAAGCTGTATTAGATTTTGGGTACAAGTGCTAACAACAAACTGGTGGAATATCGGATTAGATCAACGTTTAGCCCATAAAATAAACCCCTTATTTACAGCATTACACATTAGATAAAAGTATACAAGTTATAAGACATGGAAGTATCTTGATCGAGGTTGGCGCAGCTCCTTCACGTTTCCAGGGTGGATTCGGGTGACACGGCCGTCGCAGAGGTATTTTGCACACATTGCTAGCGATATTATAATTATGTCAGAATGGTAATCTTTCTATAGTTCAAAAAAACATTAAACAATATTATTGCACTCAAAATTGGCATGAAGTTAACGACAGAAACAGTTATTAATACTACAAGATTCCATTCCAACATTGTCAAAAAATATAAAATCACGCCCGCCGAGTACAACTTGTAAGTTAAAATTGAAAAATCGTATGAAATTGTTGCAACATGTGATTGTACCGAATGAATATCAGATATAAAGTAAACCGCGAGCATGTTGCAACGTTGCAAATTGTGCTCCGACGCGCGTTTCGTATATCAGTTAGCAACCGTACCTTGCCCGGATCACTCGACTTGAGCGTCCGGGCGCGTTCCTCTCCGTCGCCGACCGCCGTACAAAATAAACACCATAATTCGGTAACCAACAAGGCACTCGTATATTAAAACTTTGTGTGTATAAAAATAATTCTTTGGCGTTAAACGTTAACGGCGGTCCGAGCGAGTTGCGGCCGCGACCTATCAGAATTCCTGAATCTAGATTATAAAGCTATCGATTGGTCAAATTAATTATCATGTCGGTATCCCTCTAGCTTCTCGGAGAGACTAGCTAGCGCGTGTTACGTCACGCGTCACCCGAATCATATCCTCTGGAAATGTCAACTTTCCACCCGTCGGCGTCGCAGTGTCAAGCTCCGCCCTGACTGTCCGAAGTGTTTTCAAGGGTCGGTTCCTTCTCGAATATATCGTCCGTTTTGAAAGCTTCCGGGGTTGGCTCATGTAGTTTTTGTATCGTCTCCTCAACTGCCGTCGCAAAGCTGGTGTCTATTCCTACATCCGTTCCGGCATCGTATAGACCCGAGATCATTTTCTCTGGCTCGCTTTCCATAGCAGCGGGATAACTTATCTCCGTCTGTTCGTTCTCGAAGCTTTGCTTACTTTCTGATTCGAAACCTTGCTGGGTATACTGAGGAGAATCATTCGGTGGAGGTTCGATATCCTTTTGCGGGCTCCGCTCAATTTCACCCTGTGGGAGTGGAGGTTCGAAATCTGTTTGCGGACTGCGTTCCCTGTCCTGCGGGAAACCGGTAGGTTCGTCGATCTGCGGGAATTCCGGAGCGTCACTTTCGCTTGGAAATACGGGAGGTGCCGCGCCCTCGCTGGCGTTCACTGGATCGTCTTTCTGCGCGCTCAGGCTTTCACTCTCGTTCTGCGGGAACCTCGCTATCGTCTCCTGCAGCTTCAGTTTGATCTCATCCGGGATGAAGACCGGTTTATCCTGATCCTGCGGTACTTCGTGCGCGTCGCCGTCTCGCTCGGCGCCCCAGCGCGACTTGCGATCTCGCTCGCGGCGTCTCTCGCTTCGCTCCTCCTTAGCATCGTCCCTAGGTTTGTCGTCCTTAGATCCGCTCTTGTCATCTCTAGATCCACTCTTGTCATCTCTAGATCCACTCTTCTCATCTCTAGATCCGGCCCTGTCATCTCTAGATCCGGCCCTGTCATCTCTAGATCCAGCCCTGTCATCTCTAGATCCGGTCCTATCATCTCTAGACCCGCTCCTGTCCACTCGAGAGCCTTTGTCATCTCGGGAGCCGCTCTTGTCGTCTCTAGACGCGCTCCTATCGTTGGAGGTCCTATCGTCCCGATGTCTGTCGTCTCTATGCGGGCGCTCGTCGTCAAAGGCGCGGCGACGGTCCCGTCCCCCCGGGCCCCTACGCCCAGGGCCCCAGGGCCGGTCTCCGAAGCCCTCGCGCTCGTCGAAGCGCCGCCCGCCGCGGTCGAACTCGGCCGGCTCGAAGCCGGGGCCGTCGAACGGCGGCCCGTCGTATGCGGGTCTCGGCCCGTCGTAGGCCGGCCGGGGCCCGTCGTAGGCCGGGCGCGGCCCGTCGTACGCCGGCCTCGGGAACGGGGGCCGCATGCCGTCGAAGGGCGGTCGCATGCCGTCGAACCGCGGGCCGTTCGGTCGCGGCCCGTCGAACGGGGGCCGGCTCATGTCGAACGGCATCCGGAACGGCGGCCGGTCGAACCGCGGCGGCATGTCGAAGGGCCCGTCGAACGGGGGCCTCTCGAACGGAGGGCGGAACGGAGGCCCCATGCCGTTGAACCTCGGCCCGAACGGGCCCGGAGGTCCATCCATCCAGGGTGGTCCTGGAAATTATGATAAAAGTCACACGTTGTTCTATCGAAAGTGAAAACGCGAGGTTAGTTTGAGCCGTACCTGGCATTGGCTTGTTAGGCGGCCCTCTCATTCTCATGTCTGTAAATTGAAGGAGCTCGTTAGTTCGATTTCTAAACTATCAACTCCAAATGAGATCCGTAAATTTTCATAACGGGCGGGATTCGAACCTACGTCTTTGTGTATTGGATTCAAGATGTACCGAATGTGATTTTTAACAAGGGAAAATTAACTAAAACTTTTGTTACCAATAAAATATAGAAAGTCACAGTATGAACCTGGAAATATTTCACGACAAAGAAGTAGAATATGAATAAGAAAATAGTTATTGTTTAGCTGGGATAGTCTTTGGTTATCTTGTCAAAACGACATGGGTCCTCCCATTTTAGTTATTTTTCTCGTGTTTTTTTAAATTTTATTGCGTAAAGGTGGCAGTTTATCCAATTTAACTTGTTTACTTAGCACAAGTGTAAGTAATTGAAATGGAGGGGTAATGTGGTTGGTAACTTAGTCAAAGACTTTCCAAGGGAATTTTGAAAGAAAAGTCACCATTTCTTTCCTTTACGTTGCTAAGCGACAATCAAACTAATACACTTGACACTGGCAAAATTGTGGCATATAAGCCACAGAGTCCATAATCGAAGAAGAAGAAGATTGTTTAGCTGATGAAGGCACAAAAAGATCTTAATACTAGGTATGGCACTGGTAGGTGAGTTCAGCTTATCCATTTTGGACGTATTAACTAGAGTAGGTACTACAATGTTAAAGGTAGGTACTTAATAACATCTACTTATAGTTCTCACGGCGCACAGTGGATCGAAAATGCCCTTTCCATAGACATAGAACTTTTTTTTTGTAAACATGCGTTTTCTTATTGAAAACCAACACAGAACCTTATTAGAAGCCCAAACTTTATAATATTTATGCACCTCTCGCGATTATGATGCAGTAAAGATTTTTTGAACTAAAATATGTATGGAGAAAAACATGAAAATCGATATTTTTCGGCTCTCGTGCGAGTGCCCGTTATTTCGTCTGGTACGAATAATGTCCATATTTTATACTAATTTTTGACATATATCACACACAGGGCACTCGATGGACTTCAGGTGAAAAAAAATTATTTTTAATTTTTTTTTTATTTTATGCATTTTACTGATTATCCTTATTACATTGCGACCTAAATATAATATTTCAACTCGCCTCATCATTGTTACAGTTTTAATGCAATATTTCACCTACCATACTTTATAAATAAACTGTAAAAAAAAAGAATACACAATAGGCCATAAAATAAGGGATTAAATGTACAAGACTCATTAAGTTAGGTAATAGGTAATAGGACTTTATCATTGTTACAAATTTACTGCGCAGGATTACCTACTTATCTCTATCTACCTGCTAACCCGTCACTAATGTAATGGTAGTTATCTATTCTAAGAATCCTTTATAAATGCTTTAAGCACAAGTGCTTACTTTTGGTTAATTTATTGTCATTTTCTTAAAACAATGATGTAAATTAGGTAGGCACTTAATTAACAATTGTCATTGTCTAGCTTTATCTAGAAGTCGTTAGCCGGTATGAAGTTAGTATAAATAAGGAGGGTAGGTACTGAATATTTTTAGTTATATTAAAACTTCCCTAAGTAAAGCATTGCGAACTTTCGAGTTAAAAATGGAGAAACAAAGTGCGATAACCAATCTGGATCTATTTGTGATTCTAAAGCAGTCTGGCAAGCTTGGAAACTATTTAAAACTGTTAGAAAGCGTTAAACTTCAGTTGAATTTGAGTTTGTCTGATGAAGATGAAGACATTCTCCAAGAATTCTGTCGAAGATTTAGTCAGTCTGTGATAAAAAGATGGAAATCTGCGAAATGTAACACAGAAACATTCAAAAAACACTATACAGATTGGTTGAAACAGAACATCGAGTGGCCAACTTGTGTACGTGAAAATATACGACCGCAAGTGTTATTTACTGCAACTGAAGAGACAAGTGAAGCTGGCGAATTGTTTTTACCCTCTACAAGTACATCAACTGTTGGAACATCAACGAGAACAACTCCAAGTCCGCGCAAACCTTTCACAGACCTTGGAACAAAACAAAAAATACGAAGGATTGACGATTTCAATTATAAAGGCCGAGACAGTTCGGAATTGGCCTTTGTTTTAATAGCTAACATGAAACATGAGGGCAAAGATGTTTTGGCAGCAGCCATAGATCATATTGTAAAGAACCCAGAAGAGGCGGAAAAAATCGTTAAACAAGCAAAAGATAAAAATAAGTGTGCTTTCACCCCTACCAAAGCACTTGGCCTATTGCTGTCACTTAAATTATCAAAGTGGCAGTATATTACGTTGAGAGAATCTGCCATTCAAGAAGGCATTCAAAATTTGTATCCATCATATTACAAAGTCCAGCAAGCTAAGATGGATTGATTTTGATTGGATACGAACGATGGCCAAAGTAGCTCTTCAAGCACTACTTGATATAACAGTTACAAGAATAATAAAAAGTTTACCTGAAGAGATAACAAACAAATCAATGAATTTAATATCGAAATGGGAATTCGATGGTGCCTCAAGTCAGAGCATATACAAACAAAGTTTCGAAAGAGATGGAATAAGTGACGAATCAATTTTCATGACCACTTTGGTCCCGCTAAAACTTACTGCTGGAAATGAAGTAATATGGGAAAATAAGAAACCTAATTCGGCGTTATATTGTCGTCCTGTACAGTTTCTCTTCATAAAAGAGTCTAAATTGGTTGTACAAGAACAGCTGTCCGCAATGGAAGAAGAAATACGATCCCTGAGTAACACTCAATGCGATACAAACCAAATTACTCACAATCTAATAATGACCATGATAGATGGGAAGGTATGCACCTATCTTTCAGAAGCGACCTCACCTGCAACGTGCTATTTGTGCTTGGCAAAACCTTCTCAAATGAATAATTTGGAATCAGTTATAAGAAGAGAAGTTGCCACCGATCTATATAAGTTCGGAATATCTTCACTGCACGCTCGCACAAACTGCATGGAATGCCTATTGCACATAGCCTACAGACAAGATTTAAAGACGTGGTCCGTAAAAGGAGAAGAAAATAAGCGAATACTGGAAGAAAAGAAAAAAGAAATTCAAGCAAAGTTCAGAAAAGAAACAGGTTTATTAATTGATGTAGTTAAGCAAGGATCGGGAACAACCAATGATGGGAACACGGCGAGAAAGTTTTTCGAGTTCCCTGAAAAAACCGCAGCTATAACTGGGCTTGATGAAGAGCTTATACGCAGATTTGCAGTCATACTGCAAGTCATATCATCGGGTGAAAATATAAACACGGAAAAATTCAAGGAATACGCCCGAAAGACTGCGGAGAAGTACACCGAACTGTACAATTGGTACTATAAGTCAGCAACCGTTCATAAGGTTCTTATACATGGTGCTGACATAGCCAATGTATCGATTGTGCCCATCGGTAAACTATCCGAAGAAGCCTCAGAGGCTAGAAATAAAGACTTTCGCAAATACAGGGAGTATCATGCTCGGAAGACTAGCAGAATTGATAATAATCAGGATATTTTAAATATGCTGCTTCTTTCATCAGACCCCTATATTTCGTCCACAAGACCTGTACTCAATGCAGCACTGAGGAAAGAGTTAAGTTCCGAAGCTTTAGGTCTTATATCTATTAATACAGAACACTTTGAGACAGAATTCATAGATGTAAGTAACATTGATCCAGAAGACACGGGTTCAGACACAGATTCTGATATGGATGTGTCTTTTTAATACGGTGTAATTGTTTGAACTTTATACTTGTAGGTACATAATTATTATAAGAAAAATATGTGTTTAGTCTTAAGAATAAATTAATATATATTATGTGTAAATTGTTTTGTTGACTTTGTAGTTTGTACTTATTACGTGTTTCTTTTAAAAACAATGATTTGTTTAGTAATTTGTAACTTGTAATTAAAAATTTGTAATACGTTTATTTCAAATTTTTAATTATTTTTTAACTTTTTTAATTTTTTATTACTTATCATAGATTTTTTTGTTTTAAGAAAATGACAACAACAAATTTACCAAAAGTAAGCACTTACGCTTAAAGCATTTATAAAGGATTCTTAGAATAGATAACTATCATTACATTTAGTGACGGGTTAGCAGGTAGATAAAGATAAGTAGGTAATCCTCCGCAGTAAAATTTGTAACAATGATGAAGTCGAGTACCTATTACCTAACTTAATGACCCCTTGTACATTTAAAAAAAGAATACACAACCATAAAATAAGGGGTTAACAGGCAATTTATAAAGTAAAGTAGGCGAAATATTGCATTAAAACTGTAACAATGATGAGGCGAGTTGAAATATTATATTTAGGTCGCAATGTAATTTGGATAATGAGTAAAATGCAAAATAATTAAAAAAATTTTTTTTCACCTGAAGTCCATCGAGTGCGCTGTATGTACTATATGTCAAAAAATAGTAAAAAATATGGACATTATTCATACCAGACGAAATAACGGGCACTCGCACGAGAGCCGAAAAATATCGATTTTCATGTTTTTCTCCATACATTATTTAGTTCGAAAAATCTTTACTGCATCATATACGCGAGAAGTGCATAAATATGATAAAGTTAGGGCTTCTAATAAGGTTCTGTGTTGGTTTCCAATAAAAAAAAGCAAGTTTACAAAAAAAAAGTTCTATGTCTATGGAAAGGGCATTTTCGATCCACTGTGCGGCGGATCTCGGCCGTCGTCATGAAATTAGCCGTTTCGATGCGCAATGGAGCATTTTCTAACAAAATTGTCTTTGCGCATCACATACGGCTAACTTCACGGAAGCCTAGATCCGCTGTGCGAACTATAATTCAGTATGTTAATATTTATTATTTTATTTTGAGTAATAGGTATTCATTCAAGTCATAGAATACCTCATTAATAAGCCACTTTCTTAATGTATTTTATTATTAATTATGTTTCCTTGTGAAGGGCCTTATTTAAAGCTACACCATAAATTTCTACAAATAAACATGAATCAATCAATTCATGTTTATTTGTTTGGTTCCTGTAATATTCGGAGGTGGGCGTTAATGTTCACGACACAGTTTTTTTAAACTTCTGCGTATATTATCGTTGTTCTTGTGTTGATATTGTACTCTGTTTTTGTTACAAAATACATTAATTTTTTTATTTTCTGTTAGCTAACTGTGTCTATCAATTTAAAAAAAAAAATGATTTCGTTATAAGTACTTGCAGGGACTCAATAAGATTTTCGTTCTTTCCATCAAATCTGCAATCGTCTTTGTTCATGGACATAAGAATGACAAGGAAAGGACAAATACTTAGCCGCTCAAAATAACCGTTTCATTTATGAAAAAGGGGTGTGTTCATGTATATGAGAGGGTGATGGTGAGTGTTAGTGTATAAGCACACCCCGGACACTCAATAAAATGTATAAGGCAAACACGTCGCAATCACCACACGCATAGTTTGTGTACGTAAACGGTGCTGTTGTATGTGTGAGTGTCATGGTTGTCCCCACCCAACTATAGCAAGAGCGAGAAGCACACTATCGCTCGCTCTGGCATGCGCGCGCTTGGACCTACACAAAATCAAAATAAACGCGTGCCCTTAACTTCAGTGCCGGCAAAAAGGAGCCGGCAAACTTGCGACCGGGTGAGGTAAGTGGCACCGGTGGGAGGTAGGGAGGTGGCCAATTTGTACGTAGTACTAATATCTGTTCGGTGGTATAAGTGTGGTAGTGAGTGTTGGTGTATACGAGGGTGATGTAATGTGTGTGGATCTGTGTGTGTCGCGCGCGTGTGTGTGTGTGTCGCGCGTGTGTGTGTGCGTGTGTGTGTGTGTGTGTGGATGTGTGTGTGTGTGGATGTGTGTGTGGATGTGTGTGTGTGTGTGTGTGTGTGTGTGTGTGTGTGTGCGTGTGTGCGTGCTCACCGGCGCGGAAGGGCGGCGCGAGGTGCGCGTGCGGGCGCGGTGCGCTCCACGCCTCCGCCTCGCCGCCAGCGCCACCCGGCGCGCCCTCGCTCTCTGACATACAAACAATTATATACATATCAATCTGTTCATTATTTTTGTTGTTATAGTGTTAACCATCACAATAAGGGAATACTAAACATTATAATATCCCATAAACTGTTTCGCCTCAAGCGGGATTTGGACCCGCAACCACCGCTTGATATGGGGGTGTTCTACCAATTGAGCTATCGAAACATATCTCGCTTGGACGAAATCAGGCGGGCGACATGAGCTTGTCACTTGCTGACATAAAAAAACACAAACCTATCTCAAGCTAGAGCAACTTTCGAGCCTCGTTTTCAAAACAGACCATCTCTTAGAGCCTCTCTTGTTGAAAAGTTCATCACATTTAAATATATGAATGGTTAATTTGCTACTTGTTTTATGACATTTATGCTGACGTTTTGAACTATCTAAAAGCTTTTCATAATGATTTGCCGTCCGCGATCGCGTTCGACGGTAGCTCGGCGAATACAGCAAACGTTCATATATTTTAAAATGATTTCTAAGCACTTAAGCTTCAATTCTACAAGTTCATCATTGTTTACGACGGTAAAAAAACTAACCGCTATCCATAAGCCGCATTCTATCATCATTAGGGCGGGCCCTATCTTCATTAGAGCGCACCCTATCTTCATTAGGTCGGACCCTGTCATCATTAGGCCTCATCCTATCTTCATTAGGCCTCATCCTATCTTCATTAGGTCGGACCCTATCCTCATTAGGCCTCATCCTATCTTCATTAGGTCTCATCCTATCTTCATTAGGGCGGACTCTATCCTCATTAGATCGCGTCCTATCTTCATTAGGACGGACCCTATCCTCCGCAGGCTCTCTGGGCTCGTCCCTAGGCTCCGGGTAGTCGTCTAGCCGAGGTTTATCGTCGGCACGCGCTGCTGGCTTGCCGTTAGCCATCTCCCAGAGCCTCTCTTGGAGGGACTTCTCACCACCCTCTGAGGCGGGAGCGACGCGAGGGGATTTCTCGCGACTGCGGTCTCTGCTGGCGAAAAAACTGATTATACGGTGAAGGTCAAATACGCATAATGTCAAAACTAACATAAGTCAAACACGCACTAAGTCATACACGCATAATGTCAACAGACAAACACGCATAAAGTCAAAAGTCAAGTCGTATCTAGAAAACTACGAAATAATATTTATTTTGAGCAACTTGAAACCAACAAAAAGTTTCTGAATAAATCTAATTAATAGTAGTTCTGCGACTATGAACTACCATGAACTCTTAGAGCGATTCAAATTAGGACCTAAACTGAATTCAAAATTCAAAGTCAAAAAATTTTGTATCATGAATTCAATAATTATTAATTTCACGGTACGAAATTTTTGACAATTCAGTTTAGGTCCTAATTTGAATCACTCTAAAGAGCTCATGGTATGGGGGCAGAGCTCGCGAGCTTTTAATGTGAGATTTACTGCATTTTCAGGAGCTATTCTGCTCATCACGCCGAAGATCCCCAACAGAACTGTACTTATAAATAATTTAAAATAAATAAACAGTATTAGATACATAGTAAAAAGACTAAATGCAGCAATTCATAAAAAACGCGGAAATACAGTTCATCTTACCCATTGTTATCTCTGGTCCCTCCTCGATCCCGGTCTCGGTCTCGGTCTCTCCGGTCCCGGCCTCGGTCCCGGTCCCTGCGGTCATCGCCCCTGCGATCGGGAGCTCCATCCCTGGACATACATTACACTTACATCATTATCATTTCATAAATCAATAATCTTTATAACAGCCAATATACATCATTCTTGACATTGAATTTAATGCCATTGGTCCATTGAGTAGGGCCCCCTATACCATACTCCGGACACTCTCTAAAATGTATGAAGCAAGTGCGTCGCAATCAGTTAAGAGTAGTAGAGTTCTTTGTGATAGAGCTCGTCCGGGGAAGGACTACCACCATACCTATTTCTGCCGCCAAGCAGTAATGCTCGCATTGCTGTGTTCCGGTTCGAAGGGTATGGTTTCCGGTGAAATTACAGGCACATGACACTTTCCATCTAACGTCTCAGGGTGGTAACACGCAAGTGATATCTATGATGTTGCATGCGTACATAGGCTACGGTAACCACTGACCATCAAGTGACCATCATATAAAAAAAAACATGCAAAGTTTGTGTACGTCAACGGTGCCGTTGTATGCGTGAGTGTCATGGTTGGCCCCACACAATTATAGAAAGATAGCACACTTTCGCTCGACACTATGAGCTATGACGTAACGCGACGACACGTCGTCTGCAGTTGCTGTCTGCAGTCGCCTACCAACTCGTATACCAACTTATATTTATTGAAAACAGATAAAACTCACCGTTCCCTCTCATTCCCACGATCCCTGCGCTCGTTCACTCTCTCGTTTCCTCGTTCGTTCCCCCGTTCATTTCCTCGTTCGTTTCCTCGTTCGTTCCCTCGTTCGTTCCCGCGGTCATTCCCCCGCCTGTTATCTCTATCCCTGTCCCTCCTATCGCCGCTTCTCCTGTCTCTGTCGCGGTCTCTGTCCCTCCTATCCCTGTCTCTGTCGTTCTTGCGATCGTCCTCTTGTTTGTCGTCGATAGGGGGAGGTTGCGAGAAGGGGGGCGGCTCTGACGCATTGAATCCCGGCGGCGGTTCTGACGCGTTGAATTTGGGCGGTGGTTTTGATAGGAGTGCTTGAATCTGGGAATAATACCGCTGTTATTAATAGGCATGATGACTCATTTTGAAAAACTGTTCTATTGTATTCAGATTCTGTTCTATTGAGTCGTTTTATATTTGTGTTACATCGGCTCCGACAAGTAGCCTCAGTGGAGACTTGTCTTACTGCATACCATGGTAATGTTGCCTCGATCTTACAGTATGGTCTCCTACTGTGGGGAAACTCGGTAAATGCTGATAAAGCATTCATTCTCCAGAAAAAATGCATCAGAGTAATATGCAACTTTTTTTTTATGTAATGTTGTATAAAAAAAAAAACAACTCACTTGGTCCGGCAGGAGCGCGGGTGGCAGCTTATCGGAGTTGGCGCCGTTCGCCTCCTCGTGGTGATTGTCTTCAGTGTCGAGATCCATCGCGTCGTCGTCGTGTGCGTCACTCGAACGCTGCTATACACACATTTCATATTTAGATACTCACTAGCGACCCGCCCCGGCATCGCTCGGGTGCTTAAGCTAACATATAAACCTTCCTCTTGAATCACTCTATCTATTAAAAAACGCCATCAAAATCTGTTGCGTAGTTTTTAATCTAAATTTAATGAAAATTGTAAAAAGACGTTAAATGTATTATAGCTTAAGATTATGATATATTCCAAACCACCCCATAATATCCCAAAAATTATTTTGCCTCAAGCGGGATTTGAACCCGCAACCAACCGCTTGATACGCGGGCGCTCTACCAATTGAGCTATCGACACATATCTCGCTTGGACGAATTAAGTATATTAATACATGAACCCCGTCAGGACGCTGCAATATTAAGTTTGATCATCTAATGAGAGCACTGGCATTGCGCAAATAAATTTTTCAAACAAAAAAATCCATTAGTGCACGACCGGTTTTGAACCCACGACCTTAGGATCTGGAGGCGGGCTCACTACCACTAAACCATCGGTGCTAATATACCTTAAATATTATGCGCTAATAATGAAAGACTGTATTTACCTGTGGCATCTGCAATGAGGGCGGCGGGTGCTGCGGCATGACGGGCGCGAACATGGGCATGTTGGGCATGTTGGGCATGTTGGGCATGTTGGGCATGCCCATGTTGCCCATCCCCCCCACGCCCAGCAAACCGGGCAGGAAACTGGGCACCATGCCTGTACAATAACATATCACACTATCAGTTCTTCGTACAGAACACCTCTGCCTACATGACTGCATTTTGAGGAGCTAATCTGCTGTAGATCCTTATCAGATCTTCAGCGAATGTGCTCCAACTCTACTCGGCATCAACATAGCAAGGTTCATGCCAAAAAAGCGATAGGAACCCAGCCGGTGTTGTTGCCAGTTCTTTAACGGCATGGGCGCGTTGGAACTGGTGTAAATTTTTCTAGCATGTAAGACGTTTCAAAGGCATCCTTGTAATTCTATTGAAATAAATAATTTTTGATTTTCATTTTGATTTTTTGACCTTCTTTGTGTCGATGATACAAACTATTATGATCTTTATCTATACGTTGCGATCCCAGTACCTAGCCACGTCTATGGCATTTGTTGTGGCTGAATACAAATTGCCCACTGTGCAGCTGTTAGGGCACAGCTGCACAGTGGGCAGGTTAGTAAGTGCGACAAGATTTGTAGGTCAGCGCCACACTCGCAGCCTGTTGCCGTTTCTCCCACTTAGATCTTAACCAAAATTTTATAAGATCAATTTAAAGTTAATGTAACTTTTGTCCAAACATTTGTCCCGAGGCAGGAATCTAACCCGCAACCTCCGCGTCGCTAGCGGAACTTCGCATGCCGCGCCATATCGGTCGTCAGATTTATCTAAGTAGTACTTCTAGGTAGTACTTCTATATAAGGTCATTCATCATCAACCTGACGAACTTAAGGGGTAGGTTCCACACATAAAAAAAAATACTTGTACTTTTTTTTTCTAAAGCGTTTTTTTTTATATTTAAAAAAATAATTTACGTAATTCTGCTTAATAATTAGTTATCCTTGTTAGAAATCGAAAAGGCAGCGCACGGCACGTGTCAATGACCCGCGCGTGTCCTTGACCGCTACGGGGTGCGCACACTCGAATATTTCATTATTACGTCGCTTAACTCGATTCCCAACAATGATAAATAATAATTGAGCGGAAAAACTAAATCGATTTTTTTTGTTTACTTGGGATTTTTTAAGACAAAACATACATAAAAAAAAAATATGTACATATATATTTTTTTTTATGTGTGGAACTTATCTCTTAAGTTTTTCAGGTTGATAATGAATGACCCTGTATATGTTATTTGTGGTGTTGCATACCTTGCGGCGGCATCCCGGGAGGGAACCTGATCATAGGCCCCCCGGGAGGCATGCCAGCGTCACCCCCCATACCTGCAACAAACATTATTATTAACACACATTTTTGGCTGAAAATCAGCGCTAGGTGGAACCCACCCAGCACATGCTGAGCCAAACCCCTTTTCAGTACAAGTCAAGAATAAATGTACCTAGGTACCTACTTGTATTAGGACCAATGCAAATGTTTTCTTTTATTATTAAGTAGATATGGTGTTTCTTTAATTGGTTTTATTTGTTTTAATATTTTTGTAGCTTGTGTCAAATAAATGTTTTTCTACTTCTATTACACATTTAAGAAGGGAAACTGTTATTTTCACTTAAAACGGGATATTTACCATGATTTGTGAGTTTTATTGATTCCCGATTTTTCGGCGCAGTTACATGCACCATGATCACGGGAGAACTCATCATTCCGAAAAATCGGGAATCAATAAAACTCACAAATCATGGTAAATATCCCGTTTTAAGTGAAAATTATGTTAATAACCATGATAGTTTTAAAAACTATATAGGGAAACTGTTGTATATGTAGGTAAGTAGGATGGATGGAAGACAAACGACCTTTCTAGTACAAGCGAAGTTTATTACTGACTAACGTACAGACAATAACCAATACACATTAGGGGAGGCGGGTGATATCTTATAGGTATACATACTAGAAAGCACAGGTAAGTAAGCTAGGTATCGCTATGTTTATACACATCTATATCTATTTTATATTACGTTGAAATAATGGCTGACAGATACATGTTTATATTCAATAAATGAATTTTAAAACTATAGAGACATTTTACACTGAGAATTTTTTTTTTTTCTCTTGAAATTTTTAATTTTGTGTAATAATTTACTACAATATAATATTTGCATGCCAAAGATTTAGGTAGGACATAAATGAACTAATTTAGTGTTTTGCACAAGCTTGGAAGCAGATCATGCTTCCACGGGACATCCTCAGGACATATCGACTTGTTCCCCGGCAGACGTGTTGCTTCGTTGAGCGTTAGCGCCAAAGTGAGAATTCTCTCTCTAGTGTTTTCTAAAGCTAAGCACAGTGCAGTTGCACACTACTGCTTGGAGGCAAGTTATATTTCTGATGTTGCAAGCAGACATAGGCTACGGTAACCGCTTACCATCAAGTGGGACGCTTGGTTGCCACTTTAGTAGTATAAAAAAAAGGCAGTGTGGTTTTTGCCGATCAAATGAATGTGTGCGACGCGTCGAGTTGTTGCGCTCGTGCCTGGATTCATTAGGTCGGGGCGAGCCAAACGAGACGGTCGTTTTTTATGTCAGCAAGTGACAAGACAATCAAGGCGCCCACCTGATGTTAAGCACCACGCCTGACTGTTACAGATGCAGTGCCACCCAAAGCTTAAAGTTTTTAAGTGTTCGCGTGGCACTGCACTGCGCTTATCACCCCGAGACATTGTTGTTAAGTCTCTTTCGCCCAGTAATTTCATTAGCTACAGTGCCCTTCAAACCTAAACACAGTGCAGCTTGCACACTACTGCTTGGAGGTAGAATATCTGACACTGCGGTGGTACCCACCACCAGGTACCAGGTCCTACCACCAGGTACGTGTTTAAAACAATAACAATCGTATAATTAGAAGCCACATTCCCTATCCTGTAGGGCGTGTGGAACTGGCGTAAATTCACCTAGCTTTAAGACGTTTCAAAACGATCCTTGTGATTTTATTGAAATAAATCATTTTTGACTCTGACTTTGACTTGACGAGGGGAACCTCACAGGCAGTATATTTGTCTCTGGGCGTGTTACCTGGTACTCCCGGAGGCATGTTGGGCGGGCGGATGCCGGGCGGCAGACCGGGCGGCATGCCGGGCGGTAATCCCCCTGGCATCCTGAAACAACGCAATCATCATGCTAGTCTTTACATTGAATAGAAAACCGCATTAAAATCTGTTGAGGAGTTTAAAAGATATAAGCGTACGTACATAACTTTTTCCATGTTGGGGTAATAAATCTTTTTTTTTCTTTATTTATTTATTTATACAAAGGGGCAGATAGCGGGAAGCGACTGTGCTTCATTCTATGTTCTGCTATCATGCATTCTATGTATGCTTCATTTTATGAGCTCGTCCGGGGAAGGACTACCACCATAGCTATTTCTGCCGCCAAGCAGTAATGCTCGCATTCCTGTGTTCCGGTGTGAAGGGTATGGTTTCCGGTGAAATTACTGTCACATGAGGCTTTCGATTTTAGCCTCAAGGTGGCAACCCGCGAGTGATAGCTCTGGTATTGCAAGCGTCCATAGGCTGCGGTAACCGCTTACCATCTTGTGGGCTGTACGCTTGGTTGCCACTTCAGTTGTATAAAAAAAAAAAGACCCGGATAAAATGTATGAAGCAAACGCGTCGCAATCACTATATGCATAGTTTTTATACGTAAACGGTGCCGTTGTGTCATGCCCCTCCCAATTATAGCAAGAGCGAGATAGCACACTTTCGCTAGCGCTGGCATGCGCGCGCTTGGACCTACACAAAATCAAAATAAACGCGTGCCTCAGCCCTTAGCTTCAGTGCCAGCGAAAGGTGTCGTGTCGTGCCGGCAAACTGTACTAATATTAACTGTGGCCAAACTAAGCAAAGTGCAGGTACTTACCCCGGCGGTGGCATCCTAGTGACTGCCATATTAGCGGGAGTACCAAGGCCGACAGCCCCCATATCTGTGGACATAATAACATGATAATATGTATGCAGCGTGTAAAATGACGACTACCGAAAACGAAAGGGGGTACACCACCCTAAAACCAAACCAAAAAACCATCAGTCGGCTGAAAAAAATTAAATATGACAGAAGCACGATTTTTATGTTTTTATTTATTTTAGCAGTCAGCAACGTATCAGTCGTGTGACGCGACCGCGCGGTAGAGAGAGACGACGCGCTACTCTGTGGCGACCGCGAGTCTCCCGTCTCGCTCACGCGCGACCGTGCACCTGGCGAGATCAACTGTTCGTGCTGTACATTGCTGTTTTTTTAATTTTGTTTTTTGCTTTTATTTGTGCAAATAAATATCTTGAATCTTGAAGGTTCCCACTGCTGGGACACTGGCCTAGTCTCAAGCTAGAGTTATTGGGTTTTAATGAAACACACGGATTTTTTTCACAGATGAATGTAGGTTTACCCACAGAGCAATGGTCTAGCGGTGACCCCGCCTTCCGATCCTAAGGTCGTAGGTTCGAATCCGGTCGTGTACCAATGGATTTTTTTTGTTCGAATAATTTATGTACGCAATGCCAGTGAAGGTCTCATACGGTGAAAAAAAAGATCGTGAGGATACCGGCATACCCAAGAATTGGTATCAACCGCACCGCATTGGGTCCGTGTGGTGGACCCGCACACTCTCGTTTGAGAGTAGACCAGTGACCCAGCAGCGGGAACATAAAAGAGGTGATGATGATGTTGGTTTACCGGGAGGCATCTGCGGGCGCATGGGCGGCGGCAGGCCGGGCGGCAGAGAGATCATGCCGGGCGGCATGCCCATCAGGGACATGTTCTCCATCATCGACTTCGGCATTATCTGCAAATTACATGAGCGTCAGTTTTTTAGCACAGGCAGGATTGGTTTAGTGAGTCGTCGAATCCGACAACAAAAAAAAAAGACGGTAGATGATGGATGGTGTGTGGAGCGTGGCCTTAAGCCGCCGTCCTCCAGCGCGTCCAGCTGCAGGTCACCGAGCTGCCAGCGCAGGTACGTACCCGGGGTGGCAGCCAGGGCGGCAGCGTGGCCTCGTCCACCATGCCGCCGTCCTCCAGCGCGTCCAGCTGCAGGACACCGAGCTGCCAGCGCAGGTACGTACCCGGGGAGGCAGCCAGGGCGGCAGCGTGGCCTCGTCCACCATGCCGCCGTCCTCCAGCGCGTCCAGCTGCAGGTCACCGAGCTGCCAGCGCAGGTACGTACCCGGGGAGGCAGCCAGGGCGGCAGCGTGGCCTCGTCCACCATGCCGCCGTCCTCCAGCGCGTCCAGCTGCAGGTCACCGAGCTGCCAGCGCAGGTACGTACCCGGGGAGGCAGCCAGGGCGGCAGCGTGGCCTCGTCCACCATGCCGCCGTCCTCCAGCGCGTCCAGCTGCAGGTCACCGAGCTGCCAGCGCAGGTACGTACCCGGGGAGGCAGCCAGGGCGGCAGCGTGGCCTCGTCCACCATGCCGCCGTCCTCCAGCGCGTCCAGCTGCAGGTCACCGAGCTGCCAGCGCAGGTACGTACCCGGGGAGGCAGCCAGGGCGGCAGCGTGGCCTCGTCCACCATGCCGCCGTCCTCCAGCGCGTCCAGCTGCAGGTCACCGAGCTGCCAGCGCGCGTGCAGCGCTGCCCACGGCAGGTACGACACGCCGCCCTCCGCCTCCCACTGCTCCTTCCACTCGCGCCCCTTCACGCCCTTGCCGGGCGCCCACGCCACCTGCAACCACATTTATTTAAATTTAAAATCACAATACAGGTACTTTTTTTTTATAACATTTTGTCTGAAAAATTTCGAGTAAATCGATTACGTTCATTTGTTCAATTATTATTTATCATTGTTGGATATCGCGTAATAATTAAACTTTCGAGCACGCGCGCTTATTGGGGGGGTCATTGACACGCGCAGGTCAATGACGCGCGGGTTATTAACACGCGCAGTAGTGTGCAAGCGTTTTTTTTTATACAATTAAAGTGGTTACCGCAGCCAATAGGCGCTTGCAATACCAGAAGTATCACTCACGGGTTGCCACCCTGAGACGTAGCTCGAAAAACTCATGTGCCTGTAATTTCACCGGAAACCATACCTTTCAGATCGGAACACAGTAATGCACAAACATTAATGCTTGGCGGCAGAAATAGATATGGTGGTAGTCCTCCCCCGGACGAGCTCTATCATCAAGAACTTTGCTACTCTTAAAACTACTGTGTTTAGGTTTGAAGGGCACTGTAGATGAAATTAGTCAATAATGTCTCCAGGTGATAAGCGCAGTGCAGTGCCACGCAAACACTCAAAAACTTTAAGCTTCGGGTGGCACTGCATCTGTAATAGTCAGGCGTGGTGCTTAAAATCAGGTGGGCGCTTTGATTGTCTTGTCAATTGAGATAAAAAAAAACTTACAGTAATTTCCTTGGAGTGAAGCTTGTGTTTGTTGAGTTTGTTGAGCGCCTTGTAAGCGTCGCGGCGGCGCTCCATGACGACGAAGGCGCAGCCGCGCGGCGCCACCACGTCGATGGAGACGACGCCGCCGAGCGCGCCGAACAGGTCCGACAGCTCCTCGGGCGTCGCCAACTTCGACAGGTGACCCACCCATAATGTTGTACTGCATACTGAAAATTATTGCCGTTATTTCGATTCACGGGTTAGGCAAGCTATTTATGAAAATGGATAATGTTTTATTAAGCTTTACAATATTTGACGGTACAGTACTAATTTTATTTTTAGGGTAAAACAACTTAATATAAATAGGTAGATAGTTTTTTTGTACAAATTAGAGCTCTATTCCCTACACTAGGTCTCAGCTGAGCCTGTTATTGTAGGGTCATAGCAATTCGCTTCAGACTCTCCACTAAAAAAAAAGGATACAATTTGACACAAATTAATATAATTTTATTTATTTTTAACCAACTTCCAAAAAGGAGGTATCAATTCGACTGTTTGTTTTATTTATATGTTTGTTACGCGATTACTCCGCCAATTATGAATTAATTTTAATGATTAATAAAATAAATAAATGTTTCCATTACTGATATGACGGATAAGTGATTCTCTTGTGATACGTTTTTTTTTTTTTTAATTTACTTAAAATACATACTTATAAACAAACAAACCCGAAACAATATATTACCATGTCAATCAAATACATCGTTGTCTACGTTAAAAAATCTATTGCCTGCAATTGAAACCCTTACCACTAAGGTTTTCCTTCTTGATTGGAGGTAGTCCCTTCTTCTCTCTCTCCTTCTGCTTTTCTCTATCTGCCTCCCTCTCTTTGTAGTCCCTTCCTTTATCGCGGTCTCGCTCTTTGTCTCTGCAATAAACATGTTTTTTGATTACTTATAGCAGCGGTAGTGACTCTAGCCTTCGTTTAACGAGCCCACGTTTGCTCTAAACGTGTTAAAATGTACAAGGTGTGTAACGTGGATGACGCGGGGCCTGCGCGGGGAACAGGCGGTGACAAGAAACGTGTTTCCACGCGTTATCCGAGATTCTATAGCATAATAATCTAAACTCCAGTCACGCAAGCGTTAGGGCGATCATCCACCAAAGCGAAACGGAGCGGATTTAGTTAACAAATAGAACCGTATCAAAACTGCGTCCTAATTACTTAACGTCAATATCGGACCATTTTTAATTATTTTAAGCAGCCACTACATGTTGGCCCAGTGAAGGCGAGCGTGGGCAAGACAAGTTCTACCGTCCACACGTTCGGCCCTTCGTTCCTATTTGTTCTTCCCTCCCCGATTAACAATTCTATTATTAGACTGATTATAAATTGAATCTTATTTGTTAGTATAATTTAAGTTAAGTATTAGAATTATTTTAATCTGTATTAAGTATACAAAATATTATTTATAAATTTAATTAATATTACACTGCAATTAATGATTATGCTATGTATCTACCTAGCTAAGTACAAAATGACATGTATCCAGTTTGTCTACACTAATATTATAAAGAGCATTTTTTTTTGTTTGTTACGCATAAACTCAACAACTACTGGTCCGATTTCAAAAATTCTTTCACCATTAGAATGCTACATTATTTCTGAGTAACATAGGCTATATTTATTACTAGCAACCCGCCCCGGCTTCGCTGCAGTTTGATTGCACCCGCGCGAAGCTGGGATGGACTGCTAGTTATCAATAAATAGAGCTTGAAGTAGAAGTAGAAGTAGAATAAGTATAAGTAGAAGAGGTAGAAGTAGAGTACCTCTCTCGGTCGCGCCTCCTGCGCGGCGAGCGGGAGCGGGAGCGCGAGCGGGTGCGCGAGCGGCGAGTGCGGCGGCGCGGGGACTTGGAGCGCGACCGGTGCCGCCGCGACTTGGGGGAAGGACTCCTGAAACCAAATGCACACTCGCACACTCACTATCTGTCCCAGCTGTTGCGATATCAATTATGTATTCATTATAAGATCCTATATGTACCAACGTGAAGCAATAATTAAATATGATTGGTGTTGATTCTGTTGTAACATTTTTTTAAACGAAACTAACTAAAATTGTTGCCGTCCTTTTCCAATGAATTAAAATACAAAGGACCGCGATAATTTTAGTTAGCTTAGTTTAGGAAATGCTACAACAGAATCGACACTACTAGTGTCTCTTTAAATACTGGTAAATAAAAATGGCGGATATAAACCTGGAATCGTTAGCGTCCGGTATCTCGATGACCTGCGGGCCGGCGTCCACGAACTCTATGTCAGACTCGTTCGCCATGTCGTCTTTGGGATCGTTCTGTTGATCTTGATTACTCTGAAATTAAATAAATAATAATGGACAACCCACACAGCATCATCTAGCCCCAAGTTAAGCAGAGCTTGAATTGTGGGTACTAGATGACTGATATACTTAATACATAGATAGTTATTTTTTTATTGTAGGTATAATGTATGCTTACCAGAAATGGAAGGCCTTGCTGGTTTTGGTTTTGTTGTAGTTGCATATCTGACATTATTGGCATTAGATTCTGCAATCATATTAAGTTTGTTACATTCAAATTAAAATGTAACTAGAATTATTACCTTATTTATAAACAATACTTTAAACCTCTGTTGAAAACCTTTGTCGAGTAGACTAAACTCTTGCTCAATGCCCATAAAGGCAGATTGCAAGATAAAAGGAGACATGAACAAAAAAACCTGTGAGCTAATGTCTCTTTTTGTCTATTGACATAAAAATTACAAGTCACTAATTTAGTAGTTTTTTATTAAAGATTATTTTCTTAAAGAAAGGTACTTAGAGCCTCATTTTTTGTCGAAATTGTACAATGTACAGTCTGATGCACCAGTTACTTAATTATATAATTTATGTGGTGATATAAAAAAAATAAAAAAAACCTAGAACAATACTTACAGGAATCTGCATGCCTGTCATAAGTGACATTTGCGCCTGCAAACTCTGCAACTGTCTCATGATCTCTGGATTTGTAAGTATACTGAAATTATATTAAAACAGATTACTATTTATACAGATTATTGAATTCTAACTTTTATTTTAATTATTTAAAAGCGGCGACTAGTGTTCCGCAGTTGCCGTTGGCGCCATGGAAGACCAGCGCTAAAGTAGTATGTATGCTGCTTTAGCAAATGCTGAATGGCGACCATTTTCGAAGACTTATGATCTACATGTATTCGTATATGCTTAACTGCCTATATACAGACTTTTAATATGATTACCACCTACTATGTATCAACTGTCTCAAAATAAACTTTTTTACTTTACTTTATTAAAATTTTGTTTTACGAGCACAGGTGGTCTAGTAGTAGTGTGATCGACTTGTGGTGTAGTAGGTCAGTGCAAGACTGAGAAGCGAGAATTGCCTGTTCGATTCACGTTTCGGGAAACATTTTTAGATTACTCCTCCTCTCCTACCTACACTCCTTGTAGGTAGGTTTTAAAACATTTTATAACACTATTTGGCAATCTAGCATGCAGCCTGAAGTATGATTTACATTGAGTCAGTAGCGAAGTCTGTGCTATTTGAGCAAAGTCAGTGCTGACCCGCCGCCACTGACCTAACGTAAACGCTGTCTTTTTAGTACTGACTTCAAATTCTCGCGTACTTATAAGCCACGTGAAGGCTTCCGAAATAATATAATATTTTATTACTTTGAAAAAGCCGAGACCTACAGCTTGACATGTCCTTTGAAGCACTCAGTAAAGATTGCCACTGGCAGTCACCTATCCAAATAGTGACCCAACAGAACAGTGCATTAATTACCAATAGCTATCTGAATCTTATAGCAGAAAGGCTGGACACGGACTCCGCTTTCATGAAGCACTGGACGAGCACACATAGTGCAATGCGCTTGTGTGAATTGTGTGTCCCATTAATTTAAGTTATTTTTAATTAATTATTATATGGCTATAATTTGTACCCTTGCATCTTATTAAGCTGAAATAAACGAATTGAATTGAATTGAATTAATTCATTGATCTGTTAAGAACAAATAAGCCAGCTACTTAGCAAGTGCTTCCGTATAATGTAAGCTAAGAGTGGTGGAGTTTTTTGTGATAGAGCTTGTCCGGGGAAGGACTAGCACCATACCTATTTCTGCCGCCAAGCAGTAATGCTCGCATTGCTGTGTTCCGGTTCGAAGGGTATGGTTTCCGGTGAAATTACCGGCACATGAGACTTTCCATCTAACGTCTAAGGGTGGTAACACGCAAGTGATAAAAAACAAAGCTAATTGCAATTTTACCTGGCCATGGCATCTGTTGGGTTATTCCCGGACTGTTGCTGGTTTGAATGTCCCGTATGACTGTGTGAATGGCCGCTGTGCGTCGAATGACTTGTGTGGGTAGTGTGAGAGGATGTGGGTAGTGGAGGGTCCAATATCATAGGCTCATCTTCACTCTCGTATTCAAAATCATTCAGCAACTTTCGGTTGAACTTCATGTTGGGGCCGGAGGGTTCGTCTTGGAACTGGAAATGATACAAATCGTTTTTCCTTACATAATATACTAATAAGAATAGGAATAAGAATTTGTTAATTTGACAAAAAACAAGGAAAGTAAGTCAAGACAAAATGACAGTAAGTGGGTATAAGTAAGTACCTATTTTCTTAGAATTAACCAAAAACACGTAAAACAATATAGAAACAAAAAAAAAAAAGTCTCTATGTATGTACGCTTATGATCTTTTAAACTACGAAACGGAATTTAATGCGGTTTTCAGCAATACATAGAGTAATTCAAAAGGAAGGTTTATAGCACCCGTGCGAAGCCCGGGGCGGGACCGCTAGTAGAAAATAACAAAAACCGACTACAAACTAAAAAAATATTTCGGCAGATTGTGGTGACACAAGGCGATGTAGTTATTGACATGTTTATTTATGATATTCTTATAGTACTGAACAGATTTCAATAAAAAGTATATGGGACCACCATCAAACGTAATAAATACATAAATAAAAAGATATTGACTTTGCATTGGGTCAGCGTGGCGGATTAAAACCCAATAACTCTTGCTTGGTAGGCCATTGTCCTAGCAGTAGGAACATAAGAAGGCTGTTATGCGTGTTAAAATAAACTCGATGCCTGGTTGTGAACAAATAAACTGTTTCAAATTTAATAGAATCAGTGCTTAAAAGTGAATTTGACTTTTCAACACTGTGACATAGACACATCAACGAAAGCTGCTTGTCTATTATTAAATATATATATTTTTTTATTCAACCTATCTTGTCCCACTGCTGAGCAAAGGTCTCCCCCAAAGTTTTCCATTCATCCCGGTCCTTGACAGTTTCCCACCAATCTTTTGCATAAGAATCCAGATCATACCGCCAATTAAAATAAATAATAAATAAATAAATAAAACTCAACATACCTGATTGCCATCCATTGGGGATGACATACGCGGTGAATGTTGTGATGATGGACCGGGAGATAATTTGTTATCTGATGCGTTATGACTGAGGTTAAGACTGCTCCCTAAAAATTTATAAAATATGAGTACCTAATCATTAGAAAAACAATACTTTCAATTGCAACAAACACTTACCACCAAGTGTACTGTACACTTGGTTGCCACTTTAGTGAAAAAAACAAAAAACCCACATAGACAAATTCTTTACATAGTACAAAAAGTTACATTCTCATATAATCTCTACATAATGTTTACTTGTAAAACTTTATTTATTCAATAAGGTTGGCTAATTTAAGGGCAGATTCTCTCTGCACTTTTATTTACGCGTGTCTTTCTGCTACAAAGCTCAATACTTACCAATTAATCAATATTTACCGAAATATGGTTATTTAATGGACATAATACATAATATAAAACAATCATGCTTCGGGCGTCCTTTATACACCATCGCCACTTATTTGTTAACAAAAATTAATAAGTTTGTTATAAGTTGCTTATAGACCTATTTATTATTCTTATTTCCTATAAGACCTTGGCAGCTCAACATCAAACAGGCTCTTACCATTAGCAGTATTGTTCTGTTGCTGTTGAATTTCCTGGTGCAGGGGGTGGTTTGGATCAGCCATGTCAAGCAGTGGCTGGATGACTTGAGATGTAAACACATTGTTCTTTTGCCACAGATTCAGTACTCTAATTATATTACGCTGTAATGGAAAAATATTTGTAAAAAGAAAGATATTTTAGTGGCTTCTTAGGTGTCTTCCATTGTTATTCTTATGTAAATTAATAAACATGGTGATAGATTTGAAACACACATTAGCTAACATATATAGGTTTGAAGGATGAATTATATAGTATAACTAGCGGCTCGTCCCGGCTTCGCATGGGTGCATTAACTACGGGTGTAATAAAAACTTAAGCACCCGTGCGAGCCGGGGCGGGTCGCTAGTCATTCATAAGGTCCGACCGCACGTTTTAGCCGCGCGGCTACCTATTTCATAGTTCATGTGCACTCCCCTCTCTGGCATGGCGCGCGCGCGGGCTTTTTTAGTATTTTGTTTAGATTGTCATTTTTATAATTCGTCATAACTTTTGAATGGAATGTCTGATTTCAATAATTCAAACAGTTATTTAGAGGTATTGAAACAGTCTTGAATATGAAATGATTTATTTGGATAAGGATTATAGTAAAAGGTATGGAATACATGGACTGATTTTGGTCGGCATTTCTATCAACTTTTAAAATGTAAAAAAGTAGTTATAGTTACATAACTACAATAGTTGGACATGTGGTATTGCTGACACTTTTGTAGATATCAATATGTTCTTTGATATTTTACAACATTTTTTGTTCTATCATCAATAATTTCCGCAGCGCATGCGATGAAAGACATTTTATGGCAATTTTTTTTACACCTTGGGTTACATTATTGCAGTTTTAGTAGGGATCCCTATTATTTTCTAAAATAAAATATAGCCTATGTTACTCAGCGATAATGTAGCATTCTAATGGTGAAAGAATTTTTTAAATCGAAACAGTAGTTTTTGAGTTTATTCATAACAAACAAAAATACAAACATACAAATCTTCTCTCTTTCTAATATAAGTATAGATTAGGCCCTAAAATTTAGTATTGGTCTCAATTAGATGTTTTTTATTTTTATATATAATGTATTAATGTTTGAAATCTCATACAGGCAACAGGTTTTAGGTTTTTTTCTTTTTATTGTATGTACCTATAACAAATCCAAGTAGATATTGATGTTGATTCTTTCTATTGTAGCATTTACTAAACTTAGCTAACAATAATTATCGCAGTCCTTTGTATTTTCATTTTTTTAATTCTTTAAAAAAGAAAAAAAGCAACAACTTTAGTAAGTTTAGTTTATAAATTCTTGAAACAACACCATTGTCCTACAGTGGTGGTATGCTCAAGAAATGGCAACAGGTAGCCAGTGGTAGATATCAGAACTCAACAAGTTTCAAGAATAACTTGGTATGATGCAATTTCTAAAGCTCACTATTAATTTTAACACAACAGTGTTTATAATTGATTATAACCTCTAACAAATTTTACATAACCCACCTTATCTTCCGGGGGACATCTGAACAAATTCGCAAATGTTTGCTGCATGTTTTTCGCAAACCGCGGAGCAAACACATCCTTCTCCTGCCCAAACTGGTGTCTAGATTGCCGTACTATCGAATCTATCACGTAAAGACCTGGCACTTTGTACTCTGGCTTGCATTTTTGGATAAACTTTTCGACACTATGCACTACATGCTTGTAGAATTTAATGGCTTTTATAGCACCTTTGGTAATAGCACTCATCTTCGCCTTTGATATAGGCGGCTTGTTATCGTACAACCCGGATAGCTGTAACAAAATATTATTTTTTAATCTGATGCCACGGAACACCTCATCCATCGGATATGATTTTATCTAGTATTTACCTCCGCGTTGAACGATTTCACTTCTGGCATATCCATTTTGTTTAATTATATATTACAGAAAAATATATACACTAAATTATATCGTCAAGATACGGTGCAATAGCGAAATCATTTTTCTTTCGTTCGAAGCAAATCAACATGCTCTGAACTGAAATACAAAATGGCGTTTATATTACGGTACAGATTAGGTAAATTAATAGAGTAGGTAGAGGATTATGCTTTATGGTATCAAGTGAAATGCATCTTTGTCGGATGATATTAGTATTCTGTGGTTGGATGTTGAGTGTCGCGTCCGGTCGAGGGGCGGGGCGCGGCGACCATAAATGTGGGCGACTGCCGACTTGAAACTCTCTAGAGGTCACTTTAAAGAGGCTCATTACATCAGCTCGACCGCAACTCACACTGCCTCGTCACAGTCGTCACTTGGCGTCCGTCTAATCGTTCTCGTCTCATCGACAGCGATAATATAAGTGATCTGACACACACACACACACACACACACCTTCTCGCTCCCCTAACGACTAACGAGCTAAGAATCAGTAAATAAAAATTCCTTGGACTGTTGGTCCCAGCACAGTTTTGATGTGCATGTCTCCAGCTAGCACATACTGATTAGCTGATTTCAATGGAACTAATAATATGTTTACTTTTATTATCTGATATCTTGAGTATCAGTTCGAAAAAAATGATTGTAATTATTTGTTACCTGTGGCACTTGTGTATCTAGTCTATAGTTCAAAGAAAATTTACTAAATACTCCTTTTTTATTATTGTCCTTTTCTTGCAGATTAAAATAAATCACCTTGGTGCAGTCTCCCTTTGTAAGACCGACCATTTTTCATACTCAAACCTCCATCGTTGTACAGTTTTAAATCTTGTCAACTTGACATTGGCAAAATTGTGGCAAGCTCAGCCACAGACGATACAAGTGAAAAAAGAAGAAGAACGTAGTGCTTACATTCAATAGAATAGAATAGAATAGAAAAATATTTATTTAACGCCACACAATTAACATAAAAATAAAAATAATAATACATTATCTTCTCTTGGCTTGCCAGTTGCCAGTAGTTTGTGCCAGTTGCCTTCTATACGGACGGACGGACGAGTGAGTACGTGTGTACCCAAGACTCAAGAGTCAAGAATCATAACTGCCAATAAACGTAGTGCTTACATTCTCTTGGATTGTAAACTCTATAGTGTGCACATTGTGGTTTTGATAATGCAGACCTTCAACACATAATCCTGGACTGCCAACATTTCTTAGTGTAAAGACTCCTCATGACCTCAGAGTTAGTTGAAATAACTCCAGATGTTCCCCGCCATCTCCAAGACTTATTATCCAATAGTGAAGTGTTTGAATCTTTAAACAAATATGAGTAATCAGCACTGTGGAAAAAATATAAACACTTCTTGCTGTGAAAATGAAATGAAAACAAAAACGAACAAAACAAACTCAATAATACAAAGAAGTTAAAAGTCAAGTGACAGCAAATTGAAAAGTGACTGTGACAGAAAATGTAAATAGAACTTGCTTAAGGACAAGCATCAAAGCCAAAACAAATTAAAAAAAAAAGCCAAGAGTGTCAGTGTCAGACAGAGAGAATTTATGCACTACTGAGTGTACGGAGTACGGACGGACGGACCAATAGTTATGACTTATGTTCGATACGTTCCTTGGGACGGACGTACCAAGGAACCATAGCTATCCTGACGGACGGTGTTGTTTGTTTTGGTTTTTGCTGAGTTGTGGCGTGCTAAAATATTTAACAACCGTAAGTTTAGAATTACTTTGAAAGCTAAAATGAAAGATTATACTGGTTTGGTTTTGATTTGTGCGAATTGTACGGTGTTTTTAATTACCCCAATAAATTAAAAAGGGCTATGTTTTACGCGCGTATCCTTTTTGATATAAAAAGTTAATATTGTACGGGTTGTCAATTCTATTGAGTTTCTTTAACAATTTCTTTATTTTTTACCAGTTCACTATATATTGAAAAGTCTCATCAACTTTGGTTTCTATCAGAATAATGGCTGATGAATATGCTGCTGTTAAACGTGGAAAGCTTAAATTAAAAGGAGAAAAGCCTAAGTAAGTACCTACATCTCTACCTGTGTGTGTTCCTATTTTTTGGGGTTCCATTGTGGTTCCGTACCTCAAGAGAATATTTTTTTCCATATGTATGTCTGTCTGTCCCATCTGTCAAGACAAGAGCCTATTTCTCAGATATCATAATATCTATAAGGCTATGTCACAAAGCAAAAATCTAAGCAAGTGTACCATACGTATGTACACTGGCTTAGATTTTTGCTTGAAGAAAATTTATTCTTATTATTTTAGAAAATTATTATAAAATTTATTCTTATTTATTTTAGTTACAGACAACCAGCTTATCTTCATGTGCACCACTTCTCGCTAATACAATATCAAGAAGTTATAATATAAAATGTTATATAAAGAGAGTTACCGCGAACACTGTTTCAGAGAAAGTTATGGACCATTTTGGAAAGCAAACCATTTTGGATTCAGTAGATGAATATCTAAGTGGCAAAAAAAATTATTAAATTATAGGTTATATTTTTCTAAGCTGACATTTTGAATAATTTTATGATAATAACAATATAAGATTAATGTTATACTTAACAGACAAATATTGCATGCCATGACATGGCAGAATACATTGTTTCCAAATTTATGCAAAAAATAAACTTTGTAACTACATGTTTTTCTCACAATAAATTTTTACTTGCTTACTTACTAATCAAATACTTTGTATTCCAGAGCCAAGAAACGCAAGCACAAAAAAGAGAAGTCATCTGATGAAAGTAAAGTTGATGTGGATCTGCTAAAACACAGTGGTTGGTGGAAAATTGAGAAAGCTGAAGATATAACTGGATCTGTATCCATTGAATTTGGAAACAACTCGTACATATCAGCATTAGACAATGGCTTGTTCACGATTGGGGCCCCGCATGGTGATGGGGAGGGCCCGTCCCCCGAAGAGATTTTCACAGCGTTCCCTGCTGGAGATAACAAGTTTGCATTGAAGTCAGGGTACGGGAAGTATGTGGGTGTGTCTAAGGACGGAGTGGTTACGGGTCGTTCTGATGCTGTGGGACCAATGGAGCAGTGGGAGCCAGTATGGCAAGATGGTAAGATCCAGTTATTATTGCAGATGGTAGGCACATAGTAGGTAAATCAATTATTTTGTAGAAGTCTAAACAATTTTATTATGACAACTTCAAATCAAGTGAAAAATTCTATTGAATGCTTCCATGCTTTGAGAGCATGTTAAGGACTTGGTCTCAGCTTTTTCAAAGTTGTTTTGCCATGACAGAGGCTTTCGGGCAGCCTATTAACCCTAATCAAAGTTTGCCACTGATTCGTACAAACTTACGAAAAATACTCTTTTTCTTATTATAATGAATTGTTGTTCGTTAGTCTCGCTAAAACTCGAGAACGGCTGGACCAGTTTGGCTAATTTGGAGTCCAGCGAAGGTTTAAATGATAAGCAAATATAAAAAGAATAGCTTAGGTGAAACAGCGCAGGTCAGCTTACTTTTTTTTCTTAAATATATCGTGAGGCCGCCATCGACCGCCATGTCCAAGAACTAAAAATTCGAAAGACGTGCCATCAACCAATTCTTATGGCAACCAAGCGTAAGGCCCTCTTGACGATAAGCGGTCACCTTAGCCTTTGTATGTGCAACATCAGAGATATGACTTACGCGTTGCCACCCTGAGACAGATTGAAAGTCATATGCCTGTAACTTCACCGGAAACCATAGGTATCCTTCGAACCCGAACACGCTTAACGGAAGAAATAGGTATGATGGTAGTCCTCGGACGAACTTTACCGAAAAGAAAGTTAAGTTGGATTCCCTGAAAGCACAGAATAGATATTAGTACTACGTACAGAATGGCCCCTACCTCCCACCGGTTTTACTTACCCTACCCTAAGAGCGAGTTTGACAGCACCACTCGGCACCTTTCGCCGGCACTAATGCTAAGGCTAAGGCACGCGTTTATTTTGATTTCGTGTAGGTAATCGTGCGCATGCCAGCGCGTGCGACAGGGTGCTATCTCGCTATAATTGGGTGGGGCCGATCATGACACTCGCATACAACGTACAATTTAACAACGCATAGTTTGTAGTTTGCGTAAATGGCGCCATTTACGCAACTACGCATGTGGTGATTGCGACGCGTTTTCTTCATACATTTTATTGAGTGCTTAAGATGTCCCGAAAGTTGAATTCCTACTAAAAGAACTCTACTTCTTGCTCTACTCATTTACAGGTAAGACTGCAATACTCAGCTCAGTAAGCAAGTTCATGTCTGTCTGTCCGGAGGATGACTCTGTGGTCGCGCGGAGCGTTGTCGCGGGCGTGCTCGAGTACTGCCATATCCGCAGCAACCGAAGCCGGGTGATCAGCGAGGTAGTGGTCGCGGAGGAGGAGGGGGATTTGAATGAAGTTGAAGTCAATTATGTGTAAGTTTGTTAACCTTGGTTACTGTTACGAATCTTAGATATCTGGAGGAAATCGATAGTACTACATACAGAATGGCCACTCCTTACCTCCCACCGGTTTTACTTACCCCACCCCCGTCGCGAGTTTGCCGGCACTGAGCGAAAAAGTGCTATTGGCTCTTGCTATAATTGGGTGGGGTGAACCATAACACTCACACATACAACAGCATCGTTTTAGTATGCTCTTGAAATGATATAACGAAAATAGAATGGTTTTTTTTATACCACTAAAGTGGCAACCAAGCGTACGGCCCACTTGATGGTCGGCGGTTACCGTAGCCTATGTATACTAGCCTAACGTGCGTATAATTTCACCGGAAACCATACCCTTCAAACCGGAACACAGCAATGCGAGCATTACTGCTTGGCGGCAGAAAAAGGTATGGTGCTCTATCACAAAGAACTCTACTATTGATGATGTACAATATTAATAATAAATAATCTTTCAATAATTGCAGAAAGAAGTTTCAGAAGTTCCAAGATAAGAAACTTCGCGTGAATGAGAGCGGTTTGATCGAGCTGAAGAAAGCCAAGACTGAAGGGAACCTTCATGAAACCTTATTGGACAGGAGGAGCGTTATGAAAGCGGATCGATATTGTAAATAGCACCTACTTATATGTGTTATAGTGAAGAAATAAAGCTGTCTAATCGGACCTTTCGGGAAGATACGGAAGACCAGCGCGGTTTTTCTCCGAACTCCGTTTCTTTCTTTATTTATGTAGGTACTACTAGTATAAGGTGTATTGTGATTTATAGTTCTCACGGCGGATCTCGGCCGTCGTGAAGTTAGCGCTTTCGATGCGCAGAGGAGCTTTTTCAAACTAAAATGTCTTTGCGCATCACAAACGGCTCACTTCACGGAAGCCTAGATCCGCCGTGCGAACTACACCTGAGTATTAGCTGAAGCAGAGATTCCTCGCATCTACGTACAGTTTTCTACTTAGTTAGAGCGAGGAACTCTGCACTACTGTTACAAAGGTCTTTTCACACAGCATTTCTTACTTACAAAACACACAATATTTGTTAATATCATATAAAATAATGTTGTTTGACCCTTTTACTAAATAAAGATATTTTATTTGGTTTAATAAATAAATAAATCCACTTTGGAGATTCACATAAAAATAAATCCAGTTGAAAAAGTTTATTAGAGCAGAAATGACTTGAAAATTACAATTCTCATTCATAATGTAAACATAACTAAACATTTTCCAAAGTTCAATACTCCTGCGATAACATTAATGTCCTAATCATTCATGAGTAATTCTTGTAAGTAGGTATACATAGTTTAATTTATTTTTACAGAAACAAATCAAGGTGTAATCTTGATGCTTCTTCTTGAATTCTTTCTACATTATCAAATAACCACAGGTCAGCCAGGCTAGAATGAGAACCGAAGAACACTTCTCCATGGAAGTGCAGAGAAAATGACATTTTTTTTTTCAAAGTCCGTAATTTTTTATCTACACTTTCGTAAATAAAACTCGTCTATGGTGCTCATCCTAGTCCAGCTGGAGTAGGTAACTAACTTAATGCAGACAAAAAAGTAAAAAAACTGAACTACAAAAGAACTGACTTTTATTATTTTTCTATTATTAGATTTGCCGTCGATTTGGTCACAATTTTGGGACAAGTGTCCCACAACTTTTCGCTGTTTCAAAGAGTAAGCACAGACAGACCGGAAGATATATTTTATTTTGAGTTTATTTGTTATATTTTGTCTATAATTATATTGAGTTTATTTGTTAAGAATTGTGTATTTCTCATTGGTAATCCTAGTAAATAAATAAATAATAAGAATATTATGTAGGTATCACAAAGGATGGCGCTCTCAATTTTCGCTTCTCAATCGTGTATTAAGATTCATTTAAAAAACGGCTGTTTTCACGTACCGTTATTTGCGGATTCTCGCTGAAGAGATACGGGAAAACGTCCGTTTTTAAAATTGCTAATGAAAAATGTTAAAACTACAAAATCATCAAGATTACACCCTCAAATTACAATAATTTGAATATAACTACCTACATGTCTTATACAAAACTATATCTACACCTAACCCTAGTGTGTAGACTAGATAGAGATCTAGTCTGTGGAACATGATTCAAGTGGCCTCATACAATCTATTACAGCATTATAACTCTTATAAGTTGAGTGTTTATACATTAACCTGTAAGTATAACCACATATTTTGCCCCCAAATCACTATTCTCGTCTTAGTAAGCGTCCAGCCTGGCGCGGCGAGTCGAGTCTGATGTATTGCAATACAACACAGAAATCCGCCATTTTCTACTATACAGGTGGTCATTTGTGGCAGAAAGTCTATGTTAACTGCCAGTTAAAGACACGAAGCTTATTTTTACGGTGTGGAATTTCAATATAGTCCTGAACCCATTGGCTTATTAATTAAATAAATTTAATCAAAAGCATTACAATAGACCATCTGGTTCCACACCACTGACTTACAAACTATACGACAAATAACTGTACACTATTTTATACCCTACATTAAAGTCACCGGGTTTATTTTTGTTTCTGATGTATCAGTGCGTGAGAACTTGTGATGGGTTCTTTTAGCTGGCAACACCAGGTGGATAAACACAAGCTCGTAGCAATATTTAAAAAACAGTGTAATATTATTTCAATATTGCTTTATGGGCTTGTGGTTACCCCCCAGCAAGACCTGAAGCATTGAACTAGGACTGTTTTGTATGACAGCAGTCTCAGCACTGCAGTTTAACCTATTGACGCTTACTGACCATTGTTTGGAGTGGATAATATAAAGATTTGTTAGGCCTAACTAATATGTAAATTAGCAGTTAGCGAATTGTAGTAGAAAATCAGTCATAAGGCCATTTGGAAACTGCGTGATGGAAGCATGTATAAAGTTTAGTATCCAATCATTACTACAATTATTTTTTTGGGACTACAAATAAATAGTAAAATAAATCTGCTATTATAAAGGTGGGTCACGCACTTTGGGGCACGCATGACATGCGCTATCGAAGACCACATTATTATAGCCATAAGTAATGCTAGAGAAAGTGGTTCACTTTCTTTAGTTGATGAGCAGATTGTTTCAAAATAACTAACATTTTTGTCTATGGTGCACAAATCGCGCAATGGACAATGTGGCATTGTAGGTATATGTTGGGAAAACATGGTATTCAAAATAGGTAATGGGGAAATTTTATCAGTTCGGTGGGTAAATAGTTTGTTTGAGAAGTCATAAATGAGGGTTTCAGAGTACCAATGCCAACCATAATATACATACATACATCTAAAATAAATGCTAAAAATATACACTTAACTTATTATCTAGATTGTTAACATGTTTATGTAATTAAAATTTATAAGTTACAATAAGTGTACTGACCCCTCGAAAGTAAAACAATTTTTTTAATTGTACCTCATTGATTTAAATTAACATAGAAAACAATGAAGCACAAAAAAAATACATGTTAATATTACTTACATAAAAATGAATAGCTACATATTATTACAGATACAAAATAAATACATTTTATCTATATAGAGTCTTTGATTATTAGTGCGCGAAATTCAAGGAATATGTTCCACACACAAAAAAAACATGTTTGTTTTGTTTACATTTTGTCGGAAAAATCTCGAGTAAATCGATTACGTTTTTCTGGTCAATTATTAATTATCCTTGTTGGAAATCGAAAGGGGAGCGCGTGGCGCATGTCAATGAACCGCGTGTTAATAACCCGCGCGTCAATGACCTGCGCGTGTCAATGACCCCCCTATAACCGCTACGGGGCTCGCGTGCTGGAATATTTTATTATTACGCGATTTACATTAATAATAAATATTAATTGACTAAATATACGTAATCAGTTTACTCGAGATTTTTAGAGAACAAAACATAGGTACATTTTTGTGTTTAATTCATGTGTGGAACCTGTTCCTTGAATATTGCGCACTAATAATATCAAAGACCCTGTATAGTTAATTTATTTTCCATCTAAGTATTTAGAAAATAATCTTTAACATGAGTTCATAATATCTAAAATCTATACAATTTATGATCAAATTAATCATACTTGAAATCTAAAGCTGAACCTTTATTTATTTTACTTTAAAAACTATAAAATCGTAGGGTGTGTGCATACCTGTGGTTTTTAGTTTATTATTTACTATGAAAAAATAATCTGATACCACAAATTATAAGAATCGGAACTTTACATATTTATAAATTAGATACCTGATCAACTATCGTTGTCCATAGTCAATTTTATCTAGTGCAGCTGAATCCCTCTTAGTAATAAACCGATAAACGCCGACATTATCACAGCTGGTATTTAGTGAATTGATAAATTCAGTGAGAGTGGTACCGATTTGGTCTACAGAGTGGAAATTCATCTACGAGTATTAAATGATACCATTATTGATGATAGTGGTTCAGGAAATGGTGATGGTACAGCGGTTCTAAACTGTTAGTGGTATCAAGTATGTCAACTGAGTGGATTTACAATAGCGGTTATATTTTGATACCAAATAGGTTTATATTGATTAACGGGTATAGTTCTCAGCTAGCTGTTGGTGGTATCAAGTGATTCTACTGAGTGGATATTCATCAGTATGTTGATACCAAATGGGTCTATATTCAGTGGGGGTATAGAATGGTGGTACCAAGTGGGTCAGTAGCTGGTGGATGGTCCGGGAGGTCTTCAGCTATTGGTGGTAGCTGCGCCGATGCCTCGTTCTTGACGTAGCCACTCTACAAACTCGTCCAACATCACTGGCCCTGGGAATGAGAAAAATCATCATCAAACTCGATTTCATCATCAAGATCGAGTTGGCCATGGACTCATACGATCTTACTTTCTGGCAGAAGGCCTGCCTGGTAAGCGATAATGCCCAATCTTTACTAATTATAATGAGAAAAGATTTGTATTTTTGTTTGTTACGAATTAAATATTTGTTCCGGGTGTTTTATATTTATAATAAAAAAAAATATATCTATCTTTGTATTGTATTGTATTAAATATATATCAGTCATCTAGTACCCATAATACAGCTCTGTTTAACAGCAGCTTACCTTGCTAGGCTAGATGATGCTGCGTGGATTGTCCAGCATTATTATAAAAAAAAAAAAAAATTACTGGTCCAATTTAAACATTTCTTTCACCATAAGAATGCTACATCGTCTCAGGGTAACACGGTTATATTTATTACTAGCGAACGGTGGGAAGTGGGGAGTGGCCATTCTGTAGGTATAGTAGTAATATCGAGGCAGGGCGGGGCGGGGTGGGGGATACGTACAGGCGCCGTCCGCGTCGTATGCGGCCAGGTTGTGGTCCATGGTGCGGCTGAACTCGAGGATGTTGCACCACTGGTCGCGGTTCACGACGCGGTACCGCCGCTCGCGCTGCAGGAACTCCCCGAGCGCGGGTCGCAGCGCCCAGCGGGGGAGCAGCACGCCCAGCAGCGCGCGCGCGGTGCCCGTCTCCAGCGAGCGCTGCTCCTTATCCTGAAATTACAGGAACAGCGTTAAACCGCTGACTACTTTTTTATTTTATATCAGCATGTGACGAGACAATCAAGGCGCCCGCCTGATGTTAAGCACCACGCCTGACTATTACAGATGCAGTGCCACCCAAAGCTTGTTGTCAAGTCTCTTTCGCCCAGTAATTCCACCAAGACGGACTCTTGCTGAAGAGTCCTACCTCCAGGTAAATTTAGTTTTTAGGCCTTTGGCGCTTGAACTGGCGTTACAAGACAGTAAAGAAAAAAAATCAATAAATAAAAAAATAAGCCCCAAGTTAAGTAGAGCTAGTTTTATGAGTACTAAGATGGATAGATGACTAATACTTAATCGGGGAATAAGGCGCATTGGGAAGATAGAAATAGAAATATCTTTATTGTCATAGGTGAAACACGTAAAATATAGCACAATTTAAATACATAATTAAGTCAACAGGCTATGACTCTGATATTTGCAGATCGTACAAATATTTGTCCCAATGCGGGCGTTGAACCCACATTGGTCGTCATTACATGACATGCTGTTCAATAAGTTCATATAAGCCCAAAGAGGAGGTATTCCACAGATCTTGGCGAACGATATTTGTACAACTTTAGAAATTTCGAAGTTTTTCATTCATAAAGTGAGTCCTATGCTTTCTTACGAAATGTGACTTCACACAGGAGCAGCCCGTACCGGGAATCGAATCCGCAACCTGCCGCGTATAAGGGCACACGCCCATAGCCTCACCAATGTCGTCTAGTTTTGTATTTTAAGTACTTACCCTGGCAAAGTCGTATGAGTATCGGTAGATAGCCTTAAATACTTGTGGATCGTTGAGTAACGTGCGCAAAGATTCTAATTTATTCTGTAATTTTAACGCGCTGTCGCATTGTAATTCTGTGAGACCTGGAATTATAATAATTAATTTTTAAGAATAAAACAAAAAACTACTCCAACCTAAAAAATGTTTCGCCAAATTGTGGTTGTACGCGACAATGTAGTTATTGACACGTTTTTTAAGATTCATTCATAAATTACTAAACCGATTTTGATAAAATTTAAATTGGACCTATTCTGATCCTATGCAACCAAAAAAGAACCATTAAAATCATGAATAAATAATATTAATAATAATAATAATAAATAATGCTGGACAATTCACACAGCATCATCTAGCCCCAAGGTAAGCTGCTGTTAAACAGAGCTGTATTATGGGTACTAAACGACTGATATATATTTAATACAATGCAATACATAGATAGATATTTTTTATTATATATAGAAAATACCCAGAACACCCGGAACAAATATTTGTAGATCGTACAAACATTTGTATCGAGGGGGGGATCGAACCCGCAACCTCTGCGTCGGAGGCGGACCTGCGCCCGCCGCGCCACATCGGTCGTCAAAATAATAGGCAGAGAAATAAAAACGCGTAACAAACATACAAAAAAACTTTGAAGTTGGTTGAAAAGTAATACTAAATCATGGGTTTTGCTATTGGTACTAAAACTAAACCTTATACGCGTCTAGTGGCAATAATAGTTGGATAAAGTAATGGGTACTCTCTGCGGATCTAGGCAGACGTGAAGTTAGCCATTTGTAATGAGGCAAGACAAATTTAGTTTACTTAGAAAAAGCTCTATTGCGCATTGAGAAAGCTAACTTCATGGCTGCCAAGATCCGCCGAGCGTACGCCATGTTAGCAAGTGGAGGTTTAAATTACTAACTTTAATTAACTAGCTATCGCCCGCGACTTCGTTCGCTTGGAACTCGGTAACGATACTTTTTTCGGGATAAAAAGTAGCCTATGTTCTATTATCCCGGTCATCCAAATCGGTTAAGTAGTTGTCGAGTAATAGAGGAACAATCATCCATCCAAACTTTTACTATTACTATTATGGCCCTTACCTTTTAACCATTCTTCTTGTGTGAAATAACCCATTTGTTTAGCGCTCATTTTGTATGCAATAACCAACATGACTACATTTTCGGGATCTACTCCAATGTCTTCACAAAACTTTTCCATACCTTCAGGACCTGAAGAAAAGCAAAGCATAAGAGTAGTAGAGTCGTCCGGGGAAGGACTACCACCATACCTATATCTGCCGCCAAGCAGCAATGCTCGCATTGCTGTGTTCCGGTTCGAAGGGTATGGTTTCCGGTGAAATTACAGGCACATGAGACTTCCCATCTAACGTCTCAGGGTGGTAACACGCAAGTGATATCTATGATGTTGCATGCGTACATAGGCTACGGTAACCGCTGACCATCAAGTGGGCCGTATGCTTGGTTGCCAATTTAGTGGTATAAAAAAAAAACGATTTGAATAACTTTTGTTTTGAACGGGAATCAAACCCACAGTGCAGAAAGAAATGGTATGCTTATGCTTATGCATTTGAAAAAGTCTGGAACGACAGCGTAAAGTGCCCTCCGAAACACGGAAGACACGTACGCCCAGTTGAAATTATCACTAGCGAAAGTCTCATTGTCAAAGCCATGATGAAAGTCTTACCTAAAACATCTGGCTCTGGAATTGTGGTATATTCCTTGAACCATGTTAAACATTTCTTCACACTAAAGCTTGTGTCTTCTACTTTGGAATGTCTTCTAGAGCTGAAAAAATAGAATAGAATATTTTATTATGCAAAAATATAGGTACAAAATATATCTAATTACTACATAGTACATTATAACTTAACTTATGTTCTATCTGGTAGTTTGGGTGATAACTATGTAATCAAACCATCATATTTAATAAAAAGAGAATAAGAATATGAACCATACCCTTCAGACTGGAACACAGCAATGCGAGCATTAGGTACTGCTTGGCGGCAGAAATAGGTACGGTGGTAGTCCTTCCCTGGACAAGCTCTATCACAAAGAACTCTACTACTCTTAAAGTCTTAGTGCGTTGTGCATTGACACACATGACACACATACCTGGTGTTCCGGGAGCGCTTGTGATGATGGTGCTCCTCTAGATTGGTGGCGCCCTGCACAACGTCGCCGCTCGCCGGGGCGCCGCTCCGCGTTCGTTTGCTGCAGCGGGGCATCGCTCCACCACCCTGTAAGCACAATACACAAATATTATAAATAATGCGCAGGTATGTTTGTGGGGTCTATATAAAATTTGGCACAGGCATAGAATATAAGCTATTTTTTATTCTGGGTTTCTGTGGGATAAAAAATATAGTGATCTTTGTAATGTTATTGAATTAAAGTATTTTGAATTTAAATTAGACCAGGGGGTCTAAAAAGGCCACTTCATATGAATCATAATAGGATCCTATTATGAAAAGCATTAGACAATGAGACAGTTCCAGTAATTCTACACAGAGATATTTTGCAAGGGCACTTATAGAAAGCCAGATTGTTATAGTACTGATGAAAATAGCATGCAAAAAATTAGTATGCTGAAAATTGGTTTGGTTTCTTTGTTGTTTTGGCTCAGTGGGATGGGGCTCTGACTATTACAGATGCACTGCGTTTATCACCCTGACATTGTTGTTAAGTCTTTCGCCCAGTAATTTCACTTGATACAGTGCCCTTTAAACCTAAACACAGTAATGCTTGCACACTACTGCTTGGAGGTAAAATATCTAACACTGCGGTGGTACCCATCAAACCAGACTCTTATTGTCCGTAAGACCATTTTTCTATTCGAAATATGTGTGTTTCACATGTTTCAATAGTGTAAAGGTCTTAGAAGTCGTAGTTTGCTCTGAATAGGTCCATACGTTATGAGCTATTGTAACTATTATGTAACAGTCCACACAATACAACTTAGCACTACCTATTTGCCTAAGTATGCACCCATCAAGGTCATTGAAATACTAGGCTCAGCACATCTATAAGTTACTGCAGATCATGCAAACATTTGTCCAACTGTGGGGATAAAACATGCAACCTCTTCTGAACCCGGCAATTCATCCAGTGTCACCTAGGTCATCAATATACAATAGATTATCAACATTATTGGAATTTATTTTCTTAATTTCACTTAAAATTCACCAATGGAGTGGTTGATCATAACAGATAACTTTTTACCTCTCATGTGCCAGGATTCCAGACTCAATAAAAAACTGTCTGATATCTACAATTTGGTATACAACAAGTTAAACAATACTTAAGCAGAAATTATACTTTTCAATGTTTATGTTACCTAAAAACTTTGTTGAAGGAGATATATATGATTAACAAAGATTAGTAGCAAAGGCATACCTACCTACATACCTATAAAATGAGCAAAATCTTTTAGAAGGTAATATGAAGGTGGAAGTTGATTTTTATTCATGGTCATTTAATGTACTCATTATCACAAAATTGGATATGTAGAAGCAGTTTGCAGTGTTTTAATGAATCTCTGTTATAGAAACAAATTAAAATGCAATAATCTGCAGTGATGAGTTGGTTGGAATTGTAGCAAACAGCTGAGTGTGAGTTCTTGTTGTTGTACAATGTAATGTAGAAAGATTGGGTTTGAATGTGTATCAATGAAATCCATTTTAACAGTATGATGTTTTCTAGTCAAGGTGTACTAGCTTTAACAAAATCACGCATTATAACCAGTGCAACGCCTCACCAATTTTAGTAGACAGAAAAAACAAAATGTTTACATAGCAAAGTCAAAGATCCCAGAGGAAACTAGGTACTACTTTTACGAACTGAAATGAAAGAATTATCGAAATAACACGCGTTAACTTACTATTGGTGGCAGATTCGATATAAAATTAGAGAACTTGAAGGGATTATCGTCTCCTATTTTGCGAATTTTGCAGAGGCTGCTTCACGAAAAAAATGTCCTCCTGACAGGTCGATGATAACCTGAAATTAAAATCAATGTGAACACAAGCGGGCACTATATTATCTGGAGCTTGTAAAACTAACGTGCTCGGCAAAAATGTCTTCATAGTTTGCAAAAATCGATTACTAAGACCGCAAAAACTGAGTAATGAAAAAACTTTGGCTTGAGTTACGACTGTTGTAGTTTTCATGAATTTAGTACCTTAATAAAGTTGCTCTCAGTTACGTTAAACCCTGATATTTTTCAGTAAATTAGTAATTTTCTAAAATGTCGTAGGATTCATTAAATTGGTCAAATTTTCAGAAACCAAACAGCAAAATACAGACAAGATATGCACACAGCGAGCGGCTGTGAACAGTGTTGCCGTTTTTTAGTTGGAGAAAATGCTAGATCTTGGTCCTGAATGCTAAAAGATGCCAAATATATTTCGAATAAGTATGCTAATTAAGTACTTCTTCAGGTACATTATAATATGAATAGCAAGATTTGCTTTATCTTATAAGACGCGTTGGTAAGTGACCTAAGAGTACGTAGTGCCGTGCAGCTCGATGAAAAATATGTCAAATATGCAGTAACTTAACTATGATACATGAGCACAATGGGCCTGCATGACTGCAGTGCTATTTTAGCCACACACACACCAAACAATCAAAAAAAATGTTAAATGCTAAATTATTAAGCTAAGGGTCAAGAACTATGCCACATTTAGCATTAAAAATGCCAAAACGGCAACAGTGGCTGTAAAAACTCAGAATTGACATTTCGTTCGTCAATCAATGTTCTCATTCACTCACCCCTCTTACTGATAAGCATGCCTAAAATAAAACAAGCACGCTACTATCCATTATTATTTTTATTATTATTATGGATCACCAACGAAAGATACACGGCATACAAATTTTTAAATTACTGAGGTACTCAGGTCAGGTGCTCTCTCAATTAGAGGTGACATCATGCACAAAAATAAAAGTAAGGTATAAATCTATAAATGTAAGGTTAAAATGGCAACTATTCTATTGGTATCATGTACTAATCATTATTCTGAGGCTGAAGGGCAGCATGCTCGTAAATTAAACGATTTTCCATGTCGCTGATTTGTCCATGGAACTAATAAGTACTACGTATAACTTGTCAGCTTGCCTAATAATAAGCATGCTCATCTGGCAATGCATTGACGTACAATGACATGCCAATGACATGGCATGCTTGCCGTTGCTTGTCAGCATCCTTTGTTCGGTTTAGGGCAGACTAAGGCACATAGAATCAAGAACCCTTGAGTGTGAATCGAGACTCAAGCATCGGTTTTTGACAGTTCTTCCTAGAAAAATTATGGCAGATTCGGTATAGGACTGTATTTACTATTTGCACAGTCGAGTATCTACCTCTTCCTACTTAGACTAGGTACTAAAATAGTCGGCATTATTCTTAAATAAAGTCCACTATTGGCCAAGTGGTAGTGACGTCGGTCACCTTCCGATCCTAAGGTCATGTTTTTTATGTTGGTTCGAACCAGGTCGTGCACTGATGGATTTTTCTAATAGAATCTACATTATTAACGTCATGCGCAATGACGTATTGACACATTCATGCCAATGGCATTCTTTCGTGACGTAGTACCATGGAACTATTATGTACTACAGCCTAGAGTCCTTGCGTACGTATAGTACCTATTTCCATAATTCGTTCACAGTACCTTACTTCACACACTCACACCATGGTCATTATTTTGAGGTTCCATGCACAATGTTTCGTCGATGCTGCCAATCTGAAATAAATAAACCATTCATTTGCACCTGAAATTTGCACTGAACCAACCGATTTAATGTTGCCACGTTCTTTTAAACCACAACAGACTAGAAATGTAACTATTTAAAGTTAAAGTTAAAGCTATTTCATTCATGAAGAGAGTGAAACTTCAGACTATGATTATTACGTTAAAACTAAATCTACACCATGGAACTAATAAATTTATATAAAAAAATAAGTACTAGGGTAGGTACAGGTACTTATAACTTCCTTGATCTACACCAATCTACACTCAAAATGAGTGTAGATTTTGTCTTTTGTGTTTTGTTTGACATAATTTAATGTTCTTAGGTTATTGTCAAAAATAAAGTTTTTGTACGGGTATACTCTGTGGAGTCTATGGCCAGAGCCTTGTAGGTAAGTAGGTGGTGTGTGGTGTGTTTGTTTTGTTGGTCGGTTGCCTTTGACTACGTGTAGTACTAATATCTGTTCTGTGCTTTGACTTTACACATGTCGAAATCTTTGCCGGTTGCGTTCAGTGTTGTGACAATAGCGATAGTTTCGCTATCGATAGTTGACCTTCAAAAACCTAATAATACCTATACGATTATATTGAAACAATCGATATCTACTATTTCATTGCAGTACTATCGATAGTAGCGTGAAATAAATATCGAATGTGTGTGTGATTGATTTTCAAGCCCACGATAATGTCAGATAGATATTGTCGATAGACTTTCGCTCGTTAAATAACACAACAACACTGGTTGTGTTTTCATTGCCGGCCGACCGAAGTTATTTTCTTTCTAATAATTCTTTTAAAAAAAGATAAAAACGCAATGGAAGGTATCCATGTAGTTACACAAGATTTTGTTAATATTCATATCACAAAATCGGACAGCGAAGATGCAGCCCCAGTGGAAAGAAGATTCAAAAAAGGCATCACAGTTCAGGATTTCAAGGTGCGGGCATGACTCACATTGCACTTGCTAAGATTTTGCCGGTTTATTGTTTTTATTATGCAAAGAAAGTCTAGAAACATTATTCCTGTGTCAATTTAATTAAATATTATATTTTGTTATTTCACCATCAAAGTAAGAGCTGACACAGACTTATACCACCTACTTGCAATAATCACTATAGTTCTACATTCTTAGTGTTTGCATTATTAATTTTTTACTGAAGTAGCCAGGAATAGAATACTTTGCAGCTTATCCTTTCGTCCTTGTACATCTTCGTACATCTTTTTCCTGAAAACTATAAGCATCTTCAGGGTAATATAATTTATTAATATATTTATTATTTAAAATATTTTATACTAAGTATTTGTAGACTATCTACCGTCATTATTTTAACAATCATATTTGTTAGGTACTAACTATTTATTTTATCTGTGTTTGTTTTGTTTAAGTAGTTTTATCTTAGTTTTAGTATTGTACCTATGATATTTAGTGTACCTATGAAAGCCCAGCAAATGTTATGCGTTAGTTTTATGAAATTCTCATGTAAGTGAAGTTATTCTTAATGAGAAATAAATATTCTTAAACCTGAAACCTGAACAGTTGCCTATTAGGTGTCTTCTGACATAATCATTACTAACCACCAGGTCTATTATTTTAAGTGCTAATTTATGATTATAAAAATCTTTCACAGACAAAACTTGAACTAGTCACTGGTGGCTCCGCATTAACAATGAAACTAAAGGTTTATGACAGCAAGAACAACTATGTGTGCGACATAGACAATGATGAGGCACTTCTCGGGTCATACCACATTGATGATGGAAGCAGAATTCATGTCATTGACAAGTTTGTGCTTACCAAGGACTTTGCTACAACAGACAGTGCTGAAAGGTACCACTTGATTTTTATCACTTTACATAGTTATACTGGTAACTACTGCCCTGAGACAATGTAGTATGGAGCCGGGACCTGGTCTTTTGGAGGGGTCTAGATAATTAGATAATCATAAGATAGGCCTGCTTGCGACGCAGGTGGTTGCGATTGGGACAAATGTTTGTATGACAGATCGTAAAAATGTTGTTCAAAAGTTTGTTCCGGGTGATCTGGGTATTTTCTATGTATAATAAAAAAAATATTTATGTGTTGTATTGTATTAAGTATATCAGTCATCTAGTACCCATAACACAAGCTCTGCTAAACTTGGGGCTAGATGATGCTGTGTGGATGGTCCAGCATTATTTATTTATTTATAACCTTATAAAATACACCGTGTGCATAGACCACCAGGCATCATCATCTGCTTTTATCTCCAGGTTCCAGCTATCTGAAGAGGAGTACGGCAAGAAGGGTGACACTCTCCGCTCGTTCCTGCAGCAGAACCGCCTCGGGAAGTACAACGAGGAGGAAATGACCAAGATGAAGGAGCAGCAGCAGCAGGAAATGGAGGATGAAGTCAAGTATGTTGAAAACTAAATAACGATAAGAGTAAGAGTTCTTTGTGATAGAGCTTGTCCGGGTAAGAACTACCACCATACCTAGTCCTGCCGCCAAGCAGTAATGCTTGCATTGCTGTGTTCCAGTTCAAAGGGTATGGTTTCCGAGCAAATTACAATCACATGAGACTTTCCATCTAATGTCTCAGTAAAGGTAACACGCAAGTGATATCTATGATGTTGCATGCGTATATAGGCTTACCTTACCACAAAGTGGTACGGCCCACTTGATTTGTGTTTGTTGCCAATAGCAATTCAAATTTAAAAACTAAGTCGCTGTATTATTTTGGTGGAATTATTATGAGAATATCGAAAAAGAAGTAACATTTTGCACTTAATTACTTAATTTTTGCTTTTGTCTAACTTTTATTTTTGTTCTAGCTTAATCTGAATCTGTTAAAATCTTGTTATGAGAGAGCGGGATCCCCTAGCACAGGTATTTTTATACTTAAAAGGGTGTCTCCAAACGCAATTTTATATATATGTAATGTATAGATTATCTTTTTCTTATCATCTTCTTTAGATATAAAGACAAATTGCTGTGCGTTAGGCTCGCTATAACTCGACAACGACTGGACCGATTTCGGTAATTTTGGTCTTGAAATATTAGTAAGAGTCCACGGTGAGAAATTATGGAAAAATTGCGATGAAACCGCGCCGGGTCTACTAGTAATACCTATTTCTGCCGCCAAGCAGTAATGCTCGCATTGCTGTGTTCCGGTGTGAAGGGTATGGTTTCCGGTGAAATTACTGGCACATGAGGCTTTCGATCTTAGCCTCAAGGTGGCAACCCGCGAGTGATACCTCTGGTATTGCAAGCGTCCATAGGCTGCGGTAACCGCTTACCATCTTGTGGGCCGTACGCTTGGATGCCACATCAGTGGTATAAAAAAAAAAAAATTTAGTGCTTTTTGTATTTGCAATGCAATTTTTGTATTTTACAGATTGGCCAAGGAGGTGGTGGTGGGAGCTCGATGCGAGGTGCGTGTGCCGCAGCTAGGCGTGCGGCGCGGCACGGTGCGGTACGTACGACACGGTTTTTTTTTCATACCACAAAAGTGGCAACCAAGCGTACGGCCCACTTGATTGTAAGCGGTTGCCGTAGCCTATGTACGCTTGCAACATCATAGATATCACTTGCGTGTTACCACCCTGAGACGTTAGATGGAAAGTTTCATGTGACTGTAATTTCACCGGCACCATACCCTTCGAACCGGAACACAGCAATGCGAGCATTACTGCTTGGCGGCAAAAATAGGTGTGGTGGTAGTTCCCCGGACGAGCTCTATCACAAAGAACTCTACTAAAGCAACTATAACAACTTTCAGACAACTTACAACTTAGAGCTCTAGTGGTATAGTGGTAGTGACCCCGCCTTCCGATTCTAAGGTCGTGGGTTCGAATCCGGTCGTGCAAATATTTATGTGCGCAATTCCAGTGCTCTCATATGGTGAAGGAAAACATCGTGAGTAAACCGGTATGTCCAAGAACTATAAGTTCGAAAGACATGTGCCCGTCCACCAATCCGCATTGTGTCTGCGTGGTGGATTATGACCCAATCACTCTCGCTTGAGAGTAGGCCAGTGTCCCAGCAATGGGAACATAAGAAGGCTGTCATTATGAACAACTTACAATAGAAAATAAATTATTTTATTGCACACCGCAATAAAACAGATTATCACAATACAATCAATTTTATTTCAGCTCTCACACACAAAGTGTTATACTTTGTGTGTGAGAGCTGAAATAAATTAAAAAGCCATATTTTTAGCAGATAGGTACACAAAATTTATATAAATAAAAACATCTAAACATAATCTAAAAATAAAGCAAATTATTATTGCTTAATCTAATATTTGTTCTGGGTTTAGCTAAGTAAGTTAGTATGAAAACTAAAAAATATTTTCGTTGGTATCAAAATAACAATCCATGAGTCCAACCCTGGTGACAGAGTTTATAGGCCGCATAAAGGCCGCCGTCATGTCCTAACGACAGTTTACCGTACCCTTCGAAGCACGGAAGCGCTAAGATGAACAATTACAGGCGGTCACCAATTATAGTAAGTTATGTTTCAGGTACAACGGCGCGCTAGAAGGTGCCAAAGGGCTATGGATAGGGGTGCAGTACGATGAACCTAGGGGGAAAAACGATGGCTCGTAAGTGCAATACGCGTTTTTAGGCCTACAGTGTTTTTAGAACCACACTGGTGGTCCTTTTTTGCACAAATTAGTTAACTAAAGGCCCATTCTTATAGTACAATAATTGCATGCAAGAATAGGCATGATGACAGTAACCAAGTATCACTGAAATGACGTCTTCACCTTATGAAAAATAATTCAAGAAATATAAAAACCATATTTATTTTTACATTAGATGCGAGATTGATAATATTTTTAATAAAATAAATCTACAAAATACAGAAATCTGCCATAAAAGTTTGAACACAATCAGAGCACCTTGGCTCTCTTGTTGGTGGCATCAAACAAAATTGCAGTTTTGAACCTTATTGCTAAAATTTTACATTGAAAACTAAACTATGACGTCACTGCTGCTACGCCGTGACTTGGGCGCGTTTTGGCGTGAATTTTAAAACTAATTAACTCACATTTTTTTACTACTAAGCCATTAATTTTCTGGAACAATAAGTTATTTCTTGATTATAGTCGATACACACTGAGAGCACTGGTGGTCTAGTGGTAGTGACCCCGCCTTCCGATCCTAAGGTCGTGGGTTCGAATCCGGTCGTGCACCAATTGATTTTTCGCTACGAATATTTATGCGCGCAACGCCAGTGCTCTCATACGGTGAAGGAAAACATCGTGAGGTAACCGACATGTCAAAGAACTAAAAATTCGAAAGACACGCAGGCGGACCTGCGCCTGCTGCGCCACTAAAAAAAATAAAATAAAAATGATGTCGCAAGCGTACATAGGCTACGGTAACCGCTTACCATCAAGTGGGCCGTACGCTTGGTTGCCACTTTGGTTAAAAAAATGCAATTATAGGCACCGCACCTAAACTTATCTCATTGTTTTCAGTGTAAACGGACATCGGTACTTCACATGCCCTCCTAAGTACGGCGGCTTCGTCAAACCAGTCTATGTAACCGTTGGGGACTTCCCCGAGGAACAGTTTGATCTGGAAGATGAGATATGAAAGCGCTACCGATCTCTCTCACCAACGGAAACTGGCATTTACTAACGCAGCTTTAAGATTCATTTTGTCTTCATCATAATCAGCCCTCTAATGTTTCCGTAGACACTGGCCTACTCTCGAGCGAGAGTGATTGGGTCTTAACCCAGCACGCGGGTTTGTGGATGGCACATGTCTTTCGAATTTAGTTATGGGATAGGTTTTCCTTCACTGTTGTTTTTTATCTTCTAACATTTTAAATTGCAAATATTCATAATATTATATTACTTCTGATCACAGACCTATATTTGAGTAGAATGAGTGAGTGTATGTATAGTTCTCACAACGGATCTCGGCCGTCGTGAAATTAGCCGTTTCGATGCACAATGGAGCTTTTTCAAACTAAATTGTCTTTGCGCATCACAAACGGCTAACTTCACGGAAGCCTAGATCCGCTGTGCGAACTATGCCTCGTGTGCCGAAAAGATGGGCTAAGTAAGGGCTGAGTAACCTCTTTACTCGCCGCGAAACTCTGTCTGCTCCCAACCGGGGGCGGTGTGGTGGTGTGCCAGTGCCTAACATCGGTTTGCCGCGTGCTTATCGATGCTTTTAAATCATTCATTTTCGCGCGGCTTATGTTTCCCATCACTAAAATATATTATGTAAAATACATATGCACATAATGTTACACGCTCGGTTTCTATACCAATCGACGAACTCTTTCATTCTACTTAAATATATTTCTATGATCCTGACAGTATACCAATATGGAAATCCACTCTTCAACAGTGTTTTTTCGGTCTGTTTGCGATGCAACATAATAATTTTAAAGTAATTTCTTAATTATTTATATACCTACCCAATGATCTCGTTGCCTCGCTTTTATAAAATCATTTCACTGAATATTTTTTAATAACGGAATTAAGGATATAATCTTCGCATTCCACTAGTGGAAAGGAAACGTAAAAATGTAATATTATTTAGCTAGATTATGAAATTATATTATTTACTTACAATAAAATTGAAAGCTGTATTTGTGTATTTCATTTTTTAAAGTGCAGATATTTCTCATCTTGCTAAAAAATAAAACAGTAAATACAATGCACATTATTTATTACTGGCAAGTACAAAACTTAGGTTTACGTATAATAAATTAATAACTCATTTATTAAAACATTCCAACATAATTGTAATTTCACTTGACATACCTGTTACTAAAATAATGAAACAATTATGTATAATTCGGTAAAATATTAATGAATGTTTCTCTTATTAATATCGTATGGTACCTATGTATAATAATATACTTAATGAAACTTAATTTAAATGAATATTATGAATCATGGGTACTTAGACCTAAAAAGTTTGACTGTTTTGTACATAATACTTATATAGTATGTACTAATATACCCTACATGCTACAAATGACTAGATACGTGTTGATATTAGACTAGAGATTACGCATAGCTTGATAACATTTACACTTAGCACATTTAGCTGTCTAAAATATTTAGTATTCATTACAGTTTACTAGATTTACTTAGAGATTTTAGTATCACTAGGTACGGTATAAATTATAGCAAATGCGAAACGCTAAAGGTGTAGATAATAGTAGGTATATTTCTATTTTAACCTCTGCCAAGTATGATGAAAAAGTTAAAATCTGTTTTATGTACCTTAGCAAGTAGATAAGTAAGTATCAAAATAATTGTCTAATTGTCCGTGCTACACTCCACTCTTACTTAAATCTGGGGTAAAACTGGCAAGCACTAAAATCCGTCACATTGAAAAAACTACAGTACGGTAAAGTTCCACAGATTGAATTGAAGATCAAGATCAGTAGATCATAAGATCAGTAGATCATAAGATCACAAGATCAGTAGATCACAAGATCAGTAGAAACAGTGGTCTTTAGACGAGGCGATCGACATTCGAGTGCTCCATCCACTCGTAATCGATGTCAGGTTCGGCGCCGGCGACGGAAAACACAGCGCCACTCTCGCCTCAGATGACCGACTTCTCAGAGTTGTTTGCATCGCTGACGCGGCGAGAGTGCGGCGCGCGGCGGAGAGTCCTCGGCTGGAGGTTCAGGGGGGGCAGGTTCGGGCGCTCGATCCTGGTAGGGGAGGAAACTAAAGGTCGGTTACCCTTGCGGAGGGTGTCTATCCCGTTCCGGAGATATTCCTCCCTCTCGCTGTAGCTTTCGATCAACGGTGCTGGGTCCTCGTATTCGACAAAGTGCCGTGTGATGTCGTCTGGCGGTCCGAGTTTGTACAGCGGAGGTTCCACGCATTCGTAGTGGTGGTCCTCGGTCTCGTCGTGAGGGTAGGTGTCGGCTACGAAGTGCCTGGTGCCGCGCGGGGTGAGCGCCGCCCACAGCACGCGGGAGTCGAGCGCCGCTCCGCTGCCCGCGCCGTACAGCGCGCTGGAGCCGCCCCCCTTGCTGGTCGCGCTCTTGCACGCCCCGCGGGCTCTAATGGTTACAAATTTACAGTACCTGAGTACATTATTTGATACTTTAAAAATAAATTAATAGTACCCAGTTATTTGTGATGAAAGTATTATTTATTTCTGCCGCCAAGCAGAGGTACTGGCAGCTCGCATTGCTGCGGCCCGGGTCGGAAATTGCGGGCTATACTTGCCCAGCCCATTGTAATTATCTCAAACATTACTCGTAGATGGTCACAAACTTAAGACGACCTTGCTGGCGCGGTTAGCAGAAGCGAGAGGTTGCTGGTTCGATACCCCCTGCGTGATAAATGTTTGCAAAATCTATAAAGATTAAAATAAGATCGATTAGAATGTACTCACTCTCTACATTTGAGCAGGAACAGAGCGAGTAGAGCCGCGATGCAGAGCACGGCGATGCAGCACGTAATCACCACTAGGAACCAAGTGTCGTCATTACCGGCCGGCTCTGGAATACAAACATGATGTCGTACCATGCTCCTCATATCTGATCTGTGGGTAGGTACAGGAGATTTTGATTGCTCCGGGCTGTGCTGGAGCATTCCGAGCATTTTTTACACACGCGATCTGTCAGCAGGTATCTACTTCTTCTTTTAATTTGTGGCGTCTGTGGCCGGGTTTGCCACAATTTTGCCAATGTCAATGTCGACAGGGTTGAAACAGTAAGACAATGGAGGATCGCAGGTATCTACGATCAGTATTCTGTCAAACTGTCTATCCTATCGTTGCGGTATGCGGTTCGTACAATAAATACAATAACGCGCAACACACACAGTGGGCGGGCGCGGGGCGGGTCAGTTCCGCCGCGGGTGTTTTTTGTTTTAATTTGTATGGACGTCAAGGATGACAACACACGGAATGCGGGCGCGGCTGCCGCGCTTCACCCGATTCGCGCCCGCGTTCAGTGTGTGTTGCGCTTAAACCTTGAATCGAGCCTGCACTAGTGGTCTAGTGATACCCTGCCTTCCAGTCCAGTCCTATGGTTCGTAAGTTCATACCCGGTTGTGCAATTAATTTTACTTTTCTATAAATGTATGTGCGCAATAGGCATGATGACAGTAACCAATAATCATTATAATCACGTCTTCACCTTATGAAAAAAGATTCAAGGAATTCAAAAACCATATTTCTTTTTACATTAGATGCGAGATTGATAATATTTTTAATATAATAAAACTACAAAATACAGCAATCCGCCATAGAAGGTCAAACAACGATCAGGAGCATCTAGGTTCTCTGATTGGTGGCATCAAAAATATTGCAGAATTTTGAACCTTATTGCTAAATTTTTTTTATTGAAAACTGACATAATGACGTCACCGCTGTCACTCTGCTACTCAGCGCGTTTTAGCGTGAATTATTTTAATCGCATTTTTTTTACTACTAAACCATTAATTTCTGGAATAATAGGTTATTTTTTGCCTAAAGTCGATACTTCTGAATACAATAGAACAGTTTTTCAAAATCAGTCATCATGCCTTGAGAGCACTGCTCAAAAGACGAAGAAAAAATTCGTGAGGAAACCAATGTTCAAGATTGGTTTTCCACGAATCCGTATTTGGATCTGCGTGTTAGATTAGACCCAATCACTATCGATCGACAGTAGGCCAGTGTCCCTGATGCACTTAAAATTATCTACAACGCCGTTATATAAGTAAATAGGTACCCACACTCAAATAAGTATACTTAGTAGGTAGGTATACAGGTGACTACCTACTCCAGGGAATTAAATAGATTTAGAAAAGGTTTGATGTATAGTTTCTGAAAATCACCTATTTATTATCGAATACCATGGTAGAGCTTCAAGTTAACGAAAAAGTAACTAGGCGTTTTTAATAAAACCAGACCAGCTAAAACCTACACTGTAGCGATCTATTACTCACCATAATTTGGCTGCTCATGGTACTCCACTGCAAAGAAGAGAGTGTTTTCCTTATTATGTTTTAGAAAGGAGAGTCGGTAGCATTGGCGAGTAAGGTACACATGTGTTATGTATTAGCAAACTCGATAACTATGCAAGTTACCTCATTCAGTCCAGGCAGTGGCAGCTCGTGGTCTTCAAATCAAGGGTAGAGAGACTGCTTCTGTTGTAGAGGTGTTGTACGTAAATCAGCAGCGTGGTAAGAAATGCAGGTATAAAACTCGATGGAACTCTAAAATACTCACAATTTCTCGGCAATCTCACGTCATGGTATTCCACATAAGACAAGAGAGCTCTCCTCGGTATTGAACTTATGTGAGAATGAATGCGGCTTGATGGAGTGTCAATGGCATTGGTGTAGTTTTACGAATCAATCTAGATTTCTTACAATGTTTCGGCAGCTCATGATGTAGATTACGGTAAAGAGTCGCCATTGTTGCATTATCGCCGTCCAGTTTACTTACAGTATTGATATAACATCTGTAATACCATAGTCGCAAACTTACTTACGAGAGTAGGTACCTACCTATGTCCACGAGTATAGTTAACAAGGTAAAATTCAAAGTTACGTCTCACCATGTCTTGGTAGCTCATGGTACTCCACTCCGGGGAAGAGATTGTTCTCCTCAGTGTTGGGGAGAGTGGGACATTTAGACGCGCGGCACGGCGGTGTCAGGTTGGCAGCATTGGCTAGAAACGCCGGCAACGGCGGCGGCGGCATGTGCAGGATGGAGTCTGGAGGCGGGCCGAGGGACAAGCATTCTGACCCACAAGTCATTCTGAAACAAGACGGGATATTATTATATAGGTTTCACGAACGCGCTAATCATAGCAATCTGTATTTTATAACAATAACATAGATTTAGTCGGATGGTCAGTCAAAAATAATAGAGCTGTGCAAAGCTTTTGTCCTGGGGTACTTTCATCCAGAACATTTTTTTTACCGGTCAGGGAAATGTACGACATTTATTTTACTCAAAAATATACATTGTGCTCATATAAATGGTAGGTGTATAATGCGATAATGCTACGTCATCTCAAGACCGCTGTAGCACCTCCGTAGCGTTAGCTACAAACCGACGAATTCAAGTTTAAAATTGTTTAGAACAAAACAAGGTAGGTAAGTACCTTTTTTTTTTATTAACGAGGAGTAATCTGCAAACAGACATCCTTTCGCATGAGAGTGCGAGGTTGTTACCTTAGACTAAAAGCACAGAATATATATTAGTACTACTTACGCTAAAAGTGTGAACGTTGTCTACGTACGTAGGTAATGACTACGTACGAAACAAAAAGAATAAAAAAGTCAAGTCACAGAATACAAATAGTACATAGATATACCTAATGCATTACCTAACGCCAGCCAGTACCTAGCTAGATATTTAGATAGACTGATCTCTGACACTGATAAGTTGCCTGAAACAGATGTGTGTAGGTTGTTAATTACGAAGTACATTATACTACCTTAACAATAGAAGGGTAGATAGGGTATGTCAACCCTCAAATAAGCAATTGAAGTCGTTCACCCCCATTAAGACAGAAATCATTTACCTATTCACCCCTATTCGCTACACAAATTAAACTAGGTTCTACCACACAATAAACTATCAAATTACAATAACAAAACTTACTTTTCAATATATTTCACGTATTTTAACACAAAATGGTTGCACTTTACATCAGTTTCGAGTTACACACTTGCTATGATATGGTCCATGGATGCAGGGCGCAGGCGCGACTCTCTACCTAAATTCATGCAAACCTCTTCAAACTCTACCAAAATTTAGACATTCTCTTGATGCATTGCTGGTTCAAAACTGTGGTATTATCAGACGTTAAAACAAACCCGGTAATGTACAGCAAATCAAAATAAATGCGCGGTCGTAAAAGTAGGGTGGTGCGTGCGAGTAAATTTATTGATTCACGCAAGCGCGCTGATTCGCAACCCTCACAAGAGGGTGAATTGAAAGCTTTTGTGATAGAACAGAAGAGCAATTCTACTAACAAAGATTACAACGAATCGGAGTTGAACGATTGTTTTTTATCTGTTTTTGGGTGTTTATTAAACGGTCCACTTTAGCTTATATTACACATTATTTTTATTACGTTTCAACTACGATTGATAGTGTTTTGTTTAATTTTCTCTTCAGTTTAATAGAATATCTTTTGGGGCAAAACCTAAACTCGATAGAAACTGAACTAGAGTGGAAGCTGAATAGATTGTCAAACGTTGTTAATTAATAGGATCGGCCTCCTTCTAACCTCTTTCTAATTCATTTTGTCGTGTCTTGAGTAGAAAGAGAAATAACTCGTTGGATGACTTTGTTTACTATTTTGCGATTTAGAAGATGATGATAATGAAATTATTATTCATAAAAATCACCTCCACCAATGTCAATATTGTATCTGGTTCCCATAGCACAAGTTTTGCTAAGCTTGCGGCTAGATGGCACAGTGTAGAATTTTGCAGTATTAAACCCGCAAGCTTTTAAGTGACGCGGTAATCGAACTAACACCTAGGCATTGAGCCACGCGCACCACTAGCCTTTTCTTTGCCCTGGGGCTTGGATTGCGTAGTTTCGCAACTAACCTAACCTATCCCTTGTTAAAGTAGTTTGTTGACATGGGTTTGTTTGTGGTTTCAAACTTGTTTCGTAATTGTATAAAAGTTTTGCAAACTTTACTAACTTTAAACTCAAGTTAATTAGAGAAATAGACGTCTACAAAAAAATATTTATATTTTTTTTTTTTTTTTATACAACTGAAGTGGCAACCAAGCGTACGGCCCACAAGATGGTAAGCGGTTACCGCAGCCTATGGACGCTTGCAATACCAGAGGTATCACTCGCGGGTTGCCACCTTGAGGCTAAGATCGAAAGCCTCATGTATATAATGAATAAATAAATTTACACAACACCATTTAGCCCCAAATAACAGTTTATTATAAAAGCCACTAATTATTATAATATAAAATGAAACACAATACACATGACATGTATTTCGAATATTTTTTTTGTAAATACATACTTGTAATACCTACATAGCAACAATATAATTATGTTTTTTATAAATAACAACTCACAGCCAAGTTAACTTGTTGGTTTAGCCTCATCTAGCAATCTCCATCACCCAATCAACCCCTATTAGCCATTAGTTATGTAGCAAGGTTGAAAAAAATATTTTGTGAAAAATGAATTCAATTTACTTTCGCAATAAGGCAGCACAAAATGCTGTTGCTAACAAGATTAACCGGCCATTGCGGTTCGCGCGCAAAACTTAATCAGGATAGTCTGCTACGGCGTAGACCTCTACGAGGTTGTTAAAAAAGCTCAAAAGTAGCTCTCCAACGGCACGGAAACTGATATGAATTTTTAATATTCAATTGAGGAGTTTTTTTTATTTGATTTAATTTATGTTGTGTTTATCATTGGCACTATAAATTATAATAATATTTGGCACGTATTTTTGCTGGGCAGCTCGTATAGAGCTGCAAATAGACACAACCACATTAATTACTTTAAAAGTCCAACCATAAAACGACATATTGCGTAGCGAAGCGGTGCGGTGACGAAAATAACTTCCACAAAATAATTGATTATGATCGATATAGTCTGACGTGGAGCTTACCTATTGGTAAATCATTACAGTTAGCATCACTATTCACTACTAATAGTTTCCACAACGAATACCAAGCCATAATATATTATATAATTCATTAAATGCTAAGCAGGGACTTAATAAAATTGTAAACGGTATTGAATCACGTGCGGGAGTTTGGATGCATGGATGTTTGCTACTCACGCCAGAACAGCTAAACAGAACAAATACTCGTAAAGACTATCGTCTGGAAAGCATACAGGCTACATTTTATCCCGAAAAAATCGAATGTACCTGTGGGAGATAGCATAAAACCTGCAATACCGTGAAACCGCGGACACAGCTAGTTCATAAGAAACCTTGAAAAATAGTTACTGATACAATAGTAATAAAGCTAAATAATCTCTGTTCTAAAGCTTTATAGAGCTGTTCCGTGCTCGTAGATAATTTTCCACCTGTTGAGCCTCTCATCTGACATTAACTGACATAATCTTGCTCGTACGTTCGTTCGTATGAGTCAGTGGCCAACTCTGGTGCTGACAGAGTTTCTAGGCCGCCCGAAGGCCTCTGTCATGGCCTAACAACTTTGAAAAAGCCGGGACCGACTGCCTCCGAAGCACGGGAGCGCTTAGTTTAAATTGCCACTGGCGGTCACCCATCCAAATGATGAACCCATCTCCGCGGAACAGTGCTTAACTTCGTTGATCTGTTAAGAACAACTTAGCCAGCTAGGTCACGAGCGCTTTGCTAAATAGCACAACATCACAACAACGCTATCGACTTATACGAACTTATTTAGTTATCCTACTATCCAGGATAGTATATAAGTGTCCCGCAGCACTGGTGGTTTAGTGGTAGCGACCACGCCTTCCGATCCGGTAGTGGGTTCGAATCCGTTAGTGCACCGATGTGCACTAACGGATTGTGATGTGTGTGATTTCTATTCGAAAAATGTATGTGTGTAATGTCAGTGCTCTCATACTGTGAAGGAAAACATCGTGAGAAAATCGGCATGTCCGAGAACTAAAAATTCGAAAGACATGTGCCATCCACCAATCCGCATTGTGTCCGCGTGGTGGGTTATGACCCAACCACTCTCGCTTGAGAGTAGGCCGGTCACCCATCAGTGGGGTACATTAGAAGGCTGTCATTATCTCGCATCTCTGTCTCTGTTGTCTGTTCTATAATTTGGTGTGCTCAGGAATCCCTTACCTATTTCCCTCTTTTCGCCCCCCATGAAAATTTCATTTCGTACATCAAACCTTTATGACGGCGAGTCGGCAAATTACTTTAGTTCACAAACAATAGAAATAACTCAATATTGAGTTTGATCAACTGCGAAAACATTATTTGCTTGACGACCTCAGTGGGAAGAAGTGGGCGAGCGCGATTGAGGAGAGAGATGTTACTGGTTCGATTCTTGCTGGGAGACAAATATTTGAATGATTTGCAAATATTTGCCACGCGGATCCCAGTGGGTGGCTTTAATGTTGGCTAAAATGTAAACTTTCTATATGTGCCGGATGATAACGGATGGTCCTGCATTATAGAAACCCAAAATTAGTAGAATTGGTGCCCAGATCACGTCTATATTTCAGTTGTTGATTTTGTATGATCAGTTATATAAGTGATGTTAAATTAAAAATAGCTCTGTCACCATTATAATTGACAAGCTAAGATTAGTTATGGTATAAATAAATGTGTTAGGTAGTAGGAGTTTCTCACACATGAGTAGCAGAGTTCTTTGTGATAGAACACGTCCGGGGAAGTACTACCACCATACCTATTTCTGCCGCAAAGCAGTAATGCTCGCATTGCTGTGTTCCGGTGTGAAGGGTATGGTTTCCGGTGAAATTACTGGCACTCGAAAGCCTCGGCTTTCGATCTATGGCTCAAGGTGGCAAACCGCGAGTGATACCTCTGGTATTGCAAGCGTCCATAGGCTGCGGTAACCGCTTACCATCTTGTGGGCCGCACGCTTGGTTGCCACTTTAGTTGTATTCAAAAAAAACACATAAGTACCCGCAAGTGACAAGACAATCAAGGCGCTCACCTGATGTTACGCCTGACTATTACAGATACAGTGCCGCCAAAAGCTTAAAGTTTTTAAGTGTTTGCGTGGCACTGCACTTATATTATTAATATTTATTATATATTTATCCGCAACCTCGCTCAATCTAGTGGAAAGACACCGTATTGAAATATCTAAAAATACCTACTAAATAGGCATCGCATCGATCAAAAGCTGTCATAAATCCGGTAAAAGCAAAACAAACATTGCATAGAAGCGCCATCTTGTTGACGTCATAACATGGCGTCCCCATTGATAAAGGCGCCGCGCCGTGTCGACCGGCGCGGGGGAAATGTGCGCAGGTTTGCTTCTATACTACTGCCATTGATAGGTTTATGGGGACTTTTAGACTTGACGATCAGTAGAACAAAGAATATAGTCTTGATGAAATAAAATGAATTAAGCGTCTCTGTTTCAAACGCTTAATTCGCTCTTAAAGCTGCTAAGCAAAATCAAAGTTAAAGTCAAAATAATTTTTATTCAATAAAATCCCAAGGATTACTTTGAAACGTTCTGCAAGCTAGGTTAATTTACGCCACTTTCAACTCAAAAGCAGTTAACCTTAGCTTAGCCTGCTATCTATCGCTGGTAATGCTGTCATATTTTTGCAAAGGAAGTACCTAAAGTAAAGTAGTTTAATGATTATTAACCAATGTTACAACTACAAATTTTATAAATGCTGTAAACTTACAAACTATAAATTTATATATAATTACTATAATTTACAGCATTTTTATAGTTATAACATTGGTTAATAATCAATTGAACTGATATTTAGTAATAATATCATCTGGTAACTTTCTTTGCTTGCACTTCAATTTGAAAGTAGGTACCCAAAGCAACTGGTGCGCTCAATAATGTCGATACCCGGTCGTATAGTGTAAATGTCTTTCCCCCCAAAGCCTATTTCAGCCGGCTATAAACTAGGCTGTACAGTTGCCTCCCTGCCGTTGGGACTGACGCCAGTTCGCGCGGGAAACACCTTCCAAATACAAACTTTGTTTCTTTTTTTATTTGAAGCGTGATTCTGTTTATGCCAGCTCTTGCAGCGTATCAAGCAGTTTGCTTCTGAAAAATCGGTATGTTAAGATTGCTTTTTGGTGTTTTAGCACCGTTTTTTATGTCCCTAGTTTTGTTTATTAGCATAGTACATAAGTAGGTTGGTGCGTACTTACAACTTTTTTTTAGCCGACGGCGACGTGACAAGAAAAAATAGGTTCTCAAGTCGACGTAGTCATCTTTTCGTCATTTTAGTAGATTGTTCTGTGTAGTTTAGTCGAGTTGTATACAATACATGTACTTAGATAACATATAGAAAATGTGATTGAAATGTTATTTCTGTGATTTTCGTGTTTTATGTAACTTTTTTAAATTATGCATTGTAGTAAAGTAACAAATAAACATTCCTAACCCCACACTACGACTCTCTGACCAACCAATATTTGTTATTTTATTATGCACATTTATCGCGTGGGAATCGAACGGCAACTTCTCGGTTTACAGGCGAGCATTCACCCGTCGCCCGCTGTGCCACCGAGGTCAGCATCAAAATACTTTAACGTGTAGTATTTTACATAAAACGGCTTTATTACACGGTCTACGAAGCGTAGCACTACGCCGCTACGTCTCTACGCAAGTTGCGTAGCGATCTGTGTAGAGAAGGAATAAATCAACTAAATTGATTTTTCCAAGCCGTAAAAATGGTAAAAGTAAAAGAAAAAACAGTAAATTAGCTGATCCTTCCATGGTAACTAATTAAAAACAGGGTAGATATTTTTTACATAGTACTAGCGGCTCGTCCCGGCTTCGCACGGTTGACATAAATATAGCCTTGTTTCTCACGGATAATGTAGCATTCATATGCAGCTGGCTAAGTTGTTCTTAACATATCAACGAAGTTAAGCACTGTTTCGCGTAGTCACTATTTGGATGGGTGACTGCCAGTGGCAATTTCAACTGAGCGCTCCCGTGCTTCGAAGGCCACGTTAAGCAGTCGGTCCCGGCTTTTTCAAAGTTGTTAGGCCATGACAGAGGCCTTCAGGCGGCCTAAAAGTTCTGTCACCAGAGTTGGCCACTGACTCATACGAGCTTACTTTCTTACTTATATGATGACAGTATTTTGGAAATCGGACCACTAGTTTTTTGAGTTTATTCGTTACAAACAAAACTACATTTTTTCTTCTCTAAAATATTATTATACTCGTACTTAGATAAAACAGTAATTTCTCGCTATCAGTCCCTCTGTATGTAGGTACAAGTATGTATACGCTTAGATCTTTCAAAATACGCAACGGTTTTTAATGTGGTTTTCATATACAGATAGAGCTATTCAAAAGGAAGGTTTATACGTATAGTTTAACCCGTGCCAAGCTGGGTCGAGTCAATATTTACTTATAAGACTACTTAGCCCAATCAATAATAATATATATAGATGATAAAAATGAACAATAACTCTTGAAAAAAAACAACATTTTTTTAAACATTCAGGTGCGGAGAACCTATACTAGCAATTCTCTGAACAGTAGACCTCGCAAGCAAAAAGTTATAAGGTGAGCTTTGAAAGTGAGCAACATACTGCATTTTAAGGAACTATTTTGCTCATCACGCTGAAGATCCTCATCAGATCTTCTCCAAATATCAGACAAACTTAAAGTTAATACTTACCTTTTAAATAAAATAAATATCATCGAAACCAAATCACATTAGGCGGAGATATTCAGCAGCCCCCTATGTCCCTTTTTGGGGAAAGTACGCCACCTATCAAAAATCCCCGACGACAATCAAATTCTGTACCTGTACCAAGTTTTAACCAGATTAGTTGAAAAATGCGACCTGTAGGCGAGAACACAAACTGACCGGACAAACTGACTACCAAAAGTATTTTTGGCCAATCTCGAAACTGAGACGCTTCGCTCGCTATCTCTCCGCTGTTTATTGCACTTTGTAAAAATACTTGATGACCAACTTAAAGAAAGAAAGAAAGAAAGAAAGAAAAGTATTTATTCGACAGCACAAACAAAAAACACAGAGCAGAAACAGACTGGCAGGTAAGTATGGTTCTCACAACGGATCTCGGCCGTCGTGAAGTTAGCCGTTTCGATGCGCAATGGAGCTTTTTCAAACTAAATTGTCTTTGCGCATCACAAACGGCTAACTTCACGGAAGCCTAGATCCGCTGTGCGAACTATACATCACCAAACAATAAACATAATTATCCAAAACAAAAACACTCAGACAACAAAGCTAATACACACACACATACTTGACACATCTAAAACATTTTTACTTCAAGATTGGTATCAAACAACAGAAACTTTAATTTACTTAGTAGCGCGGCTTCACCCTCTGTTTTTCAGTTTTTATGCTATCCCACAGAAACAGTACATTTTTCCGTAATAAATAGTAGCCTATGTGTTATTCCTGGACATATGACATCTACATTCCAAATTTCATCATTATAGAGATACGTGGTAACAAACATTTACACACACACCCACACAGACTTTCGCATTTATAATATTAGTAGAATGGGGTATTTCTACGTGCGAATTTAATTGTTTTTGTCGGAAAATATCCGAATTTCCAAAAGTCGTGAAACAAACCTTCTTTCTTTCTCAAGGACGTGAGTATAGAATAAGGTGTGTTTCCCTTTCAGGATACCATACACATTCTGGGAAAATTAATCTCTCTCTGAGAAATTTTATTTAGTAATGTCCTTTAACCACAAGATCCGGACTCGATTTCACTAATGTAACGGATAACAGTCTTTTTTTTTTTTTTTTTATACTACTAAAGTGGTAACCAAGCGTACGGCCCACTTGATGGTCAGCGGTTACCGTAGCGTTATGTACGCATGCAACATCATAGATATCACTTGCGTGTTACCACCCTGAGACGTTGGATGGTAAGTCTCATGTGCCTGTAATTTCACCGGAAACCATACCCTTCGAACCGGAACACAGCAATGCGAGCATTACTGCTTGGCGGCAGAAATAGGTATGATGGTAGTCCTTCCCCGGATGAGCTCTATCACAAAGAACTCTACTACTCTTCAGTCTACTCAGTTCCAACCGTTCCAATCCATATTTTTTCTTATTTTCTGTTACTTTGTGGTGGTCGAATAAATGGTTTTCTTTCTTTCTTTCAACCAAAACGTACCTGGATCGCAACCGAATTATAGTGTGATTTTTTAAATCAATCCAGTCCAAATTTTTCAGAAAAGTTGGCTATAACTAAGACGTAGTGGCAAATGGATCGTTGTGTCATAACAGAATACGAAAATACCATAACAGCTACACAGTTTGGTTGAGTTATTATTATTATTATGGATCACCAACGAAAGATATACAGGCATATATACATAGTTACAATTACGGTCGGTTAAAAGTTTGTTAACAGAATTGCCCCCCAGTAGGTATATCGTACTACTATCTGACCGCATGAGGCGAGTGCCTAAAAGCATTACACACACTCACGCAGTACATTCTACATTATTATATTATACCTACTACATTATTCCATACCCATTACAGGGTCAAACTATATTATCATCGCATTATTTTTGTCGAGTGAGTGAGGGAGAGAGCATAAATGAATTAGGTACTAGTAAAATGCCTAGTGACTTTGTCTGCACAGACTTTAGTTAGACTGACCATCGACTCCGCTCGAACGACGAGTAAACGGAAAAACGGTTCTAATTGATTTATTAAAAATATAAATTCCAAGTGGCCTTACCCGCTATCGTTTTGATATTGTAATCTGACCCTAAGACGTATTTGAAAACCTTGTTAAATGGGTACTCACCGGGTACTTAGCGAACATTTGTGATTTTCTTTGAATTGGAAAATATCGTATTCAATTTCGGCAACGTTCCTATTCCTAAATGCTTTCCTAACAATATTTGTTTAGGTTTGATATTGTATCGGCCGTACCTATACCCGAAAAAATTGAAATGATTTCTGCTTACAAATATTTTTAGGTCAACTATACCTAAGGCTTTCATCGCCTAAAAACTTGAAGCCTTGTTGATAAACTGCTGATAAGAGCAGAAGCCGAGTATATGACACTTTATTTTATTTTACGCCTGCTCCACATGCCGCACATGCTAAAGTCTTTCCCTGGTGGTAGGACTCTTCAGCAAGAGTCTGTCTTTTTAGGTACCTACCACCGCAGCACAGAAAAGTACAACGTATTGCCATTGCCAGATGTTTTGCCTCCAAGCAGTACTGGACGTTCAGCCTAAGAATCTCCGTAACCGTCAAGTGTTGTTAAAACACTAAACAAATGTTTTCGTGAATAATAAGCGAAAGCGAGCAACAACATCGTTGACTCAACTCGAGATTTGTTTTGAATCACTTTAGGCAATTTGAAATTTTAATAAGGGCAGGCTTAGGGGAGTTAAAATTCCCTTTATTTAATTAATTGCTGAGAGTTTTCGGCAATAACGATATTATTTTCAGACTTGATTTTAGCACACAAAGAGCGCGGTAATTGAATTTCATGCGGGTTTGAGTTTGGCGATCGGAAATGTCTTGTCGAGTGGAAAACACGATTACCTTACTTCTTTCTTACTAAAAGGCAGGTACATACTCGTATTTTAATGTGGGAAAGTTTGTATGTTTGTAGGAGTAAAATGACCCATTTACATCATACAATAATTGAATGCAAGAATTGCCTTGTCAAATTGATTTTGGAACAAAAATGTTCAAAAATGGATTTGATAAGGCAATTTTTGCATGCAATTATAGTATGGTGTTAATGGGCCATTACGCCAGAACGGCTGAACGGATCTGTATGGAGTTCAGCACAGCTATAGATTATAGTCTGGAATAGTACATAGGCTATTTTTTATTCTGGAAAGATATTCGGTTCCCGTGGTATAAATAAATATTTAACTACGGCTAACTACCGCAGAGCAGGTAGTATTATAAAATTCATAGTAGGGTCTTTGTATTCTGTTTATTATCTCTGTGACAGATGACTGGACACGAGAGGTGCAGGTTCGTATTTCCTTTTAAATACAGTCCTTTCTTCGCTTCGTCGAAATATATATCTTTTTGTTTACAGATCAGAGCACATTGGTGTTTTGTTCGACGGTTTCTAAGTCTTGCTGTTCGATGTTTTTTATTAACTGTTTTATTTTATTTGCTCGATTGAATAGATCGATAAACATTCAAAAAATCAAATCAAAATCAAAATAGTTTATAACAGTTATAGTAATTAGTAATAATTATATGAAAACGATGGAAGCTGCATAAATTAAAAAACTGTGTCGCAGCTAGCAACGCATTATGTTCCATGGGGGAAGGGTTTAAACATTTGAGTTTATTTTTATTTGAACAAACATGTTTTAAAATAAAGTAGGTATATAGGTAAGTACTTATAAGTTTATAGAGTAGGATTTTTATAAGTACTTACAAGTAAAGTGAAATTAAAAATGAATAGGCTCAAGATTGTAGGGATGCATATTGCTAAAATAAATCACCCTGCAACACATTTACGACGTTTTAGTTAAATTCGACTTTATCTATTACTAGCCGATCTGCCCAGTTTCGCACGGGTGCAATAAAAACTTAACTACCCGTACGAAGCCGGGGCGGTTGTTAGAGTGACGGAGTCAATAGGCCTCCTGAAGGCCTCTATCATGGTCTAACAAGATTGTAAGAAAATAACATTACACGAACAAAGTCTCAAGAAGTTATAAATTCAAAAATGTTTTAAATTAATATTTGTCTATGTCTATTATACAGGGTGTAATCGTTAAGTGTGCACAGACGATTATTCCGTAACTATTGCAGATATCAAAAAACTTTAAACTGATATCGAAAGTACTTTACCTAATGAGTAAAATGACATTAATAACTTTTTAAAAATAAAACGAGAAATATCCAAAAAAAATACATTAATCACTCCCATACATTTAGTATGAGATAGTAGAAAGGTTTTAGTTTCCTTATTTTAAGTGGAATAGTACCTACTCATTTTACCCTTGTCATTTTATAATTATGTACGATATGAAGGTATTAATGAATTTCAAGTAGATACACGTGTAGATTAATTATCTTACCACTTTAAATTTATAATAAACCTTGTTTTTGTTGTATTGATTTGAACTAGCTGAAAAGCAACATACTAAATAAAAACAAAAAGAAAGATACTCTTTGGTGTTCGTTCTAAATTCAAATTCTTTATCGCGGGTTCTCGTTCCCGCCAATTTATTGTATTTTTCAATTTGCGTTAATAATCGTGATTGTTGCATTTATTGATTGAAAAATGGCATATTCCAATACAGAAAAGAGGGACATGTTAAAAATGTACTACAAACATGATTGTAACAATAGGGCGGCCATTATCGCCTACAGAAGAGAGTACCCAGATAGAGAAGTTCCTTCTGGTACGTATTTACGTAAGTTGGATAACAATTTGATAAATTATGGATCTTTTAACAGAAAAAAAGGTTCGAGAACAAGAGCTCCGGAATTTGATAATGACTTAGATAACAATATTATTAACTACGTAGTAGATAATCCACAAGAATCAACGCGTTCAGTGGCCCGATCATTTCCAGTGTCCCACAATTATGTACACAAGTTATTAAAAAAACACAACTTCAAAGCATTTAAGATAAAACCTACTCAAACGCTGCACAATGATGATCCTGCTCGTCGGCTGGTCTATTGCAATTGGCTAGTCAATAATTATGTCAATGTAAGGTCAATTTTATGGACCGATGAAAGTAATGTTTCAAACTGCGGCATTTACAATAGAAAAAACTCGCATTATTGGTCAATTGACATTCCTCGCTTAACTACTGAAGTTAGAGCTCAGGTGCGATTCTCAATTAATGTGTGGTGTGGTATTCTTGGAGATCGGATCATTGGGCCATATTTTTACAGTGGAACCTTAAATGGACAGAGATATTTCTCCTTTGTACAAAACGATATGCCAAGTCTCTTAGAACCAATTCCAGACGATGAAAGAAGGTCGATAATTTTTCAACAAGATGGAGCACCTGCACATAATACAAATGTTGTAATGAATTTCTTACGAAACAATTATAATGGCTTAATAGCCAATAATAGTGCAACCCCTTGGCCTGCCAGATCCCCGGATCTCACGCCTTGTGATTTCTTCCTATGGGGATTTGTCAAAGACCACGTGTACGCTGAGAGAGTACACAGCCTAGAAGAGTTACAGAATCGTGTACGTCGTGCAATTGCTTTAATTACTCCGCAAATGTTAAGGAAAGTTCATTTAGAAACTGTAAATAGAGCTCGTCATTGTATTGCACAAGGAGGACGTCACTTCGAACATATGCTTTGAACACAAAATTTTGTACTTACTAAGAAATAAAATGTATGGGAGTGATTAATGTAATTTTTTTGGATATTTCTCGTTTTATTTTTAAAAAGTTATTAATGTCATTTTACTCATTAGGTAAAGTACTTTCGATATCAGTTTAAAGTTTTTTGATATCTGCAATAGTTACGGAATAATCGCCTGTGCACACTTAACGATTACACCCTGTATATCTATGCCGTAGTACTTATCTGCAGAGAAAACCTTAGGAAATACCCCTTGATGGACTTGCTGATGACAGCTCATAACAAATTGTTGCGCAGTACAAAATGTAAAAATTTTGTATCAAACCGCGCAGTATCTGTTAAAAATGAAAGCGAAGCCCACCATGGGCTTCCTTAGGCAATAAGTCTGTCTATGCCTAAAACTTATTTGTATCCAAGTAAGCAAATAAACCGCAGTCCTCCCAGCAGTTTTATTAATTTGAAAAATGCAAAAGAACAGCTCATTATAAAAGCTCTCTGCTTCGAAAGTAGGTCCATCGATAGTGCCCCGCCTGCCCACTAGTTTCCTGCAAGCGTAGTACATCGATAGAGTCCCGCCCGCCCACGTACTTGTACTTCCACAAAGCTGCTAGCTCCCGAACGCCAGTAAGGCTGCGTTTCCACCAGAGATGTGCGAGGATGTGTAGCGAGGGATGTGTTTGTTAGGAACCAATAGAATTACTTCATTTAAATAGTCTCGCTCTGAAAGCTTCAAAGAAGTGATTCTATTGGTTCTAACAAACATATCTCTCGCTACACATCCTCGTTTAGCTCTAGTGGAAACGCAACCTTACGCTGGGATCGAACGTCATTACTAAATCTAAACATTGGAATCTTTCTTTATATTTATAAAAAAATTGCGGATATTTATTGCGTAATTATACACCTTATTATTTATTTCTCCCGATACGATTCAGTTGTGTTGCAAAGCAACGGGATTACGGGCAGACAGAAATTCTCGCGAAATATAAAAAAAAATGTATTCTGATCGAGAAAGCTTAAAAACAACTTTATTTATTGTTTACTAGTAGTCCGTCCCAGCTTCGCACGGGTGTTCGTGCGAAGCCGGGGCGGGTCGCTTGTATAAAATATAGCCTATGTTACTCAGGGATAATGTAGCATTTTAATAGTGAACGAATTTTTAAAATCGGACCAGTAGTTTTTGAGTTTATTCGTAACAAACAAAAATACAAATCTTCTCTCTTTATAATATTAGTATAGATTTGAACAGATGTCGAGAAAGGTTTTACTAGATCTAGGTACTAATATATAGTATAATGGTAGTAAAAAGAAAATGTCAGAAAGTATAGTTAATTTGTAATATGAATCTCATGTTTTGACCTTCGGAATAACAAAGTTTAGAGACCTTCAAACTTTGGACAGGCACTTGTACTAACTTTACTCGTAACTGGATTTCATAGAAACTTCAGGAGAGATCTGTCAAATAACTCTGCTTGTCAATATAGTAATTGACAGTGAATATAAAAGCCGACAGCCACTGGGGCATTGTCAAATTTTGACACAGATATTTTTTATAGTACTAGCTTGGTCCAGTACGTAGTGCTTATATTCTCTAGGGGTCCAGTTGGCGAGTTTTAGCGAGAATATAACGAACAGCTTAGGAACATATGATTGACATGATTTTTATATAATAAAAAAAAAAGAAGATTACTGGGATCTCCTACGCCTTTTTGCGGTGATACAGTACAAGTAGTACTTATGACATGGCATTAAAAACCATCGTCTTTTCTCAAACACCGTTTTAAAGGTAGCTATTGATGATGTTAAAAACTTGGTTAGAAGTTTCAATTTTATTAGAATTAATAATGTTTATTTCAAATGGTAAACTTTCTTTTCACAGCTTTGCAAAACGAAAATATTCAATTTAAATTAAAATAAAATAATATTTTGCTTCGAAGGATAGCAAAGAGAGAGGTAGTTTTAGGACGAAATATATTAGGTTTTTAAAAAAATCATGCGTTTTGCGAATACCTACACGCTCCGAACCGTTCGCATGGTCAAATATCTACGACCATGCATAATTGAAGACTATAGGTAGGTCTAAACAGGTATTGAGGAAAAACCGTATTGACGTACGAATTTACATCAATTATTCATAATAAGTGCCTGTTTCGTTGTCGAACGATAGTTTAACGCACACGAATTTTGACAGTTGGTTTGTTTGGTTATAACAATGCTTTTAGACGGTAAAATGTTTTAGCCTTGGGATTGACTGTGTAGTAGACCGTACTTATTAACTACCATCATCATAATCAGCATCAAAATCCTACTGTTGTGAACACTAGCCAGCTCTCAGGAACCACGCCTATTGCGGAATGATGGTTATGCCTAACTTTAATTATTTTGATCTTGGACCTTGCTCGATTCAGGCGTTACTTTGCGGAAATCCATATAAATAAAACAAACGTAAAATCTTAATATAATAGTAATAAAGATTTTTCGTTTGTTGCCTGATAAGTCCTTTTCTTAATAAAATATGTTTTCTTTCATCCTTGAGAGCACTGGCATTGCGCTCATTTTATTGAATAGAAAAATGCATTGGTGCGTGAATGGTTTCGATGCGTGTTTAGGATTGAAAAGTAGGTTTAGTCTACTATAGGCTACCGCTCTCTCCCACTGTTGGTTGGTTGGGTCTTTATCAATACGTATAACTTTGGGTTACACAACTGTTATGGTCAGGCGTGGGGTGCATCTCACTATCCAGTCCTGCCCCTTGATCACATAACTCTGTTAGCGACCAATCTAACTGATCTCCATCTCAAACTGTCTAATAAGACAGTAGAGCTATGGTCAAACTATCATATAAGACAGTTTGAGATGGAGATCAGTAGAGAATGGTCGCTAACAGAGTTATGTGATCAACCCGCTGTAATCGTTCGCCATGACAGTCTTATTATATGCATAAAAAAAGCATTTTTCCTTTCTTTGCGATCTTTGACGTGAGACGTGATTTAAGTTACCTGGTAATACCTGGTGGTAGGACTCTTCAGCAAGAGTCCGTCTTGGTGGGTACCACCGCAGTGTCAGATATTCTACCTCCAAGCAGTAGTGTGCAAGCATTACTGTATTTTAGTTTGAAGGGCACTGTAGCAAGTGAAATTACCATCAATGTCTCGGGGTGATAAGCGCAGTGCAGTGCCACGCAAACACTTAAGAACTTTAAGCTTTGGATGGCACTGCATCTGTAATAGTCAGGCGTGGTGATTAACATCAGGTGGGCGCCTTGAATATCCTATCACTTGCTGACATAAAAAAATAAAAAGTTCGTCCCACAAAATAGTTAAATATGTAAGTTTCAAGTATAATGCTAGTAATTAATGGCTGTTTGTAGACAACTGGAGAAGCCCATGACAACGGATTGTATGTACCTAAGCCAGACTTGAGGTTGGCGTTCGAAGAGACATATTATAACGGCCGTGACCTTGTGCGATCGATCGGATCCTGTCGCTCCACTGCCTTCGTTTACGAGTTCTCACGGAAATGTGGAGCAAGTTGTTGTAGGTTAGCAACTAAGTTCTGATGCAGCGTCGAGTAAGTCATCTATGGTGGTGAGTGGTTCGATGATTCTTATAGCACTAAGTAAGTTCGTATAAGTCATTGGCCAACTCTGGTGACACTAAGGTGAGCGCAGAAGATTCGTTGGGTTTTATTTTAGTCGGTATGCCGTCAGCTGCTAATCTCTTATTAGTAGCAAGCGGAGAGGCCAACATACCACCTCTGTTCTCCCCAAACCGAAGGAATTGCGTAGAGCGTTAGCAACTAAAGAAGTTACATGTTAATCAGAACTGAGTACTTAGCACGAAAAACTCGTTTGACAATCGTAAACGTAAACGTATCGTCCAGCTGTCAATTTACTACAGACAGAATGGCTATTCCCTACCTCCCACTGGTTTTGCTTACCTCACCCGGTCGCGAGTTCGCCGGCACCTTTCGCCGGCACTGAAGCTAAGGGCTCTAAGGCACGCGTTTATTGTGGTTTTGTGTAGATGAAGTGCACTCTTTCCACATGCGCGAGCAAAAGCGTGCTATCTCGCTCTTGCGATAAGCAAGGCCAACCATCACTCTCACACATAGAACGGCACCGTTAACGTACACAAACTATGCATGTGGTGATTGCGTTTGTTTCATACATTTTATTGAGAGTTCCGGGGTGTGAAGCTTCCAGACTACGGTCACACCGTGTGACCGTAATTTGGGAGCCTAGGATTCAGACAGAGGTATCCCTCGCGCGTTAACTACCACTCTGAGACGAAGGAGAAATGTCTGTGTCAGTCATCATAACTAATTTCAAGTTTGTTTAACCCCAGCCACAGCTCTGTGCCCCAGCCCTGCGCATCGCAGTTTAACTTCTTGTGTTCAGCCATCAGTTACTTTAGAGTGGAGGAGTTGACCGTACAAAAAAGGTTAGAATAAATAGTTTTTAGAGTAGAACCACCAAAGTAATTTAATTAAAAACAAATTACTTTGGTGGTTCATAGCTAATGGAAAAAACAAGCTCACACACCTAAAATTAGGTAGAATCAGGCTTTTGTCCCATCTCACCTTTGAACTTTGCTGTTACAATTAGCGCGCGTCCATTAGCGAATAAAACAATCTGATACAAATGATCTAACTTTATAAATGGCAAATAAAAAATACGACCGAAAAATTGCAAATAAAATAAAAATAAAATAATGCTGGACAATCCACACAGCATCATCTAGCCCAAGGTAAGCTGCTGTTAATAAGAGCTGTATTATGGGTACTAGATGACTGATATATATTTAATACAATACAATACATAGATAGATATTTTTTATTATACATAGAAAACACCCAGATCACCCGGAACAAATATTTGCAGATCCTATAAACATTTGTCCCAAGGCGGGAATCGAACCCGCAACCTCCGCGTAGCAGGCGGACCTTCGCCCACCGCGCCACATTGGTCGTCAAATACTTTTAACTTAGGTTAGTTACTAAATAAAATAGCTGATACCTTTAAATCCTTGCTATGTTTATGTAATTAAGTAATAAAGAATTTTATTTACAAAACCAAAAAGAAAATATGCAAGTACCTACTTACATAATTAAATTATTAAAATATACAAAATACATTATAATAATATTAAACAGCCTAGCTGTACTAAAGGCAGCCGGGCTAGTGTCAAAATCCCCTTTGAAAATCTCCTTTAAAGGGATTTTTAGAATTTTTGTATCAAAATCCCCTTTGAAGCTTCAAGCTCAGTCTAAAGGGTCTTTTAAGTTTCTTGGTTCAGCAAAAACCCATTGCATATCTAGTTTACGATATGAAAAAAATGAGGAAACCTAGAGTATTAAGATTCGAATGTCCAACGGCCCTGTTCCTATTCTCAGGAATCTGAAATGGTGTGCTCTGACGTCATTCGCAGCTATCGATTTGTCCCAGCTTTACATATCTCGTATCTATAGACAAGCTATTTCTGTACAAAACAGATAGGTATTTCACTGGTGAAATTAGGGATGGTGAATAGTGCTTCAATTTAATATAGAGCTTTATTTGATGAAGTACTTAAACTTTGGGTAAAAGTAATACATTTAACTTTTTTATTATTATGGTTATGCTGTCGGTCCCGGCTTTTACAAAGTTGTTAGGCCGTGATGGAGGCCTTCGGGCGGCCTATTAACTCCAACTCCAGAGTTGGCCACTGACTAATACGACCTTTTGTGAAAAAATATATAAAAAAATATGGTGGATTTCATTCATCTTCCTCAGGATCGACATAACGTGCCCTCCGAAGCACGGAAGCACTCAGCTCAAATTGCCACTGACGATCACCTATCCAGAGGTCGACGTTAATCTGTTTTGGACAACTTAGCTACGGCACGCGAGTAATAATAATAACATTAATTATAATTAGTTATTTATGGAGATATGCCTAACATAGGTAACCGTTAGGCTAATGATTGGGCAAATACCCTGCAGATATTGTGATTTGATTTTAATTTTATTTTGTGCCATATTATTTTCTAAAATTGTTTAATTTTAATACTTACTTTCTTCTTTTATTAATTTCTAGTTTACTGTCTTTATTTAATAATGTTACTTACTTCTATGAGTCAAAAAAGTTACTCGAAATAAACAGATTTTATTTATTTTATTTTATTTATTTATTTTTAGAAAAAATGCAGACTATCAAATACCTTTAGCATTTAAAGTGGAACATAAGAGAGTATGTAGCACAGCAAAGCAAACTAAATGCAATATTAAATAGAGTGTGGGCAGCATCCGCTTAAACAAAATTAAACTCTCCATAATATAATTCTAGTTAGTAGCTTCAAGCTAAATAAAACACTACCTATCCTTTGAGAAAGATATTTTAAGCTTTGTTGCAAGCAAACATAAAATAAGTAAATTAGTACCTACTGTACTTGTCTGCTATGCTATTAGCTTTGATAGTAATATTTAATAATATTGACGACCGATGTGGCGCATCGGGCGCAGGTCCGCCTGCGACGCGGAGGTTGCGGGTTCGATTCCCGCCTCGGGTCAAATGTTTGTACGATCTACAAATATTTTTTCCGGGTGTTCTGGGTATTTTCTATATATAATAAAAAATATCTATCTATATATTGTATTGTATTAAGTATATATCAGTCATCTAGTACCCATAATACAGCACCTTGGGGCTAGATGATACTGTGTGGATTGTCTAGCATTATTTATTTATTTATTTAATATAACTATTAAACTTAATATAGTATGTAATACAACCACACGTATTTGTAATTGTATTTATTTAACGTAATCACGTAAACCATTTTTTTCACCATCATATCAGCCAACAGCCATCACGACCGATTTTGAGCCTTTACTATCCACCGAGTTCCTGCGACCACTTTTTTTTTTTTTTTTTATACAACTAAAGTGACAACCAATCGTACGGCCCATAAGATGGTAAGCGGTTACCGCAGCCTATGGACGCTTGCAATACCAGAGGTATCACTCGCGGGTTGCCACCTATAGAGGCTAAGATCGAAAGCCTTATGTGCCATTAATTTCACCTGAAACCATACCCTTCACACCGGAACACAGCAATGCGAGCATTACTGCTTGGCGGCAGAAATAGGTATTGGTGGTAGTCCTTCCCCGGACGAGCTCTATCACAGAGAGAACACTTTAATGTCATCGGTCCATCGTACATGTGGTTTTCCAGTCCGCGGTCGTCATTCGAGAACCTATATCCACTACGGCTGGCGGCAGCGCGTAGACGCACCTCTACGCCGTAGAACCTGTAGAGCCTAGTCTCTACAGCCTCTAAATTTGGGGTTATGGCATCTGCTGTGTGTGAGATTTTTTAACCGATAAAAAACGCAGACGGTTTCTTCTCAATTAGACGCATATTTTTTAAATTGTCAGCTCAACTTTTTGCAAAATGCACAATGATTTTCACTACATTTAAACTCAACAAATAAATATGCAATATTGATGGGAATGATTTATACAGCATAATGATCACTATTTCGATTATTACGATCTGTTTAATTTACCCTAAACAATGTACTATGTTTTACTGTTCCGTGCCATCGACATAATAGAATTTATAGACGACGTTATGTCTTTGCAATAAGGTTGAAAACCGCTACTCAGTTTTCGGGCTTACTTGTTACATAACAAAACAATGTCTATTACTCGCCTAAAATAGATTTCTATTTAATCATCCACGAATACCTTCACATGTAGGTATATACAGACATAGTAGTAGGTATTCTATGGCGTTGTAAGTAGCAAACCTTAGTCGTATGGTTTGCAGAACTGAAATATGATTTATGCATCGTTCAAACCAACGCGGCGATGCGAAAGCGGACCGAAAGCGAAGCGGATGCGGCAGCCGCGCGGCGGACGCTGCAATGGCTTAGCAATGGCGCCTTGCACTCCAACGCAAGAAATGAAGTTCTCGGTTCGCGCTGTAGACGCGCCGGTGTGCACGTCAAGATTCGCTACCGCTCCGCTTTCGCTCCGGTTTCGCGTCGCCGCGTTGGTTCAACCGATCCTACATTACGTTAGTAGCAAAGTCAGTGCTGTCCCGATAGAGTTGGAGTCAGTAAAACGTTGTCGGGTCAATACTGACTAATCAATTTTCTTGCGTACTGGTCCTTTGTAAAAAGAGAAAGACAGTTTTCAAAGTCAGCACTGGCTCAATGTGAATCGCACTTGAAGCAAAATCATCAAGCAGTGCATAATTATCTATCTACCGAGAGTGAGTGAATGGGTCTAAATCCACTACGCGGACGTTGGACCCAATTGGACCATTGATTAGTGGGTGCTATGATGTCTTTTCAACATGTGACTCTTTTTAATATATTTTTCAATAATTGACTGGTTTATTTTTATAACAAGTGTGTACTTTCTTCAAAGTGACGAAGACGTATGAAGGCTTTTATTAAATGGAAACTTCACAGCTTTCAGATATAAATGGACTTTTGAAGTGTCGCTATTTGCACGAGACTTCGAAATAAACTGATCGATATCAATAATATAGAAGTTTTATACAGGGTGTCTAGTCTACATATGTGTCAGTTATTCTTAGTTCTACTTTACTTCTTATAAAATAGGAGATTTGTTTATTGGACATACTCGTAATTAAAAATCTATAAATATCCCAAATATTCTGCATCCAAGCAATTGTGTTCAGTTTAGCACAGGATCGCGGTAGATGGCACAAACTAAAAGAGGCCTATCCAACAGTGGGTGAAGTCAGGCTGTGGATGATGATGATGACGAAGCAGTTGTGTGCGAGCATTACCTTATGTGTTTAGGTTTGAAAAAGGAGCGTAGGAACAATAATAATTACCTAGGAGAATGAATTACTACTTCTTATTTTTTCTCAAGAATTTTGCATTATCTAACATTACAGTCATGTTACTTTCGTAGTAAAATTTGGAAATAAAGTAATGATTTCTTACATTAAATAATTAGGAAATATTCCAAGATAAGATAAGATTATTATTGTATATTGTATCTTACATTTTTTTTTGCTCTAATTTTTGAATTCTTTAAATATGCGACTATTACTTATATATTTTTTTGTTGGTACATAATTTTATTATTTTATTTTATTTTTAATTTATTTATGTGTAAATCTGTGTTTTTGCATGTCGGTCAACGACGAAGTGTGTGAGACATTTAAAACAAACCTAATACCATAATACCATACTTCAAGCAAATAAATACTATTTCATTTCATTTCATTTCATTTCATTTCAAGATTTGGATTTGGATTTGGCATACAAAAATGGCAAAATATGCACATAATAACATTACATTACAAAATATATAAAATACATATGAAACAGTTGAGCCATCTAAAGACCGTTACAAACGATCTATAGATAAATAATAAATAATAAATAATAAATAATGCTGGACAATCCACACAGCATCATCTAGCCCCAAGATAAGCTACTGTTAAACAGAGCTGTGTTATGGTACTAGATGACTGATATATACTTAATACAATACAATACATAGATAGATATTTTTTATTATATATAGAGAATACCCAGAACACCCGGAACAAATATTTGTAGATCGTACAAACATTTGACCCGAGGCGGGAATCGAACCCGCAACCTCCGCGTCGCAGGCGGACCTGCGCCCGCTGCGCCACATCGGTCGTCAATAGATAGCTCAACTGATCCAAATCCCTCGCCAGCAGACGGAAGCGTTCCCAACATGCTGGCTGCATTACCACGTTGAATGGCAATTGATACGTTGAGCCAAATATGAACCAGCCATTGGATTACGCGTCGCTTCGACCAGACGCCCGAAAATAATTTTGAAAACGCGGTGAGCCCCGGTACCCCACGGACCCAGGGTCTCTACTCCAAAAGGCTCAAATATGTAGGCTCTATCTAGGCCGGCATATTACAAATACACCAATATATTTAGGACCAGCCTGTATTACGTACTTAGTATACAATATGTGATATGTATATACCTAGCTAACGATATGAACGAACGGAAGCCAGCGTTGGCGGAGCTATAACATTATATATTTAATATGAGTAAGATTGTCGACAGAGTACGATGTTATATTTGCTTTTAATGACTGAAAGCATGTAGGTAGATGCATGCTAATGTTATCTGTGGGTATACAGGATATGTTTAGGAGTCTTTAAATCTAGAGTGAAAAGGTTCGTTACTAAGCGTGCTCCATCATCGACCACACCATCACTTACCAGCAGAAAAAATGTAAATAATAATATAATATAAAAAAATAATAATAGTGTTATATAAAAAAAATGTACGGTGACCTGACAACCGACAAAGGAACATTTAATAAGGTCCTGTGTTAGGCTAGGCCTTTTTATAATACGATACAAACGACCATAAGGTCTATTTTTGGGGCCAAAAGCAATATATCGTACCAGTTTTCGTGGTTCAACTTATGCCCGTGAATGCTCTAAACTTAGTAATGACCGTCATAAGTTGAAATACGATATTTGCCGCGATTATCGTTTGTTCTTTTCAAGAGTAGATCCTCAGTAACAATCCTACGTGAGCCGTGAGTCTCGAAGATCTGTCACCGAGTAATATCTCACATACATTTGTATTACAAATATTTCAAGAATATTGTGGGTAAAATGGTTCCATCAGTTATCTGTAGTACATGTAAAAATTTCATATAAATACAAGCTTTGCGTAGTTTGGAGCCTGTGTTTGGAGCTCTATACCTAGCTCTTTGATCTCGCGTAAAAGTAATCTAGAGTTGTATTTTTATAACGGTGTACTTCAGTTACAATTTCTATAGTTCTTTGTTATCTATTGACGAATCTAAGACGAATCTAAGTACATGTAACATGTCTAAAGAGAAATAAATATTATCATTATCATTATCATTGCTTAAGCTTTTCATTTATATTGCTAGTTTTATCACCAACAAAGCAATATTGCTTAAAAAATTGCCCACAAGGTGCGTTTATTGGCAGAGTGATCAACATTACTTAATGTTGCTAAGGAGCAACGGTGTCCCATTTTGAACCGAGATATAATCAGGTTAAATTTCCCATTGGAGGGATAACTCAATAATGAGACCACTCATATCAGTACCAATATGGAAGGTTCTACCGAGAATGGTTCATAGTTCATAGTTATTTATTTCAGAAAACAAATTTGTATGCGAAAATTAGGTAAAAATAAAAAAAAACACAAATTACATAACAAAAGAAACACATAATCACAATAATCAAAAAATAAAATGAACAGATTTTCCAGTTTGAACGATTTAATCGACATAATGCGTGAAGAATTTCGATGCTACGCAAAAATTATGGCTAGTGTAAAATCTCTACTACATTTGCTACGTGTGCTACGAATCTTGTAGGGCTTGTGGGAGTAAGTAAAGTGACCTTTAGATAAATATTCTCGTTTTTTAAATTGGTACGTACATTACATAGGCTGAGTTATGAACGATTCTCTATAACGGACAGAAACTGAGCACGATGGAGTTTCTGGAGTTTCTTTTTTAAATAAAAGAAATAGTTTTCTATTTTGCGTGTCTTTAGATAGCTAAACTGTTACATATTTATTTTGTATATTATATACTGTGCTTATAATTATTTTTGTCTTGTAAATAAAAAAATATTACGCAATTATTTGGCGGCGTGGTTTTCTAGATGTATGGTAATAATGACACATTTCAAGTCATGCTAATCTAACACTGGAATAGCAGATCGAGATTCGTGTACTTAAAGCTCCTCCGTGAAAACATATAGTATTTTCTAAAAGAAAAATATATTAACTTTTAAGTTTCAACTTAGATCATTAATTATTCGGTGACACTACAAAAGTGCATTGACATTGAGCAAGAGCCGCACTGCGAAAAAGAACTGTGCGATAGTAAAGCATTAGCAGGTTAAGTTCGTAGTAGTGAATTTGACGGAGTCAAAAGGCCGCCTTCATTATTCTTCATTAACTACTTTAAAACGTTTTAAGTTAAAAGTACAATTTTCGATTTCAACGAATGCTAGCGTTTGGTCATCATCATCATGACAGCCTTCCAATGTTCAGCTGGGACATTGGCCTACTCTCGAGCGAAAGTGATTGGGTCTACTCCACACTTTCTTTCTTTCTTTCTTTCAATGCGGATTGGTGGATGGCACGTCTTTTGATTTTTAACTCTTGAACTGACGGTATACTCACGTTTTCCTTCACCGTATGAGAGCGGTGGTATTGCGTAAAAAAATTTCGAATAGAAAAATTTATTGGTGTACGACCGTACGACTCAGGATCAGCCGGCGGGTTTACTACCACTAGACCAACAGTGCTCGGTCATGGTTCTTATCTAAATTCAGTTAAGTACTCCCTTAAAAAAGATTTATTCATTTGCACGGTGCGATCTGAATCTAAAGTGCTTTTAGCGTGATGAATTTTATTAAGCTACTTTATTTTCACACAGGCTAAATTGAAATGCCGGTGATTGACCTAGCCAAGTAATGGTCCACAAAATATATCAACCGACAAACCACGCGTTATCGGTTAAGAATAAAATATTAATATATTTTATAGGTGGACAGCGTTGTTAGCGGTAATCTACGACCGATTGGATTAATAGCTATCGTAAAAATATTCTAATAGCAGAGTTTTAGACCATTTAAAAATAACACTTATATTCTATCATTTTTTATTAGATTTATAGTTATCTGGTTCCTAAGATTCAAGCTTTACTTAGTTTGTAGCTAGATGGCGCATTGTAAAAATATCCGCTAATATTCATTTACTTGAATAATTGGATTCAAATGATAAAAAATATTAAGTAGGATCAAACTTGTGGAATCAAACTATAATAACCCCTCTTATTGCCCACACTAGATGTGTTTTACAGTGTACATACACAAATTCAGATGAAATAAGCTAGCCCCTAAGCACACCCCGGACACTCATTAGAATGTATCAAGCAAACATGTCGCAATCACTACACTCATAGTTTGTGTAAGTAAACGGTGCTGTTGTATGTGTGAGTGTCCCCAGTGGGGACAACCATGACACTCACACATACAACAGCACCCCACCCAACTATAGCAAGAGCGAGAAGCACAATTTTGCTCGCTCTGGCATAGCATGCGCGCGCTTCGATCTACCCAAAATCAAAACAATCGCGTGCCTTAGACCTTAGCTTCAGTGCCGGCAAACTTGCGACCGGGTGAGGTAATTAAAACCGGTGGGAGGTAGGGAATGGCCATTCTGTACGTAACGTAGTACTAATATCAGTTCTGTGCCCTAAGCCTAATCAACAGGAGCATCGTGATGAAACCCACTGCTTAATTATTATTATTATTATATGTAGCCGTTGCCCGCGACTTCGTTCGCGTGGGTCACAGGGACCGTGCATTTTTATGGGATAAAAGTAGCTTATACATACGCTATTCCAGAATATCTACCTCTTTACCAAATTTTATTTTAATCAGTTGTGTCGTTGTGTCGTTTGAGCGTGATACTCCCACAAACATACAAACATTTAAACTTTCCCCTTTATAATGTTAGTCAGATTAACGAATGTAAAAAGTTCACGCACTCTTCTAAATCATTGGTGCCTTTTTTTTTATACAACTGAAGTGGCAACCAAGCGTACGGCCCACAAGATGGTAAGCGGTTGCCGCAGCCTATGGACACTTGCAATACCAGAGGTATCACTCGCGGGTTGCCACCGGCTAAGATCAAAAGCCTCATGTGCCAGTAATTTCACCGGAAACCATACCCCTCACACCGGAACACAGCAATGCAAACATTACTGCTTGGCGGCAGAAATAGGTATGGTAGTCCTTCCCCGGACGAGCTTTATCACAGAGAACTCTACTACTCTGCCATGCTGCGTAACGTCTCACGAGACGGCATCAGGTGCCAATATGTAATACTTAAGTGCCTATTCAGTATATTCAGAAAAAAATCGATGGTCTGTCTCATCTCATTCACAGCACTCATGCTATCAATATATGCTATCATGATATTACATAGACTCTAATATTACAAAAAATCCGAAAGTTAGGATACTTGTGTTTCAACCACTGTGTTTCAAACGGCTGAAGCGATTTAGTAAGTGTTTTGGACCTGAAATATTTAATAAAAGCTACTTTTTATCTAGGACCTACGCGAGCGAAGCGTATAACATAAAGTTAGTTCGACTTATTCAAGTGAAATATTCATTTATTCCTATCGTTATAAACGAAATGAATAAAGTTACTTATTTAGAACTTTTACATAACAGGCAACCTACGATGTTCAGAAAAGCTCTTCGTAATTTGTTGAGTAATCCCTCTGTCCACAATAGGCTTGCCTGCGAACTGAGGGCTGTGAGGGGAAATTGCGAGTTTTCAACTAACGCCGTGAGTCGTGAAGTCAAAGCGAGCTTTGTCAAAGAAGAATCATTGGTTAAATTCGTTCGTTCGTTCGTATGAGTCAGTGGCCAACTCTGCTGACAGAGTTTCTAGGCCGCCCGAAGGCCTCTGCCATGGTCTAACAACTTTGAAAAAGCCGGGACCGACTGCTTAACGTGCCCTCCGAAGTACGGGAGCGCTCAGTTGAAATTGCCACTGGCGGTCACCCATCCAAATGATGACCCCGCGAAACAGTGCTATTAATTGGTTATTAACATACTATAAAATAATACAAAGAATTTCATCTGTCTGGTAGTAATTTGGATAAGTTAAATTTTCTATAAATAGATCTTTTGTAAGGCATCGGCAGTGGTAATGGTATGGTCTTTAGATGGGTCAAGTGGTTTCTATGTATTTTGTATTATACCTAATGATACCTGTAAAAATGTACATAATTATTTTTATTCAGCACCTAAATAAATTGTTGTTTAAAAAAAAATATAACAATGACACGACCTTACCACTCAAGGTCGTGAAACACGGTAAGTAAGATCACAGTCTTGAAATTTAAACGTTGTAGTCGTGTTAATAAGGTTACTTATTCGACGTTGACTAAGCTCGCTGTCCTCTCACCTCGCGACACACGGCGCCTCACTGTGTGTTTTTTTTTTTTTTTTTTTTTTTTTTTTCTTCTTGGCTTCGCGCATTTTGCGCATTTGCCATTTTTTTTTTTTTTTTTTATATCGTTTTTTTATAATTTTTAGTACAAAAATTAGGGAAACATTAAAATAAAAGGAACCGCGAACTAAGGAAATGGAAAGGATCAGGAGAGTTAAAAATGTTTGATTTTATTTAAAAAAAAAATATATATTAAGTAAAGATTAAACAACGTAAATACTTATATAAATTACAGAATATAAATTATATGCACAGAATTTATTTAAATCAATATATTATTCATACAAATAAAAGAAGCTAAAGTATTATAAACATCGGGATCTAGCGAGGCGAGAAGAACAACAATATTAGTAGGAAGAGGAACATGGTAAAAAATAAGATCTTGATAGAATTGGGAACGATCATGGTTAGGGCAGGCAAAAATTAAATGATTTAAGTCACAAAACTCATATCCACAAGTGCAGAATGCGTCAGATACAATTTTCATTCGAGCCAAATGGGCTGGTGTACAGCAATGTCCTAAACGCATTCGTATCAATATCGTGGTCGCGCGTTTGCTTAATTTATATCTAAAAAACCACGGTTTTGTAGAAATTGTCTTTTGTATTAATTTGTAATGTTTACCTTTACATTTGCTAGATTCGTCCCAAGCTTCATCCCAAGAGTTTTTGAGATAAACCTTGGGAAGAGCAACAACATCATGTGAAAAGTTTATGTACGGAAAAAGGTCTCCACACTCCACAGCCTCATTAGCTAGTTTGTCAGCACGCTCGTTGCCTAACAGACCACAGTGACTTGGAATCCACACAAAATTAACTGAAAAATTATTTGTTTTACATTGAAGAAGTTTGGCCCTAGCCTCTATTATAAGAGGATAAAAGACTTTGGAACGAAAAGGATATTTGGTAAGGGATTGTAACGTGCTCATCGAATCACTGAAGATAACGGTTTTTTCAAGTTTCATCAGTAAAACATATTCCAATGCCTTTGTGATGCCAAAACATTCACCAGTAAAAACAGAAGTCTCAGGAGGCAATTTTATTTTTTGTACAATATTGTACTGTTTGTGATACACGCCTACACCAACATTACCTGAGTGCGAATGTTTGGAGGCATCAGTAAATATCTGATGCCATCCATGCCATCGATCATCAACAATAGATTTGAAATAAATATTAACATGTGGATCACTACGATCAATGCCCAAATCAAAATTTACATTTGGTGGTGTTATTAAAGCTTGAAAGTTACAGTGATATATAGGCAGAAGAAGAGATTGATGGGTTGGGGCTGATAATGTTTTAAGTTTTAAAAGACTATTAATTAAAAGAGGAGGTGACTTATGTTTCCAATATGTAGAAGAACGTAAAAGCTCCAAAAGATGTTGAATTTTGTTATGAAGCTCGTGATTCGAAAACTGTATTGAACGAAAGAAGAATCTATTAGATAAAAACTGTCGCCGCAGATATAATGGCGGATCCCCGCATTCTATCTGTAGCGCATTAATGGGACTAGTCTTCATTGCTCCCATAATTATACGCATTGCTCGTGCCTGGATAGCATCTAACTTCCTGAAACCCACCACCTGTCCAGGTTCCAATAAGTAAGTGCCATAGTCCAAAACACTTCGAATCAATGCATTATAAACGAGTTTTAAAGAAAAGGGATGAGCACCCCACCAAACACCGGTGAGACATCTTAATAAATTTAGTTGCTTTTCGCATTTTTCTACAATATATTCACAGTGTGGGTAACCAGTAAGTTTGCAGTCTAGTTTTACTCCAAGAAACTTAGCATGACTTTTGACAGGCATATTAATACCATCGTAAACTATATGAATAGGTGGCGTGTTGGTTTTACGAGAGAAAGGAACCACAATGCTTTTTTCGGGTGACAGTTCCAAACCATGTTTGTCTAACCATGATTTTAAAAATCTCAATGCAAATGTGATGTTGAAAGCTGCTGTATTAACATTAATGCTTGATGAGTATATTAACAAATCATCAGCATACTGTAAGATACTAACTGTATCACTCACAGATGCTTCTAAGTCGTATGTGTATAAATTATAGAGAATAGGGCTCAAAACAGAACCCTGAGGCAAACCTTTCCAAGCAACTCTTGACAGATCCGTGGAACTTAGTAATATAACTCTACCAGATAACATATTTTTAATAAAGTTAGTTAAGATATGTGGAATTTTCAAAAAGTTCATTTTCTTTATGAGCACTTCAATAAGAACATTGTCATAAGCCGATTTTATGTCTAAGAATGTCGCTACAACAGATTTATTTAGTGAAAAAGCTATACGTATATCTGTAGTGAATACGCTTATACTGTCCATCGAACTTCTACCTTTCCTAAAGCCATATTGACTATTGGGTAAAATATTCTGATTTTCAACATACCATTCTATTCTGTTTTTGACCAAATGTTCCGCAATTTTGATAATGACCGGTGACAAAGCTATGGGCCGATAGGACTTGGAATCAGCAGGATTTTTTGAAGGTTTTAAAAATGGCAACACTATTTGAGTTTTCCATGTTGAAGGAATGACACCTGTCAACATGACAGAATTGATAAGATCTAGTAAATATTGCAAAGCGCTATCGCCCAAATGCGAATAAAATGAATACGGTATGCCATCTTTACCAGGGGCTGTATCTTTAGTGTCTGATAAAACACCTTTTAGCTCGTGTAGAGAAAAAGGAACACCAAGACCGTAGGGACATGTAGACACAGTTGCTGTTACTACGGGAGTAAACAATTCTCTAGGTGGAACAGTTGGCGGAGCCAAACGATCCAGGAAACTGTCTCTCAGAGAAAGTGGCATATTTGTAAAAGTAGATGCACTAACTCCAGTTCTATAGCGTCTAATATTTCTCCAAACCTCTGACGGTTTTGTATTGGGAGATATGGAGGAGCAAAAACTTCTCCAACCTTGTAATTTCTTTTCTTTTAATATTTTTTTAGTCTTAGCAATAGACTCAATTAATTTATCAAAGTTATTTTCAGTCATATCCATGTTATAAATTATCTCTGCCTTCTTTCTCTGAGCAACAGCTATACTACACTCAGTATCCCACCACGGTGGGGATGGTACTTTGCCAGAAGCACTATTTTTCAAGGGGAATGTTAAATCAGCTGCATCTATTAAGCTTTTAGTGAAACTATTTGCACATGTAGAAATATCTTGAGAAATATATGGCAAAGTATTAATATTATTTTCAACATGATCTTTAAAATCACACCATTTATCTTTAATTATTTTATGTCTCATTCTTGGTGGAGCTCTAGGTATTTCGGTAACTTTGAATTGAGTAAACTTCATAACTATAGGAAAATGATCACTACCATGAGTAGATAATTGAGTTTCCCACAATACTGAAGAAGCTAAGCTAGGGGATGCAATTGATAAGTCCACAACGCTATTATTTTCTGAGGGTTTTGTCCTACGTGTTTGAGACCCATCATTAAGAATGCAAAGATTTTGCCTGTCTATAATCTCTAAAAGATCTTTACCATAGCTATTAGACACAGAGCTACCCCATGTCCTATGATGAGAATTGAAATCCCCCATGACAACACATGGCTTAGGAAGAAGAGAAAGTAAGTTTTCTATTTCAATAAAAATAGGAGAAGAAGGATGAGGTACATAAATAGATACAAAGCATATGTTATTTATAATGCAAGAAACGGCAGTGAAATTATTTACATTATGATTAGGTAAAATGAAATGTGAAAAATGGTATGAATTTTTTACAATGAGAGCAGCTCCTCCATAACCATCAGGTCTATCATCCCTCAGGCAGGAGAAGCCGCTCAATTTAAACACAGAGCCTGGACGAAGCCAGGACTCTGTGATGGCAAATATGAAAGGGTCAAATTTATTTATTAAATATATAATTTCGCTTTTTTTGCTAACCACGCTTCTGCAGTTCCATTGAACTGCGGATCTGGAGTGATCCATTATTGTGGTTATTTAAAATACTAATTGTGTCTGTGATTTTTGCTGCGTTGGACGGTTGTATGGTGTTGGACTGTACTAAAGTATTAAGAAGGGCAATAACATCAGATATAGTAAGTTGCCTATCCATGCTACCCTCTTTTAGAGCGCAACCATTAGATAGGGTTGGGGATGGTTCCTGAGTCATGACACGGTGTGCTTGTTGATCATAACCTTTGGTTATGTTAGGAGCTGAGCGTGGTTTCAAAAATACTGTTTTTTTATAAGATGGTTGTGAAACCGGGTTTGTCTTGATTATTGGAGGGTTATCGGATGGGGTAGTTTGGTCTTTTGCTGTAGCTAAAATTTCTGCATATGAACGTGATAAAGGTGGATGGACTCTGGATGCTTCTGCGTAGGAAATACATTTTTCAGCCATTGAGAATTTTATTCTTTGTTGTCTTGTGTATTCAGGACATGTTTTACTTGTGGCAAAGTGTATTCCCCCGCATGAGCAGCAAGAGATACACTCCTCATCAATATCACAGGAATCACCTGAATGTTCCCGGCCACACTTGAAGCAGCGGGGTTTGGACCTGCACTGCAACTTTGTGTGTCCAAAACGACAGCAGTTGTAACATTGGATGGTTGGGTAGGTGTATAGTTGGACTGATAGTGAATGGTAACACATATAAATATGGTTTGGTAACACTTGACCATCAAATGTTACAACAACCGTCTGAGTTGGTTTCCACACTGGAGATCCATTAACAATTTCTTTGAAATTAATTCGTCTTAGTTTTAAAATCTTTCCACAACCATTGGGGACTGTGGTGCATTCCATCATCTCCTCTGGAGAGAGCTCTGTGGGCACCCCACGGACCACACCCATGCGTGAGACATTGTATGTTGGTATGAATGCTTTTAATTTGTTACTGCTGAGACTATCGTGATTTATGAATGCATTAGCATCCATATAATTATTAAATGCTATGGAAACTCTGTTTCTGCCTATCCTTTTAACACTTCCATTTACAACATTGTACACAGCTATGCGTTTAAGGTACTTTCCAAACATAATGGGATGGAGTGTGGAGCCGTCATTTGGCGATTCAGTTTCACGTTGCACATGTACCACATACGGGGCATTATCATCAATGTTATATTGTGCTCGAGTGACTTGCACAGGTGGAGATGAGTTTGGTGATACATTCGGTGTGGGTATAGTAGGATTCGTAGGATTGCATTGCATTGGAATTACAGGCGGTGTATCGCCAGATGGGGGGGTAGGAAGATCATTATCAGATACTACTATGGAATCCTTGGATCCATGTCGTTTCCTTTTATTACCATGACGTTTTGCTTTATTGCGTTTCTTAGATTTGGAAATAGAGGTGTCCGAATCCATTGCAGATTCAAAACCCGCAAAAGTGTTAGATACAATAGTTACATAATTACTAGCAGGAGGAACTGTACCCCCACCGGGATCAGGAGGCTCAGGCTCCTCCATTAAGAAAAGGCAAAAAACTTACCAAATACTTTTATATATACACTACACTACTTTAAATACTATAAAATATAAATTAATACTAAATTATAACTCTATTGATCAAAATTACAGCTAAAAATTTAATTTTAAAATTTTGGTGGGAAAAAACGCGACCGCCCTAATTCGAGGTTTCCCGCCTTTCCACTGTGTGTTAAAAATTTGCAATTAGACGTCTGCCGTCAGAAAGGGTAACCCCGATGTAGGTAAGTATGAATAAGTTAGCGGAAAACCAGGATGAAAGTCAAAAAGAACCCTCGTTATACTTTTAGGATAACGGTAGGGTATACACTAAAAAAACAAAACGCAAATAGCAAGTAAAACCTTATTGTGTAAGTTTTTTTGTCAAAGAAAGTTTCATTTCTTTTTTAAAATTGGAATGGAATTTTACTAATGTTATGCAATGTGTGTATGGTAAATACCTAAATGAATATCAGATGAAATATCAGTCTTCAGACGTTTCCATGAATTGCGATCGATGACCTACAGTTAGAGTCCAAGAGAATGTAAGCACTACGTTTAGTTAGAGTTAGTAGAATTACTTACGCTAAATAATATTATAGTGGCGATGAAAATTACTTTTATAAAGTTTCCTAAAAAAAATGTGATGCACAACATTGTTATATTTTGTGCTATTTACAATAATAGATTACAGGTCGAATCGTTACGTGGATAAATTGATAGATAGATAGAAATTAGGTACACATTCAACATACTACACCACATCATACTATCAAATTATAAATAAATAAATAAATAAATAATGCTGGACAATCCACACAACATCATCTAGCCCAAGGTAAGCTGCTGTTAAACAGAGCTGTGTTATGGGTACTAGATGACTGATACTTAATACAATACATAGATAGATATTTTTTATTATATATAGAAAATATCCAGAACACCCGGAACAAATATATGTAGATCGTACAAACATTTACCCGAGGCGGGAATCGAACCCGCAACCTCCGCGTCGCAAGCGGACCTGCGGATAAAGTCTTAGAAACATGAAATTTGAAGCGTGTATGCTCTTAAAGTGTAGTTACTCAGGACTAATGAAGCATTCTAATGGTGAAAGAATGTTGAAATTGGACCAGTGGTTTATGAGTTTATTCGTAACTACCAAAAATACAAAAATATAAACCTTCTCTCTTTATCACACTAATATTATTAAAGTTAGATGTTTGGATGGATGTTAGTTCCTTTATAACTCGACAACCACCGAATCGATTTGGCTGAAATTTAAAACATAGATAATGACCGGGAATAGGACATACGCTACTTTTATCCCGGAAAAAAACACGGTTCCCGAGTTCCACACGAAGTCGTGGGCAACAGCTATTATAGTACAGATGAAAAACAGATAAGCACTCTGGCCCTAGTTTCTATCAGATTCTATTTAAATCAGATAAATAAACCTTTTTAACCACAAACCTATGTCCAGTAATCTCCTAACCGCAAGAATTGGTTTACCCAGGACTGAAATGCTTTGGGATGTAGAGTTAAATTAGTGGGGATTTTGAGATCTGTAATCCTACTGTTATAATGCGAATGTCTGTGTGTATAGGTACCGCGTATCTCCGTGTCGTCATAACCGATTCTGATGTTTGAAATGTAGACTATTCCCGAAAAAAAGGAACCATGCGGGTCAGCTCCTAAATAATATCTACTTTATATCAGTCAATAGAGGTTCACTGCTGTACATAGGAAACTTCCTGCGACCACTCTACAATATCAAGAAAAACATTTAACAAGTTAAATGTATGACTCTTTGTTATCCCGAATTAATAAAATAAAAAATACCTATTTCTGCCGCTAAGCAGTAATGCTCGCATTGCTGTGTTCCGGTGCGAAGGGTATGGTTTCTGGTGAAATTACTGGCACATGAGGCTTTCGATCTTAGCCTCAAGATGGCAACCCGCGAGTGATACCTCTGGTATTGCAAGCGTCCATAGGCTGCGGTAACCGCTTACCATCTTGTGGGCCGTACGCTTGGTCGCTGCTTCAGTTGTATATAAAAAAAAGTGTAATATAGTACTTATACTAACTGCGCCCCAGTGTTACCCGCGTTTAAACAGTTGTTTATTAATACTTCGGGATAAAAAGTACCATATATATATATATATACAGGGTCATTCATTATCAACCTGACAAACTTAAGGATAGGTTCCACACCTAAAAAAAAAATATATGTACCTATAATTATTTTTTTATGTATGTTTTGTCTTAAAAATCACAAATAAACAAAAAAAAAATCGATTACGATTTTCCGCTCAATTATTATTTATCATTGTTGGGAATCGAGTTAAGCGACGTAATAATGAAATATTCGAGTGTGCGCGCCCCGTAGCGGGTCAAGGACACGCGCAGGTCAAGGACGCGCGGGTTAGTGACCCGCAGTTCATTGACGCGCGGGTCACTAACACGTGCCGAGCGCTGCCTTTTTGATTTCTAACAAGGATAACTAATTATGAAGCAGAATTACGTAATTTTTTTTTTAATTTTATAAAAAAAAAACGTTTAGAAAAAAAAAAAAAAGTACAAGTATTTTTTTTTTATGTGTGGAACCTACCCCTTAAGTTTGTCAGGTTGATAATGAATGACCTTATATATAATATATATAATCTATGGCGTAATGCAAATCATACAAACATCCTAACGTTCGCATTTATTATGTGTATACCAAAGAAGTATTTAAGCTAAACTTCTGCTGAGTAGAACTTACTGAAGCTAAACTTTACCCCGAGTCGGCACTAGTCCGTAGAGTAAGTCTCAAAGGAAATGTAATTACTATCTCCAAGTCGCATTAATCACTCACATTATGAGATAACTTTTACGTATGTAAGCTCATCCTATCATATCTTATTCACACTAATATTTTAAATGCGAAACTTTGTATATTTGTTTGAATGCAAGTGTGAATTGGACTTGTGTTTCGCAATTCGCACTATTCGGTACCAGCTGTTTCGGTACCAGTTGTGGAACGACTCTGAGTTTCAATACTCAATACTCAATATTTTTATTGTCATCACATTGGTAAGTACATCAGTTTCGAGAACAAACTTACGTTTTTTTAAAGACATTAGAATAGAATAGAATATGGTAGAAGTTATTTATTTTGCGTCACAAAATAAACATAAAAATAACAATACAAAATTATTATTTTTTGTGACGAAAACAGGTAACCCAGCATGTGCTACAGATTTGCATGTGTCTGTTTTCAGTGGAGCCTGCGAATAGCAGTAGCAGCAGTGACTGTGACACGAGACACTCACTAATTATTTACTTAGGTTTATTTTATAAAAGATTGTATAGTAAGTAATTTCTTTTTAACTGCACCCTCAAAAGTACAAGTCTTTTTGGACTAATCTTAGGGACTAATAGGTTTAGATTGTGAGATGATTTTCTCAGAAATCATCAGTACTCATCATCATGATCGCTTTCTATAGTTCCCACTGACCTAGTCTCTTAAGCGAGAGTTACTGGGTCTAGCCATTTAAAATAAAAGCATTCATAAAACTGAGAAATGGGATTTAAGATTCCAATTTATTCAATTCTTGAACGTAGCTCCGTAGAGGCTGCAGAGTTCGTAGACCCACTACGCACGTAGCTCGTAGACTTAGTACAAATATAGTGGTGTAGGTACTTTTGTTTTTAGTTTTTTTAGTAAAAAAAACTTTGCAGCTCAATCGTTGCTCTCATAGTAACTTAGGCTGGTCATATTCGTGAACTCATTGTTTTGAGTGGGGTCATTTTTTTTTATTCCGCTAAAGTAGCAACCTAGCGTATGGCCCACTTGATGGTGAGCGGTTACCGCAGCCTATGGACGCTTGCAATACCAGAGGTATCACTCGCGGGTTGCCACCTTGAGGCTAAGATCGAAAGCCTCATGTGCCAGTAATATCACCGGAAACCATACCCTTCACACCGGAACACAGCAATGCGAGCATTACTGCTTGGCGGCAGAAATAGGTAGGTATGGTGGTAGTCCTTCCCCGGACGAGCTCTATCACAGAGAACTCTACTACTCTTAAAAGATATTAATGGGTGCCGTCTAAAATGAACTTTTATGTTGTGTATTTTGATAACTTTTATTTTTATTTTATTCCTAATGACCTATTTTTATTTTATAATATTGTGTTATATTTAATTTTTATTTTAGTGTAATATGGATTTTATCTGAAATAAATGAGTTAATAATACCTAATAAAAAACCTAGTCAATATGGACACAAAGTAAACTTTGCTCTCCAAAAGGTTAAGTAGACAAGGTTTTGATTTGTATTGTTGAAGTAGATATCATGAAAAATTCAAGTTTCAGCTGCCATTTTAGACGCCATCTTGAATTGAAAAGGTCAAAAATTATAATGCTTTAGCAATTAACTTTCTAACGAAGATTTACAGCAATCCATAGACACTATGAGAAGTGAAATAAAGTTTGTATGAGTCAGCAGCCAACTTTTTACTCTATGAAGACTATAGAAGACATAGGTCCTTACATTTTTAGTATCAGTGCCATCCGCGTTAAATGCCCCGCGCCCCTGTGAATTCACAGGGAGACGTCTGTGTTATTTGGTTTGCTTGTAGTACTACGTCTTTCTTTTGATAAAGAAGTTGTATTTTATTTTATAACATACAAACAACAGAGATTGATAAAGCTTTATAGAGGAATCGCTCGTGACGTGGCTAAGTTGTTCATAACAGATCAACGAAGTTAAGCACGGTTCCGCGTAGTTATCATGTGGATGATCGCCAGTGGCAATTTCAACAGAGCGTTCCCGTGCTTCGGAGGGCACGTTAGGCCATGACAGAGGCTCGTAGGCCTAGAAACTCTGTCACCAGAGTTGGCCACTGACTCATACGAACGTACTTACTTTATAACGGAAGCTCTTCATAATTTAAATGGTGTGGGAGTGAGGTGGTCCAGCCCGGATAATCCGGTCACGTGAAATGTTCCATAAATAAACTTCTAGGAAGCTTCAAGGCATATTCAAATGTTGAACTCAAATGTTGGAACGCCCTAACAGGGCACATGTACATACCTACTAACGTATTTTAAGACCTAAAAATACTAAATACTCAATGTAAATTAATGAGCATGAAGCAATAAAGAAATGAAATGAAACGAAATGAAATATTCATACATAATACTCGTAATATATGGGGGGTACCCGGCGCTTTTGTAACGCAAAACAGACTGCTCCGACTGATTGGCTGTACATAATACTACCTTTGGTCCGCGTGGTGGATTAAGACCCAATCACTCTCACTTGAGAGTAGGCCAGTATCCCAGCAGTGGCAACCTTAGAAGGCTACCAACCAGATCGGTTGAAAATTGCTACCTCTGGGCTAAAACAGACAGTTTCACAGACGGACAGAAGCATTTTTGGCCAATCTTGAAACTGAGACGCCTTGTTCGCTTTGTAAGTATTATGTTATCTGTGGCTCGTTAAATAATTTTTAATACGGAGTGCAGTAACAGAAAAGAGACAGCAAAGTGTAGACTTGCAGAATGGTTACATAAAATAGACAGGTTATAATAAAGCGACATTTCAGATAATAAATGGACGTAAAACGCCGAGCTCAACCCTTTCGGCTCAGATCGATTCCAATTTATTTGAGGGCTTTAAAAGCACTTTAAAGTATGAGCCCCGTTGATCCACGCCGCGGGGTCAATTCGGCTTATTGCCTTTTGTTTTATGATAGCTATTTACCTTACAGCTATACTTATACATGTCACAAACTAAGTGACCTTTGTCCAAAGATTTAAGAACCTATTACATTCTCATAGGTGAAGGAAAGCACTGCAGACCCACCATACCCCTGGTCATACAGCATCGTGATGAATGTCATGTCCAAGAACTAAAAAATCGAAAGACGTGCCATTTACTATCCGCTATTGGGTCTATTGGATTCGCGTGGTGGATTAAAATCCAGTCACTCTCGCCCGATAGTAGTCCAATATCTCAGCAGTGGGAACCTTAGAAGGCTGTTATAATGATATTGGGTTTTACTAGATAAGGTCAAGATTATAATTTCATGCACCCTATTAATGCTTATAATTTATTGACTTGCAAGTGTTACCACGTGTTACCATACTTACCATACCACGTGTCATAACTTTCACAATGTGCCACTCATTATCAGGCTATCCCTCGTCATGTCAGATTGTAACGTGGATACGTAGATACTCGTAGGATACATTGAGTTGGGATACTATGCTAATTTATATTTTGGCACACAAATGGCAGGAAAAGCTATGCTATACTGAGAAAGGAGAGCTAAATATATTGCACTTCTACCTAAGATGAGTAGTAAAGTTAGTTGCTAGCGCAATATTTTGCATCTTCCATATTTTTGTTTAGATTTATATTAAATTATAGCTCCTTGTATCTTTAGGAACAATTTTACCTACACTATGGAGGCGGGCGTTGATAGCTGAGATACAGTTTAAAAACTAATGCAGTTATCATCGTTTACCAAAAATAACGTATGGTACCCTTGTAACCTGTTCCGAAATAAACGATTTATTTATTTATATTGCCGTGCCCTGATATTTATGTTTAAAACTATATTATTTTAGGTCACAGAAGTATTCTGTTATATATGTCCAATAAATTATTTGAATTAGAGTTTTTTTTTTTAAATTGGGTTTATTCCAGAAATACCCTGCGTTCGTTCGCTCGTTCGTATGAGTCAGTGGCAGAACTCTGGTGACAGAGTTTCTAGGCCGCCCGAAGGCCTAGAAATAAATAGAAAGAAATAGAATACCCTGCGATAATTCCCCTGTATTTTTTTTTCGAAACAGCGTGCGTAGCAACGACGGCATTCGAATTTACATAAGCCTGAAGGGGATAGTACGCCTGAAGAGCAAAGCGACACATCTGTAAGTTTTGTGGTTAGTGGTTATTGTATTGTTCCAGATAGCTGGTAATCATGAGGCTGGTGCTGCCCGGCTGCATCAGGGACGCGCGGAGCACGCCGGCCCTGAGGATCCTCACCATCATCATGGCCACGGCGCTCTACTTGTGCATGGGTGAGCTTATAAATCGAATGCCGGTAACATGGCGTAACCGGAGTATATTAGGATTATTCCCATCTGTCGCTTGGTTTCGTCGCCCTAATGTGACAGATCGCTACAGAGAAAAAGTTTTATTTTTATGTTAGCAAAATGACTAGCTAGACAATCTAGTTTTTTGTACGATAACACTGCAGTGTCAGCCAGAAAAATGAGCTTTATAACACAATGAGCGTGGCACTGCACTGCACCTTCAGACAAATTTAACTGTGCAAGAGCTCCCAGCCTTTTTTGCCTGTAGGAATCGAATATGAATTATTTTTTCTTTTGCCTTACCACGTAATCTCCCAGAGTAAGATAAGATATTATTTATAGGATCTTCCGGAACAAAGTATATATATAATGTATCTCCATATTAAAAAGTTATTTCGAGTTAGGTACGAGTAGGCACTCTCAGATAAGTTCGAATACCTTATATCATCAAAGGGTGCTTAGAGATTCCTGAATGTACACCGAATAACATAATCGAATACTGATCACGGTTCCCCTTGGACCCCTGATTCAAGACAGCTTATTCGGATGAAAATACAATTTCAGAGAGCACAGGCACAAAATTAAATCCACCTTTGATCTAGATGATGGTGAACCATTTTCTCGTCAAAAAACTTTATAGTTCCGTACCGCCAATTGCTGGGCAAAAAAAAAAGTCTCGGGACGAGTGCAATACCACGTCAATGTGTGACACTACAACTGTTATATGACAGAGGCCTTCAGGCGGCCTAGAAACTCTGTCACCAGAGTTGGCCACTGACTCATACGAACTTACTTACTTACTGTTATAGTCAGGCGTGGCACACGTGTCTACAGTGAGTGTGTGACAACCGCACTTCAAGCAAATAAATCATTTCATTTCATTTCATTAAGTGAACGAACTGAAACTTCTCTTTATAGATGAATTATAAAATAAACCAGCTGAATCGACTGGTCTCGATTCGAAAAGATATTATCCAGCGAGTACCTCCTACCCAGGTCCTTGGTATCATCAAATTTTAACAAGTTTTATACAATGTAAAATTCGGAAATACTTTTTCTTCGAGTGTCTGTTATGCTATTATTTATAGGATCTTCTGAAACCAAACTAATTAAGATTCTGCTAGTGTTTGAAAATCTGTATATTCGTCACATTTTGTTGTCTTTTTTTCTTAAAAGACAAAAAGTGAGATAATAAGTCATAAGTACCTAAATGTAGCACTAATAAATAAGTATGTATAATACGACTTTGAATCTTATAATTTTCTTAGGTGTACAATATTATAAAGCTTATTCTATAATACCTAACTATTCTATGATTCTGTACCTACTTGTAATAATACATTTAATGTAAACAATTAATTTTTCATCATGTTAATTTTAATAGTAAATAACAGTTTTCCTTCAGTCATCATCAGCAGTTCAGCAGTCATCGATTCCTTCCGAGGTCCGAATCAAATTATAAAAGCTTTTGTAAGATTCAGAAATTAAGAAAACGCGCGCAATTTGTTTTTTATTGTTATTATTTATTATGGCGTCTGTCACTTTTGTTTGAGCAAGCAGGCAAGAAAAAAAAGAGTACCTAAATAACTTTTATAACAGAATGGTTTTTTAATGAAAATTCTGCCTACGAGTTTTCTACTCAGACAGGACTTGAACTCGCAACCTTTTATTTATTTCATCGATACGTTCGCCTGTAAAGAAACCTTGCGATGTCATCAAAGTCAAAGTCAAAGTCAAAAATGATTTATTTCAATAAAATAACAAGGATCATTTTTAAATTAAAAGAAGAAGAAGGATCATTTTGAAACGTCTTAAAGCTAGATGAATTTACGACAGTTCCACGCGCCCCAGCCTAGAAGAATCTAGCAACAGACTCGGCTGGGTTCCTAGCTTTTTTTTGATGATCCCTCTTCATCATAAAGCTTCAGTGTGGTGCCAATCGAACTAGGTGAGGCTCATGCCAAGAATATAAGAGTCGAATCAACTACTCCGCCTACAGGGAAACCGTTGCAAATATTAATTTACTATTGACAAGAGGTTGTTATGCATTGCAGTTTCATTGCTTATTTAACTGGTAATTGGTTTTTATAGTGTTAACCACCACAGGGATTACATAAATAGTAAACTTGTATTTGTATTTATTTATTTAGTAACTAACATTTTTTTTTTTTTTTTTTTTTGGCACAATCCACACAGCATCATTTAGCCTATGGTAAGCTGCTGTTAAACAGAGCTGTATTATGGGTACTAGATGACTGATATATATTTAATACAATACAATACATAGATAGATATTTTTTATTATACATAGAAAACACCCAGGACACCCGGAACAAATATTTGCAGATCCTACAAACATTTGTCCCAAGGCGGGAATCGAACCCGCAACCTCTGCGTCGCAGGCGGACCTTCGCCCACCGCGCCACATTGGTCGTCTTGATCGACATGATTTCCAAAAACCATTTACACTAGTTACATAAGATAAGAAACATTATTCATAATAAAATATTAAAGCTAAAAAAAGGCATTAAATTAATAAATTCAGAATAAACAGCACCAAAAAGTTAAAAAGATTTCGATCAATAGAGAAAGATTTCATATTAAATAAATAAAATAAATAAATAAATAATGCTGGACAATCCACACAGCATCATCTAGCCCCAATGTAAGCTGCTGTTAAACAGAGCTGTGTTATGGGTAGTAGATGACTGATATATACTTAATAGAATACAATACATAGATAGATATTTTTTATTATATATAGAAAATACCTAGAACACCCGGGACAAATATTTGTAGATCGTACAAACATTTGTCCCGAGGCGGGAATCGAAACCGCTACCTCAGCGTCGCAGGCGGACCTGCGCCCGCTGCGCCACATCGGTCGTCATATTAGCTTCATATTATGCCAAGACAGAACGCATAAATTCTAAAACTAAAAATCGAAAGGCCTTCAATGACACTGTGCTCTCTCAACTCAATCGAGAATGAGCCAGTGCCAGTGTTCCAACTACAGGAACATTATTTGACGACCGATGTAAAGCGGCGGGTGAAGGTCTACCTGCGACGCGGAGGTTGCTGGTTCGATTCCTGCTTCGGAACAAGTGTTTGCACGATCTAAAAATATTTGATACGGGTGTCTGGGTATTTTCTATGCATAATAAAAATCTATGACTAGCTGACCCGCGCGGTTTCACTCGAGTAATTTTTACACCCTGTATATTTTCTCACCGTTAGAACTTTCCCTGTCCCATCTAGTACCCATAACACAGGCTCTGCTTAGCTTGGGGCTAGATGATGCTGTGTGTATTGTCCAGCATCATTTATTTATTTACGTCCCAGCTTCAGCAATAAAACCGCACCTGTGCGAAGCCGGGGCGGGTCGCTAGTAATAATATAGCCTATGTTACTCAGGGATAATGTAGCATTTTAATGGTGTAAGAAATTTTGAAATCGGACCAGTAGTTTATGTGTTTATTCGTAACAAACAATGATACAACAATACAAATCTTTCCTCTTTATAATATTAGTATAGTATACATTTATTTATTTATTAGAAAGCTGATCATGAAGCAACCTGAGACTTGATTTCTATTCACAGGTGCTACGGTATTCCAAGCTACTGAAGGGCCGTTCGAGGCGGAGGCCATAGAGGTTGTGAAGCGAATTCGAAACAACTTCTTGAATACTCATCAGTGTGTGGCAGGTTAGTTATTATTCTTTTTTGTAAGGAAGTTGATTATTTTATGCATGATTGTACATTGAGATTATTTGACAAAAAAAAATCTCGGATAAATCTCGATTTTTTTTTTATCAATTAAGTACGTTCCGACCAAACATTCTAAAAAAAAACACGTCTGTGTCTGACCATGTTTATTGTATAGCGACATTTTCAGAGAACCTAGAGCAAATTTTGAGCAACTGGCGTGCCGCAACGACCCTCGTACGTCGCCTTTCACACACAATACCTACTTGTGCATTATCAACACGTTATTCGTTTAAGTTTAATCTTTTAATTTCTTTTTTTTATCAGGTCCAGTGCATAGGCATAGTAGGCATATATACCAATAAATATCTCGATAGCATAGTAGTACCAATAAATATCTCGATAATAAACATTACTTGCCTAACTGTAAAGCCACATAAGTATAATAATGGGCTCAAACATCTTTGATATGGGTTCAAACGTTCAATTGATCATTTCCTTTACTTAGCTAGGTACGTTATAGGTACATCTCGCGTTATTTGTATGAATGCGAAATAATAGAGAGAACTAGATCTACGCTAGCGAATACTTATTATAATGACTTGAAAAGTTACAATCAGCTCTCAGTAATAGGTAAGTGGATTAGTGGTAGTTAAATTAACAGCACCTAAGCTTAGAAGATCAACACACAAATTTATTGTTTAAATCAGGTATTTTAGTGCAACTACCACCTCTATATAACTATGTTAAATAGATATTGAAGAGCAGGATCTTGTGAAACAAGTATATATTTACCTATAAGAAGGTCCCAATCATAATTATATAAAAATGTTATCTTTTGCTATACTTGCCTACTGAATAAAATCATTTATTACATAAGTGTTTATGTTACAGAAATTGTTCTATTCTTCGGGAGTAGGTAGGTAGTTAGGTACCTAGCTCGACTCAGTTTGTTTATTATTATTTTAGTTACTTAAACCCCTCAGGCCATTCATGTTGTATTAGCACGCACGCTCATGGGTAAGGGGAGACCGGGTTACTTGAACTTCCAAATAAAACTCCTGAAAAGCGGAAAAAAGCATGCAGCGGAACCAAGTTCAACTTTCCGAGAATATAATGCCCGTGGAACTACTTGAATTTACCAATTAGGTGGGTACTAAATTACTACTAGATATTTATATAGTAACAGCTCGTACTTTTTATGTAACAATATTTCACAAAAGTAGTACCTAATTACTCATTTTTGTTTTGTGACTAAAAGTATAAGGATAAACAAAGTGATTCTTGTGATTCATTCAATAAAAATAATTTGTCTTTGGCAACTTTTATGGGTTAGTCCTTATTTTGTTCTATGTAACGTGGCAAAACGAGACATTTTCGCAATGAATTTGTACGGGTGACGTCATTTTACATAGAACAAATGGGAATGACTCACCTATATTTCAATCTTTTTCCCAGAAAAAAAAAGGTTTTACTCTCACTGTTGAACCCGACTGATGGTAAAATATAGTAACGCATTCCTATTCCTTATGTCAAGAGTGTTAGCAAGTGATACGAATATTAAACGAGGTAATTGGGCTTAATCCCACCAATTCAAAATCCATTGTTCTCTGAATCTAAAACTTGCTACAAACTAAATTGCAACCAATGGTTCACTTTCCCCCTAGATCCTCCTATAATGTAGATGTAGGTAGGTATATTAGTAACGTAAGATACTAACATTTATTCTGTGATATGACCTTATTGACCGGTGATCTACAAACTTAAAACACAAAAATAAAAACCTACGACAATAAGGTTAGAATTTAACATTTTAAAATATTTGATTGCAGCATTAGATAGGTACATAATATACTTAGCTAAAGGTTATTAATGGTGATATTAAAAAGTGGTTTGTTTGATTTCCATTACCAACCAAACTACTTTTACCTTTTTAATAGGGACGGTCAGCAAATCAAAATTTAATCCGTAGCGTTTTTTATATGACGGATTTGGAGTAAAATATTTTGCTAAGATGCTACCACTCGGTTATTTTGATGAGATTGTATAGTTCGCACAGCGGATCTAGGCTTCCGTGAAGTTAGCCGTTTGTGATGCGCAAAGACAATTTAGTTTGAAAATGCTCCATTGCGCATCGAAACGGCTAATTTCACTACGGCCAAGATCCGTTGTGAGATACCTGCGGTTATGTTTATTATGTTTCTGTTTTCACCTTGATCCCATAGTAGGTAAGTATTTTTTCCGGGTCAAATGTGGGCACATACAAACACACAGGCTATTGTAAGTAGATATTATTAATACTAGAGTAATATCCTTTCTATCAATGCAAGTTTGTGTAGAAGTTTGTTACTCAATAACGGCATGATACTTGTACTTTGATTAGATAACAGTTCTAGACCAATTACACGTTTTGAAGTGGCCCTTAAACAGAAGCGCGTGTCTTTGAAATTGAAACTCTACTCGTATAGTGTTAAGGTATATGATTCGACGTTGGCCTAGACCTCTGGAATAACTTATTTACTTTTATAGTAAAACCATATGAGTGAAGCCGAAAGCAGAAGCTAATAAATAGGTTAAGCGTAAAATAGTAGTTTTGCATTCATCAATTTGCTAAGCTAAGAGAGTTTCAAAGTGATCTAGTGATTTTAATCATTAGAATATTTTTAATTTGTATTTGAAACTACGAGTTAGTATACCTACTTATACCGATGTAGGTACTTATTTGTCTCATAAGTATTGGTATCACAATATGCAGACCATGATCAAATATTTGCTTGCAGACTATTTTTAATTTAATTTAATTGGTTATAGGCATGCGTTTGACCACCATCTCACCTGATGGTAAGTGATGGTGTGGTCGACGATGGAGCACGCTTGCCTAGAAAGCACCGGTTCACTCTGGCCTTGAAGACTCCTAAATTGTATTGCTCCGGAAAAAAGACCCCGTCAACGAGTTCCATTCTTGCATTCTTGCTTGCAGACCATGCAAACATTTCTCTCGCAACGGAAATCAAACCAGCAACCTCGCACTCCACTCGCGCCACAGATGTCGTCAATTTACTTTCATTATCAAATAACCTGTTTATAGACTAATTAATGTTTCAATAACTTTTAGTTCAACTGTTACTCATATATTTTGAGCAACTCATTGCTAGTTTTTTTTTTTATACAACTGAAGTGGCAACCAAGCGTACGGCCCACAAGATGGTAAGCGGTTACCGCAGCCTATGGACGCTTGCAATACCGGAGGTACCACTCGCGGGTTGCCACCTTGATCGAAAGCCTCATGTGCCAGTAAATTCACCGGAAACCATACCCTTCGCACCGGAACACAGCAATGCGAGCATTACTGCTTGGCGGCAGAAATAGGTATGGTGGTAGTCCTTCCCCGGACGAGCTCTATCACAGAGAACTCTACTACTCTTTAGTTTAATAGTTTAATGGACCTAGTGCTAAATCGCTAGTAATGAGTTTCCCGCAGTCTTCTAGGAGTGGAATTTCTAGAATTCATTTCTTAGTTTTACATCATTATCTAAAAATTGCAAGTTACCGTTTTGGCTGTGCATAGATTGTCACTCAATAACGCAACGATTTGATATTATTTAGATTTTGAAATAGATAATCAAGAACGAGATTTACAAATGAGGACACCGAAGGGCCAAGGTCGCCGCACTGGCGACGACGACAGGCGTTGCTGCTGCTACATCTTACTATTATTGTAAAGGGAAAAGTTTGAATGTTTGTATGTTTGTGGGAAGTATCGCAAAACGGCTGAACGGATCTGTATGAAATTTATCACAGGCATAAATATAACAGTTATATTATTTCGAAATAATTAAGTAGCTTAGGTATATACAGGGTCATTCATTATCAACCTGACAAACTTAAGGGATAGGTTCCACACATAAAAAAAAATATATGTACCTATAATCATTATTTTTTTATGTATATTTTGTCTTTAAAATCCCAAGTAAACAAAAAAATTCGATTACGTTTTTTTGCGCTCAATTATTATTTATCATTGTAGGGAATCGAGCTAAGTGACGTAATAATGAAATATTCGAGTGTGCGCGCCCCGTAGCGGGTCAAGGACACGCACAGGTCAAGGACGCGCAGGTTATTGACCCGCGGTTCATTGACGCGCGGGTCACTGACACGTGCCGCACGCTGCCTTTTCTATTTCTAACAAGGATAACTAATTATTAAGCAGAATTACGTTTTTTTTTTAATTAAAAAAAAAACGTTTAGAAAAAAAAAGTACAAGCATTTTTTTTATCTGTGGAACCTACCCCTTATGTTTGTCAGGTTGATAATGAACGACCTTTTATAATAATAGTAATCATAAGCTACTTTTATCCCGAAAAAATGTTCAGTTCCCATGGGATAAATAACTTTAACCGCGGGTAACATCGCAGGGCGCAGCTAGTGCTAGTACATAAGTGCCTAAGTAAGTAATACTTATTTAGGAGAGTTTATTTGCATTTATTTAAAGAGTTTTTTACACTTTCTTTATTTTACTGTAACACTTACACTATCGCACCTCCTACTACGCAATAAAATAACCAAGTCTTATTTAACAATCATTATCAGGGTAGGCACAAAGATACTACACGACGACACAGAGATAACGTTTACTTATTTGTTTGCTGGCGGTACTTTAGTATAATTCCGTGAAGGCGGTCACAGCACTCACACTCACCACAGCACGCCACTAACCAGTCACTCAGCGGTCACTGTCCCGGTCGGTTATTCGATACCAAACGAATTTGTTGGGTTTCTTCCACACTATCCGTCTCATTATTCATAAAATGCATCAAAATGATAACTTTTAAACTGGAAAACTGCCGCCGCGATACAAAAGTGACCGAAATTTTCGGGCTGTTCGTCGAACCTAACCACCCGAAACGGTTCTTCAAGTACAGTTGACAAAAGTCCCAGTGCAGCACGTTCCAGGAATTCCAGCTTGTGTTCCGGAACGGCAAACAAGCGAGGAAAAACCGCGCTCTTGTGACATGAACTTTTGATTTTCCAGTTACGATTTTACGCATGACATGAACATTTAAATTTCTAACTGCAGTTTTTTTTAGTCTACTTTTTAATTTGCGATCATGGAGAAGCAGCAAAAGTATGCCAGGATCCAGTCCTACGGAAGCATGACGTCTAGCCGTAGCGATGATGACATGACAGTGCACAGCAAACTGTACCCTTATCCGAAAAAAATGATCATCGAGAGAGAGGTTTTGTATGAAGAAGAGCATCCTCCGTTCCAGCCATTATTTGCCACCAGCAGGTTTTTCGGCAAAAAGAGGTTTACCTACCTCCTTTTCATGTACGTGGTGTTCTACGTGTGTTACCTGTCGACTGGAGCTTTAGTTTTCTCGGTATTGGAAGCGCCGATGGAGAACGAGATACGGCTAGAAGTGATAAGAGCAAAACAGGGCTTTATGGATAAAAATCCGAACGTCACAGGTTTGTTTTTATTCTCTTTATAAGCTATAGGTAGGTATATGTTTGATTATGATTAGCCACGTTAAGTCGTGTACTTTACAGCATCCGAAAGCGTGCCCTTTCTATGGCATCTATCTATGACGGCCGCACATATCTACCTCTCTATAAGTTCGGAATAAGAAAATAACTTAGACGGATGGAAAATATATTTGCTTATTATTCTGCTTGTGGTCTAAACATAGACGTCAATAAAAAAGAAAAAAGATTCGAGTGTGATTCGATCCAGATAATTTTTTTGTATATTTCGAGTTTTTTGAGGTTTGGTTGTGGAACGTTTAGCCGGTTTCATCTCCCGCTGACCCAATCTCGCTCGTGAGTCGTGGCGCTCGTGGGAGTCGGTCGGGGGTAGCCAGGAGCGAGCGAGATTAGATGGGAAGGGAATGCATCGACTGGCGCTACATTGCTTTCTCCCGTGCGATGCCGGGACGCGCCGCTAGTATTTTGTATTGATGCATCGGATCCTACTTTTACGTTTAGAAGTGTAAAATAAAACATTTATTGGTTGGTTCGCTAGAGTTCAATAAAATAATTTCTATCAATCATCTGTTCCGCCTTTATTTGTGCCGTTTCAGATATTAGTAGGTACTACGTATGTACACAACTATTGATGTCGCACGCATCGTTGACCGATCTCTTGAGGTGAGAGGCTATCAGTTTGTTTACCCCCAGCACTGCTGCACGCGACTGTACAAAGACCTACATAATAGTGTACGTAATTTGTAATGATTTATTAGGCCGTTTTGAGTGATTGGTATTTACACTGGTTTGTATTGTATATCATTTGCTCTAAATAAATTACTTTAATAAATATTGGCGTACATTTTATACACGGCGCCATCCATCCAGAACCAAATTAGGCAAATCTTGTAAGGTAAGTACATGAGTAGGTAAGGTCTGTGTAGGTAAGGTAGGTGTAAGTACACACAAGATGACCCACCACGATCTACTTCAACCTAGGTAACTAACTGTTAGTAATACCTACTACTTCTTCACCTAATTTTTTACACTGCTTATCTACTCGTACCTACTAACATAAAATTAAAAGTTTTTATTTGGCGATACCTATGTAATATGAAGATAATAGCTTAACCTTATAACCTTAGCCACAATCTACTTATACAGTAGGTAAACATAGGTATAGTATTACATTTAAATACCTACCTAGTCGTATTCAAAGTCCTGCGTTGGTCGTCTCGCGCGTTAGTGAAGCACGAAGTACATAAACAGTTGTATCGTGTCTATTCTACATAAATATGTACTAATATTATGCAGGTACCCCAAAAAACAGTGCCGTACTTCAGCCAAGCATCTGCGGAGATGAAGTATGCATCAATCGCTGTATTTGTGTTTGTTGTTTGTTATTTTAGGTTTAATACGTTTAATATTTTAATAATTCTCTGTTCCGACCTAAATAAAGTATAGGTAATTAATTGCATGATCCTGTATTGTCGGCAGATGATGACTTGGAGAGCCTGCTTGATGAAGTGATACGAGCCAGCAATCGCGGAGTGTCTGCCTCACGGAATGTCAGTGGCGGTCCTAACTGGAGCTTTGGACAGTCGCTGTTTTTCTCTACCACTGTTGTTACCACCATCGGTAAGTGAATAGTTCATCGTTATCCATAGGTCATACTAACTCAGTACTACCTACCTACAGCAGAACCTGTCAGAACGGAATAACTGTCAGCTACGCTATTACCTATGATGTTTTTTTAGTAGTCTAGTTTATGTAATAATAAAGTTATAACTAAGCGTACGGACCACTTGATGGTAAGCGATTACCGTAGCCTATGTTTGCTTGCAACATCAGATATCACTTGCGTGTTACCAGTGTTACCACCCTGAGACGTAAATCTAAAGCACAGAATAATATAAATAATATAATAAATAAATACTTATCTAAAGTCTCAGTGCCTGTAAATTCACTGGATACCATACCCTTCGAACCGGAACAGAGCAACACGAGCATTACTGTTTGGCGGCCGAAATAGGTATGTTTGTAGTCCTTCCCTGGACGAGCTCAATCATAAAGAACTCTTCATGAATATTTCCAGGATACGGCCACGTAACACCGCTGTCGCGGCCAGGCAAGCTGTTTTGCATCATGTACGCACTCCTCGGCATCCCTCTGACCCTGGTGCTGCTCACGGCGGTCACGGAGCGGCTGCTGCTACCGGTCAGCGCTATGCTGCGCGCCTTGAACGCGGGCCTCGGCCATCTTTACCGCCCTTTTACTATCCGACTTATGCACTTACTTATCGTTGGTAAGTTATTATTAATTCGACACTATGGAGTGCTAATATCTGTTCTGTGACTATGGTTATAAGAGCGGCTGCTGTTACCAGTCACCTCGATGACGCTGCCTATACCTATAAGGTAATTCATTATCAACCTGACAAACTTAAGGGATAGGTTCCACACATAAAAAAATAAATAAGGTAAATGAATGAGTTATTGGCTGGCAGTAGTTATTGGCTACTTCATACTCAAACACTTCCTAAAAGCTACTGATGCTAAGTACGATATCTCCCTTCATTCTAGAGAATAGTTTATTTATTTAGCTTTAATATTTGTGCCGATTTGTACCACCTTTCGAATAATTTCGTATAAAAAAAATCAATCGGCAATCCGGCTACTATGGTGGGGTTTTGTTGTGAAAACGGTAAGGATTGTGTTTGACTACAATTCGAATATAACTTGTCTCATACTTCGTAACATTGTAGTTTATCGTTATTTCGTTACTATTTAAGTTATTTTGTCTTAATTTAAATTTATTTTAGTAGTTTATTACTTTAAAACATTAAATTATGGTATGGCCAATAACAGAAACGAAAAAAACTAAGTTTGAAGTTACTGGCTATACATGCACATCACCGCCAGTCACCTACGAATACAATTTATATTTTGTCAAATTTGGCGAAAATTGCCTTCTTTTAAGTAATGCAAAAAGTGGAACCTTACTCCGCAATATTAAAAAAAAAACCGACTTAGTTTTTGGTCAATCAGTACAATGCAAAATTTTAACTCAATCTGACGTTTTGCTGAAGAGCACAGCATAGATGGCCAGTTGAGTAACCACCGCATGCAGAGATCAGTTCAAGATCCGATTGCCTAAAATAAACTTGTGCCGAAACCGATACTAATTCATTTTGTTTGGTGAAATTTATACTTTAATTATTTATACAAGGGCTTCGAAAGGTTTGTTTAAATCAGAGCTAAGAACTGGTATTAGTCTAATTTTTTAATTTAGCTAAGAACTGGTATTAGTCTAATTTTTTAATTTTTTTTTTTTTTAGTATTTTTTTTAAGAAATACAAGGACATCCATGTATTTCTTAAAAAAATTACTATAATCTGCCGTGTTTTGTAAAGATGCTATAGCCAATAACTGAAACCAAACATGCCAGTAACTAATTCTGGGGTGCCAGTAACACAATTTTTATTTGAATGAATATAAAAACTTTATAAACAATGTTAATTATTTTTATTATTAATAAAATGATATTAAAACTTTAACCGTCTTCATTAGCACCATAAAAACATCATTTGGATGACGCCTAAAGAAACTATAGCAATTTAAATTGACCAAGGTGCTTAGGGAGCCAATAACTGGTGCTTTTACAGTACTTTTACTATTTTTTTCTAAACAGGTTTTTTTTATACAAAAAAAAAAATACGTAATTCTGCTCCTTGTTAAAAATCGAAAAGGCAGCGCTCGGCACGTGTCAGTGACCCGCTACGGGGTGCGCACACTCGAAGATTTCATTATTACGCCGCTTAACTTGATTCCCAACAATAATAAAAAAAAAAATGAGCAGAAAAACGTAATCGGTTTTTTTTTGTTTACTTGGGATTTTTAAGACAAAATATACATAAAAAAAATATATTATATAGGTACATATATATTTTTTTTTTATGTGTGGAACCAATCCCTTAAGTTTGTCAGGTTGATAATGAATGACCCTGTATAAACGCTGGACTTTCTTATTGGGCCATTTTACCCCCCATTCACTACCCGACATATGCATTTGCTCATCGTTGGTAAGTCCTATCATCATCATGACATCCTTCTAATGTTCCTAGTGTTCCTACACTGGCCTACTCTCGAGCGAAATGATTGTTTCATAATCCACCACGCAGACCTAATGCGGTGAATGGCACATATCTTTCAAACTTATAGTTCTTGGACATGCCGGTTTCCTCACGATATTTTCAGTCGCTGTATGAGAGCCTATGAGAGCACTTGCATTGCACGTATTTTTTTCTAAAAATCTATCTTTGGTGCACGACTGGGTTTGGACCCACGACCTTACGATCAAAAGGCGGGGCCACTACCACTAAAGTCTAGTGGTAGTGAGTGACCCCTAGATAGTTCAACGATTTTGTAATCGACGAAAAAACGTAGGAAGTTCGTATCGATGCGTACCTACCTACCTATATAATTAAAACAAACCTGTTACAGTGTCATTGTTCGTTGGCGTCTTCCTGGTCTTCCCGGCGAGTATCTTCACATACCTGGAGCCAGAATGGGACTTCCTCGACTCCTTCTACTACTGCTTCATATCGCTCACCACCATCGGCCTGGGGGATTACATCCCGGGTGATTCCCCTGACCAGCAATACCGCCCGATCTACAAACTGGCTGCTACTTGTGAGTACCTACATAATCCACGTCGAAGCGAGCGCTGAGCGTTGCTTAGAATATAAGAATAAGAATTTGACACATTGAGAGTGCGGAGAAAAAGGCGTGGTACTACCCAGCAGAGCCACCAGGCAAAAAAAACAAATAAAGTATCAAAAAAAGGCCTAGGTGTGCAACCTAGCGAGAGTGCAGTGACACAGGCCTCGGGCTTTATGCCACTACACCTGATAGTAAAGTAATGGCGAAGGTTTTCAGATTGAGCCTCGACAGAAAATGTTGATTTCCGCGAAGTCAACATTTGGATCGGTGATCCGTGATCGCCAGTACCATTTTCTAGTGCATCTGAAAGCTTCAGAAAGAGGGCCAAATTTCTTCCATTAACCTCACAATCATTCTAAAATTTGGAATAGAGAGCCTTTGAATGTCTGAAATTTAAGATTTTTGGCTGAAAATGGGGTAGGCAGTTTACTGCCAAACAACTGCACAGACATTCCCAAATAGTTTTTTTAAGCCTTATAGTTTTTGAGATTTTTAAGGTGACCAAAATAATAATAATAATATTTTTTATAAGTCTAGGATCAATCAAAATCACATCACTACACAGTGTTTGCATTAAAAAAACCGCGCCGTTTACTATTTTTTACTAGGTATCGCAATATTTGACAGCTTCGCAAAACAATATTTTGAAAGTGTAAACGTAAAGGTAGTGTCGTGTCACTAATATCTGTTCTGTGGTCGTGTAACCATATGCTTCATACAGCGTGGTTCCGTACGCCTACAATCTCTGAGCCAGTTTGTTACAGTCAGCAAAGCAAGCAGTCTAACACTTTTGACAAAAGTTTCTGTGAAATCCTATGACATTCAAATTAATCTCAACCTTAGGGTGGTACACCACGTTTTTAGGCTCAGAAAATCCAGAGGAAAACATACTTAATCAATCTGGTAGAAAGAGTTTTCCTCTGTATTTTTTTTCCAAAACACTTTTAAATCAGTTTTATCAACTATGGGTTTCCGTGTATAAATGACCTGCCACTAAAGAGTAGTTCTTTGAAGCTTCTATTTAGCTGAGACACGCTCGATCTGATTTAGGTCTGAAAACTAAAAGCCTTACTAAAAAACATGGTATAAAGTTATACCTTGGATTAAACTAAGTTTAAGCATAGAGATTCGTAGTTTAGTCCAAGGTATAACTTTATACCACGTTTATTAATAAAGCTGTACATTTTTATCTTCAAAGATGCACTCTTGGTCACAACATCACACATATACCTATGTGTACATTATAGGGGCGAGCTTTGCCCTGCATCAGAATTAAAATAGAGCCCACTATGTGCATATGAAATCACGTAGGTAAATAAAACTAATGTTTTAAATAAATACAAATAGGTAAGGTCAGCTATCATTGCAGGAATAATGCCTTGATCACACGTACCGAGCAAACCGGCGAGACAGTGCTCTCGGTCGAGTACTCGGTACGTATAAACATAGCGCCGAGTGCACGGCCGATCGCTCGGCCGAACAAAGTGGTGAGACAACAGCTCGGCTGCCGTTCTACCTACTAGACCGAGTTACCACCCTCCCGCTTCCCCGCACTGTCTCGCTCAATCACTCGGCAGGTTTGAACGTGCACTGTCTCGCCGCTCGCCACTCGGCTACATGATTGTCGCGTCGCCGCACGTGGTTTTTTTGAGTGCAGTTGCTTAAAACAAGTTCTTCTACTAATAGTGGAATAAGTAACTTTGTATATTTTCTAATTATCTTTTTACGATCCATCATATCCGAATTGTAGTCTCAATAGAACTGAACTGACTGTGCTTATTTCAAAACGTGTGTGAACAGCTACTCGCTTACTACACTGTCTCGGACGAGAAACATCATAACCGTATCATAACTTAGTCGGCCCATCAAAGCAGTCGTTTCTCTGATGCAGAGTTCTTTACAGCGTTCTCCAGATCTTCGCCATACACGTACGCGTCTCTCATTCTCATATCCTTTTGACTTTCTATGGCTTTGTAGTATATGTAAAATTGTCTAAATAAAATGACAGATGCCGTAAATAAAAAAAAAACATCACAGATAGAGATAGTGACTTTTTATCCCCTACTAATGTTTCTAATCGCGATGGCATGATTTTCGTTCGAAATTCGAAGATTTTTTAACTAAAAACCTTTGTTTCAGTTTACTTGTTATCCGGCCTTATATTTCTGTTTCTGACGCTCACCGTGTTCTACGACATCCCGCAACTGAACCTCAGCACTGTCTTCTCAGTCACCACGTTTGACGAAGATCCCGAAAAAATGCGCCTTAGTGGTTCTGGAGTCATGGGACCAGGATACGGACTAGGCGGGCTCGTGATGCGCGATGACTATAACCACCAAGACCAGCGCCGCTCTGTGGTCCTCATCCGGCCGCATGTCGATGACTCCCCTAGCCCTGAGGATACCACGCCGGTTCACGCCAGAGATATGCGCGTCCACTGAACGCTTTAGCTCTGAAACGACGACCATGCATTTGTTAGGATGTAATGCGATAGCTTAAGTATGGTTACAACATAAGAAAGTTGGGTTTGGAATAAAAGATCAACAGCAACAAGGGTTTCACCTTAATTAACGTGATTTCCAAAAAAATAAAAAACCGTTGCTAGGTAGATACGTTGGTTTGGCGAAAGTGTAACTTCTTTTGTCTGTCTTTCGTACTTTGGCTAGCGCTTTTAAATTATGCTAACTAATCGTATGGTCTATGAACAGAGGTCAAAACGAAAGGTTCTAGTGGCGATACTTTCAGGAATCTCTATTTGTTTTGAAACTACACATATTTTGCTCATCGATGTACCTTGGAAGAGTAAAAACGTGCGTGGCGTAGGTAGTATATTATTATTAGTTATACTTCGCGCTAAAAGCAAAAAATTATGAAAGTAGGGGTGATAATTCAGTTTTAAAACAAGCAACTTCAATGTTAGTTTTTCGGTATCTAAGTAGGTACCTACATACTTTGTGATTTCAGTTATGTAGATCGTATTTTGCACAACACTGTTCGATGTCAATGATTACAAATATTTTGCCTCTGGCGCGAAGTGTAGGGGATATAATTTTAAGTTAGTGAGTTTGCATAAATATTCACTTTGTAGTTTCATTTTCAGGATTCCCTTGTCGACCGTCCCTATCGAATTCCTTTCTAAAATATCTTAAAAAGAAGGTTTTAATAACTTTCCGGGCAACGTTTCATTGGCGTGAACCGAGTTGGTATAAGACTGACAAAGTTTTGCAAATTTTTCACACTTTTCTAATTCTTTTTTAGAAAAACACCGCACACTAATAATGGCGGAGGGAGTTTATAAAAATATACAAAACGGAAACATTGTAATAATATCTTTACAGACTGACTATCAACATGTCTTTGGTGGCATATAAGCAAAATATGCAAATAATTTTGGTATTTTGCCTAGGTACCTATTTTGAACAGTTTGATTATGCAAATAGGTAGGTACATACCTACCTACCTAGAATCTTAAAATCAATGTCATATCATCTTTAAACTTGATGATATAAATTCTGTCATATCATGCCTTTTCAAATAAAAGTGTTAGGTAATAATGTTTTCTTTCTAACATCTATCGAGGTGTAGTGCAAATTTGTATAGGTACTTAGGAAAATTACTTAGAATTTAAAAATATAATCAATATTGTAGTAAAAAAATAAACACAGTTATATTTATTATACTTACCTTTCTAGCTACCTGCTTAAAATATATTTACAAATATTTATGACATAACGTAGTAGGTACGTATCAATTGTATGTGTGATAGAAGACCAATCCTTGTATCCCTTGAACTTTAATTTGTAAATTTAATAAGCTCTAATTATATAATAATTAGTGAAATCCTACCAGACCTTAAACAATATAACTGGAATATATTACAATGTTATGAAGTTCTATAGAGAAATTGGCACTATATATATGTGAATAATAAATGTTAACGTTTTAGAAAGTGTGTCTGATCTTGTGTTAATTCTAGGTGGTAGGTATCTACATTAGGTTTCATAATAAAGCTTTATATTTTTTCCTTATACTTAATAAGTTGCGTATTTTGCATAATTAGATTTATATTATACATATATATATATATATATTTTAATAGGTAGGTAGGTACTTACCTTGGCAATACACATTTATTTAAATATTCGATGTAAAACGCTTATTCAGTCAGGCTTCTAGTTGGATGACAATATATTTAAAAATAGAAGAGATTATAAAATTATATAGGTAGGTACACATAGCATTATAAATTATCTATAATAGCTACGTATAATTTAAAAGTGATAAAATATTTGGAAAATTTATATGAGTCATTCAATATTTATGGTAGGTAAAGTAGTACCTACCTACCTGTAATATCTATTTAAGTGGGCGAGTCCACAAACTTTTATTCCTTTTTTTTTTAGAATGCTCAAAACATTTTTGTATAGGTAAATATTGTTGTCTTAATAAATACTCGTATATATTTTTTACTGTCTATCTAACAATTTTTTAACCTTACTGTCTTGTTGATGGATTACTGATTTATATAAATAAATGTATTTATGATAGAGGGGAAGGTAGGGAATAGGTATTAGGTATTATATCAAAGAAAGTAAATGAATGAATAATGTATTGTAAAATTAGAAGTTCCAACTTTAATCCAAGGTAAAATAATATTTTTAACAGTTAATTATAATCAAATAATGTGGTTTAATACCTAGCGCTTAGAATAATACACGAATAATAAGTCTTGAGTGGTTTTCTGCATCATAGAACTAAACTTAGAAAATATAAATTACCAACCTAAATATCTCGAAAGCTTGAAATAATAAATGTTCTTCTAAATGGCCTATCATTGTTTTATTTTTATTTTATTTAGATATCCTGAAAAGTCTCATAAAATGCTTTAAAATGTTTATTAAATGAGAATATATATAATCAAGTGTGCCACATCACATTCTGGCTAATAGCACAGCAGTGTCACCAAAAAGTAGTCTAATTTATTTATTTATTTATTTACTTAAAGATATATAGATACATTTACAGAGAAAAACAAACAACAATTATGGAATTATTTACGGAATGCTGTCGCCGAAAGATGGCAGTAGGCTGTGGATAACGCGCGGGGCGCAATACGCATGCGTGGTGGCAGCGCCAGCGTATCCCTGGGCAACGAATAACGAGGATGTCATAATATTATATTATCGTTGGCTCCAAATAATTGTGGTCTTGGAAAATATATCTAGTATAATATTTAACTGATAGTCTGTCTATAAAACCCCCTTAATCGTAGATATATTATGTAGGTACCTACCTACCTACATTAGGTAGGTGCCTAGGGGTGCCTACATATTACTATAATAAGACTACCTACATGACATTGGTAGTTACTACGTTAGGCAAGTGGACAGACGACAATTGATTTTGAGTTATATGACTAATACTACCTATTAATAGTAGGTTTTGACTCGATTGATCAATCGACTGGCTAGGTAGTCAAGCGGTTGACAAGTTTTTATATGGTAGGGGTCGTACCGTACCTACTACGTCTCATTTTACGTAACTTTTGTTTTTTTGTGTTGCTTCGTTAAGCCACAGACGCTCTAGTATTTAAATAATGATCGGTATTAAAAAAAAGAGATACAAAAATAAAACATTACATATTAGATGTTAGAAAATAATCAAAATACTTACATTAAATAATGAGACGTTTTCGATTCGAGATTTAAAAAAAAAATGTAGTTCCGATTGCTTTGACAGATGGCGCTATCTGCCATACTGGGAAAAGTTATCAAAACAAGAAAAATGTTGGTAACTCCGTTTTTGTTTCATCTCGTGTCAAGCGGAACGTTGTGGATTCATGTCCAGCTTGAGGCAAAATAATTTAACTCCAGTACGACCAAAGTTAATGTACTACGTAGTACGTTCTATGACTTTGACACCAGCCAGAGGTATGACAGACAGTGACAGCAAGAGCAACCAATGTTGAATTCCCTACACATTAACGATAGCTCGCCAAACGTAGTGCTTACATTCTCTTGGGCTCGTTGTACTACCGCCATCTAAATAGGCTGCTTTTTTTTAATAACTTGAGACGAAAAGCTCTGAGAACGAAACAGACATTCAGACTTAATCACTTAATGAGGCGGTATGTTCTGAAGACTTTAGTCTACTTTGGTTGGGTTGTGTGAAAAAAAAAACACATAACCTCCAAACTCCTATCTGAAACTTCTGATCTGAAAGGGAAGGCCAAAAGTCGTCAAGTCGTCAATCATTAAAAAGTCACCAAAAAATAAAACCAGCCAGCTGACCGGGCTTGATGAGTTTACGAGTTTTTTTAAATAAGAGCACACAAATAAAATAAAAATAAACTAAGCACAAGTATTTATTACTTACAAGCAAAGCAACCAAGGAAACATTGCTATTCTTTTTCTCCACCTAGAAAATTCTTAACACGAAAAAGCATGGATTCTCCGGTGTCTGCGTTTTCTATTTACAGTGCCAATAAAAAGCCAAAAAGAGTAAGGAAAAATAGAAAAAAGATGACATCTCATTCTTCACCAAACATTATAGAAAACATTTCTGACGATTTACAAATTCAAGCTGCATCTAAAGTTAAAAAGATGCAGAAAAAAAGTAAATCCGCCAAAAATATAATCAAGAAGAAAACGCATAAAAAGAAGCGTGAGAGAATTGCTAAACTTAAAACTCCGTTCGAAAACAAACAGATAACTACAGTTTCTGAAAATGAAGAGGTCCCTATTTTAGTTCGTGCAGAAGTTAGTCCTATGGTAGCTGATTCAGATATTGAAGAAATCAGATCACATTCTAGCAACGGCAGCTTTGAGTTTGTGCCTGTACAGACAGACAGTGCCGAAGAAGGGTTGAAAGTATTCAAATGGATGATAGCTCCGTACGACCCTGAAGAATTCCTGCAACGTGTCTGGGAAAAGAAACCATTACACATATCTCGGATGAAGCCTTCATATTACAAAGAGATTATTTCAACACCAACTATTGACCACATGCTCCGCAATGAGAATATACAATTCACCAAGAATATTGATGTCACATCTTATATTGATGGGAAAAGAGAAACCCATAATCCAGAAGGTCGAGCTCATCCACACTTAGTTTGGGATTACTATTTAAATGGATGCAGCATAAGGTTATTAAACCCCCAAACTTACATCCCAAAACTGCACATACTTAATGCAACTTTACAAGAATATTTCAACTCTTTTGTTGGAGCAAACTCTTACCTGACACCTCCTGACAGCCAAGGCTTTGCTCCTCATTACGATGACATTGAAGCATTTATTTTACAAGCTGAGGGTAAAAAGATCTGGCGCGTTTACAAACCTCTCAGCCAAAATGAGGTTCTACCACGTGTTTCTTCCAAGAACTATGATCAATGTGAGATTGGAGAGCCCATTCTTGAAGTCACTTTGGAAGCTGGTGATATGCTCTACTTTCCTCGAGGCTACATTCATCAAGGAGTTACGATTGAAGGGGAACATTCTCTTCATGTGACAGTCAGTATGTACCAGAAGCATTCATGGGCAGATCTTTTTGAGAGACTTATACCTGCAGCATTACAGGTGGCTATAACAGAAAATGTGGAGCTAAGAAGAGGCTTGCCATTTGATATTTACGATAACTTTGGTTTAGTTCACTCTGATGCTAACACCCATCGTAAGAAAGAGTTAAAAAATCAAATCAAGACACTATTTAGCTCCATATGTGAGCACCTGCCTGTTGATGATGCTGTAGACCAAATGCACAAGAATTACCAGACTGATGCACTGCCACCAGTTCTGAGCGACATGGAAAAAGCTGTTACTGTTTATGGAGATTCCGATGTCATGGTTGAAGATGGAAAGGTGATAAACAGAGTAGAGATTGCTCTTGATACAAGAATAAGACTGCTAAGAAAGAATATACTTCGAATGGTATCTGAAGATAAAATAAGGATTTACTATTATGTAGAGAACTCTATGGAGTATCATGGGAGTGAGCTTCCATTTCTGGAGATTGAGGAAATTTTTGCTCCAGGTATAGATAATCTAATAACTGCATACCCTGAGTATGTATCAGTGGAAAGCCTACAATTGGCTTCTGATCATGATAAGTTGCAGTTAGCTGATGCATTATGGAGTCGTGGATTGATCATGTCTGAGTATCCACTGGATACTGTTGAAGATGATTAAATGATTTTTGTATTGTCTGTAAAAGCTTTCTAATTTTTCTATCCCATGCAGGTAGGCAACTCCTAACAAAGATCTGTGAAGATAGTAATTGATTGTTTCTAAGTGCAGAGCCAGGTTTGACCCTAGTAGGATGGTGAATAAGGGTGATAAAATGGCAAAAATTATCCTGTCAGACTAATCGCCAACTTGGCTGAAAGCTTTTGATAATTCATTACGTTATCAAAAAATAAAACTCATGAATGTTACATTAGAAAAGTTTATTCTATTTCAAAATGCTGTTGAGCTTCATATACATTTTTTTTTTCAACTAATATCCAACGCAGTCCTAACCAACTAGTACATGCTAATTTAAATTCAATACAGCAGGTAAGAAATCTCTCAATAAACAGTTAAGTTTCTCCTGAGATGCTAATGCACTGCAATAAAGGACCAAACAGCAAGTAGATAATCATAATCTCCAAAACACTGCATTTGGAGAAAACTGTCAAAAGAAAATATGTGTGGGTTGATTTTCTAAGGACGGACCACAAATAGTCAGAATATGCAGATTATAGAACTCCCAAGCTCCTCTGTACTCTATTTCAAATATACATACACACACATTCAAAATAAAATGGTAGACCAAAGGAAGCTTGCATTGAAAAAAATCTAATCTGTTTTTTTCAATGCTTGGTGTGAGTTTGGCATAACTTTCTGGGATCTAGCTTGAACTATGAAACAATGGGTTATTTATATTGTATCTGCTAAAGTATTCTAGCTGGCTAAGTAATTTAGTAGGCTTGAGAATCACAAATTTTAGGCATTATTGCTATAGGCTCATAACAATTCTAGATAAACTAGGACTAATGGCTGGATGTCTTATTTTACGCTGCCTTTCCATTCTCTTCATCAGCATTTGCTTTAGATGCACATTTAAAACGTTTCTTGACATCATTGTTTAGATTCTCCCTATTTCTTGCAATTTCTATTGCATAGAACTGCACTCTTGGCACAAGGATTGTGTTTCGTTCTGAATAGTCTCCTTTAGTGTCTGCTCGCAATAAGGTTCCGAAACTATAGTCTTCAACAATGTTTTTGAACTTTTCACAGAACACTCTCCACTTGGCCTTGTTTGTATTGTTTTTTATGACATCTTCTCTGATGAATGCGACATTTAGGTCAGGGAAATCTTGTCTGAAGACTGAGTGGATCAAGTCGTCGTGAGGTGTGAGCTGCAGCCATCTTGTATCCACAGAACATAATACCTGGAAATTCAAAAATCACAACTTGTAATTTTTTAGAGTCAAGTCACAACCAAGCAGTATTATAATTTTTGGCACTAAGGGTTGGGAGTCATAGCCTAATTTTCTATCACCTATCTAAGTTTTCAACATTAATAAATATCTAAATTTAAATAATTTAGATATTCATTAAACACAAGTATTACAGGACTTGTTAGTAGGTAAATCATTTTTGATAGGAGAGTGATAGAACTTTTACGAAATGAAAACCAATTTAATGAGTGGATGAAGGAGCCATTGTTTTATAGTAACTAACTATAATTATGGACAGCAGTGTCCGTAAAGGTATGAGAGAATGGCACTTGGAATAACCTATCAGTAAAATTAACATACTTAGTAATTTGTTATTTACATTGAAATAAATGTCGCTGTGTTCCATTGCTCTAGCAGCCCACAAGTGCTCCAGGGTCTCATCATTGCCGAACTCTTCAGAGGGTCTCGTCAACACCTCCTGGAAAATTTAGTGATTTATGTAGACAGGACTGTGCGTTTACCAATCGATGTATTGTTTTTTATTTTTATTTTATTTTATTACTATTGAGAACCAGCATGTTGGGAAACGCTTCCGTTGGTAGTTTTTGGATCGTGGCGTCTTTAGATGGCTCAACTGTTTCATATGCATTTTGTATGTATTTTGTAATGTAATGTAGTTATGTACATATTTTATTTGTTAATAAATGGTTTTTTTTATTGAGAAAATAACTTTAAAGGTATTCTCTAAAATAGGTAGAAGTACCAGAATGATAGAACACAAGTAAAGGACAATTAAAGAATGCTTACCATCCTTATGTTCTTACCATTTAAATAACACAGAGATTCCTACGTTTTTGGATTAAATATTTGAAAATAAATAATTAAAATGCACATGGAAATTATGGAAAGTCACTTTACTCACTCACTTCACTTCTTTTTTGTGTATGTTGCATGCTTGTTGGGCAAAGCAAGCGCACGCACTGCGCAGGCAATCAAGCAAGCAAGCAAAGTAGGCTCCACAGAGTACAGAGTAATATTGTCACAAGAAGCCGTAGACAGAGAATACTCTCTGTCTACGCAAGAAGCACTGTCGGTCGCTGTAATCTAAAAATGTTGCTACATTCAGACAGTTAGATAAGTAGGTATAGTTCTCTCGGCCGGCCGGCGGATTTAAGCTTTCGGGAAGATAGCCGTTTGTGATGCGCAAAGACGATGAAATAGTATATTTCATTACAAGTGCGGAAAGGCTGTCATTGCAAAGAGTCCCGACAAATGTCTACCCGAGCCGAGGCGCAGCCGAAGGCGAGGGTTGACAGTCGGAACAAGTTGCAATGACGGTTCCGCACGTGTACTGAATGACTATTTTTAATACAGTTGCGAAAAAATGAAGCAATTTAATAAAATAATAAAAACACAGTAAACTCAACTAACTAAGGAGTCGAAATTACTTATTTTGTGCAACACAAAACACAAACTAAACTCGCAAAGATTATTTCTGAAAAATGGCGCCAACCGTAGAATATAAGCAGAGTTTTTTTTTTCTTCACCCGTTCTGGTAGGCAAAGGGAACTATGCCCATACAGCCAGTCTTCAGTAGAATTTTTTTATTGATATGAAATGAAAATGAAATTTAATGAGATGAAATGAAATGAAACCTAACCTAACTCATTCAATCAAATCATTAAATCTGATATTGAAACAAATTAGTAGCTTCTTTTTAGAAATATACGTATTTGCATGAATCATAAAAACTTCTATGAATTTTTTTAGTAAAAACTTCATGGTTGGTTTTTCTTTAAAATAGCCCACATCCCGAACGCTATACGTCCCTGCAATAATGCTGCTGGAATGTTGCCACATTCAGACGGATTAGTTGGTATAGTTCTCTCGGCGGATCTAGGCTTCCATGAAGATAACCGTTTGTGATGCTCAAAGACTATTTAGTTAGAAAAAGCTTCATTGCGCATCGAAACGACTAACTTCACGGAAGCCTAGATCCGCTGAGAGAACTATAGGTACAGACTGGTACAGACAGAGTGAAGATTCTGAGTTTTATAAAATACCTACACGTTCCAAATACGTTAGCAACCACCATTTTGATGCCCTCTTGATAACGTATTTGCAACACATGCGGACTGTTTTTAAACCTCAAAATCAACACTGACTGTGCTGTGCATGCGTCTCCCAAATATTTTAATGGTGCGTCTACAAGAACTTTAAAAAATATATAATAGGTTGGGGAAAAAGTTTCTTCGCATTTTTTAAGAAAATTCAAAACATTTTTTAATATAGTTTATTAACATTTAACTAAAGTATGTAGGTACCATTTTGTTCGATAACTTTTTGCTATCTTGTAGGTAGGGACATGATCCCATTGCTATAGAAATTTTGGGGCTTCTAGATCAAAATACAAGCGACAAGTGGTTTTGGCAGTCCTCTCGTGATGTTAACCTAACACTGCTTAAAGAATTCTGAAGAGACCGAAACAGGTGGAAATCTGAAGGTGCAAGGCACTTTTTCAAAAATGACATCCATTTTATCCGTAATAGGGCGACCAGAGCGACGTGCATCTTTGACATCAACATTTCCGGATTGAAAACGGTTAAAACAAATTTGTGCTACTCTCACAGACACTGCATTAGGTCCGTAAACATCGCAAATTTTATTCGCGGCTTGCGTTGCATTTTTACCTTTTTTGTAGTAAAATTTAAAAATGTAACGAATTTCTTCATTAGATTCAATCATTTTGACAGTACGAAAAACAAATAAAAATCACACATTTTCCCAATTTGAATTTGGAATTATGTTCTTTAAAATTTAAACTTTTAATGATACCAAAACCAGTCAGATACAAATAGTATAGCCAAAGAGATTTTATTAAAAGTTCATACATACTATAATGCAAAAAGACTTTTTCCCCAACCTAATACATTTCTTAACTAGTGGGTTACATAAGTTATGAGTTTATGTTCCTTGAACCAACCCGTGGTTGGTCGGCTCAGTTGGTCGGGATGAGACTGAGACTGATGCTGCTGTGGGTGTGGACTGATGTGCTGTGCTTGGCCAATTTTTTGATGGTGGTGATTTTTTATTTGTAATAATAACTAAAAATAAGTTTTTTTTATTTTCTAGATGTTAATAAATTATAGTTATTAAAACCTCAGATGAAACAAACAGTGACGTCATGGCCGTCGTCTGTCGTGTCGTGACAATGAATGATGCGTCAGAAAGAGATCACCACACACAAAGTCCATTAGTTAGAATGAGAAAAAAGAGTATCCTAGAAAATTTCGTTCAAAATTCGTTGAGCATCGTTCGTCACAAGTTTTTTATTGGCGCACAGCAAAAGAAGGTGGCGCATGCGCGTTTATGGCGACGCCATCTCTGAACTTCTGTTCTCGATTATGTACTTGTTCTTGAGTAAATTAAATGCTAATTTGTTTTAAAAAGTGTGAATAAATCATGGAATTATTCCGCTAGTGAGATCAAGCATTAGATCAGTGCAAAAGTGAACGAATTGGTGCCATCATCAAAAGAATACCATCGGACTCTTGCGGAAGTTTCCTGGACAACGCATATTTTTTGCGGCTATCTCCTCTCTGCCGAGGGACGACACTTAAATTTGTTTGATGGGCGTTCTTCTTCAAGCCAGCTAGCGGTAACTTCCCTATAATTCAGTTCCGTTTTTTTGCCGCCGCGTACCCTATGAATCGGTTCCTAGCATTATTTTATAGTGCTCCCCGCGCGTTCTTACGTTGCGCGCGTTCAGCCTGTACCTACTTACGTTTACTATGTTGAGTTATTGTTGTGGGTCAAACGCTTCTTTCAAGTGATGAAATAGGTAAACACACCATCTATTGTGTTTCAGCCTGAAGATTTCGAGATGAATTCCGCGTTGAAACCAGTTCTAACAAGCGCGGGGGTTCCGCCGGCCGGGGGGCAGTCGAGCCCAGCCAAGGGGAATGTAGCGAGTGTAAACCACGCATCAGTGGGCCACCCGCAGGGAGCTCAGAACTCATTGAATCATGCCTCTAATAGTAATAACCTGGCGGTTCAGAATCTGACGCAGAATGTCCAGGCGCCGCAGGTCCCGCCTCATGCCGTACCGTCCATGGCACCTGTGTCAGCTAACATGGCGCAAATGGCCCAGAATATGAGCAACCATGGAAACCTTTCCCATGTAAACCAGAACTCCGGTCCTCCGGTCCCCGCCGTTGTGGTAAGCCCTAGTAAAGCTCCAAGCACTAGCTCACCACTGAGCTTAGTTGCAGATAAAGCTAATCCCTCTCAACCGCTAGCCCTCACAAGAGCACCTGAAAAGCCGGAAAAGAAAGAGCCAGATTCAACAGGACAAGCAAATGGTACTGTAGAGTCACCAAAATCAGCAACAAACACCCCTATAACCCTTAAAGCCCAAAACCCAGAGGCTAATAAGGACAAACTAGACATTGCAAAGACATCACCTAGTACAACCAAGCCTCCCGAAAAATCCTCTCCAACACCAAGCACTCCACAGAAAGCTGAAACGGCCAATCCAGTAAGTCAGGATGTTCTGGCTAAACCAAAAGTTGTTGAACCATCTGAAAAACCTTTAAAACCAGTAGAAACAAAACCCGCAACAACAACTAGTGTTGCACCAGCACCAAGTGACTCTAATCCTGTACCAGAATCTGCTAACAGTGAACCCAGTTTGCCTGATAAAGACAAAGCTTTCACACCAGCAAAACAAGATCCTCCTACAGAAAGTCTTAAGACAGAACCTGCCAAAGCTGAAGAAAAAAAAGATGAAGCAGAAAAACCTCCAAGTACAGAAGAAAAACCAAAAGAAACTTATGTAAAAGAAGAGCCAGAACCTCATAAGAAGGATGACACAGTAGATGCACCTATCAAAGCAGAAAAAGAAAAGGTTGAGCCCAAAAAAGAACCCAAGCCAAGATCCACGTTGAAACTGGCCACAGTGACTCCGCCACTGAGAAAGAGAAGGCAGATGTCTCCTGTCAAAAGCGGTGAGGGACCAAGCCCAGCTAAGAAGGCAGCTGAAGGGGATAGCACTCCTGATGCCAGGACTAAAAGGAATAGGACTAAGGTTTGTACCATTTTATTATTTACTTTATTTTTATAATAAAATTCGTGTCAGATTTATTTTTAACCCTTGATGCAAAAAGAAGGGTGTCATAAGTTTGACTGCTATGTGTATCTCTGGCACCAAAGCTCTTAAATTGAAAAAAAAAGCATTTTTCTTATTTGAAACTTGATTTTGTTGATACTTATTGACATAAGAATGCAATTGTCTTTCCTGACTGAACTGTAAACTTTTTTATGAATAAGGGCATAAATGAACTGTTAATAATTGAAAATAATTCAATGAAAAGTAAAACCTGACTTTTCCACACTGTGTCATAGACACCTTAGTGAAAGCTGCTTCTCTATTAGGAAATAAATACGTTCTCTCCAATTGCAGGTGCAGCTGTACCAGTCCCCGACTCCTGAGCTGGCGATGGCGACCAAGCTGTCTGCCTCGGTGGGTCGATCCACACCCACTAAGCCTAATGATGACAAACTGATCGTCTTTTACAAGTATGTTTCAAGGCCAAAATGTACTATGTGATACTATAATATGTAGATAGTTACATAGATAGAAAACACTTTATTGCACTCCACACATAAAGAAACACAAACATAGGAGTAATACATAAAACTAGTAACGGAAGTACAATGGGCGGTCTTATCGCTAAGAGCGATCTCTTCCAGACAACCTTAGGATGGACAGGATCGACGAGTATGTTATTGGATGGTGGCGTAAAAACAAAATAATGCTAAAAAACATTATGTATAAACATACCTATTATACTTTAAAAATATACTTATTAATATCTATAATAAGTACCTACTATCAACATATAATTATACTTATACATAATAATATGTAAATATGAAGTGACTAGCTCCTACTAATATTATAAAGGCAAAAGTCTGTGTGTGTATGTGTGTGTGTATGTTTGTTACCACATATCTCCGTGACTACTTAACCGGTTGTGTTGAAATTGAGAATGTCATCATCATCATCATCATATCAGCCGATAGACGTCCACTGCTGGACATAGGCCTTCCCCAAAGAGCGCCATGACGACCGATTTTGGGCTTTCACCATCCACCGACTTCCTGCGACCGCTTTAATGTCATCGGTCCATCGAGTGGGGGGCCGTCCGACACTTCGTTTTCCAGTTCGTGGTCGCCACTCGAGAACCTTTATTCCCCAATTTAGAATGTAGATGACTTCAATCCTGAAATAACACAGGATACTTCTTATCCCGAAAAAATGTACTGTTTGTGAGGGATAGCATAAAAATTGCAAAACGCAAGTGTAACCGCACGGGTCAGCTCTTAATTTTATAGTTGTTTCACATCACTTTACGATTTAAGGAATTTGTGAGTTCATTACCAGAGTTGGCCACTGATTCATACGAACTTACTTATTTAATGTAAACATCTTTACTATCCCTTAGGAACGAGTATCTGGCAGTACGGAACGCGGAAGGCGGGTTCTACGTGTGCCAGGCAATGCAGAACGTGTATCGCAGCACGCGCAAGATCAAGATACGCTGGCTCTCGCAGGACAAGCAGGCGGACCCGTCGGGCGAGACCTACAAGCCGGACTTCTACGATACCACTGGTGAGAACTCGCCGCACTCGGCTGAGCCTTTTGGGTTCGAGCGCCTTGAACTCGCCCGACTCGCTTGGTAGAGCCTTTTCGGTTCGAGCGCCTTTTACCCGCCCGACTCGATCGGTAGAACTTTTTGGGTTCGGGCGTCTCGGAACCTTTTGTAGCATCTCGCAAGACAGAACCTTTTGGGGAGGTTAGTTAGTGTTTTGGAACCGGTATTAATTTACATAGTTTGTTACATCTCGGAACCGGCATAAGGTCACCTAGTTTGGCGAGACGTTTTCGAAGCGACGACTGTATCTATTTTTACAGCTCAAGCAAAACCGACGCCTTTCCGAAGTTTTTAAAATACGCTCACTTATCGCAATATATATTGTGATGATGTGCATCGGTGTTACTCGGGTGTGGGGACACATATGAGGTTGTGTTGCAGACATGGAGTGCGTGCTGACGACGCTGGAGCTGGCGCGCGCTCGCGGCGGCGGAGGGGGACAGGTGCTGGGCGGCGCCGAGCGCGCACGCGCCGCCTCCATCCTGCAGCGCGCGCTGTGCGCCACCGGGCCCGCGCTCAAGCTCACGCCGGAGCATCCGGACGGACGTGAGTATACTTCTCAAAGCGGATCTAGGCTTCCGTGAACTGACGCCGTTTCGGGACCTTTTTCTAACTAAATTGTCTTTGCGCATCACAAACGGCTAACTTCACGGAAGCCTAGATCCGCCGAGAGAACTATACGCACTTACTGCCTGTGTAGGAGCGAGTACTATACGGGTGCTCCGTATAGACTACTGTAATAAATAATGCTAGACAATCCACACAGCATCATCTAGCCCCAAGCTAAGCAGAGCTTGTGTTATGGGTACTAGATAACTAAAATACAATACAGTACAAACATACATAATACCTGGAACAAATATGTGCAGATTATACAAACATTTGTCCCAAGGCGGGAATCGAACCCGCAACCTCCTGCATCGAAGGCGGACCTTCGCCCGCAGCGCCACATCGGTCGTCGCATTCATCATTATCTAACATAGGTTTATAGTTGGAATATAAATAAAGTTTTAACCACAGAACTATATTTAAGTAGAATGAAAGAGTTCCTCGATTGGTATGGAAACCGAGCGTGTAACATTTTGCGTTGGTACTTTGACGTCACAAGTGTATTTTAGTGATGGGAAACATAAGCCGCGCGAAAATTAATTATTTAAAAGTATTGATTAGCAAGCGGCAAACAGATTCTAGGCACTGCAACACCACCACACCGTCCCCGTTTGGGAGCGGACTGAGTTTCGCGGCGAGTAAAGAGGTTACCTAGACCGTCTTTAGTCCGTCTTTTCGGCACGCGGGGTACATACACTCTCTCATTCTACATAAATATAGTTCTGTGGTATTAACTCCTTATCATAGTCCATTTATATAAATAAAGGCACGTTGTGTGCAGTGGACCTCTCGCTGTACACAGACGAGTCGCAGCTGGAGAAGCGAGCCCGCAAGCGCGCCGCCTCCAAGTCCTCGCCCAGGAGCAAGGGAGACAGCGCTATTGAGACTGTGGTGAGTTATTTATAACCGAGTCGTATCCGGAATAGAAAGAAAGAAAGAAAGAAAGAAAAAACTTTTATTTGTGACAGTAGATAGGTAGGTACATGAAACAAAAGGTTTAAAACTAAATAGTAGAAACACAACACAAACAGGATAATATAGTTAGGTATCTAACTAAATAAAAAGACATGAAAACAAATATAACAAAAAAAAAAAAAAAAAACCAAAACCGCAAAACTAAACGAATGTGTGTGTCAAGGCACCACATCACGTCACAAATTGGCGTCCAACTCAGCATTTGTTGTGTCTTGGCAACACAACGCTGATCTTCCGTTGGAACCAAGCAATTAATCCTTTTGACTAATTTGAATAATGCTTTTGACGATCGTAAACGTTAACGCATCGTCCATTTTGTCAGCGGGATTTTTTTACAGCCAGTGCCTATTTAATGTGTAAAATGAAGTATATTAATCATGTACAAATTAAAAATAAATAATTGAAAAAAATACAAATTGAAAACTACATACGTAAACGTTACGGCATTGATGACTGATTTTGAAAAACTGTTCTATTGTGTTCAGAAGTATCGATTTTATCCAAAAAATAACATAATATTCCAGAAATTAGTGGTTTTTTAGTAAGAAAATACAATTTAAATTAGAATTTGGAAATTCACGCCAAAACGCGTCCAAGTTTACGGCGTGACAATAGTGACGTCATAGGTAAGTTTTAGTAGTACTAATATCTGTTCTGTGACTTTACCATCCACCGACTTCTGCGACCACTATAATGTCATCGGTCCATCGAGTGAGGTGCTATCCTGCTGCTGTTAAAAGAGCTGTATTATGTGTACTAGATGACTGATATATACTTAATACAATACAATACATAGATAGATATTTTTTATTATATATAGAAAATACCCAGAACACCCGGAACAAATATTTGTAGATCGTACAAACATTTGTCCCGAGGCGGGAATCGAACCCGCAACCTCTGCGTCGCAGGCGGACCTGCGCCCGCTGCGTCACATCGGTCGTCAAGTTTTACTTACACTTATCCGATTTCAGAAGGAAGAAGCGACGCCTGTCAAAAAGGCTCGCACCACACCGAAACGCAGTCCAAAATCCACCAGAAAAGCTAAGGCAACTCCGCCCCCAGCTAAAACTAACAATAATAAGCGAAAACCACCAGGTAGTAAGCCAGTTGTGGCGAGCACAAGCAAGGTAGGCATAGTACAACGGATCTATAGAAATGTACGTATCGCCATCACCCATTACATACGTGTGTGCGTCGCGCTGTCGCCGTCCCGCTCGCGCGCAGCCCCGCGCGAGCGCGAGCGGGACAGCGATACCTATCTGTTGGACTTATTCCGAGAGCCCATTGGCTGTATGTGCTAAGTTTTGATGGTTGCAAGAACGGCCTAAGTTAGTAAAGTGCGGAGCATGAAGATGCTTCTGTAGCTGTTTGTGCGAAGGCTTTTGGCAACAAGAGTTTTCGGTTGTAAAGCAGCTTGTGTAATTATTTAAATAATGTAAATATCAAGATCTTTTATATATAAGAGTTTATGGGATGTCTGTGTTTCAAAAATGACGATTTCTTTGTTTTCTAGACTTCTCATAATTTTGTGAGATTTTAGGGATAACCTTGCCCTCATAATTTTGTGAAATTTTAAGGACAGGCTATCTTTAAAATCTCACAATATTATGAGAAGTCTAGAATACAAAAAAACCGCCAGATTTTTTAATTTATAGACATCCCTTAACATTTTATAATTCATTTTAGGACCTGTACCTACTAATACTCGTATCTTCGCTAGCCCTATTAAAGTTAAACATCTATTGAGTTTATATCTGTTTTGTCCTTATCATTTTAGTGTCATTGAACAGAGACAAATTACCATCCCTATATGCTCATCTGATTAACAGATTTCCCCTTATTATCTTAGGCCGTTTCTTCATCATCAAAACATTTCTAAACAGATAGAAAGCGTTGACATGTGTTTCATAAACTTATTTTTATTTTCTAGTTAGATTTCCTGTTATTATGAATTTATTGAAATTGATGGAATAGATGCATGATACAGTGGCCCGAGTGTAGTCTACTTGCAATATTCGTTCTTATTTCTATGGTGATAGGTTCGAAATTGTCTCGCGAGATGACACTCGATTGGTGCACTGTTATAAGATCCAGTTCTCAGCATTTATTGGGTAAAGGAATTATTTTATTATTCATTTACATCACACAAGATTCAAATAGATCCCTTAGCATGAGCATCGAATTGTCTACAAAAACACAAAGAAAACTGTTTGTCTATGTTTAAAAAAAAAAGAGTACCATACCTATTTCTGCCGCCAAAGAGTAATGCTCTCAATGCTATGTTCCGGTTTGAAGGGTACAGGTTGCCGATGAAAAATACACTTAAGTTACCTCGGTACTGCAAACGGTCATGTGCTACGGTAACCACTTACCATTCGGTGAGCCGTATGCTTGTTTGCTACCAGTTGTCTAAAAGAAATGCTTTGTAGAATCATTATTTCGATTCTTATGTTAGATGCTGTAAAAACAAATAAGAAAATATTTAATTTCGTGTCCTTATGGCACGCTGTATTCGATAGGTTAATCTTTAGTTAAAAAAACTTTAGTTAGGTTAAAAGTGAGTAATAAAAGCCGAGAGGTGGTAGGATTAGATTAAATTAAAGTTATTTTCTAAATGGGTGCATGATTGCATGACCTCTTATATTAATGGTATAGAAAATAACAGTTGTAACATCTTTATTAATGCGAGATCTTTTTATTCAGATAATATTTTACTTAGTTAAAGAGTTGGCCTGACTCTGACTCATACGAACTTACTAGAGTTAGCTATTGACTTATACAAACTTACTAGAGTTGGCCACCGAATCATACGAACTTACTAGAGTTGGCTACTGAGTCGTGCGAACTTACTAGAGTTGGCCACTGCGTCGTGCTAACTCACTAGAGTTGGCCACTGATTCATACGATCTTACTTACTAGAGTTGGCTACTGACTCGTACGAACTTACTAGAGTTGACCACTGACTCATACGAACTTACTTTTGACTACTAGTTAATAGTGGTAGAGTCCACGTCCACCACGTCCTGGGAAGTACTACCACCATACCTATTTCTGCCGCAAAGCAGTAATGTTCGGATTGCTGTGTTCCGTTGTGAAGGGTATGGTTTCCGGTGAAATTAGTGGCACATGAGGCTTTAGATCTATGCCTCAAGGTGGCAACCCGCGAGTGATACCTCTGGTATTGCAAGCGTCCATAGGGTGCGGTAATCGCTTCAATTGTATATAAAAAAAAAAAAAACTTATATGTCTCCTATCTTAGAGTAGACTCTACTAACCAGTAGACTCTACTAACCTGTCTAATCTATTAATTCACTCATCATCATACATTCATTGCTTTGTGTTTTTCAAATTAACAGTTAACATCACCAATGCAATAGCAAGCTGTTGGCATTGACCAATTTTATTTTTTAATAATAAAAATATATTAAATAATAAAATAAAATTAAATTGGCATTGACAAGATGACTTAAGAAACTCGGCAAAGTTGCAATGTAGATTTTTGACACTTTCCCCTTACTTACAGTATGGTAAGTAATATTCCTCGTGGCTAAGTTGTTCTTAACAGATCAACGAACTTAAGCAACGTTCCACGTACTCACCATTTGGATGGGTGACTCCCGTGCTTCGGAGGGCACTTTAAACAGTGGGCTTTGGAGGGCACGTTAAACAGTCGGTCCCAGATTTTTCAAAGTTGTTAATGACATGACAGAGGCCTTCGGGCGGCCTAAAAATTCTGTCACCATTGTTGACCACTGACTCATACGAACTTACATTATTTATTAAGTTTGATCTCCGCACAAAAAATGTTCGCGTGAATATAACTGATGGTTCTGATAACAGCTGGTTAATGTGTTGGTAGACATCGGCCTAAGTTCTTCTATTCTTTGCCTTTTCTGTTGTTTTGTCCGCATGTTGTGATGTGAAACTGGATTTTTTTGTTATGACGTCAAAATTCAAACTTTTTTGTGTATATTTGTGTACCTAATGCCCAAGAATTAAACAAACTATTACAATTGTATTATTCTATCTATTAGATAAAATAATACAGTTTTGAAATAGTTTATTGAAACATAATCTTGATGCCTCTAATGTTCTGTATTTGCATATTTGCAAATTATAGACTTCCCATACCTATAAGTACTCTTTAAATGTGTGAGATCTTAAGATTGCCCCGAACACCTGATAATTCAATACAATAGTTTCATAGTCCCTAGTGGTTGATCAACTTCAAATTTTTACTTTAAGGTATACTCAGATTTTAACAGTGTTTTGTTTTTTCGACAGAAAAAAATTGTTTTAAAGTTTCTAATTTTTAGAAAATCGATAAAGTGATACTGAGTACTACGAAAACTACCAACTGGATAGAGGTTCGGGGTAATCTTAAGAAACTAGGACGATTTAATTACCGGCACAACAAGAAAACATGTAGTTTATGCCCGCGGCTTCCCTCGTTAGGTTAAATAAAATTTTTGCTTTTAATCTAATTACATAACGAATCTATTCTAAGTTTCATCCAAATCTCTTCAGCCGTTTCGGCGTTGTGAAAATAAACTGTTGTGATAAAATCGTTCTACAAAACTATTATCTATAATGAATAGGTACACGTTAGTTTGTCTTGTAAAACCATCAAGTACAACCTAGCGTGTAATAGTTTAATTACTTACCTTATGAACTATACTGGTAAATCAACAATGAAACGTAAATTTTGCCCTTGTTGTTTTAGTAGCGTTGCCCTGAGGGCTAATCACGAAAATATCGTCTCACACACAATTGTAACCATCAACGTATCGTCGTATCGTCAATTTGTATGGGAATCGTAACAGCGCCTCTTCGTTAACTATGTACCAGAATTTAGAATACAAAGTGCTCAGCACGTAAAACTCGTTTGGCAATCGTAAATGTAAACGTATCGCCCAGCTGTCAATTTGTATGGAATTTTGGTAGTTCATTTAGCGCACTAAAGAGCGCTGCGCTGTTAAAAATCCTATACAAATTGACAGCTGGACGACACGTTTACAATGGTCAGACTATAGTCTAATATTTTTATTGTTTCACGATTTCACAATTTAAGTTGTTGATCGGTATATAAAAATGGCGCG